>OU015528.1:54547514-55797514 GCA_907165065.1 Caprimulgus europaeus | reverse complement strand
AATCAGTATTGTATTTAGGGTCTTAGTCTACCTGTAGAACCATTATTTACATGTGCTGCTACCTGAAAGGAAAAATGCTAGCTCTGTATTTTGCTTGAAATGTAGGTTACAAAGATGTAAGTTATGAGTCCTGTAACTATTCTGATAAAGGATCAGCAAGCATAAAATCACACAAAAGTATTTTTAGAATCTCTTTCAAGGCTCAAGATTCAGTTTAATAAATTTGGATACACAAAGAAAAGATATCACTGCTAACAAAAAGCACTATAGGCTTTGCAGTTACAGAGCAGTTGTATCCAGATCAGGAAAAATATGACTGATGTCTCTGATTTTTTTAAAGCACTAAGAGCCACACATGCTTTTTTATTCCCCTAGAATGTCTGCTGGGCTCAACAAATGCTCAATAACACTTAGTAACCATATGAAGTTTCATAGCATGCATTTGAGAGTTTATAATGATATATCTGTTGCAGAGAAGGAATATATACTGTGGGCCACTAGTCAGGGCAGTTAATCTTGCTTCCAAATGCAGTTGCTGTGCTCACTTTTCTGCTTAGGGTCTGGGCGAGTGCTGAGCATCTGTGTGGTATTTTCTGTAGTTTGTTATTTTAGAACAAATATTGTATGATTCTCTAATTACTTGGGTATCTATTTTTCTTGACACAGAAGTGTGAAAGACTGCTGCTATACCTCTACTGTCACGAAATGAGCCTTGCTTTTCAAGATCCAGTTCCTCCCACAGTACGTACCTTACTTCTTTCCGTTTTATGTTAGTAGCATAATTGGAATGTTTCTGATGGCATTTGTATATCCCTTATCAGAAGTCAAGTTTCCCAGACATTGAGTGTATAAAACATGTTTAATTTTATTAAAACCGTCTGAAGAAGAGTTAAAAGTTGAAGTACTGAGTTGGAAGGGGATTTACTAGTAAAATTCCCGAAGAACTGATTTTACCTAGTACTTTAAAAATAGACACAAAAGTAAGTTTTAACACTGCCTACGGATTTCACAATGCTGAGTGATGTCACTAAAAAGGTGAATTGGGATATGCTTGTTTTTTTAAAAAAAATTACCTGATTTTGTGAATTAGAGTACTCCATAGTATTAATATGAAATTAAATTTCTTATTATTAGCTTGAAGTGTATTAGTTTAAAATGGTGAACAATACCTAGGTGCATTAGAAGTCCAAGGATATACAGAAAATCGCGGGTATCTTTGAAATTCTCCAACATTTCCAATAACATGTTTCATGACCAAAATTAATTTTAAGCAACCCATGTGCTGTCTCTGTTTGAGTGGGTTGACAAAGTTATCATATAGTGATCTTGAGAGTGAAACTTAATAAATGGCTCACTTGACTACATCCAAAAAGAATGTCTACATTGTTTGCTCTATCACATGTACTCAGTGTAGGTGGGTTTTTTATTTTTCTTTTATTTTAAAATAGGTATTAGGAGGAGTAGATTTTAGCCAGCAAAACTAGCATGCATCACATTATTTCCAGAAACTAGCTGCATATATGTTAAAAGTACAGTTCTTGTGTCTTATAATTGTAGTTTGAAGGTGAGACTAAATCTTGCCCTCTCCTTCAGAGCTAAAGGTTTATAAAAAAAGTAATGAACGTGACTGCATTTGGTAAAAAAAAATAAAAATATATATATATGTATGTATTTTCCATTTAGGTTCCTGATTACTACAAAATAATCAAAAAGCCTATGGACTTGTCAACCATCAAGAAAAGACTTGAAGTGACCAATTCATTCTACACAAAGCCAGAAGATTTTGTGGCTGATTTCAGACTGATTTTCCAAAACTGCGCTGAATTTAATGAGGTTAGAAAAGTAGATACTTTATCTGGTTTTGTAGGCTTAATTGCTTTCAGGAAAACTGTAGTGGGGGTAGAATTTACAAGACAAGAATTTATTGCATTAAACTTACTTTGATGATAGGACTGCAGTGAAAAAAAATATAGATCCCATTTGAAACTACTGTGGTGTTAGATGACTATGCAGTGTCAATCCTTCTGAAGAAAGAAAGAGGATTGTAGCAAATGTTTTAACTGAATGGCAGGACAGCAGGTAAAGAATAGGACAATTTTTTATCATAGAGGTTAATAGTGGGCATTTGATTTAAAAACTGGTTTAATCCTCATTGCCTCAATCTTAAACTCAGTGGGATTTTCATTCTGGGAGGTGTGTACTCGCTCTTGTGAATTCTAGTTGCCTGAGTGATTGTTATTGTCTGTCACTGCATGAGAGGGAATGCATGGTGAAAAAGGGATGCAGATACTGAGTGGACCACAACATGAGAGAGAATTACACTGGGAATAAAGGTTTCTCTAAGTGGCCTCATCCAGTCACCCTTGATAGCTGGGAATACTTCCTGCCATGGTGACCTCCACTTCAGGAAACTGATGAGCCATGGTGACTATGAATGACTTCAGGACTGCCTAGTCTTCCAGGTTACAGTCATCCTAGTAATATTTTCACTGTAATTAAAAAAGATCTGTAAGCTAGAAAAATTGTAGCATTTCAAGCAGTCATTCTAAAACACTAACACCCTGAAGGCATATCTGTATTTAACAGCTGTTGTGGTTTTGGGACAGAGTTTATTTTCTTTCTACAACCTGGTACAGTGCTGTATTTTGGATTTAGTATGAAGATAATGTTGGTAACACACTGATGGTTTAGTTGTTGCTAAGTAGTGCTTATCTTAAGCCAAGGATTTTTCAGTTTCCCACACTCTGTAAGCGAGCAGGTGCACAAGAAGCTAGGAGGGAGCATGGCCAGGACAGCTGACCCAAACTAGCCAAAGGGATATTCCCTACCATAAGACATCACGCTCAGTATATAAACTGGGGGAGCTGGCCAGGAGTGGCTGATCACTGCTTGGGGACTGTGTGGGCATCAGTCAGCAGAGCAGGTAGTGAGCAACTGCATTGTGCATCACTTCTTCACTTTTTTTTTTCCCTTGGATTTTTTTTCCTTTCTTTTTGTTACCTTCCTTTTCATCATTTTATCATATTATTTTATTTCAATTATTAAACTGTTCTTATCTCAACCCATGAGGGTTTTTTTTTTTTTTTCTCAAGTCGTCTCCCCATCCTACTGGGGGGCAGGGGAGGAGTGAGCAAGCAGCTGTGTGGTGCTTGCCAGCTGGGGTTAAACCACGACAACAACATAACCCAACTTTTTTTTTTTTTTTAATCAGTCAGGATTTAAGAGTTTTTAGAATCTCTTTCTCTAGCTTTCAGAACCCAGGCAGTATGGCTTTTGCAATTGGCTTCTGTGATAATCTGTCAAAGAAAAAAGTCATTGGGGGTGTTGGCCAAATGATGTATCCTCACCCTTTGTTCTGTAGGCCTGTGCTCTTTGGTACCATGTGTTCCACAAGTGCCATTCTCACTGCTGATTGATATTTTTGTAGTTTGTAAGAGCACCTAAAAGACCTAATGTGATCTAAGTATAAAGCTATTTTGTGATGCATTGATGTTGTTAATTCACCCAACAGCCTGATTCAGAAGTGGCCGATGCCGGCATGAAACTTGAAGCGTACTTTGAAGAACTTTTAGGGAGCCTTTATCCTGAGAGAAAGTTCCCTGTACAACCCAACTGCCAGAGTGAAAAAGATAATCCAGAACTTACTGATGACTCAGATGATGATGTTGTACAGCCCCGGAAAAAACGGCTCAAAGGAGAAGAACGTCAGTTGCTTAAATGAACCATGCGTGTTACTACGCAACATTTTTTAAAAACTGAGAATATTTATCACTGTTAATTGTGAGAAGAGGAAAAATGATGACTGCTTTGACTTCTAGGTTTGTGGATATTTACTGAACTTTTTACCCCTTGACTGAAACACAAATCTAATGGAGACCAAGGCATGTGGAGGGCTTCTCTGAAGTTCCAAACTTCCATCATACGTCTGGAGCAGTACAGAAATTGCCATTTGTGTGGTGTGACAGCTGTTTAACTTTTCTTCCTCAAAGTAAAAAAGTTTGTGTAGAATTGAACTTTAAAACATTATATGGGTTCAATATGTGGCTTCCTGAGCTGGAAGAAAATGTGATCTCACCAGACTTTTAATTTTACCAAAGGCATGTGGCTGGCCATAATTTGATTCCTTTGTACTGTATTTAACACAAGCCATGAAAACTGATGGTGTAATATTGTCCTGCAATACTGACTGGTACAACGAACGTGTATTTGCCCCCAGAGAAGTTATTGGTAATTTTAAAATATAAGGGAGAGTGTATTAAAAATAACTTTAAAAAAAAAAGGACTTTGTTTGAGAGTTTTTAATGGAGGAAGTAAAGGGCAGAATGCTTTGTTTTGCGCCATTTTCTCACCACCAGCTCTTGCTGGTATTCCTGTACTGTTTTGTTTAATAGATGTCTCAAGTTTGATGTACCACTGTTTAATGGGGTCAACAGCAAAGTCTCAAGGGGAAATGTGTTTGCTTGCAACTATCAGTCAGTCTTTGTGTATGTTTAAAGAGAGGGAAAAAAAATCCTTTCTGTCCACAAGCTCTTGTTGTTTTCCCAAATTTCTAAATATGTTGTTGTTGTTAGCGTGCAACCAGTGTTGGTATTCACTTGGAAGTACACAGAGGCAGAGAAAAAAGAAAGATACTGCTCTTCAGCTCTTCATCTGTCCTTGTTAAAATCACCAGGTGAGGACAAATTGCCTTTTTTTGTTCTCTCTACTTTCCAGAAGCACTGAAAACAATATAGATGGTTGTTTCTGCCCTCAGAGACTGCAGTTAGAGAAGTACTTGCCTATAATTGCTCCAGCTATTGGTTTGTACTTGTCATTTATGTCATCTTAAATGGAAACTGAAATTTTGGGAGAGGAGGCAGTCTTTTGGGTTAAATGAGCTCTGATTGTGCCAGAATTTTGCAAATGGAACTGTGAAGACATCCGAGTGTGCACAAGCCTGGTTTTGGCTTGCTGTGTAGCACTGATGAGGTGCCGTAGATGGATTGTTGAAGAGCCTAGATACAAGGACTGCTTGTGCCTCTCTGCTGTGTACTTACACAATCAGAAAAAGGCTCTTTTTTTTGCTTCTCACCATGTGAGATGGTACCCACCTGCCTTTGTCATAGGGTGGCACTGCATGCTTAAGTGTAGTGGATGCTTCAAAAGAAGTTGTGTTTGCAGCAGGCCTTTGACATAGCTTTTGAAATGCCATGCTGATTTGGTTGGTTTTCAAGCTGCCCAGAGTAACCATTTATTTATTTCCCCCTGCCTGAATAAAGTTGCTTGTAGCAGGAGTTTTACCATCCCAGAGTACCAGAAAAAAAGGGAAAGAGGTGAAGGAGCAGAAGAGGACTATGAGGGAGATCGGTCTAACAAGACAGGGGTGATCAGTGCATACTGCAGTAGCACAGACCTAAGAAATAAGAGGTACCACCATTGCAAGACTTAAAAATCTGGCAGTGCCTAAACGTCTTAGATACCCTGTCACCAAGTTTAACAGTGCTTCCAGAGGAAGGTGCTGTGTATTTCTCTGGACCATAAGTTGCAAGCATAGATTTAGTAGGAGGCTTAGTGCATTTAGAGGTGAAGTTAGACACCTATACAGCTTCACACTCAAGTTGTTCTCCAGTGGACAATACTGAGAAGTGTATCTCTCCAGCAATCCAGTTATTTACCTGTCTGCTGTAAGCTGTTTGAAAATGTCTCTGTTTAAATAACCCACTGGAAAAATGTGATTCAACTTTCATTTTGCGGTCTTGAATGTCACCCTAAGAATCTTCAGAAATTGCCACTGCAATGAGATTTGAGATGTTAAATACAAGTACTTGAATGCAGATGATATATGCACAAATAGTTGAGGAATGCTATTTTGTTTCTAGAGGGAAGTACTGTATTCTTTCAAGCTGCTATGGCTAAGACTGTATCTACTTTGTGTATTTCGCCCCTCTTTGCCTCAGTCCACTGAATGGTGGCTGTTTTCTGTTTGTGGGGGTTTTTTCCAAGTTTTTTTGTTTGTTTTGTGTGTGTCTGTGGAATGGCATTGCTAATAGCACTAGTAGTAAAGAGACTCCACCTTGCTTCACAGGTCAGGTAGAAAGCATCTTTTTATTGAATTATAAGAAAGGGAAAGTCCTTGAGAAATTTGCCATTTGTATATACAAAAATTGCCATATTGCATATACAATATTTGCCATTTGTGCTATACAAATCACAGCTCTTACACTGTTCAGTTGCAATTCTTTTTATAATGGAAATGGTATGGAGATGCAATTAACATCAAATGCAGCTCACAGGAAATGACAGATTCCAAAGGTTTATTTTTCTTTCCTACCCAGTCCAACATCAAACACTCACTTTCATTTTACTTGCTAAAAAAAGAGAAAGAAAAAAAAAAATACATAAAATTAATAAAATGCACATGAGAACCAACAGAAATGGATACAGGAAAAAATAATATGCATTTGGATATGTCCCAAAGGTCTCGCCTCTGATCGACAATCCCCATGACTGCTTTGAGAGTGGACTGATGCTGTCCTAATAAACTGAAACAAGAGTAGATGGGCTTTTTAAATGTCATAGTCTAGATTTCACAAAAAGTTACTTACATATTTTTTATTTAGTTGTTTTGTTTAGACCTACTTTTAAAGAACACATCTATAGCCTGAAGCCTTAGGAGTAAATCTTGCTATGTTAAAAGAGCCTTTACATCATGTATTTAAATTCTTGTATGGATTGGATGACTGTATTGTGTGAGGCCCTTGGACTATACGTTCCACAGTCATGATTCAGCAATCCCTGAATGACCATGTACACAAATGTAGTCTCTGAAATGACCACAAGATAAGAGTTAGCAAGTTGAATTTAAGATCTGATGATGGCTTCTCTGAGTACATGAGTGCTACAGATTTTTTTATATTTCCATCTTTTTGGCTTGTGCATGTACAGGCCAGCAGCTGGAGCTCCTAACTCTTATTTGTAGCAAGGAGGATAATACAGCCATTTAGTTAAGTCCCCAGGAATCATTACACTCCCATTTATTTCGACCACTGTTAGCCAAAGTTAATCCAACTGTAGCTGAATCAAAGCTCTCCTTTTCTGTCTAAATCAGTTTTAATGAAGTGTTTTTCTTAGTAATTGTTGTAAATCTAACCATTTGAAGGCCTAAGTGGCTTTCTGGCCTCTGCATGGGGTTGAATTTCACCCACAAGGGAATGACCACTTCCTTACTTAAACTTTGGTTATATTTTCCCCCCCCCCGTCTTTTACAGAATATCATGTAGATGTTTCAGATGGCATAAAAAAAAATAAAAGACAAGCACTTCTAAAAGAAGCAGGCAATGATGAATATGTTACAGTTCTGAAAACCCGAAGGTTAGCTGTCCCATGCACCTTAGGGAAACCTTAGATGTGACCCAATCAAGTTAAGTGTGTGTATATATGTAATATGTGTGTATTTGTATATATATATTTTTATTTCATGTTATTTTTTTTAAGTCTGGTTCTGAAGCCCTCGTAGAACAGTTTGATCAAACATCTGTCTTGCTCTAGGCTGCTAAACAATGTGGAATATTTAGCTGGTGGTTTATAGAGGTAAGACTGCAGAATAACAGGCAGTGTGATGCAGGCATGCTGCACGCGTGACATGAAAATTTCCATGCTGGTATAGCTGAATCGATGAGTGGCAGAACTGCTCACCACCTCCTGTAGTTAAAGTAGTGCAACTTATGCATGGGAGGCTGTCTGAATTTAAACTTTCCCCCTTAATCTTTGTGCTTAGTGTTTTGGCTGATTAGGAAACAGTAGCCACAAGGGCTTAGCTAAAGGGCTGATGTAGTTGTGGCTTTGGACTTGAATTTGATGAAGAAATGGCTTTTGTAGTGTAAGGTATTACTTGTGTGTGCGATCCTCTCTCCCTGCAGCACCAGCAGAGCAGAATGTGTGCTCGTGAAGTGGCACCTTCAAGTCAGGACTGGAGATACTAGCAAAGAGGGGCTTGCACTGGCTGAAGCTAACGTGCTTGCCTGAGGTAGCTGGGGCTAGGGCAGGCCTGGTTTGGTTTTCTATGAGAAATGAGCTTTAGGCAACTGGGGTGTCAGTGCTTTAAGATGCTCAAACAGCAGTTCCTGTGCTTTTCTATCAGGCCTTATTTTAGCTTATGAACCCTGAGCGGGGTTTGGTTTGGATTCTGGCTGAATCATCATCTACTAGTTTCTAAATAGCATTTAGATAGACGGGAGCTCCTGGAGTGGTAATACAAACCTGCAGCGCCCTGCCCTTGGTCTCGATGGGCAGTGTGACTGCAGAGATTGCACAGATGACACACACAGATGAGAAGAGGCACAGGGCCCCAATGAAGGAAGCACTCATAAGAACCTGCAGGCAAAAGAGCAGCTCAGTGGTATGGGGTGACTGGCACTTAATTAGGAATTAAAGAGTGGACAAAGGGTCACAAACACCTGAGAGACTCAACAACAGAAAAACAATGTCTTGAATCTAAGAGCTTTCAGAAAGCACTTTCAGGAAATACTAGCAAGCAAAGCTCTGGGAAAAGATTTTTGCATAATTGCACCTGCCAAAGACCACATGAGTACTCTGTATAAACATCAGGTAAAGAACTAATGAGCTGGGGTGTAACTGAATACGTCTGTCTTTTTTTTTTTTTTTTTTTTTTTGTGAAATTCAGGAGCATCTCTACGTTTCATAGCAATGATGGGCACAATGTTTACCAACATTATCAAGCATGCTCTTACCTGTGATATAAATGGGGCCACCATAGCTCCAACACGACACAGTGACCCACTTGTTCCCATCCCCAGGGCTCGCATTGTGGTGGGATAAACCTAAAACAGGACAGAAAGAAATCACATTAGTGCAACAATAATATGAGTCCTTATTTTTCCTTTTTTTTATTTTTTACTTGTCTTCAGAGAGACCCATTACATTATCCAAGGCAGCTAGTGGGATAAGATATGAAAAGAAATAAAGGCTCCTTTGGGTTTGGTTTGTGCCATTACAAATTGCCAAGTTTTGCCCCAAGTGAAGTTCAGGGCAAGTCAGTCAAAGCTGGATGTGATTTCCCTGCTGTTTGCTACCACCACCACCTTTCTCCCAGCTGTGCTGGGCAGCTCACATCAAAGTCACAGAGAACAGGCTATGTGCTAAAGGAAGAATTCAGTTTATATTGCCAGGCCCTGTATCTGGAAAGCAGGAATAAAGGATATTGTCTGCAGCCTTCAAGACTGCCTATTTATTTGTATCAACAGCACTTTTGTTTAGAAGGAGGGGAAAAAAAAACCAAACAACAAAACCAAACCAAAAACCCAGATCCCAACAAAAAATCTCCAGGCTTAGAAGAACATTTTGTGTATTTTTGTGATAGTTGAGGTGATATGATATGGAATATCCCATTGACATACCCAAATACCAATTTAGCTTATTAGTTTAAGTATTCCTCACCCCCTTAGATTTTGTGCTTGTAGACTAACAGAACACAAAGTCCTTCACTTCCAGGAACAAAAATACAAGCACTGTTTTGTTATCAGTGTTTCTCTCATAACAAGTCCCAGGCTGAAAGCAAAACACAGCACTATTCTAACTACTGAAGAGAAACCCAGCTCTGTCCCAGCTAAAAACCAGGACAGTTTTCTTTTTCACATCTCCCAAACACATGTGCCAGTAAAACACTTAAGCGAAATACATGCTTAACTTAATTAAGTCCTGTTAATATAGGTAGATTTTTAGCAAGTATACTCATATAAGCCTTTGTTTGAATACCTTACTGGGCCAAACCAATGGAGGTAAAGTAATTCAAGAGGAGTCCAGGCATGTGGTTGGAAAGGGGATTTTCAAGTTTGGTTTTGATCAGTGATTAACTTGTAAGTAGTATTGATTTATGATATGGCCATTGCAGCAATGGTCTGGACATCAACAGCATCCAATTCAGGAGTATTAAAAGGTTAGTATTGAATCAAGACTGGCGCATGCTTGAATATAGTGTGCTGTTAGGAGATGTATCCGGCCAATCCAGAGGGAGCTCTGCTTGCTTTTTATCACTTTCCGCAATCTGGGAGGCAATAGGTTTAACTCCACACGGTTGTTTAAAAAAAACACCCAAAACAACAAAACCGAAGCAACAACAAAAAATCCTAACAATGCATATTTAAACCACAGAACTCATGGCTCCAAAGTTGTGTGAAGAACAAGCTCTCTGTAGTATTAAAACTATTTGCAGACAGAACACAACAATTTCCATTAAGTGAGAAAATACTTATTAAAAATAAAAAATAAAAATGCTGCACTACATTATTCCCTAAGTGCTGGCAAAGGTTCCTTTCCATGAGACCCCTTTTTCTAACTTTGCAGGGGTTGGAGAGGGAAAAGATTGTGGGTTTTGAAAGCTTGTGGTACATGACATCCTCAAAAATAACATTTTGTAGTAGCTGACCAACAAGTGGCTCAGTGGGGCATTCATCCCTCTTCCACCTGCTCTAGTGATCTCCAGCTAGTTTTCCGATTCCTTCTCTGTTCTTGCACATGAAAATGGTGTGGCCAGGAAGCCAGAGATACTTAATTCAAGGAAGGTGACTCTGACTTGTCAGTAAATACACCAGCATTCCTGGGTATAGGCAAATGGTCTTTCATGCCCCAGAGCAGCTTAACATGCTTTCAGGAGGACCCACCTCTGCTGTGTAAATGTAGATGGTGTTGAAGTTTGCTGAAACCAAGGCACGCAGCATGAAGAGAAACCCAATCATGCCTGTGCTAGAGAGAAAGCCACATGGAGCAGAGTTAGTATCGCTGAACAGTCATTAGCAGAGACACAGCCTAATACATTCACTGTGCTAAGGTTTTTAACAGCTTAATATAAGGGAAAGCATAAGGAAAAGTTGATTGCTGACAAGTACAATCTTTCTTTAGTCCATTGGCAAGGCGTTTGAAAACAGGCTGTTGTGTGTTAGGTTTCCTTTCGGCCAGTGTGAGAGGCTGGAGGGAATGATCTGAACAGGACCATAGTGGCTCAAGCTGATGCCTTCAGTGTTATGGTCAAGTCTGGCTTTCAGCCTACCCTTGCTTTCCATTCCTCTATGAAACAGTTGCAAGTAAATATGATGGCCAGGCTCAGTTTCAGGGAAAACTGAAAACAGTAATAATAGCAGTACAGAGACCCATGCCTTAGTGAATGACTGTAAACTTCCTGACAGGGGCTCATTTAGCTTAACGATTATTTGCAGCCTCCCACTCCAGCTACTGAGTTCCAGCCAGCCTCCGGGGCCAGTGGCCCATGGGGCTGGCAGCAGGGCTGTACACTGCTGGCCAGGCTACCACCCAGTTGAGAGGAAACTTTCAGCTTGAAGCCATCCTGATTTTCAGTAACCATTGAGCTCTGCCAGCTTGAGGAGGAGGTGGGGAATCTTTCTCACACGTCCTCACAAATCAGCCTGACAATTACAGCACTCATGGCAGCTTTTCCCTTGATGTCTTGAGCTCCTCTTGAAGTGCCCAACTCTACAAGTTAGAGGAGACATATGTAACATTGCCAAAAATAAAAGAAAGGAGCAGGGGGGGAGGGAAGACTGAAAGAAAAATATTACTTCTTTCTGATGGGTGTTGGTCACATCATTTTTAATTTTCTAGACTGCACTAGAAAGCAGCTTATTGTATGCTTAGGGGAAGCCATGTGGGCTCAGTAATACAAGTGAGTTGCTCTGCTCACCGCTGCACCATAGCATCTCCTTGTGCAGCTTTCTTCAGAAGCATGGGGAACCAGTCAGAGGGTTTATTCAGATATACAAGAATTAGTGGCCTGACTGGTGACCTGAGAATACCATAGGTACTGCCCTCTTCCCTCAGCATTGCACGCCCAACCCCCAACAAGACCCGCATGCTGATCCAGACTACCTTGAGGTGCAGATATTGAGAAGAAGAAAGAATAGCGCTGTACATCCCATGGTGATACACAGGCTCAGGCGTCGTCCGAGGAAATTTATGCCAAGAATGTTCAAAGGGTTTACTGGAGACAAAAAAGAAAACCATAAAATGTTAGATGACCTAACTGCAATGATTGTCTGTCTTTACAGATCTTACATAACACGCCTCAAAAATACCTCTCTGCATCTCCAGTGCCTACCAAATGCTCTATAAAATGCACAAACCCTACAATTCTCTTCCTGTACCCAAACCCTGTAATTTGTCCCCTCTCTTTTGTTTGTCCTTCCTCTCAGAGGATGGAGCCTGTCCTTCTCTGCAGTTGTCCTGCTGTCCTGCTGTCCGGTTATTTGCAATCCTTGCTTATTTATGGCTTTCCAAAATATACGTGTATGGGAATTTGGGAAGCCAGGTTCTGGTAAGTTAGGAGCAATTTCCCCTTGAGTCTAACCAAGGCTGTTGGTACACACTAACTGCAAGGGAGGTCTTTGGACCTGTGCTGCCATCAGAAGCTGAATTATTCACCTGGGCAGCAATGCCCTCCCTTGTCCCTTGCCTCCAGCTCATGGCGTATGTCCCAGACCTGCATCTGAAGAGCCTGTGCCTGGTACTTGCCAGCAATGTTAAGAGTATTTCAACCCCTGGCACATTACCAAGCACATGCACAGCTAAAAGCTGTGCAGCGAGTGTTAGCTGGCTGTAGGAAGGGCAGAGCAGGGCAGGGAGGGGAGAAGAGGTTACGTGCGATCTCTCCGACTGTGCTGATGATCATGGTCTGGTAGGCAGCAGGGCTGAACAAGTGGCAGTGGCAGGGGCTGAGGCTCTCCTCGGAGTCATCACCAGCCCCCTGCACGGGTGGTGCCGCGGAGCCACAGGTGAGATCCCGCTCCAGTAACTCAGCGCTGGCCAAGATGACACCGTAATAAGCAAAAGCTATGCCAAGCCTGTGGGGGAAACTGCAGTGAGCGGCGGCAACGACGGGGGAAGTGAGGAAACCGAAATGCAGCAGGCACCGGGTGCACCAGCTCTGCCACGTGCACAAGGGACCCCTCTTAGCCCAAGCCCAGCAGTGACTGGGGACCCCCCAGGCCACTGGTCACCCCATGCATGGCACACCACTACCACCTATGCCCATGCACCTCTTTTCCTTGGAGGACCCTCACCCCAGCTCATAGCTCATCTTTTTGCTTGCCCCTTAGTGCTGTTTCTTGCTCTACAAGCAGTCGACCTGCTGTGGTCACACTGGGGAGAGCATGTCCCTCTGGTCCATTTCCTCACCCAGGGCTGTAAGGGGACACAGTTCCAAACCATCCCTGCCCTGGGGGGAGCCCTGATCAGTCTCAACATCAGGCCCCGATGCTTGCAGCTCACATGAAGCAACTAACCAGGGTTTTTTTTAGTCCTTATCCGTTCTGCCCAGGGACTTTTGAAAGGAGTTTTCATTAACTGGCCGGAGAGGCTCACATTGCACCCTGGCTGGCTGGCAAAAACACAGCATCGGTGATGGCAGCCTGACTGTGTCATTATCAAGTAATTCAGCATATGCTTACTCATAAGCAGATCGAGAAGTAATTTTCACTTTTTTATCCCCCCTGGCAGTGTCAGAAACAAGCAGCAGAATCTGGGCTAGAAAACGAGCTGCCTGGGGAGGTGGGGGATGCTCAGGGCATGGGCTAGGGGGAGGAATGCAAACCCCAGAACATGCCAGTGACTCCTGGGGGTCTAGGAGAGAACGGATGTTTCACAACACTCATACAAGCTGAGGAGAAAAAAATGTATAAAAAATTCAAGGCCTGACTTAGCATTTTGGATCAATGAGTTCCCACAGACCCATTATTTATACATTTCCATTCCAGACAGCAAAGTCAATGAAACATACATTACATACAGCTACCAGGAACATTGCATATGAAACTCGGCTCTCTCCAATCTCAATCTTCCCTGGCCGGTGGCACTGTCAATGGTTAATGAGTTTCTGTTGGAGCCCTATTTCAGTGACACACTGGCTGGCCTGCAAAGGTGGTTCGTTTATCCTTTCTGGAAGAACAAGTTTACACTAAGGAGGGAAGCAGAGCTGTGGGCACATGGCTAGCACACACCACTTCAGGGTGGGCTCCCTCCTGCAGCTCTCACCTGGCTCCCACCCCACCCCACCTCTCCTGAGCTGCCCTGGCTAAGGAAGGACTCATGGTGCCCTGCACCGTCCTGGGTGGCCAGCCTTTTTCTGCTTATGTTAACACCGACTGACACAGGGTGTCTGAGGCACGGTCTGAGATCAGGACAAGCCTATAGTGGCCCACGACCACACACTTCCCTTCCAGCTGGCAAGGATCTGCAGCCACCTCCTGAGGCAGAAGTGGTGCCTTGTCATGGCAGAGTCAGTGGGAGACTTCTGCTCCCTGCACTTGTTCAACTGAGAACCAGCTGATAAGCAAGAGGAAAAAAAAAAAGTTGTTTTTTTTACCATATGATCCATATCTGCAAAGTGGTTCTGAGATATTTGGGGTGGATGAGGTCCTTGAATCTTCCCCTCCTTTCCTGCAAATCATTTGATAGAAAGAGAAGTTTTTAAAAATGTGTCTTTTATACCGGGGTGTGTGTTCAGCAGCAGCAGCTGGCACCCCAGGCCCCCCCTCGCCCCAGGCTGCCGGTGGCTCAGACAGACTGACAGATGCTACAACACCCCATCAGCCCTCCAGAGAGCGAAGCCTCTCTTCCCAAAGGATGCCCACAGGAGGACGTGCTGCAAAGGATGGAGGGGAGGAGAAGAGAACACTCTGGGCACTCCTGGCCCCCACAGGACCCCCCAGCTCCTGGCATTCTGGCCCCAGCATGACCATCATGGTGCTGGAGCGGGACCTGGTTGCTGCTGGGCAGCCAGCACTGCTGGGGCTGCTGGCAGCTCCTGCTGCCCCACGTGCTGGGGAGAGGGGCCCGGTGTTCACTGCTCTGCCTGTGGAGCAATTCGTAGCCATGTACGTCTTGCTGGGAGACCTGAAATGCCAGTGAGCAGAGAGACAAGCAGGCACTGGGGGCCCTGCCTACCCCACTGCTCCCCAAAAGCAGGCAGTTGCCCCAACATCCCACCACTGAGGGGAGATGAGTTCGTAGAGAGGGTCTGGATTGCCTTTATTTTTATTTTTCTCATCACTGGTTAAGCCTGAGAGGGTGTACAACTAACAAAACCCCGTCCCACAGCCAGTGCGGGTCCATTACGTAAATTCAATTAAACTACAGGGAAGCTTTAATCCTAATTAATTCCAATACAATAGCACCATCTTGCATGAATTGCTAAGGACAATGCTTGGTGCCTGTGGGATTGAATAAGCAGTGAAGAGGTCCAGGAAAGGGACTTAAAATGGCTGGATAATAATTTTGAAGCCCTGGACAATAATTTTGTCCTACCTACCTCTCTTGGGGGTCAAAGGAGCCACCTGAATGAGTCCTCCCACCCTGCAGTCAGCAGGACCTCGACTGGGGGTGAGGGGGAGAAGCCAGGCTTCTCCTGCCCTGTCTGTAACACAGATACTTTTGGGCATTTTGGTCCAGTAGTGATCAACTGAGCTGCTCAGCTGCTTACAGGTAGAAATAGTGGTAGCTGTGAAATAGCCTCTCCTGCTTTGACCTTCTTTGGCTGGTCCATGGCTCCACACTCAGGGACCTGAGGTGCTGGGACTTAGCAGACAAGCCTGGCCAGGAGCTGAGAGAAGCCTCTGGGAATGGTGGGTTGACCTCGTGGCAGGGACCCCTGCAGCCTGACCAGCCACAGCTCTGAGAGGGATCCCGAGGGGGTGGTCCTTGGTCTCAGGCACTGGGGACACCTCCAGGGGATGGATAGGCAATAAGGAAGAAGGCCCTTTGCCAGGAGCCCTTTCTGTGGTAAAGGAAGCATACCTTTTCTCAGCATGATATTTTCCTGAGAAAACAAAAAGTATGCAAAAAAAAAGTAGAAAACTCAATTCCATTTTGAGAGCCGAGATTATTTTCTCTCCAGAAGCAAAATGACATCTTCATCATCACATTCAATAGTTTTTTTGAAAGAAACGGGGCAAGGAGGGGGAGAAAAGCAGAGCGAGATCTGCTTGGTGGTCCTGCTCCCTCCCTGAACCCCAGATGCCAGCAGCCCTGGGGTTGGAGTGCGGTGGGCTAGGCTTACCTGGGTGGGCTCCCTCAGCATGCCCTCAGGCATTGCTGCCCCATTCATCACGGCTATCCCCCGCAGCGTGGCCATGGCAGCTGTCACATTTCCCGTGGAGATGTTGTACCGCGCTGACTCTGGAATGAACTGAAAGCAAAGCAGCGTCAGAGAGAGCCTTTCTGCACCCCTCTGTCCACCCAACCCTGCTCACAGCTTCCCTCACGCGAGGAGAGAGGCCAGGTTAGCATGGGCACTGCCTGAGCTGGAGCAGCCTTTTGCCCATCCTCCTCTCCAGCCATGCCCTGGGACACCCCTGCCTGTCCCAACCCCCATACCTAATGTGGGGGGGCTCACCCTGCCCAACAAACCCATTTCTTGGTCCAACTCCCACTGATCTGCTACTGAGGTGTCTGTGGTGAGCACTTATGAGAGGTGGAAGCCAAAGATACAGGTTTAACAAAAACAACCCTTAATTAATTGAAATTCTAAAACAGGATGTGGCAGTGTCACGTACTTAAGTAAGAGTCTTGGAAGACTGAAAAAGGCCATTACAAGAAAGGAAGACATGGATGAAATTTAGGAACAAGCGCGCTCATCACTAGCATTTGCAACGTTCATCCACACTTGGTGCTCTTTCCAAAATAGAATGCCTTTTCATTAAATGATGGCTCTATTAAATTTTAAACAATTACATGTGTATCACTGAAATATGAATTAAAGACTCCTTTTTTAAAGGTATGTATACTGATTTTATTTTTTTTTTTCTTCTAGACTGAAAACTTTTGCTGCCCAAATGGCAAAAATAATCAGGGAAACCAAACATCAAAGTTACATGAGTGGATATTCACAGCAACTTTGCATTTGACTGCTGAGTTAGCACCCCACATGGACTCGTGCATTTGTCCAGCTCCAGGAAGGGGTTTCACATCTGCATGACTGGCCACAGCTTAGCACTAGAGTGCCCATGAGCACCATAAGTAGAGATTTTCGACATCACTTTCCAGAAATAAGATGTTTCTCATGTCCAAGGCTGGTATTTCTGAAGCATGAGTAGACCAGGGGAAGCCATGTTTGGCTGTGACACCCATTTGTTGTTTGAACACTTTATTGAGGCTTATTTCCTTAGCCCTAGCAAATGTAAAGACTGAAGAAGATATGCTGTGGCCAGCACTAGACTGAAGATATTACTTGTGATTTTTTGCACATCCTGTCTAGTCTGTCTTCCTCTTGATGCCTGGCCTACCACCATGGTCCCTGGGTACCACTGCCAGCCTGGGCACTGGAGCCCAGGATGCTGGAGGGCTGAAGCAGGGCAACAAGCCCAAGCCATCTCTCACAGCATGACATTTCCCCAGCAGCTGTTCTGCAGCCCCTGAGGCCATCAGGACCTTCCCAAGCCCCACAGGTGAGGGGGCTGCAGTTGTGAAAGGAGGACACAAGAAGATCCCCAGGTTTGAGGGGGGCGGAGGTGCCTGGGGAGATGCCAAGTTGGTGGCAGTGCAGCAGAGGGTGGAGAGAGGGGCTCTTCCTACCTTGAACAGCAAGGTGAGAAGGATGCCAGGGATGGAGGCGATTCTTATCAGCCACCGCCAGCCGATGGTTGGGTTCACCACTGACGCCAGGCCAATGATTAACAAGGATCCTGCTAACCAAAATACCTTTCCAAGGGAAAGGAAGGGGTTAAAACATGAACACACAGCAATGATTTGTTCAGTTTCTTCCCTTCTGGTCTGGTTCCACAGATAGGTGGGGATTTGTGCTGGGGAGTGCTGTGTTCAAACCCAGCCACCCTGTTGCTGTCTGAGAAGCTGAGCTTGGGTCAAAGGAAAGAGGGAAAGAAAGATGAGGATTTGGGGATTGACAGCTGATGGTAGTCTTAATTATCTCCAGATGAAAATAGATAACTTGCTGTGATTACCATTATACTTAAAGCCATTTCTTTTGTCCTTCCAGCCGCTTCTCTGCTAATGCTCATGCCCCTGAATTTTCCTCTTGTCTAAATCTCTGCAGGGAAGCAGCAGACTTACAAGCACCAAAGGCAAAACCAGGCCAGATCTCCACAGCTGGCAGTTGGTGGGTCTCCAGTGGACTCAATGCCAAGTTATACCAGTGGAGAATCTGGGCCCCTGATCTGCAAGTACATTCCTCCCCAAAGTTCACTTGCTGCCATGAGGAGACGCATCCCTTTCCAGAGGACCACCCAAGGGAGCTCAGCCAACACAAAGGACAAACAAATACATAAAAGCCACAGCAAGTTCATGAGTAATCTGTGGGCAGAAATAACAAATTTCTGGGCAGAAATAGAAGATTGTTCTTTTCCATAAACCTTAGTGTTTCTGATGATACTTTGGCAATGAAGCCCTGGAATCAAACAGGCAGCAATGAAAAGCAAATTATCCCTGCCACTAAGACCCTATACAAATACTTTTGGTTCAACAATCGGATGGATTTTTATGCTTGATGAGGCTTTTGCATATCATCTGCACATGCAGCAAGTGCCCACTGCAGAAATCTGGAGTAAGCAACCACCCCAGTCATGTTTGCTGTGGTCTTTGCCCAGCAAACAGTCACAACCCTCCCAGCACATCTTAGGACTACTTTGGTACCATCTATGCTAGTCCTATCCCACACAAAGCCCTGTAGCATCCCTGAGCAGGGACAGGGAGAAACACAGATTAGGACCTCATCTAGGAATCATGTTATTAATAAATTGTTACTAAACAAGTCCACAGAGAAAAGGGATGAGCCCAGACCCAGAGGAGGCCGGTGGTGCTGCTAGCCCCAGGGCTTGCCAGAAAGCCCTTTGCCACTGGCCCTGTTAGAGCAGGCAGCATGGTTATTGGTAGGGCAATTGGGAGGCTGGGTATCAGCCATCACTCAAAGTCCCCATGCAATGTTTGGAGCATTCAATTATTTGAGAAGAAATTGCCTCACTTCTGCAGGCAGCAGCCTGTGTACATCTTTAATAATGCAGAGGCCACGTTCCAGGGCACAGGACACAGCTGGCATTCGCTTGGACCAAGACGAGAGCAAATACTCTGGAAGAAAGGCTGATGTGCTGGAGACCCGGCTTTCAAACAACAGTGGGACAAACCTCCTGGAGCTCAGGGCTAGAAGAAACAGTAGCACGCTCACTCTTACCTGAGATAAGGGCAACATGTATCCTCGGTATTTGGTGGGCAAAAATTCTGTTTTTATGATAAGCCTAATGAAAAAGGGAAAAAAAATGCAGAAATATAGCAACAAAGAGAATTTCTATACTGATCAAGTAGCAGTTTAGTTCAGCTCAGTCAGTGCTGGACATTGCAGCCCTTAGAAGAGTCCCATCCCTCTTCCACCACTGAGCACCCAGAGACAGGGCATCCTTGCTCAATATGCCTTTCACTCAGGCAGGCACCAAATCACATAGGCAATGGAGATGCATGGCCTGAATCCCCTCCAGGCCATGGCTGTAGGATACAGGCAGGCAAACACTGCACTCTGTGCACCAGGAAACCCACAGGAAGGTCCTGTGGAGTGATTGAGGTGTCAGCACGTGTACAGAGAATGTTTGCAGAAGTGGACAATTTTAAATTAATCTTTTTTTCCACTAAATAAAGAAAACAGTCTCTTCCACTTTTTATCAAATGGCTGGATAGCCCTTGGGGGAGAGCCTGGCACAGGCATCTCTCAAGCTCACAGCTGTGAATAATGCTTCCTTAGCTGGAAAGAGAGAGCAGGGGGAGAAACCCACATTGTCTCCTTCTACCTTGTCTATTGAAATGTCTTAGAAAATATGCAATTTCCCCTGCTCATTAGCAGCTTCTGTGGCCAGGGACTGGGGCCCTCCTGCAAGGGAGGCAGGCCTGGGAGCTCAGATGATGCACAACCCAGGCACACGGTGCCTTCTCCTCCCAACAGCATCCATCTTCCTACTGTCCTTCACTTTGGCAAAGGGCTCTTGGGTCAGCATGACCAGTTTTAAGCTTTCCTGTATGGGGAGCAACCAGGCTTTGAGGAACCATGGAAGACATTGAAACATTGCATTTGTTTCCCTGAGAGAGTCAAAAGAAATGATTGATTTTTCCAGGCTCCTTGTGAAGTGGTTGTTAATATTGTGAATTTCTCCTCTTCCCCTCCACGTCCCCCTTTCTGCCCCAACAAGACAAAAAGTTTAATTTAAGTGGGAATGTTTTACATCAGTTCAAGAAGAATTTGCTACTTAAACAGAACTGTTGTGACTTTTTTACAAGGAAAGTAGCCTGTGCTCATCTGTTACCTGTCTAATTGTTTTTATAATATATGTGTTTAATAATCCCTCTATCATTTGCTTAATGTTACCCAGCTGTGCCCTCTATTCCTGAGCCTGGGAGTCCTTGGGGACTGCAGTTTAAGTCAATCGACTGGGACTCAGTGGAATTACAGAAACTTATTTTAAGCTGATGTGAGAATTTGCTCCTCTTTCTACTGCCAGCCCCCATGGAGGCCCCTTCCCTGCAGCCTCCTCACGGTCACTGTGCAGCCCTGGTTCATCCGGCTCAGCGCAAGGGAAACCAGGCACTCTGCCGGGGTCAGGCAAAATGAGCTGAAGGGTCTTTCTTGCTGTGAACTCAGGAACTCAACCCCTCCTTGTGAAGGTTGGCTTGCCGCTGCCCATGCGGCAAAGAGCAGAGCATGGCCTTACCCTTGCGCGTGGCCGGACACGCCACCGCCTACCATGGCCCGCAGGAACACGAACCAGATGTAGGATGGGGCAAATGAGGTCAGCAGGGAGAAATAGGCTGCCCAGAGGAATGAGAGTAACAGAATCTGCAAAAGGGGCAAAGTTAGGGTCATCAAACCATGGGCTCAGCCAGGTGCATGGCTCCCACGGGGCTCAGGAAAAGGACACGCAGCCTCCAGTGCTCACTCACCTTCCAGCGGCCATACCTGTCTGCCAGGAGCCCGAGCACTATGCTGAAGATCATGTAGCCAAAAAACACCATCTAAGGAGAATTGAAACACAGCTGTGGATGGCCCACTCCCATCAGCACCAGTCTCTGCTCTTGGAACTGTGGGTGTGTGGAATGTTTTCCAAGACACGGGATGAACTGCAGTGCCCAGAACCATGAGTGATAGGTTCCAAGGGTTAACCTCTTCCGTGTAGGCACTTACTGCTTTGGCCCTCAAAGCTGAAGGTTGGATGGCAAGGACTTTAAAATAAGGAAGTGAGGGCTTGTTTTGGCATTGCAGCTCTGAGTGCAGATGTGTGCTCGCATCAGCTTGCTTTCTATTTTTCTACAGCTGTGGTACTGATCTTGTCCCTGAGAAGAAGCCCTAGGAATTTACTTGGTCCACTGGGAAATGTACTTTACAAAGCCCGTGGTGGTGCCCTGGACAGTGCCCACACAGTGGATGACCTGCATGGGGGGAACACAAGTCACTCACCGTTGTTACTAATGCCACTTGCCAGTCTTGAAGCTGCCACTCACATCGGATGAAAGGGGACACAACAGCTATTAGCATGATCTCCATGGCTTCAGCCACCTTTAGGAATGAGTACACACATTAGTAAGAAGGGAAGCCACAAGGAGCCCACAGGAGAAAGTCCCTCAGTCCTACCAAGCCTAGAGCCATGGTGGTCCCACCATGTCAAAAGAACCTTGTGAAGGCATAGTGCCTCCATAGTGGTCTGAGCCCTGTGCCTGATCTGGAACACGTGAACACTTGGAAACAAGGAGAGGAGGGGAGAAAGGAGCAGCTAGAAAGCAAGTATCTAGATACACTGTGTATCTAGGAAGGCAGGAAAGACTCATCTTTTGCAGATGTGCTAGTGGAAGGTCTTCAACTAACTCTGGAAACCAAGCTGCTTGGTTAGGTACCTGGCTGTGAATTTGGGCTTCTATCACAAAGATGACCTCTTAAAACAGTTTTTGATTTAAAATGTCATTGCTTTATTGGCTGTTTGCCCCAGCAGCTGGCTTCAGTTAAGAAACTATTACTTACATATAGCTAGTGGCTTTTACACCTCAGCTGCAGTCACCCTCATGGATATGTCCCCATCTCATCTTTACCCCAGCCTGGCCTCAGGCTTTTGCTCCAGTTGCCAGACCAGATACACCATTAACCCAATACCCTGGCAGTTAGGACATTTTTCAGGTAGCCAAGGGTGAGGGGAGGGCAGCCCTCCTGTGACAGATTGCACAGGGCTTGGGTGCCCAGGGATGGCATGAAAAATGCAGTCAGGAGGCTGATCTAACCCTCAAGCACTATTGAAGATGTGCCCTGTCAGTGCACCAGGCCAGGCCAGGATGCTCTAGGCCAACCTGCTCAGCTTTCCCCTGAAATAGGTCTGATACCAATTCAAGCTAATGTAGATTTTGGTCAAAGATGTCAACAGCAGAAATTCTGCTTGAGAAGGTACGTGTGAAAAAAATGGGCTACAATATATACCCGTGATGCTTGTGGTTGTTATGGCACAGAAATAAAGAAAATGAGAAGAGCTTTTTTTCAGGCCAGTGCAGATAGCTGCAGACACCTACCCCAGTGCTGCCCATGATCAGGAAAAGCAAGATGTGGAACTTCCCAAACCCAATGGTTTCCACGGCTTCTTCCACTGTAAATGTCTTCTGCCCTGAGCACCAAAGGGAAAGAAAGAAATACAGAGACAAAAAACCCCGTCAGCAATCAAATTTTACCTTCCCTTTATGAAATGTCAACCTTTTTCATGCTACTGTGGGAGAGCACCAGGAAAAAGATTGGAAACATCTACCAGTTGTGTGTCCACTGACCAGCCACTGGGCACACTGGTGGTCAGGCACATCAGGGGATTGCTGAAACCGAAGCCAGCAGTGAAGAGAGCAGGCTGGGCATGGAGGAAGAACAGTCTTGTACTGAGTCACCGCAGCTGCTTCAGAAACACCATGACTGGGACTGCATCTGGGCAATGCTCTGCTCCCTTCCTCTGCCCAAATTGCCCCGAGGCTCAGTCCCTCTGCACCCCTGGGGTATGGGCCCAATCCCAGCACCAGCAGCGTGATCTGAGGGCTGTCCCACATCATAACCCTGCAAGGTGAGCACAACCAGGGGCTCTGGGCTAAGTTTCATCTCCTCAGCTTTTATTCCTGACTTTTCTCCTCATTTCAGGAGCAAACGAAGCATCTCAAGATCAGGGCTGGGATGGCTTTATAAACAGACCTGGCAGAAAGCTTTCAGTAGATGTACACTTTTAAGGTCTTATTTAGGTAAAGTCATAGCTACATAAACTTTTCTGTCAGGTCATTTATCTCTCAACTAAGTAATCTCAAACCCATCAACATGACCTCTGAAATGGAAAAGAACTTAGTGCAAGATTTCAGGAGAAATTTTTGTTGTTGCAGATGCAGAACTTTTCATTTAATGCTTTTCTACATTTTCTTTCACTTTATAATGCTTTTAAAATAGCATACATTTTTCTTTTCAAGAACTAATTATCCACAATGAAAGAATTCATTAATTATAGGTATAATAGAATGTTTACACAAGGTGGGGGCCTGAAAAAAAACCAAGCCAGCTAGCTCTTCCTACCGCTGTAGGTAGCAGCCACCAGTCTGGTAGCTGCAATGGGAGAGGAGCAGTATGAAGCTGATGCTTGTGGCTCCATGTACAGACGTTTTAGATAGCTGAAGTGCCAGGACTGGGAACCCTCCCTCTATCCTGGCTAAATGAGGACCCAAATTTCTAATTTCTAGTGCTGCTAATACAAACCTACCTTTTGGGGGTTCTTGTTTCTCTGTGTGGATTTCCTCCAAGCCAATAGTATTTTCTGCCTCTTTTGGTGCAGTGGCCATCTCAGGTCCTGATGGGGTCCACTGTCACTGTTGGGCAAGGTCAGGATTTAACTGTGAAACCTCTCAACAGTCACAAAGCCATCTGAGCAATAAGTCAGCAAAGCAGCGTCCCACGCTGGAGAGGAAACATTCAGATATCTTCAAACAGGGATTTGTTTCAGGCAGCTATTAGGACATGTCCCTTCCCAGAGTGTTTTTTGTGAAGAATACATAGAAACATCACAAGACAAGTTAGCTGAACTGACAGAGATCTGTCAGTGCATTGCACTGGATGGTTTTAAGGAAAAGGGGCTGCCTTAGGGAAGACTGGAGACCTGCTAACACAAGAGAGCAAGTGACAACTTCCCCAGCCTGGAGGTGAGTGAAATGCAGAAGCAACCAAAAAAAATTCTGCATCTCCAAGAGCCAAGACATACATGACTGGCAGCAGGTTGCCCTGTTGGGGGCAGAAATTGCCACCCCTTGGGAGCCAGGGTCGAGTGAGAAGTAGAGGCGCAGCACTTTGTGATTGCTCAGCCTTATGAAAGCGTGCCAGTGGGTAGGAACAGGGTGGCCCAGCCTACACCCTTAACCCCGGCTGCCCCGGGATGGTGTGGCCAGTGAGCAGCAGGCACCAGCCTCTTCCTCACCCAGCCTGTACCCTGCCAGCACTGCACTTCCCGATGCAAACCTGATCCTCTGCCTCACCCCCCCGCCACGCTGGTCCCCATCCTCTCAGGCCTGCAAGAAACACAGCCTCTAGTGCTGGATTGCAACAGGGGAGAGCTGGCTTCCTCCGCCAGTGTTTCTGGTTTCCAGCACTAGATCTCCTGGCCTGATCACAGTTGCTTTTCCTGGTCAGAAAATCTCATCTTAATGCCAGGGCAGAGACTGAGCACACCGCTTGCTTTAACCCGCAGGCTTTCCTGCTGTGTGCTTGCTCAGATACTGGGGCGGGGGTCTTAACCCATCTCCAGTTTGACCACACTGTCTCGTTTGATTACCTCCCTTCAAGGGTGCCAGGCTTGGCCCAGGCAGCATTCATGACCACCCAGGAGTGATCAGGGAGGCTGCAGTAGGGTGTGATCTTGAGGGAATGAATGACTGAGAGCATCTAACAAGAGATACAAAATCCCAGCTGGGATAGAGGGCAGCACGAACACGGAAAGCACGAATTACAGTACTCCCAGGCTGGATACCTTAAAAGCATTACACTGAAGTACAGCTACAAGGAGGTCACTAAGGCCTAATGGCAGATTAGTTGGTCAGGTCACATACACTGACCTTGCTGTTACAGGTCATTACAGTCCAGCACCCAAGAGGACGTGTAGGATATTGCTTATGACTGACTGTCTCTCAGCAATAGCTGCCAGTAGCACACAGTGCCACCAGCTGATCCTGCTGGCCACCAGCTAGGGACCATTTCCAAGTGGAACTGGCTCAAATAAAACAAAACAAGGTGCCTGGAAGAGCTCACGAGGAGAGGTAAAGCTTTACTGTGTGGCAGAATCACGAAGGGCTGTGCAATAACAAAATCTGGGAACTTGTTTTTCTCCTTTTCTGTTCCTTTTTGATTAGAGACCTGCAAACACATACTGCCCTAAGCTACAACATCATGCCTGTGTCTGGTTAAACAGCCACTCTCCTCCAAAGCCTGCAGTGGGCATAGCCCAGGGCACTAGCAGGCCAGACTGGGGCATACCCAGGAAAAGGATCAAGCCCTGGGCCCTTGCCCACCCATCCTGATGCTGAGATACTCTGCTAATTTTTTTCTGAGAGGCACTGGAGTGTTTCACTGATGCTCACCTGTGAGCCATGTATCACCATTCTGGGAAGTACTGCAGGTCTTCCAGAAAAGGGGAAGAAACCCTGATCCCTGGTGCTCATGTGAGGCTCAGGTGCTGAAGCAGAAGGGTGCAGTGCCACCTTCAACACCCCACAGTAGCCAAGACACCCCCAGAGGTGTCATGGTAGCAGATAACACCTATGGGGGACCCACACTGCTCTCAAAAAGCAGTTGGTAAGCAGGTGTGATAGCTGCTCTAGCATCTCAAATAACATCAGAAATCTATGCAGGCACCTGCATCCCCCTCTGTCCAGGTATTGGGGAAGCTGGAGCAAAATCCACTCAACCACAAGCAGAAAAAAAGCCACTGCTCAGGTAAGTCCCTGGCACCATATGCTCTGTTCTAGAGTTTATGTCCAAAAGACAGAGATTTAGATACAACACTTCAGTAAACATCCTAATGGTTCCTACTGAACCCACTGTTGGCTTATCCCAAACCTTTACAGCCCTGTTTGCCTTGATAGAGTAGCTAGGATCTATCATACCTCTTTGGGGTCTTACAAGCTTCCTGCTACTTGTAAATCCCACTGAAAATATTAAATGCCAATTACATGAGCCAAAAGAACAGCAGTGACAGAGCTGCTGCTGGCAGGGAAAATAGCAATCCTCCATCTGAAGGGAGCAAACAGGAGTGCAGTGAAACTGCTGCTAGGACCCGGCAGAAGGATGCCGTGACCCCATGTTGGAGGGCTGCGAGGCCACAAAGGGCACACAATATGCAATGCTACACATGAGACTAGCTGGGAATTTTCTCAGTAAATTCAGAGAGCTTCTGGACATGACATAGGAATGATCAGATACACCCACTATTAAGCCAAGGCTTGATTTTTTTTTCTTTCTTACCTCTGCAGTGTCTCAGGCACGGAGGAGCAGACCTTTCCTCTTTTCTAGCTGTTTCTTTCCCTTGTTATTTTCTTTCTACAGCATTGGTGGTGCTGTGGGTTTGAGATCCAGCTGCTGAGAGTCAGGTTTCCTCCTTGCTGGGCACAGGCAGGTCTCTCTCCACCCACCTCCACCCCCCAGAAATAGGTGCTGCAGGTGGAATGCCCCAGTGCTGACCCATGCTGGTCCTGTGGAGCTGCCAACCATGAGTGATTGTGCTTGTCCATCCCTTCTTGTGGGGACAACCCCAGGGAGATTGGAGGGAGGGCACTGGGGATATATCTCTACTGCAACATCAGCAAGATTTTAGCTGATAGGTTTCAGGGGCAGGTCCTGTAGCACCAGTGACCATGTAAGATGCCTTTGTCATCCCCTGAAAAGTCATGAGTAGTGCCCAGGCACTGCAGCCACCAGCACCCCTTAGGCCAAGTGAAGCCATCTCAGGTACCAACACCATGAAAAAAATGAGGCCAGTTCATCTGCTTCATCTTTCTAAATTTGCTGACAAAGTACCAAACTGCGGGGAGCATTTGTGGTTTAAAACTGCCACAGTGATCCTGCCTTTACCATGCAGAAAATCCCAGGGCTACAGGTTGTGCTGGCCAGTGAATCTGAGCTATGATAAGTGTGTGCTCTTGACTAGGAGTGTATACGTCAACCTTTACTACTCAGGTGTGTCAGCATTGAAGGCCAGTGAAGATGCTGGGATGTTTTTTGTCTCTCTCTCATGAGGGTTCCCAAAATCCTTCTGTTTTGAAATACATATACTGAGCTGACAGCAATTCTGCAATATTTTTATCAAAGTGTGTAACTAACTCCCACATCGAATCTAATGCTTTCAAGCATTAGAAAGACATTTGCTACCAGCTGACATTTGCTACCAGCCAACATATGCTATTTCACAACCTTATTTTACATCTTCTTCCTAGTAATATCTATCATTCAGCTACAGATTTTATTGGCATCTGATGAATGAGATGCATGATCCAGGCTGCCAGATCCATACTGTTATGTTTTCATTGCAAAAAAATCAGACAGCGGGTGTGCAATCACAGGAGAGTGCAGATGTTTCAGCCTTCCAGCTTCCCAGCACAGAAAGGAAAAAAATGACCAAAATACCAGTGAAATTCTCAGCCACAAAGATGTGCTTTCAGACCCAGGTGTCTGGGATTGAACAAAGGGATATCATGTCTATTAATTTTTTTATCCACCTCATGATATTTTAGTTATTTGCCACAGAAATGCAAAGACTGGTCAGAGTGAAGCATGAATGGAAATGTCTACATGTGTAAAAGCTCCAAGACAAACAAAAGAGTGAGGGTAAGAAGAAAGGTCCCCATACACCTTTCTAGCAATGAGATGAGCTTTGAAGCCAGCACCATCTGTTCCTCCCTAGGAACCAATCCCAAGTCCACTCCGGAGGGGCACGCTGAGGTCCTGACTTGGGAAGTGTTCTCAGTCAAGTGATTACAAGTCACAACTCCTCCAGCAATGGGTAAAGTTCAGATAAAAATACCGAGGTGATGTGCCAAGGTCTACCAGTCTGTAACAATGGTCTCTGCTGGATCTGACCACATCTGGTGGGCACATTCAACAAAACCAGCTAGAAAACTTGGTCCCATTCAGCTTAGCAGCTGTGCAGGGGGACAGGCAGTCACTGCTTTGCTCCAAAATCCACCTCATCTTCTTCAGAAAAGCCTTTTAAAAACAAGGCACTCTCTGGAACTTTTCTGGGTTTTTAAAGAAGTCTTAAAAACAACCCAGATGAAAGCCAGGGCCCTCCTCAAGGTGTATAAGAACAATCTTGCCTTTCAGCAATATTTCATCTGAATGCTCCCTGATTATAAGTGGGCTTGGTCCTCTTGTGGAGTGGGGAAGTGCTGTCCCCGTATCACAAATGCTCAAGTGAGCCACAGGCTCTGCTGCATTATTCCACTGGGCACAGAAGAGAGAGCTGAATACAGACTTAAGGCAAATGTTTGAATTGCTGTTCAGTATGGTACACAGCAGACCATCTTGTCACCTGCAGGATTCACGGGATAACTCATTTTTCTTGCTTAAAACGTAAACCTCAGACAAAAAGCAAAACACCAAGAAGCTCTAAAAGGAACAGATATCCTGTTTCAGGTAATCACCTTCTCAGTTACATTGCATCACATTGAAGGGTGCAGTAAAGACAAAATATGTGCTTGTGCAGAAAATCCACCCCCTGTTTCATAAAGCAAATTGTTTTCTCTATTTGGTAATGCATCAAACTAGTTTGGCCTTTCTTGCTTCAAGACAGCTTGTCTCCTGAATAGGAATAAACAAAACAGGCTGGAAGGAAGAAACAAAAGTTCTGTGCCTACACTGAGCAACGTGACACCAGCTGCATTCATGCCCATGTGGTTTTTGCCTGTACCATAGATTACCCTTGCTGGAAGAACTGGTAACACGAGGCCACACATGGGTCACGGACACTCTCCTATGCCCACCTCTTCTCAGCTCTAGCCACGGCTTCAAACCCAAACTGTTGTTAAAAGGGAAGAAGGCTTGTGTCTCTGTTGATAACTGGTGCCCAACACCAGTATGGCTTCTTGAGACCACAAGGGAAAACTGGAACAACTGTTTTGCCTAGGGCAGTATTTTCTCCTTGGTCACTGTAGCAGGAAGCTGGATCTTAAGTCTGACTACTGCAGACTCATGGCCTGTGATGACTATTCCACTGTGTGTCCCGCTGGGAACACTCCCCGGTAGGTTTGTTTGGTGGAGCTGGATATCAGGGGTGTGAGGTTTGAAAATAGGGCTTGTTTGGTCACACCATCAGCTCCAAATCCATTGATGTGCTCTGTTGGGATTTTACATCCTCCATGGTTAAAAAAATAGCCTGTTGGGATTAACACTATTCAATTTGAAAGATTAGTAATTAAAGAACATTTATGAAAGATCAAAATACATCAGTACTTCAAATTCATTTAGATTGTTTTGATTCCTCTCTTCTTTCTGTTCATTAGGTATTAGCATTTCTACACAGTCTGCTTTAACAACCCCTCTTGAAAAATACAGCACAGGGGAAGTCATCTTAAGTCTCCAGTGAGAAACAAGTCAATAGAGAGAAATAAATTGTCTGCCAATGTGGAAACTGGCACACTCTTTTGTTTACACAGCTCAAAACTAACACTTTTGTTAAGTGATGACGTGTGCAAACTTCTGTAATCCAGTGCTGTCAAGCCCTGGAGCAAATCAGATAAAAAGAGGGTTGTTGTAGTAAAGCATGTAGAAAATTGCAAGTCTGCAATATGATCTGTCTTTGAGCTGGTTTGTATTGTGTGCTAAATGAAGGACTGCAATCTTATAAGGGACTTAATTGTTGTCATATGATCAACCACAGCTTGAAACAACAGCCGAAACATGTTTTCCTTGGAAAGAAATATGCCACAAAGACAAGGCAGCAAATGGAGCAAAACACATGTGAGCTGATTATTAATAACCAATTTAATTCAAAAGCTGGATCTCCTCTTTTCAACCAAGCAGTAGCCAGCTGACCTGATCAAAAGCTGAGGACCAGGTATTTGGCAAAGACATCAGTGGAAACACTCAGCCAATGGTGCCAATGGTCCAGCCAGCCTGGCCGATGCAGTTCAGCTCTCAGCTGATACAGCAGTATATGTGAATGCAGCTAGGACATTTTCATCTACAGCTGCTCTTCTTTCAAGGGTCATATCCCATTCTGTTTCATCCTGTATACCCTACTCCGTGGGTGAACGAGCACAAGAAAAACGAGCCTAGTGTTAGGAGTGAAGCGGCGATGCACTGGCTTCACTCTTCTGCGGTGCCATCGATGATGTGCTTGAAGGAGAACGGAGAAAATTTATACCCAGCTCCCACGTAGAACTTGTTCTGGAACTCCACCCTGAGGAGAGCAGAGCAGGACATCAGTGCTGCTCATGGGCAGGACCTACCTCCAGCTGAGAGGCTGAAATGTGGCACCCATAGGAAAAGGGAGGCCACAAGAGATGGTGGCCGCTGAGCCAGGAATGTAGATGACTTCTGGAGCCAGCAGTGAGACACAGACAGTCAGGGAGCAACCCGGCATGCATCAGCTTTGACTTTCCTTCAGTCAGCCTGGAAATGCTCCTCCCAAGGCCAGTTGACAGGACCTTGCCTGCCTGCTAAACTGTTTCTAGCAGGTCTGAGAGCTGGAACAACCATGTGCTGGTTGCACACTCTGGTGGGAGACAGACATCTCCCATTCTCTGCACAATGACAAGCAACTGCACCACGGTTTGCCCTGGCAGCACTTGTTGTTTGTGGTAGGACACTGCTTGGATGTTCAGGCAGGGTGCCAAGTTATGGTGGTGCTAAAGGGCAATTTGCTACCTTGGTTTTGTTTTACATACTAGCCTGCTGTGTGTCTGCACTGCTGTCCTTGCCTGGACTGATGCCTAGTGAAGGCAGACATAAGCTAACTTCAAACTGGTTTGCCACAAAGCCAAAACAGCCTGGAGCTCAACCTGGGCTAATGGCACAAGTGTTCAAGTGTTGACCCAGGTTTTCAGCAGGTTTTGCAGCTCTGACTGAACTCTTGCTGCCGTAGGTAGTCCCCAGATATCCTGTTTGATGGTAACCCTGGGTGGGATACACAACCAGCGATGTGGCTGTGGTGCCTTCAGGTCTTATCATGTAGGCCAAGGTGGCCTTGGTGGCTCTGCATTTTTATCAGGGCAGAAATTCAGGTTGCCATTTGCCATGTGCCCACAGCCACTACAGGCTCAGGAGGACAGGCAGGTTGCCCCACATAGCAGCTCAAAGAAGGAGCAGGGACCTCTGACCTCCCTTTAGAAGAGTCTCCCTCACTTCATTTGTCAAAGGGGACTGACATCCTAATGCACAGCTACTAGCGCAGCTCGTCATGGTGTGGCCACCTATTTCCCCAGGCTGATCCCTCCCAAAGACTGCTCTGGGAAAAGCTCCAAAGGACCACACCACCTACCAGTGCAGGCGCAGGGCGTGCAGAAAGGCTGACAGCCCCTCCATGACAAGCAGGATGGCTACCGTCAGCACTGCAAACGCCGCAAAGATGATGAAGATGACGATGAGGCCTGTCCAGCTGCTGTTGTTGAACCCATTGTGCATCACCATGGTCCAGAGGACCTCTGACAGTTCTGCAAAAGGAAATAAAGGAAAAGCAGTGCTGAGCAACAGCTGTGGACAGACACAGCGCACAGTCGGGCAGCTCACCCATCTTTCCCAGTTAGATGATTTGGCCTAGGATAAACTGTACATGAAGTAATCACACATGACAGTGAAATGTACATGATGGTAATGCATGGTCACTCTGCCTCTCCATGATGACTGTGGAAGGAAAGCAGATGTAGATTCTTTTCCATTGCTCCTTTCACTGTGTTAGAAGCTGAAGGTGCTGTTTTGGCTTGGCTTTGTGTTGCAAGTCCATGTGAGTAGACCACCAAGACTGCTATTACCCTGGCATGATACAATCATCAGTTTAATTTGCACCTCTTTAACATGTCAGATAGGCAGTATGAGGAGCCTTTTGGGACTGCCTGCTGCTGAATCCCAGTGAACATGATCGATTGACATAGTCAATACCCATGTAAATTAGGTTACAAGCTGTGCTGATTGATGCTAGCTAAGACCCACAGGAGATATGTAATTCCCATTTATTCTCCAAACCCCTTCTCTTAGGGTGTCCCAGAGAAGCTGTGGAGGGAAAAACAAAAAGACAACTTGGTGGCTGTATTAGTGTTTAGGTTGCTTGCATGCTCTTAAAGTGTTTTTTTTTGCCTGCACAAGTTTATTTCAACATTCACAGCACCGGTATATCTGATGTGTCCTGTTAGCTCAATAATATATTCCCAGCTTAACTATGCCAGTGACACAGGATAGATTCAGGACTGAGCAATTTTCCTCTTGTAATACAGGCAAAGCAAGGACTTAGCCCAGTTGTTCTCCATCCAGATGCTCCAGCCACCAGTTCAGCCTTCCATTCCAGTTCAGCACCACCAGCCATTGGTGCTTGAGCCATATTCAGGTTCAAAGACCTGCTACTTTAGGTGACAACAGGTGCAAGGGATCCTTTGCAACCGCTGCCCTTGGGAAAAATGCTACTGTCAGTGTCAGTTTGTAAGGAATATGGTGGTTTTCCAGGCAGAATTCTGACTTAACACATAGGACTGCCCTGAGCTAAGTTTTTAGTTGCCATTAGCTAAGCTTTTTAGTTGGTGTATTTTATTTTATTTTATTTTATTTAGATATCTGTCCTCCACATAAAGCTAATGTCTATTAGCTTCCATTTGACTCCTACTAAGCTCATTTCTGTGCCAAGAAGTACAGCTCACCCCTGTCAATCCGTGGTGCACCTTCTCTTTTGTTTTCCTTTTTGGTGTGCCAAATTCTTTAGGGCAGGCACAACTAGCCAGAGGCAGTACAGCAATATTCATTAAAAAAATTTTAGAAAAACTAGAGTCATTGAAAATCTGAACTTCCAGTCTGAGGCCATTTCTAATATTTGAGCATTTGTTTCCATCTTAAACCAAGAGAAAAGATATTGAAATGCTGTACATTTCTCATGGAATGCAAGGTTCTACTAAGCATTGCTGGGAAAAATCCCAGTGAAAATTACAAATTCCAGGAGTTCTTGAACCAAAACTTTTCTTTCTAGTTTGCTGAACCAAATAAAAATAACTGTTTCAAGCCATTTTGACATTAACCTGCATACCCTAAGGCTATAGCAAGTGCCTCTTGGGAAATGAAGCTATGATTCCCATACTGCCTTTCCCTCTATGGACTGGACTACCCATTTGGAATGCATCTCCCACCATGTCACACATCATGAGGACTGTTCCAGAGGGGTGGATACAAAGCAGTGTGGGAAAAGACCCCAGCCAGTAAATGCAATCAGGAGCTGCCTGATATATAGGAACTAGGGATCACCACTGAAAACTGAGGTGGCCGCTTGGATTGATCTGACCTGAAGCAGAACATTCTGAGACACAAATGTCCACAGGGAGAACTTTGATTTAATGGAGAAATTCACAGCAGTAATCAAACACCGTCAGAAGCAGTGACTGCCACGGAGTTGCTGCTGAGGTAACTAACAGGTAGTCAATCACTCACGTGCATGGGCTAAGCTCAGCGCCCAGAGCCGCAAGTAGGATGCTGTGTTGGAGATGCAGCCAAGGCAGTATTCAATGGTATGAATAGCTTGGTGGACAAATGTGTCGCCAAAATTGAACTGAAACAACATAAAACCAAACACATTTTATTAGTTCTTAGTTCAGGGCTTCCTGGTTAACAGAGCAACACTCCACCAAAGACCCTTCATGCTCCTCCCTCTTCCTTGCTATGTCCTGAGCAACACAAAAGTATTTCCCAGATAAAGAGACTGCTCTGAAAAATGTCAGTTCTGTATGATCTTCCCATACATTCTCCCCAGAAAAATACAATTCCATCAAAAAGCAAATGTTCAGGAACCATCTCATATTCCAGTCTTATAATTTCGACTCTTTAGATGTCAATCCAATTGCTACCAACCTTTGTGATTTCTTATAGAGACAGAAATTCTTATATAAAACAGGGCTCTTCCAACTATCTGCCTAAGACTGTGAAGATTCCCTGTGACTAGAAACAGACAGCCTCTCTCTACAGTTTGTAGTACTCCCAATTACTATAAACACTTTTGTCACATTTTTAAATGTGTTGCTGCATACTGCAGAAGCTCTTGACAATATCTGCCAAAGGAGGACTTTTCTCCCTAGCCAGCACAGCAGGCTGCCAAGTTTTAAATGCTCCTTTGCAATTTAAATGAAGGAAAACTCATTGACTCTTGGGGAAGGCTTGACCTTTTCTGGGTGCAATGTGGAAATGAAACAATTGCCCCTGGGGAAACAAAAGCTTAAGGTTTGTAAAAGCTTGAGGTTTGTAATAATGCTGGCCCTCATCAGGAAAAGCAAAAGGAAAAATTTAAAGGAATTAATCTTATGAAAATTCAAAGCTCATTCTGTTTGGAAACACAAACTGTTGCAACTGTGTGTCTTGGTATCTTGTTAAAAAGAAGGGCTGGCAACTCTGCAGAAGCCTTCTGCTTGACTTTGTGACTTTTACTATTGTGTCTGTCTGAATAATTTTCTGCCTACATTTTCTTACCTCTTCATCATCATCCTCATGTCCTCCATGGTCACCACTGTGGTCTCCCTGGGAAACTTTCTTGGAATGATTGGTTTCTGGGACATCTACCTCATTTTCACCTCCAGGGTTTCCTGAGATGGCTTGAGATCGAATCTTTCAGAAGCAAAATATAATATGTATTTTGTGTCATGCTACAGGCTGATACCAAAATGAAGAAGACCATAGCACAGAACTTCAGCAATAACCTCATGATGGGTAACATATGGAGGACCGTATCACGAATGTGAGGACAATTTCAACAATAGTCAGTCATCATGGACCACAGAAACTGAATACTCCTGCCAAATGGCTAATAATACTTAAATATTTGCCATCCTAGAGCATTTTCCAGTGATTCCAACTAATTTGGAGCTAGTTTCTAGTCTCACAATGCATCCTTTATACCCATCCTGGTAAGATCCATCACTTTTGGCAAATGAGAAAACTGAGGCACATTAAAGCTGATGATCTCAATTAGATGGGTGAAAATCAAAGGAATTAGCATCAAGTGAAAGAGAAATGGAGCCTGAAAGGATCAGGTGACTTGATGAAGGTCACACAGTTCCTGGGATACAGAAAGAAAAGCAATTCAGATCTTGATTAATTTTAAATTGACAAAAGCCTTGTGACAACCCATCTTCTCTCCTTATTCACTCTTTACAGAGCTTTTCTAGAGGCCTGGACAAACTGATCTGAGCCTCACTCCAGAAATGACAGCACAGCATAACAACAGCCCTACATTATATGACTAAAACTGTCCTATTATACAGCTTAACCAAATACGGACCTCACAGCTGCTGTCAGGTTCTGCCCTGTCACTCTTTATAGCTTCGAGCAGGTTTTGTGATAACATATTGTTTCCTATTGCAGCAGTCATCATTGTCACACCCACTTTATCTTTGCTTTACCTGAATGTCAGGGTACAGAACAGACTTTGTGGCAAACTTATAAATCTGGGTAAATGTAAGATGTGATCAGACAGCTAACATATGAAAATTAGGAACAGAAATACAGGGGCATAATAGGAGATGGAGAAGAGCTGTCAGATGTTGCTAGCATGAAAGTAAGAGATGGAGTCAGCCATGTCAAGCTTTCATCCAAATCCCAGAAGAATGACAAAATAAGAAATTACAGCACAGAGGCAGGGCTGCAAAGGTCTCCCAGGGACCTGGCTTTCAGTTATAGGTCAGAAGTGACGGGGTTGGAAAAGGTCATGCAGCACAACCAGCATCCCTTTCTTCAAATGGAAACATCTGTGCCCTATAAAAGATACTCCAGGCACTAACTCCATCTATAAAGAGAAGTAAATCCTGACAGACAAGTAAAGTCCTGTTAGCGCAATAAAGGAGAGAATTAATGAACAACTGGGAAACTGCAGCTGCCGCTGTTACATGCTGAAGAGCTGGGAAAACCACAGAGCCCATGGGAAAGAGGGCTCCGTTAATGTGAAGGCAAACACTTAGGGAAGAAAGCAGCACTAGAAAGCAGGCAACAGCTTTTAAATCAAGCCTGTCCTCCAAGCAGCATTGATCTCTCCAAGGCCATGAGTATCACAGATGCTCCATTCCTACAGAACATCCAACCAGCAGTTAGTGGTGGTCATGAACTGGCAACTGAGGTCTTTGCCCTGTCTTGGCTTTACCAGCACTTCAGTCTTTCTAAACCTTCTCTGGTTATCCAAAACCATGACACTTGAAAGAGCTTAGTGTCAGCTTAACTCCTCTCCCAACAAATAGGGCATGGCCTTGTGAGCAAAGCTCCTGCTTCCCATTTAGATGGCTCAGCCAAATGCTCTTGGTGCATGCGCCGTAAAGCACGGTTTGAAATCACCGCAGAAACTCTGAGACCAGAGAAAAGCAGAATTAGATCACTGCAAACAGTTTTGAGGGTCTGCCTCTTCAGCTTTGCCTTTGCTGTACTGAATTCCCCTTGCCTGATCCACATCCCTTACCATGCGCTGTGCTTTCTGGTGGTTGGCTCGAAGGATGAAAGGTTTAATTAGGAGCATCCAGGGAACAGCAATCAGAGCAAATATGACCAAGAAACTCTGCACTTCTTTCTAAAAGACAAAACAACAAGGAGAGCAAAAAGCTACTTTACTTCCTTTAGCCAACTTACATTTATGGTTATAAACCTTATTTATTCATTTATTTATCTATTTATTTATTTATTTTTAAATACAGTAGATATACTCCCTATATTAGTTGAGTCTCCTTCTGCTTGTAAGGACATGAAAATAAATGCATACTCTTTAAACACTGCCATGGTTGGACACTCAGAGATTAAAGATTTTCATGTTGGAAAGGGTTCATTTGCCAAAACCCAATGTTACGGACTTGAACCTGGCTCTCCAGTGTCCCAAGTGAATGTCCTAACTTCTAAGTGAGCCAATCGGCCTGCCTTGCTTTGATCAACATAGAAATGCTGCAGAAAGAGCCAAGTCATTCAAGTCTTCCCCTGGAAAATACAGAATTCAGGATTTGTTCTACATTTGCAATTCTAGAAGGGAATAGCATCATCATTGTTTCAGTTTGATAACACATATATAACCCCCACAATATAATGTGTTCTTGTTGCAGTATGCCACCCCTTTTCCTGTCCTAACATAACTGTTTGAACCTTAAGAAAAATTTAAAAGTACAAAGAAAATTCCAAATTACAATTTTTGTGTTTTTTAAAAAAACTGTCTCAGATCTCTGGTCAGCTTATGGTTGGTCTCATACAATCTCTGCATTCAGACTACCCAGGTGGATGACACAGACTGTTACTGGTGGGGCAGGAGGACAGGAACATGAGAAAAAAATTACCATCTTGGAAAGGCTGTGGGTTGTTACAAAGCAAAACATTATCTAAAGACTTTTTGAAGACTGGGAAACCTGTGTTTTCCCAAATTCCCTTCCAGCCTTAACAGTTACTTGCAACAACTCTAACTCACGAGCAGCCCTAAAACCAAGCTCATGTTGAAGTGCCAGAGTGTGCAACTGTAGATGTAGATGCATACATGTATCTGGAGGGAGCATTTGCTTGCAGATTTGTCATTGATGTTGCTGATGCAAAATCAAGCAAGAAAAAAAATAATCTATGTTGTGAGCAAATAAATAGAGATTATTTTAAAGGAAGTTTTCTCCTAGGGGAGATTTGTTTTCCTCTTTTTTTTTTTTTTTTAAGTGAACTCCTCCAAAAAGCTGCCATAAAATCTTCTAACTATTTCTATTTTTAGTTGAAAAGGGAAGGTTTTCAAGTTTTCCAAAGAAGAAATAAGAAATTATCAAGGAAAGGAGAGGTTTGCTTTGCCTCTAGCATCATGCCCAGACTTCAGGATAGCACATCTGCAATACCCACCTTTGCATCTCTCGTCACTCTTCTTCCCCTTTTTTCCCAAAAGTATCTTAAATTGAAACATCATTCTTGTAAGGATGACACTAAGAATGAGGTTTCTACTGTACCACTGACTGATAGCTTCTCTGTCCTACCTGTCTACAAGGCCAACCAGAATAAAGCTCTCTTTGACTGGCACTTCTGATGGAGCTTCTGAGCCTGTTCCCCATATTTATGTCCACTCTCCACATCACACACTGCAAATCCAAAACCAGCTACAACTGATGATCCATACCTGATGCAGATATAATGGAGCATTTGAACTGTCACTGTAATTGAACAGAAACATATTGATGAAGTGGATGAGGATGCTTGGTGCACTCTGGGATGAGTGGACATCAAAATGACACCACTTGAAAATAATCATGAAGATCAGGTAGCCAAAAAGAGAGACAATAAATATCATCTCTGGAATAAACTGAAGGATAATGTTCATGTACTTCTTGAAGTATCTAGAAATAATCAGGAAAGATAACTACAATTAATACACTAGGTATTAATACAAGGTTGCAGCCAAGTATGGCAGTACTGTACACTACCTGGTCTTTGGAAAATAATGTAAGAAACATGCAACTATCACGAGCCAAGAAGGAAGTCTGTAACTTCAGTCTTTGTCAAGGAAAGCCATAATTTAAATACAAAAGCTTTACCATACTGATTCTCTTCAGGTTTTTGTATTAACCCACCAGTATCTAAGCACCTCAAAAGATTACTACATTGAAATAAAAGCCGATTTTAAAAAAATAGATAATTTACAAAGTTAAGCATTATATACCGAGAAAGGTCAGAAACAGGTGTAGAATCAATTCTGTAGGGGCAGTCCTTCTCTCTGTCATCTGCAAACACTTTCTGTCCTTGAAGGTCACTACACACCTTCCAGCTTTGGAGAACCTCTCAAGATAGTAGTGTCATCCCCTCCACTCTATCACCATTTCTTAATTTTTATTGCAAGATAAAGATATATAACAAGATACAGATACACACACCCACAGATTCTGACCAAAGGCTCACGAAGTCAGGTGAAATGCACACACACTGTGCAAGATTCCAGTATGCTTTGGATTAGGCCAAAAGAGTTTCTCTTTCAAGACAAAAATTATCAATAGTAGGAGGTTCTATATATTTTAATTTAGTGTACTTCAGTATTGCTGCAGAATCAATAATATAAGAGAGAAGGCAAAAAAGAGAGTTTGACCAAGAAAATATCTGTAATGTGATGGCTGTCCTGGCCTTTGGACTCAGCACTCTATACCAACAGTGGTTTGAGTCAGCCACCATATGGGGCATTTTTACTCACACTGGGAAAAGGACAAAATTCAAAATTCAAGTCATTGGTCCGAGATATGAGGCTTTCTCTGAATGAGGACACTAGTTTAGCAATGAGGATTTGCATACTGCAGCAACAGGCTTAATTAAACAAACTTACATGTGGTTGAAGAGACTGAGTATCACCCCAAAAATCATGTGCACAATCCCTATGACAACTGACATCTTCATTTTGTAGGAGTTCAGGAAGGTCAGCTTGTTCGATGCAACGTTCCAGATCTTTGGGGAATGGAGCAGAGAGAGACAGAAGAACAAGGCTTTCAGGTGTTTGATCAATAACAGATTTGTGGAAGTTATTGCTCTGACACCCCTGATTTACTCCTACCAGTTCTAGTAAGAAGATAACTGGATGGAAAGCGATGGAAATGTTGAAGTTCCTTATAATCCTTTTCACTTTGACATGCTTCTCATCTAAAAGGTATGAGGTATTCTTGTTTAACAGAGGAAATAACAAGAATTAAAAATGACGTAGTGACTTTGCTTCAGTCCTCCAGAAACCAATGCAAAGGCTGGTAGCAGAACCTAGATCTTTTCAGTGTCATTCCTTGCCCTTAGGCTGAATCATCTCCTTTAGCAGAGGTGGAATGGAATAAGAAAATCCCTCCTGCTGCTACAGAAATTTGTTCCACCTCCACCAGAGAAGTACTGAGGGCAAAGCACATTCAATTTTTTTTTTTTTTTTTTTAAACAAAAAATCTCATTCCAACTCTTTGGCCATGGAGATCAGATTATCATCTGCCTTTCTGCAGTAACTTTTCAGTTGTGTCAGGACAGGAACCATATGCCTCTTCTCAGTCTTGCCTTTTTTATGCTACAGAGTTTTGGGTTTGCTTCTCCTTTCTTCAAAAACTTTCTAGACCCCACAGTCTTTTAACCTTAGAGATAGTAAGTAGATATCTCTTTTCAGATGCTTAGTACCTGAACAGAAAGGAGGAAGATGGGATTATTTGGAAGGTAAAACATTAGCTTGTGTGCCTTTGTATGATGTGCTTTGCCTCTTCTATGGCTATGGAAGAGACTGCCTAGCCTCCTCATCTCAGGGTGACTCTTTCTTTTCCAAGATACACCTCAGCCATCCTGCCAGGACTTGCAAAATACAAAGAGCCATCCATCCTTATGGGCAGATGACATGAAAATTTCCACAGAGAGGGTCATGTAAGGACTGGTGCTTTCCAGTCCATTCCTTCCCTTCCCTGCCAGTACTTGTTCAGCTGTTCCTCTCTGCCAGACAGGGGTCCCAGCTTCTCGAGCAGGCAGCAGCCAGGGTGGAAGAGGGGCTAGCCTAGGTTAACCTAAATTAGGGATCTGCCAGGGCAACTTATAGAAAATTAATCTTCCTCTGTTGTGACTTCCTGAACTGGAGTGCCTACATCCTGGGCAGAGCCAGGTTTATGAAAAACTTTCTACAAAGTCAATATCTCTGCAAATCATAGGAAGTCAGTGTTTCTTTGTGTGACCAACTGAACTGAGAGTGCATCCAGCAGAACAGAGGTTAGTTGGCTAATATGAAGAATGAAACAGGAAGGCTTGATGTTAAAAACTACATTTCAATATGTGACAAAGAGAGAATGGTAAGAAAAGGTGAATAGGGGACAGAGAATAAAATGTGGATAAGTTAACTAATACTGGCATTTACTTCACACTTCATGTGATAAATAGACTGCATTGAAATCAGGACTTTCCCTTCAAACTTGTGAGGTAGCTCTGGAATGGGTTAAGTACTCAAGTAAGGAAACAGATTCCAGCAGATTGGTGACAGAGTGGAGACTGCAGCACAAAACCACTCTACAGCAAAATCGAACTTCCTTCCTGCTTACCATTTTGCTGTTGCCCATGCAAAACTGTCAGCAATATATATCCTTGATTGCTAAATAAAAGCATCACAATGGCCATGTAAAGAACAGGCAAAAAGCAAAAAGTGAAGAGCATGGCTTCAGGAGAGAGAACAGGGAGCTACTGATGTACCTGATTTGTAGAAACAGGATTGAAATACAAATTATCTTAGAGCAATTTAATTTAATTACCGGATCTATTCCAAATGGATATGGATTTCCAGAGTAGACTCCTGGGACTGCTGGATCCAACTGCAGTACTGTATTGTCCAGAAGCACATCCTTACTACAAGAGAAAAGGGAAATGACCTTTGCAACTTAATCTCACTGTATAAGCCTACAATATATTTATGTGAGGTGTGCTGAGGACTGCCACATGATAATTGTCACTGACTTCAGCCTTTCTGTGAACTGTTACCCTGGGAGTGTGTGTGTGTGGGCAAATGGGTCCCACACAAGGACAGTCTCCATCACGCTGATAATTCTCTATGCATCAGTCCCAGACAACTGCAGATTTTTATGCACATCAGTGCCTGAACAAACAGGCGTGTTCCTGGGGACTCTACATTTCCATTTCTATGGTGAGTTCTTCTGTGTATGTCAGACAAAGCCTCTGATTCATTCATGACTGCATCCACAGCAGGGAGTTCTTCGCTTCCCCGCACAGGCAGTCACTGTGTCACTTTCTTTCAAAGCCTACGTGTGCTATGCAGTGTGTTTTCACTTGTTTCCCACATCTAGCCACTTACTTCCAAGTGCTATTTTTAAACATGGGGATGATATGCCAGGAAGAGCCAAAGATGTTGAATGATTTGGAGAAGCAGTCATTGTAGATGAAGCCAGTGTACATGGAGAATATGCCCATGAGCAGGATCAGGTAGCGCCCACTGAAAAAGGTGTTCCAGATCTGCAGAAGGAGAAGGCAGTGCCAGTGACCAAAGTACCTGCAGTCTGGTTAAATGGTGGGCCCCAGTGCACAGGAGCCATGTTTGTATTAATCTATTTATATACAACTCCTCATAGGAAACTCCAGGTGCCTTGGACCCATCCAGGTCTCTGTGTAGAAGTAGGCAGAATTACTTGCCAAATCTCTGCCTCACAGGCATTTTCAAAGGGTTGCCACTCAGTCTTTGGGAGGCTGGATGACCCCTTTATCAAATATGGATTATAGGGTACACCAGCTCACTGGGACTTACCTCATTAGTGCTTTTCTGGGCAAGAAGGCTCTTCTCATTAATGACCATCCAGAGTGCAAAGCCCAGCATGATGGCACCATGGCCACAATCCCCAAACATCACCGCAAACAAGAAGGGGAAAGTGATGATAGTGTATGGGGCTGCAGGAAATAAAGGAAAAGCAGCTCAGCTCCTCCTAAACAAAAAGACCTCAGTAGAGAAGCAGCCCACCCCACTGGACCATTCCTGACAGCTGCTACCCTTAAAGGCCTCCACAATTCCTCCCCTACTCACCAGGCAATCAGATCTAGTGCAGAACTATCTTTATCACTAGAAAGACTTCTAGATTTCTGCTCATTCTCAGTACTGTCCTTGAGATGAGTGTTTTTCTCTTTTCTCACAACCTTTTTACTTTTTTTTTTTTTTTTCTCAGCATGATAAGCTCAACTTATATTTGCCTTGTGAGCTTAGGTCTTTTCCTCAGTGCTGCTACCTCACCATTTGTTCCTCATCCTGTATTTGCATAGTTCATTATTCCTGCCACAATCAGTCACTGAAGATTGATGGAGAAATTATTTACCTGAGAAAATCCATGCCCATGCACCAAATAATATCAATTTTAAACAGCAGAAAATATGGTTCACATTTCTCAATCAGGCAATGGAATGGGCTGCCTAGGGAGGTGTTTGAGTCCCCATCCCTGGAGGTATTTAAAAGACAGTTAGATGGGGTGCTTGGAGATATGGTTTAGTAGTGGATGGGTACAGTTGGACTTGATGATGTCAAAGGTCTTTTCCAACCAGGCGATACTGTGATTCTAATGAGTGCATGTTTTAGGAAGGTGGAGCTCAAAGGCTTCACTTTGGTTCTATCAAGCCAGGTGCAGTTAGCTGAGTGTTTCTTACCTGGATTCATCTCCCTGTAGTTGCCCACACCATACGCATCCACGATGTTCTGAAACCCAGCTGTGAACTTGTTGGTCCTGTTGAAGGTGGGTGGTGACATCCTGGTGTGTATGGCAGTCAGGATAGGGGCGATAGTAGAGCCGCTGCGCTCCTGCAAACCCGGTGACAAGGACAGTCACAGTCAGGGTGGCTAGCAGAGAGAAATCAGTCCCACAGTACTGTGTCCAAACATGCATATGAAAGCTGGGCTCAAGAGTGCTAGTATTCAGATTTTTCCATTTTCTGTGTTATTGATTTGTTCAGGGAAAGCTGCCAGCGCTTCTGACTCTTGTGGTCGATCATAAATCTGATAAGATTTAATGCTGACCTTAAATGCCCCGAGGCCAAGTGATCATGCAACAACCTCAACTTTAATTAAAACAGAAAAGGAGCCCAGTATTGTGGTGACAGACAGAAGTCTGAACATATGCTCAACATGTAAACAATGCAGTTTGGGTAAGAGCTTCAGGGACCCAAAATGTTGGTGTCTTACCATTCCTTGATGGAGAGCTCTTTTTATCCGGCCAGTGTCAGCCACTGGGAACCAGATCTCTGCAATGACACACTGCTGAGTGACATCAATGTTACAGCAATTCAGGATGTGGTAGATGGCCTTGATTTTCTTCACCTTGATTCCCCAGGACCACAAGTTGCCTGCTGCCTCACGCAGCAGTCGTTGGCGGTGGGACTCAGTTTGGGTCATCACCTGCAAACACAGCACAGGAAGTACTTGAGATAGGAAGGCATAGGTGGCATGATCTACTCAGCAGTTGTTTGGGGAAGGCAAGTGGAAGAGAGTTGCAGAAAGGGAGTTATTTATATGAATCTGTGGGGTATCCTGGAGGGCAGTGTGTGCAGGTTTGGACACAGGAGCACTCAACACCAGGTGCACATTGCTGTTCACTAAGGACTCTCCCTGCATGGCCCTAAGCCTCTGTAAGTGTAGAGGAGACCACTGGGAGTTACTGAGCTGTGGGATTGGCTCCTTACCCAGTTGCTTACAGACTGGTCACATCTCACCATGTGCTCCCACCCTGCCATCTCCTGTACACGACTCTGTACCATGAACTTGGAGAACGTCACACCCGCAAGCGTGCCTGTCCTGTTAGAGCTACAGCTCATGGCCCTGGTGGGATCTCCGTGTATCATGTGGCCACCATAGTGCTGTTGCATGAATGAGTGATGGAGATAATGCATTAGGAAGATAACATGTGTGGTCTACAAGTGCTGAAGAAGCCTAGCTGCCCATGATGCTCAGGAGTGAAAGGTAGTTTGGAAGCAGACTTGCATGCAGGCAGTCACAGGCATCCATGGAGGGGGTGACAGCAGCATGTCAGCTGCCAGATGGACAACCTCAGGTAAACAGGTGTCCATTCCCTCCTGCCTCAGGACCCACTGGCTGTCATCTGTGACAATACAAAGGTCACAGGCAAGAGTCCCTCCAAAAGGCACAAAGTCCTGATACAGTACGTAGATGTACAATTCCCCCCTGCCTTGCAACCCACTGTCATGTGTGACAGTACAAAGGTCTACCTGTGCTTTTAGAACAGCAGTCTCAGCTTTCCATTGCTCATGTGAGAAGCACCCCAAGATCAATTTCCTCAGTAAAGAAAACTTAATTTAAATATTTAAAAAATCTTAAGAGTACATTCTGGGCCTCGTATAGTTGTACTACACATGTGACTGAACAACTTCATGAGCTGCTGAGGGAAACCATACTGTAAGGGCTAGATGAAATCCTTTTGGACAGTCTGTGTAATGTGCAATTTAGTTATGATATCTGCAGCCTGCTGATGACCTTAGATCCCACTTCATAGCCCCATGTCATAGCATCTAAATGTCTGACCTCTGCACAGCCATCAGTAGCAAGCAACCGTAGAGCCCCTGACATGGGAGGCTGTTCCCTCAGCAGCTCCCGGGGACATAAATGAGCAGAGCAGAGCCCCTGGCCTCCGCAGCTGGTGGGGGTGCTCCTGGGCTGGTGGCTTCATCTCCAGTCCCCAGCTCTGCACAACCAGCTCCCAAAACAAGCCTGGGATCTGGCCATGGCCACAGGGTGTCAGACAGGACAAATATCTGGGCAGGTCCCACTTACCGGGTTCAGACCCCAGTAAAGCCACTCCCACTTACTGTGTTCAAATCCTCAATCCTGGTGTTGACTCCATCAAGCATTTCTCGGCGCTCAGTGGCAGACTCTGGACAGGGATAGACTGTGGCACGAAATCTGGCCTCAGTAAGAGAGAAGAGAGAAACACCACTTATTTGACTGACATTTTTTTCCTCTGGACTCCTCAGTTCAAAGGTTGGAAAACCAGGCTATATTCCTCACCTGGTAGTATGCTCTTCTTACATACTACCAAGTTGTGCCTGGTCTCCCAGAAAGGTCCAAAAAAAGTACATTTATTTCTTCAGGAGAAAAAGGGTCCCTTTGCCTATTCTAGCTGAAAAAAAACCCATTCCCCGTCTCAGGGGCTACAAGGTACATGATATTATGCAGTGGTCAGCACGAATACACAGGCACCTCCCTTATGGCCAAACTGAGGATGCCCTGCTAACGTCTGGGGAAGCTGCAAAGAGCCCCCACAACCCCGCACCCTGGCAAAGGCAGCCCCGATAGCACCAAGTGCTGTAGCCAACAGATGTCCCTCTTGCTCTGAGGCTGGAAAAACACCATGTCCTTGTCCCTGCACTACCCTCTCACAGTCACTGGGGGAAGCAAAGCAAACACCCTTCCTGTGTGCAGGCTGTGCAAGTAAATCACCCGGTAATTTAAAAAAATAAAAAAATAATAAAAAAAAAAAGAAGATTGTATTTCCAGGATAAAACAAAAGGAGGGGGCTCTTTGCATCTGGTCCATCTGTTCGGCTAGGTAGCTTGGGAGCAAGGGAAGGATGAGTGAAGTTTTTTTAAACACTTGAGAGTGGCATCTGTTATGTCAGTTTACATGTGGCCAGGCCAGCATAAATGCTTTTATAGGCTTACCCCCAAGGCTGCATTTGGGAGATTCAGCTGGTTTGTTTAATGTGGTATAATAAGGACTATTGTGGGCTTCTAATATATGAGTGAAGCTCTTATCTCCATGCAGGTGTTGTACAGTATGTAACATGACCTTCTCCACTGCGGTGTTGTAAAGCCACTATATGAACCCAATAGAGCCAATTAGAAATAAATAATGTCTCTTTGAAAAGTGTACAGCTACCTGTCCTGCCAGCAAAACAAGTGCCAGAGTAGACTTGAGCAGGCACAAGGAGTTCCCGCTGGGACCTCACGGATCACAGGGCGTACCGCTGCAAGGCTCTGTGTCTACAAGCTTTAACTGAGCTGAGGTGCTGCAGTAACTAAAGTAATATAAATCCCTCTATTTTTTCCTACTCATTTTATCAGTGATATCTAGTGCTTGTGCCAGCCCTGCCACTTCAGGCGCATTATAAATGCCATCCTTCAATATTGCCCCAATAGGTCTCCTATTTACAAAGGCAGGATCATCTGCCCACCTAAGGCAACACTTCCATCATCGTGCAGTGGAGTTATGCTGAGTTAGGGTTGTTGCAGGGCTTCCTTTCTGCATGTGAGATTAATTAAAAGAAGATGTAGCAGGGCATAGGGGTCTATCCCTGCTTAAGAGACAGAAACGTGCATGCTCTGTGTACAGATAAGCGTCACGTTCTGGCTTTGTCTGAGCGCAGAATACATCACCACTGCTCTCCAAAATCAGTTCCAGCACACACACAAGTGAGGACAGTTGCAAATTGAACAAAACACCCAGCAGTTTCCTAGAGATCAGCCCAGAGCTGTGTGTGTAATGACAACATGCACTCTCCAGCTAAACTTCTCTTTCCAGAATTGAATTTCTCCTCACTCAACACCTGCTATTCGTTTCTAAAGGTTATTCACCCCACCTAATTATTTCCATCTTCTTATTCTTCACAGCTCTTAGTTCATCTTTAATAAGGATTTTTAATCAAACTTGAAAGCTTATTCCTCCATGCTGTACAGTTCCCCTGTTTCCAATAACGTTATTGCAGCAGTGTCGCTTTGATCTTTTAACAGCCATTTTGCATACTGAGTATCAGCTTTGCCCTAATGGCACAGACATCTCTGAAAGCTCCAGGAGAATTCAGCAGGGAATCCTTACATTGATAAACCCAGTTTAGTATTCACATTAGCACTGAGGCAGCCGCAAGAAAAGTAGGAAAAGAAAAATCCTTACATTTTCCCTCTCCCTGCTCCCTCTACACCTTTCACTAATAAATTTGTGCATGGACTTAATGCTTATGAAATTGGCAGACTAATGTTACCAATTAGAGTCAAGCAGGGACTACAAGCGTAACCTGAGGCACGCTGCTCTGCAAACAAATCTTAGCCTGCCTTGCAGGAGGCTTGGCTTATACCAGTCCCATGATTTTTGCAGGATATTTACTTGTCATGAATGATGACTTAGTGCTAAGCAGAAATGTCCTGCTGGGGCTGGAATGACACTGCCATCTGCTTTTGGTATAGTTAACCCTGCCTTAAAGATGGACCAGACCAAAATGCCTTGAACTGTGTACCAGGGATAGCTGATGGTCCACAGAGCACAAAAGCAGAGTCATGGGATTAATATTTTTAAAAGTGCCACTCCACAAAACATCCATATATATGTGCATATTAGCAAGCGAAAAAAATTGAAAAGGAGGAAGGAAAGACATAAAGAACTATTTCATGTGTAGCCTGATTAGCTGTCAATAAACAAAAACCAGTGCACTAGCACTGCAAAAGACATCTTGCGAATTTGTCTTAGGTAGGTGTGTTTTCCTTCAGTTACAAGAGGCTGAGATAAACCAGCCTAAGGTGCTTTCTATAAACCTACCACCACATACATGCCACCAGCTCATGACAACTTTGAACATCATGGTCCACCCTGCAGGAATCTGCTCACACTTCCAGTACTGCCTTGCCCCCCACTCCTGGCTGCACCCCAAGGTCCTGCCTCCGGTTTGGAAGATTCTGAAAAAAAACAAAATCCTCCAAAATGAAGCGCCTTCAGCACTCTGTGGGCAGCCCCAGACAACTCTAAATGTATGGCCTGGAAACTTTTAAGGTCATTGGCACAGGGGCAAATGCAATGGGAAGCATTCGCCACCAGCAACTGCCCATGTGTGCAAAAGGGGAGAAGGGTGCTGAACAATGTCTGAAAAGCAGGAAAAGAAATGGGACATAAGCAGGAAATTGTAATCTAGAAAGAGAACGAGGCTCACCAAAAGCTCAAAGATCACCACCAGCAGCAGACTGATCCTGCATGGTGGCAATGGCAAAACTCCCTCCACTTCTGAGGTTCATGATCAGAAATGAGTGACTGAGACCTGGGAGCCTTCCCCCAGCTTTCCGTGCTCCCTTGGCTGCTTTACAGGGAGAAGCAGGGAGCCCAGCTCAAGAGGGCTGAATTGCTCTCAGGATGAGCATTGCCCTCCACTGCCTACAGAAGGCATCTTGGAGGGCCCCATTCCTAGTGAAGGAATTGCTAATAGTCCCCAGGGATCTATCGCTTCATGGGATTCAAGTCAGTTCTCCCAGCTGGGTTAACTGACCTTCCTGCTTTTATTCTGATTAAAGGCAGGATGTAAGGAAAGACCTGCCCTGAGTACAGATGTCAGGTAAGAGCAATTGCTCGCCCCTTCCTTTGACCTTCTGCAGCCTGCAGGCACTCGGCTGGCCCTGCTTGGCCAAAGGGCTATACCTGAAATGGATTTGGTGACAGCAGACAGATCCCTTCATCAAATCTGATTTACACTGCAACAGCCCATTGGTCATCAGGGTTATGAAAGAGTAACAAAATATTCAACAGGAATTATCTTTTCAAGATGCTTAACAGAGTGGAAACAAGTCAGGCTGTATGAAGCTTTCATTTCTCTTCTGGGCTCTGTCTCTGATTACACAGATATTGTCCAAAGGCCTTGGGAAAGGGGGGAATAAACTACAGCATCATCTTTGACACTGAAATGCAGGAAGGCTTGAGAGCAGTCTGTGGATTACCATATTTTGAGTGCCCAAGCTAGTGCCCTTGGTTTTCAGGGGAAATGCTGAGTATTTGTTAAAAACCAGTCCCCTTTAAGATGTCCCAAGTTAAAACCCTAGCAACTGAAGCTCCCAAGAACTTTAAGTCACTTTGGAAAATTTAGGACCTCAATTTCCAAATGCCAAGGTGACAGATATCTTTCATGATTAGGAGCAGCAAAGCTGAGGAGCAGAAGGGAGCTCAGTAGCAGAGCTGACAGCCAGAGCATGGAGATCTAATCTCTGGCTTGCCCACCAGCCTGCCTTACCCATCACAAATCTTCTTGATTTTTTGCTTAAGCTGCTCTCCTTGATAGAAGATAATGAACACGTTCTTCTTCACCTCTTCTCTCTGCAACGCAATTCAAGCAGAATTTAAAGCACCCAGAGGAAAGAGTCTAGTGTGGAAAAGGTGGTGGGTTTTATTTATTTATTTTTTTTTAGCAGCCTCTTCACTGGGTTGTTCTTCTCCCCCAGCCCCAGTTTTCCAGCAGCAATGTTTTCTCTGGGTGCTGCATCAGGGACCAGGCACAAGCAGCAGCTCTGAGTTATGGAGGAAGGAGCAATGAGGAGCAGAGAGGTAGGGGACAGGAGGTCTGCCAGGGCACAAGGCTCACCTCAGAGACACCAAGGGGAATCAACTCTCCACTGCCATCCCCAAGTGAGGACAGCCACAGCCCACCTGCCTGGTGGTCCCTGTAACACAGCCACCCTGCTAGGACTCACATGCACCTTAACCAGGGAGGACGAAGAAGCCACCTCGATAATGGCAAAAAAGGAAAGCAATATCAAAAAATCTTCTCCCATCCTCAAACTTCCTCACCTTTCTCCTACAGGCTACCTTCAGACACCCAGCTCTGGTGAGGCAGCTGGTGCTGCAGCATGGCCAGGGCACCGGTTTGGTTTCTGCAGGTAGCAGGCACGCATGAGGAGCAACAAGAAGCAAAGACAGGTCGGTACCTACCGTCACAGGGTCTTCCAGGAGGGTGTCCATTTCGGTGTACCTCAGGTAGATGTTTCCCCTGCAGGCTCGCCACAGTAAACGCTCAAAGGGTATCATCCTTTCCCTCTTAATTACCCCTGCTGTGAACCTGAGCAGAGTTAAAAGATAAATAAATTATAAGCCCATTCTAAGTATTTTAGGACCTGTAACACATATGATTTTGCAATCTCTTTTTTTCTAGTCCATGATAACCAGGGCTCTGCTGCTGCTGTAGGCACTTCTAGAAAAGACCTCCTTACTCAAGCCTGGCTCTTATCTCAACCTACTGACTTTATCCTGTTGTTCTTTCTTTAAAACACTGTAAGTCCTCCCCAGATCAACAGAAAATGGCAAAGAGACAATTCTAGCTAGAAATGGAGGAATGGATTGGTGCTTAAAGTCACACGAACAGAGAGTGTCTGAATGACAGGTAGCAATTTTGAACTTATGGTTTGTCTTTACTCCATCCTGTTTTCCTTTTTCCAAAAAGCACCAGACTGCACCTTTGAAGTGCAGCATGACATGCTGGTATACACCCACCAAGGCAAGCCCGCTGCAGGCATATGCTTTGCTCATAAGAGTTGAACAGAACTTCAGAAATACCAGCATGAACAGCTAAAAACACCAGCCTGGAAGAACACCACCGTCAAGTTTCACCACACCTAGCTGACGTAAACACAAGGGAAAGCTGTTTGAATCCATGCTGTTCGCCAAATTACCATCAGCAATACATACGGTGGTGTTTCTGCTGCCCTAAATCTCACCCTTAATGCCATTTTATATTGCAGACAAAGCCCAGTGCAAGCAATCCCATGGCTTTTTGCTGTGATTAGACATCCTTCCCTGAGGACTAGGCTGGTAGCCAGAAGCCTCGAGTGAGATGCTGTAAGATGATAACAATTTTCAGTCAATACCTACTAAGGGGTCACTGGAACAGGTGGCTTGGAAGTAGAAGTCCATTTGTCCCACTGACCCATAACCTGACCATAGTTTTGATGATAACTACAGAGGACAGTCACTCTTTCATCGTAATGAAACAGCTATGCTGAAGAGGCTGGAGAGCAACCTCTGCTAAGAAGCTGAAGGAAGTGTACCAGTGTCACAGCAGTGCAGTGCAGGTGTGACAGGTGGCGGCCATCACCAATACACACCCCAGCTTGGCAGCTGCAGCAGCAGGAGTGCTTCTCAGCTCCAGCAGTCCAGATGTGTCTTCACTGAAGAAATCATCTGGCAGACTGGTTTCTGCCTGGAAAACATTAGTCTTAAAAACTATTCAGCATTGCCATTTTGAAAACTATTTTCACATTTTTCTTCTGACATCTTTTCCCCCAAAGGTAGCTTTCCACAGAGGTTTAGAACAAAAGGTGGGGGAAAAAGGAAAAAAAAAAAGGTAAACTATACCTTAGCAACTGAAAAGCATAAGTGTCATTTTCAAAGAGATCTGGGAACCAAGTTCTTGAGACCCCCTGATTCACAGAGTGATGCAGGCTCCAAAGTGACTGAGGTGCTTTTGCATACATAACTTACTGGCTTGTGGTAAAGGCCACTGGGATTTGAATAAAATCAATACCAGCAACACACATCAGAAGAAAATGTCAGTATTTTTAAAAACCTTCCACGTCTCTGTTAGAAGAGCAAAGAGGCCTCTCACCTCAAAGAAATCCTGGGTTTTCTTCAGCAGATGTTTGAGCTCTGTCAGCTCGAGGAAGTTCTGCTTCAGTGTTTGCTGGTTCTGGTTGGCTTCCAGCAGCTCAGCTTCAAGTTTCTCCAGCACTGCCTGTTTAGGGTCCAAACACATCCAGAAAAACTCTGAAGCAGACCAATGGCCCTTTACCAAGCTGATAGCAAATCTCAAACAATAGGTAGTTGGTTTTTTTCAAGGGGGAATACAGAAACATTCGATGAGCACTTCAATAAACAATGAGTTTGTAGGAAGACATTAATCAATGCCAAAGCCTCATTTTCCCATTGCCATATTCCCTACTGGGTGCTTTATCCTCTTCTGGTGTTAGAGTTCTGACTCACCTGACTGAAGCTCATGCAGATAAGTAGGCGCCTGCTGTAGGTGTCTCAGCCTGTCTTGGCACCTCTGTGGTTCCCCAAAGGACATCTCAGACCCCAGGTGAGCTGGCTGTCAGTCTACTGACTACAAAAGCAGCCTACAACAAGGCCATTAGCTTAGGTTCATTAGCTATAGACCAAAAATTACTTGAGGATTTAGGCCCAGGAACACACCAGGCAACTACCTTGCACCTGAAGATGAAGCCCTTAGAAAGCATCTTCCTAGTCACCTACATATGCAGCATTAAAAAATTACACTGCCGGTAAACTTAGGTCCCAGCTGGGCTAGAATAAAGCATCCCTTGCACATCCAAAAGCAAGGCACAAATATTTGTGTCAGGCCCCAGTGTTACTACATCACAACCATACTCCCACTAGGACAGGCAGCCCTGGTGTTTTTGTGCAGTGAAGCTGGTCAACATCAGCTCTCCTGGTAAATCACCAAAACCCTTCTTATTCTCTCCTACAGGTGATGGTGATACCTTTTCATTAACATGTGGGACCAGAGGGATGTTTCCCAGGGCATGGTAAAAACACTGGACTCCTTTAGGAACATGCAGTAAGACCAGCCTTAACCTAACTGCTGAGACAGCAACCTGGCAAGTAGCTCCACAGGCAGGGAGAGCTGTGCCAGCCTCAGCTACCTGGTCCTTCCTTGTAGGGGAGGGCTGTATCGAGCACATTACACAGACACCCCAGTGCACATCCCCTTCTCTCTCTCCTCAGACCACTCCAAATTCTGTACCTCCATATCAATCATTTCCCGAGGCAGGGGTGTCTCTGGATACTTTTCTAGTTTGACTGTCTCAACGTTGTCTTCCATCTCATTTTCCAGAAAGCCTGTGAGGAAAGGACACAGAAGTCTCGATACAGAGTCATTCCTGCTGCATCATCCTGGTCACCTGCTGCTGCTAAAGCCCCTGTCAGGAATAAGGCATCACATGGAGGTGTGACAAGGGACAGTGATACACGATGGTCATCATCCCAGTGCATATACACAACCATTGAATTGGACACCCAGCAACCTCCTTTCTCAGTGAGGATGCTGTTTCTCCTGAAGCTGTGGTGGCCACTCCCACCCCCATGCCCTGGACAGCCCTCAGCCCTGGCACAACTAGCCAGCATGGCACCCCATTGCCTGGGGAGTGAATAAGGCATGCAGCAAGCTCAGGCTTTGCTCCTCTGCTCTAGCAATGGCAAGTGCTCTCCTTGCCACAGTGGCTACGGTGGGCACCTGTGTCGTGGTGGGGAGAATGCAGAGCTCACAGAACACAGGTCCATACGAGAGCCGGCCACCATGAGCTCTGTTGCTCAGGGTTTAAAAGCTTTGTCTCCAGGCTGAAGCACTTGGCCACAGGAAGTGAATGCCAATGGCTGGCACACTCATGGAGGAGTCTGGTTTTCTGGATTAGCCTTCTGCCCAGCCCCAGATTTATCTTGTGATTTTATATAAGCTAATTAACCTCCTTTCAGTTCAGTTTTCAATACAGGGGCAACAATTTATTGCCCGTATGGGGTGAAGCAGTAATTTGCTGACGCATGTGAAACATTTCCAGAGGCTCAGATGAAAACATCATCATTTTGCCACCAAGGCTGCTCCACAGTGTGAGAGCACTTAACAAAGAAATAAATCCCACACCAGCAACCGGTGGAACCAAGCTGATGGCATTTGACAAGCGTTTACTTACGCAGGATCCTCTCCAAGGATTCGCACCTTCTCACTTCATTCACAAACTTTCTCTGGAAGCTGTTCACGTTCATATTCAGCTGAAAAACAGGAGGGGAAACAAGCCTGGGGCTAGAGGCTGCACACCGCTGCGCGTGTTGTTAACATCAGCACAGAACAAACACCGCCAGTGCAGATGGCCGACACACTTGTGTCTTACAGACTCCTAGAAGCAGGGCAATACCGTGGGTTCCTGAGGGCCAAGAACATCGTGGCTGTACCAGGCTCATTTCCACCCAGCCTTGCTGTTAAAGCAGGAGTCATAGATGGACTCTCTTGGAGAGACCCGCTCTTTTCTGGTGGAGGAGGGAATTGTCCTAAGGTTGTACACAGAGCATGCAGAGCACTGGATGGGGACCCAGGAACAGGCTGGGTCTCAGCATGGTGATTTGCTTTCAGGCCAGCTTTGGAGAAGTCCCACTGTCTCCAGGGGCTTTTTGAACACCCTGCAGGTGCACCTTCCCCAGGTGCTTTGTGGGAAGGACAACCAGACCCTGGGGTGCATCTCCTGCAGCTCAGTGTGCTGACTGGGTGCTACTCACGTCTCTGAACTGGACCAGACCCAGCTCCCCGAGCTCGGCCACGCAGCAGTAGGCAGCCTCCACCTGCAGAAAGAGCTGCATCAGGCTCATCTCCTCGCTCCGGAAAACTGAGGCCATTTCTCCTGCCCTTCTCTGATCGGTGAGTCCAGGGGGGCACAGTCTTCCTTGCCCAGGGAGGTGGCAGAAGGTGCTGAGTGAGCACTGTGGGAACATTAGAATCATTGAGTCAAGGTGCTGGAAGCTAACTCAACATTGCACATCATGCCCTTCAAAAGGGTTTCTTCACCTCCTAAAAGCCTCCTTGGTCCCACATGAGGTTGTAACCCACCAGTGCGGTGGTGGGTGCTAAGGTGTGTGTGTGACACAAGGAAAAAGGGGAGCCACTGGGCCAAACAATGAGCAAATACCGTGCCCTGTCCTCTGCTGGGCCAAAGGTGCTTCAGGCCACTTCACTCCGGGCCTTCATTTGGGTTTTGGACCCTGAGCCTGGGAAGGACTCAATTTATCTTTGTCTTCCACAAGACAGAGGAGAAAAACCATTAATTTCACCTTTCAATTAGATGGGTAAGAAAGACCTGACTGGTTTTTATCACTTTCATTGGTACTGTGAACACAACATTGCAAATACACCTGGAGCCTGTTACACGAGGATGGGGAGAAGAGGACTCTTATTTAAATTAAAATAAATTTTAAGTTTTAAAAATAATTTTCTCCCCATAAAGGACTGTTTTCAAAATTAGATATACATGAAATATCTATAACAAACTTTCCTTTTGTCTATATGCTTCTTATTATTTACTTCAAGTAACCTGAGCATACAAATTGCAAAAATTAGCTGATTTGCATAAACACAGTAATTATGATTACCCAGAGAAAAACATGCAAGTAGGTACACTTCTTGCATGCATTTCATTTTGTAGCAAGCCTATATTTTATAAATAGAAAAGTAAAATCCCTTTATATTCTCATTTCTACTTGTTGACAGGGATAGGAATTCAATTGTCCTTAACTCTGCCTCTCTCTCTATGAACCTTGTCTTGCAACACTTTTTAAAATGTGGATTCTGATCATTTTCTTTATAAAGTATGAAAGATTTATCTTAAATGTGAGAGAAATACTCTGCAAGACATGAAAGCCTTGTTTAACAGGAGCATTGTAGTCACAAGTTTGTATTTGCTCAATTGCCCTGTGAATTCTCCTTGTCCTACTCTCTGTACCCATTCGCTAAATGATTTAAGATGTTGAAAATATAAGACAACCAGTAGTCTGTTAAAATAAAAAATATCATGTGCCAGTTCCAGTGTGTTGCGTAAGGGTATAATCTTTAAAGCTGGTGGGACATTTTTCAGCAAACTGTATTTTTCACAGGAAAAAGACACAAAAACTGCAAGAGATGCCCACTACTCATGCAAGTAAAAAAAAAAAAAAATCCCTAGCTCTGACTTTCAAAAAGTTGAAAGATCATAAAAATGCCCCTTCCTAACTTCTTTAGACTGAAAAGTGTGAAGATTCTACAATTTAAAGTAGTTTGTGTTTCTAAACCTGCAGTTAACCTCCATTAAAAAAAAAGTTAAAACCTTAGAATTAAAATAACGAAACTCAAATGAAAAATTGGGAAATATCTCAGCTCAATTGCTTTGAACCAGCCAAACCCAGGGTTCTACTTTTCCTCAGTAATAAGGCAGGGGAAAAAACCCAAATGAGAGAAAAAATAAAAAACAAAAAGAGAAATCTTTTTCCAGCCAGGAAACCTTTCCCAGCCCCATTCTGAGGATGGCAGAGCGATTGCCCTTCATCCATTCCTGTAGCTACAGGAAACTTGCCCAAAGCCACCTGCTGCCAGCCATGCCTCTATCAACACCCATGCACACAGACACATACACACACAATTTTTTTCCTCTGGCAAAAGAAGAGTTAACTGAGAAACCACTCACGCTCTCCCGGTTGCTATGTTCCAGCAGTACTGCGTGGCATTCAAACGCACCAGGTTTTGGGCAGGGTAAGTCCCGGTGCTCTAAGTGGCTTTGGTAAAGGTGTCACTCGGTGGCTCTCAGCCACTGTGCTCCTTTCCGGCTGACCTGCTCCCCAGGGAAGGGGTGAGCCCTCCCCTCGGTTTTCCAGCAGTCCCGTCAGGCAATGACAGCAGGGTTGTGCTTCGGCATGGCTGCAAGCACTGCACCGGGCAGCGAGCAAAGTGCCCTGGCCAACTCTCCTGTCTTGCGTGGAGCTCAGCAAACCTTTTCTTTTAAGGTCAGAACTGGTCTGGACCGGAGAAGGGAAATCTTTTCTGTCCTGAAACAACCCCAGGTGGTCTGGACCCAGTGCTTTCTGGCTTGGTCACAACCTCCACATCAGGTCTGTGACAAGCATGAACTGTGTTGTGGCAGCACACAGCTTGTTGAGACTAATAACAGATGAGGCATGCCAGCTCACACTGCCCCAGCCACCCAAAAACCAGCGAGAGCCTTTGAAACCTGCTGTATCAGGAGAGCTATAACCCATAACAACTCATTTGCAAGCCCTGGAAGGAGGATGAGTTGCCAGGGAGGTGGAAAACTTTCACACTGTTTCTTGCTGTTTTTTCCTCATCAAAGGCAGCTGTGGAAAGGACAGGGAAACAATGGGAGATTAATGATTTTCCTGCAGCCCTGGGATGGGCAGAGCTATACAGGAAAGAGAGGGCTGGGAGGGAAGGGTGCCAGTCTGAGGCAATGCAGAGACACGGGAACTTGATTCTCACTCCTTGAAATAACAAATGCTGTGGGGAAAAGTGGCTTTATAGACTTTCTCCCACTTCAGCTGCTAAAGCAAGGGCTCCAGAGAGAAATTTGGCTGCTCCTAAAACCAATGGCTGAGCTCCCAGTGAGGTCAGAGGAGGCAGGGTTTCATCCCAGTAAATAAGACTGGCTGGGTCACTATTAAACCTAGCACCCATAAGAAGTTTTATCTCAAAAGAAGACCTAATGAAAATGCATGGTTATATGTAAATTGTAAAGTACCCCTTACAGAAATGCTTTCTCAGACCTGTTTTTTCAGAGGCACCCAGTGACCTTTACCCAACAAGCCAAAGAGTACAGCTCGTCCAAGGGAACAATGACAAAAGGTGAGTAGCAGCAGAGGGTTGCCCAGCACAGAGGTTGTCTATTCAAAAGCAATGAAGAGTGGCCCCGCTTTGTGAGGTTGGCTAGTGCAGGAGGGCTCCTGCCACCTTCCAAGATCCAGCTGCCTCAAGCCGTGTGACCCAAAACGGAGGTATTAAAAATTATAAGGCAATTCTAGAGGGTGGGCCTAAAACTTTCATTTAGCTTAGCTGAGCTGGCTGTTGGGCTCCCTAGCCTCCCACCCGCTTTGGCTGCACCGTGCTCCTCCCATACCAGCCACCACCAGTGGTCAGCTCTGCTTCCTCCATTGGTGCTAGCAAAGAAAGGCAGTAACAGCTGATGAAAGTCAACACTTGCTACAGGGAAATCAGAACTTGGTAAGGCAGAAGTGAAGTCATTGCTGTTGATCATGTGTCTGTCACGTGAGGCTGTGGAGAAGCTGGTGCACGAAAGGCAGGACATGCCATAATGCTAAATAAAAGGAGTCATCATTTAGTTCCTAACTGATGTATATTGGCACAACAAAATAAAACAGCTTCTCAGGCTACTCCCCCACCTCTGGACCTGCAGCATATTTTTTCCCTCAGCAGAGCTGTTGTGTTCATTTGATGATACCCGGATTTGCTTCTGTTTTGCACTTATGTTGCTCTTATTCAGCCCTACAGTTACTATCAGCTACTCCCCTACAAGCTGTTGGGGTGGGGGCAGCAGAAGGGCCCCCATCGCAGACTTCATCACCAAAGCAAGCTGTACGATGCTGGCTGCTCCATCCCATTAGCCAAGGAGTGAGTTACCAGAGTGCAGGGATAAAGCCATCTCCCTGGCCCTTCCCTCCCCACTTCCTGGGCAGAGGAGAGAAGCAGAAAGCATATCCTATTTCCTGCCTCTGGCATGTAGAAGTAAGAACATTATTTTATAATAACCTTATTATTACAGATCAGATTATCACAGCTGATGACAAGGCGTCATTTGGAGGAGCGGGAGAAGGGGCAGGGCCCCCTCCCTGGGCTCATTGGCAGTGCTGGCAGCTCTGCCAGGGTGAGCTGAAGGCAGCCCCTCACAGGCAGCCCCGTGCTGCCCGGCTGGGGTCTCCAGAGGGACAGCATGGGGTGACAGCAGGGCCACAGGCACAACATTTGTCTAATAACAACCCCAGCTTGGACTGGAAAACACGAAGGGCACAGTTGTGGAGTTATTTGAAATGTTAGAGCTGCTTTCCTCTGTGTGACAGAAAGTAGATCTTCTCTCTCCTTCTTTCATTTAAAGAGAAAAACATTTGTGGGTTTGACTTTTTCCTCCATTTGCCTAGTTTTAAAAATCAAATCCCCTGTTCACAGGTAGCTTTATCTTAGCTATTTTTCCACATCAATGAAGACACCAGACAAAACAGCCCCCTCCCTGATGGGCACATTATTGGCATCAGGTTCACCTGCTTAAGGTTTTGAGATTTTTAAAGCCATTTTGAGGGCTTTATAAGGCCCTTGAGCTTTTCTGAGCTTTGTAAAGGCCGGCTGGGAGAGACCCCACTCCACAATACAAAGACAGTGGTTTGCTAACAGACAGACTTGCCTTCTCAAGAGATGCCTTTTCCAGAGCTGCACTTGGAGAATTTGCTACCTCTGAAGCAAGTGTAGGAGATAGAGCCACTCTTGTGGTCTCACCCATAGGACAGGCTAACTACTACCCTCCTTGGCATTCAGCATCAAGACCTCAAAGGCTGCACAGAGCCCTTGTGAATAATCATTGGGTACTGTCAACTAAGCATCAGGTTCATCTCTTTCACCAAAGCTCCCTCTTACTGCAGCAGCTAAGCAGAGTAGCACCTCAGGTACACCGAAATGAGAGTATGGGTGTAGTTAAGCCAACCTCAAGTGTCATACAGAAAAAAGGGATTTATCCTCTTGTCACTGATATGCCCAGAGATGAGGTGCCTGCTCTCCTGTGCTGTTATGGGTTGTGTGTTTTGTCTTGAGTTAAATACCATGCCACGGCTCAATTACCATCATGCTGGTCACTGCTGGGACAGAACAGGATTGCAGCAGCAATCACCTTGCGTTTGGAATTAAAAATATAAACATGTTGCCTATGTAAACAGAAACTATATAAATATAGACAGAATGAGTGTGTACATGTGTGAGAAAGGTAATAACTTTCTGAGAGCCACGCCTGATGGTGATGTGTCAAGGGTGCTATCTTGGTCATCAGAGAACTTTAACTGGGAAGCTTTCTGTGGCACAAAATATACCAAACAGTAGGTATTGCCTCCTTAATAGTCATCAGGGAAAGCTAACCAGCAGCTCTACACACTGTGAAAGAAACTTCAAGGGGAGGGGTAGGGAAGTACATAATTTTAGAGTAAACAGAGTCCTGCCTTGAGAACTGCATGGAAACGGGACCCCAAGGAAAGGAAACCCCATCTGCTGGTGCTGCAGTCATGCCTCACCTGCCAGGACACCCCATGGAGACAGGTGATGGCACGCTGCATGAAAACCAGGCTTTGGAGAGCCTTATCGCTCTTTGGGCAGTCACAGCGCTGAAATGTGCATGTGTTACACAGGAGGAAGGAAACAAACCCAAATCTGTGTCAGGAAACGATTTTGCAGGGCTCCTGTTTTGTCTGAACGTACCAAGCAAAGCCTTCATTTCCAAGCTGATCCAAAAGTCACTGAAGCCAAGTGCAGCCTGTTCACTGCTTCAGGAGACCTTGGAGCAGAACCTTTCTGAACCACAGAGGGAACACATTTTGGAAAGGAAAAGAAATACACTGTGTTAATTGTGCAAAAAATTTTCAGCATCCCTCAGAAATGGGCAGGTTTACCTGCAAGCTGACAAAGAATATTTAGGTAATAGTTAAAATTAAAAAGACATTTCATTTCAAATGGAATCATTCTCCCAGTAGCAGAGCAGTCTTGTCTTCTCATTTCCCCTCAAGCATTTTGTGCTGCACAGAACTCTTTTGTACTCATTATTTTTATAAAATTAACTGCCAGGACTTCCAGAAAATTAACTTTCTGCAGGAATCCTGGGTAAGACGTTCAGGAGGGACAGGTGAAGCTGGAAGAAAGCAGAGTGCCTCTCCCCAGTAAAGGGTTGAGTTTTAGTTTTGATGCAACAGAGCACTCAGATAAAAACACAAATTAAACAACTAGTATGAAAGTCCTTAGACACCGAAATGAGGCAGAGATGAAGATGATCCTTTAGGCTCATTTCAAGCAACCCTGAGCAGTGGGAGCATTTTTACAGCATCTCTCCTGCCATGACTCACGTCTACCGAGGCCAAGAGCGATGGGCACTGGTGTCAGGCACCCAACCCAGCTGCCACCCCTCGGCTGCCAGACAAAAGACAGGGCCATGCAGGCCTGCAGCAGCGGGCACTGTCTGTCACCGACTGGCCAGCACAGCCCTCCCTCCACCAGCGCTGCCGGCATGTTGACACAAAAACAGGGAGGCAAGGCGGGTAAACGTGCCCGTTTCAGCTGGCCTGCCTTCACCTGCGGCTTGGCGTGCCCCTTCTCCGGGGAAAACCTCTGGCTGCCTGCACCCCGCCGCACTGTGGAAATACTCGGAGCTGGAGGGGAGCAGAGTGGTTTTGGTGGTGTGGGATGGACAGCAGGGACAAGTGGGTTCATCCCACAGAAATGCCGGGCAGGGCTAAGCCTATGTGAGTTTTGCTCTCAAGCTTTTTCTTAAACAAAGGGCAACCAAACAAACCTCACAGTCGTGCACAGAAGCACACCACTGTATGTAGCTCACTGCAGTTCTCATGGGACATCTGTTACACCCCTCTCTCAGGGTTTCAGCAGTGTGGAAGGAAAACAGAAAATTTTTAGATGCTGCCCATCCCACTAGGATTGCTGTCCCAGGAACCTTCTCCCTTGCCTCCGATGGAATGGCTGCACATCTAGAACAGGCCCCCAGACAGCTTTGTCCTCTCATGAGCACCCAAAAAACATGAGTGACCACTGCTGAAGAGCACCAGCAACCTGCTCCCTGCTAAACCCACCTGCCCCAGCACTTTCCTGCCCGATTCAATGCCTGAAGTTTTCTCTAATGGGAACATCATGGTGGGTCAAAGATAGGAACAAGCAGAGACAACAACCTAGTAACAACAGCAACGTGCAGGACAACACAAGCACTTCAACAGCATGGCTTTTCCAGCCATGGTTGTAGAAAAAATCTTGCCCTTCAGCTGATATCATTTTGCCAGCAACCCTCCTGGTCTGCAGATAGATCTGGGCTGATGGGAAGGCTCAGCTTCTGGTTTTCCTGCGTCACAGAGGAAGTGGCATAACTACAAAAGGAGAAAAAACCTGCTCTTTCAGCATCACCACATTGCACGTGGGTGATGGAGGCGGTGATACAGCTGTGCTCATGGGGTGAGAGTGGCAGCAGCTTCTGTGCAGAGGCCCCAAGCTTGAACTGATCCCAACCCATAACCCAACACAGGTCCTTAAGGAAAGACTGTGTAAGTGTAATAGGAGTTGGCAGCCTATACAAAGCAACTGGTTCAATCCCATTTCTCAGTGGAAACGTGCCCATAGCCTGTGTTAACTCCATGGCTACTGTATCAGCATGGACAAAGACTGGGGCTTTTTAGCTTTCCACACAGCCCTTCCAAAAAATCACCACTGCTGAGCAGTTTTGAGGCGAGGTCAAGCCAACAAACATGCAAAATCAAAGCCAAACAGGGAAACAAATTCTCTACCCTGATCCTCTGCTCCTTTTCAACTCTATTATACCATCTTTACAGGACCAAAAGGAGATTCAGAGGACAGAAACTGCCTGGGAGCTTGTAGGGAAGGGCTGGCTCTGGAGGCCTTTCCTCCCTCCAGCTGCAGCAGATCCTGGGGAGACACCTTCAGGCTTGACCTTCAGGAGCCCTCCACCTGCCTCAGTGCTGGTATCCACCTCCTGCTAGAGCTGTTTTGCTCAGAACCTTTCTCTTTCATCACTCTGTTGTGGCAGGAAAGTTCACGGTGTCCTGGTAGCAGGAAGCTCCTTTGCTCCACCCTCTGCCCTGCACACCGGCTCTCTGAGCTTACCAAGGATTTGCCGAACCAGAGCTGCCGGCGACAGCGACCTGATCTGTGCGGACGCTCGGGTGGGAGCTGGACCCCAGGCATGCAGCACTTCTCCAGCAAGCCCTGGGCAGCCTTTGCTGTGCTCTTCTTCACCGCTGCACTCCGGTATTCCTGCTCAGCAGGTATTTCTCTGCTCTTATGCTCCGGTTTCTATATTCTGCCTTTTCCCCTACTCCTCTCAATACCTAAATATATTGCTCACTGACACTGATTTGTTCTTTAAGAACAAGGTGGGCTCCCTTGTCTCCTCTAAAAAAGGTAAAGAGCTAGAATTGATTGATGCTAATGAGAATTACTTGACATGATTGATCACAGCATCTTTCTGAAGAGATGTGCTTTCGCCAGCACATCTGATCCACTGTAAACGTGACTGAGCTGCAGGTTGCACCACTGAATGGCAAGGAGGCAGGGGACCACTGATACCTGGCCTTTCCATACTTGCTGAGGAAAGGGACCATTTGAAATTCCACCCAAGAGGCTCACTGTAGTCTGGTTTAGCTCTTGTTAGGTGCTTTTTGGAGGAAATCTGGCTTTGGTTCCCCCTTAATTGGAGAAGTTGCCTAAAAACAAAATGTAAATGAGGTCTGTGAGCTGCTCTTTTCCCATCATGCTACTGCCTGCATTTGTATATCAGCACCAGTTGAGACCTGCCAGATGTTTAAAGATAGGTTAGGATTTGACAGCTTGCCCTTTGGGCTGTAATGTCTATAAACATGAACCAATGCTCTGTATTGTGCAGCACTTTCTTCCACAGATCATACATGGTTTATGATGATTCTTCCCAGTGCTCCCATGAAGTACTTATTAACCAACAAAACAAATTATGGGCTTGGCCAAGGTCATTCAGCAAGTCTTAGCAGAGTCAGAAAGAGAAATGGGTACTCAGATCCTTCCCTGAAGCAGGCTGTTTTTCCTATATCTCCTCAGGGAACTGTTTCAGCACGGGATACTTCATCTAGCTGAACATGAACTGCACTACTCATAGAGGCACAGGAGGAGATATTTCTTTGACTCTTTTCCTTCTGCAGCAGGGAGTAGGCTGGTGCTGATGCACAGGTGCCACAGCAGCCTGTGCTTTTCCCACACAGGGGTCCTGCAACCGTGCTTGCATCTGATCCTGCAGTGCTGTGAGGTGCACGCTGAAGCTGAGAGGCAAGGCGGGTGTCAGGAGGTCTAACGGGGCTTTGGTCTGTGACACCATGGACAGATCTGGGGAGCTGGGGATCAGCCACAGAGCTGTGCCAGGGCGCAAGTGTCCTCTGATTCTGGGTAGGAAGCAGGATAAGGAGGCAAAACCTCCACTGAAGCTCCTGTCCCCCTCCTGTACTTATTTCTGTATGTTGTACTTTCCAATCTGAGCTGGTTAATGGTTTTGCTGCACCTGAACTGCAGCAAAGTCAAAGGTTTCTGCTGAGGCTTTGCACTGATGGGCTCAACCCTCTGCTCTGCCAGACTCCTTCGCACCCCAGAGAGTGACTGAAATATTTCTAAGAGCTAAAGGAGGCAGAGGCACAGCTCACTGGCCATGGAACTCCTCATGCCACCGAATGGTCTCTCTCATTTCAATCCTTGCTCATTCTGCCCCTGTAGCTGCGGAAAGGACAGTGGTTAATCCGAGCTCTGAGTGAATGGCTCACACTAAGATAGAGGCACAGTGATCCAGCTGCTCCATACAGCCGGTGCTACAGCAGGTCTCTCTAGAGTCTGTGTTGACAGTGGTGGGGTGAGGAAGCATTCCCTGATGCAGCAATGTTTAGGGGCAGGAACTTATTTTCTACAAGTTGTTCCCATCCTACAGACTTCTGCATGGCCCATGGTTTTCAGATTTTCATGCCTCATGCCCTGTATTGCTTTTCTAATCCAACTTGCCTTTTCTCCTGTGCTTTCCTTCTTGCAGCAGCTGAAGATGTTTCCAATGTTTCAACAAGCTCCATGCTCACAACTGAATACGAAGCACTATGTCTTAGTAAGTCTTTGTAAATCATTAATATCATGATAAAGCTAAGTGATGAGACTACACAGGTCACAGAGGGGCTGTCCTGGAAAATGATTTATCTGGTATCATGCACTGTTATCAAAGCTTCAGTTGCAGGTGAAACTCTAGGACACATTTCTAAGACTCCTCCATTGGCATTGCCCAGTATAGTATCTTAGACACCTTCAGATGGACTCACACCTTTGAACAGATTAGTTCACAGCTAATTCAATCTGTGTGTTCCAAAGCTCCCTGCAGACTGCCTGCCTGCTGGCACAATGTGGATTCCCAGGAGCGTCTCTTTCTCCCACCCTACCAGGTCTTCCCCAAACAGACAGTCCCAGGCAACCTGAGATCCCACCAGTCCTCCCAGAACCATCCTCCATCCCAAATATCAAACACCCCCACAGTCCTGCGCTTCCCAAATTACAGTACATGTAACAATAGAGGTACAGTAATTCAAAGCATGACATAGACATAGGAGGCAGGCATCCCTCTCCCTTCTTTAGGTACATACAAAACATGACTCTCTTGTTGTGGGAAGAGCTGCTCTCTACAGCACGGGACAACTGTACTGTATGCACTGAAGGCCAATGCACAGGAACATGGTCCTGCCTGACATGCATGAGTGAGAGCAACTGAGCAGCACCTGTTCTTACCTTTTCCCTGGAACAATGCAAAAGGCTGGCTGCCCTGCACCAAGCTCAGGAGGCATTCACTTTTTGCAGCAGTCAAGCTTCGAGCATGCCAACATGCAATGTACGAGGCTGCAAGGTGGTTCTGGCTGCTTCAGCTCTCCTGGGTGCTGCTGGGGTTTCATGCTTAGCTTCTATTCCAGCCCAAGGCATAGAGATACTATGGTCCTCCAGGCTCCCTATGGTATTTCCACCTTATAACTCAGGATGCAGACACAGAGTCAAGTATCTTCACTGAGCCCTTGTGATGGAAAAAAGTATGGCAGATGCCTTTAAATAGCAGCATAAAGGAAACAACTAACGACATATTCCTTAACTTTAGGAAACTGAACTGCTTTAAACAACAACAACAAAAGATGTAAAATGTGCAAGAGAAAATATATAGAATTGTTAAAAATTATTTAATTTTAAAACATGTAAAACAGGGATCCCCTCATGGTGATACATCTAAATACTGCAAAACATAAGGAAGACCCAGTTAAGAGCCCCGCAGAGAGCAGCCACTGCTTTTATAGCCAGCAGAGGTACCAAAACTATTGGAGATTCTGTTGAAGGCATTTCTGATAGAGATCCTCTCACTTTTTCACATGAAGGTTTCTTTGCTCTGGGTTTATTTTTAACTAGCTACTTCTATCACATTCCATTCCTAAAACTGACTGAGCAGTCTCTAAGTAGGTGTTTTAAAATATTTCCCTAATGGTGGGCACAGTGGTGAGAGAAGCAGCTGAGGTGTTTGGCCAGACAGGGACAATCAAGTCTCAAAGATATATAGATGAAACCGAGTATTGCCGTTCCCCAGGTTTAGAGCTGGGCTTAGGGGAAAGATGCCACCACAGAGTGACAGGCCACAGGGCAGGCACTGAAGTCACTGTCTATCTGCAAAGAAAACCTATTACATACTTGGCCTCCCATCATCAGCTAACTTCATTTCTTTGCCACCAGACGTGAACTTCTGCACGCAAGCGGCTGTGTGCTGCCCAACGGGTGTGGACGATTATGGATGGATTGCAGCAGCCGTTGGCTGGAGCCTCTGGTTTCTGACTCTCATCTTGCTCTGCGTGGACAAAGTCATGAAACTCCGACCTGACGAACCCAAATATTTGGTGGCCTGAAGCAGGGCAAGCTAGCAAGCAGCAGCACCTGGGAGCAGTGAGGTGCAGACTGACAAAGCATTTCAATCACTTCCTAAGAAACAAAAAAGAAAGCGAATGTATCTTCAGCCAAAAAAGGCCAGATCTAAGCAGAGTACCTGCTGGGGCTTCACCCTCCCCAGCAGGTCAGATTTGCCAGCCAAAGTGTGGAGTGGGCAAGTCTCTGCAAGCCACCAAGCGTGTCCCACAGTGCACAGAAAACCTTTTCCCTGAGCCCCTGCATAATTGCTGTGAGTGCACCAGCAATGAGATGCTGAGGGACCCATTACCAGTTTATAGCACACTGCCTTAAGACAACCCAGTACATAACCTTTGACTTTGAAACAGAAAGTGGCTAAATAAATGTATTTTCTGGAGGTTCAATGTTACCAGATTCGTTACTAAGCAGATTATGCAGAGTCCTTCTCACTCACTAACCTGCGGTATTTTAAAGTCTATTAACTGATACCAGCGAAAACTCTGTTGTGTAAATTTAAGCATTATTTGGGCTGGTTTGAAATTAAAATTAGTTTTTCCAGTGCAGTTTATATGTGAACTGTTTCATAGGAACTGAACGTGCACTGTATTTATTCAGCTTGCACCTGCCCAAGTAACTAAGCCAAGCTGAACCACAGCAAGCAGGTTTAAACCAGCATATCCAATTCATGCACAACACTGTTTCTATTTATGCAAGATGACAATAAACACTCTCATTGATGGAAAGAGTCTCACTGACTGGTTTATACTGACAAAGCTTATCATGGCAAGGAATTACCTAACCCAAATGGTTAGAAGCATGATTCTAACAAGAAATATTCACACAGGAGGGCTTGCCTCAAGGCAGTCAAACTGTCTGCTTTGAGGAAGTAGCACCAGCTTGATTTCTGTCTATTATTAAAACAATAAATCAGTGTTAAACCCACCTAGACATACACAGGATTAACTAACCTGCTAGAGACCAACTGAAATGAAACATAAAAAGCTACTCTTAAACCAAAGAAAGCTCTACTGGAGATTTGTATCTACTGAGTATCATTAAAGCCTCCCTTCAGCTTATCAATGCATAACTTTTCCAGTCAGAAAAGATACAGATCAGTTTAAGACTCTTCAAATTGATTCTGGCACAACTAGACACTTTGATCAGGACAATGTTGTGCCATTTCAGAGTGATGGGCTGTTGCCCCTTATCAGCTATCCACCATCAACAGGAATGGGTACAAGTTAGACACTAAGGAAAAGACATCCTTCCCTATCAAGAGTTATCACTTAACACAGAAAGTCTTCTGGAGTGAAATGCTGAGAAAAGATGCTAGCATCAGGAAGGAAAGTTTTGAAAGGGAAGGGCTTCATTCTTCTGTGGCTTTTTTATTGTGTGTTTTGTTCAATGCAAAGCAATGCACTGTGCAAAAGGAGGAGAAAAGCCCTAACAGCACTCAGACAATGTTTCAGGGGCTTGTCAATAGTTACAGAAAATGCAGAATTAAAAAGTTGCATCCAAAAGACTTGAGAAATTGATATAAAGACAAAAATTGGTATGCAGAAATGGATTACATATACTTAATTTACAGTAAATTTAATCTAAGGATTATCTGTGGTTTGCTGCTACATTTCCTGGAATATTTTTAGCTGGGGAACGCACAGTAGCACAGTTTGTGGGTTATAACCCCTATTTTAAGACCAATCAAGTCACAGTAGAAAGCTGTGATCTAGTTTTGATGCACAATTAAAGGTGACTTTATAGTACAATGCCTTACAAATGTGGTCCATGGGCAATATCACAGACTAATGTAGTTATTTATTGTGTATTACCTCATGTTCATAACAACATCATGGACATTATAATACCTCTAATAGTAGATACCCAACTAGCGCAATGCTGCCCAAGTCCTGTTGACTTCGAGGGAGCTATACATACATCCAGCACGTCTTGTCTTGTTGTTTGGGGGTTTTTTTCATTGTAATTAAGGAAGCCTGCCATTTTTCTTCCCACAGGAAAACTTGGAAACAAAACATAACTCCTGATTTATCAGTGTGCATAAATCATTTCATCTGTGTCAAACCTTGGTGCCCCTTCAGACTGCTACACACAATGTCATGCTGTAGCACTGAGCTGGTTTAGGCTCTTGTACATCTCAAAGCATCTAAAAGAGAAGATGGTAGCTCATATCATCTATTAAGCTGCAACCTACCCTCTCAGAACAACGATGGAAATGTTAATGCTCCAGTCATTTATAGTACGTTGTCCAGTCAAATTCTATGTCCTTAGACCAAAAAGTTCCTTACTGAAATGAGATGGAGAAGAAATCTATTCCAACTCATATGATTTAGTACAAAGAACAGCAAAAAATGGTCGAAATCTGGATGTCTGAATAAAAGTAAGTGTGACTGAAAAACGTAAGTTTGAACCCTAACATTGCTTATCAAGTCAGAACACTTCTTCCTATTTTCTGGACAAAGTTTCTGATTTCCAGGCATTAAAGTATGCAGTGCCTGGAAAGAGGTGCAGATGGCACCTGGGAAAGCTGCTGGTCTACAAGTGCCTCGATAGACAAACAGTGCAGTAGGGAACATGTAACTGATCAGCACTTCTAATACCAGAGAACATAAGTAGCAGCACAGCATTCCAGGGTAACTACTCAATTTGCTTGCAGATAGTATCAATCACATCTGACTACTGGTTTTTAAATTCTTAATTCAAGACTAAATGGATTGGTACTTGATGCATGACTCTTCATCTTTTTAGATACCATTGCTCTGGTAATGACTCACATTACTCACTGCCTTTATCCTTGGGGTTTTGTGAATGAGCTACGTATTAAGCAATTGCACTTTACAATGATTACACTTTACAAAATTACCAGAGGGACGAAAACTGGCAAGCTACTTGCACGAAACACAGAGAAAAGACAGAGGTTAAATTCATAAAAAAGTGCTCTGTACCGGGAGTTTGTAGGAATTTTGATAAAGCCATTACAAAAACTAGGCTTTCAGAAAATTATTTTAATTAATTACAGCCAAAGACTGAAACATAGGCATTTTTGGAAAGCAGCCACCCTTTCTCATCCTTATGCTCCAGATCCCAATTATTTCATGGTATTGGTGGCACCAGCATCTGTTGTGGAACTCACACCTCGCTGCAGGCTTCTGTCCCAGAATCAAACATGCACCTTTCAAAGAGTTTATTTCCAACTTCTATTTCATAATAACCTTCCAGAAACACAGGGTAAACAATGTAGTATTGTCTCCCAAGTCTGCAAACAGCTTGGAAAAAATACAGCTCTAAGAGACACATAGACTTTTCCTGTCCAATTTGACAGTATGGAATCTAGAAACACATTCAGTTAACCTTTTGTTTGTCTATCAGAAATAATGGTTTATGTGCTCCTATGTCTTGCTGACATAAAACTCCCCCAGAATTGACTTCTCTGTCTGAAAAGAAAGCCTCTGTGTAGTCATAGTGGAAAAAGCATCCAGTCTCGGTGACCAGCAAATGAAGCTGTCCCAAACCCCACACTCTGCTTGTCATGGTGCCTTTCACTCTAAGAGCTAAAGAACTAAGCTAACTGTAAACATCTACATTTTCTCTCTCTGCCACTATGATGGCAAAGTCACATCTTCTATTTGTAAACCTGCCAGATCCATATTTTGGAGACAGCGTGAACTAAACGCCACTCAGATTGTGTCAGTCCCAAATCCCCCCTTCTCTCTTACTCTCCAAAGCACCCACTACAATTTGGTTTGCCACTTGAGGAAACCAAAAGAGCCTGGGGCAATTAACAACCTAACTTATATGAAGACGCCACAGGCCAGCTCGTACAGACCATTTGCATGCTGCTGCAACAGTAAGGTGGGATCAAAAGGCCCCTCTAGTCCAGTTCCTTCTCCCAGCAGCAGGTATTTGAACAAGAAGGTAAAAGTACGCTGCACACAGCATTCCTTCCTCCCCTCCCCAGCTCACAGGTGAAATACAGCACCCTTCCGATACAGAACTGAGCTCTCTTGCAGCAGCTCTTCCCCTCAGCATTTAGAAATTAATCCTCTGAGGACTATAAATAGTTTTATGCAATAATACCTTTCTATGACTTTTTCTTTTCAACTTTTCCCTTGTGATTACAATCACTCTGGTTTCCCCCCACCCTTCTCTCAACATTGATCTTGTTTTCCGTTAGCTGCACATACTCACTACTGCGAGTTTGCACACCAGCTTAAAACACAACATGACACCCTTCAACTATTTCATGAGTAGCTTTGTATTTTAAAACAAGCATAGAGAAGACATTTCTATAATCCCTGAGTCCTGGTTAACCTTTCTGCTGCCTCTGTGCTCTTTGGTGGCAGCATCTTCCAAAGCATTTACCCATTTTAGCTTTACATCTATTATTCACTATTTACTCAACACACTAGGTTTCTTCTTTTCATACCCTGCCCACGGTTGTGCCCAGTGTTGGCTGCAACAACCCAAAAGATCTGCCTTGTCCTTTCCTCCTCTTCCCTTTCCAGTGGGGACTGGAAATCAAGTTGGTCCCCAAACTGGTGATATTTTTGTAAGCTCTGCCTCTCTTCTGATGACTTCCCTTCACCAAGTTATTGTTATTAATACCCTTTTTATCAGTAGCTTTTCCAATCTCTTTTGATTTATCCCATCATAAAGATAAAACAAGTGGTACCAACATACAGAGCTGTAGCTGGTGAGTCACTGGGAGAACCAGAACCACTTTCCCTAGTTTCCAGATCACACGATGAAACATGCTGCCGAATTCATTTTTCAGTGTGATTCTTGGGAGCAAAAGTTACAGTACTTCTTCAGGTCCTCTACAGCTCTGTCTGCTTTGTCTAAATGGGGGAAGAGAAGGGAGATACCTGCAAAGCAATTGCTGCTAGGCTGTTTCCCCTCTGTGGAATTTCAACACACCCTATATTCAAACCAAGGAGTCCAACAACATTCAATTCCAATATGGCAACCTTCTGGGCTCAAATATATGAAGATATCACCATGCTTTAGCTGAGCTATACTAACATCTAGTACAGACGTGTGATAATGTTAGGTAAGAGATGCTAGTTCATCCTTAAATAAAGAGGATTAAATAATGCTCATTAGCACTAGCGTTGAGTGCCTCTTAAGTGCAAAGCTGCAGGAAACGATGCTCTTTGCTCCCAGGCAGAAGTGGGATCGTTGCAGGCAATATTGTGTCAGTGATGCTGTCTGCTGAACTTCTCTTAACTTCTTGCAGTTCTACTGTGAAAAAGCAAGAATGTGGTTTCCAGCGTCCTAGCAGATTTGCTTCCTCATGGCAGTGAAGCCGAGGAGGATGTAGCAATAATGTGTACTTGACTGCACATCTACAAATCCTCTAAACAGGAAAGTCCTCACCTTGAATTTTTGAAGTGTTCTTGTTTAAAGCTGCCATCATCAAGCCCAAAGACAGAAACTGTCACAAGGAAACACTTGACAAGAAGTGTTCCTTGCAAATGCAAGGTGACTTACCTGAAACCATTTTGTGCAGGACTGCATGGACTAACAAATCCACTAATGGGTTCCCGAGTTTGTGGATGCCCAGATCACCTGTACTGCACTGAATTTGAGCAATTTAATAATTGGCAACTATGTTGAAATACTATTGAGAGTGGCTAATCCACAATTTTCTCTTGTTTCCTTGCGCCCATGGACAAAAGCTTCCTGATTTTTTATTGCAGTATTTTTAAAATTCCTATTTCTTTAGTCAAGTTTCTTTCAGATCTGTATTTCAGGACCAAAAGAGTGTAGCACATTGCCAAATATAACACTGCATTAGTTTTCCTTGAATATGAATAAGGTTTTCCTGAAACATAAACAATATCCAACTACTGCTTTTAAATCATGCACAGCATTAAAACATTCAAACAGCCTGGATGAGAAAAACAGCTTCCAAGAAGCCTTGGGACAGAAGTCTTAGATAAGTTTTCATGGCAACACGACAGAGCTCTTAAAGAAATGTGTACTTTAGAATACAATTGGAAATGCAGAATAATAATTTTCATCTTTCAGTCTCTTCTCTACTCTTCTAATTTCAGTTTGCCTGCTCTACGTGTGGCAATAAGAGGATTACTGTAAGTGAACCTGAAAACCACCATGACAGGGATCCTCCACATAGGTTTAGCATTCATTTCAAAAGAATCTTCAGAGCATTTGTTCAAATGTGCCAACATTTTATTCCAATTAAGGCAAGATGTAACAGCCTAAACATAAACTTCCAGTTATGGAGTAATAACTACTCAAAACTAAACAGGAGTGGCCATCACAAAGGAAAACACATACTTTAAATGTAAAGAGTATCAAGAAAAAGTAACATGAAATCAAGACAAAACATTCCAGCTCTACAAACTATGAAGTGCAAAGAAATGTGCATTTTTCTAGTACTAATGTATTTTTTTTTTCATCTATCAGTCTTCAGTGGGATTCACAGGACTGCAGCTCTAGGACTCCAGAAGTCTCTTTAAAAAGGCAGTGCAACTCTGCAGGATTTTTGGTTTTTAAGTTTCTTACTCTCAGGGTGAGTAAACTCACATTGGGACTTGTCCATCAAAGCTAGACACATCTTGCCAAATGCATCCCAAACTATATAAAGAATTAGAATAAATTCTCCTTCCAAAGCATACATGAGACTAAATGGCTTTCAGTGGAAGTCATGCAGATGCAACCAGGGACAATATGCAGACCAATATTTGGATCTGAACTACCAGTGCTATCGGTATGAGCTGTCACAAGCTGAGCTTGTTCTGCCCTCATTGAACTGGTGTCAGAGACACAGAAGAAAATATTTACAGTCCTCCTTCTGACATAAGCTGCATTTCAAGGGACACTCACTGTAACAGAGATAACAGACTTTTCAAGCACTCAAGTGGACTCACACCAAAATACTGCATAACCAGAGTGAATCTTCATCGACATTGCCAAAAACTTTCATTCCTAATTTCTGCTTCCTCACTATGTAGAATCTAGAGATATTGGAACACTGTCACACGTGGTCCTGGAGACCTTGTTGCTGTCCTTTGCCTTCTGACAAACAGATGTAATCCTGTACTCTTTTTTCTTTTAATCTATTTTCAGATTTATGTTCATATTCATAAAACACCAAACAGGTGTTATTTTTTTTTAATCCATTTATTTCTTCACTGCTGCAAAAATATGGCCCACAACATGTTCCCACCTCAAAGTCACAAATGTTCTTCATCCTGACACTTCAAAGCTCTTGGCCAAGACACATTTTTTTCCAAGGATGGGCACCTGTTAACAAAGAACTGCTAGATAAGGCAAGGAATGGGAAATGCCCATTTCTTCCTTGAGCTGAAAAACTGTTAAAGTTGGAAAAGAGGAGAAAGTAGCAAGGGTAAGAGTTCAAAAATGAATGCAACTGCCTACTGCCATCCACATCACACAACTGGTGACTTCACTTGGGCTTGAATACATACTAGCTTCCTTGTGAAATCCATCTAATGTGTTTTCAAGCCATGAGTTAACAAAAACCAGTCAGCTGTTTTGGTTCTTGGAAAGCTATGATCCCTTTAAACAGCCTCTTTCTACGGTAACGCTCTAACCCTGCCGTCAGTGGTCTAATTTAAAGGCACTGGCTGCAGCACTTGGTAAGAACATGCACTTTTGGGCGATCAATCTATTTAAATATTTAAGTGTACACACAAAGGTGCATGATACTGGGGTAGCCAACATCTTGCCAACCACTCCTTTGGGTGCAGAAGTGATATACAGACCTTGTGTGATGCTGCTGCTCTCCCACCACTAAATATGAAGTCTGTTCCAAAACACTGTGAGCACTGTATTTTGCAAAGGGTCAGTGAAATTCCACTGACTGCTCCATAGTGAGCATATTTAACATAATAGCACCTATGCAATTCACTCCTCCTAAAAGCAAGGTTTTATTTCTTGAGTCACATGCCCACAGTCACTGACAGGACCATGTGTTACATCCTGGTAGAGAATATTTTATAGTACTGAAGTGTGCCCTGCCTTTCAAATTGAGTGTATGAAAAATAACTATAAAATTTCACTTAGTTCCAAAGATAATCAAGAAGCAGGCTAGAGGTCAACATTTTGGTCATGGAAAGGAAAAGCAAACCAAGCAAGCTAAATTACATAGCTCTCATCTCGCCAAGCTCTTCTACATGCCAAACTAAACACAGACTAAACACAAATGTCAAGGAAAATTGTGAAGAAAGAAGAGCCTGAGGCTTCCATGAACCAGATGGTTTAGTCATGGAGATGGATGTAACTGTTGGTAACAGCTTTCTGTGCCTGTACCAGTTTCTCATCTGATCAGTGTTTTCAGAACCTCGTAGATTCATTAACAGATACTTAAATTCAGGATACTTTAAGTTTCAGGAAAAAAGGCTCGGGGTTCCCCCCACAACTTTTAATAAAAAAAAAAATGGCAAAAGAGCTCAAGCACATGGGGATGCAGAAGCTTACAGGCTTTTCTCCTGAATTCCCAAGTGGAAACATGCATTTTGGCACATGCATTCCACAGAGTTCTTTTGTAGCATGTGAAAAATCCAGCTTTTCCTGTAGATGCAGAAAGTAAAGTGTGGGTCTCCCTTGTTAAGACCATCCTTGGAATCAGTGCTTTATTGTTACTTTTCTTGCTACATGCCACAGCATTTTTTGTGACCAGTGGATCAGGTCTCCAGCCAGAGAACATAACTTCCAAACACAACTTTCCGAATTCTTATCTTTTACTGTCTTTCCCTGCGGCCCTGTAAGGTTTTTTAAAGAGGGATTTTAACATCAGAAAGCCTCTTTTATTTGCACAGTACATACTTGTCCTCTACATGTTCTTCACAAGGTTTGGGACTGAAAAGAAAAGGATATTCTTCCAAACATAAAAAGATGGAACATCATAATAGCATCACCATCACTAGCAAAAATGAATGAGAAATGGTTAAAGTCCCTCTAACTTTCAAAGCTCTTATTTCATATTCCTTCTTAAATAGCTGTAACCAGCAGCCAGACAACAAACTTAGTTTCTAGAAACCCACATTTTCTTGAAATGAACTCACAGTAATGTGCTAATATTATCAGTGCTGGCTTATGACCTCACTGCAGAATTAAGCTGGAGAAGGATGTGGGCTACAAAAGAGATGCTTCTAATGGGAACACTTAGGAACAGTCAGTCTCCAGTACCGTCAAAAAGACCAAATGAACAGTGCCTGAAACACTCTTCATTCTGCAAAACCTGACATTTTTCAGAAGTATTGGCAACATTCATGTTTACAAACTTGGCAGAAAATAAATGTTTTCTTTAAATTTTTATCCTAGAAGTGATTATCACACAAAAAGCTTAAAAAATTTAAAACATCATAACCTGTTGGTACTGCTGTTCACAACCATGCTGGTGTTCTGACTCCCTTCAGACCCCAACCAGTGCCCATGAGGGCTTTAAGTATTGTCCAGGGAACTGGAAATTAATTTAGATGGCTTTGCTACAGTAAGTCCCTCAAAACAGTTTCATACAGCCTTCTGACAATTGTGGAAAAACAGAAAAATAACCGAACTTCCTAATAAAGAGGGGAAACGTAAAACGTTTTCTTCCACATCAGCGAGCAGCCAGTTGCTTCCTAGTTTTGGCTTTAGCAATGAATATTATGTACATACTTCATGAACAATGTCTGTAGTGTTCATCCATAGTGTCCTCCTACTTGTTATCATCTCAGTCTGAGTTAGTCCTGTCACAGTTATTGAACTGTGCACTGGAACCAGGAACAGATTTGGTAGCCAAAGGCCACTACACCATACCAGAGTTCTATACCTGTATTTTATCAATGCCATTTCTACCCCAGTGAGGCAAATGCAGCCCTACCCTGATCAACTGCCCAGTGATCTCTTTGGCAGATTTCTGCTCCTTAGACCTTTTATGACTACCATCCTACTGGTATCTGAAATACCCATGCTGTAGCACCAAGTAGTTTTCCTTTTCATTTTTCCAGGGCAAGGCTCCCAAGCCTACTTACAAATGCTGAGCTTACCCTCCATCTCTGTGCCAGTTTGTTAGCTTTAATTTAGTCTGAACTGAAAACAAAAAACACTCCAACAAATCATGACTTAAGCAAAATTTCCGTATGTATTATGTCAGTTACAGTTATGCAATGGCCAAATCTTAGTAAATTCGTAGCTAATATTAAATTAAAACTCTGGAAAAAACAGCGACAAACAGTTCCATGGCACGTACCATTCTTACCATGGGGATAATGCTCACCCTTTGTTTAAAGGGACAGTGGAAACAAGTATAAATATAGAAACTGTCTCAAAACTGCAAATCTAAGCCTATGTTAATGCTCTAAACTGCCACTGACTTTCACTAAAATTATTCAGGTCCAAACATAAGCAATGATTTAGGACATCAATTTATAATGTAATGCTGGTGACCCTGTACCAGTCAGGCTGGATTGGTTTTTGTCCACAAAGCAAACTACAGAGTGGCAATATTTTATCACTGGTCTTGCAAGAGCTTATAGTATGTAAATTTTTTAAAGACATACATACACATTTCCCCAAATTCAACTGCGGCTGAGTATTCCTCTCCCAGTTTTCAGTAATTTTTAAACAAAATAAATACCAAGCCCTTTCTGTTTGGATGCTTTGCTTTGTTTTTCCAGCCTGAATGAGTCTACAGATATTTTCTTAGTTATACAAGGCCAATGTTTCACTTTGCAAACATTGAAGATGAAGGAACACTTGAAGCTTCAGCACCAGAAGGAAAACAAGGAAGAGTGCAGAGGGTAGCTCCATTCGGAAGTACAGAGCTCTAACAATTACTGTTCCAGTTTGTTACAAGTAGCTCATAAAGACTTTTATTCTAAGTAGTCCCATTGTTCCTGACAAACAAAGTGATTCTTACGTGGTATCACACCTTTAACACCCTTGAGCTGATACAGTTTGGAATCTTGCAGAATAGCGACACAAACCAGTTCCCCATAAGCACTGGAGAGATCAGAATACTTGCAATCTCTTGCAAAATGTCGTATCAGTTTATTCAAACCTACTTCCTTAGAAAAAGGAGTCTATCATACTTGGGAGTTTGTTCCTGTGACTTTTTTGTTGCTGGAGTGTTGACTTCTTAACCTAAGATTTTATTTATTTGTAAGGCTGAATGAGGGTAGGGAGAGAAGAGAAGCACCGTAATATTAGCAGGTTAATTAATATTACTTGTGATGACACTGATGATTTTCCCTGTACACTGATGATTTTCCCTGTTTGTCCCCCATTTCTCCTTACTATTCTCATTTTGCTGCCTTTTTCATTTTTTCCAGAGTGTTGTCAACAGAGCTGTGAAAGTTCACTCTTTTGAGAGAACAACATTGCTGATTTCCTCTAAGTCTTTGCTTCCATAGGAAGCAGATAACTGGCAGATTTGCAAGGGAATGCTAAATCAGCTATGGAAGTTCTGCACTGTTGTCTGTTTCTGAGAAAGCCGTAGAAGTTCTTCTCTGATTGCTTTGATAAGAGAGGCTGAAGAGTGACCTGGCTGGAGGTCCTCAGTGGAACTGGTGGTGTAGCAAAGGCCCTGGCCCTGAAGGCTGTTGTGTGGAAGCTGAGCAGGGGGTGCCGAAGGCTGCTTGGCTGAAGTCCTCGGCATCTGGAATACTGGTGAGGAGGAATATTCTTGGTGTCCATGCATATGCGTCTGGAAAAAGGTAGAAAGCATTATTGTACTTTCTGAACAAACATGGCAATACCAGAAAAGACAAGAAAGCAAAAAGGCAAAGAACAGAGGGAAAGCAGCATGGAGATGCTTCTACCCGCTGCCACTGTTGTTCTGTTGTATGAATGAGTGATTTTTCTTATGGAGCACAAAACAAGAAGTGTACACGAAATTGCTGGACTGCCTCAAGTTCAGGGATTTTCAAAATCTTGTTGAGAATCCATTTAAAAGTCTGACTCCCCCTTCCAATCTATGGTATGTTTAGATACAGAAATGGAATGAGGTGGGGAGAAAAAGCACCACAGGACTGGAAGTCAACAGAGTTGGCTTCTCTTCCCTTGCATTTCCATCAACTTCCTGAAAGACAACAGGCAAATCACTCTCTTCTCAGCTATCATTTCTCCATACTATCTATAAACAGAGATACTACTGCTTTCACCTTCCCATTCTCTGCCTGCCTTGCCTGTTCAGACTGTACACTTGTGAGGATCCTGTGACTGACCAGTGCCCAGGAAAACTTGGTCAACAGAAGAAGCAGCAGGAGAAAATTACTCAAATCAGAAAGATTAGATTTTTCTATACCCAGCAGCTCTTTCACATATCTGAGAAACACTGTTCTAGTTTAGGGACAATCACTGTTTCAGGGTAGAAAGGGGTTAATTCTGCATTTGTTCAGTAACAGATTTTCTAACAAAAGGAGAGAAACAAAACAGAAGCTTGAGTTTAAAGGCTTGTCTACCTGGGAAAAAAAATCTGCTTACACTAAAACAAAGCATGAATTTACAGTACAGTAGATGACTGCACTGACTCCCAGTACAGACACAAATGAGATACATTTTGAAAATCTAACTCCAGCTGACACCCCTAAAGCAAGCCTTGTACTTGTACTTCTTGTCTTGTACTGCTGCAGACTGAGAGACAGCCAGAAGAAAACACAGGACACAAAGGACTTGACCACACCTTGCTGAACGCAGGACTGGGAGCAGAGCAGTGCAACCCCCTGTCAAAGGGCTGGCACTGGGGACGAGGAGCAGCTAGCTGCAGCAGGGTCACATCACAGCCATCACTATTTACTGAGCGCTAGCCTTCCCTGTGGATAAACCTTAAGTAGTAGCAGAGAGAGCAATTTGCTGAGGGAAGGAAGGGCAGCAAGGTCAGCTAGAAGAGGATTTAGGGGCCAGGGGAGGGGCACAAAGGGATTACAAAGCAGAACCTGGGAAGGACACAGGAGACCTAGAGGGAATGTGGCAGCAGTGTGCAGGGAACACAAAAATGCATTAGAGTATGTTCCTTACCATCTCTCAAAGAAATGACTAAAATCTAAGCCATTTTGTATAAAGTAGAACTAATAATAGATGCGGACTCTCCCGCACAGCTCAAGTACAGCACTCATCATTTACGCAGTTAATTTGGGGAGAGAGATTAAGAGGAAACGAGGTTTAATAGAAGAACGATAAGTAAAGAAGGTTTTCCAAGTAACATCCTGTCTTACTTCTTCTAAAAGGGAGGCGATTCTTGTATCAGAAAGGAATGAATGGGTTTCTTGATTGCCCAGAATTATTAATTTGACAGTGAAACCTGAAACTAATTCATACCTGCAGTCTCAAGTTAGCAAACCTGACAAGTACTCTGTGGGTTTATAGAAAAGAGATGACATAAAAAATATTCAAAGCAAACATTCCTTGACACATGAGTATTAACAGCAACCTAAATTATGTTCAGGTTACTTTCACATTAAAATGCATTATGTGATTCAGCTTCTATCTCATACTGCACTGAAATAGCACCAAGAATGGTTTTTTAAAGGAAATTAGAAGAATATCTGATGACCGCAGTGGCTGCTTGAAAGGCTATGAAAGTTTTCTTAAATATCTCAGAAAAACAAAAGTGTGTATTTTTGTGATCTCATATATAACATCAGAATTAAACAGGTCCAAGAACTTTCAAAACCACATTGGTTTAGAAACCTAGCCTATACTAAACTACAACAGCAAAATAAGGAGAGTAAAAAGGTTGGAAAATTTTTTGCTATTTTTCTTTACTTTTAAATTTATTTATTAACAGAAATACACATTGATTTATTATATAATATTATATATGTATATAAGTAACAATATATAGTTTTATATAGTATCTATAAATGATATATTTTAATATAGAAACCTCTGTATAATTAACAGTAGTACAAAATAATTGACAAAAATATCTTCTTAGGGAATGAAGATTTATGAGATCATGTTGGGAATTTGTTAATCCATTTAATAACTCTCTAACTCTGTGGCCAATTTCAACTGAATTGGACATATAAATATATACACACACATACATGTATACATGTATACGTATGAACAGATATAGACTATAATATTCATAAAAATAGCTAGCTAATTAGACATAACCTGATTTGTGCTGTTATTGAATCTGCTTCTGAGTGGCAGAAAGGCGAGGGTAGGCTGTGCTCAGCTGGACCTGTCAGCCAACATGTATCTCACAGGGGATAGATAGCTAGGGGACATGGGAGACAACTTGAAGTACAGTAAGATAGTTTAAAGACACTATGGTGGGCAGCTGGAGTATAAAAATAGAGTAAAAGGATAAAGGGGACTTGGGGGAAATACTGGAAACCTGGAGAAGACTTGGGAGAACAGTGGAGAGCTATAGGGGATTGTAGGTGGATAGGAGGTGATGTCAGGTGGTGGTAGGGAGGTAGAGATATGCAAGATACTACACACATCTGTAAGAAACAAGGTTCCATTTGTTCTGCTGCTCAAATGACCACTTGCTCAGTATTGTATTTTGTGTCAGCTAAAGGAATGCTGTAATTATCCTGGTTGTTTAGGTCTTCTAGATGGAGAATTAAGGTGAGTTGATGGTAACCTGCACACTGGTGTTGGGTCAGAAGATACAAGCGAGACATGATATTCTAGCAGAAAATCAGGCGTTGACTGCAGGATTAATAGGTGATGATACTACAAGGAAAAAGGTGATTGCAGGAACACAAATGCAGATCCCTCTTGAGTCTGCAGGTGAGAAGAATGCTCTAGATCTAACCTTCCTAAAAGCAGAATTTAATCTTAAAAACTTGCTCAGAATGAGGGCACAGTAAGACTGTTTGCAAAGGATCAGTTGAATTCTATATTGTACCAACAGGAACCTGATTGTCATTAAGTAAATCCTCTTTTTCAAAGGAGGAAAGACAAATTTAGAGCTCTGTCCTAGGGAATGAATCCAAACTCTGAAGGTAACTATTTAACTACAGAAAACTACAAGACTAGTGCTCCTCTAATGTTTTTTGTTTGTTTGTTGGTTGTGGGTTTGTTGGTTTTTGCTTTTTTTTTTTTTAATGGGAACAATCCTTTGCAAAAAAGGAAAACTTCCTTATAGGAAAAGGAAAGTGCAGGCACTCAGTGAGCTCTCCTACAACTAAATGACACAATACTCGGACACGAGTCCATGATCTCCTCCTTTCGCCTTTTTTTTTTAAAAAAAAGAAAAAAAAAAGAAACCGAAACAAACAAACAAACCATCAAAGTGGGAAAAACCACATTGTAGTAACATATGAACTGCAGCAACCAGTGAGCAAAAAGTTCTGTCAAAGCCAAGGAAATGTATAAACTCTAATTAATTAAAAGGAAGTCAACCTGGACTGAGATGACATGTACCCATCTGAAATGGTGACTGAAGGTGCAAACTGCAACCAAATCATATTGTACTAGGCCATGAATCTTTGAAAGTTGTGCAGGTAACTGATGTCAAAACCAACTGTTTGCATATCCTCTCAGATAATGGGTCTGCAACTGAATTTTCAGTAATATAATAGCAATTCAAGTAATAAAATATTAAGAAAGGAATAGCTGAACATGCACTTGGGGGACAAAAGGGAAAGGCCACAGATCTAGAGAAGATTTAGATTAGAAAAAAAGAAATTATAAGAAGGGGCAATGAATGGTAACCTAGAGATGCCTCTGAAAATGGAACAGGAGAGACACTAAAACCTTTCATGTCAGTGCTCTTCTAGATGTAAACTGAAACGATGACGTTCTTGTACTCAAATACCACAGTGCCAAGCACAGACAGCAAGTTAAATAAGGCAAATGCATCTTTTGGCTTTGACAATTAAAGTTTTTTAACAGTCTCAGAGTTTCTCTCTAGTGTGCCCAGTTCACAAAAGCTTTATGTTGCTCCTTTCAAGTTCATTTGGAGTGGTGGAAGCTCAGTTTCACCAAAATCTGAAGATGAAGTCCATCCTGTTGCATTTTCTTTATGTAAAGCCATTTTGAGATCACACAACACTGCAAAGCAACTTCAGGCAGTGTGAACAGACACTGCCCTGAATATGCAAAAGGACATCCTTCCTCCTTCAAGGAAGAAATCAGAAAAATGACAGTTTAAGCAAAGAGGCAACAGAAGAAGCATAAAGTTGTTGCTCTTGAGAGTACTACAATAAAGCTGTCACAGGTCAGTCTGCTTCAGGATGCAAGTACATCAAACACTGACTGGTAGCAGGTAACTGAATCTTTCCTGGAAAGGCCATAGATAGTTGAATTAGAAATGTGAACCTTTAGAAGCACCACTGCCAAGAACATGAAATCAAGATGGCTGTCTAGGCAACACTGGTAAATTAATATGTATTAATTTACCACATCCTGCTGACTGAGGCTGGAAAACAACTTGTTTAGAAACACCTCTACTATTATGTGGAAGTATGGACCTTATTCCGTTGCCCTGACTCCTGCTGTTACACCCCGATACAGAAGCCAAAAGAACTATACCAATACAAAGTAGAACAGTAGTCTGGGACAATTTAATTCAAAGTTATCTACTTACAGTGATCTCAAAATAAAGAGGCATATTTCAAAGAAGAAAATGGAAAGCAGTATCCACCTCTGCTGGAGCTCAGAAGCAGAACTGGGTGAACTGCAATTAATGGGTGAAGGCCTCAAGTGAGAAAAAAAAAGGTTAGGGTAAAGTGAGAGGAAGCAGTTAGAGAGAAGCAAAGGTGAAAGAACAGCAAGCAAAAGTTAGAAGAGCTAACGAGGGTCTGAAGAGCAAAGCAAAGAATGTCAGAGAAGCAACTGAAAGTATTCCAGGGGGAAAAAGTTCCAAACAGTAATGCAGGAAAAAAAATACCCGAACATATCACTACTTTGGAAACTATGCAAATGTGTAACACAGTACTCACTGCATCTCGCCTAGCATATTCATCCTCTCCACGGTACTGGGGCCACCCTGGCCCCCCCGGCTGGCCATGCCCTGCTCTGCCTGAGGGGAGCTCCACTTGTTGACCTCCGATCCTGCTAGCAATTCCCACCTGAGTGAGGTGCTGTATCTGAGAACCTTAAAAGCAAATATTGTTTTTTCATCTTTATACACAGTCAAGTTTGTAGGGCAGACAAATCACAACATAAAACTTTGTTGGAAGCAGGAGACAAGAAGAAAGTGGAGCTCTGTTTCTGTGCAATTAATAAAAAAACACCAAAACAGAACAGCAGAAAGAAGGCTGTCAATGTAGAATAAAGAAGGAAAAGTTATGTGCATTTTGTGCAGTTCATTTGAGTGTGATGCTTTTCATTGCCACTGCACTGAAAGAAGAGGTTGAGATACATATATCTTAGACATGGGCTACACTTCATTCCAAAAATATGCCAGCCCTTTCCACACAGCATTTACTGAAAGCCCTGGCAATGCTTTCGTGTAAATTACTTAACAGTACCGAGAAGACAATCGCTCCTGTGGTACACCTTATTTGCATCACACTGGCCAGACCCTAATGTTCCAGACTGTTTTGTATTCCACCTCTCAGAAAAACAAAATACATGACTATATAAGAGTATGGTTCTTTCAAGCTTTGCTTTGTGGTTAAATATTAAACGATGCTGTCATTGACTAATGAGAAGGTCAGACCACACTGTATCTCCTTTCAGCCTGAAAGCTAACCTCCTCCTTTCTCCTTTCCCTTCCCTCCCACTGCTTTCAAACACATGTAAGGATAGCCACCACCATTAATTGCAAGACACATGTAACATTGTGCCAGCTTTCCTTTTTCCTGAATTTCCTCCCACAGGGAAACAAAATTTATTTTATTATTATTATATTTTATTATTCATTAGAAATTAAACACATTTAATAAACCCACAGATACATAAAATAAAACTCTGCGTGAGTGTGTGTGTACAAAAACGGAGGAAAAGACAAAAACTACAGTGTGATTTCTGTGATGGACAGTTAGGTTATTTTCATATTTTTGTCTCAAAAACCTCCAATATTTGAGAAGTTTGATATTTGCATGTAATTATGCTGAAGGACAAGAACTAATCACCTGAATTGCCTCCAAGCTTTCAAGCAGAATATACTTAAACATTTACAGAACACTGTGAATCTGACAATAAAATAATCATCATTAAACTGTAACAGTCACTACATCCCTGTCATTCTCATTCATTTAACATTTACAGGGAGAGGATAGCAGCTATCAAAACTAGGACTCTGACATGAGTATATGATTGTATTTCCAGCTTTTTTCAACTCTCCAGTAACAAAAGATTTATCTGGAGAAAATTAACTATGGCATTTGCATAAGAACAGAATATTTTATTCTCAGAATCAGTGTTTGCTGCTTAAATGCCATGTGATGTTAGAATCTTATCCATGATAGCACTGATGAGTGCTACAGAAATTATCTCACAACCAAATCAGAGAAGATGATTTCATATGGGACAACAGCAACACATAATATCATCAGAAGCTAAAAGATCCCACTTTTATGCATACATTTCTAGAAAGAGAAATGAGAAACAAAGATGCAGAAAAGTATTTTAAAAATTGTTATTTAGCAGGCTGATTTGGGGTGCATCAGTCAGCTCATTTAGCACAAAATAAACAGCCGGCAGTGGAAATTTAGCATATGTTGTATGCTCTATAACAATTAAGTAGTTTTCCATTCTTAGAGAGTGGTGGTTTTTTGTTTTGTTTTGTTTTTAAATACACTGTGATAACCAACGCTTGTATGCTTGTAAGACAGTGAAAAGGTGGCAAAGCACTGCTTTTTTTTTTTTTTTTTTTTTTTTGCAAGGTCCTATGGATGTAAACCTCACTTTGTGATCACTTGTTTTTGGCAGTGAAGACAAGGACCACATTTCAAGTGTAGCAGCTGAAGGAGAATCACGCCTTAATGGTGACCCCAGTGTAAGAGTAGATATGGAAAAGGATCAGTTATTTTAGTGCATATTCAGCTTAAATGAAGTGTGTACCTGCAGTGCTTCCAACTGGTCGTGGCCGTGCCACTGATGGCATTTCCTCTGAGTATATCCCTCTGGAGGAATACTGGACCTCAGGTGGCTGCTGGTCTGGGTGCATTAACTCAGCAGGCTGAAGAAAAGCTGGCCCAAAGTTCTGCCTGTGGAAAAGTGAGGACTCAAGATTACAAATAAGTGAATTGCCTAATTAGAAGCAGTAATGCATGTATACCTCATATAACTCTTTATGATGCCTTTTAATGTACATTTTAACTTTAAAATGCTAAAGGAAATAATTACATCTGAGGAATATATTCCTCCTTCATGACTTGCATTGCACAAGAATAGGAGTCAGAAACAAAATTTCACACAAGCATTTTTCACATGTTGCAGTCTCCCAATGCAGAGAAAAAAGTCCACAGATCCTGTTTTCCCCTTGGGGAAAAAAAAGTACCTTCAATGACAAAAAACCCCAAACATAAATAAGACTTCAGCAGTGATGTAGCTGCTTACCTTAGCCAAAAATTTGACTCTTACTCATACCATCACATAGTTTCAGTCTAAATCAAACCATACAAACTGCATTACCTATGTATTTCATGAACAATTTCCATTTCATCAAGCATTTTGATAATTTTTCAGGAGATTTTCAGAACTCTGCTCTTTAAGATTCATCAAACTATTCAAAGCTTTTGTACGAACAGGGGCAATGTATACTAAATTTAATGTTCCCTATAACTCAGGCTGACACTGGTAGTCATTGTTATGAATTTACTGAAAAGAATTAACAACAGAAACTGTCATCAATCTAACTTTGTTAATTGTGCCAAGGTAATGGGACTTGCAAAAGAAACCCTATAACTTATTCACAGAACAGGAGTAGAGAAGTAGACGTAAATGCTGTTTTTCCTATGCTTCCTATTAACATATCTTAACCCTGGCATAGAGAGATTATATTTTAAAAGTCTGATGGCAGCTGAGATTTCAAGGATCATTGATTTCTATCAACATGGTGGAAGTGTGGATGCCCAGACTTCAGGTGCTTAGGTTACTAGGCTAGTCTCTCTTAGACTCCAGGTATGATCAAAGAAGAGAGACACGTTCCTCAAGAGGCTTTCAAAGCAAAAGATTATGTTCACCAAATTTTCTGCAGGCACCTCTCACTGGTGAGTAAAAAGGAAGCAAAGTGAGACAAACATCCTAAATCAAGCACATGAAATTACACAAAGTGAGGACTAGGGATGAGCTTTATAAGTCTTTTACCACAATGGCATCTTCTAAGCTATGGACTGCAACCCATCCCATTCCTTGAGACCTCAGTTTTACATCCTTTTGTTTTACAGGAAAATCTTGTGACTGCATCTACTTCAAACGATTCTGGATTTGTGCTTTATTTAAAAAACTAACCACCTCTGTATGACAGTCAGATAGCAAAGAAAGCCGACATAATAATAAATAGTCTAATAAAGCAAAGTAAGAGCCTAATAAAGCACAAACAAGTGATTGTAAATTAAAGTACTAGCTACTTGGTATACAGTATTAAATGGAGGAGGTATAAAGGGTTCAAGCTGCAACAATCCCATTGTGGAAGTGCCAGAATTTCCACAGCTCCCTTGCCTACAATCCCACCTATCCACTCAGCAGATCTAGAGGAAACCATTTCCAACCGGACTTACAAGCTAGTTAAAATAAACGCCTGAACAGGTAGGTAATGTTTAACAATGTAACTTCTGTTATATTAATCACTGTAACCAGTAAAGCATGTGATCCTCTGGCCCTTTATGGCTGCAATGCCAAGCTGGAATCTTGCAGTTGATATATTACTACAATTTTTTGATGTTGTCTGAAGAAAATATTTTCTCAACATTGCTGCAAATGTATTATTTTTGAGACAATTTTTCAGAGGACAAGAAGTATATACTTTATTGCTGATGGGTTTGTACTTGCAAGATGAATGTTTTATAACACCTCATCCTGTCTTCTCAATCTTCTCTATAATAGCTAGATATAGCTACTCTTTAAAGCCAGAGAACAACAGAAGAGTATAATAACGGGATACAGCTCTGAGTCTGTATCATACAAGCTTTCTAGAGCTCCTTCCTATTTCCAGATTGAGACTCAGCCCTTAATTTATCTTTGCACATTCAAAAAAGTTATTAATCTCTGGTTATTTAAGTGGGGAGAAAATGCCCCCAACATCAATTTTACACCACTAATCCACTATGGATAAGTATCTCTGTCTCTGCTGCATGATGCAATATTGGTTTTTTGGTAAAAGCTGTTCATTGTGCTTTTATGTTTGCCTAGCTGTTATGTGACCTAGGTCTTTTACATTTAATTTTTTTTTTTTTTACCCAGGTTGGTTCCACCCCATTAAAGATGCTGACTGCATTTGTACAGTCACCCAACCATTTTTCCATGCATTGGATAGTTAAGCCAATGGACAATGACATTGATACACGGCGCCTAATCATACTGACCTCAGGTTATTTTTCCTTCCTCTAATTGGTGCACTATTTCTACCAATTTGTTTAATGTTATCTTCTGAACTTGAGCATAACCCCCACTCCACAACCACAAGTCTTTCCTTATTTTCTATCAACCAAGCTTTAGAAAACTTTCTATTTTAATTAAAATTTTAAAATTCTTCCTGTTAAGGCCAATGACCTTGAGATTGTTAACTTAATCTGCTGGCACTGGCAGAGCCAGCACTTGAACTATTAATAATGATGCCATTAATTTGTAACTTACAGAAATCCACAGTGTTTATGCCACAGTTTAATACACTTTTGAACAAAAAATATGTTGCAAAGACACCATCTTGCTTGGGTGTATTAATATGGGTTACAGCACTTTCATGGTTAATTTATCCCATTTTCCCTGAATGCGTAACAAGCCAACAAAGAGAAAATCCTCAATAACAATCGTTTATGCTTTCTGTTGGCAATCTCAAAGCTCAATCTTCAAGGTAACCTAAATTACAAAAAAGACACTGCATGTCATACTGCGTGCCATTTCATGTATGCTTCAGGCACATTGAAACTGTCAGCTTCAGCCAAGACCTAAGTAAGAAAATGTGATTACAAACTCCTCCTCTTCTACTTGGTCCTTTCAAAAGGCTGCAGAACAATGGATAAAGGAAAGTTCTTCATATCCATTTTACCATCAAGTTTCCAAGGCAGTGAAGACTTCAGGTGAAATCTAATGAACAAGACTGATGCCAGTGGGATTTAATCTCACATGGTGAACTGTAAAAACGTAATGAAAGCGCAGTACGAGGCCGTCATTTTTACCACCTTGGCTGCAGCCGCTTGGAAAGGGTGAGACAATTCTGACCACAGTGGGTACCATGACTCAAAGAGTCCAACTTCACATGTAGTTAAAACACAGACATGGAAGTAACAGCCACTTGGACAACTATTTTCTTCTCTTTACATGATTCTCCCAAGGCAAGGCCAAGAGAAGATGGGAAATTTGTTCTTCCCTCTTGATTTTCTAATAATAGGTCTGCAAGGCAGGTTTTGTCTGCAAGGGTCACCCTACTCTGTAATTTGTTCTCAACTTGGTTAAGAATAGAATGAATCTATTAGTCATCTGCAAGCGTTTGTGAGCAAGTATTGCCCTGAGGCTACAGAAACAAGATGAAAGTGAGAATATTGGGAGAATTACATGGATCTGAGTAACTGTTTCAGGCTCTCTAAAAGCTGAAACTCAAGTGGTTTACTCACTATTTGGAAGGATATCTCTATAGCCAAGGGGCTACAAACACATTTATTTTAAATAGAGGCTTAGATTCCGTACAGCATGCATATGCCATTCATACTACATAAATAAATTACACAGGCTGGATCTGGACTCTTGTTACTTCTCATTTATACAGTACTTTGCATAACAATATACCAGTGTCAGTAAGAACTCTGGAGGAACTGCAAAGAAAATAATGAATGATAATTCTGTCAGTGAAAAGCTACCTTGGTAGGAGACCTGGTGCTGTTGGCGGAGTCATTCCAAATTCCACGTATCTCTGTCAGAAGAACAAAAAAACCCCAAATTAAAATCAAAATGCACACTCTGGGAAGTCCACTGTCAGCCTTTTAGGTGATGAATGGCAGCAATCACTAGGCTTGTATGTGTGACTTGATTGCAAGCATAAGAGCTTAGTTTTACAAACCCAGCAGCACAAGAAGATCTGGGAATCACTGCTACAGTAGTCTAGCAGTCTCTTCTGTCTGATCAGAGTCTTAACTTAAAATCCTTTCAAAAATACTTTCTCTCACTTGCAGAAGATCAAGGGCTGCTCCATTGTCTATTTAGCTTAAAACTCTCAGCGAACCAAGCTTTGCATTTGGAAATCTCTTTATACCTCAACCAGCATCAGACTACAGCAGAAAGACTCAGACTCAGGCTCAACAGTCCAATGGCATTATGAAACTTCTACTGAATTGTTGTGGAACTTGAGATTACTTAAAAGATTATCCATGTGTCTCAGTGCTCCATAAAATACAAAAAATCATACAGGGAAATACTGCTTCCCTACGCCCCAACTCCTGCAAGTATTTGGATGCCCTGCTGAAAAATATGACTTAAGCCAAACACATTGGGTTGGGGTTTTTTTTGTCAAAATATGAACTAGCACAAATACTAAAAAAAAAAAATTAAAATGAAGTTTTACTTTTGGACTTAATAAGACTGATCTGTCAAAGATCATAACTAAAAAGAATAGAAAAGTTACTCTAAAGGAGCAGAACTCCTATCTTATCTTGTGTTTCGAATGGGAAAAGGGAAAAGAAGCCAAATGGCTTAAAAAGCAAGTTCACCAACTCGTGACAGTCATTTCTGAATTCTCCTGGTTCCAGAAACTGTTCTACATTTGTGATAAGTCCTGACAGCAAGGGCACAGTAACGGTGACCATGGCTCAACTGGTGCTAACTACCTTCCCAGAAAAGCCTTTTAAATTGCACCACTCACATTAACTGGGTTGTTTACTGCCTTAGTTGGACCATAAGGTGATCCCCACTGGGTGCATGTGGGTCCCCTCCCTGCTGGAGCAGGAGTGCTGTTTACCGGCTGTCCTGCAGAGACCCCGGGTGGAGTGACGGCCGTAGAATTGGCTGCTTGGCTGCTGGGAGCCACCAGCGCAAAAGCATCATCCAGCAGCGAGTGCATGGTTTGCCGAGCCTCTTCAATGGATGGCTGCGGTGGCACGTACTGGGAGACTGGGTGGGAAGGCAGGCCAGGGAACTTCCCCAGATCAGCTGAAGATGATGTCTGAGGTTCAGGAGGCAAGTCTGGATCAGACTGGAGGAAATAGAAAGAAGGAGAAGGGCAGCCAGAGAGAAGATCTAACCAGCTTGGACAGCTTCCAAGCCCCTGTGGGCCTTAAGTCTAAGAAACATTTTATTTGCCAGAACCACAAGGAGATAAATGGCACAAGCACCAGTGCTGGACAAAACCTGTCCCTTATCCTCCCCTCCTGCAGGCACGTATGCATGCACATACACTACACCAGCTGTTCAAATACTTCATTCAGTGTGATCTGCAACACTGCTCTCAGGTAAGGCAGCTTTGTGCAGGAGCTACTCAGCTATAACAGAAATCTTGCGGTTTGCAAGCATGCAATGAAATCATGCAGAGACCATTTACCCCACCCAGAAAAAGACAATCTTTTGTCTTTGTAATATCTGTCTACATCCTTGACTTCTCTGTAGCTTTTGCAGTTCCAAGAAATTAATTCTGTTTCTAGCTCACAACTGACCACACCAGCAGCAATATTAAACAACTACTACCTCCTCCAAAAGCACACAAAAGGAGCTGTTAAGCAACTAAGTGGTTAGCTGCAGGGACTTGAAATTGGGTGCATCACCTGAATGTGATACATGTAAGTGCTTCATAGCAGCAATACCTGATGCATGCATCACAATTACTACCTGGGATCTTACCACATGGGCTTATTGTTTATCACTAATGGGAAATTAAAGAATCTTTGCAGCAGCAGACTTATTATCAAAGCTCATCCTTACCACTGCATGCAGACTGCAAAATTGGTTGTCAAGATGCAAAAGCCTCTACTTCATCAGGAACTTAGCATTCTGAGTAGTGTCTCGCTACAGATGCCAAAGGGGCTGAGCTTACTGTGTGACACGACTTAATTAAACAGCTTCAGATGATAATTCATTCTGCTGCAGCATGACATTAAAAGCCTCACACTCTTGTTTGAAGGCAGAAGGAAACCACAGAAATCGACACTGTAGTCACTTGAATGCATATGCAGCTGATGGTGAAATTCTTAAAATTATTAAACCACCTTTCAAGATGAAAACTGTCCAGGGGTTTCCAATATTAGCATTAGGCTTAGTTAAGTCTGCTTAGAAGTGGTTAAAGATGCCTAAATACAGTGTGTGACACGGATATGATTGAACAGAAGCATTCTCCAACGTCTTTGCCTTTTGTAGACAGGGAACAAAATTAATTTTCAAGACATTATACTAGAATTGTTTCAAGTTACTTCAATACAAAGACATGTTTCTCTTTCATTAATAATTAATTCCCACATTTAAAGATAAAATTTCTCATGAAAGGAACTGAGTCTTCCACTCTGTGAGAGCAAAGGATGGAATTTCCTGTAACATATGAATATAACATCCAGCAAATTGGACTAGAGTGAAGCTCTATTCAACATATTGTGGAACATGCCAAGCACACTTTCATATGCATAATACAGTGGCATTAATGAAAACAAGGTTTTGGTACTTGGCTTCTTTATTATCAAGGAGTACTTGGCAGAATTTTACTGCTTAATACTGACTCTGCCAATGAAATTCTCATTTCACTTTGATTTACATGCTAACTACATTTGACTGAAATTAGCTATACAGACGATTGTCAGAAGGCCAAAAACCTCCCATGTCACAACTATCATTACAATTATCAGACCACTCCTGTCATTCAAGAGACATACATACAATATATGCAGAGTTATTGACTCCTGGAGGCCTTTTATATGTCCCATCACTGTCAGTTGTGATTAACCTGTCCTTTTCCGCATCAATAGGACTACCGTTTATCTGATGTCGCCGGCGCTGCTTGGGAGAACGTTTTGCACGAGAACTTGAATAGGAAAAAACCAAAAAGCAGAGAGAGAGAAAAAACAAACAAGACAAAGGTAATCACATTTCTCTTTACAATTTTTTTTCTCATCCCACTCAATGTTGATCTCCTCTGCCCATTTCCCACAACCCATCCTTGCCTCAGCCCTGCTTCTCTTCCCTTTCCCTGTTTTTCATGCCAGTCCCATTTTTTAGCCTTAAATCTCTCTCCTCAAGCTTCTCCGAATAACACTTTCATGGACAGCTATCCAAACTGGTCCCTTCCTACTTCAGCCTCTCTCCAGTGTCATCACTCCTCTACATTCATCTCTCAAAGTTGTCCATGCTCCAACTCTGCCACTCCCAGTGCCTCTCCAGACCTCCCAGACCAACATCTGACACATCTGCAGTAGCAGAGCAAACCACATTGCCAACAAGGCTTTGCACTTGGCATGTTGGGTTTAACACTACCAGGCAAACCAGCTGAGGAACTCACAAAGCTGGGAAAATGCTACTTCCTATCAGTGCAGAAACACTGATTTGTTGCAGTTTATATTTTCTGTTTATCTTTTTTTGCATTTATATGGCAATTTGATCCTGCTGTGTCGCACAAGAATTATTAAAACAAAAGGCAAAGCAAATACTAAATTGTTGTAAGACAGTTTTCATACATCTGGGTTTATTTAACAAGAATTCACCCCTGAGAACTTGTAAAAGAATAATCTGAAAACAAAAGGTACTGACATATACTGAAATAAATAAAAATAATTAGAACAACCCAAACCTTTTCACCTAGATGACTCAAATCCAACTAGGGATCAAAATGATTGTAAGCTCTGAAAGTTCAGAAGTACACATTTGATGTATTTTGGATGCTGACTCTAAAAGAAAACTGTTCTTTCCCATCTTTGAAATCCCTACCTCTTCCTGGGCTCTATGAAGACAGTAGGCACACTGCCTCCAGGGTCCAAGATCTTGTCAATCTGCATCTGTGCCTTGCGATATATTCTGTGCTGTTCTTTGGAGTCAACCACCACCACATCATCCACCACTGGAAATTCATAGTGCCCTTTGCGCTTGGCGCGAAGACGAATCTTATTGCGGTGATGCTCAATCTCAGATTTATGCCTCAGGGCTGTCTGTATCTTAAAGAAAGAGGGGAGGACGGGGGAGAAATCAAGTGCATTTTTTATTTGGAGCTTTTGCAATAGAACTTTCTGCTGCTTTTCCGTAAACCTCTCCTCCTCACTTCCCTGCCTGCCCCTACCTCCCTCCTCCCTCAAACCTGTGAAGGATTAAAATAAGTCACACAATTTGTAAACACACTTTCTTTCTTGGATAATTTGCAATATTCCCATGGTCTCCCCAGGTAGCTGTATTATTATACACAATGCGATTGCCAGCACAGCAGGTGCAATTAGAGAGAGGTGGCAGTTTGTTAACAAAAGGCAGGAGGAACACAAAAAACTCCTGCTGTCTGCCAGAAGTGACACTGTTCTGAAAAAATTAGACTAACCAGTACAGCCTATATCTACCTTTGCTTGTCAAACAGAGGTACATTTGATCAATAGTGTTGAAGTCTGTCACCCAATCCCTTTATTGACCTTCATCACTTCAGAAGCAAGAATTTAAAGAGCTAACTGAGCTCATAACTCAGTGCCTCTGCTGAGCATGAGAGGACGTCACAAGCGATGCAGAAACATAGCGGCAATTCAAGGGCCCAGGTCCCTAGATCAACATGGTGTTACATTCATCACTCTGCGTCTTCTTGCAGGCTGAGCTTTCATGTCTCTCTCCCATCTTTTTTCAGATTCCCTGAAGTGCATCTCATCATCTGGGGAAAGCTATTGTCTTGAGATAACTTATTTGTATAACCCACATCCTGAGTTGCTGAAATTTCAAAATAATGGTGTAGAATGAAAACCGAGATGGGCCAGACATTCCCATTCTCAAGCATTAACAGAACTCTCATAAGTCATGTCCTAGCAAAGGGATGGTAACACAAGGTATCCTGACCATCAAAATTGCTCCTCTCTCAGTGTTTAAGTTTTGGTTTAGTCATCCCTTAAAAACAGGTCAGATTATCTCTTTGGACAGAAACAGGATTATTCCTGTAACTTGTCAAAATTAAATTCCTTGGGAACTTCAGATAACAAGAAACTGGATACTTCTCACTTCCCTCTTGGCTGGCCATACAGTCCTCCACGAACATTCAAAGCACTTTCAAATACCTCTTTATTAATTTTGTTGGTCTCTGCTACTCGATCAGAAAGCACCGAGTTCTGAACCGGAGGCGCTGCCATCGGTTGCATAGCAATCAGCTGGATCTTGCTCGGGACCCGTCTGCTGGCATCTGAGGAACGTGACATCCTATCCACGTGTTCAAAGATAGAGGCTGAGGAGTGCTGCTCGTTTCCACTGCTGGTCTGGGGAGGTCCTAAATCATCAGAACAAATAGAAAGTGAAGTGCTGCTAGGGTTATCTCAGTCAAATGTCAATCTACAGATGCTATGCTACAACATTATACCACGTTTTCCATCTGTGTTTAATTTGCCCTATCGGCCTTCCAGCTGATTCACATTTAGTGTACAAGTTTACCCAGTGGTTTGCAATTTATAAACATTTTTCCATTATATTTCCAGAAGGTGAGCTGTCATTCTTTATTTCTGTAAATCAAGCTCTTGGCATTTGCAAACCCCCCAAAATCTCAGTCTAATGTACTCCATAAAAAGCTGTTCAAGTACATGCAGCTAATGGTTCCTCTTATCAGTACTTAAGGAGATGCAAATTCCTCAAATAGAGGTTTAAAGAGCAATAAAAGATGTCTCACTGCAAAATGCAGTTCTTAAGCAACAAGAGGAGATATATATGAGCTAAACAAAAAACTTAAAAATCCACATAAAACACAATTTTACAGACATTTTACTGACTAAAGCTTTCAAAGCACTGTTTTCTTCTCTGTGACAGGACAAACAGTTCACATAGTAACAAGTAAGCTGCACAACTATTGTCATGTTGTAATTTGTTGAAGCCGTTAAATCAACTCAAATACTACCAGCAAAAGATGTTAAGGAAACCAATACACAGAACAGTTGCAGCCCTGGTCCTGCCAACAGTTAATAACATCAACAGAAATATGTCACCTCTCTCAAATGACTTAAAACCTGTAGGATCACCCCAGTGGTTTGCAGTTAAGCACATATTTAAGTATTTTTTTACTGGAGCTATGCCTATAACAGGAAACATTATGTGGATTAGGCTTGCAAAAACTACTGAAGACTTGGAAAAGAATCTTTTGTCTTGTCCACATGGTAACACCACAAATTTGCAAACTGCTTTTCACCATGAAATATAAGCAATAACAGATTCACATTTGTGACTCTTCTTATGGAGAAACACAACAGAGGGACATAGTCCCACATCCTTGCACAGACTTCTAATAACAGGCTGTGGTTCTCAGATTCAAATCAGGAGGAGAATCTGATCAGATTGCAATACAGAATCAGTTGCTGATCAACCTTATCCAAATCCAACAGAAAAGAAGGAAAAGGAAACAGCCATTGCTCTGATCCATTTGCAACATATGTTGGTAATTAAGTATAGAGTTCAGAAGAGGAGTGAATGCTATCTTCTGTAGAAGATCACAGTAGATGACTTGCTCCTTTGCTTCCCTCTTCCAGCACAAAAAGGGAGCAGGAGAGGGAAGGAATGGTACACCTTATTATATTTGTAGCACATTACTTTTGGGCTGGAAAGCAATCTGGCCATAAGCTAAGCAAAATTCTTATTTTACATATTTCTCAAACTTGATCAATACATTGTCAAATGTAGACATTTATAAATGGTGTGCATCATTTGTAAATGTGACTTTCCTATATGTGTCCTTAAAAAGAAGGTAAACAGTTCCACTCAAGATCTGTGTCCCAAATGTTTTGCAAGACATAGAGCCTAAATGTAATATATCTCTCCCTTTTCTGTACCTATTCATATGATCTTCAACATTTGTTATCTTCACAGCCCCATCTTTATGCATTTCTTAGAAGCATGCAAGCATTGCCTCTCACAGAGGGGCAGAAGATATACCTAAGTAGTTAGGGTGAATCCTTCAAAGCAACCTTGTAGCACAATGGAAATATGAACTTAGGTATCCATCTTTCCCATTTTGCCCATACATTAGAAATTTTTTCCAACCTTTCCATTCTAACAGCAGTTCTCAAACCTTGCCTTCCTTCAACATAAAATTTTAAGGTTATTTTCATATTACTTGGTTAGCAAGGTCAAATATATGCAATTATTCTGATCGTTCACTCTGAATCTTTCTAATTTCATCCAAAACCTTTCCTTTTGCATGCATAAACAAGTACTTGGCAGATGCCTCTTAGCTGAAATATTTCTTAAACTCATTATGTAAAACCGTCAAAAATTCCCAGTGTCAAATTCTGGTAAGTCTCTACAATAACATCATGTTACTCTCCTTTGCAGAAAAGATGCACACACACCCAAAAAAACCCAACTCCAAACCATACTCCAAGTGCACCTGACCTTTAAATGCTTACACTGAATGTGTCTATAAATACAAATCAAGACGGAAGTAAATTAGATAAGAAAGCCAGGAACTGCACAATGCTGTACACATAGAACAAAAGGAGAAATGTTTTCTAACTCAACACATGAGTGAGCTCCTTTAGAAGTTGTGACAGAGTGACTAAGAATGGTTTCTAATTTCAAAATTCTTATATAACACTATTGTACATGGTTAGAAAATCTTCCTTATAAAACTATCAGATGGCACTATAGGAATGAAATTTTGATCTCAGACTAGTCGGCTGAGGCTGAAAAGTAATGGAAAGGAATTAATATCTAAATCCTGGACAGAACATATTTAAACAACCAGTCCATATAGTTCACATGTGAGGATCAATGTTCATCACTGTTCCCTGGGTTGAAACTACTAATTGAACTGAAATGTCAGGAAAACAAATTGCTCTGCAGGAGGTTATGATTTCCTATGAAAATCAATACAGTCAGAGATAGAGGAAGGCTACTGCTTCCTCCACCCTCTTGAAATAAAAACAAGACACACAGCAACCAAAGTGCATGAAGTCTAATCCGAAATCAAATAAAGTCGATGGGAATCTTCCACTGATCCACTGGCATTTGAATCATGCTAGAGTATGAAGTTTCAGATAAATTTCACGTTTTCTTTTTATTCCAATAGATTATGTCCCCAGGATGCAGCTGATGATTCTCATTAGTTACCTGTACAAACTCAACAATGGAAAGCATCATAGCCAGCCTTATAGCCAACCTTCTTTACTATTATAAGATGGGAGCGGCTATCAGAGGACACAGTCCTTAATTTATCATTAATATGACATGCATTATCAAAGATAGCATCAGTTTTCTCCTGTTCCATCTTTGCTATGTCTCAGTCCTGACCAGAAAAACATCGGTTCATGAAAAAAATATTTGTGCTTCTTTGCAAGTAGCCTGCAAACTCTCAGGCTTCCAGTAAAGACACTAACTCTAGTAATATCTGTAACTTGTTTATACAAATCTAGTTTCAGGACCAACAGCTGCCTCAGTTTTGCTTCTTTCACAGTGATGTTTTCCTCAATAATTTGAAAGAAGTGGGAGGAAATTAGAAAAACATGCCTAAATTGGATGACTATAATTTGTGTTACTGAGAATTTTTTATACTTCAATAGTTCAAAAGCAATTTTGGTTTTTTAGACTCAGAAGACAAATCCTTCCATCCTTAAGATATAGTTGCTGCTACCCCAGCACCTCTATTCATATTTGTACTCAACTACTAGCTCTGGTTACTTACCCACTCTGTTTGGTCCTGACAACATAAAGGAAAAAAGAGACAACACAGTAATTATTACAAATAACTCAACTGGAATGGCAACTGGAAAAGACACATCAGTAGGATGATTTAATTTACTTCTGAATTAAATGCATGAACTAGGATCAAACTACCAAGCCCCAGCTGCACAAAAAGGGAGCTGAATCTGTCATTTAACAGAGAGCTCTCTGCAGACTGTGCCTCCAATTCTGAATGCTAAAAATAGTCTATGATTACCAAACTAGAAGCACTAAATGCTGAAAAAATAGTATCTTTCATCCAGCAAGGGCATGTCAGATAAAAAGGACACATCTTACAATATCCTTGCTGCCTCTGTCATCTTCTTTTTGTAAATTGTGTGAAGTACACACAGCATACACTGCCTGCTGAACTATTAGGAAGGATAACTTCCTAGTCACATTAGCACATCCCGTGCTTTTTCTTGCATGTTTGTTACTGAGGAAAGCCTGTTCCATCACTCTTGCTCTTCCAGGAGTAGTCTGCATTATGAAAGTTTAAGAATCGTACACTATTTAAACGTGCTGTTTAGCCACCCAAGAGCTAGCAGTTTATATAAAACAACCTTACATATGCCTCAATCTTATTTCTTCAACATAAGGAAAAACTGAAGATTGTCTGCTATGATTTGAATTTCACTGGCACTGCACTCCTCAGTAGTCATCTTTACATCTCAGCTGGTATTTCACAGAGTATGTGGAAATATATTCAGTATACTGAAGAGACTGCTCACAATGTGGTCAATATTTTCTTCTTAGTTTCTGCTGCCGCCAAGGCCGCGTGTATTAAGAACAGATGGGAGTATCACAAGCTCCTTCACCAATATTCAGTATCAGAATTTTCTCTAAGAACACTATTGTGATTTAAGGCCAAGATCTGGTAAGTAAAACTTCAAGCAAGGAACAAGCCATATAAAAGCAAAAGGCTTTCAGAAAAAACACTTAAGTGTTTGTATAGGCACAGTTAACCACAACCTTTTAAACAGGAAAATAATTTAGAAGAATGTTTTAATTAAAAAATGAAAGTGGATTTGCAGCATTTTATCAACTTTTCACTGAGGAAAGAAATATACCCTAGGGTACCTCCAAGACAAATGGTGGCACTTTAACTATAAGATGTTTTTTTTACAAAAAAAATTTCACTGTTATTAACACTTTTTTGAAGTTATAGTTACAGATACAGAGGCTGTATCAAGTCCTGCTGTGACCTCTACTGCCTATGCAACTGTTAGCAAGACTGCTACCATGAAAGCCACAATTAGTCCTAAATCAAAAGAGGTTTGCCAGGGGTCCGTGAGAGAGAAAAGGAGGGAAGATTCATTCCTCCTAAGCCAATAGTTTCAAAAGCTTGCTGGAATGAAAGGAATGTGTAGATCTTCAGCTTCAACAGAAGAAACTAAACCAAAAAGGAGAGGAAGAAAATTTTCTGTGGCACAAACCAGAAAAACTAACAGGTAAAGATGACATTAAATAAGTTATAGCACTAGAGTAATTCTTCAACCCGAGTAAAGCCCTGCTACTGCACACAAGAAAAAAAAAATACAAACCCTTTTTCACTGCTCTGCGTGGTTTGCCCTCATTTGCAACAGTTGATGGTCTTGCAGTTTCTTCTCCTGTCTCTCTCCCACTGGATTGTTCACTTGCTGTGGAGTCAGCATCTGATGGTGAAACTCTGCCACAAACATTAAAAAACAAATGAACACGTACCATAAGTTTGCAAAGGGGCACAGTTCTCACATGCAAAGAATCCTGTGCTAAAGTATCCTGTGAAGACTGTTAATATTTTCCTCTGTTTATAAGTAAATTTATAATAAATTATCATAGTTAGATATTCATTACCATGATGCTGCTGTGGTTGTGTGTGAAAACTGACTTCAACAGGATTCACATGTGACACGATTATTAACTAATCTTTCCTTTAAAATACACTTCAAGAAAACACTCAACATTCATAAATAGCAGTTTACTTTTCAGATAGAAAATAGTTAGAAATAGTAAACCCAGACAGGTAATTAGTCTAATATTCAGTCTTGCTACTTGGTGTTCGCTTGCTAACACTACAAGTCCATGTGAATCATTTCCTGACTAGTTAAACACATAGGGCCATTCAAAAATGCTACTTCTATGCATTTATCCCACAGTCATGAGATTCTAAAAAAAAAATAAAAAATTGTTGCCTATAAATTACAATTTCAGTGTTCATCATTTTTGTAGGCAATTACAGAAAAATATAAAGAAGTACTCTGATTTTCCCTAACAGAATAATTCAGTTGTAAAATTATTCAGATAGTGTAAAACCAGCAAAAACATCAGGCATATATCACCACTCAGCTGACACCAAAGCCTGCCTTTTCACATAGGATCAGCCTTTGTGATAAGTGTCTCTAGTGACCATTTTGTCTTGTGAATATTCATATTCTGTTCCTGCAGGGAGTTAATCACTGAAAGTGTGCACGTGTCTGGGTATCAGCCTTGTTAAATGCAATGTTTCTTGGCCTAGATGGCTATCTGAACTAGTCACTGACGCTCCTGGCTAAACATCAACCTGCTTAGTGCACACAAACTAAGAGAACTATACCCAGCAGACAAGTTCATTGCAAGTTAAACCTACTCCTTGCAGCAGGCAGTGCTCTGAATTCAACTCCCTTTTTTCTCCTCCCTGAACAATGCACTGATAATGCACTCTGCCTTTCGTTCTTTTCTGCAGGACTGTAATACTAATAGGTCACATCTCAATTAAGAAAAAAAAAAGAAAAAAGGAGAAATGGTTCTGATGTTTGATTCCACAGATCAGTTCTACATGAGATCTGCACCATTGCACCTTTTCCTCTTTTCTGAGGTGGAGAGGGTGGGCAGAACTATCGTTTCCATCACCTTTGTCTTGGTTCAGCAGAATATAAGGCTGGAGTTCTGTTTCCAGATCTGTTACTGACTTTCTGTTTCATCTCATTGTGCTTTGTTTTCCTTCATACTCTTTCCTCAGTCTGCCTAAATTATCTTTAAGTACGTTCTAGGGACATAAATAGTGCTGAGTCCACATCAGTCATTCTTTGTTAAGTGCTGAGGAATATGAAGTTGAATCCTCTCAAGCCAAAACAGCAGGTCCAACTCTCAGCTGGAGCCTAAAGATGCTGGGCTTTCTGAACTTGGTTGTTTTTCTTGTTTGCTGTTCTTCACAGATATAGAACGTGTACTCACATCACCACTATATTTCCTGGCATGCAACATACAGTCCTGAATTGCACTGTGATGAACTGAGTTCTGTATTTCTTCACAAAACAGAAAACAGCTAAAACCAACATAACACACTGTGCTACCATTTCACATTCCAACTTCTCTGCCTCAGGGAATAAAAGTTTTAAATTTCAAGCTGACATGGGCATGTCAGCATGTTAGGGAGATGATGGTAACATCTCCATAGTTAAGCCTAAGGGAGATTTGCTATTAAGGGAGGACGAGAGAAATTCTCTTTTGAAAACATTTTGAAGTATTTGAATTTAGATGCTATTAAAAAAAAAATCTTTGTTCCAAATTTGATCAATGATTCATTATTGTCTTTAAGGGAAGCATTAAAATGTTGCCTTCTGAAAATTTTTCCTACTTCATTTTCTGAATTATTTTAGATGAAATACAGTAACAGCCTCAAGTTTAAATTTCTTTCTTACACTTATGTGCATGTGAACATAGATAACTTCCCCTCCCCCAAAGTATCATCTCCGTCTTAGGCTACTTCTAAAGTTTTTAAAAGAAACACAGAAACAATTGTCCTTCTTATTTATATTAATTTGTTTTAATTTATTTAAGCTACACCAAAATGAGATAGTGAATTTTTCTTCCGTTATTTTCGAATTTCGCACACCTTTCACTGTACTACTGGTAGTCTACTACTTGCAAGGCCTACGGGGAGTTAGGGAGACCGGTTCAGCATCTGGGAAGGTAGAAACCAAGCTGTACAAAGCCTGTGTGGGGAAGATGAAGCAAATATCTTAGGACAACCGGGGCTTTAGATGAGGCACAGAAGGCTGAGCAGAGGAGCAAGCTGTATCACAGAGACCCGCACCTCCTTCCTAAAGGAAGAACCACCTTTGGCTCTGTTACGGTGCCTATCCTACAAACTCAATCCTCTCCAGCAAGACATATTCACATCATGTGATTATTGGAAAGTTTAGGAAATTACTGGTGAAGGCTGACAGACACTTCTCCACTTCCACAGCTGTAAATTATCACTCCTTTTCCTGACCAAAGCTGGTTTGCTATGAAAGCAATCAGATAACCACAAATAAAAACACTCACGCATCTTCCCTGAATTTTGGGGAAACTGCTTATTTCTGGAAATTCCAGCTTCTCATACATGTATTGATCATTATTAATATTAGTGAAACACACTGCTATTCATCAACAGTTTTCGTTTGTTTATAATCACACGCTGCCTTAGTAGCTGGAGATCACTACAAAGAGAATAAACCAGAAAACAGGCACTTGGTGTTTCCACTAAACAAGCAATGCCTTGACTTCAGCCAATCTAGTAGTGTCTTAAATACCTGTATTAATTGGGCATGTTGCCTTTAAGTGAAAAACAGACACTAAATTCTCACAACCTTGTACCAATGTGTAGTGAGACATAACTCTGATGTCCCACTAGAAAACAAGTCCCAGAGCTCTGCAACAGTTCTTTCAATTGAAATTGCCCTAAAAAGACAGTAATCGTCAGCTATAATAAACTATCATGTACTACAATTTGTTTTTCCTGTGTGAACTGACCTCCCCCTGTGTCGAACAGTCTTTGAAGGCTTTGAGGAAGTCTTGGACTTGGGGCTGGGCACATCTCCATTTTCAGATGGGGTAGTATCCTTAATAGGTCCTGGTAAAGGAGCTGGCTCATGGATAATGAGGACATCATCTTTATTGTGCTGGCCCAGATGCTGCTTAGCAAAATCAAAGCCTTTCACACTGGGAGCTTGTAGCTGTGAGAGAAGAACAAAGACAAAAAACAGGAACCATGAGGGACAATGAGTACAAAGGCTTTGGTTAAAATCTGCAAACAATGGCCACCAGGAGGATGGTCAGGATATGGTAGTCTCTGGAATGAACATGACAGCTGCAGGGAAAAGAAAAATAAAAACCCCATGATTCTGTCATCTTATTTCAGAATATGATATACAGTTTAAAACTCCAAATCAGCTAAATCTAGTTTAAAAAGTAGCTTTCCTTTGCTTTTTCCATCTATTTCTTCAGATTTAATCACTGTGTGAGGAGCTTTTTGCATACTGGTGGTGCAAAGCTGTAGACACCTGTGTACTGATGGAAATGGTTACCGCTGCCAGGTCATCTTTCCATTTCTTTCAGTCAAAATGAGTGAAGTGAGTTTATATGATTTGAATAATGTCACTGCTGGTCTTCCTCATTTTGAGCTCCCCAAACCTGCAGGAGTCTGTATGAACACCTAGTTCATCTGATGAAAGATGAGCATTCTGCAGATCTGAGGTACACGGCAGCCTGGCAATGACTATTCAGCCAGCATGGATGCCTCCAGAAAAGAACTGAAAATCTAACTCTTAGGAATCTCATACTGAATAGACAGAAAAACATATAAAAGTCTGTGGAGTTTAGAGAAATTAGATACTTAGCCTAGAGATCTTATTAAAGGATTATAGATTCAATGGGCTTCTTGCTTGAGAAAGACACAGAACTGAGCCTTTCATTTTCATAATTGTATTTATAAAAAAGCTAATCTCACCTTGTCAGTGACTTGATGCAGACTTAATTTAATCAGGCCTCAAGTTTCAAGCTCTCCTGCTGATTTTTTGGGGCTTTGGAGTAATTAAAAATTCTGAAGAACTAATTAAAAGAAAGTTTTTCTTCATGTCCTGCTCAATTTTAGGTAGCTTGGAAGTTTAAAGTAGAAAGAAATGTTGACAACTCCAGTTTTCAAAGCACATGCACACATACCCACTGCACAGCACACATACAAAACCTTCTGTGTGTTCCTAGCGCTAGTTTCCTGCAAAGCAAAGCAAAGCAAAGCATGTGTGCATTTATGGGTGCGTCAGGCTCCAGATGTTTAAATGAACCCCCTTCATAAAGCTTGGCATGACAACATAGCTAACTACAAACAGACTTGTCTGATATCAAGCCAAAGATAAGCTTGCCTAAGGAATATTCTGAAACAATCTCTTCAAAATATTTTCTTAGTAAGCAAACATTTTCCAAACGGTTCTTAGAAAGGATGTTGCAGTAGAGCAAACTGCCTATTCAGACCAGTAGATGGCAATAAAAGCTCTCCTGTGGAAACCAACAACCATCTGAATGGTTGCGATTAAGGAGTTCATTTCTCACAAAATGAGTAAGCTTATTATTTGAACTGATCTGGATGTCTTCCACTGTACTCCATTTTTTCTTGGGCTTTACAATAGTCCCTTCAATTCAGCATTATGGATGATTCAGTTTTTGCATTTATATAAATAACTGCATCCACTGATTCAAAAAGGCACTGCTAAGCTAGACCTGGTGAAGGTGTAACTGTTTCTCCATTTTTTGTGTCATAGCTGCTGCACTTGTAAGGCATTATATTATTATACAAATGCAGAACCTGTTAAAATCTAAGAGGAAGACTATTTCAAATTGGTAAGCCAAGACAGTGCTTTAATTCCATTGTTACATACTAAATAAAAATAAATAAATAAATATTTGAAGATCAATTTGTAGAAAAATAATATAATTACTGTGGAAGTCTACAAAGTCCGTGCACCTCTGTCAAGACTTATTCCATGAAAGCAGCTAATGGTTTCAGGACTGTCCAAGTCACAGAAATATAACATGGCTGTCAATATATTGTTTTGCTAGATGCAGAGACACACCAGGAATGTCAACAATCTGTTTTCTCAAGAAAACAGCTATTTCACATGCAGGTCAGCGAATAATTTCAGCAGAAGAGATGAAATACACTTAGTATTCTTCCTGTAGTTCCTACCGGATTTGGACATACGATGAAGAATAAAGTATTGAGCCAATTTTCTATTGATTTTCTATCACAGTCTTGTATTGTTCCTTGTAGAGCTAGATGCACTGAGCAGAGGCTGTTAAAATACATTTCTAAGGAAACAAAGGAGCTAAGCATAATTTCAAAAATAATACTTTAGTGTTGGTACATAATCTACGAACAGGACAGGAATCCCTGTAAAAAAGTCCTGCTGACTTTTGACCTCACTAACATGCTAGCACATGGAATGCTATAAAAAAGACAGGATAAAGAAACTTTACATAAAAAGAAAAACTTTCATGTCTACTAGCTTAAGTGCAGCAAGGCAATGAGAATCAGTGTTCTTAAAATGAATGTGGATTGAAGATGTAAGTCAGCCTGATTTAGGATGGCTTAAAGCTATTAAACATCGTAAACTGCCTTCCACAATCTGAGATTCATACCACCAAACCCTCCTCCATATTCCCTACCATAGATAGGGTAGTGTGAATTCACTCCTTTACTCTTATGATGTGCCAGGAATGACAATTATTTGCAGCTGCTAGTGTGCTTACTAGGGTCTTCTTAATTTTTAACTCTCTTTTTTCACCATGTTTCTGCTATACCATCCAATATATTACCTACTTCTTCCTCCCACAAGGATCATTCATTCATATTGTTTGCAGTGACTGTTCCATGAGATATTTAAAACACCTACCAATAAATAAGAATGTAGAAGTACTGAGGCCTGTTCACCTTTCTCAGTCTCACTTTCCTATTAATCTCATTCTTCTAACATCATTCTCACCCCTTACGCATCTAAGTATACCCTCTGTATTTTTGTTTACATTTCTCCCCTTCAATGTAAAACCCTTTGGGATTACAGCCAGGGCCTGCCTGTAAAGTATGCACACAAATTATACATGTGATTCAACAACAATAATGCATATCTAAGTAAAGACACAAGAAACCTTTGCTGATGAAAAAAGGGTATTAGAGGATCCCATAGAAGCAGAGTTCCATCTCCATAGCCTCCCTCAAAATAATGAAAAAGACCCATTTGTATTTCTCAATGTCTTTTTGTGCTGTTGACAAAATTTCCCTATGAAATGGGGTATGATGCAACCAATTTGTGCTGTAAGCACAAACTCTTTCCTGGCCTACTTTAAAAAAAATACTAAGCATCACTGAGGAAAGTGCAAAGGGATTCTTCACTGATGCTGGTTTAGGAAATGTTTTTAAGCACCAAAACAAAAAGGTGTCTTTGACAAAGTTGTATTTGATTTAAATACCTTCACTTGATAACCGTGTATGTATGTAAAAAGAAGTGTATGTGCAGTGTCAGTTCACCACATTGCGTCTTGAGGGATGCCACTGCCCTCCCATTACAGCTGTGTTACAGCCTGTACCCTCTGTGACAAGCCTCATCTTGAAAACAAGTAGGATTTTGAGATCTGAGGGCCAAAAAAGGGTTGTATGTACAAAACGCTGCCTGTTTTCTCATCTCAGACCAGTACCTCTTCATACAAATTACGTCTCACGTTTGTCATCCATCACAACAGCACTTCTGTTAACTATCACTGCTCCCAGGTACAGGTAAAGCACTTGAGCAAACATGCCCTTGTGGAGAAGAAACATGCTTCTAGTTGCAGGGGCTTCTACTATCAGTGGCATGGAAAACCAGAAGCAGCTTTTGTACAGCCTCTGGTCCTCCTTCCCTCCTCTGAAAAGTCAAAACTGTGGTTCACTGCTCACCATCATACAAACAGTAAGTAAAACAGGAATCTCACAAAAAAATTCAACCTCAGGAATTTTGCTCCTGGAGCAGGATTAAAAACAAATAAAGAAACCTCCAAACTTACAAAACTTCATAAAGCCTGAAATTCTCTAGACACCTGTTCTGAAATACTTTCTTAAGATAGATTCTTCTCTTGGATTTTCATCATCCCTCTTCTCCTTTGTGCATTTCTTCCTGCCACACTAATATTACCATGACAGCTCAGTAAATTTCACAAAATACAAGAGGGATCATGTTGTTGAAAGTCTGTAACTCTGAGCACATCTATGCCCACAGGCTGCCAGGATAACTGCTGTAACCGGCAGAATTTTGTGTCTGAATCACACACAGCTTTAACCTGCCTTCTCAGACAGAAATGCCGCAGGGTGGATACTATCTTAATCATGGTTTGGTGAGGTTCCTTTGCACACTGGTTGGATGAAAATGTCAGGAGTAAGTTAGAAAAAGATCACCAACTTTATAAGATAGACAAGTCACTGCTGTGTCTCAGTTCCACCAGCCTTTTGTCCATAAGTTATGTCAAACAAGTACTCCCCCAAGGCCACATTGACACCAACTGCAACCTCTAAGAGAGCTAGCATAGCACATCAAAAAAACCTATAAACTAAGGATACTCTTTTCTCAACTTGTGAAGCAAAAGCATACATTCATAACATGGCTCTTACCATCTGAACAGAGCACATACACAACACATTCCAGAAACACTTCCTCCCCACAAATGATGAGAAAAGTGTTAACAGACTTTTAAGGCAGAGCATAAGGCAGCAATTTTCATTTATTTTTGTGTTGCTATTTTGTTGGGCTCAGTGACTGAAGCACATTTATATATCGAAAAAGGGTTTAATGCACACAGAAAGTGCATTCATATATACTGCAAAAATAATCTGCTTGCTGAAATGAAGCTACAAGTGAGTAGCAACATTAAAATCTTAGATAACAATGAACTGATATTGACCCATTTCCTTATTGCCCAAGTAGCTAAACTCTACAGTAAACTCTATAACTAACCTTTTGTTAGGAAAGAAGGAATTTATTTCCCCAGTATCTAGTCTCAGGGGTCTATTATGTTTAGGATGGCATAAAGTTTACCCATATTTTGAAAATAGATTATTTTTCTTTTTGTTTAACTCCTTTTCAAAAGTAGCCACTATATAAATGTCACTCTGTAAATCCATGGGTCACCTACATTTTGAATAGCACATGCAGTTCTAGCCTCTCCCTCTCAAAAAGGATGGAAAAGAACTCTAAGATGTTCTAGCCTTTTCAAAGGCTAGTAGTTGGTTCAAAAGCCAGTTCGAAAGAATGGATAAGAAAGCTAGGACTCCTCTGTCTAGAAGAAGAGATGATGGAGATGGGAACATAACAGAAATCTGTGAAGTCAGGACTGGTAAGGAGCAAGTGCCTAGGAACCAGCTACTCACTCTCCTCTCCAATACAAGGACTAGGTGCATCACAGAAAACAAGGATGTGGCAAGATAAAAGCCAAGATGAAACAAGATGATGTGTTCTTCATATAACATGCTGTAGAAATCCCTATCAGCAGCTCACATGGGTTTAGAAGGACTGGACAAGTTCATGGAAGAGAAATCTGTTGAAGGTTGCTAAATATCACCCTAGAGAAAGTCCCTTAGCCACAACTAACTGGAGGCTGACAAATTACTCAAGGCAAAGCATCTCATGTACTTGCCCTGTCCTTCTCCCCTTCTATAGGCTTTTGCTTTTGGCACCTGGGGTAGCTGGCCTTTGGGACTGACCTCAAGACAGCTAACTCAAATGTTTGTAAAAAAGCAGGTGGACACATTTACTTTTCCTATTTATCAGTATAAGCAGTACATCTAAGTGCAGTATTTTATTTCTACAATTTGTGAATAGTCAATCCTCATTACAGAAGAAGAGTTCCCATGAAATAGCTCTTGCAAATGAATAGTCATCAGAGAAATGTACTGCTGAGAAGTAATTAAGACATTGAAAACTGTGTTCCTTGTTAGAATCCAGCTATTGACTCTGAAGCAGCAGAACCTGTATGCCAATTCCAAAAAGACAACATTCTAGATAGATAGTTAAGGTTGCTATTAGAAAATAATGGTATTTATTACACAAACAGTAGGCACAGACATGAATCGTGCAGAAACTCATGACAGTTTTCAAGTAGTTTTTATAAGATTGGTGTCAGCTGCCTTTCTTAACATGAGTCTCTTTTGACTGGAATTACTCTGCAACACAGAGCTGTTGCCTCTACATTATACAGATGAACAAAAGCATTTCAGGATGTCAAAACATCACAAGAATTCTTTATACCAGGAGCAGAAGCCTAGTATTTAGCCTCCAGCAGGGCTGGCCTCTTTGATCTTGGGAACATCCAAGAGGTAGTCTACTGAATACACAATAATAAGCAAAACTCAATTCAGAGGTGTAAAGTTACAACTGATACATGAGATTTGGATATCGGATGTCCCTGCCTGGGAGGGAAAATGGAAAATCCACACAAGTCTCTTTCACACATCTTGAAGAACGCATGACTCATTACCTGTAACTGAGTGACACATGGAGGTCTGGCTGGCTGTCAGAAGCAGGGCAGATTGCAGCAGACATACAAGGGCCAGTAACAGCCCCCAGGTGATTACCCATTAGCTGAGGTCTGCTGGCACCCAATGCAAATTGGCAACCCTTCAGCTCTGACACTACTTGTGCTATGGCTCAAGGAGAAGGATGCTTTGTCCTAGGCTTTGTGGGAACTGAGCCACCCCACCTCTCCCACGTGTGAGCATACAGGAGGGGCACAGAGCTGGAGAGATGTGTTCAGACTTTAAAGAACCACAGTGGCATGCAGAGGGCCCCAGAGAGGAGTGACTCCTGGCTGAATTAGGCTTTCTCCCCCTAGGGCTTTAGGATGTGGCTTTGGAAAAACTCGGAGCTGAGTAAGTAACTCACTTCAAGTCAGCACTGCAAAAGCAATGACTTCAGCTTGCCCAGCATTTACAGGAGAACGCCCAAGACCTTCTAAATAAACCATCAATGAGCTTGTCCATAGGTGTGAGATTCTTGTCATTAGGGCAGGGAGCCTTTCCATAAATAACTGTCTAGAGCTGAAACTACTTTTTGAGAAGTCCTAGCAAAGGATTTCTCTTTTTGTCTCCAAAGGTTTGCACACAGCAGGGAAAGTGAAATTGCTAGTGAATCAGCTTCCATTTTAATTTTTGGATGTCCATAGAGAAAGAAAAAATACTGCCACTCTGTTTGCACTACAGATAATACATAGAAGGTTTTTCTTGCTCTTTGGGGAAGAGGAAAGGGGTTGACAGTGTTATCAGACAAAAACATCAGTAGTTCAGTACAGAGCAGAATGAAGGTTTGGGCATTAAAGACATTTATCCATTTTTGCACAAAGAAGAAAAACAACCCATGGCAAAAAATTCAACTGCCCACAAAAGGCACAGCCCCTTTGCAAGAAAAAAGCTCAGGCTGGGACAATGTTGTGGTGGACATAGGCAAATGCAAGAGAGAAAATCCTGTAATTTAAAAATGCCTTACACATCTTTTTACTTCCAAAGGCAAAGACATCTTTATCCAGTGCAACAACCCAGATCACATCAAGGTGAATTTCTAGTAGGATGCTACAGCTTACAGAAAAAGTCATGAATAGTTGATATGCCCTTTAAATATCTTAGTTCCATCTCCTGAAAAGAATTACCCTTGCACGGACCAATGAATCTTGCATAGAAATTCACTGCTCTGACCTGCTTTCTTAGCTCCTAGTTTAAAAAAGGTTCAAATAACTTTGATGTCAGCATGTTTTCTCATCTAATCTCCAGAATGAAAAAAGTAACCTAATTTTTTTCAGGTATTGCTAATCCTGCTCAGAGGCAGAGGCATGGATTAGCTAATCAGAGTCTCTTCAACATCCTATTTTTTATTACTTTATCTCCAAACCTGATTTTGCTAGCGTCAGTTCCCACAGAAGTTTTCTTTCCTATGTATTTGTTTATATTCACTGTATTAGCAGACTTCTGAGACTATCTAGAAGTAAAACATCCCCCAGCATTGTTTGAGTTCAGGCTTTCTATATATCCTTTGCAGAAGACAGTATTATGAGTCTTTTTAAGAAGGACCCTTACGTCATCCTGCCTGCAGGACACTGATCCTGTGATGAAACTAGGCAGGCAGATTGAGAGAACAGAAACGGGTAGAGTGGCATGGTACACAATCTGCAGAACAGGCTTTCACAAAATACAGCCTACCCTGCCCATGGCATCACCTTAAGAGAAGCATTATCTTTGCTATTATCTATATTATCACAGAATCACAGACTGGTAGGGGTTGGAAGGGACCTCAGGAGATCATCCAGTCCAACCTCCCTGCCAAAGCAGGTTCCTTACACCAGGTTGCACAGGAAACCCTCCAGGTGGGTTTTGAACATCTCCAGAGATGGAGACTCCACAACCTCTCTGGGCAGCCTGTCCCAGGGCTCTGTCACCCTCACAGTAAAGAAGTATTTCCTTAGGTTTGTCTGGAACTTCTGCTGTTCCAGTTTTCACCCACTGCCTCTTGTCCTGTCACCAGGCACCACTGATAAGAGGCCAGCCTCATCCATTTGGCCCCCACATTTCAGATATTTACAGACATTGACATTTACAGACATTATCTTTGAGAGTGACCTGGCCTTGACGGTGGGGACAAGCAGCAAATCTGGATTGAAGTCTAGCTTCAGGGCTGCTATGCCACATAAATATAGATGCAATCTTGGGTACTTCTGTGCATTTCCCACTGCAGGATCTGAATATTTTTCAACATAGCAATGCCTGATGAAGTGGGAAATATGCTATTATTGACAGTCACAAATAAGGGAGTGTGACCCAAATATTCTAAAGGGGCGTCCACAGAGCAGGTAAGGGACCAAGGCAGGTTAGCTGTGCTGGCATGATACACTGGCCAGTATGACTGAATTGTTGCCTAACCCAATTCCCTGGTAGTCTTTACCTCACTGAGGTGTACCCTGGCAGCCACCCCCTTGGGGCATGCCCAAAAGGCATGTAGGGTCTCATTGCCAACAGATAATAGTACTGGTTTGCTTCATCAGAAGATAAGATTGCGAGGGTATGCATCTTATGACTCACATCTAATGGTGGTCTTAGGAAAACAGATATCTTACCTACTCTGTAATAAAGATTAAAACTCAAATAATTATATTGTCTGCATACCTATACAAATATTTCAGGAAACAGTAGGCGTTTAAAACATGATTACATGATTAAATGAAAGGAAGAAAGAAATAAAAGATGGTACTAGAATGACACATGGGGCTATAGAATCCAGGAAAATTTTTAGTGTCTTTAGAGTATCTCTCTGCAGAGAAGAATGCAAATTGGTACGAGACTCCAGTCTGAGAACAAAAAGCTCCTGCAAAGCTTATGCCTTACTTATGTAATCTGCACTACTGTACATTTACAGAAGTTCTCTCTCTTGACATTTCAAGGAACCAGCCTTTCAGTGGCAAAGTCTTTCCCTATCCCTATGAAGCAAACAGGCTTTCCCCTCACCCCACTCCCAACCTTGTTCCAGGCTAGGTCACAGGTGACAATTTCCTATCAGCTGCTACTGTGAATTCTAACAGATTATTACGCTGCCCACTGATCTGCTATGTTAAAATGGCTAATTAAATACACTGAAAAAAAGATTGGTGATACCTCTGGAGATCCACCAGTACAGAATGATACCATATTTCATCTGAACAAGAAAAGAGTGTGTCAAGTTTCTGCATCTTCCAACCAACACACATTTTCAAGTGCAAGACATATTGTAGACTTATTATATAGTTGAAAAGAACTGTCTGCTATTTCCAGTACGGCTATGCCATGCATATGTTAACGAAATACTTTGTTATTTATTCATCCCACTTCTATATTTACATTAAAATAGAAATTTTTAAAAGATTAATGGAAGTGAGAAGAGGTAGCACTATAAATGTATTTTTATGGCTTTTACCAATGAAATATTGATTCCAAGAGAAAACCACAGATCTTTAACCTAAATATCCTTCCATTTAGAGATGCAGTGAAGGCCTTCACTTTCCTTTGGTACCAAAGTCAAGCTCTGTAAAGAGGGAATGGAAATAATTGTGCGTGGGCTGAGGAGGGGGGAGACTGAGTCCATTTTTAAATTGAGTTTATTTACAGACCTACACCACTGACCACATGATGCAAGGTGGTGGAGTTGCTCTTTACGTGAGAGAGCAACTGCAGTGTATTGAGATCTGTCCAGGGGCAGATGAAGAGCGAGTTGAGAGCCTGTGGGTGAAAATCAAGGGAGAGGCTGGTAGGGTTGATACCGTTGTGGGTGTCTATTACAGGCCACCAGATCAGGGTGAGGAAGTTGATGAGGCCTTCTACAGACAGCTGAGAGCAGCCTCGCAATCACAGGCCCTGGTTGTTGTGGGGGATTTTAACTACCCAGATATTTGCTGGAGAGACCACTCAGCCAGCCACCCCCAATCCAGGAGGTTCCTCCAGTGCATCGATGATAACTTCCTGATGCAAATGGTGGATGAACCAACCAGGAGGGGAGTGATGCTGGATCTGATCCTCACTAACAAGGAGGGTCTGGTTGAGGCTGTAAAGGTTGAGGACTGCCTGGGCTGCAGCGATCAGGAGATGGTGAAGTTCAGAATCTCATGTGGCATAAGCAGAATTACAAGTAAAATTGCAACCCTGGACTTCAGTAGGGCCAACTTTGGCCTTTTCAAGCGATTGTTAGGGGAAATCCCATGGGACAGAGTACTTGAAGGTAAAGGGGCCCAAGATAGCTGGTTAGCATTCAGGGACTGCTTCTTCCTAGCTCAAGATCGAAGCATCCCGATATGTAGGAAGTCAGGGAAGGGAGCCAGGAGACCTGCTTGGTTAAACAGGGAACTGCTGGCCAAACTCAAGTGGAAGAGGAGAGTTTACAGATCGTGGAAGGAGGGGCTGGCTACTTGGGAGGAATATAAGGATATTGTCAGAGGATGTAGGGAGGCAACTAGGAAAGCCAAGGCCTCCTTAGAATTAGATCTTGCCAGAGGGGTCAAGGACAACAGGAAGAGCTTCTTCAAATACATGGCAGATAAAGCCAACGTTAGAGGCAATGTAGGCCCACTGATAAATGAGGTGGGTACCCTGGTGACAGAGGATACAAAGAAGGCAGAGCTATTGAATGCCTTCTTTGCCTCTGTCTACCCTGCCGGAAGCTGTCTTGAGGAGCTCTGTACCCTGGAGACCCCAGATGGAGACAGGACAATAGAGGAGTTTGCCTCAGTTGATGAGGACTGGGTCAGGGACCAATTAAGCAATCTGGACATCCATAAATCTATGGGTCCTGATGGGATGCACCCACGGGTGCTGAGGGAGCTGGCTGAAGTCATTGCTAGACCGCTCTCCATCATCTTTGCTAAGTCGTGGGGAACGGGTGAGGTGCCTGAGGACTGGAGGAAGGCAAATGTCACTGCAGTCTTCAAAAAGGGCAAGAAGGAGGACCTGGGTAACTACAGACCGGTCAGCCTCACCTCCATCCCTGGGAAGGTGATGGAACGACTTATCCTTGGTGCCATCTCAAGGCATATCAAGGATAAGAAGGTCATTAGGGGCAGTCAGCATGGCTTCACCAAGGGAAAGTCGTGCTTGACCAACCTTCTAGACTTTTATGAAAACACGACCAGGTGGCTGGATGATGGCAGAGCAGTGGATGTGGTCCATCTTGATTTCAGCAAAGCATTTGACACGGTCTCCCACAGCATCCTCGCTGCCAAGTTGAGGAAGTGTGGATTAGATGAGCAGGTAGTGAGATGGATTATTAACTGGCTGGTGGGAAGAAGCCAGAGAGTAGTGGTCAATGGGGCAGAGTCTAGTTGGAGACCTGTGTCTAGTGGAGTCCCTCAGGGGTCAGTACTAGGACCAGTATTATTCAATATATTCATAAATGACCTGGATGAGGGAATTGAATGCACTGTCAGCAAGTTTGCTGATGATACCAAGCTGGGAGGAGTGGCTGACACTCCAGAAGGCTGTGCTGCCATCCAGAGAGACCTGGACAGGCTGGAGAGCTGGGCAGGGAAAAACTTGATGAAATATAATAAGGGCAAGTGTAGGGTGTTGCACCTGGGCAGGAACAACCCCAGGTTCCAGTATAGGTTGGGAAATGATCTACTAGAGTGCAGTGTAGGGGAAAGGGATCTGGGAGTCCTGGTGGACAGCAGGATGACCATGAGCCAGCACTGTGCCCTTGTGGCCAGGAAGGCCAATGGCATCCTGGGGTGCATTAGAAGGGGTGTGGTTAGTAGGTCAAGAGAGGTTCTCCTTCCCCTCTACTCTGCCCTGGTGAGGCCACATCTGGAATATTGTGTCCAGTTCTGGGCCCCACAGTTCAAGAAGGACAGGGAGCTGCTTGAGAGAGTCCAGCACAGAGCCACCAAGATGATTAAGGGAGTGGAGCATCTTCCATATGGGGAAAGGCTGAGGGAGTTGGGCCTCTTTAGCTTGGAGGAGACTGAGGGGTAACCTCATTAATGTTTATAAGTATTTGAAGGGTGAGTGTGAGGAGGATGGGGCCAGGCTCTTTGCAGTGATGACCAATGATAGGACAAGGGGCAGTGGGTGTAAGCTGGAGCACGGGAGGTTCCGCTTAAATTTGAGAAAGAACTTCTTTAGGGTGAGGGTGACAGAGCACTGGAACAGGCTGCCCAGGGGGGTTGTGGAGTCTCCTTCTCTGGAGACATTCAAGACCCGCCTGGATGCCTTCCTGTGTGAACTCATCTAGGTGTTCCTGCTCCGGCAGGGGGATTGGACTAGATGATCTTTCGAGGTCCCTTCCAATCCCTAATATTCTGTGATTCTGTGATTTTACTCCTTTGATAATTTCTTGGCATTTACTGTAATAAAAAATATAAAAACCTCAAACAATTTTAAAAGGCGGGACCAGACTAAATGTCCCTAATCATTTGTACACTGTTGTGACTATCTGGGGGTATTCAGTGCTTGTTAAATATGCCCTATTCTGACCTGGAATTCCAAGCCACTGTTTGAAGACATGAAGAAAGCCCAAAGATAGCCCACTGCTAAGGAAGCCGAAGCCAGAGTACTACTTGTGTTCTGGATCTTTGGCAAAGGAGGGAAATGGTTTTCAAAGCAGCTTCTGCTACTTTGTTTAATGTTGTTTAATGTGCTCAGTGATAAAAATTTAAGACACTTTTTATTGCTTTACCTCATTTAGTATTAATGTATAAGCCATCCACAGGCACAAGGACTGGAGTAGATGTCCGTACTGGTTCTTTCTAGGTTGCTTACAGTGATTTCCCTAAGGAAGGCAAAGTGACAGGCTCCCTAGGTGAACTGAATTGAGACTTGCATACAAATAAGTCCAAGGCTTCTGATTCATGAATGATAAAAAGAAGAATACTGTGGAAACAGTGGAGTGAGCTATTTTCCCAAAAGAAAGTAAACCTATGAAAGATGTTTCTGGCCTTAGACTCAACCCAACCCAACTGCTTTCTTACAAAAACCTTGTGACAGCAGAGAGGTACCAAAAATGTATGTGATGAAATAGCATACCAAGGGTAATGATCCTCTCTTGCCTTCTTTGTATGACCCTTCTCAAATTAGCTGAAACTACTGCAGGGAACTCTTCAATCACAATCTGTGTAACTTATCACCACAGCACAGGTGAAACAAGGCACCAGGGGGTGAAGTTCATCAAAAGGTACCATTTGTTGCCAGTCTCAATCCTGACACTCAATCTGCAGTGGCAAGACAAGTGGAAGTTACTATTGATTTGTTCTGACTGCTTTGGAAGTGCAACAGCTTTCTGCTTCTCTCATCTTTCACATCATTAATTATCTTGAAAGAGAGCATGGTGTACAGGCAAGACTTGTTATAGAGAAAACTGTATGACTGAACACAAGGTGACAGTACAAGAACATGACTACAGTACCAGAGAATTAGTATAGGCAGATTATTTTGCCTTTAATGATGCTTCTAAAGCTATTGTCAGTAATAAGCATCTCTGACACACAGACTGCTTCTCTTCAGCTGTGAAAAGGAAAAGTAGGATTTGTAACCCTTCAGTTGCTTTTCCACTCATTTTACTGAATATATCCTTTGTGAAAATGCTGGACCACATATTTTTTTTAATTTACAGTCTTGGGCAGGAAAGACTACTGAATTTCTCACCATTCTAACCCAGTCCACCAACACTCCAGCCAACACACTCACCCCTGGAGTCTTATGCAGATCCACTAATTACAAGTTCTAGTTCTGCAACAGGCTCTCACAACAGTGATGCCAGACACCGGGCAGAACACAGAGCAGCAAGGATAGGCTCTAGCAAATTCTAGTTCCAGCATGAGGTATAACGGATGGTGTGGTTTAGTTGTCAAATTAGTTTAGCTGAAGCTCTTCAAAGAAAAATTCAGCCCTCTGCAGAAAACAAGGTCAGTGATTCAACACTCAGTATATTTCCTCTTATTCAGTCCTAGCCAAAGCCTTAAAATGAAGTGATAAAGAAAGGTTCTTTTCAGCCTCAGTGCCCACACTTCAGAAGGATGTATCTATTGAATGCAGCATCATATACCTAGGAGAACAAATAAGACACTACGTGATTCCTGACTTCAACTACCATTTGACTTTTTTCCTTTTTCTTTTTTTAAACTGGAAGGCTCTCAAACTGTGTTTCCATGTGCTATTTAAGGATGCTAGGTGTTCCCTAGACTCTCACATTCATTTATGCTCAGAATACTCAAGCTTGTCTCAGCACAGCTTCCCCTCTTACCTTCTGTCGCTGTTGAATGTTGCTCATCGTGTCTGGCTGAAACTCCAGTTTGTCTGTTCGACAAAGTTTCCAGTATAAAATAATAACAATCAGGAGCACTACAGCAACTGGGACCGCCACACCAACAATAATCCACAGGTTGCTATTCTGTGACTCTGAGGTGGACTCCTTCAGCTTCTCCACAGCTGTGAAGTTAAAAGCAAGACAGCAATTCTATGTGGTTATATGTTTTTAAATGAGGACACTTCAAGGTTACGTATTTTTTATGTTCTTGTAAATGGTAGTTAAGGAATTTATCAGAAACCAGCCGCACATCACAGGAAATGCCATAACACTTATAGGTTAACCTATGTCATGCTCAGAAAGCATGGGGCAGGTGATCAATTGTCCTGACTTATCTTCTGAAGACCTGTGCTTAAATTACTAATGAAAATACACTTCTGCCACATCATTCTGTAACCCAAAACTAGGCTGTCACAGTAAAATGTGTCCAGAAAAACGATGTACCACTAACAAAGGTGAGGACTTTCTAACCTTACTGCTTGTATCCTGCTTTAAGCAGTATTACCAGCTACCTCTTCTCTATAGTTATACAGTACATATTTTGTTACGTTCCCCATCAATAATCACAGTCAATTTGAAATCAGTAAGACCTTCCTCTCCAAGGTTTATAGTTTTGCATTTTTTATTACTTTTTTTCCTTTCTCTGTTTCATTGTCAATGTGTGAGATCCTTTAGCCCCAAACAGAAGAAAAAAACTACTGGAAAGTGTAATCAAACCAGTCATGCATGTAAGAAGCGAACTGGAAGAACTGACAAAACTTTCATTTGCTCTGTTTTGCATAGCAGTTATATGTGGGACTAAAAACCACAGCAGTTATACATTTCTAATCAATTTGATGCACTTCCTCAAAATGATGTTTTCACATTAAAAACAGTATCTCTATGCAATCTTATTTTTATATATAATTTTTATTAATAGCCATTTTAATGATGATCCTAGAGATTAAAGGAAAATATTGTACTACTTATATTTTACACATCTGACAGCTCACTTAAGACATTACATTTTCTGTTATAAAAATAATCTTTTCTTGTCTAGTTTCTTCCAATAAGAAGGAACATTTAAAAAATTGCTACAATTCTATGCCTCTGAAAAGAGCTTTCTAATGATGTGTTAAAGTTTCAACATGCAGAATAAGCTATAAACATTTCATGAAGTTTGTTCAACACTTACCATTTTTTGTAAAGGGAACTTATTCTTGCAACTTTTTTGCATTTCTGTCTACCCAATATTACAGTCCATTAACAGATATTAAGCAGATGTATATGAGCTACTGACCTATCATTAAACTACTGGGCCAAAATCTAGAAAGACATCCAGATGGTCCCATTATTACTATTTTCTTTCTTTTCTTTCTGTAGAGAATTTTAAAAATCAGATGGATGTTAGTTCTGTTGGCAAAATACCCTGTGGTACAATGTAACTCATACTTCTGCATTGCACAGAAAATGGATAAGGTAATTATCATTCATATCAATAATGTATTTTGTAGATATACATGTCTGTTACTGTTTTAAAATATTTTTCAGTTTATTTCCTAATCATAACACGGAATGTTATGGTGTTCTGTCTCACTCTTACTGCAAATTATGTATATAACAAGCTTCCTGAATAAACTCATATAATGACTTTATAACCTGTCATATTTATTCTGATGTGTATCTAGTAAAAGATCACATTACTTTTATATTATCTTTATTAAAAGATTACATTACTTATAGATTACTGATGGACAAAGTTCTTCATATTCAAAGAAGGAAATTAACTGTTCCTTTTCACTTATACCCTCTAAGCAGCCCCAATTAGCACTAGCCTAGATCTTTCACTCACAGAAATGATAACTCAAGATAAACAAAAAATAACGACTTGCGTTAAACTTCACTGCCATTACTCCGCTAAAGGAAACATTCATTTAACTCTTGATGCCCTCCCATCCCACAGTTGTGAGTTTTGTGCAAGCTCCTGGGCAAGATAAGCTGTGAAGAAATATTGGACTAGCAGAAAGAGATGAAAATGGCAAGAAGGTATCTAGCTAGCACAGTATTTTTCTGGCAGAAGCAATAAAGTGAACGCTGTGAGGTCTGCACTTAAGGACTCTGTTGCAATTCCAAGCTCAGCAGTCTTCAAGAAGCAAAACGACGCCTTGTAGCTCACTGCAGGACTGCTAAGATTTATTTCCTCAGGAGTGTCAGAATTGCAGCACCCCAGAACAACACACTGCAACCGTGGGCACTGTGCAGTGCTGTAGTCTCCAAAGCTAATGCCTCCCTTCCCAAGTCTCTTTGGTGACATCAGTGTGGATTTGATAGGACTTACGCTGTGCGACGGTGCCTTCAATGCGGTATCCAAGGATGATTGCAGCCCGCTGGATATCAACTCTGTTCATTAGGTTTGAGCACCTCATAGCACTAAGTCTCTCTCCATCTTGGTCCTCCACAAAGTAGATCAGCTCCACAGGGTTATCAACACCAACTAACCGTGACACGTTCACAATCTGAGAAGAAATTGGAAAGCTTTTACATTTTAAGTTGTATTTATCTGGGGCTCACATACATCTGGTCTTTCAGTCCTTTCCCTCTCTCCCCCTCCCCTTCACAGGGCCTGGACCTCAGGGACACTTATCTAAAAAAACCCAACATTGGAAACAGCTTTGCCAAGATGGCATCAGTTTCTGTCTTAATTGTCACTGTGTGCAATCCCTAGTGCTTAAAAAAAAAGATTCCCTCTTGTATTATGATGTAAAAATACAATTGCTGTTAAAGAAAATCCCTCTATCTGTAACACCAAAGAATATGGTAGCATACTAACCATGTGACTGCTGTGAACTGGTACAGTTTGGAACTCCTCAACACCCAGAGAAGTCCGATGGTAAGATGTGCCATGCGTAGTGCTCCAAGATACAGTATGCAGCACAGGCAAACACACACAGCTTAGTTCTCTCATCCAAGAAGAGCTTAAGTCAACGCCAGACAAGTGTAGAGAGCTAATATTCAGTAACAATAATTTGCTTCCAAACTAAAATTCAGGGTATTTTAATCTAATGCTTATACAAAAGATTCTGAGTGGACGTCTTTCAGAGGAAGACGATGTTGCTGGAATAACATATTGGTGTCTAATTACAGAAGCACTACTCAAGTGTTTCAGGACCCTGGGAAATTTACTGAACTGCAAACTGCAACTGAAAGAAAAAAATTTCCAGAGAAGTGATCCCTTGCATAATACATTTTCATGGCAAACCTGAAGTTCCCATTATTTTTCCTATATGTTTCATGACAACATACGGATGCAGTATTGAAGAAAAGAATTTTCACTCTAAAGATGCCAACGCTATGCCACCCTGGAAGGCTCTACTGCCTTTAGTGCTTGTTGGTTAGTAGGAGCTACTGAAAAGATTATTGCAATTGCACTTTTCCTTCTCTAAATACCTACTGTGGCTTTGCTTTGTTACTCATAACACACCTCTTTTTCCAGTTTTTCCAAATGTTAAGCAGCTACACAGGCAAATATTCTGTTAGCTTCAAATAGAACTGTTTGCTCTTCCTCAGTGACAGCACACGCACAGTCACCTTCATCCCCCAAACAGCTCCCTCTGGCATCCACCTTTCCTCAGGAAGGAATGTATTTGATGCTGTGGGAAGCAATTCTTCCTATCCACTTCTAAAGACGTTAATAATCAAAAGAATGCATGCTATGAGGAAGCCCTGTAGATACTCTCTAACCACTTAACATCTACATTGCATATGAGAATCACATAACCATTTTGAATTCCTGTAAAATTAAATCTTACATATAAGATTCCTCTGTTTAACCATTTACATATAATGGTGAACTCAACCTAGAATTAGCCCAAACAAATAGTAGGAGGTATTCTATCACGTAAAACAGAGTTTGAAGAGCTCCGGAAGGAATTTGCCATAAATAGAGCAATATATTTTGCTTCCTTCAGAATTATTCTTTCCTATGAAGTACATATTCAATAAATTAGAATCTCAAACACTGCCCACAGGGTTAAAGTAAAGCAAACACACAAACGCTTGCACATCTGAGGCTTACAAAAGCAAAACTTTATATTTTTTTCTTTCTCAGTTTCCAACAAAACAATCATGTTGAAGGAAAGCAGTGCAATGTTCTAGCTCAACGGGGATGATGTTCTGGTCTTTGGGGACATCAGCACAACATGTCCCAAAAAAACATTTCCCAGGAGTGGCAACAGTAAGGTATATAATAATAGTAAGGAAAATAATAGTAAGAATAATAATAGTAAGAATAATAATAAAGAAATGGAAAAAACAGAAAGCACAATTGTCATGAAAGTTTTCTAGGCCAAACCAACTGAAAGCAAAGAATAATGTTCAACAGCAGTCGCATCTGATGTAAGAAAGAGAACATCTTTCTCTATGACATCTCTACAAATAGAGCAGAAAAAAGTGCAAATTTCTGAAACACAGCAAGACCCGCTAACAGGACCCATTAGCCAATGCTGCTTCTCATCCTGAATGCTATTCACTCTTCTGCCAGCTGAGGGGCAACCAATGCGTGACCAAAGGTAACAAAAGAGTATTAATAAATAAGGTTTCAACACACACACTCAGCAGTTGGAAGGCTGAATCTGGTTTCATGGAACCCAGATACATTGTTAACAAATGTCCACAGCTTCATATCTCTGCTTCACCTGGGGTGCCTTCACCACAGCCTGGCCTCAGTGCTCCGAGCAGCAGAGTGTACAGACTGGTATCTCCTCTCAGCATGGATGAACCCCTCCTATGTAGGACTGAACTCACAGGGAGAATGAGGGAGTCAAAAGGTTTCACAGGACTGAAAGTCAACGGGTTCTTCCTTTAGTTTTATGAAACGTCTCTGTCTAGCAAAGCTACAGAATCAGAGAAATTTAGAAGATTCTCAAATTGAATCATCATACATTTTATGGCGTTGTGAAGTACCCCAAAAGTACTATCACTGTATGCGTGTTACACACACAAAGCATCAAACTGGCTGAATGGGTTAAAGAAGGAACTTCCCCACAGCTGGCTTTAGAAGGGGTGGAGGGGAAGGAGGACAGACACCAGTGCAAGTTGCCACAGCTGGAACAATACAACAGAATAAAAAGCAGCGTATAGCTCGCTATGCTGAGGGACAGGGACGAGTGAGAACAGTCAAAGGGGAGATAGGAAGAAGTAGCTGGAGGTATTTTGGCACACTACAGAGAACATGGGAATGAGCATGAAAAAATTCAGTGGAGGGTGCAGGTGAAATCTGGTGTTGATGAACTAAGCTCACTGTTTTAAGATAAGTTTTGTCCGAAATAATTTGTTCTGAATACACAGTGTTTTATGAGTGCTCACACCATCCTGAGGGAAGCTACAAATCCAAGGGGAAATAGTTACGGACTTCTATCCTGGGAAAGCTGATGGATGAACAAGGTATTGTTGAGGTGACTACTAGACAACTAGACTTGCACATAAACTCAGCAACTGTGACAATATCAGTACTTCAGTTTTCATCTCGGTCACACAATTCACCAGAAAACTTTTTTTTTTTTTAAAAAAAACCTAACGTACGAGTTTGCTGCAACACAAAAAATCATATTCTGGATCTGAACTGTTTTTAAGTCTGTTCATAAAACTGAGGTACACAGCCACTGTACCCATTCTTACAAACTTTCTGTATAATAAGTTTTGTGTCATTTTGCTCCAAATTACACTCTGTGCAGCTGCAGATTAGTTTTGTCTCATATTTTCCAGAGGTGTCTCTGTCCTTCAAAGTGCTAAGAATGCAAGCAGAGGCAGAAATGATATTTTCCAGGCACCTAGCAATGCAGTCCATCTGTAAGGAAGCATTCAGACTTTTCACATTTGTACTTTTGCAGAGAGGGATGACATAAGGGAAGGAGAAGATACAAGAATTTCAATACATGGGAGGCAGAAAATTAAAAAAAAGGAAGAAGGAAGAAAAGATTAATTCAACTTCTGTGTACATGAATGATGCCATGTCTGTTGATACTAGATGCACATTTAACCTTCACAGAGTAAAGGCTTGCCTGTGTTCAGGTGTCACTAAACTTAATTTTAAAAGTATTTTCAAGAGAATATCATAGGTCAGTGAACAAAGTTGCCTTGGCAACCAAATCTAGTTCATAATTTAAAGTGAGGAAATCCAGGTGGTGGGTAAGCTCACAAGGTGTTTGCAAAGCGTCAGTCAGCCACTGGGATGTCCCACTCAGCAGCCCTGTCAGGAGTAAGGAATCCCTGGGGGAACTGGTTCAGGGTTTTGAAGGTACAAGCGTTACTTAGAAACGAGCAAACACACACACAATCTCCAAAATGCACGTATGGAGCTTATTTTCCTTTTTTCACTAGGGAAAAAAATAATCAAAAAAGACTCTGCTTCTTGCCTTATTAAAAGTAGGATTTTAGTGTCCAGGCAACTAAATCAAGGCTGTACCACAGTCTGAATGGTTCAGCAAACAATGCAACATAAAACATCTGTGAGAGAGGCCTCATAGGTAACCTGCCCTGGCTCTGAGGAAGCTCTCCGGGGAGCCTGGCAGGCAGGAAAAGGTGGTGCAGCTCGCGGGCAGCAGCTTCCTCCCAAAGCGCTCGGGCCAGGGCAGTGCTGGGTGTCACAGCACCAAACTCCTGCCAGCTGTGCCAGACCCTCCTCGCCCTGAGCTGGCGACACCAGCAAGTGCACTGGGAGGGCCAGGGAGGGAAGGCAATGCTAAGGAAATTTCCTCTGCTGGCGTGCAGAGGCTTGGCCAGGTGAGAAACTGGCTTGCCAACATGGACACAGGAACAGGCTGTGGGCAATCTGATGGAGACGCTGGTCTCTGCCCAGGGTGGCCGAAGGGGCAAAACTCCTCTGAGGAAAAGGTAAAGCAGTAGCAGTCCCCAAAGACTATTTTAAAATCTAAAAGCTCCCAGCAAGACCGGACCTTTCCTCAGAACCTACACTTGGGAGAGACACATAAACTGTTGGTAGAAAAGCAAGAGAATGACTCTCTGCCTTAATAAAAAGCCCAATTCAGTCATTATGTTTCCTCACAGCCACCACTTCCTCACACACATTACAGCTACAGTGTCACCTAATATGTTCTTTAAATCAGAACATTGTTCTGTTTGTCACTTTGGAGGATCACCTTTTCACTTCCTATTAGGTTCAAAAGACCAAGCATGCTGAAATGGAGGAAAACTAATTATTTTTGCATTAGTTTCTGGCATATTTTTAAACTACAATTAAGCCATTTTATTCCTAAAAAAATTTAATGAGAAAGAGTTATGACAAACTATCGACAAAATAGTGTGGGGCCTAGCCCCTGCAGATGCAATGCAAACTGCATTAAACGTATGCCTTCGATTTGCAGCAACAGCACATACATATTGAAAATGTACATATACGACTTGCTCTGTGGAACATCAATATGAGCATTACATAAAAATGAATGGAACTATCTTGTGTATAACTGTCAGGTGTGGTACTTCAGAGTTTTTTATACATAATGTTTATAGGCTTTTTTCTTTTTTTTATCATGGAGTGCCACTTGATAATAATATAGACAGGCAATGGGAGGGGAAAACATATTACTTGGGCACCCTAGGTAGTCCAAAGCTTTTATTCAAAGTGTCTAGATTTAAAGAGTAGTTTTAAAAATTCTCAGATCCTAACACATGCCTTTCAAAATGAAATCTAAATCTCACAAGGTATCACTTCCATTTTTTTAGTATGTGAAAGGAAATGAATATGCCTGCATTAATATTTACAAATAATTGCTCCACCTTCTGACCCACAGTCCTGATTTTCCACAGAGCTCAGAAATACCAGATTTCAATACACTATAAATACCTTTCACCTTAGGAAAAACTCCGGTCTATAGGGGCTCAGAAGTGAAATGTGTGTCTAGTCTTTTGTAGTTATATGCATGTCCTGCTAATAAAAGTATCCAACACTTTGGTGTTGCTGGCAGCTTCTGTTCTTATTTTCCCTTCATTGTGGCCTACTATCATAGCAGTCAATGGTTTGTGTGCAAGAAATACAGATATGGGGAGATCTGAATATAAAGCTCAAAGAACATTAACAGCTCACCCTGAAGACAAACAGATTCATACACACAACACACTTCAAACACAGCTTGTAAACTTGGCTATGAAGAATAGAATTAGCAGCAGTAAAATTAAAAGTTTTATTGCAAATTACTACAGACCAGATCCTCAACTAACAGGGGAGCATCCTTGAAAGAAAACGTCCTCCTCTCAGGAGCCCACTACCAGGTGCATCACTCCAGCTGCACACAATAGCCCCCAAGGCTGTCTCACCTACCACATACCTGAGCATCCTGACAAAGCAAGCTACTCAGAAGCTATAGCACCTGATGGTACCTACCGTTCTGATGCAGGAAAGCAGGACACCTATCACAGATGCATAGCAGCAAGGTATTTCCTTCAGCCTTCCTTCTTCCCCATCTCCTTTACTGCAGTGCTAATGCTATCTAACAGCGTTGGCTGTGAGCACCTGGAGAAGCCCTGTGTTATGTGGGATAGTGTGACGTGTTGATCATAACTAAGAATCCTCTACTGCCCAAAGACAGCAGTTTGCAGACTCTTTGCACTAATTAAGTGGCATAAGTGGTCAGTGCTGCTGTCTGGAACATCAGCTGAAGACTTCATCTTACATCCCAGTAAGTAATACAAAGTCATAAGAAAAACATTTTATTTTCACTTTCCGAAATACTATTTGGAACTACCCTTAATATTAGCTAGGAAGGATTTGCTTGCAATTTTGTGCATACAAAAATAAATTATCTGAGCTTTATTATGTAAAATAGTAAAACTGTAATCTACATGTACACATTTAATAGGCTGTGGTATCTTTGCTAGCAACATAAGGAATATTCATTTAGTTTATATGCAAAGGGAGGACTGAGGCATAAAGAACAAAGTGCAGTAAGAGGTGTTGGGAATAGAAGATCTGAAGCAGAGATCTATTTAAAGCAATTCAAAGCTGCACAAAATAAAAATAAAATAAAATCTCCACTACTGAAACAGATGTTTCTGAGATAGGAAAACTAAAGAAAGAAAATCTCAACATCTGGAAATATAAATCGTAGCAAAAAACCATAAGATTAGATTAAATAAAGATAGTAAGTCTGAACTACTAGAAGGGCATCTGTGGAGTAAACCCACTATCAATGAATTAGCCAGAAAAAGTAATTTTTAAGAAGATAAGCCATTAAAAAGTATTTTGGCTTTCAGTTTGTTGAACTGAGGAGAAAGAACACATGTGAGAATTTAAAACTTAAAATTAAATATCCAAGTCTTCCTGGGCATTATGTGATTAATTCCACCTGTGACAAAACTATAAAGCAGCAGTGGAATCCAGATAGCAGAAGGTGCCATGTGTGCAAAATTTGACATGATTAATCATTCTTACTTGAAAGCCATTCCTGTGACAAACAGATAGTTAAGGAGTAGAATATACTACTCTACTGCTGCATCAAGCTGCACATTATTCTACTTCATATTTCTATACCACCACCAAAACACCACAGAACGCTGTGAAGTAGCTGTTCCAGCAGAGATCTCTCTTTTTTGACCCAGATGACCATCCTGTCTCCTTTTGCCAGGCACCTCATGTAAGTCAGACAAGGTAGCAAGGTTTTAAGAAGTCATCAGAATTTTTTAGTAGCCACTTAAAATACTTAGCTTTTTCAATTTGTTATGTTTAGCTTTAAAGAAAACAGGGTATCCAAAAGAACCATATTTTAGGTGCAAAACACAAGCATCAACAACTAGCTAAACATGACACATGCTTTTGAGTTATCTTTCTCAACTCAAAATCTAGACAATATTAACTTATTCAGTAACTTATTCTCCTTTATTTCTTCTGACTTTGAGCTCTTAATACCTGCACAACGTTGCTGCCTGCAAAACTGGCTCGTCTCCATATCCGCCCTCTGGCCAAAGCCTCGTTTAACAGGTGAGCTAGTTTCCGCTCCATCTCAGCCTGAAACACTTCCTCCTGAATTCGCTGGTCGACGACACCCAAGAGAACTACAGTGAGGAGAAAGTAACCCAAGAACACAAATGAATTAGTAAAACTTTTTCAGTGTCTTTTCTGCAACTTCAATTACAAGCTCTGAGTCACCCTGTGACATCTCACGGACATTTCAAGAGCAGCTGTACTCATGTGGGAATACTGCCCAGTTCAGTCAGAGGTTACATGTGGAAAGGAATACACTGGGTGGGAAAAGGTTAAAAGAAAAAAATAATTAAAAATATATAGGGCAGAGGGCATATTTGGAATCTCAACCAGTCTAGACAGATCTAGGATATTGAAGAAACAGTTTAAATTCTAAAAAAATAAACTTATGAACATTCATTGAACTGTTTAAAAACAAATAAAAGAAAAAGTTCAAAATTATCTGCTGCAACTACTTTTGGTCAAAATGTGTTTGGAAGTGATACAGAGGTGGAGGTGGGCAGGGCAAGGTTTCAGAATCAAGGGGAAAAAACAGGAGGCCAGTAGCACATGACTGACGCTGTGTATTCCAAGTGCAGAGATTAACAAGCACGGCAATCACGGCACCAAAAAAAAAAAAAAAAAGAAAAAGAAAAAAAAAAAAAAGGTTAGTAGCGCTGCACACTTCACTTCCCAACCCCTGCTACTCCAGGTCACTGGGGCAGCTATTGCTGAGAGGAATCCCTGAGGAACAACACGTCAGAAACATGAAAAAAGCGTGGACCTTTACTAACAAGATGGCATCCAGCAAAACAAAAGAGGAGTGAATGGAGCGACAGTCATTCAAATGGCCTAATTAAACAACCCTTAAAGGATAGTAAACCAACTCACTACTGAGTGCAGTAAAATAATTCTGTTTTCATTCCTGAAGCTCTCCACTAAAATGGTCTATATTTTTTAAAAGTCTCTTTTTCAATAAGTGTTTTCACATTTGTTTTTTTTAAGTGTGGCGCTTCATAAAAAGCCATCCAATTAGATAAAATCCATTCAATATATTTTTGGTGGTTTTTTTTAAAAACAAAAATATTAAAACCACTTTTTCCATTGAAAAATTTTCACTGCAGATGTCAGAAGGAAACAATCATGATTTCTCACAAAGACCAACAGCATCTGCCTTCTAAATTCAATCACAGACTAAGTATTTCAGAATTAAATAGCAAAATAAATAGCAAGTGGCCTAAGGCTATTATATGCAGCAAGTAGAAGACTGTTCTTGCCTGTGTATTGAATTTCAGTATCAATGAATTATGTTTAATAGCATGTACTGTATTCTCCAACTGAGAGGGACAGCTACACAGAACACTGCATATTTCAGAGTTTTATGACTACTGGGATATATGCACATATATCTGGGTAATCCAGTACTAAAAAACCTCACCTTTATGTGCATAAATTGTATCATTTTCCTATGTCATGAGTCATTTCCCTTACAATACAATATACAGACTGAAAGGACTAACTCAGCCAAAGCCTACTAGCTCTTCCCAGGCTGCCTGCAAGAACTGGGATTACAAAAAATTCCCCTACAGCAAAAATAAGGTGCTGCAAATGGCAAAATCTCACAGTCTGAAAGTTTAGAAAAACCCAGAGGGACATGACTTCTGAGCTGGAAGAACCTTCTGCTTACCAAAGGATCTAAGAGAACATTGTCCAGCAACAATGGACAAAGCAAATATAACACTCAGCAAAAGAGGGTGGGGGTGTGACCAAAAAAGCCAACCTAAATCTCTTAGGAAGGATGACACTGGATGTGGGATTCACAAACGTAGTTTCTCTCATGTTATTGAACATGATCCGAAATTCTTCGTTTTCCTTCTCTAAAAAAACCTGTGTGGGCTTCAGAAATTAAGCTGCAACCTGTTTTCCTGCTTAAAAAGTAAACCAGGTCACTGGTGAGAGAAGACAGGGATACCTGAAAGAAGAGTAAGTCTATACTGCTGGTAAACTACAGGTGGAAAGCTGTGGGAAGATAAAAGTGTATGCAGTGGGGCATTTGTACCCCAACAGCAAGTTTGCTAGGCATAGTCTGGCCACTGTTCAGGCTTTCAGCTTAAAAGAAGCAGGTAGGACCTACAGCATACAGACATCATCAACGGCCTTTAAGCATCTAAATGTGACAGTTTTACTGTATCTGTGAATTATGGACTAAAACATCCAGAAGACTTGGGTGGGAGGGATCTGCTGTGAATGAACCAGAAGAGATCAATAAAACATGATGAAACTGTTTAATGTAGTTGGAACGTATCTATTTGCATTCTGTTGTATTCCTGGTGTGTTTTGGTAGAAAGTGTTGCAAAAATAAGATTTTAATTTTCACTTAAAACAAAACAAAAAAATAAAAATCAAAGTGGTATACTAGAGCATGCAGAGTAGATACTTTATGCCTGACAAGGTAAGTTGTCTCACTAAGAATGAACTGCTTTATAGACAAAAACTACTTTGTGTCTATTATCAAGGAATTGCAGTAGTTCATTCTAGACCTGGGAATTTCATTTCCCAGATATTCCAGGTCACTAGGCCTTTGGTTTTAGAATTTATTCAGCTCAGGCACATTATTACCTCACAAAAATGCAGAATCCCTAAGCTATTGATATTTATGTAGGCTAGTTATCCTGCTAACAAAAGTAACTGCACTCTTACTCACAGAGACTGTACGTACCTGTTCTCACCCAGGAAGATTTCATCAACTGAGACACATTAAGCTTAGGATAATGAAAGGCTGAGGGAAAAAACAGAATGGAGGAAAAACATCTGTAAGAACAGTATTCTCAACAACATGCACAAAAAAAAAAAGAAGCCACATCATAATTTATACTGTCAGCAAGCATCTTATTTACACAGAGGTATTGCTACTCCTGAGGCTATACAGACACAACGGTAAGGCAAGTGGGGCAAACATGCGCTCCACAGTTCATCTCTGAACAAAAAGACACTAACTGAAGCAATCAGATTTATGACTTAAAAGATTTCAAGCTGCTGTACTGAGGTCACTGCTCCTAGAAACTTAAAAGCTCAATGAATTGTGACTCTTATTGAGCTAGCTGCTGGACCAGACTTTTGCTCAAAGGGCAATGAGGCAACTCATCAGTATTTCAGAATGAAAACAAGACCTTCTCTGAAGCAGAAACTACATGGAAACACTAAATGTAAAGCAGAAAACTAAATACATCTTTTTTGTGTTCCAGGCTTGTGCAGGGGGAAGCATTTAAAAACCAACACCTTGGGTTTTTTAATTTTATTTTTTTTTTTACAAAAATAACAAATAAATACATGTAGAAACATTGCTGTAGACAAATCTCATGGCTTTTGTGTTTGGCTTCATGGCTCTGAGCTTTCTAAATTTCTAAGTTCTTCCAAAAAAACCTCTACTTCAGAGTGAAATCCTTGTCCCAGTGAAGTAAATAAAGTCTATTTCCATTGAGTTCAGTAGGGATAAGATTTTTCCCAAGGTTTCCACTGGAGAGCAGTAAAGACATGTTGGGAAAAAAGTGAAGATGGGGGCTGGGCCAACAGTTTCCTCAAGGGAAGTCTTAAGCTTCACTACGGCAATAAGAGAAAGGAATGGTCTTAGCTTTCTCAAAATATTTAATCCAGATGCAGTCTGCTAAGCATTACAAAAACGTTAATTTTTAAACCATTTCACAGATAGAATGTGGCACGTAACAATTAAATGACCTGGTTCATGCTAGATCAATTTAGAGTAAAGATGTCATGTCTTCAGTTGTAGCACAGTTTGCCATTACTGCATGTTTCAGAGAAACAGAAAATTTCAGTTTTTCTAATTTAATTATGCAATAATTTGTAGAGTAGCACACCTTAGCTTAAAAAACTTACAATTTTTTTGTTAAGGCAAGAACAAAAGAATCACTAGCTACATTGTATCTTTTATTTTTATAGATTTATAAACAGCCCTACGGAAAAAATGAAAATTTGGTTATTCCACCTTTATTTCAATAGTAGCACCACTAACTTCAAGAGAACCACCTGTGAAGTACTTTGTAATTTATTATTCAGAAGTGTATCAGAACATGATTCATTATTTAGAAGTGGAAATAGTGGCCCTCTATACACTGACCAGAATGAATCAAATTTCCAAAACTCACACTCACAAAAAAACACCTCATAGTCCATTTAAACAAACACATTTATTTTTGGCATCTTGGTACGCGATTCTTCTGATCATAGCTTTTGGATTGGTGTTTTATTTACTCTGGTCATGCAAGTGTTTATTTCAATTTAGAAATACAACCTGAACAAAAAAGCATAAACTACACTGCATCTCTTGTTTTTCCAAAGCATGGAAAAAGCAAGATAAGAAAATCAAAAATCTTCCAAAGGCCCTAAAACTTTGAACTGCTAGCAGTTATGAGTTTCTTCTTTTAAACCAAAATCATGTTTTGCCTCAATACTTAATGTGCTCTTCACACTTTCTCTAATTAGTACTTGAAAATGATTTAATTCATGCAAATTGCTGGATGACTACTCACTTAAACTTTTCACAGAATTAATGAAATTTAAAAATAAAACAACTTGAGCAGAAAATCTTGAAATTGAAAAGGAAGATATGCGGTGATCGTTGGCAACTAAGGCTGGTTTCTAAAACCTGACGAAGAATGCATGAAATGATGGGACACTTCTACAACTCAGACCATGCTCAGAAGTCATAAAATCCAGGCCACAACTCCTATTCCATAAGTCATCCAACTGTTTCTCCAGCACATATGTGGCCAGGTCCTGAGCTCGGCTGGAGTCTCAGCACTGCAGTAAGATCATATCTGCAAGATTCCTAATGCGCCCTTGAACTAACAATTAAAACCAGCACAGACTGATTGTTATTCTGAGGGGGAAGTTAGATACATGAAATGCAATTATTAGTTAGATTGCAGCTGGTCTGCTAACGACTATAGATGCATTAATGCAGTAGAAGCCAGCATCATCATAAGATTCTAACACGCAGCCCTGAAGCACCATACTGCATAACAGTATTGATTCAATGCTGACTGAAAAGGTAAAGGGTCACCTCGTCACCCAGAAACCTCTTGACAGCAATCTGAAGCACAGCACTTGGGCAGCATGGCCTTTGCCAGATACTCCAACAAGGATCTCTCTGATCCTCTCATACAGAGAGGTGCAGGCCCATGCAGGATAGAATCAGTACCATACCAATCATTCCTTCTGATAAATGGAGAAACAGCTATAGAAAGCATGGAGGGAATGCACTATTTGTAATGAGGAAGCATCAGTTGAAAAATAAGATTCCAAGCAAATATTGGGGTGCAGGCAATAGTAGCATACTGTATCTGTTACAGTCAGATCCAAAATCCACCCAAACAAAAATTGCCAAATATTTCTCCAGTCTTTGGACTGTATCATATGATTTTACATTATCCTACTGGCCTTGCAACTTCTCCAACATATCTGAAATAGATGCCACCCATCAGAGTGCTACTCAGGGCACTGAAAAAACATCAAGTCCCAAGGCAACTCACTCTATTCAAAGTCATAATAAAAACAAAGAGATTTATTCAGGGTAAGTTCATGAGGGCTCATCTAGTCCACAGCAACCTTTGCCTGTCCTCAGAGAAATCTTAGAGCCATAAAGAATCATAAGGGATATAAAATATATTCTTTCCTATTGTTTTTAACAAACTAGCACCCAAAAAAACTGTGACTTGGTTTTCTTCTGGCTAACATGTAGTTCACAACCACCTACCCAATTTACAATCTAAGATGTGAGATGTAAGGCAGACAACATAAAATAAACATGCACGAAGGTGTAAAAGTGAACATTTGAATATAAGCATGTTGCTGAAGTCACCTAGAAATCTGTGAGGGAAAGAAAAAAGTCTGGAAGTTTCCAGGCTTGACTACTCTCAACAGCCCTACCCTTGCACAGAACAGTCCATTCTGTCAAACTAACAACTTTCACTACTGACCCTGACTCTAAATAAGTGGAAAAAGCTGACAAAAAATTCCTTTTGTTAATTATGTACTGCATAGGGACAACCCACACAGTTAAAAGTATAAACAGTGCATATTAGTTAGGAGAAAAACCCAATGAAAGGACTATGTGTGAAAGGCAGTGTGAAGTGAACAAGCAGCAGGGAGCAAATGTATTCTTTCAAACAAGGCTCTTATTTGGGATATTGAAGGCAAGCTCTCACTTCACTTAACAGTGTTGAAATACAGCAATATTACACAAGTAGCTTTTCCTTAGCATGAATCAACTTCAACCTCCTGACAGCTCAGCTCACCTACAAATCAGGTTTTTTTCCTTCAGATGCAGACTATAAAACTTACAAAATTATTTATTTTTTCTCCCTGAGGGCTCTGTAAAGTCACCACCAAGAGTATTACCTGTTACCATGACTGACAGCTAAGGTACAAATGGCACAGAACAGTATGGCAAGGAACGTTTCACATTTACATATAAACAATTTACATTGAAGCAATAAAATATGCAAATCAATTGTATGTAAATATCCAAAATTCCCCCAGAAATTCACATTGAAAAGCAACGGGTTGCATATTGAATTGCACAAAGCAAAGCAGCTACCTATCTAAAGAAGATCTTCACACCACTTTCCCTACTACGACTGTTCTGTAGATAAGGGAGAGCATGAAAGCAGGAGATTTCAGGGTCTAGAAAACAAAACCACTGAGGCGCCTTCCTGACAAAGCTATAACAAGCTGAGAAACTGTGTTCCCACTTTGCTGACTTATCAAACTGCACCATGTCTGGTGTTCCAAAACAGCGACTACAAATGTGTCGAAGCACTATTGAGACCAAACTAGACAAGTTCAAATCAAAATGAGCTGTCCTGCAGTGGGCTCAATCTACAGTAAATATGAGTTCCTCTAGCAAGAAGCAAACCAAGTGCTCTTTGATTTAGGGCACTATATTCACCAAATCCTCATATTTTCTACATCATTAACTTTAGGAAGATCTCATTATTTCTAAAAATTTTGAATTACTAAATTGAAATTTAGTATATTTATTTTGATTTATTGCATGTATTTTATTTTATTTCTTTTAATCCATTAAATGTTTTGAAAACTAATACTAGACAAATTTGAAGGTTGTCTTCAAACTTTCTCTATCAAACAAGCTAAGAGACACCACCATCCCCAGACTCTGGCGAAGACCTCTGAGGCAAACGCTACGCTCAGTTAGCAACATTCATTCAATAAACTATGGTAGCAGTTCAGTGGGGTCTTGAAGGCAAAGGTATATGCATAGCTTGTTTAGCTGTCATGGTCCTGCTTTGGGGATGTGCACCAAAGAAACAGCATTTTTCAAGAGCTCCAAATAGCAGAATCTGGGAATAAAGTGTGTATCATGATGGACTTAGTCATCACTGATGAGTACCTCTGCCTTCCTACACTAAGGGTCTGCTTGAGGATTTGAGGTTTGGTATTGTTTGGGAGATTTAGTGGATTTGAGGGGAAGAACAATAATTTTGTATTTGAAGTCTGGAGGCCTGTGCTAGAATTAGAAGGAATGAAATTACAACTCTTTTGGCATATTTGTTTAAAATTGCCAGCAGGACTAATAATAAAAAAACCCCAACAAAACAATCCCTGAAGCTTCAGAAACAAAGTTATAGAAATAACTCACCCACAGGCTTGGATTTGCCACTGTACTAACAGAGGCTAAATTTGCCAGGCTACAACAACCAACATCTACATCACTTCACTGCAAAACCTCAGACTAGTCAGGAAAGGAGGAAAAATCCAAATGGGACTTTTTTCCAAAGGTATTGCCTGACCTCTTTGCTCATTCTACTTTGCATGACTTTCTCGTTAACATAAGAGTTACCACAGAGCTCCGCTGGCATTGGCCAGGAATCAGCCCCACTGGCGAGGAACTATAAGCATGCAGATAACACAGGGAGAGCTCCTGCTATGAGCACTAAAGAAATTACCTTCAGATTTCTTAAGTAGCATCAGGAAAGGAAAATAAGGAGAACAGTGTCCATGCATGTTTAATAGGAATGTTTTTCCCCTATGACCAGCCTGTCTTTCAGAGTACACTGACCTTGGTAGAAATTCTGTTATTTAATTGTACCATAGTTTCATTGCACAATCCAGAAGATGGATTCTCAGCAAGAGGCAACCTGTAAATTCACTACAAATAACACTCCAGAATATGTGGACAAAACTAAAAACTGTAGGACCTGTGTGCACATCACAGGGAAAAAAAGCCCCACAACACTGAAAATATTACCCAAGAGACTAAAAGTTAAATAAACTTGCAGGGCAAAGGTGCAAAAGAGATGACACAGAGAAAACAGAATTGTTTTTCAAGCAATCAAGGCAAGAGCAAAATTTAATTTGAATTCAGTGAGAGACAAAGACCATGGCCTATAACCTGAGAAGTTCTGTGGGCTCACAAGGGTCAAAAGAAATGCTAATCATCTGTGGACAGGGATTCTCAAGGCTTTTGGTCCTGGCTCAACTAAATACAACTACCTCTGCACAGGTATAGTCTATATGAGACTGAATGAGACTAGAAATGTTTAAAGGAGATGGATCAACAACCTCATACATTTTTTTAATTGATATGGGAGCAGAGGGTTCAAAAATGCGGAAACATGAAAACAAAAAATTTCAAAAAATTAGTATGTTTAAACTACTTCTAGTCATTGGGAAAGTAACCTGTGTAATCACCTTCCATAGATTTAAAGATGCTATGGAGAACAACTTGTGTGGACAACCACTCTCTATACAGTATCTTAATTGACATACTACCACACAGCTGCATAATGAACAGCAGCTACCATTAGGCTTGATTTTCCACTAGGTATTTAACCATATAGTAAGAATCACCATGTCAGATACTATGCACCTATAATAGCTCACAAAAATAACTCTGAAAATTAAAAATCTGCATTGGAAAGCACAGTGAGATAGGAGAAATAGGGAACTAATGGACTGAGTTAACAGTGACACCCACCAAGGGGGAAAGGCAAGTACTGTTCTCTCATGATCGTGCTTACATTCATGAGTCATTTCTGTCATGAACAATCCATTAGTGTACAAGGATAAGTGCTGAGCTTAGAAACTTGGCTTATTTATGAGACTGAGGTCATCTGAAAAATCTAACCAAACATAAGTTGTCAAGGCTGAGTGTCAAGCAAACTCTGCTACGTAGGCAGTTCCCATTAATCTAAGTTTAGGATGGCCATGGACTGGAAAAAATGACTTGCAATGCAAGTTGTACATAAGAAGTGAGATATACTTAAAAGGTAATACCTGAAAAGATAACAGACTACTGAAAAAAAAGCACTGCTGCTGATTAATAAATAACCCAGACAGACTATATAGGCAAATATAAGCTTACACTGCCAGTGTCCCAGACTTTCTAGAAGTCAGAGATGCAGTTAAATGCAGCACAAAGCCCAAGGTAGTAAACCCTGCTGAGAAGCAGCAAAAGCCCCTGTAGACATAACCACAGAGACCCACCTTGGATTGTACTTCACAGCAATAGTGACTGAAGTGACATTTTTTCTTTTTTTAATCTAGACTAAGACCAATGGACTAATAAAATTGGTTACGGGCAACTGGCCCAGCACAAAAGGAAAGGATGATGACAAATGCAACCAGTTCCTGTAACACTGATAAGCAGCATGTGAGCAGAGAGGGTCACGGAATTGAAGATACAAGTTAGTTACCTGAAGCTGCATTATCACTTATGCACAAAATCAAAATTGTAGACAGGAAAAATACCAGAAGTAGCATTTTGCAGTTTTGGCAAACAGGAAGTACTCACGTTCAGCAATTTGCTGTACAGGGAAGCCCAGATAGAAGCTGAATTCCACCACGGTCAAGTTTCTCAGCTGCTCACTGACTTCAGACCCATTTAAAAAACCATATCTATTTCGGACAGCAAAAACAATGCTCACAGGGCCTTGCCGAAATGCTCCTGCAGGCCTGCTCAAAGTTATATTCAGTATCTGAAAAGACAAAATTGAAGCAGGGTCAGCAAAATCAAATCCTTGGCATTTCAATTCCCTCCTTGATAGATTTTTTTTTTTCTCCTAATATAAAATGGGAGGCAATTCACATCAAAACAGAGGAATATCTATTCTAGATTGATTCAGCCTGCTGAGTCTCAGAAGAGGCAAAGTTACATGTGAATTCCTCTTCTAAGAGTTATCCTCTGAGGTCAATCATAATCCAGAATTATCTGAAAGCTACAATCCAGAAAATAATGAAAAAAAAAAAAATCACCTAGAGAGAGTCAGCAAAATAAATCTACCGATAAAGAATTCTTAGATGAATACCAAGCTGCGTGGAACAGATAGGAAGATACCATGGTAAAGAAACGTTCTGAAAATGGATGTTCTCTTGGTCCAAACCTCCTGCACCATGGACGCCCAGACTCTACCACCAGTTAGAAACCTTATTTTGGCATCAATGTACACAGTAACTGCATTCATGTAGACAAATCTCTTCCAGACAGTAAGGGAGCATTTAAAATAAAAGTTTGCTAAGCTGATAGTTCAAGAAATTGTTTTGTGTGTTCTGTCTTCAGTATATCCAGTCATATTGTGTCAGCCAGTTGTACAGTTCTGAGCACTTTACTATATGTACCATGTTAGGTACTATAAAGCTTATGCCATTTTTCTTGCTATGGTTTTATTTTAGGGTACCACAGATGGGCATTTATCGTGCCAGTTAAATAGCATGATAATTTTTTTTACTAATTTTGGTATTACAACAAAGCTAGATTAAATTTAAGAATTTAGACAGAAGAGGGAATCGGTCTCCTTAAATTGAATTATTGATGTTCCACGTAGTTTTAAGCTCTGCTATGTGATTCAGTACCCAGCACATACACATTTCATCTGAGAAGTTCCAGTAGCAGCTGCCATGGACATCATAGTTCTACATGATGTAGATGGCAAGTGGTAGCCAGTGAACACCTAACTCATTTTACTGACTGGATGAAACTCGGGACAACCAAAGATGAGAACAAAAAGGGACAGACACAAAACAAGCTCATCTTCTCACCTGCACAGTGAAGTTGTAGAACTCCTGGTGTTTGCTCACTTCCTTTAATGCCATTGTCAGTCCTTTCTCAATGCGCTGGCTAAAGTTGCAGAACCCAACATCCACGTTCCGAGGCACAAACTGAAGCACTGAAGGCAAAGGGTTACATATTATCCCTACAGACAAGTACTTTCATGAGAGAGAACAAAATAAGCAAAAGAATTCACATGCTGTCACTTTTTCATGGAATTCAGGACATATTCAGTGAAATTCTGGGTAAAAATACAGTCAAAATAAATTTTGTGTTGGTGAAGTAAATTTTCCACTCATTAATATCTGTTGCAACAGTTCGATTGCTGAAAGATATTAGTGACAAAATACCCACTGTTTCCTCTTGCATACCGAAAGACCTTCACTACATATATGCAGCTTATTTTACAGGACCTGAACACTGAATCAGCCACACTGAAATCCTTAGTATCCAAGACATTAATGAAAATCTTAAGTAAAAAAAGCAACAAATCTCTTCCTTGCAGACTGAAATACAGTAATTTTCTTGTCTAAATGATCACATATTGGGTCCATTAATACACATTAGTATTAGTCTAACACTTTCAAAACACCTAATTAGCAAACTATCTTTTAAATCTAGATACGTACAACTTGAAGTATTTCACAGGAGAGAAAGTGAGTGCAGAGGAATGTGAGCAGGCACACAGACCTTAACTACACACACACACCTCTGGATTTCCTGATACATCTTAAGAAAGAAATACTAAGATTAGGTTACAGACTCTTAACAGCAATGTTATACAAGGTTCAAGAACAGAAAATATGTTTTCTGTGTATCTGTATAACACTGTTAAGCAATGGAAAAAGACATCACACCTGCACAATTAAAGTGATGTCTTACCATAGTTATTAACACAGCAGAAACAACACATGAAACATACGTGAACAAAAGCACCTATGTTTGACATTCAGTAACTCTCTGTCTTTACACTCATTCCCTGTCACTACCTCATTATGCAGTCAGCCAAACAGGTTTTGTTGTGCAAATAGTGCCTGAAGAAGATTTTACATACCACTGACTCTCTAAATTTATTACATGGGTAATATTTTACTTTAGATTATTAATAATCATGGACTTCACATAAACTGCTGCCATACAGCAGCCATGGAAAGCTGGATATTACATGAGCAATCCTCCTGCTCACATTATACATGAGCCATCAATCCTCCTGCTCACCAATTCTCCTACATTATGAGAACTCTAAAAAGTAGCATTCAAGGTAAGCATAATTTGAAACTTGACTCAAGCATTATAAAGTAGCTGCACTGTGACTTTATGAGTAAATGCTTCACAGAATTTTTTTTCTCTTCTCACCTTTTGATGCAAGAAAAAAGAACACATCTACTTTGTAACGGGTCAAAAAAATTTCAAAAAAAAAAAAAAAAGAAATTATGGGGATAATTTTTACAATTTATTATCTCTCAACCATGGATCCAGCAAGTATTACACTAACAACCAAGAATTAAGATCCACAGCAGTAGAATGCAGGGTTTGACTTGACCTTGCATATTTAATCACAAGTGAAGAAGTGTAAATCATTATGAAGCTACATCTCCTCCTCCTCATGTCAGAAAGAACTCACCTGTCTGAACTTGGAACCTGTTATCTGGCACAGTGAAGGAAGGATGCAGTGAGAAGATCACTGGGGCCTCACCACGAAGAAGACTGCTGTTCATAAGCACATTTATGACAGCTACTGCCGTGTAAACAAAGGGACCTGATGTCACCAAGAAAGCAAATTTGGGGGAAATTTTGTAAACCTACAAAAAAAGAAAAATAAAATTAAAAAAATCTTCAATGTGAAATTTGGCAACACTTTAGACCTACACAGTCTCATGCATTAATGCAATCTTTATTTTTCAAAGAGAGCAGAAACAAACACTCTGACAGTGCTGTGCCTTGCATCCTCTGCTCCATCAGAGAGGCAACTCCCCTGTGCTAGGTACACCTACCAGAATCTCTTCAGTACAACACACCAACACTTCTTGATTTACCACATCTCAACATAGTAGCACTCCCCCTCACCTGCACTCGCCTGGAGTACATACGAGTTCCCATATAAAAATTGCTGTTTACTTACTGAACTGCTCACATAGCTTCTACATTTCAGTCATACACTGCATAGCAAATACATCCTATACCATTCACATGTGACATGCAAGAAGCAAAATACATATAACCTGTGTTTTATGCATATAATTTTCACACTCAAAAATGTTTTCTTCCAGAGAACACTTCTATCTGCTTATTTCCATAGCTACTGTAATTATAATTTTCCTCTTTCAATTCATCTCCTGACTTCTGAGTCTTCTTAAAAAACCCGACGAGCCTTAGTCATCATGTAAAAGAAATGATATTGTAAATTAAATATAAACGTATATGAATGTTTCCATGCAGACACTCTTATCCACCATTTCTCTGTCACCTAAGAAAAAAAACTGAAAGTTTTTATTTATTTAAACATATTATAGTGTCTTCTCTCCCTCAGAGAAACTCTCTCAACATCAAGGACATCTGTTTCTCCATCATTTTTTTTCCTCTTTGGCTTACTCTTCCAGTTTGCTTTATTTGCCAAAGGCACTGTCCTGGTTTTGCTAGGACAGAGTTAATTTTCTCCTTAGTAGCTAGAATAGCTGTGTTTTAGTTTCACACTAAAATATTTTGAGATGTCCAACATGACAGAAATAAATAAATAATCTAAACCAGAGACTCAAAGTTTCTGATAAATGTGTACCTCTCAGATGAAGAGATGCTAGCACCTTGCAGGCTTTGTGCTGGGGAAGTGGTAAATTAAATATCCTCAACTTCACGATCAGCTGTTTAGAAAAGCACAGTGCTACTTAAATTGTAACCCAGATGTGCCCTACTGGTATTTCTGCAGCAGTGTAAAGTGATGGCAATTGCTCTTTAGATGAGACAGTAAGCAGTTCTTTCCTGTCCTCTAAAACACGTGCATTTCAAAGAGACCATCTTCACCAGAAGAAAATACCTCAGTAGCAAAAGGAAATTAAAAAAAAAAAAAAAAAAAAATCTGTGCTGCTCATTATTCCTTTCTTCCTTCTTAGTCCATAAATATATGCAGCATCCAGTTTTTATTTTAAATGTATTTAGACCCATAGTACTCCAATTTACTTGATATGAATAATATGCACAGCTCTTTTCAGTTCCTCTTATCTGAAAATTTATCCTTTTATCTCAGGATGAAATTATCTCTGCAGCTTCAGTTTGTCAAATGGAAACAGCAGTTATTATAATGACTAAGACATGCCAAAAGCAAGTTGGCCATTACTTGCAAAGGAGACTACTTTAAAGGCAAGAAAAAGAGGAATTAGAATTACACATCTCAGTGACAATTTGCTGGTGATTGCTAAAACAATATATGCTGAGAGGCCTAGTGTAGCCAGCATATAGTTGTGCACTAGAGTTAGGTATTTCAGACAAGAAAGCAAGCTTCTGGTAATTAACTCAAGCTGTCTCCACCTCTGACCTCTTGCACTGTACTACAGATGCAACAAAAGCAGCCTACCCTGAACACCTCTCTGAAATTTTGCATTGATTTTTTTTTGTCTTAACAGCTAACAGTGTTTCTCTTTTGTGCTTCACTGCAGCAGCAACTCCAGACGAATGGAAATTAAAAAAAAACAAACAAACAAACCCCAAACACTTTTAAGTCTAATTTTACAGTAGGTAGATTAGAACCACTACAGGTTAAAACAATGGCCGTTTCTGTTTGAGATATTGCAGGGTCATCTGGAGTGAGCTCTCAACAACCCAATTCAGATTACAGAAATAACATAGCCATGCCAGCATGACATTGTCCTAATTCACACACACAGAGAAGTGTGCAAAGTTATCTAGGATAGATGAGCATAGCTCATGACTCTTGATTCTCAAATGAGAATAGCTACTCTTGGCACAGCTCTAACAGTTCACAAACCCAGCCATCCATCCAACTCTCTCTCAGAGACTTCACCTCTACTGCCAGGACAGATAGATGCCAACAAATTAGCTAGCTGAAACACCACATCTGAGAGCGCCACCTACTAAATCAAACAAGTACAGATTTCTTATCCTAACACTTCAGGACAGAAAGCCAGAGAAGCATGCAAAACTCCATGTGCACTTTGGAGCTATTCCTACAGCAAAAGTAGAAACCTCTAGTAGAAGCAGAGAACCCTTACACCACCTCAAGTTAACCTATCCCTTCTCCAAAGCATGATGGCTAATCCAACTCTGCTGTTTTCAGAACATAACCTATCTCATTCAAAGCTACCCTCACAAGAGAGCACTTCTGCTACAGAAAGTTTCCAAGCCTTGATTTACTAGAGGCTAGAACAGCATTTGGGGAAAGCATCATTGTATGCTTATTCTAACCCTTATCATCTCTAAGCATTTGCTATTGATTATTGTCTGCTAAAATATTTGATTAGATGCACCTTTGCTACAACCTAACCCATGCCTACACTCCACTGTATTATGCTGCATAAACACCTGGCAGAAAGCATAAACAACTGATCTCCTCACCACCACCTTATTAACCATCCCGTAAAGAGCCTGCAGAGAGCGTTTAAATTCCTGGAGAAGGCTACAAAGGTGCACAGGTCTTAAAAATGAAACAAAGCTTCTGCTTCCACACACATTAGGATCCTAAGGCAAGAATTCTCTCAGTTTTTACACATCTAAACGGTACCAACCAGAATTTCAGCAGCAGTGAGTAGCGATGAAGCCAGCACAAGTCCACAAGATGGCATCTCCGAAAGAATCATCTAACTGCCTGACAGTGAACTGATCTTAATTTGGAGGCAAAGGTTTACTGATTTTGGATTATAGAAACCAACACGCTAAGGACAGGCCCAAAATCCCACATCAAATACAGCAAGGATGGCTGAGGTATACTGTATGATAAAATTTCAAAGCACAAACGAGGCTGGCAAAAAGTTGTTTCCTGTTGGCATGAACTTAATGGCACCAGGAGTCCTGGCAGTGAGTCACTGCCAACACTATTTTTTTCACATCCCAGTGGAACAAAGCTAAATCAAAGGAACATTGTATGACAGATCTTACCCAAGTGTCATAAGCTTGACATTAGAGAAAGATGACAAACATTACTCTTATTCAAAAAATAGGGTCTTATTCTTTTGCAGATGCAATACACTGAGACCAACTGGAAAGAATTTTAAAATTTTAGGTTATTCTCACTTTGCTGTGAGCAAAGGACTTTTGCTAGGAAAAAAATGACAGTTTTTTTTCATTACAGAGGATTCAAGCATGCTTTTTTTTTTTCCACTTCAACAATTCATAATGTTTGAAATAATAAAGAAGACCAAAGTTTCAAATGACAAATGGATAGAAAAATGTTTTAATTTTCCTTTCAGTGTTAAACTTGTTTTGTACTTTAAGTGAGCAGCAGTTATATCCATCGTTGACATGTATTTTATTTGTTAAAGTATACATTACTACCAAGTCATATTTATCAAGATTGTCTCCTGATTTACTGTGCATTACACCACAGTAAGGAAACAACATCTGTGAGCTGTAACAGGAGACAGAGTAAAAAAGCAGCTTAGAGAAGTGCACTTGCAAATGTACACACGGTTCCCAGGTACTCTCAACTAACAACAGTCAGCTTTGTTTAGCAATATGGATGAATTCTGTTTAAAATTTTACATTACATCACCATTAAACATGCTGATACTATAGACACTGCTTTATTTAAAATAACAGTTTTGTTAGTACTTCACTGTTAGAGGTGAAGACATTTGCTACTGATTATTTTTAGTGGAAAACCCATACCCAAGGCAACATAAAGAAAACACAAATGATAGCAGCATTCAGGCATAAAATAAGCATAACTGATTCCACAGAGATGTCTTCTCTTTTTGATAAAAAAGAATGTGCAAAGAATGAAGCTGGACTAACTGAATTATTTATAAAAACAGTTGCTTCTGAGAAGCCTTAGGGCCAAAATATCCTATTGAGAACTTTACAAGGCAATAGTGAGCATGAAAGGAAGGAATTTAAAGGGCAAAAATATAAAGAAGCAAGATATAAATGTGGGCTCCAATCAACCTTCAAATACTTAACAATAGATTTTGTCTTACAGCTGTTACTATTAAGAGGATAAGCACTTCCATATTAGAGGCATATAAGATCATTGAAAATTAGTATAGTTCTATCATCATGAACTTTTGACTCCTACTTGGCTATGCCAGTTTGCACAATTTGAAGGTACCATTCACAAACCAGAAGAAAAATCTATTATTTACAAAAAACCCTAGAAAGCTTATGTGTAGGTATTGCTAAAAGGACCTAAACTAAACATAATTTATAGTGGCAGCTCACTGTGGCTGAAGTTTGGCAGAAATTCGTGACACTCCTATCTTGACTGAGTAGTAGAGAGGAATATTCTCAAACATCAGACAGGAGTTGTTTAATTACTGAGTGCAGTGATTATGGCAGGAGCTGTCAAAACACAGTTTCCCCACACAGATCGGCATACAGATGTTAGAGGCACCAATGGATTCTGTGCACAGAGAAACTCAAGTTACGTTCAAAATTCAAACTGCTACTTCATAATGAAAATGAGATCACAGACTCAAAAAATGACACTCACTTTGAGGACAGGAAACAACACTGAAATGTTGTTCAAAGATGATTCCTTGAACAACCAAGCAAAGGAAGCTTTCAAAAAAACCCAACAAACCAAACAACCAAAAAAAAAGATTGCAGCAATTCCAGAGTGCAGTGGAGAAAGGACAGGAGTCACACCTCTTTGAAGGCTTAAAAATAACATCTTACCACTGCACACCTGATTTTTTTCCCGACTTTTTCATCTGACACATTCTGCATTTGAGATTTCATCATTTTGCCTGCAAGTGTTGATGGCCTCACTTACAACATAAAACAGCACAAGGCTGTGCAGAAGGTTTTGTTTTGTATAAAGTGCTAAGTATATAATCAGCTAGCAGAAGAAACAAAACTTTTTAACAGGTACTGCAAAGGGTAAAAGCTTTTCATTTTCATTTCAATTCACCATCCAAAGGAGGGGAGCAGTAGAGGCTGGGCACTGCTTGTTCACCCCTGGAAAAACCAAGAAAGGTCTGTCCTAGAAAATTTTGACATTCTAAAAGTAAAAAGCTGATGTCATATTCACATTAAAAATACAAATCACTACTAATGTTTAAGTTAGAATAAAACTCTCTCCAACATAGTACCATATGGGTTGCTTTTAAATCACCATTTCAGCCTGTGAACTAAACCTACTATTGTATCATATTGATCAAAGAGTACTTGTACACACTTCATACCACTTACCTCTAGCTCTACGGATCGCCTGAACTGAACTCTGAGCACTTCTCTGATGGATTCACTGACATTTTGTAGAACAGCTCTTCGGGCCAGCACTGGAAATTAATGTCAGTCAGTAAATACATTTTAGCTTAATCTCTTGGGCTTTGGTTCAAAGCTGCATTTTCAATTGTGCAATGCATGAAAAAGCAGGCAATGAGATCAACTGCATCAAACAGATAAGATGATGGACAAGGAAACAGGTAAAGGTGTGACTGTATCCTAAAAAGTGACTGTGCATACATTTAAAGGAACTCCAGGTTTATTTTCTTTCTCTTGATTTGTTTTTTCATATCTAATGTCTTTAGCATTCTAGTAAAAGAATCTTCTAAAGAGCCACTGAAGCATTCAAATTGGATCTGAAAAGTCGCAGCACGTTCAGTCTGACCTGTGCACAACAAGGTTGCTGTCATAACGCAGTTAAAGTTTTGTAGGCAACGCATGGAATGCAGATGAGGTCAGAAAAAAGCCACGGAAAATATGCATCTGCTTTTCTCTTAAATAAAAAGTAAACAAATGGGACATTGATTACTGAAAGGGATATCCACTAAGTAAGAAACTGCTTTTAAAAACCCCATGTCCCTACAAATGTCATGTCTGTCACAGTCACACTTGTGACTGTGGTCAAGGAAACAACTGAAGTGTGTCGTGTTGTCATCCTGCATTTACTTTCCATCAGTAACTTGCTTACAAAACTATTCAAATTACAGGTTAAAAAAAAAAAGCTTCCTCATCACCAGAATAGCCAACTCATCTTTGTATCTGGAGGATGAGATTATGCTCATTCTGCTTTACATGTTACAATTAAATCTTAAGGGTAAAATGTGTTGCTTACCACAGAACATGCAGCACTTCTGCAGTTGCCCTGGATTAGTTCACTGGTATTTTGTTAACAAGATAGGAAGAGGTAGGAAAACAACAAAAAAGCAAACAGATGCTGAGACAATCAATTTTGAAACACATTAACGTCACTTTTTCTGGTTACGAACACACCAAATCCAATTGAATTAAGTATGGGAGGAGGGAGAATATAAACGTAAGCTAGTAAGGTAAAATTATAAAAACAATAACAAAATCCAAACACTTTTTAAACCAACGCTCCTCTTTCATATTACAACATTACCTCGCATGCAGGTTTTTTACAAACAGCAGCAACAACTGAAAGGAGAAACTTAGTCAGTCAGAACATTTAACAGTTTGGCAGAACAGTACCATGACATTAACATTCATTTACAACCCATGAAATGATAAAGCAGCCTCTAATTCAGGATACTTGTATACAGGCATCAGCAATTTTAGAAGACAATTTCATTCTCTGTGCAGTGTAATGTACATGCAACCCACTATCACAGTGGACTTCGTTCAAGTGAATTTTATTATTTTCAAGAGTAAGTGATAAATTAATGCTTTTACAGCTTTTTGTCTGAATTTACACCCTACGTATTTGAAAGGTTCACTTAGCTAATTCAACACCTGCAATTTAGTTAGGGGGTCACATTACAGGGGTTTCTGGAAAACAAAATAAAATCTTTAGGAATATCTTACCCGCAGTGACCAAGTAAGCATCGGGAACCGTGATGTCACAGACATAGGGTTGCCTAGTAGTGGTCACAACAGAGGTTAGGATCAGAGGTTCAGATGGAGTAGTGGTCGCCAGAGGGGTGGAGGAGAATGTCCCCAGGCTGCCTGCAGCAGTCGTGCCATGGCTGCCCGTGGCACTGGTGGCAGTGGTTGTGGGAACAGTGGTGGGAGCAGCCGATGCATCAGTACCAGCAGTTACGCTGCTTCCTGCTGGAACTTCATATCCAGTGGGAGGGCTAGAAGCTGAAGGAAACGGTGTGGGAGCAAACGATGTGGTCACAGACAGAGATGCTGCAGGAGAGGGCATCACGCTGCTAATGTCAGCATGTGACATCAGGGTGTCAGGGTCTGCAGGAGAAAGGGCTGTGTGGGCACTGCTCTCGCTGCGAGATGTCAAAAGCAGCATGGGGTTAACTGTAGCACCAATATCCTCATCAGAAGCTGGAGCAGTTGATAGCCAAGATGAAGATAAATTTAAGACAGGAGTTGCCGGAAAGGTAGTAAAAACAGAGATCAGATTTGTTTCATTGAGCAAGATGCTGCTGGTAACAGACTGGGTGTCGGAAGCGGGCAGCACCAAGGTAGGAACCATGGAGTTAGAGGTGGAGAGTGAAGGCTCCATCTGAGAGGTAGCTCCTGTAACACCTAAAGTAAATGCAACTTCAGAGCCCACTGCCAATACTGAGGGTGCTTCCAGAAACACAGGCGACTCAGAGTGAAAATCTGATGACGGCGTTATTTCAGGAACATGTGTGCCTGGAACAAAGGATGCATTCAAATAAAAGTATGATGCTTGGTTGAGAGGGAACTGAGAAACCTCAGCGTCAGTGGCAGAGCTGACAGTGGTAACTAAGTCCCAGCTGGAAACATCCTCAGAAAGTACTGATGTCTCAGTTAATGAGGCCTGAGGTAAGAGTGTTGATAAATCACTTCCCATGACAGAGTAAGAATTTAGGATGGCCGATGACAAAGACAAGTAGCTAGGTTCAATAAGAAATGGTGTTGATAAAAGACTGGAAGAAAAATCTGAAACATTTAAAGATGGTTCTTCCCTTGTAGATGTCTTACCAAGCAAAACCACAGATTCTGATGGCATTAACTCTGGCAACTCCAGCAAAGTCGTATGACTGACTGCAAATGATGCTATTGGCTCAGTTGGGATAAACGTAGAGTCAAACAGAACAGTGGTGGCATGAGGAAGTTCTACAAGAGTGCTTGGTGTCAGTGAAACTGTTTCCAGAACAGGGAGGGAAAACTGGGCAGTAGAGATGTTCAGTGATGTTCCTCCAGAGAGCTGATGGTAAGAAGGAGAAATTGTTACAGGTGTACTGTTGTTAAGGGCAGTGTCCATAGTGCTTAATAAAAACATGCCTGAACTGGGTATTTCTGCAAATCTTGAAGAAAATGAAACCACTGGTCTTGATGGAAAAGAAGTATCAAAGATCTCAGGTGCAGGCTCCTCTAATTCATACTCATCAGTAATTACAGTTGTAAATGGAGTTATGCCTTGTACTTCAGAGGCTTTGATGGACAAAGTTTCAACATAATCGCCTGAGCCCACATCATGTTCCGGGGAAAAGCCTGCTTCTGGCAGAAGTGAAACTGAGTCACAATACAGACAAGAACTGTATGATCTCGTTAAAGGCACTGGACTCATGAGCTTACTAACAAGCTCTGATTGACTTGGTGTTTCTGAACTGGCAGGCAAATTTGGTGTTATACTGGAGAATTCATGTGTAAACAGGCTGGCATTAAGAACTGTATGAGAGTCTGTGGAAATGGTAGTTGAGTGAAGTGGGAAAGATGCAAGTGGAAGACTAATAAAAAACAAAGGAGGTTCAGCAGTGGTTGCTGAAGCTGGAGTGACCCAGGGAATGCTTGGAGTGGGGTAGGTCCTTAGACTGAGAGTTTCTGCTGCCCTACTACTTGCATCGGCATAAATGTCACCATGCAGGTTTGCACTCTGTGCTGTGGCGTCTGGGGTCACAGGTCTAGTTTTATACAGCAACTTGAGATGAAAAGGCGACCCTTCTGAAGCAGCTCCGAAAGGCAAAGCTGTTAAATCTGCTTTTATGTTTTCCTGCCCTGCAACTCCTGCCTCTGAAGGAATGGAAGTGAAATAAATAGCTGTATTTGGAGGGTACAACAGCAAGTTTCTGCTTGCAGTTAGCATTTCACTATCTGGTAAAAAAGGCTTCAGTTCTGAAAGAGTGTTACTGTGTTCCGGGACAGCACTCAACGGAGTCTTTCGCTGTGCTGCTTTTGAGATATAGGGTGAAAAAAAGACAGGTAACGAAGGTGTTAACAACACAGTTTCTAATGTTTCTCTTGGTGGCTCTACTGTACTAACTAAGTGATGATCTGTTAAAACTGCAAAAGACTTCAGTGGAGGAGTCCACTGTGCCTTTGGAAATGGGCTAACAAATTCATCGTTGCTTAAGAATGCTTCATTGCTTGTTATGGAGACATCTACCAACGGCGTACTTCTCCCTTCTGAAATCCTGACCGTTTCTTCTTGGTTAAATAAAGTCACATCAAAAGGAGTGGTAACTGATGAGAAAACCATTTGAAGAAAATTACTTTCTTGGGACTCCAAAGTATTTTTTGCTAAGGTCATTTGTGTCCTGCTGCCTGATATGCTTTGGTGCACCTTTGAGTCCATTGAGAAAAAGGAAAAATTTTGCTGCTCCGAGGATCTTTCATCTAAAAAAGGAGAGAGAAAAATAAAACACAAAACCCGTTAGATTAGCACAAGTAGTAACAACTGCAATGAGCAAACTCCATACACAGTATTTCTGAAAAAAACTGCCCAGAATTCAAGGGCTGAGACAAAACCTCTCAGTACATGAAAATCCACCATGAGCGAGTCCAACTCCATTCCCAGGTTCAAACACAAAGGAGAAAAAGCTAAGAATTCATCAGTTATTTTAACAAGAAATTTGCAACAATCACGTATTAATATCATTTACATAACTTGACTATAATTCCTCCTCTCTCACAAAAGTGTTCCAGTGATACAGAGAAGATCAGTATATGAGCTTTTCCAACCACGGACATGTTTTGCAGAGAAAAGGTTGATTTGCGCTTCCATACTTTTCTGAAATGTCAAGACTGGATACTGAGAACTCTACCTTCAGAGGTGAGTATTGAAGGAAATCACAGAAAAGTGCCACCAGCCATTTTTCAAGGATACACACAAAGGCTTCAACTTTAAATTACCTATCCCACTTGATCATCCTATTTTCATATGGGAGTGTCCATACAGTGCTGCTGGAACCTACTGACAACGCACATTAAAAAGGCTGAGGGGTGGGCAGGAATCCCACTCAGTTAACACCAGGGATCAGCTCAAAATAAAAATGACCATACACAGTATAAAGTGCCAGACAGTGATACAGTACACTGCTCAACTTTAACTACATTTGTAACCCTTTAGAGGATGCCTTGAACTTTGTAACCCATGGCAGATCTTGCAGGAGTAGCTCACCCATCTGTTACACACTGTTATCAGTATAACAACACTTCCCAAAGGTGATAAACTGTTGTAATCATCCCCTCCTCCCTTGTCTGTTTGCTAAATTCCTTGAAACAACTTTTCAAGCACTGAGATACCAACTTGATAAATTCTGAAGCTGTTGATCTGAAAGCACAATTACAAGAATTAATGCACAGAGTTAATACCACTAATCACACCAATAAAATACAAGTGCTGTGATTATATAATTTATTTTACAGATCCCACACACAATGTTTTGCAGCATAGCAGATACTAATCCCACAAGTAGTCCCAATCTATTCTTTCCTCCTGAAAAAAAGAAAAAAAAAAAGAAAGAAATAGGTACACCCTTGTAAAAGCTATAAGACAAATATTACAAGTCCATCCTTGACTTCTTCCATAGAGGTCAGCTGTTTGAACACGGCACAGCATAGTACACTGCCGCCACCATGGAGTAACAGCTTTCACAAGCAGTTAAGATGGGTAATGGACAAAGCAGTTTCTAGCAAGCACGGAACTGAAACACAGACTCTGAGCCAGCCCCATTTGCTGACCAAAAGCTGTTCAATGCTTTCTCCTAAAAGTCTCCCTAGTCTCGCTCCTTCCTTTGACTTAGGCTTCCAGCCTTTATTTTTTTATTTGTGATATTCTGAGTAAGCAGGGAGTGAATAAAGGAAAAAACTTGCAAGGCTGTGAAACAGACACTGCCAAAATTAATCACTTCTCCCCCTATATGCATGCACAATCCTTTTAGCCAGCCCTGTAAAATCCTGTCCACCTTGGTCATGCTTTGGACACCTAGCACTTGCTTACACTGAATTCCAAACTGCAGGCAAACATGCTAACAGGTAAAATTCACCTTGATCATCACGGCTTCATGTTGAAAAATCTGTGTGGCAGTAATGCAAGACAGCTGTGTTAGCCTCAACTTAGTAAGTGTGGTAAAAGTGGAACTGCTACACATGAGAGTTAATATGACCAGCAAAGGTGAGTATATACTAATTAGTAACTGAACTTTTGAGCAAGCATCTTTACAAACCTTTGCCCCAAAGCTAGGGGTGATTCCACAAACAACAGTTTTACTGTCTATACATGCCTACGCTGTGTATCATCATCTTTCTTCACCCAGAGAGAGTTCCCATGATCTCTGTTAAATTTGACAGGGGAGCTGTCACAAGATAAGATCCTGCTGGAAGTGACTACACATCACAGAAAGATGTTCTGAAGCCTTACGTGCACCACCATAAGCTGTCCAATAGACATGCATAAAAGGCAAGGGCAATCTTGGTTCTAAATTAATTCTGACTTTAGAATTACCTTTTTCTGGAGAATTTGCTATTTTTTCCTTGAAAGACAAAGTAATAGTAAGTAAAAATTTTATCATACACCTGTGCCTCTTGATGTAAAGTATCTTGCCACTGACACCATGAAGGAAAGAACACAACTTCTGAAAAAGATGTTTCATTTTTTAAAGGAAAACACGCCACGTCTTGAAAAAGTTACAAGCTGTAAGACAATGTAAGAACACTGTTACTTGAGGTAAGTGGAGTAGGAAAAGTTCACTTGTGTGGGTATGATTTTGAAACAACTACTCGCTGGCAAGTTCGCAAGCCAATGTTGCACGCCGTTTGCTTCGCTTAGTGGTTTAAAAGCAGGGAGCATTAGCGACATGCCATTAATAAGACAAATTATTGCTTTCTGTTGTCTCCATCAGACCAGTGTACTACTTGAATACTGCCTGTCAGAACTGCGCGCGTGTCTCATGGAGAGCAGATGGAACACGTGGCAGATGTGCCTGGGAGCAACCAGACAGCCCACAAAGAGGAAGGAACAGCAAAGGAAAACGGGACAGAGGTGAAGGCACATCACAGCATGACAATCACGCCCTCATCAGTGCAGAGCAGCCGATCTGGCTGTACCATGGGACAAAGCAAGCAGACAGATCGCACATGTTCTTGTGCATCTCAATGCCACGACTGCACAAAGCAATTGATGAATATCAATGCTGACTTGTTTGTTTGCACAGCTGTTGTTGGGTGACAGTTCTGCTGTCCAGCAACTGTACTGCCATTAAGCTAGGCAATGGTGACAGGATAACAATCAGACAAGCCAAACTCTGCCAAGCTGATAACATTATGAAAAAGAATAGATAGCTTAGGAAGCAAAGCTGTAATCCCAAATTATAGCAAAGGGGATGAAAGGAGAGCGCTTGTGGCAGGGGCCATGGGAGGCACAGATGGCACCAGGACAATGTCTCAGCTCAGACAATGATATTCGGACTTGGGAGGAGTGACAGCATAGGAAATGCACTGATGAGCTTGGGGTGATGAACTCTGCTGCTTCTGCTGCTCCCCAAAACTGGTAAGAGCCTGAAAGAAATTGACAAGTAATGAAACCTGTCGCTGAACACAATGACCCCGTCAACCGCCAAATCCATCTTTACAGAAGCACAGCCAAGCACCATAACGCCGGCCCAGGCTCGTGTGGATTTGGGAAGGGCCGTAACACCAGCACAGCACTTTCCCATGACTACAGCAAAAGACTGCTGCAGTCTATAGATTTCTTTGGTGACAAAAATAAACTGTGTTGGCTTGCTGGAAAACTATGTGTGTTCATAAGCCAGCAACTAGACTAATCTTTTTTTCCAGAAAGCAAGTAGAGGGATGTAGTTTTCATCCTTCCTGTAGCTGTAGTGCTGAAAAATAATGTCTATTCTGTACTCTGTAATAAAGTAGAAAACAATGATTTTCAAGTATAGGTTTGTAGTAATATATTAATATGTTTACATGCTTTCATATTTCACTTATTTTTAATAAATATATTCTAAATGTAGAATCCAAGATGTAATCTCACCTCTGCCACTGATCTGTCATATGACTTCAAAACAGTTGCATTACTCTTCTGCACTCTGCTACTAAAATGTAGCAGTTGTGCACTGTCACGACTATAAAATTTACTAAAATGTAGACAGTTTCCTATATTATGGAGATGTTAAATTATAGACAATAAGTACAGGCACAACAACAAATACAATGGAGAACTCTTGTGATAAAATTAAACCTTGAGAATAGAACCAGTAGTTTTTGCTCTAGTATTTTTGAGAAACTAAGTAATGGCTAATAAAGGTCATAAACATCAGAAGGTGCCAGTAGACTATCAGGAAACCAGTTCAAAACATACATAACTTTAGAAAAAATTATCTTCTGTGTACTAACACAATGATCTATGAAATTAAATTTTAGTACCTTTATTTTTTAAGCAAAGAGAAAAATCACTCTTTTATTGCTGCCCATTGCTTCAGATAGAGGCATCAGTAGAGAGACAACTGACGCTACCTCTGTTTCAAGTATTATAAGAAAATTCCTATTCACTAACGAGATAACAACAGTTCCCAAGTTACTAAAATTAAAGCTATGAACTCAATAGGAGTTTTCAAGACCTGAAATGGCTCCCTATCTACTATGTAGAGTAGCACGTCACATTTCAGCAAAGCTTTAAACACCATTTTTGCCAATCACCACTACTTAACTTTTTCTTTGAGAACCAGAAAGTAAGAAATTGAAATAAGTGAATGTAGTGTAGGATGAGACCACCCGAGGGTAGAGAATGACAGATGCAAATGTGTCTAAAAAAAATCATAAATCTCCCTCTTATAGTTTAATACAATAACTTTCTAGCTTATTTAACAGCATTTAGTTCAGCTTCCATCAAAAAGAGCTTGTACTTATTAGGTCATAGCAAAAAATCTACACAGTTCTCTTGTATAAGCCTCTAACTAAATTTCTTAGGTGTCTAGCTTCTAGGAAAACACCAGTCACAGAAGCACGTGCAGCTGAAAAGCTGTCTGCTTTCTTCTCTGGGAGGTATTAAGCATGGATTGAACAGTGACAATAATTACCCCTGGCACACAAAAGCCAGGGAGAGGAGGGGATGGGAGCCTGCACCGTTCCTCCACTCCCGAGCTCCAGCTCTCAGCTCCTCTGTGGGGCTCTGGGTGGCTTTTGGAAGATTCTGTTCCCCAGAGCACATGCTGCACCCATGCTGAACGCTCCCTCGGGGCAGTGCATGCTTAGGCTGTGCAAGGGACACAAATCACCTGCAGTCCTAATAGTTGTTTCTCAAAGACATTCATTTTCTTATTGTAAAAGATCAAGAATATCACTCATCACTTACCACACACACTTATGAATTTTAAGCAATTAAAGCTGCTTTTATCACCTGAAAGGCTAAAAGAGAGACAAAGTACAGAAATAAAAAAAATTATGCTAAGTCTCAGGACTCTTTCACACTGCAGTTGAAGATGAAGTTTCATAACAAGTAGAAAGCATTGTATTAAGAGAACAACAACACTGTTAATGGCAAGCATGCAAAGTGAGTGCCCTATGCAAATGCATGCTCATTTTTGCACGCTTCAGGTTTCAATACACAGTCAAAAAAGGAGAGGAACATCTTGAAGTCATTCTTCTACATGCAAACAGATGTGGTTCAGCTGCTGCCCAGGTGTTAGTATACAAGAAATTCCCCCTCCTGCACAGCAAATGAGCACAAGCTTCCATCTCTGCATGAGGAGAAAAGATGCACCAAAGCACAAAGGGAAGGGGCAAAGATAAACCCTTGCTTGCTTGCCAGCAGAGCAGATTAAGACTTTGTGCAGAAAGAGATTTAGTAGAAGACAATCTAACTGCATTTCATACCCGCGTCGAAAAATACATCATTACACTCCTCATCGAGTCCTGTATTTGAAAACCAGTACCAACGAAGCTATAATATCAGCTACGAGCATTCACATTTTCTTCCTCACGAAACATTAAAACAAAACAAACAAACAAACAAAAAAACCAACCTCAAAACTTCCTTTAGGACGCTTTTGCTCTTAACCATCAAGTTAAAGAGCTGTTGGCAGTCTGGGATCCCAACTTCTACTGCAGGGCTGATGGAACGCCTCATCAGAAAACCTAAACCTGCAATCTATCTTCTTATCCAGCAATCTTCCTAACATACCCACTGCTGAGGCAGAACAAGACTCTGTAGTAGTTTACAGAAGTAAATGCTAGATTAAGAGAAAAAACCCACAGCTTCTCTTTAAGACCACTGTAACACATTCTGTTTTGCACAGAAGAGAGGAAAAACCTTGCAACCCAAATGAAGCTTTTCGTAACACTAAAGATAACAGCGCACCACCAGATCAGGCAGTAGGGGCAGGAGAGCATAAAGATAGGGAGTGAGTGAACAACCCCACCACTCACTCCATAAACACAAGGACACCCTGTGATCCACCTCTTAAACTGTATTATTACCTTTGAAAAACCACAGCTTTGCTAACAAGTGAGCTGGGAACAAAATCCACGCACAGAACAGTTTGTTGTGCCTACACAACACCTGCAAACCCAAACGACAGAGGAATCCTCACTCATGGAACTGCATAAAGCTTTTATAGCACCAAGATGCCTTGGGCTGACAGTCCCTCTCTAGAACTTCTCCGAACAGAGACACTGAATGCACAGGTGAGGAAGCAAATCAGCCATGACAACCATCTCAAACACCTCAGGGGGAAGAAAGGTAGATGATGTTTCCTGTACAGGAGCCTTCTACGGCCACTACGTGTTCCTACAGACCATCACCCACAATTGAGGAAAGCAATGGCTTCGTGCAGAGCTCAGTGCTCTGTCGTGACCGGCTGGCTGGCCATGCACACACACGCACAGAAAACTGCAAAACAAATCATAGTTCAAAGTGCAGCTTCTGCTGGGAGCGCTCACACTTTTTTGGTATTTAGCTGTCCATGACATCATCATGTGGGAAGCCATATATCAGGGATGAAGTACACACAAACTTGAAAAACTCTCATCAGATTTGCTCATCATGATAAACAGGACACAGTTTTAAAAGGAAAAAGCTTTCTTTCCCCCTGTTTTTTTTTTCTTTTTTCCCTTTTTTAAATTGCTCTCCACACAGCAACTTGATTTTTAGTCTCTAAAGAGCCAGTGTCAGTTTTCATTCAACTAAATGACTACTGAGAAGCTTTCTGTTTATACTCAACACCACAGTTTCCTCCAAAATGCAGATCCTGGAAGATTTTGAAAAAGCCAGTTAAATTTATGTTAGCTTCTCGTTTGTGCAGATGACACAGTGAGTAGTATTTTGCACTCAACGCATACAAACACTTTTAGAAAAAAAATACATCCTAAAACAAAATAATTATTTCTTAAACTGCGTTTATAAAAGCGCTAGAAGCAATGAAATGACACAGAGCCTGAAGACAAGAGTAACTGCCTAATTAAGACAGAGCCTACGCTATATCCTAGTAACCCAGTTATCCACAGGGACTCTCTTCATTGACACATATCCTTAACTGTGCCATGCTGACAAGGAAAAAAATCCTTAACTGAGCTTTAAGATGTTCAGGTCAGCAGGCTTGCTGCTCCAAAATCGTATTACTTCAAGGAGTAAATGGAAGTCCCAATCTGAAACACGTAAAAGCAGCTCCTCTGAGAAGTTAATCACACAAGACTTTCATTACACAAAGCATGACGAAAAATCTGGAAAGATATTTTCAACCCGTATAATACCATCAGTCTGTATTGAGCTCACAAAACAACAGCTTCATTGCTCCAAGGCCAGATCATAACAATACGCCTGTACATGCTTAATTTTTCAAACAGCTGTATATGCATAAGCAAATAATGCTGAAAAGCTCTTGCACTGTCGGATATGAAGACACTTCGTGTCACTCGCAGCATGTATCACTTGGCAAATCAAGTCACTTGAGAGAGAATCTGACAATGTATTTTCAAAGAAAAAGGAGATTTCATAGAAAATCTGGGAAAGAAAGCAGAACAGTCCCAGCTACCCCAGCCTTTTGGGCTGAAAATAAGCATTCACTAATAGCTAAAAACATGAAAAGAAACGGGATGTACAAAGAGATGGAACAGAAGTTCAAGAAGTACTCATTTTAAGCAGATGTCTGAAATAAGTTACCTAAGATTTTTCTTTACAATGTGCATGTATTATTGGCCTCGATCTCACTTGGAAAAAGAGAAATCTAAAAAAAAAAAAACCTGTAATAAGTAGGAAAAAGTCACTGAATAGCAGCAAAGATCAAACTTCTGCCATAACTTATACCCACAGAACTTCCAGAAGACAATTCCCTGACAAAACTACTGAGGAAGAAGAAAAAAGGCAATACATGTACTATTTCAAATTAAAAAAAAATTAAAAAAAAAAAATCAACCCACAAACAACCAAGTAATGAACCCAACCAAACACCACCACCACCACACAAACAACCCCCAAACACAACCCCCACACACATACACTTTTCTGCCCCTTCCCTATAAGCTATTAGGCTTAGGGGTCCACTACATAACATTTGCAAATTCAATACACGTATCCTTATTAGAGATTCTGGAACTGCACTAGTTTTAAGAACAATTATGATATCAAGTAGTACGCTTCCTTGTGCAAATATCTCAAGATTTAGCAATTAATTCTGGTCTTTTTGTCTTTTTCTCCTTCACAACATCCTCAAAATGTGACAAGTAAAGAAATTACAGTTGCTAGCATCTTAAGAGAAATGAAACTTGCCCAAAGCCTTTTTTTCCTTGCATCCTTAATGCAATACAACAGGCCTAATCACTGCTTTCAGAGCACTCTACTGGAAACAGGTTATCCTGAGCTACTGCTGTCTAAGCTTTCAGACCTGGGGCCAAGTTCATGACCAATACAAATGAGTTCAACTCTACTGGCTTCAGCAAAGTTGCATCACCTTTTCCCAGCACTGAAGTTGGTGCTCTGAGACCACAAGTTATCAGTCATAGAATAACACCCAAGAAATGAAGGTGTGAGTCTCCTGTTTCTCTGTACTCTTAGTTGTTCAAGAGTAGAGTAGAGTTCAAGAATACTCTCGTGGCACTCCAAACTTAAGAGAAAGAAGCTGTGGATACTGAAGTCCCCAAGTCCGGGTAGTAAGACTATCCTATAATAAGAACTGCAGTTTCTGCACGACCGCAGAAACTTCATAGCCTCAGTTAACAGCAGAAACGAAAGAATTAATAAGTAACATGTTAACAAGGGTAGTGGAAATAAATCAGAAAAGGATCTCTGTGGGAAACAAAGAATATATAGATAATCTAGAAAAAATAAATTAAGGAGAGTATTCTCACTAGAAATATGTATAGGAGAACCAGAAAGGTAAGAAAACAACTGCAAAGGACAGAGAAATATATGGGAGGGGAAAACATTACATAGTCCTACTTCATGAGGCAGCCTGCTCACAGCATTTTTACAAGAACAGTATTTCCTCAGAAACATCACAAAGTAAAACTTCCCAATTAACATATTGGGAAATATACTACAAAGCCAACAATAAAAAGCAGAGGAATCTCCACTTAACAAAACTCAACACACACAAGACAAATAAGAAACAGAAACAACTTGTTCCGAAACACATCAGTTAACGTGCCTTTCCCAATCAGAGAGCAACTGAAACATGTTTCAGAACAATTCAGCATTCAAGAAACTGAACAGCCACAGCACAGCCACACCAGCCTTGGAGAAGACATTTTTGTTATAACTGACATTTATGAGCAGCATGAAAGATAATATATTTTCCTTAAAGCAAGGTGGGCAAGGCATCATGCACATGCAGATAACAACAGTCAAACTCTAACACATTTAGTAATAACCATTGCACACTTAATCACCTTGGCTGCCATAAAGCATCTTGTTACAATTAGACTTTTCAAGATCCTGCAGAACAGCACCATGTAAGCCTGGCTGTGAGCTGTTGCCAAAGCGAATTATGACAGAGAAGAGATGGTCCTTCTACCTCCTCACAAGGACCTTTCCTAGTCCTTAAGCTCCTTGGGTCATCTTTTCACTTCCCCATATGCTCTACTTTGTGAGGTTGCACGAGGTTCTAACCTACCTCCATTACTGTCTAGTAAAGCTACAGACACAGGAGTCAGTGATGGGCTATAAATTGTAGTGATTGTACTGATTATATGTAATTGTAGTGATATGTACAGATTAAACATAAACCTACAGCACCGTCAAAGGTACTCTCCACTGAAAAATGTGGGCCAGGATTAGAAGCTCCTCAGGTGACTCTCATCTCGTTAACACCATGCTAATGCCCATGCACACTGCAGAAAGCAACTGGGAAACAGTTGTTGAGATGTATTTTGTCTGCATAATCTACAAGAAAAAGACACTAAAAAAATAAATCAAAGAACAGTAAACATTGATCTCATGAGAAGAATATAGGCTTCTCTCGAATTCAGACCTTGGTATTTGTTTCAAGATGATCTGATCTACATCTGAGGACAACTTAAAAGTTTAACCAAGTGAAGTGTTGATGAGCTCCTTCCTCATGTGGGACTCCTCAGGACAGTACACAATATTTTTGGAAACTGAAACAGACACTCCCTAGCTTCTGAACTGAACTTAAAACTGAGGCTTTTAGTTTATCATGTTCTCAATAGCTTCAACCTATCTACTTGAAAAAGTATCACCACATCAAACCTGGTGAAGCACTGAGTTCCTTTCATATATGGTACTCCTCAGGACAGTATGCTATGTTTGGAAGCTGGGAACAGGTATTCATTGGATTCTAAACTGTATTTAGAAGTTAGGGGTTTGATGTCATTAATAGCTTTAACCTGAAAAATATCACTGCATTGAAACTGGGCCTCTGCAGCATAAATGAGGCTGCCAGCGTTCTCCACAAGGTTTCATACATTTGAGGCATCTCCCATTCCTTTCTGAAATATTCCAAGAGGAAGGAAATAATTCAGTTACATCTGCAATGAGGGAAAATTCGTAACTGGGTAAGCAAGAGCTCAGTTTTATTTGAAATCATGACACAAGTTCCAAGAATAAAAACACAAAGCAGAGGCAAGGCTGATGCACATTTTTTATTTGCATATAAATACAAATAAATAGATAGAATTTTCCAAAATAAAGAACAGACCCCTTTATGATCCTACACAACTATTGTCCTTTATTGCTTGCTTAGTACAATTTAAAATAATTGTAGGCTGCTTCTGTTGATTTTTCAAAAAAATCATTTATGCATATCACAATGTCTCTGAACAGTAAAAATGAAATGAAAATGACTGCACATGAATAACTACTTTCACTTTTATTCCAGATTATGTTAAAATAGACAACTGGATAAAGAAATAACACTAATATGATAATTTCCATAGTCTTAAGAAATTTACTGTTTATAAGAATTCTATCTGTAAGTGAAACAGGTTCAAAAGAAAGGGAAAAGAAATGCACTAACCTTCGCTATTAAGTTATCAGCTACTGCGGATGAAGTATTTTACAATGAACATGAATGTTATTTGATATATGCCTTACAGAGCTACAAAATCCACTCCTGTTTCAAAGGAAAACCGCTGCTAGAGGAAAGCACGTTAGATACAATCATACATACATTTAAGAGCCAACTTCAGCTCCTGTATGTTGGGATTCCTCCCCTTTCTGAGGTGGAAGAGCTGAATTAAAGATCTTGGTTGACTGTCAATGCATTCTTCTCATAATATCCTAATCCCAGGAAATAATATTATTCATAGTAACTATAAATACACACCTTAGAAACCACAATAGAATTACCAAGATTAGTTACCCTGAACAAAGAATTTGTAAGCAACTACCTCAAGAACTGTTCAATTAAAAAAAAAAAAATATCTCAAGAGGAAATACTCTCCTACAGAAAAGGACAACCCCCACTAAAAGAGGATAACGTTTTCTGTATCAAGCTGATTTCAATTATTTAAAAGGCTGCATCATGCATATAGCTATTTTCTTCCCTTACAACAGCTTGGCCTTTCATAAGTCACCCTCCTTGAGTGCTGACGATTGGAAATGGACAGTGTTTCTGGATCAGGTCACAACACAGATACTTTGTACTACTTTACCACATACAACCAAACTAGTATAAAATTTTTATTTATGGTAAAGGAAAAGCAGGTCAGTTATGAGTTACAGTTTACTCTATTTCACTTCCTGTGGGTTCAAACCCCCCTCCAACAAATAGTCACTGGGGAATGGACTTCTAGCCTAATTATCTCTAACTGTGATATTACTACTATCCCACTAATAATCTCTTGCACAGACTGACCTAAAACGGAGACTGCCAAGACTGTAGTTACCATAGACTTAGGGCATAATTTCTCTACTTCATGGATAGAAAAAAGTACTTCAGGGAGGGGTTTTTCCTCTCCAGATAAATATAAGAAATAATTCTGGAAATAGCAAAACTTCTTTTTTCTTTTTAAGTGGACCAGACGGGGTTTAAAAGGGTCTAAAGAAGATATTATTTTTGAGTACAGGAGCTTGATTATCCTTTGCTTTTAACCTTACACAGGAATTCACACATCTGTAAAGTGCTGTTATCCCAACTTGGGAAAGTTTGCACACAGCACACAGAAAACAACTGCCTACACAGAGAATTTGAGTCATTAACTAATACTGGTCTCATCCAGGAAAAAGCATGGTACAGAGAAAACCCGTTAATTAAAAGGAAAGAGAAAATGCACTGGGAATATGACAGTCAGAGCTTTGCTCTCAAATGCATTATATTTAAACACTCCCATTTGCAATGATCGGAGCCTTATTCAAGCTTTGGAGCAAGATTCTTCTGTTCTGTGCAGACCTTTTCCTGCAAGGCAAAAATTATATGACACCCAGCAGAGTGGTACAACCGAGCTGAGCCCCTCCAGCGCAGCCCTGTGCAAAGCACCTTGAGTGCTGCAGGAAGCGGAATGCCCCTCGCCCAGCTGACCGCACGGGGGTTCTGCAGAATGCATACGAACACAAGTCAGTTGCCTTGTGCTGTGATATTAAAAAAGGAAATAAAAGAGCTTTATGTGTGACTTTGTGTCTGGTTTTGGATGCTGTGCCTAAAGAAAAATATGGTCTAATTATAAAGAATCCAAAGAAAATCATTCAAGAATGGACAGAGGTTCTCTAATGAGGAAGCAACTGAGATAGAGTTGGGATTAACAATCCTAAAGGAAAAGTCGTTACAGGGGGAAGGGAAGGTACATAATAAAATGTGCCAATCGTTTTTAAGCACATGTAAAGTTATAGCAAGGAGGAATAATCTCCTTTCCACATTTATACTGGGCAGCTCAGCAGTCCTAATAGCCATTAGGATGAGTTTTCCAAAGGTCGATGTTGCTCTATATTGGAAAGGATTGCTCCAGATAGTCCAGGAGGCTCCATTACTGGAGGTCTTTAAAAACAGTTTAAACAACCACATCAGGAATAATAATTACAGTTGATTCCTTCTTTGAGGCTTTGAGATTTCTTTCAGATCTACTTCCTCTGATCCAGGCTGTTCAGATGCACTGCAAAGGGAAATCAATGTCATATGTGTTTAAAAAAAAACAACTTGCAGGGCTAAACCTTCTGTGAAGTTTTAAAGCTGCTTTAAAGTAAATAAACCAATAAACTGTGTTTATGAATAGCCAAACTTTCCTGCTACTTGAGAAAGGAATTTCTCCAGGATCTGTTAAAATAAAAATGCTAGCTTATATATAGTGAATTTTCACCATAAACATGAGGTTGCCAAGGAATAGGTCAACTAACACAATTAAAGGTATGCACAGCAGGGATTGTAATCGGTGTTTATACAAATTCCCTAATCCTAACCAGCAATTAGCTGTCAATGGATAGTAAGCAAAGTGCATACTACTCTCTTTTAGGAGCAACAGAACAACATGCTCTGTATTCAGCTGGATAAAAGCATATACAGACAACTTCACACCACTGAGGACCTGGCAGTAAAACAGATCAGCGTTTGAAAGCAGTATGTGTATGACTTCCTCACCAGTTGTGCATCCTCTATGGTGAATGTGTTACTTACAGGATCTCTGGACAACCACAAATCTCATTATAGAAGCACAACTTGTTTAGCTATGCTGGACCTTTCTCAAGTGAGGCAAGCCTCCAAATTCTTCCTCTTGCCTTCCAGCACTGCCCATTCCCTTTCAAAGGCCAGACTGTTCAGTCCTTGATTAAAAATGGAACAAAAATACAGTAAAACATTCTGAAAGCCTCAGATGAACATAGTAATATATCCACCTGTAAGCAAAACACAGGCAATGTTCAGCTCCTCAAAAACTATTTCCACTTCTTCCTACTAGCATGAGAAAGGAGGAAGAAATTATAACCAGCTTCTTAGTTACAACCACAAACATTTTAAAAGCATTGCAAGTACAAACACCCATACAACTGCAGTCAAGGAAGTTATTCCCATCACAGACATACCACTTTTTATTTCATGAGACTATTTCACCCTCTTTTTCCCTACCCTGCTGCTTTCCACAATACCTACATCAAGCATAAAACCAAAGTAATTAAAAAAAAAAAAAGTCTTCTGGGCTGCTTTGGACTCCTACAGCTAGCAAAGAAGTTTCTTCAGCAACCTAGGCTTTGGTTATCAGCAGCTGCACTTCAGGACCTACTTGGGTCTCCAAAACTACATACATTTTTTTTTCAGCTAGTGCTGTCCTTCTAACTGAGATTAAGAGAAAAGTAGGACAGTTCCTGCTGCTGTGGAATGCTTTAAATCCCTATCACTGCCGACAATAATTGCATGAGAGAAAGCTGTGAGCATAAACCGCACACCAGACTGAAAAATTTTCCCCTAACTTATACTATATGATGCTTCTACCTGAAGAAGCTCAGATGAGAAATGGGTACAGACAGTTACACTTCTGTGCTGGAAGGTCAAGGCTCTGGTGCCTGCAGCAGTGCTGGGCACTTCAGCCTCAGTTAGGAAGGCAAAAGAGGCTGCTCTTTATATGCAAGTAAAACTAGAAGAAAATCTATATGTGCCTGGCCCTTAGAGATGGAGGTACTTTAAATACTGCCATCCTAGCGTGGCTTGCCTCCTTCTAGTATACGTTGCCACCTGACAGGTGGAATAGTTAAAATGGGAACTCTGAGTGACGCTTCTAGTTTTAGTAAGCGAAAGATATTTTGCTCTTACTTGCTGTTTTATGGCACCATGTACAAGCCCCTAGCAGAGATTCAGACTCCAGGCCTTGGCAGCACCTGTTTGACGACATCCTGCTTCATAAAAATTATAGTAAGTGCTGGTAGGAGTTTTGCCTCAGTCATAATTTTCTGAATTAAATTTATTTTAAATTACTGAAACAAGACCCAAAATATTTTTTCTCTAGGTCCTTATTCTCCTGCAAAGTTAACTACCTGGCACCACTTCTACTTAAGCCGATCTTAGATTTTATTCATTCATTCACACACACTCATTACTTATTAATTAGGATTTGGAAAAAGCTAAAAGCATACAGCCAAGGAAGCTTCCTACAGATTCAAGAGTAACACTGTGATTATTTCCAGTAGCATTTTCCACGTTGGCCCATCAGATCACTGAATCATTTAACCCACAAGTGTGTTTGCCTATTATCTCTCCAAATGAATGACACAAAGGCTGAACACTCAGTACCAGACTCAGCTGAGACACGTGCAGTAGTGCTCCCATCCAAGAAAACTTCATTTTAAAATGCATAGCCAGGTCTAGTATACATTTCAGTCAAACCACAACCCGCTTAATAAAGAAACAAAAAATATACAAAGAAGAGAAGTATATTAGCACAAGTATTCACAGAGTACAGTCATCTATCTTCACATGCAGCTAAGTCACCAAAGCACCCATTACAAGCTTCCTTGAGACCCTCACAGTCTAGGCATCCCTGCAATTACCTCTGTAATCTTCTTAGGTGCTCAAAAGCCTCTGTAAACATTAGTCATAAAAAAAGGGAAAAAAAAACCCCAACCCCCCCCAAACAAACAAAAATACAAAAAACAATCACTTTCACACATCTTGCAGCACCAACTCACAAACCAATAACCACACTTTGTGGTAAAGGACTAGTTACCCTTTTAAGGGACAGGAGAGAAGTACTAAAACTACCCGCGGTCAGTAGTTCTAGTTTTAGCAATTTCCATGCTCAGAGACATGGAATGTGCCTTCCTGTTTGCCCTGTCTGTGAAATGTCACATTATATAAACTATCTTAAGATGAAAGCAAATGGAAGGTGTCTAATGCCATCAAAGTTAAAAGTCTATATAAATATATATTAAACATATATATACATATATATCACATTTAGTAGATCCAATACATACATACACATAGTACCTAATACATTAACATGTGTATGTTCTAGATCAGTTCTAAGGGTCCTCCCTCCCACACAGCTGAGTTTAAAGCTGTGATATTTTCCCAATTTTCATAGCCTGAGGTTCACTTCTTATTTCAGTATTATCTTATTCAGATTGTCTTCACACAACAGATTAAAACACAGGGTATCACATAATGCTTATATCCAAACTCTGCTATGATTTCATGGAGATTTAAATACTCATGTCCGCCTCTCTTCTCCCTCCAGTTCTCCAATTCTCAGCCAGCAACTTAAGTCAGGATAAAGATCTTAATGTTCTTGTCAAGATTTATAACACCCTGATCAATCTTTTAAAATTCTAAGGGCCTTTAGGCACAGTAGGTGAAAAGATCACCTTAAGGAAGGCTACAAGAAAACCAGCAAGAAATCATGATTGTAGGTGTGTAAATAAAGTGTGTTGTTCCTCCTGTCAGCAGAAGGCAGCAGTGGAAGAAGGGCACTTTGAGGAGCATGATTCCCAGCCCAGACTCTGAGAGACATTGCAGCAGCCTCCTTTGCAGATCTGCTCCCACCAGCTGACACTGATGCACGGGCTGGACAGACCAAAACCTAACAAGCACTATTCTAAGCCTTATTTCCTAAGTGAGTATGGAGTAAGTTGTTCTACATTCTGTCCTCTCCAGTAACTTCTGAATCCAACGGCCAATTCAAAAAGTACTCAGAATTCTAGAAACTCAAAAATAATCAGTTTCACTCATATTTCATGAACATAAGCATCTGAGATGAGGAAAGTATAAATTAGTCATTCATCTGCCCTTCTCTCCACTGAGTGAGTCTCAGGCAGAGCTCAGCTTTTAACATGCCTTTTGGGAGCAGCTGGCAAGCAAACCTACATATTCACAGCTCCAGACATAGCACCACACATAAATGCTTCTCTTGCAGCACAGATATCTCTTTGACATTGATCTGCTGTTACTGCCCTGGTTGTACAGAGATGGAGGGAATAGGGAGAAACAGGACACTACTGTTAAGGCACTGGGATTCATAAATTTTGCCCATCATGGAACAGATTTCTTTAGACCAAGTTGCCCTTCCATCCACCCACCTAGTTATGTTCTTTGTAGAAATCCCAAAATCCAACTAGTCATGACACCAGCTTTCAAGTGGCTGCACAAAACACGAACGTAATCACTTTAGAAAACGGATCCTTCTTTCAAGTTACTTCTGCACATGGATTGAGCAGCCAAATACTTTCAGATGCCAAGCTCAACCCAGCAAACAATCCAAATGTCCTACACAAACATAAGACAGTAGGTTTCATCTCAATGAGAAAAGAGGCAGTCATGTTTTCCCCAAATAATTATTCACTTGTTATTTTACTTGTTAAGTAAAAAGATTAAAACAATTGTTTGACAACTATTATAACACTATGAAACTGCTACATTATTCCAACTCTGATTCCCATTTCCATTACTGAAAGACTCCACTTCAAACACAGACAATAATGGCAGCCCTACAGCAGATTCCACATTAGTCACAACCAATATTTTCATCTTAATATGATCTCCTTTAATAACCCCCTCTTCCACTAAAACCAATTCCTGTATTTCAGTGAAATCTGTCCTTTTCTAAATCCTATTTCCAGCACTAAATACTACAAAAACTTCTTGACAGTAAGCATGGTTTCCTTCTGGTTTTAATAACGGAATAGTAATGTGCAACTACAGCATTGTCTACACTTCAGTCTGCAGCTGGAAGTCCTCTGAAGACAGATTTCCTCTTTCAGTCTTACTGAATACTCTGTTCGCTTCATAAAAGAAATAATTTGATTAATACAAAATGTAAAATGAGCATCTTATCTGATATGGTATCAAAGAGAATCAATGGGAGGGAAGCAGAATTTATGCTTATGTTTTATCGTATAGGGTTATAAACTAAAGAGGTAAAGCAGACTGAACTACAATTATCACTTGGACCAAAGGCTGGAGCTACTTAGCACAAGGTACATGTTACTCTCAGGTCTCTGCAGGTCTCCTACAGACACCATGAGTCAGATTTAAGTAATAGCTGGGAACAGAATGCACCACAATGCACTAACCTGAGCATTGTGTTCAGCATCACTCAAGATAAGAGATATAGGATATTCATCGTCATTATTCTCCAAAGTCTTTTTGCCTCCTTTACCTAATTTATGTGCACAATTAAATTATGCATATATTCATGCATTTAAGTTATTTAACGGTTTGACTTAGAAAATCTCTAATTAGACTTAGCAGTCCTCATCAGAGAGTTGTCATTTCTGGATACTTAAAGCAGCAGTGTATTATAATTTCACATTTGGAAATTATTCTAATTTCACATTAGTTCTCTTAGCCTCTACGGATCAGAAATTTCACTTCTATTTCAAAGCCGTAAGCTGAAATGCTGCACAATCTGTCAGGGGATCTAGATAAATACATCAAACAGGCCAGATCTGGCCTAAAGGCAGGATGTACAGCTTTCCTGTATACGCTACATTCTGGCTCGATGACTCAGTGTCCAATATGCACAGGTTACACTACGGAACTGATAAGAGATGGTTTTGGGGGACAGAAGTCTAAAATCTATGGGTTATTTTTCCAAAATCAAGACTTACTTGGGAACTATGTAAGAACACAATAGCCACCATCATTTTATCCATGTTATGCCAGAAACCAAGCTGTCAACATGCAAAGCAGCAAAACTAAAGTAACCTTTGAAGAGAATGTGCTGAGACAGGGAAAAGCAACACACAATATATCTGGTTAAGCATTCGGGTTTTTTTAAAAAAAGTTTCAATATAAAACAAGGCCTTTCGAGGAAAAGTTATATATAACAGCCTAAACCAATTGGTCATACCATCTAATTACTCAGAAAACAATGCTGGTACAGTACTATCACTAATCAGGGTAATGATCTTTTCTGTCTCTCTCTCTCAAAAAAAAAAAACCCACCCCAACAAAAAACCAAACAAACCCAAAACCCAAAGCAAACAGAATACAGAATTCAGCAGTCATCTGTTGCATGCCAGCTTTAAGTGAACTTTGATTAGCACTGCAGCCAAGAATCCCACTGTGGTGAACCTTCCATCCCCTTCATCCAACCAGTAATTTAATTCCCATAAGGAATTAGAAAGGCTAATGAACTAAACAGCTGCACAGAGTTAATTTCCGCATTCTCAGTGCATGCATGTTTCTTATGTTTCTTCCTATGTGTACAAGGACATTTCTGTTGGAGGAAGAGGACGAGTAAGAGGCTGAAGGAAAGGGTAAAGTCAGACTTTGGCTGTTGCACCTCAGTGTAACAGTAAATGAAACTGTTGAACATCATAGCAACAAGAACTAGACAAAAAAATAAAATTCCATAACCTCTAACTTTCTACTGTTTGAACTATTGAAATAAAAACAAATTATTTAGCATTAGTATCAGTTTAGGATTTAATTAAGTTTTTATTTCAAACATATGAAGGAAGCATCCACTCTTAAACAGAAACTACTGTAAAACAGGTTATTACTTGCATTATACTTACATTTAAAAGAGGATAGAAAAAAGAACACAGTGCTTAAAACACTCTGCACACCTCACCTGGAGCTGCTTAAAATCGTGTGTGGCCACAAATGAAGCCACTAATTCTGTCCCAAGAAAGCACAAGGAGTAAAGAGAGGAGTGAGACCCAATACAAGGGAGAAGTCAAGTAAAAATATGTCAATTTTAGTGTCATGGAGCAGCAAGTTAAGATGAAATCCCAGGAAAGAGAAAGACTGAAAAGATCCTCTACTGTCATTTAAATATGTAGTTGCTTAGCTAGCTAAACATAAGTGTAACTTTTGGCTTGATATTTGTCCAATAACCCATAACAGCAAGCAAACACAAATCAGATGTAGCCTTTTGCTTATTTCCTTAAACACAGAGAAATCTAAAAGACATGCAAGATGAGATGGAGCGGAAATGTCACAAAATATTTATTGAGGTGCCAAAAACGGAAGTACTGGAGCAGTGCAAATACAATAAATGTAAAGTTTGAAACTGCACAGCATTCCAGATGACAGTAACCAGGAGGACACCTGGCTCAGTCTGGCTAAGCTCAGTTATAAATGTGAAACAAGCAGAAATGGTGTTTTACTGATTAAAAGCATCTCCAACTCAACAAACCTGCTTCTTCTGTGTTTGATTTCAGAAACTAAGAAGACAGATCACGTAGGGCTTTGATCTATTTGAGGATACATTTAGCTGTTAACTCCTGATCTACAACTTTTTTTCCATTTTCTAGTGCTCAGTTTTTTTAAATCTAAAACCATAGTATATATTAGTACAAGTGAGATGTCTCCCTGCTTCAGCAGCAGCAAACACTTCAGTCAGCTCACCAACCTAAGCACCAACAGAATGCTAACACTAAAAAAAAGAACCCACCCATAAAAAACACCCCAAAAAACCCCACCCCACCCTTAAAAAGGTATATTAAATGAGGCAAATTTCAGGTTAAGCAGTTGAGCAGACAAAATCTGTCTAGCCTATGCTCTACCTCTAGAGAAATGTAAATAAGAATATCTGATCTTAACAGCAGTAAAACTGAGTTAGTGGTGCTGAACTCTTTAAAAGTAAATTAAGTATTAAATCTGTTCTGCTTTTCCCTTCTTCCATATGCTAACAACGTAAATCTAAACATTCTAGTCACTGAGTGTGGTTTATTTTAGAGGAGATGTTTTTGAAATTTTGTTTAAAAACAAATCACTGATAATCAGCCTGACATTTATTAGGACCCTTGCCACAGTAAAACATGATCTGGCCTTCACAATGAGGAAAACAACCAGGGAAACTGAGATGGCCTCAGAACACTAGAACTTGAGTTTGCACAGGAAAACATGTTTTGTTTTGGTTTTTTTTTAACATGAGGTGGTACACTTTGATAGCATATTTTTCTAGAAGGTAATTTTTATTCATTGTGCAGTCTTTTGATTTTGCTTTTCCTTCCCATTAAGCTCTATGCTTGACATTTTACCTTTAACTGAATTCTGCCAATTAATAGAACCTTGAAGTGCTATGTGCTTTAGTACTCACCTGCTTATCAACACAACTATACCACAGTATCTTCCTGCAGCTCTTGCACATCAGGCATGAAGACTCCACATCACTTACAGTTTGCTGGTTTCTAAGCAAAGATTTGAGCCACAGTCCTCAGGATAGTACTCTGAGCTGATTCAGCAAGTCCAATTGAGACTTCACTAAGTATGAGTCTGCTTTCAGGAACATAGGTTTGAAGTTCATTAGAGAGAGTAACTCAAACTACTAAAAATCAGCACCTTGGAATCAAAGTTTTAGAATGAAAGCATATAATGAATAAAATATCTGTGCATTTTGTGACTTCCAACTCTCATTACTCCTAGGTCCCTGAACTGCACACCTCTGATAGCACCAAGAAACCTCACCTCTTCCACCCCTGCACTTTCCCCTCTCTGTGTACCTCCATCCTCTCTTCAGAACACTCTCCTTTTTCTCATCTATGAACTTGGAAATCTCCTCTGATCCCCTACTTAATTTCAAAACAGAGTAACATCCTAGTTTGGATGATATCAGGTTGTTAAAGCTTCTACCAACAGCTGATGACCTAGCAAGCATTATTTTAACTTTTCTAAAGCAAAGCTCTTACAAACCCTCATCCTCACCACCATTTCTTTTTCTAGCCCTGCTAGAGTCTCCTTTAATGCAACTACATGGCACTGCATCATGGAAACAAGACAGAGCTATATAATAAAAAAATAACACTTACTCTTTTGTCCAGTATGTTGTATCTCAGAAGGGCTGAGAAATCTTTCTCAAGACAGAAGAGCCATACAGGCTGCTGTAACTCCAGATTAACTTCAGTACATGCTATATTTAATGCTCTATAAATTGCGAACGTTTTATTCTGGGTCCACACATTCCCCTAACTCATTTAAACCATAAAGTAAATATTAAACAACTATTCTTTGTTATTTTTAAAAGCTGTAACTCATATTAGAACAGTATGTTAAACCCTTGGGAGCTTAGTGGATCACTTCAACTAATTCTTTTTTCCTCCTTCTGTAAAATGTAATCATGACATAGCACTGTAATGTAACAGCTGTGTTGGTGATACATTAAGATGTAATCCCTAAGACTGCTCAAAAACTACTATGCTTTTTACCTTCAGAGCCTCCCACCACACTACAACTCAAACAAAAAAGGGAGCGAGAAAATTGTTTTCTGAAGTCTTAAATCCCGAGATCCACCTGTCATCCTCATCCTTTTCCACTTTACTCTTCTACGTGGGGAAGCATAGATCATTTTAAATCCAAGCTTAGAGGTACTCGCTTGTATTCATCTAAATATTCAATGATGCAACACTTCATCATTTGCAACAGGTTGTTAGCTTTATAACACAAAGCAGTATGATTTTCCTAAGAGGACTTATTATGCTGCCCTTAAGTTGATAAAGAACTTGCAGAAGAGTCTTGCAAGAGGAAAAAAAAAAAACAAAAGCCAACAAACCCAACACCCTGGCTTACCACAGTAAAGAATATTCTGAGTATTACATAAATATAAAACATTTACATACTTCTAATGAATAACAAATGCAGCTTTCACTTAAGTAATGGGTAACCTGTTTCAAATTAAAGGTTCCTCATAGTGATTCATTTGGAAAGACAGACATCTGAACATAACATCCACACAGCTTATTACCACTTTGTGAAATCTGCAATAATTTTACTCAAAAAGATCCAATTATTAGTAGTTCAGAGATGGAACAAGGGCCACTGTGCTTCCAGAAGACATATTAATCACTTCCCTAGGAGCTAATCGAGGTAAAACCTGACTGCTTTTCTCTTATCTACATGATTATTTCATTATTCCACAATAATGCTTTAATATTCCTATAGTCCAAAGGATTTTGCTTTCCACAGACAGGTTTAATTTACAATTCCTAGCATTGCATGTTTAGAGGCTCACCAGCCTGGCATTCTCCAAGCCCCTTCTACCCTCTGGAAGAACTGAAGTCATAAAAACAGGGATAAGGAGATGAGGAGCATTTTGTTTCTTGCTTTTTAGGTAGTCACATATGTGAAGAAAGAATGAAACATTAAGAGAACTATATAATAAGAAGCACATATTTCAGAAAATGTTTTAAGTTAGGAAAAAAAAAAGGAAACAAAACAGGCTATACTTGAACTCCACATGCAAGGTTTTTGTTTCAGGCGGCAGTCTTTGGGTGTGTTAAATTTACTTCCATCCTTTTTCCTTCATCAACAAGGGTTTGCATTACCAGATGCTCTTATACAGTTTACAGCTGCCCCATATGGAACTCCAACAATAAATATGCATAACTATGGAAACCAAAGCAAAGGTCAGAAAAAAAAAAAGTCAGTGGTTTAGTAACCTGATACCACAGTTTTTTAATAGTTACTGAACCTAAATCTTTCCCAAATGAACCAGATTAAAAAATGTCAAACTTATTTTGCATCCAAATGCCTCTCTATATATTCTTAAAATCTAGAGAATACTTACTTTTTACTTAGTCATTTGTGTTAAGATTGAGCTGCTGCCTACAAGCAGCAAAGTGCTTTCTGCCAGAAACAAAGTCCATTAAATACTCACTGAATTCAATAGGTCATCAGTAGTACACCTCAAAAGCTAGATCTTCGAGATTATTTCCAGATCTTACTGAGCTACTTCTTCCTTTAAATAATCCTATGTTTATGTTGTCCATACTGTGAGGATTTCAGTGAATAATCACCACCTGTTTTTTCTTTTTCAAACCATCACCCTCTTTTGATTTCAGAACAAAAAGTGGATACTGGTACTAACAGTTCAGTAACACTACAAACATAAGCTCTCTTACCTTGAAAGTTACAAAGAATATTAAATAGAAAATTTGCGCATGTCACTACATAATCTTTTAGTGAGGAACAAAATTAAAATACACCTGCAAAAGTATGTTCATTTACTAAGCCCACCAAACCTGTTATTTACCCTAAACTAACAAAGGACCTAATCTGTGCCCCCAGAAACAGATACAAATTCCCCTTCTTGCTATTGGCAGAAGATTAAGTCTTTTCAAAAGAAATGGCTTAGTACAAAAGTATTTCGTTCTTAGCCACTCTTTCTTCCACGAAAGGAAATTTGAACCCCAACTCCCTCCCACCCCTAAATTCAGTATTCTCTCCTCCAAAATAAAATCTTTCAGACCCAGTTGCAGGTAAAAACTCCTAAAAGGCATGGCTCACGGTTTCACAGTTAGGACTGTCAAATACTGTCCAGCTGCAATTATGAAGGATTATTTATTTTTAGCAAAACTGTAGTTGACTCAGCTCTAGAGCACATTACAGAATTAGCAAACAGTGACTTGAGTAAGGCTTTTAATTCAGAAACCTAGAAGGCAATTAAACTACTTAATATAAAAATTGAGCATTTTCTGAGAGGTCTTGCCCCATATGAACGACGAACTTAAAACACTGGCGTTGTTCTTAGAACAGTAAGGTTTGGACACAATAGAGAAGTTTAAATATTTAATTTAGACTGAGCTGCAAGTCATTAATTTTTTATTGATGCAAATCTACAATTCAGCTAGAGCTAGATAGCGATGCAACCCAGTGAATTTCTCCAACAGAATGGGATATAACCTCCTCCTCCCAACAACATCATCTGCTTTTACATGGGGATCTCGGGCCATGACAAAGTCGGAACCACATCTGGGCCTGGATGAAGGTGCATCCTCTGCTCATCATTATACTCACTCTTCAAAAATGCAGCTTGGTCATATATCTGGAATATACAATTACAGCATCAATTTACACAAAACCATTCTCAACAACACAGTGTTTTGAGAATGCCACAGGCAGTCAGAAGCTACTTTGCATTTACAGCTTTATTGATGGTGATAGAACATTGCTCATCCAAAGCCAACACACTGAGGAAATAGAAATAGTAATATTGAAAACAGAAACATATCTGCATTCTTATATGCAGAGCAAGACGGAGGTTTTAGCTGCTAGTTCATCTAAAGCTGGAAGCAGTCTACCTAAAGCAGCTAAGGTTTGTTAATCCAACAAATGTGCCAAAGAGGGAAAATTCTAACCTCTTCCAAGTCCAGTCAGTGTTAAAGGCAAATTATTCTTTTATTTTCATTTTTAATGTTCTTAAATATTCTGTTTAAAGTATATATTTAAAATTTAAGTCAGCCTTGCTGCAAAGTACTAGTGAGTCTCGACATTACATGTGCTTTGTAAAATTTACTTCTATTTTCCTGGGAAGCAAGAGGAGTCCCAATATGTGCCCAAACTTTTTCAAAATAAGTCTTATTTCAGCTTCAAAAGCTCAGTACTTAAGTCAAATCAGTCAACCAACTAGTAACAAAAAACCTGAATTGATGATGCATGGTATGCTGTTGTGCGCCTTAAGATTACATATAAACAAAATAACCTCATTTTGCTGACACACAGACGCGCGCAGCCAGTTTTACAAGGAAGTCTGTGTATGTGCCATTTCCAGCAAAATCCAGAAGTGATAGGTGCCCAAGAAACATCAAAATGGAAACATTTTTACTACGCCAGAAGAACATATTCCCACAACACTATTCAAAGAGGAAGCAGCTCACAGAGGACAGGCTACAGAACCTGTAAAGTGTTCTCTGGTCAAGCCCCCTCCTCCTATTGCTGTGGATGCATGAGGTGGCCAGGGCCAAGAGTAGAAACTGTTGGTCAGAAGAAGGATGGAGATAAAACAAATGGAAAAGGAACAGTGAAGACCTCCACAAGCATTACTGAAGGAGTGAGGGGAAGTGCTGCATACCAGCACTCAATATATGTCTCTCACCCTTGAGCAGAGATGGAGGAATCCAGGCAGATCACCCAATGACCTGTGCATACAGCAAGGGAAACACCTTAACTCCATTAACAGGGATTCAGGAGACCTGCAGATTTGGGAATGACCTGCAGGACTAACCATCAGGCACACAGGGGTTGTTCAGTAAGGGCTCAATGAGGCTCCTTGGTTATTGTGGGGCACCTATGCAATGAGGAGCCTTCAGAGCCTGGAAAAGTCCAGAAATATCAAGAAAGATCTCTTGCCAACTGGAAAGAGTTACATGTTGCATTAGAGGCATGAGAAAAGAGTACATACAGTGCATACTCCATATGGACTACTCACACCATGGACAAGTTTGGCAAGGCTTGGAGGTGGGCAGAGCTGACCTGGCAGTGACGCTGATGAAGCAGGGCCTACCTCCCTCCTCTCATGGAAGCTTAATGTTTTTTTTTGTTGTTTGGGTTTTTGTTTTTTTTTTTTTTTTTCAAATGACCACTACTCCTACTAATCCTCTCCTTAGTGACAGACTGTTGTTCTTCTCTAGCCACCCTAAGAGCCTCCCGTAGAGAGAGAAAGACAAAAAACCAAGGGGAAACAACGTGATTTAATTGGACACAAATGAAAAAGGTCAAGGACAGTGAAAGTCAACATAAAGAGAAGGAACTGTAAGGAGGATCAAGCAGAGCAGTCCCAACAGCACCCACCATTCTCTGAAAGGGGACAGAATATTGTGGAGAAGGATTTGGGTGACTTCTGATCTAACCTAGCAAGGTCACATTTAAATTGCTGAACAAGAGACAGGAACATGTAAATTAGTTATTTCAAGTCCCTGGCACACAACTGTCTGAATGGGAATTAGCTTCAGAAAGTACTTATAAAACAGATTGCACCTCTATTGCTTCTTAACATAAAAAGGGTACACATCCTGCTGGCAGACTCCGGAGGACACAGTTTAACCATCTGCAAAGCAGCACAACGTGTGTGAAGAACAGATTATGCCAAATCATTAACTGCAAGTGAAGTAATGATTGGTTAGATCAAGTTCCTACAGTATTTGTCTTCATCAAGATTTTTCAGCAAAAGCCAAAATCTCTGTCAAAATAACAGCTTACAGGGTATTGAAAGCAAACATTTATCATACTGAAAAATAATGTTAAACACATCATTTCATGAAGCAATCTTGTTTAGATAGTTAGCTACTCCATTACTTACCAGATTCATTTCCTATTCCAATCATTACCTCTTGACAGAAAGTAGAGAGAGAAATCCACATTGACATGTTAAGGAATTCGAATCCAATTTCGTGACGTTGATTTCAAAGCATTTTTTGAGGAATTAAAAGAAGTTAATGAAATGGAAGCACAACTTCTAAGTTCTAGGGGCAGGAGGATGGGAATAAATCACTGCAAAAGTGCTAAATCACTTGTTTCCAATCTTACTTAATTGCTGACAGACACAGTTAAAGTTCTAGTAAACTTACAGTTTAAGAATGCATTCTTTTTTGCAGCTTTAAAAATTATTTTCATTGCCTGAAATCTTCTATACAGAAAGCTATTGCAAGATCGCAATCGTGTAGATTAAGCTAAATTATCATGGGAGGAGAAGGAACAGCAAAAGCAGCTCTTGAAAGTTAATACCAACTAAATGGAGAAAGGAAAGAGTGAAACTGAAAAAGCAAGGTGTCTGATAACTTCTAGAACCTAATCTTTTTTAATTTTTTGAATTTTTAAGGTTACATTTTACATAGTCAAGATATGAAGTTCTCAAGTGGATAATAAATTAATGTTTTAATTCATGAAAATCTACTACATACACATACTTATTAAATATATATTTGGACATCTGTATGCATATATAGAGAGAGAAAAATACCTGGACAAATAAAAACTTAGCCATTAGTAGAGATGAAACAGAATTTTCTTCCTCCTTGATAATGAAGGCTTGAATAACTTTTTAAATAGGAATTACCTCTATACTTTGGGGATTGCATCTAACAAATGTCTTGATTGGGGGCAAAGTCATTACATAGTCAAAGTCATTGCTAACATTACTTCCATTTTATTTACGAACTGGGAACTACAACAGGATATGTGGAGTATGCTGCTGAGATATAGGTGACCTGATTTGTCTTCTGCTGTATATGGGGCTGCCACCCACTGGAAACAGAAAAAATAGGACAGTTCTTAAAGTTCAACTGGACAAGACTGGACTTTCTGCATTGAAATAGAACTCTGAAAGTTAGAATGATTTTGATCATTAAAACAAAAACCACTCATTTTTTTAAACTCATAATATCAGCCTGTAAAAAACAGATTCTATCACAAATTAAGTTATATGAATCATTTACCATGACTTCAAAAAATCTTACTTTATCAATGAAGGGTAGCAAGATTTCCCTAGTTAGCCAAAGACACTAGAGTTTCAAAGATTTTAAGATTCAACAATACTAAAAATCATATGAAGTTAGCCAAGTTAATAAGAACAGTGAATAAAAGATGTTGCAACAATATTTTTCTTAAAATACTATCTACTTTCGCACTGAAGTTAGAGACCCTCACCATTTCTCAGGTGTGATTTGTTGAAAAATATGAAAATCATGACAATTTCCCACCAGGAGAACCTTTGGAAGGGAAAAGATCAGCCTTTTCTCATCAGCGCAGCTGTAAGTCTTTTGTTTGCAATGAGGAACGCTTCATTTTTCATTTTGTGTCTCTGTTTCAAAACAGGGGCACTGCTGATGTCAACTGCCTTAAGACTTACCAGTTTCCTGAATGATCACCCAAGCAGTCTTTAACCTTCTTAAACTGTTTATTATGGCATAAAATCAGATTTGACCATGCTAAGTGGCAAAAATAAAAAAAAAAAGGGCCACAAGCATTAAGAAATTATATATGAGGTAATTCTTTTTTCCTCCAAAATTGCTATTTTACATTAAGGGCTTTTTTTCTGCATAGGTAAAATGTATTTCTAAGCATTTAGCTCCCAGTGCAAATGAAATCACAAAGACATCCACAATGCTTGCTCAGTTGCTACAAAAATCATCCTGCCTCGTGCAGCTCCAGCTCTTGCCACAGACATGTCAGACAATTTCTATGGATTGAGTGCTTATTATCTCTTCCTTCCTCACTATGATGGCTTGAATTTAAAAGCACAGTGGAAACAATACTTGATTGAATCGCCTGTTAACTGAAAACATAACAACATCAAAGAATTAAGCAAACAATACTCAAGAGGGGTCCAATTCACCTCTAGCCTTGTAAAGTTATTGTTCTTTGTATTTGCGCTTATAAAAGATACCATATTAAAAATAACAAACGTAAAAATACCTTTAGGAATCAGTATGCTCTCCTAATGGCAAATACTATGGCAGAGAGATTGCATCGTTTGTCAATAAATAGATGTTTTCTTGACAGTAGGTCAACTCTTTTTCCGTTCACGGCCTACCTAGACTGCTGTGGTAGGAGAATGAGTTATCAGAAAAGAGGGAACACAGCCTGCACAAACCCCTCTCTGGGTACCCCAGGCCTGGAAGGACATGTGAGCTCAATGGCAGAGCTATGAAAACTGAACTGCTGGTTTTGGAACCAGCATCACAGCAGTGCTTGCATGAACTAGCAAACCCTTCAACATCCAAGCCGGCTTTGTGCAGAGCCACCTTGGACATAACCAAAATCTCAAACAATATTTAAACACAGTTATATTACTGAATTCCTCTCACAGAAAGGAAAAAATAAAGGTAAATAGCCAAAACAGGAAGACCGTAGTCAAAGCAACTAGCAATAAATGGTCTCTCTCACCAAGTTTTGCATACTTTGGTATCCATCTCAACAGACAGGAAAGACATCCCATACTATTTTCTTTGGCATGCCTTTCCGTCACCTAATTTCCCACCAAAATGTCAATCTTCACAAAAGTGACTCTTCAGAATGAACTCAAAGTGACTTGTGGATGAGCTCTAAAAAAATTTCCTTAAAGGAAGGAAGCATGCACCTCCATGAAGAGCTCAATAATTAACACCTGTAGCTGGAAACTAGGAAATTATACGAACAAGAAATTAAATGAGCTTTGAATTAGCACTGCAAAATCTCTAGAAAGTGGTTTGTAAGATAATTAATATGACAGGCCCTACCCTACAGCAAAAGGTAAATAATGGAGAGGTTCTCTCCACTGCATTTAAAAGCTGAGAAAAAAACTACGTAAATCATCACTCTAAGGTCAAATGGTTTGTACACAAAAACTCAAGTATTGAAATTTGTGTTCTCTTCTTTGCAGACTTAAGACATCTTCTCTCAGTTGAATTACTAATGGAATAACAATCACAATAATAAAAAGCCTTTTTGAATTACCAATCTACAAAATCCATTTTCTGCCTTATTAAAGGGTAAAATGTTTGCAGGAGTAGTTTTTCCTTCCCTTGCCAGTACATCAAGTGTCTTCTTTCAATACCATTATTATCTATTCACTGTTTTCAGCCTTTGGGCTGATCTTTGGGAAGATCTGACTATTGATAAAGCAACAGATATAAATCAGGTGGCACATGGAGATGTCTGTAAAAGGCATCTCTGTAAAGTCACTTTCAGGAATCAAAGGCCTGGCAAAGAGTATTAACTGAGACACACTGCTATGAAAACTTAAGTACATTTTTTTCTCCCAAGCTTCTTATTTCATTTGAGTCTCTCCCAGGCTCATGTTTCCCAGATATAAAATAAGCTAACAAATACTAAGATGACAGGTGCTTTTTGAGAAGCACTGAATGTTTCCCTCACCTAAACCAGGACACTCACCAGTGTCAAGTATTATACAAAGGCCTCAGCACCATCTCCTCATTAATATGCTTGTTTAGCCCGTATTTAGTGCCAGTAGCATCAGACCTACTTTACATACCTTACTTTTGCTAAAGGGAAGTGCTATTGGTCTACTACAATTCTCATTCCCTCTTGGATCTTCCAGAATTTCACCGCTGACCAGCGAAGGCTCAAAATTATTGCCTGTATCTCTTGAACACTCCACTGCCCAGAAGAATTTTATCTCCAAACAGGGCAACTAGTCACCTCAAGTGAAGTTAACTTACTTAGAACAGCACTGCCCCAACAGCAAAGACAGACAGATACACGCAGCCTTCACAGCAATAAACTCAAAACATTAAAATAGGCTTTATAGTGCAAAAAGGAACAGCTTTTACTGAATCTCTCACAGGTTTCATAGTTTAAGTCAAGAACCTTTATCTATATTAAATTATAGTAAAAGCAATCTCCAGCAACTTGAAAGAAGATAGAAAGCAGAGACTGAAAAACCTAAAAGTCCTAGCACTGAAGTCTTCCAGACACTCCGAAGAGTTAACAAAACTTAGTGGTACAAAGATGTCTAAGCCCCAGCATTGATGAAAACATCTTATTGATTCCCATTTACTATAATGCTTGGGCATTTAGGGAGAAGTACATTTACAAGCATAGAGACTTTTAAAAAGATGACGTTTTGGGGAAAAACTTCCTATTTTCTAAAGCATCATTTTCATAAAAGTATTAATTTAGTACCTGAAAGTCCATATTTGTCACTAGACAAATGAGCCAGTATTGTTAAGAATACAATAAGCTGATGTCAAAGGGAGCTGAGTCAACCCCACCCTTCTCTCCCAATTCCCCCAAGATAAGGTTGTGCCAAAATCCTATCAAATGTACTTTGATCGCTCTTAATTCTTCAGTGTTTCAGACAGCATGAACTGGGGCACATCTGCATTTCTTTATTGTCAGAATAATGACAGGATAATGGTGCTGGAACTCAGCCAGCCATTTTCTGAAACATTGTTGGCACAGACCATATTTGCAGTACTGTGAAGTAAACGGTCTTGCCTGACGGTTATGGAACAAGTCAAAGAAATATGGTAAAAGAAAGTTATCCCTAAGTTTTCTGCCTTTGTAAATAACTCCTTATTAGTCAAAGTCTTTGTTATTAACTAGTCCATGTAACTGTTTTGAGACTTTTCTGAAAAGTGACACCTTCTGTACACAGAGCTAGAGGCACCGTGAAAAGAGAAAATGGACCCCAACTTCCAACCCTTATAAAAGCAATGCTGTACCTGCATAAACACTTGAATTAACTCCCTGAGCACTTAAGAACTGACTTAACACCAATGTATTTTTTAATTGTGGGACAAAAAAGCAGAAAAAAATTGTACCATGTACAGAATATGTCTTTGTGATGTACTGACAGCCCATAAATGCATTAAATAAACTACAAAGTCGAAGTTATTTTCTCTCTTCTCTCACCATTTCAAGGAAGAGCTTGTACACTTACAGTTTTCTTACTGTTCTCTCAGGAATAAGTGTATATTGAAGAAGAAATGGCAGAGCCATAAGTTCAAATCAATACTTAACTAAAAGGCCAAAGGACTCTAAAATATGGAAAGTGGCTGTGCCAAGACTATTAGTGAAATTAAGAAAGTGACAGCCAGGTAAAGCAGACGCTTTTAGCACCATACAGCCTCCAGACTTCTCATATATTAAAGTATTTCTTATTCATATAAAGGCTTTTAGCATGTTATGGAGATACACAACCTAAATAAGCTTCCGAAATTCACCTCTAGGTGCTCATATCTTTAATGGGTTTCTGCTACATCTAATACTCTTGTGCTCAAATAAGGCTGTCATGGAAAAATCTACAAGTCTTACCTCATCACTGTTTAGTCAAAATACAAAAACAGACAGTAACTGAGTTTGGTTTTTTAAAAATGAAAGATTTAACAAAAAATATTTTAGCATTTTGTGGTTTTCTATGACATTAGAAATACTACTATGTTTAGGGTAAGAAGTTGGCTAAGACACCTGATCTAACAGAAGTGTAATTAAAGAAAGGGTATTTACTTGGCCTATGTTTACCTATACAGTCACACCAAAGCTACTTATGTTTGTTATAAATTACCATAATACACTTCAGCTGAAGTAGTTCCAGAAGCTGTATGAGCTCTCTCCAGCTCTTGAAATAAACAAGGCTAAAGATTTTCTGAAACAAACAGGCTTACCTAGTCCTAACAAAAATCCCCCAGGAACTCTCCACAGCCACCATGCTGGGAGCTGTAGAGATAAGAAAAAAAAAAGTTTCATGGAGAGAAGGGAAAAAAACCCACCAATGAAGAAGAATTAGCATGGAAGATCAGGTCCCATTTGGGACTCACATCAGAGGCATCGACACCATTGAACACACTTCAATCTGTGCATGTCTGTCTGGGAAGGAGTAAAAAGGATGTGTATTTTCTGGAAGCTTCTCTAGTTTAGGCAGGAGAAGTATTTAGAGAACTACTTCTGAAACAAATCTACCCACTATTCCCCTATAAAGCTAGGATGAAGCAACGGAGTGAAAAAAAAAAATGAGCCAAATTTAACCAACATGTCACCAACCACAGAAAAGTGTACAACTAAGGAAATCTATTGTCTCAGAATAAATAATTGACCCTTAATATAAAGGGCATAGGGCTGGGCAAACATCAACTTCCACAGCAGCGAAATTACAGCTAGCTGTAACTTTTAACTGCCCTTGAGCATGGAATCTGCAGGTGGCCTGCTGCTGTCAAAACACACCTCAAGGATCCAGAAACACGCACTTCTGTGGGGAAAAAGCAACAGGTGTCTGGCACAGGCAGCTGGTCCACCTGGAAGCGCTGCAGCCATAGCTCAGAGAAACAAACAAACAAAAAAAGTTACCTTCAAGGGTGATAAAGGCTTTCCTCAGACTTGCCCTTTAGCATGACAATAAACCACTTATATACTACACAGTTAGTAGTTCAGGCACTAAGCTTAGTAACTTGATTTGGTACCAAAATGTACTGTTTAATTTTAAATGCAGTTTTAGGTTGATTCTGAAGAAGACTATGCAACTTTGATCATCTAGAGTTAGGTGTGATTCAAGATCCCTGTAGAATTAATAGTGAACCAGCAGTGCTGGGGATAGAAACAGTGCTCCCCTGAGCTGTAACCATCATTTTCCTTGACAGTTTGGAGAAGAGAAGGCTCTGGGGAGAACTTACTGCAGCCTTTCAGTACTTAAAGGGGGGCTATAAGAAAGATGGGAACAGACTTTTTAGCAGGGCTTGTACTGATAGGGTAAGGTGTAAAACTACAAGATGGTTTTAAACTACAAGAGGGTAGATTTAGACCAGATATAAGGAATTTTTTTTTTTTTTTCCTCACAGTGATGGTGACAAAACACTGGAACAGGTTGCCCAGAGAGGTGGTAGAAGCCACATCCCTGGAAACATGCAAGGTCAGGTTGGACAGGGCTCTGAGCAACCTGATCTAATTGAAGATGTCTCTGCTCACTGCAAGGGATTGGACTAGATGGCCTTGAAAGGTCCCTTCCAAACTATACTATAATTCAAACACAGTAGTGTTTACCTTCAAAACCTCTCAAAGGTATCACCATAATGAAGAGTCTGTTGTAATTTAGGACCAATTGGGACCATACTTGTGGCAGTACTGCAACATATTTTTATCTCATTTCACCCTCCCATGTAACATCTATGCATTACAACACAAGCCTCCTACTGCAAGGCCTTTGGAGGCTCACACCTCCAGGTCGTTGCTCAGGATGGACAACAGGAAGCAGGCAGGGATGAGAGTGACAGAAAGGCATTAAGATGGCACATTATGTCCCATCATACCTGAAATATACTGGGGGTCTTCAGCTCAGTTCCTAGAGGACTGGTGACTGCTGTCCACAATCTTTTTCTATATTTTCAATTAGCATTTCCAGTTTAAAACCTAATTAGAAGAGCTGTGGAGCATAAGGGGCCTTGAACAGTACTGCTCTTTCCCACCCATCACATGAGCCCAAGTTTCCATCGGCAATATGCTGTACGGTGGAATTTTCTGTCCCCACCATACAACAGATAACTAGGAAGCACATTGTTTATTAATATTTATTGTAAATAATTTATGGAAAAGCCAAAGTTAAATCCATGTTATTTTACAATTAAAAATACAGTAGTTGTATTGAAGTCTATTTCGTTGTTCTATGATGCAAGTGCAAGCTTCTATTTAAATAAAACACCGCCAAGAAAAATCATGAATAGACAAGTGCAGCTCTAATCAGAAAACTTGTATTTTAGAGAGCTGATGATGTATCTTCCTACTCTTAAAAGTACTTGAGAAGGGGCCCTCTTAGGATGAAGAGTGGAGACAGCATACTTGCCTATCTGGACAAAGGCATAAACATTAAGTCAGTGTTGAAAAAGTTATACTGAATTTTTCAGAGGTACAGAAAACTGCGGTCATCAACCCTTCGGCACCTGTATATTTACAGGACAATTCTATGCTCAATATAGTGATTACAAAGCCATGGTACATCTAGAATATGGACATTTGAAGGAAACCTCTAAAAAAGAGGAAAACAGAAGCTATCAAAGTTATACAACTAAGTGCACATACAAATCCAAACAGTAAGAATGCCACCAATTATAAAAGCCATGACAGATGCTAAAAATTACTTCCAGTCAATTCATTGTTACAGATTCTTTTTTGGAAGAGAGAAGGATTTTTATCTTTAATGAGGAGCAAGCTGGCTAAAAGAAAAGACCAAGTTTATGAACATCTTTAAAACACTCTTGAAGCATTTATAAAATTAACTGCTGGGCCCTATGCATCATTCAAGTCTTAGTCAAGCAACAGGACCATTCTTCCTCCTTGCCATTTGCATTATTGTAAATCACAAATATCTGATATAATTATGAAAAAGAAAATGCATCAAGCCTTTTTTTTTTGAGAGAGAGATATTTTATGCTTAAAAAACCAACTTGGACCAATTTACAGAAGCAATGCTACAGTTAACATAAACGTGTATGACAAAAGAAGCAAAACTGATTTTTGTTTAGTTGAAGTTTCTGGCTGACAAATTTAGACAGCCACAAGAATGTGAAAGGCACTACTGGGAATTGTAGCTGAATACAGATCACTAAGAATCCCTTTCCTACCTCTGAAATATTTACGGTATATCAAGCAATATTTCAATCAACCTCTCAAGCAACAGTCACACCAGTAGCAAGTTACAATTCCACAGTACTGGCTCCTATATAGTCAAAAGACAATTTACCTTATCTTTCCCTGCATGTTAGGACAACTGCATTAGTCTTCCTACAACCATAATACAGTAGAATCATGCTGTCTCTGGAAGTTAAGTTCCATAAGGCTTCATATGAATTTTGGTCATTTTAATAGTCACCATTTACAGAATGAATCCTCAGTCCCAAAGTTGTTTTCTACAGAAGTTTTTATCAAGGCTTAGGTCCATGACTATTTTATTTTTCCTATGCCATTAATAAGGTGACATTTTAGCAATTTAATCAAAGAATCTCTGTAGCCCTTTTCCCTTTCTTGAACTTCAATGATACAGCAAAGGAAGAAAAAGACCTCTAACATGACAATTTTCATATCATCATAAAACTGAGCAAGTTAGTACAGAGAGCTCACTTCTCATTACTTTCCAGTGAGCTGAAATCAAAATAATGCTGATCAGACTGAAAAACAAGCACTCATATGCTCCCTTCCCCAGTTCTAACGAAAGCAGCACCTTTACCTTACAGTGTACATCGCACAGGAAAAACATGACGTATACACAAAAAAAAAAAATCAAGGAGTGTCATCTATCTCAACATTTCAGGAAATGCTTAACTAAAATATTCCTTTGCCTTCTTAAATAATTCCCTGTGGGACAGTCAGTACAACCACCCCAGCCCCCCCAGGGCTCCAAAGGAACAGTGGGATACCTATTGTGGATTATATATTTGAAACTCCCATTCTTGGTTTTACTTTGCCTGCTTTGGCACTCTCAGATCAAGAGTTGGGAATCTCTTCTATACTGGAACCACATACTAAAAGTAAGACCTCCATTTTAAAAAGGAGCATCATTTCACATGGCATAATCTTAGATTAGGTGAAATAACGTCATTTCAAGCTTTTAAAAATGGGAGTGAAGAAAGAAAGTACTCCTTTATCTTCCTTGGAAAAGCACCACTCCTTCAAGCTTGCATTTGCTGCATTGCAGCAAACAAACTGAATGACAAACCTCTCCTCTTTTAAGGTTCAATTTAACTGACAACAAAATGCACTCCTGTAATCACAGAATGGTTGAGGTTGGAAGGTACCTCTGGAGGTCATCCTGTCAATCCCCCTGCTCAAGCAGGCTGCCCACAATCATGTCTAGATGGCTTCTGAATGTATCCAAGGACAGAGACTCTACAACCTCCCTGGGCAACATGTGCCAGCACTCAGTCATCCCCACAGTAAAAAGGTGTTTCCTGATGTTTAGAGGGAATCTCCTGTGTTTCAGTTTGTGCCCATTGCCTCTGGTCCTGTCACTGTGCCCCACTTGAAAGAGGCTGGCTCTGTCTCCTTTGCACTCTCACTTCAGGTGTTTATATACGTTGATAAGATGCCCTGAACCTTCTCTTCTCCAGGCTGAACAGCCCTAGTGCTCTCTGACTGGAGAGATGCTCCAGTCCCCTCATGATCTTCACAGCCCTCTGCTGGACTCTCTCCAGGATGTCCATATCTGTCTTGTACTGGGGAGCCCAGAACTAGATCCAGTACTCCGGGTGTGGGCTCACAACTGCTGAGTAGAAGCAAAGGATCACTTCTCTTGACCTGCTGGCAACACATCTCAACACAGCCCAGGAGTCTGACAGCCTCCTTTGCCTTTGATCTCAAAGGCTAGCACCATCCTCTGTGTTTGGAGCGTAAAAAAACCACAATGATAGAAAAATAGTTCACAGTTAACTTTTTATTTAAAAAAATAAAATACAATTTTAATTTTTTTATTTTTTAATTTTTTTTACATACTAGGTTTCTTTGAAAAGAGGAAAGCTGTACTAGGACATTGCTATAGCATGCATCTCTTGCAAATGACTCAAGAGCCAACAAGGAAAGGAGTGCTGCTGGACCTTGTCCTATCAAATAATGAAGTAGTTGGGGATGTGAAGATTGGGGGCAGTCTTAGCTGTACTGACCATGAGATTGTGACCATGAAGTTGAGCAAAGCGGAGAGAAGACTGGTGTGGATGAGCAAGGAGCTCCTGGCAAAACTCAAACATAAGCAGGAGGTGTACAAGAGGAAGAAGCAAGGACAGACCACTTGGGAAGAATATAAGGGTGTCACCAGAGCACGCAGAAACGTGACAAGGAAGGCCAAGGCCCAGCTGGAACTAAGTCTGGCAAGGGAGATCAGAGACAACAAGAAGGGCTTCTTCAAATACATTAGTAACAAAAGGAAGGCCAGGGAAAATGTGGGGCCACTACTGAATGGGGCAGGGTACCTTGTAACAGAGCACACAGGGAAGGCAGAGTTACTGAATGCCTTCTTTGCTTCAGTCCTCACCGCCAAGGCCAGCCCTGCTTACGGTATCCTGGATTGCATTAGGAAGACTGTTACCAGCAGTCGAGAGAGGTGATCCTCCCCTTCTACTCAGCCCCCGTGATGCCCCGCCTGGAGTATTGTGTCCAGTTCTGGGCTCCCCAGTACAGGAAGGACATGGAACTTCTGGAGCATGTCCAGCGAAGGGCAACTAAGATGATTAAAGGACTGGAGCATCTTTCATATGAGGAAAGGCTGAGGGAGCTGGGCCTGTTCAGCCTGGAGAAAAGACGACTCAGAGGGGGCCTGATTAATATTTATAAATATCTAAAGGGAGAGTGTCTAGATAAAGGGGCCAGACTCTTCCCATTGGCACCCAACAATAGGACGAGAGGCAACGGGCATAAACTGCAGCCCAGGAAGTTCCACCTGAGCATCAGGAAGAACTTCTTCATTGTGAGGGTGACTGAGCACTGGAACAGATTGCCCAGAGAGGTTGTGGAATCTCCCTCCCTGGAGATATTAAAAAACCATACGGACAAAATCCAGGTTCTTGTGCTCTAGGAGTCCCTGCTTGAGCAGGGTGGTTGGACTAGGTGACCTTCACAAGTGCCTTCCAACCTCAACCATTCTGTGATTCTGTGATCTCTCATGCACCTATAAAAAAATACAATGCTAGTGCTCAAAGTTACACAAGGAAGGGGAAGATGAAGCTGGTCACTTTTTCAGTTAAAGGAATTAATGCCATACACAAGTGAAGTAATTCTCAAACAAAAAAGATTTATAACGGATGACCAGAAAATCACCTCTGACCAGTCACACTGCAGTGGATTTTTATGAAAACACAGGAACAAATAGCACAGTGTTTACCCCTCAAGAAATCTTTTCCTATTAAAAAAAAAAAGAAAAACAGAAAACACCTTTTGACAAGTCTTTTCTCAAACTCAAGTTTTCCATTAACTTTAAAATGTTCATATTTAGCAAATCTTTGGACACAAGAACAAACAAGAGCTTTAACTTTCTAGCTAAGATTTAAACAAACAGTAGTGGCAAAAGATGTCTCTCATCCTGTGCTTTCCACCACAACACATACTCTGTTTCACTGTAGGTTATTACTGTGATGCTTTTATCCCCCCAACATCTTTTACTGCTTGCTTGTTCATTTTCATTTTATAAATGGTCTGTTGTGCTGCAACTAATTCCCTCAAGGCCAGACATTCTAAGGACATTCTCCCTGTTCCACTCCATCTCTCTGTTTCAACAGACAACTCTTGCTTATGAGTAGTAGTATGGGAAGGAAACCCTCCACAACTTCGATGTTTAAAACCTGTCAATTCTTGCAAATTACTAGCTGCTGTTTAGCCAAGCCATACACATAGCATTAAGTCATTTTATTTAAAAAACAAATCCCTCAAATTACTATACTGGAATTAAGTTAATGCAACACCCTTTCACAGAAAGATTAAAAAAACTAACAAAAGCCTAGTTCAAAAGCAACCTAGTGCTGTGACAGCTGAAGCTGTAAACAGGCCTGCCATTACAAGGGACTGTTATTGCCACCAAGTCATAAAGAATGGAGATACAAGTAGTAAAGTACCACCTAAAAGGGTGTGCTTTATCACAGCGCCTTGCTTTTCTATTTCCATCAGAATGGGAAATTGGACAGGAACAGGACAATGCAGTGTCAAGGATATGTCTGTTCAAATGTGTAAAAGAAGCACAAGAAAACTGCTTTTGCATTTATAATTTGTCCCAAATTGACATATTTAATACCCTGTGGAATTACCTGTTATGCAACATGTCGCTCAGTCATATCTTCCAAAGCAACATAATGTCTTGTTCCAAACTACTAAATAATTTGCTTTTTGCGTACGTCTCCTGTCACATTCAGTAAATCTACTTAAGGTTTCTCTCTGTGCAACAGGAAATTGCCTTAACTGACACATTCCATTAAAGCAGACAGCCAGTGCTCAGCTTTGAATTGCTCCTTTGTAAAAGGCCTATGAAACGCTACAATGAAAACTACTGTATCAACATGCACTCTACAGACTAAAATAAGTCAGATTTAAGCAGGTGTCTCATGTTAAAGTGACATAATTGTAAGTCTTCATAAAGAAAAATGTGGTTTAAAGACTGCTATTAGCAATTTTACAGAGAGAGAGAGAGAGAGAGAGATTGAGGCAGGTGTTGAAGTTTTTAGGATCTCCATAGTAGTCCTATTATGCTGCATCCATTACTGCTTATTTTTACTGCTCAGGAATCTTGAGGACACCAGGAAGCCATTTTCAAATAGTAGATGGAAGCAAAGCTTCAAAAGACTTCCCCTGTACAGGAAAATAATTATTTATGTACAATGTATTATTGCATTTAATCTAACTATACTTCAGCTTAGTACTCTGAAATTAAAAGACCTATTCTCTTCTTAGACCACAAGCAAGATAATTTGGTGGTTTATATTGCCCTACCATATTCCAACTGCCCTTTGTATCTCTCAAACCCCCTAGCATGGATAGGCAGAGGGAACAGCTTTTAATAACTCTTTCTGGTTTTAACTTCTTAGATAGAGCCCTGCATTTTCTGTCCTTTTACATCGTATTTATATCTACTTCACAAAATACTAATAGAAAGCTTTATTACTTTCTCTGTTTTATACTGGTAACATTTACCTTTGAATCTGATTTGATAATTATTGACTTTCCAGCACTGCATTTCAACATATTACATAAACCACTTTTTGCTAAGAGCACAGCTTGTGTAGTACTTGCAATGTTAGATAACTGAAATAACATCACTGGCCAAGACCTGCACAAGTCTGTAAGCAAGCTGTACCTGGTACTTTAAACAGTATAATATCCTAGCTGTGCAGCAAACATACGTGTTCCTTTCGAAGTTTCCCTACCAGTAGCATAATATATTGAAGAAAGCAATATGAACTACCACTCTCCAAAATCGAGAATATTCTATTTCTTTAAGTCTGTTAAAAGTTAGGAAATCTAAGATTAAATACAGTGAATAATTGAGGTAATTCTGTGAAACCATGAGGGACCACATGTGATGAGGTCAACAGCATTTCTTAGGTGTCAGCTTAACTGCAAAAAGATTTCCGAACACTGGACTTAAATGACATGGCTCACTACGCAACTTACAAGTAAATGCCAATATAAAAGAGAATCATATACTTAATGTAAGCTTATACATGCTTCCTATATTCAAAAGCTTTAGGACTGACCTGAAAGCAAAAATATTCTATTCTCTCCCTGTACCTACACCAGATGTCACTTTTTATGTTGCTTTTGGCTGGACACCGTCCCCTTCTTCCTCCTCTCCAAAAGCTGGAGGGTACATTTCCAGAGGCTACAGTATTTCACAGAAGTGATGTCTTGAAATCGCTTATGCTATCCCACCATTCAGATACACCAATTTATACAAGAAATCAGAGCCAGCGCCTTATGGTCTTTCAAATACAACTATATTAACATCAAAATATTTTGATAAAACATTAATTGTTTTTATTCATGACTCAGTCATGAGGTCTTTCCAAGATTTGTGTGCAGACAATTAACATCAGCTATACAGTATATGATTTAGTCTCCACATAAACACCAAATAAAAGTCAAATTAGTCTGCACTTGCCAACACAGATCCCCCATTGCTTCAGGTTCATTGACACAGGATAACTCATGAAGCCACAAGACTTTGAAATGTTCAGTACTAAAGACACATGATCAATCTGTTGACTTTGAGCCCCATTAGAAAATCAGTCTGACCAACAACACTTTACGTGATTATAAGTACAGATTGTCATAGCTCAGCTTCTGACACCAGCAAGGCAGCTATCAGGCAACAGTCTGCAATCCCCACATCATCTCCAGTCTCAACATTTGCTAAACAAAATACATGCTTCTGGTCTTTCAGAATTCACATATGACAAATCTGACAGGCTTAGTCTACTTGCTCTATTTATCAGCAAGCAAACTTGCAGTAAGTCTTTTTCCAGTTAGTATCATCTTTGTTTAACTTTCTAGGGGATGCAGAAACTGGTGCTCTCAGTTGTACAAGGACACAACATAGCATGATTTTCAGTTTCTAATATAACACCACACACTTTGCATGCAGTCAGCAACAGCTGGGCAACCAGCCCACCAGATAGGTTTTTTTGAGCCTTCTATAGGTAAGAGACAGCCTTATACCAGGACAATTCAATTCCTCCAAAACTTAGTGGTTTATAAGCCAAGTCCATTCTGGAAGGACCAGCTCTGCCTACCCAGCTGGAGTTCTACGAGACCAAAAGAGAGTGAGAGGAGGCATCTCATGTCTGGGACCTTGGCAAAGTCTGGACAACTGCTACCCGTGGACAAAACAAAAAGGCTATTTAGAAAGCCAAGCATATACACAGAAGCACAAATCAGCACAGAAGCTGATATCCTTTGCAAGACTTGACTACCTACTGCAGCTCTGCATGTTCTCAGCATTGTTATGATGCTTGGATAACTGCTTTAGTCATGGCCTTTTGCGCTCATCACTGCTGAAGCCTGCTCTGGATTTTAATCTATTTACATATAGGTATTAGCAGTGAACACAAGCAGCAGACTTTTGCAGCATACGTCACCTCATCTTCCCCAAGAAGATTAATATATTCAAGTTAATTACATTTACAGATACAATAACTGTTTCCAAGAGTAGGTGGTGAGTGAAGTACATGACCAGACTACTAGTGCAATAAAGAGAAATTTAAATGGTGTTTTAATACTGAAGAAACAAAACTCAGGTTTCTTTAGAACAGCAAAGCCTGTCACAACCTCGGGAAGTGGTACTGAAGAGTTCAAGTGAAGGTACGCTGAACTGAGGGCAAGTCCAGAGACCGCCCACAATACAGCTCTCGGGCAAAGATTTTACCAGCATGCTAAAATCCTTTCCACTGAGGTCACTGTCATCAATAGTGCAATTTGGAAAGCAGAAGCTCAATGGGAAAAGCTACTGTAAGTCAGTGCCTTAGGTAACATTGGAATTATATTTTGCTGCCCAATAAAACAGCAATAATCATAGCCCTAATACTTTACAGTACTTTTTATTTATAGATATGTGAACTATACATCACAATATTAGCTCACAATACTTATACAGAGACAGTGAACTCATTCACAGCTGAGATAACAAAAAGGTTCATCAATATAAATGGAAAATTAACCTTGGCATTTTAATTCTAGTGTAGTAGGATTTATAAAGCACCCGGGGATACTCAAAGAGATCCCAGCATGATGCCTTTCTGCTGCTAAGTTTTTGTCATCATGAAACACAGCAACATTCATATGGTGCAAGATACCCTGCTTAGTTGTTATCTTACAAAGCCATCCAACCTGAACCAAACAGAATTTTCTCAGTGTCCTAGATACAAACAGACAGTTAAAAATATTACTTTAAAAAAAGGACTTTCCAACTGGGATGGACACGTTTGACAAGTTTATTCTAAACCTAATGTAACACTTCACAGTAAGACCAAGGAGGAGAGTGGGAGGGGAGATAAGAGAAAGGGTAAAGAACATTAGTTTCTTAAGATTTTTAAAAAATAGGGAAGCAGACACAGCTAACAAGTATACAGACATGTTATAGTTTCTGATGGGTGATGTTTGTGCAAGCTTTATTTCTCCTACAAAACCCGTTGCTGTCTGCTGCCCTTGAAAACTATGGGACTTGGTTTCACCTCAAGAGAGGAAGGTAAATACAGTCACGTTATTTCCAAAAAAATACATAACACTTGTAGAAATAAATCCCATTCACAGCAGATGTTCTACTACACCTTATATATGTTGACTTTACCACTGACAATGATTGCACTCATGAACTACAGTGTTGGTCAGCACTGCACCAATTCTATTTTTTTTTTTATTTCCAAAGTGACAGATTGCAAGAGTTGGAGATGGGTACGCCTTTCTTCAGTACTGACTGCCCCCACAAACCACCCATGGAATCTTTCATTCCACTAAAGATACTACTGGATAATTCAAAATTTCAGTTACATGGTTTAAATATCATGCCCTAACATCCCTCCTACTTCAGGCAGCCAGAACACACTTGAAAAATATCTTCAGGCACTGACTTCTCACACCAGAATTTGAAAGCTCCACTTGGCTTCTATGTGGTAACTGGAAAAAAAAAATAATGACAAACTGTACTACTCAATTAATCTTTCTTCTAGTAAACTGATTATATCCTTTGACACAGCTCACAACTCTGTATGAGCAAGGTCTTGAAGACAGAACAACAAGAATACCTCTGATAGTTTGAGGACATTTTGTCTGGATCATTCTGCCTTCTCTTGTGTATTACGTAAGTTGCCAGGAACTAAAATTTGAACTGACCTGTCCATATAGAGAGGTCACCTGAAAAACTGTACATAAATGCAGAAATACTAAAAACCATCCAAATCTGCAATCAAAATCGTGTTCAACATGCAAGTTATTTTCAGAAAACAATTCTCAGTGTATTGCCAGTCCAGATTTGTAATGAACTCAATGTGTCAAGTGTTTTCCGCTCCAAATCTTCTCCATTACCCAAGTATGAATTGCAATAGAAAAAACTTTTGACAGTATCATACATTTTCATAAATGTAGTATCCTTACATAGAAATTAGCATTGAACACAAAGTTTTAACTGAACTGCTGAAAAGATCATCTTCCTGCTGTTGAAGGACTGAAGGTTCTGAAATCAAATTGTCATTTTTCAGAAGTTTAAGTGCCTTTTCTGTTGTGTTCCTAAAGCTGTTCATTGGGTGCATTAAAAAGAGCATGGTCAGCAGGTCAAGAGAGGTTCTCCTCCCCCTCTACTCTGCCCTGGTGAGGCCACATCTGGAATACTGGCTCCAGTTCTGGGCTCCCCAGTTCAAGAGGGACAGGGATCTTCCAGAGAGAGTCCAGCAGAGGCCACAAAGATGATGAGGGGCCTGGAGCATCTGCCGTATGAGGAGATGCTTTCTTGTGCAACCTGCTGTAGGGAACCTGCTTTGGCAGGGCGCTTGGACTGGATGATCTCCTGAGGTCCCTTCCAACCCCTACCACTCTGTGATTCTGTGATCTTTAGTTAGGAGCCTCACAGATAAACTGTAACACTCTGAAAAAATACATTATCTCCTTACTGATACCATTAAGGATCAAAATTGCATAGACACTGACAATGTACAAATATTCAGCTGTTCCTGTACGAGAACACTTCCTGCTAATTATAAAAGAAACAATAGTGGACAACATGATGCAAAATCTTTTATATATTTTAACAGGGAAATCTCATTTAATATACACTAGAGGCACAATATAAGAGGTAAAACCAATTCATCACTTAGTTCTTTTTGTCATACAGATATAAATAAGCCATGATGATTTCTCTCAATTTTAGACAGGCACTTACAGTCCTGAATTTTGAAGCAAGAACCTGAAGTTTAAGTACCTTAGACAACCACTTTTAATGCTACAAATAAGCCAACAAGAAGTAAAAAGACTTCACAGGAAAAGCCATTGTCTGGTATCTCAAAAAAAAAAAAAAAAAAAAAAAATCATCTCAATTAGCAAACGTGGCAAGAAAAAACAGAAACCTCAAGAGAGTTTCTTATTTCATCAAGTCCTCCCAAGGAAAACAGCAAATTCACAATTTTAGCTCACTACACAGTATAATCCCACAAACTATATGGTTAGATGTAATTTAAAAGCCTGAAGTGAAATAAAAGCCTTACTTAGCCAGCTGCACAACTTATCAGCCTGCTGTCATCTGCAAGTATTGTAAACATCAGTTGGGATGTTGCCTATGGTTTGTAAGGAAATTATATAGTCTTGAATATAACCTCCCTATGTGGATTTTAAGAGAAGAGATGGCTACCATTTATATTGCTCTCCCAGTCCTTCTGTTAAAAAGCAAGAATAAAGGTGACAACTAAATTCATTATATATGATCTTATTAATAAATGGTCTTGACAATAAATCTATTCAGCCTTTTCAGCAACCTTTCTGGTGCCTTCATGACTAAGATGCTTATAATGATTTTCACTTTTAAAAATGCTTTGCATATTGTTTTCATCTCTGGCACATCTCTAGCTGCTTAGACACAACATCTTGTACCTACTTGGTTTCCCTCCAGCACCTAGCCTTCTCAGATACAACTTTTGTTTGCTAACTTCAGCTATATGTGAATAAGCAAGCCCATGGTAGCATGGGAAAACCATTATAGCAAAAATAATGTATGTAATACTGATGCAAAAGAATTTTGCATGTTATTCTAGAATGGACAATAAATCACGGCTTCACCTTTTAGATACCTCCCCCTAAAGATTCCTCCACAGCATCAGAATATTTGGATGTTATGTATGCACGTATGTTGCATATCTGAGATAAACTTGTTTCCTAGATCAAGAGCCCACTCAAAAGTTGCAGAAAATTGTAAAATAAATTAAAAAATAAAAATTAAGAGAATGATCTCACAAGCAACTATCCACCACTTAGGGTGATCCAATGAATGATATCAACTCAGCAGCTTAAGGATGAACTGAAAAACTGTTAAAGTTATGCATTGTTTGATTTCAAGCAGTAATCCCAAGATCTGTTGAAAATGTATGGGTTTTCAGTAGACACAGCTTCTTTTTTTGTGGAATATTAAAATTCATGGGTCCCAAAATAGGTTTCTAACTGTCAAATTTCTTACTTTCCAGGTTTTTACTGCCACACATCAGGTAGTAATACTGTCAAAATACAAGCATACATATATTTTTATATTCATCATGTATATATATTAAATATTGTATACATACAAGTATCTAAATATAAGTTTATATGTGTGCATTAATATATTTGGGTTAAAATCAGTATGAGAAATGTTGCATACTACCATGCAATTCTTAAGTTCAATGATAAACATTCATATTAGAGAAACATGAGAAAACCAACTATAAAATATACCAAGCTCAGATATACATAGTATCCTGAGACACACCTATTCACTTTTAAAGAATTTCAACGAGATTCCACTCAGCCTCCTGAGAACTGATATACTAAACGTAATGCTTCTTGGCTTCTTTTGTTTCATGCATGCAGAAAGAGAAACTAAAACATTTTCATCCGTGTAGATCTTTTCTAGTGGCAGAAGTAACTCCAGATTGCTTACAAACTGAATGTGAATAGGTATAGCATAAACCAGGAAATAAAACATTTGTAAATGGTTGCTAATCCCCAAGAAAGCCAAAATAGCAAGTAAGACTACTACTCTCTCTATTGATAGCAGCCAAAGCATTTACCTTTTACTTTAAAGGTGAATCTCATGAGATGTGTTGCTTTTATGCTCTAAGTGCTAGGTATATAACAGCAACATATAGACTCCTTGGAGTTGGGTTTTACTGGTAGCAGCCAGAAGCATAAGCCTCCCTCCCAAGTTTATCCTGAAAGTACCTCCTAAAAGACCTACTTTTTGAACAAAGCTTCTACTGCTTAAAGACTACTCTGGTTAGGTTGCTTAAAGTTTCAAGAGCATAAATCTACCTTTCCAAAACACTCAGTTCCCTGTAATCCATCACCATTTCTGTCTTGGACCTGCTACCTAATTGCCTTACACAGATGGACTAAGCACAATGATCTGTGAAAGAGTTAATGGTTTATATCTCAGAGGTTCCCAAATAATTTCTGTAGAAGTAAATCATATCTCACATGTCAATTACAGTTCTGTGAAGAGCAGTGTGTACATTATGTTAATCCACCCGAAACAATTTTAACTGTATATTCAAAGCCTTCAACAAGGCTCCTAATCAAAACTCTTAAGTTTAACTACTGTGGACTAAGCTCAAGATGTCAGCAGGAATCAATTAAAAGCTTCAGAATGCAAAAGGATTTCCACCAGTGTTGCAGCTACAAAGTTAAGCATCCTCAAAACATGATCAGGAACATAGAGATGAGTAAGTAAGTTCAGAAAAGTCCCAACTGAAAACTGACACTGAAGTGCAGTGGAAGGATCTTCCGACACCATGAGCTTCCACTGTGTTGGGTGAAATTCAAGATTGATGAATGTGAAGTATAGAAAGAAGTAAAAACAATCCTACCTATAGAAGCAACAATAAGCTGTCAGTTAACTACTACTAACTCAGGAAAAGACATTGTGAAGTACCACCCACCATGATTTCAAAATGTCATCTCAGTGCTCAGCAGAAATCAAAGACACAAAATGATACTAAAGACCACTAGGAAAGGAATAGAGAACAAGAAAAGAAACATGTTATTATTCCACACTATATGCAAACATTGTGATCTCATCTTCAGTGCTGCACAGTTATAATTATCACTCTCGAAAAAGAACAGAGAAATTGAGGTGTCACAGAGAAGATCAAGGATAAAGTGCAGGTAGAGACTGGCTCCACTATAAGATTCTTCAGATTGGAGGAGAGACAACAGAAGTGAGACTATGAGAATAAGGTTTCTAGAGTAACGAGGGGGAGAGATGTGATGAATTAAAAAGCAATTATGACATTTCAGAATAAATAAATGGTTAAAAAATTCAGTAAAGGTATCATCTAGCATAAGTTTAATAGCAACAAAATACAAGTATTTTCCTCCCAAACATAACTAAATTGTGGTACTCAGAGTCTAAAAAGCATTATTGTAGTGTAACTCCAGCCAGCAAATAAACATTACACAGCTGCTTGCTCACTCCCCACTCGGTGGGATAAGGGAGAGAACTGAAAGAGTAAAACTGAGAAAACTCATGGGTTCAGGTAAAGACAGTTCAATAGGCAAAGCAAAACAAGAAATCCATTCACTACTTCCCATCAGCAGGCAGGTGTTCAGCCATCTCCAGGAAAGCAGAGCTCTGTCATGTGTGACAGTTACTTGGGAAGACAAAACACTAACTCCAAATGCCTCTCCCTTCCTTATTCCTCCCCCAGCTTTATGTGTTGAACATGGCATCATACAGTGTGGAATATCCCTTTGGTCAGTTGGGGTCAGCTGTCCCAGTTGTGTCCCCTCCCAATTTCTTGTGCACCCCAAGCCTCCTCGCTAGTGGGGTGAGAAGCAGAAAAGGCCTTGGCTCTGTGTAAGCACTGCTCAGCAGTAACTAAAACATCCCTGTGTTATCAACACTGCTTTCAGCACAGATCCAAAACATACCACCATACCAGCTACTATGAAGAAAATTAACTTCATTCCAGCCAAACCAGCACAAGCATAAATAGATTTTTAAAACCTAGACAAATACCTGTAAAATACTGTATTCATACTACATTCAGTTTCAGAAAACTAGAAGAAATATCAGACAAATTAATACTACAAGCTTGCTCCATTTCCTTAACTCTGAGTAACCACTGAGTTAATTTGACCTTTGCTGCAAAACAGTAGAGACAGAGTAAAGCAGTAACAAATTTCAGTATCTGGTGGATAAAGCACAAACACAGCACCAGACATTAAAGTTGCTAGGTATATTATCAAAACAGGTAGTGGTTTTTTAAATCTTCATTAAAAGAGTTTTCTTTAATTGCAAACACACTTCTGAAATTTAAGTTTTGCTGGCTGCGTGTTATTTCCTCCAAGTTTTATTTGTTGAAATTAATTTGAACTTTTATGGTAACAGGAATGTAAACCCCAGAACAAACAGAAATCACTATCCTCCTTTAAGAAGTTTGCAGCTGATTGATGGAAGTTGCTTTTCTCCTTATGTTGTCATGCAAGGTTTGAGAGCTCTTGCTCAAGTGTTTTACCTAAACACTTGCTTGAAAATTTGTCCCACAACTTCCATGGCAGTGGCATCATTCATCTCAACACTGTGAATCTTCACATGTTCTAATATATATTCCCTGAATTTACATTTCTTCAGAATATTCTGTTCCATATGCAACAAGAGTTACAGTCCTCACTTTAAACAAACAAACATTTTACTAAGTCATAAACACATCACATTTAAAGATCCATCATCAGATTTTAACTGACAATTATTTACCATTTCAAGAGAAATGTAAGGGGGACAGACTTGTCTGTTTCTTTCACACTGGAAGTTTTTCACACAAAAAACTGTTTTAAATGGCGCTTTTTTTTTTTGACAGCCAACTTTGGCCTATTGATGTATTTGGACAGTGGGACTGCAGCTCTTGAGTAATTTTACTGAAATGCATCACTGCCTACAGAACTAGAAACTTCCGTTTACTTCAGTTTCAAAGGAGGACAGTTTCCTAGAAATGCTATTTTTGAAGAGCATATTTTTATTCTCTGTTCTTTCATTGCTCTTTTTGTTCCAGTTGCACCTTTATCTGCCATGCCCTTTTTGAATCTATCCTTGGCTACTCTGACCTCTCAGAACACAACCCTGTTCAACCACACCACCAGACATCTTTCCCTTCTCACTCCTCAGATTCTTGTAGTTTTCACCTTTTCTGTCAACTGTGAATAAAAGAAATGGCACCGTCAATAAAAAACACTTCTTAAGCCACATTCATTTCTCTAAGGAAAAGCCACAAAATAGTTGCCTCATTTCCATCCAGCTGGTCTTTTCTCCACCCATTGCTTTTCGTGGTCAACCATGGCACTAAGTTTGAAACCTAGTGTAAGCATGGATCCAGGAGCACTCAAATGTCATTACAGCGAGATTTTTCAGCCTTTACTTCCCAGTTTCCTGGAGAGACCATATACTATTTCTAAAACATCTACAAAAGAAAACTCAGAAGGGAAAAACCTATCACCATCATGTTTTACTAGGAGTCTACAAGCTAAAAGAGAGCAATAGCTCTGCTGCATATAGCTTGTAGAGCAAGAAATTCAATAGGGATTTCTGAACACGGTAGAAATTCAGCAGCAAACAACTGAACTGAAAAAACACAAGCTACTTCAGGAAACAGTAAATGGTTTTGGCCCAAAGGGTCCAGTTCAAATGATGCCATCTTTACTACAGCAAATACAAGATCAATAAGATCTTTCCTCAGAATGCCACAGACAAAACACTGTGCCAGCATTTCACTCGGCAGAGGCCTTAAAGGTTACAGCTGGAAACCACACAAACAAAATTACTGAGATATTCCTGTCTCACTCTCTCCCCCTTTCCATTACAGTTTAAAATAACAAATACTCCCGATAAATGGCTAACATAGCAAGGAAGTGAAAGAGAACCATTAATATTATTGATATTGGTCACCACAGATACCAGCTTCTAAAGTACTGCATTGAATTATTTATTAATAAGTTTCCATTGCTACAAAAGTGTCAGTTTAACTCACTCTGGCTTCTTCACTGGGTACACACTAATGGTTGCCAGCGTGGAAAAATGCCTGAGAGCTCTACTACAAGTAATAATGAACAGTACCATTTGAAATTTGTCATGATGCCCATGCCAATAAAAAAAAAAATTAAATACTACTCAATATTCCAAGCAAATTAAACCTTTGGTATAAAGTCAATAGCAAAGGGTCAAAAGAGGTGTCTACAACTTGTTCTCTGGTTCTCTTATAGTTTTATTTCTAGAGCTACCTCTTACTGGTGGTGGCACACATCTCTGGGGAACTTCTCGTTTGTAGGAAAAGTTGACTCAGACTTCTTTCCCTTCCTTTCTTTCTTCTTAGCTCTCCATGCAAACTCTGAATATTATCCAAACACAAACATCTGCTTCTACACCCACAGAACCCTTCCTGGTATGGGTGCACAACAGGCTGTGCAACACCTCCACTCCAGCACTTGCTAGAAAAAAGGGAGGACAACAGTCAGCCTGGGAGGTAGTGACCAAGCTCAGCTCACCTCCAGCTCCCCACTGCTGAGGCTGCCACAGCACCACAGCATCCCACCTCGTGCCCTGTCACCCTCCAGAACATCGCGTGTTCCAGAATTACACTGCAAAACTGATATATCAGCCAAAGTTTTATTTAGCAGACTGCATGTTATGCTTTCAGCATTATATTCTGTAAGTTTACAGCAATTCAATACTATCTTGAAACCTTGACGTTTTTTGGTACAGAAGTGATTGTTTCTAAACCACTCAACCTTAGTATCAATCTCCTCTAAATCCCAGCCAATGGAGGTGAGCACGAGCAGTATCGTATCCTCTTGGTCAGAGCAGGTTTTGTCATTTACTTCAACAGAAGGTGACCAGGGCCAAAGGAAAGGAGAATTAGATGTCATGCTACATGATCTGACTCCATAATGTCATTTAACAGCACATAGCCAGAAGTTTATAAGGACAGTAAGTGACAATGTGACGTTCCAGCACCATCTCTGTCCTAATGCAGTTCCTAAATCTTGCCGAAATCAAGTCTTGCTTTTTAAAGTTTCCAACACAGTAAGTTGCTCTGTGGTTAGCTATTCCTCTTTGTTACAAACCTTATACATAACACCTAGTCTAATGCTTTGAGGCTTCAATTTCCCCTTACTGAAAACCTTTCCCATCTGCTCTAAGTGCCCTCCTACTACACTACTGTTTACCTCTAGACAAATCAGCTTAGCCTCTATATGTCATTTGTACAAAAAAAAAAAAAAAAGCAGCTTCCTACAAAAATTTTATTCAACTCTTTAGTGAACAAAGCCTGGTACACTGTGTTAGTGTCTGTTGTATGGTACCTTTAAACAAATGGGCTTAATTAACTCTTTAATCTAAAGCTAATACCTAATCACAATAGATACCTTTGTGGAGTACACTTTTAAGGACTCAGCTACCATGGGGCACATTACTCCCAATTCCCAACAACATCCCTGCAAGCCAGAAAGTCATTTCAGATTTTTCTCACAATGCCAGACAAAGCAACTTCTCTGACACATTTAATGCACCCTAAACCAGCAACATCCATCTCATGTTTGACAAGTAGTACCCTACATTTATCATGCATTGGTCTGGTATATTGTGTGATAATTTGTAATAGCTCATGACAGAAGTGCAATAATGCTGTTTAAATGACAAATGACTACACAGAACACTGCCCATAAGATGCTACCCAAGGATTAATCTAGAAGAAAAATACATATGAAGTATTTGGTGAAGCTTCAATAGTAGGTCCATAAAATGAGAGGTTATACTCTGACTATTAAATAGTTGGTTCATAAAGCCATTCTAAAATAACTTTAGAAGTGTAAAAGTTGTTATAATCTAAAAATTGAATGCTCCTCTCCCTACAGCTAAAGAAGGAAAAGGAAAAAGTACTCTGTAATGTTTTTCACTACCAAAAATCCAGTTTTAGTAAACAAAAAGTGTTTGCAGTATCTTTCATTAAACAGATTAACACTTGTTTCTCATGGCAAATATGAAATTGTATAATGCCAACATGCTAACAGGGACCTGCACAGGATTCCTTCCTTTTTCTCACCACGTTTTTTTCCTATCAATTTCTGTTACTGGGGAATAAAATCACATAAATAAGGATTTAAAGGGAAAAAAGATCTCCTTCCTTTGTTATTAGGGACCTAAAATGCCCCAAATAATGACTAAATATGCTTACTATTTTTTTTATCCTACTGTAATGCCAACATTCAAGCATGGTCCTCTTATTTTCTAGTACGTTAACCCAATCAACAAAAAGTCTCATTTCCTCTGTCCTCCTTCCCCTTTTATCCATTTCAGTTCCAGGTTTACAAAACCAGAGCATTTTAGCAACACTCCCCTCCCTCTCTTTATCAAGAAGCATTTCATTTCTAAGAAACAACATAAAACAGATATAATAATCAAGAAAAAGACCAAGTTTCCTCTAAGACACTAGACCTTCGCACAGAAGACCGTTTCCAAAGGCTTTAAGTTGGCTTAAATAGTGAAGCATTGTTTAAGCATTTCAGAGGTAAATTACATTGCTTGGAATGTCAATCCCATCATAAACTGAAGTATACACACAATGAAATAAACAAACTTTCCCATTTAATCAAGCAAAAGTTATGCCCTCAAGACGTTAAGCCTCTAAAATGGTCACTGGTTATCAAATGCTACTTATATGCCAACATTAAGTCTCGTGGGTGCCATAAGGTGATGCTGATGACATAAGAATGCTGTTTCTGTACCTGAAAGATGAGCACCTGCATATTTGACTCAATGTTTGGTCTAGGAACAAGAAAAAAAGCAATATATTAAAGGATAGACTATTGATACCATTTTTCTTTCAAACATCTGGGAAATCTCAAAGCATCTTAGTTTCATTCCTGCTCTGCAGAACTCGGTGACTGATGAAAAGCACTTCACCACATCAAGCTTGCATCACGGTTGCCTACAGAAAAGTAGTAAACCTGCAAGCAAGTCCTTACATCTTCCTCAGATTAAAGTCACATACCAACATTCTTACAAAACAGATACAGGAAAATGCAGAGGATAAAAAAAAAATTAAGCTATGAAAATCTGAACACTCACTACAGTACCACTTCACAGGAAAGCCTCATATTGGTGTTTCCAGTAGAAAAGGTTCCATAAAGTCCATCTAAAACAAAAAAAATCCTATTTAATTAAAAAAAAAAAATCAAATGAAACCTGACATTTTGAACACTTGCAATTTTCTTAAAAAACAAGTTCAGATTTCTGTGGTGCTCTTGAGCCTCCTGGTTTGTTTTTTGTTTTATCCCCTTCCTCTGCAAGGGATTAGGAAACTGAGAACTTGTCAGTTCCCAAAATCAATTACACAAACCAGCCCTAACTAGAGCCTAAGTCTGTTACAGTCAGCATCATGAGATATCTTCACATTTTTCCAAGTAACTCAAAGACCACCATACTGCTAGACAGGCTATGTAGAAAAATACACCTATTATTGATCTTCAAATAATTACTGAACAGAACCCATGAAAATTATCAGCATGAAGTGAAATATGACTAAGATTATATATTGAAATACATCATTCTGGAAAGTTTTCCTGCATTAGTTCTTAGTGGCAGTGCAAAATTTTATTATCAAAGCTAACAATGCAAAATAGCAAAAGGTCTAAAGCTTTTACACAATTCTGTAGACACATATTAGGAAGTTTCTTTCTCAATGAAAGTCTATTCTGGCAAAAAAGTCATCCTTCACTTGAAGTACCACTGAGAACTGCAACATTGACTTTTTTTTAATTCAGTCCCAGAGATGCTTTAGAATGTTTAATGCTTCACATCCTTGTGATACTTAAATCATAATTAAAGAAACCACAAGGGTGACACTTCCAGCTCCATATAAGATTGGAAAAAAACAGTCCCTAAAGTGACCTACAATATGCACAGCCTCAAATAACTCACTTTTATTAGTTTCTCCCTGATGAGTCTTCCTCTCCAAGACACTGTTCCATCATTAAGCCAACAGATGAAGAAAAAAAATACTAAGTTCAGTATTATTTGGCTTTAAAAAGACCACCAAGACAAAATTAAAAACGTACCCATTTACTCCATAATAAGAAACATGCTGGCTTGTATTTTTCTCCAAAATATTTCAGTATTCTTTTCTGCTCCCTATCCCCCACAATGCAACGACATTTGTGAAGACTCCTGCATTTTCTACTGTGAAATGCATTAGTTTAGCCAGTTTCCCTCAGAAGGGGTCGAGAACTGACATGCCACCATGCTGCTTGTGAACATCCCTGCTGCCCCTCCTGCTCTGGAAGGCAACACAACTGGTCCCACACCATCAATTTAAGTCTTCTGCTCACGGGAAAGCTGCCGTCAGCAGCAGCCACCAGGAAGTTTACACTCATAAAACTTTGCAAAACTCTGCTGGAACTGATGGTTGCACTCACTACAAAATATTTTGTCTCCAGTGCTTACAGTGTTTTCAAATTCTGTATCTCACATGGTCATGTTCAATCAGGCAAGAAAAATATTTCCACTACCTACCTAACGCTGAAGCCCATTAATTGGAATCTTCGTCTCTCTTGGATGATGTAGAAAACACCTAAATCAGCAACTCTTCAGCTAGCAGACATGATAATATATCATATATATTTTATAATGTGATTTCAGCCAGATGCTAAATATTTACCATTTCATATTGGGCCACCCAAATTTTAACGCCCAGAATTTTCTTGCTTTTCACACAGTCCTGGACAGTTTGCCAAGTGAAGGCCTCCAAGACTTCTAAACATGCATTCACCTCAGAATGCCCAGGGATGCATTTGCTGCCCTACAGATAAGCATGGCTTATTCGACTGGAACGAATCTATAATAAGGGCCCGATTTGCACACACAATAATACAGGTGTAACTATAAGGGGGTTTTAAATTTGATATAGTGTACAGAAATAGGAGAGAGCCAAAACCACCACAGTAACGCTGGTTTAGCCAGTACTTCAGCTAGTCCCCCGGGACTGCCAAGCACCAGGCAGGAGCAGTGGCTGTCACGCAGGGAAGCGAGCAGACGGAGGGAAGCCCGGGGTGTTGGCAAACCCTGGGACCTGTGAGGCTACACAGGGAGAGCGTATGCAGAAACAGTGTGAAGAACGGAACCGAAGTGCTCACGTGGGGACTGAGCAGTACATCATTCTGATGCTAGGGCAAGTGTTGAAGCCAGTCCTAAAACAGAAGGCATCAGCTGTAAAAAAGGATGTAGGGCTGTACTAAAATGCACTAGCAAGAACACTAGTTCTCTAAACCTGTCAGGTATAAAAGTGAGATTTCTGAATACAGACAAATTATGGAGCTTCAACTTGCTATACGAAGCATAATATGACTGAGGACCAAGGAGACATTTTAATTCAATCATTTGATTCAGTATTTCCTTAAAGAGATTTTACTATGTATTCTCAGAGCTGGACTACTTAAAAATACAAAGATCCACCTTCCTTCCAGATGATAAAACTTCCAGAAAGAGCAATAGCCATAAAAAATGAGTAGTAAGTAACCAAGTTTAAATGAGAAAGAAGTTGCTGTTAAAATTAAGGTTTCTCAATACCAGAGGCTGTTTAAGATCAAGCAAGTTCTGATCCAGTTGCATTTTAACAAATTAATTTCAGAGTAAAATAGAGTTGTGGTGCCATTCTGTCAGTGGCAGCTGTGTTTTGAAAGGTTCTTGCCACTCCCTTGAGTCCCCAGATATTCATTTCTGTGCTTCAGAGGTGCCAATTCAATTGTTTTCATGACTGTGCTCCAAGTTATGGTTTCAAGAACTATCCCACTTAAAGGAGAAAAAACTCAAAACATAACCAAAACTGTAAAAATATCCCAATAAAGTACTGTTTTAAAAATACAGCCTATACAACAACCATCCAAAAAGCTGAAGTAACAAGCTAAGAGAGAAGTAATAAAAACATCTTAAATTGGATGTGGTTCTGTGTTACTCCATGGAGTAACACAGAACCACAGCTTCATAAGCAGGAAAAATCATTCCGGCCTGGCAGGAGACTGCACTCCTGCTTCTTCCTCCTCCTCTTTTTTCCAAGTCTTCCCTTCCCCAACAAGAAAAAACCCCACCCATGCCTAACAAGTTCTATTCTCCTCCTTAAAAGCTTGGAAGAAGTAAACAGTGTTCAAAAACAACAAAAGCAGGAATCACATCTTTTTTGTTCTGGTTTTCAGTAGGAGGCAAGAGAGAACTCCCTGCGACTTTCACTCCAAGACAGAGGCATAGCAAAGAAGATAGAATATATGGGGAAAAATAAACACTGGGGGAAGCACAAAAGGGAACGTTGATAAATTTATTTGTGAAAAAAAAAAAAAAAAAAATCCCATAAAAGGTTTTTCTTCCAAGAGGGGGAAAAAAGAAGAAACGAATTTAAAGTTTACTATATTGGATAAAAGAAACCATGTTACCATGTTTGTAAAGTGAAACCTCTTGGTCTTGTGCCTCTACTTGAATAGGTATATATTATGACAATTCAACATTGCAGACAAACAACATAAAACACTGATATGAAACAAGGCTGAGCTCAAAATATTGACTTTGACTCTGTTAGTGTTGTGTCTTCTGATTCAATATACATCACACCTGTATGGAATGTGTAGAAACAGAGGAGAATCTGGTGGATTTACTTGTTTAAAATAGAAACTGATTGCTTTACCAACAGCCCACGTACCAAAGCATGATTTTTATTTAGAAATGTGTCATTTCCCATAAACACCAACAGAGAACACTATGAGGATGTCTGCAAGATTTTTTGGATGGAAAACAGGCTATTGATATGACTGTCAGACTACATCATCATAAGTCATGCTACTCTAACTCAATTACACAGCCACTGAACAATTTCAGCATAAACACAAGTGTTTAATTAAAAAAAACCCTACAAACTTACACCTACCATGTTCTTTTGAACTTCTTACATACAAAAAAATCCTAGACATTGAGAAAAAACAAATGTGTTCCCCCAAAAGACTATTAACAGGAGTTTAATTATTAGACATACAAGACATTTATTGTTAATAACATATCCCATGAGTTTTGGATATCCTTTCATGAAAGCAAATCAGAAAAAAAAAAATCAGTCTTTTAAAATATACATTTCAAGCAAAACTCCTTTTTCAGTATTTTCACTTAGCTTGAGATAACAGAACCGCAATTTAAAAGCTCTAAATTCTTTAGATCTGCAGACACAGGATTAAATTCTTGCCTCAACAGTTTTACCTTCAACATATTTGAAGCAGCAAGCAATCCAGTCCAGAAGTTAGAGAGGATGCAGTAATGCTGTTTCTCTTACACTGCAGCAACAATTCAAGAAGCTTATGACCTTACAAAGTTTCCAGACAAGATGAACATACAAAGTTAGCACAAAAAAAATACTGCAGGTTATACATAGCTAGTCTAATGAAAGCTTTGATCATTTGGGTTCCCCATCTCGTAAACTTCCCATAGCTCCCTGTTCTACTTCTTTCCTACTGACAGACTACATTCATGCTCCTTTACATCACAATAACAGAAACACCTAACAAAGGCATTGTAGAATTACCAGAGTAAACTGGTACCAGATCACTGCACAGTGTAGCTCCTAAATTGAACACCACAGAAGCAGAACTTGAGGCAGAGGTCCCAGTTAAACTTTGAGAGAGTTCATACAGCCAAACCTAGACTTCAACCCTTTATGCATTCTTCAATCATGAAAATAAATAATCTCATTTAAAGTTTTCCCTCATCTTCCAAGGGAAAAAAAAAAGAAAAAACAAAAAAACAAACACCAAACCAAAACATACACATATTAATGCATTATGAACACAAACCAGCACTACAGGCCTGAGCTTATATGCAAGTTTCACATAAACACCTGCTGTTTTGGATGGTTGCTTTCATTGCCTATGACAAACTATATTTAACATGCACCTGTGCCTTTCACCTGTCCTCCTCCAAATAATTCAATCCACAAGGACTGATCTTAAACATGTAGAAGAATTCCAATAGTTATTTTGATTAATTCATCATTTTCATTCTACTGGTAAAATTTTCATTTTTTCCAACTCTCTCAAAACTAAAAGCAACAAATCTCCAAATACATCTTTATGAAACCAAATCCATTAATTCATTAGAAATGTAACTTCTGATGTATGAGAAATGGAAGGAGCTTGAAGTGTGCACTCAAATTAAAATACTTATCTTCATAAAGCACATTAACTCTTGCACATGCATTTGGAAGATGTAAAATTTATGTATTTTTCTGCTTTTACAAATATCTAGAAAGTTACTGAACATCATGTTTACAGAGAACAAGGTTTAGATGTGACCTCCAAGGCTGAAACTATTTAGGAATGAGGGAAAGTGCTGCAGAATATTTCTGAAGTATCTTACCTAAATGACACAGATGTTTGCACTGAATACATGATACAACATTAAGTTGCATTCGTTCTTCAAGGGTGTATTTTATTTCCAAACATAAAATAATACAACCATTCTTAACTGTCAGTGTAATCTCACACATCAGTACCATGTTTTAATGATGATTTTGGCTCATTAAAGAAACACATAAAAACAACTAGAGTGTTGTTTTAGTAAATCTGAAAGAACATCTTTAACATTAAAATTTCTAGAACTATCTTCATCTGACCTCAGCACTTAAACTTCACACACAGTAAACAGCAGCAGTAAATGCTCAACAACCATAAAAATTAATACTCGTGTACAGAAACTATGTTCAGTTTCATTTCTAAGCTTCTAATGGTCCCAGGATTTTAAGAAGATTATACTTTCAAATGACACTGTCTACTTGAAATCCAGTCAGTTTAAAAAGAAGCAAAATGGATTTACATTAATTTCACATTCCTCAGCTATCCTAATCCTTCTGACAATTTTTACACTTTTAAGAACCTGGCTGCGATAGAAGCAGCAAAGTAACTACTCACAGAAGAAAACAAAGTAAACAGACTAACACAATTTATTTCCTTTAAACTTCCTTGCTTATACTAATACTGGATAAAATATTTCTTGACAAAACCTCGATTACTATGTTGATAAACATTTACGTAATGTTTTTTAACCAAGTTACTATAAAAAGCACATGCACTCTGGAAAGACAAAGGAAAAACTTTTTTTTTTTTTGGTTCTTTCGGAGTGGAACAAATTACATCTTCTAAAAATTGAATGTCAATGGCTGGAAGCCCAAATCTGTTTCATCTTTCAGCATAAGGACAGGCAGTAAGGTCACTGTCAGCTTCTAATTGAAAACATCTTCAAACCAGACTTCTGCTATAGATCAGAATTCTGTTCTGTGACATGCAATTTCTAACCCAATATATCACACAAGTTAGTCTCAATTCAGCACTAGCTCCAGTTTTAAATACAGACATCCACTGGAGAAGCTACCTAATCAGAATGCAGTAGCTGATAAACAATCATCTTCCTTCTATTCAAAAAGTAACATGATAGTAGCCCAGAGGGGTCTGCTGCAGAAATGCTTGGAGCTTTATCTCCAAATAATGCTGAACTAAATCATTGTGGCTTTGTGGTTGAGCAGTGCTCACTGCAATTTGCATATACGAGGCAGAATTTATTTACAATAGAACTACGAGCCATAGGAAAAGGTGCGACATGCTCAACATCTAATTTGAGTTCACATCCAATTAGAAGGAGAATAAATAGTCCCTGCACCACCCAGTAGTATCAAACAATTGCCTTTAAATGAGGAAAACTTTTACTTAAGAGAGTATCCACAAACTAGTTCCATACACTACTGGCTGGGGAGCAAAAGGAGACCGTTCTTCTCAAGTAAGAAATACCAGTTTGATTTTCTTATTCAGTATGAAAACACTCAATAGGAAATTCAGTCCAAAATGGTGTGAATTAGAAAAAACAGGCTGAAAACCAAATCTGTAAATTTTATCAATACTACTTAAGAAAAAAAAAACCATCTGTACCTGTACTGTCTACCTGCCCTATGTGACCATTTATTTTCAGGTGCATCTACAGTTTTCACATATATTTTACCAGGCACCTGAGAGTTTTCTACTAAAACTGAGCCCAGCCACTCCTCTAGAAAATGCCCTATGCAAGTGCCTCAGTTTCTTCTGCATAGCTCTAGGGCAAGCTCTAAAGTGAGGATGTTCAAATCAAATACACAGGGGAGCCACGAAAACCTCCAATTTACCCACATCAAGCAGCCCTCTTCTTATAACAGCACTTCCCAGCTAAGCCTTCCACCACCAATACTCTAACCCATATTCCCAATTTCAACCACTCCTACAGTAGCCTCAGGCCCTAATGTTATCTTTGCTGTTCCTTATTTCAGTATTCTCCTGATCAAAGTCCCTGTCCTCCCTCCCTTGCTCACCCTGCCATACCAGCTGATTTCAGATACAGGACACAAAGACAGCTCCCTGCTGCCTTACCTCTCCAGAAGAGCTTTGTCAGGACACAGTCGCTGTAGAGCTGACAAGTTCTGCACACCCCAGAGCTGAGGCCAGTTAGCACATAGCTCTGGCCAGGACACCCACGCTGCTCTCCCAGTGGCTGCCACTCCAGTTGGGAAGTCACCACTGTCTCCCAGCTATTGAAGAACACAAGTTTTGCGTTCTCCCTCCAACCCAGACCCCAGCCACATGCTGCACTGGCCGGCAGTACGTACACACAACACAGGCAACCGAAAGATCTGGTCTAGTGCTATTTAACTGCTCAATCTCCCAGTTACCTTGCATCGCTTAGTACCTCTTCCTTCTACCACCTCTCCCTTCCCTAAGGGCGAGGGTAAATCCTAAATTCTGTGCCAAGATTAACAAGGTCCCAGCTTGCCCAACTGCACATTTCATAGAAATATCAATAAAGTGTTTTGAGCACTAATAGTGCCTCTCTTTCCATGCCACCTGTTAGATATAAATACTAATAATTCAGTTGATGAATAAAGATAAGACATGCAGAATCACATCCACACCATTTACTTGTACTCAGTGACAATCTATGTGTTATTATAAAATACTTGAGAAACTGAACCTGCACAGAGACTAGCTTAAAAAATTAATGTGCTCCTCCCACCATTATTATTAAGGATAAAGTCACTTTAGCAAGCAAAATGTTCTTTGAAACCTTACAAAACTGCTAATCCCAAAATCAATCATTCACAAGTTCAGAAGTGTCATTACTAAGGCTACCTATGAAATCCTAATTCAGCTTTCCTCTGCATAAACATTATGACACAGCATTTAACTATACAACCACAGATTGTTTCTTCACTTGGAAAAGCACCCCAAAGTTTTCGGTAATGAACAGTTACTGGCCCCAGTGTTGCATGTTTACACAAGAATGACATTTGTAGAATCACATAAAATGAGAACTGCAAAATATTTCTGAGGTCATCTACTCTATCCTTCTACACCACTACAGAATCACTGTTGCAATCCACTTCTGTTAGATCATTATACAAGTTGTTCTTACAGCTCTGGTGACACGTTACGTTATTGCCCCAAACCATGTATTTCAGGGTTTCATTATACCCACTGTTAGAAAGATCAGCAGTTAGAAAACCCATGTCGTGTTCACTGCAATTCAAGTCTTTCACTTCTTTTCTTACTTAACATAAGCAACTGTTTAGTACACTTCTCTTTGCATTTACCTTTTATATGTTTGAGTAAAGTCCTGTCCATCTGCTTTTTTGTTCTAGATTAGGCAACCCCAATATTTCTGTGATCTGAACTCTCTCCAGCAACCTCTCTTCCTTGAAGGACAAGGTCCCATACTAGACAGAGCATTCCAGCTGGTGCTCTTCTGCCACTGAAGAGAATGAACGAGTTATTACACAGGATATGCCAAAGACCATAATAACCCATGTGTTCATGAGATTGAGCACCACTGTGATCCTGTTGAATCACAATCTGTTTGTGATCCACAATAAACACCAGATCACTTCATACAGCACTGTTACATTGCCTATTCCCCATCCTACAGCTGTACAGGTTTTCAGCCCCTTCAGTATGATACTTCTCCACACTTTCCTCACTAAAAAGCATCTGGATTTTCAGGCCCTTCTTTCACTATGTTTCAAACATTCCTCCCTCCTCCTTCCCTTACTTGCTGATGAATTTTAGCCTCTTACTTCTATTTCAAACCACAAGACCAGACACACTGTCTTGACCAGATGGCTAAATCCAATTCAAAATTCTATACAGGGAATTAATTCATAGAAGAGAAGCCTCTCTAAATCAGAGGGGAGAATGGAAGAGGACTAAAAGGATTAGAAAACAGTTTGCGTGTGAAGAACAAGCAGGTAGGGGATGTAAGCAGAAGCTGCTAAAACTGCAAGTGAGCAAACACCAGTGACCATAAATTTTAGGAAGACTTTATTTAAAAGAAAAAATCAAACAAAATCCTACTACACTTTCATACAGCATTGTACATCTCCCCATCTATACTAGTTAACTCCCGCTAAAAAAGTCTCAATATGGTAAACGTATATTGTTACACCACCACCTGTTATTTTTCTATTTGCTTACAAATAGTTCCTTTCTTACACTTTTCTGTGGATTCAAGTTCAGTAGGCTAGTTTATCATCCACTGGATCTTTACTGTTCTAAAGACAAAAGTCTGTCTTTCTGATGAACTATTTTGTGCTCATTCTTATTCCATCTGAACATTTCATACTACTTTGAAAATCAAACAAGAAATTACATCCAGTAAAATACATTTTACAAATGGCGAAACTAAGAAACAAGGTCAAATTCTGAGTGCCTAATCGGAAACACTAATGAGTATTGAGAATTACAGACACAACATCTATTCCAGAACAGCTCCCCTTGACTTCTTTGGCAGCTGCAAGCACTCAGTATTTCTGCAACACAGATCCCAGAGGTCTCACGTCCAGTAAATGAGGAACACACAGCCAGTGACCACCTGTGGGAAGCTTGGTTTAAGCAACTTCCTCACATCACTGAAACTCTGCAACAGTAACACAATTCAATTGTCTAGAACACCATTTAATTACATTAACAGTGAAAACTTTATTCAAACTTCCCTGCCCTCTGCTTCATTCATTTCACACCTTCGAACATCTGCTACAAAGGGAGCAAGAGTCCTGTAGGTAACTTTATTTGCTACCCAACACTCATTTCTCCCCAGAGCAGGATTAGTTTTGTACACTGAATGCGATGAGGGTCCTACTTGCGTGTAGGTATGTGTATGTACAGATGTTTATGTGAAGGTGCCTACATAGCTACAAATATTATCTATATGGATATACACTTTGTGATCATGTGACTATAGCTGTACTACAACTTACAGGCACAGTAGTTTAAAACTGTAAAGGTTATTGTAACGTCAATATTTCCAACTCAATGATTTTTGCCTTTGCAGTCTTCATATGCTGCTACAACTCCTGTGGAAGAAATTTCCCAGTTTTTAAAACAAACTCTGAAAAACACTTCTGTCACAAGGCTGAAATATGCACATTCACAAAATGTTCAAGGAGTAGCAACAGATTATCATGCTCCTGGCTGAGAAGAGGAAAGGGCCAACACTCTGAAGTCCTGGGTTCTGTGCCAAATTCTGGCGAAAGTGTCCCAGAGCAACAGGCACACGCTTCCCTGTCCTAAACTTCAAGCTTGATGCTTTCAGCCACTTCTCTTCCAGTCTTGTCCCAGTCCCTTACCTTCCCTTCTTCCTTTCCACACTGTTTTGGGAGGTTTATTTTTCTCTTTTAAACCGAGTCCATCTGTGTTTCCCAATGTGCTTATCCTACTACCAGGCTGCAGTGCTTATTTCTTCTATGACTGATTTCTGCATTGCAGTTCCCCTCATCCACAAACCTATTTCCCCTCTATGACCTAACATCTTCCCTCCTAGTCTTCGTGCTCTGCCAGTTCCATTTTCTTTCATCTCACAAATTCTCCTGCAATTTGTGTGTCTCTTCCCTTCCTATTCCTACAACTCCCAGGTTTCTGTACACATCTCATCAATGAGCAGAACAGTGACTGGAAAAGATGCATAGACACTTCTCTAACTCCTGCTGCTTAACTAAATCCGAGACCCACACTGGCTTCTTCTAAAAGCCTTCTCTCCATTTTCCCTAATGGGCCTAATGCAATCAAGTACCACCACACAATGCCACACTACAAGGTGGATGCTCAAGTTCCTCTAAGGAAAGTAAAGCATTCCATTACATAGCACAGACACATCCTAATGCAAGACAGGCAGATGCTAAGTTCTCTAGTCCTAAAGCTCAAACCAGTCTCACTTCTGGAGTAGTTTAGACAGACTTCCACAGGGAATTCCAGTCTTTCACGTATCATTCTGGGCTAAGGGAAGTACGCTTAGTACATTTGCCCAGCTGGCAGAAAGACTCCTAGCCAGTATTAATAGGTAGATGAGGTTCCATGAGAATAGTATGTAGACAAAAAATGCATGATCTCTATCACAGCCATGTGTGCCTAAATTCAGTTGTTACAAGCTTTTGAAAAAAATCACTTTCAAAGCAGCAGCAGAGAAAACATCCCCTTCAGAGCAGACACAATCTGCCAAAGTTTAACTGCATGCTCCAAAGCATAAGGGTATTAAAGCTGTTCAGAAAAGAAGCTGGCAGAACTCAAAGCAGAAACCATTGTTTTCCTCTTGCCTCAACATCAGAAGTAGCTGAACTCTTCCAACTGACATTTTGAAAAAAACAAAAAACAAAAAACAAAAAACCCCAACACCTCAGCCCATAGCAAAACACACAATTTATAAAATTTCAATTGAAATAGTTAAGTTTGTTCTCAACTGCTGCAAAGCAGTGATATTTCTTACAACATCTTACCGATTTAATAAGAGCTAGTACAATCAGCCCAGTCTACAATTTTCCAGTATTTATTATGGGCATTTCACATGCAATTAATTACTCTGATATAATCAGTAATGTGACTACTGATGGTCAGTTGTACCTTTTCCATATCGCACACACTAGGAAGAAGACACCACTAATCCACTGCTCTTGTGAAAGGTTTTCCCTTAGTCTTCCAAAACAGCTGTCTCCAATAACATCAACAGCTGAAAACACAGCACATATAGGGAGTGTCAATCAAATCTGTTATTGAGCTCATGTGTTTTTAGCAATCACTAAAGAAAAGCAAAGAAATATATGACTTTTAAAGGGATAAAAAAAAAAATCATAACATGCAAATCCAGAGTGCAAAACTAGCTGTACTGACAAGGACTCCACGAAAATGTAATTCTTACATATGAGCCAAAAAAGAAATTAAGTCCACATTGTTCACTTAATGCTACTATTTGACTTAACTTTGGGGTTTTAAGACAAAATTTGAAAGACAACCTGTGCTATTTCCTTATGGCTTTTTACTTGTACGCAGGTTCCCAGGACACCCACTATTTAATATCTCTTATGCCATTAGTCTTGTTCATACTATAGGCCACAACGGGCCAGGCTGGAGACACACTAGTAGTTAAGGACATCACCCATAATAACTCTTACGCAATTAGTGTTATTCATACTGTACACCACAATGGGCAAGGCTGGAGACTCACTGGTAGTTTAGGACATCATCCGTAAACAGATTTACTTTCAAATGAAGGAAAGCCATGTCTCCCACAGCTCAGTGAGACTGTATTATTAAGAAGCCTTATTCTGCTTCACTTCTCTCCCAAGCAACTCCCACACACACATTATGAATTGAGAAATAAGAGCTGGGTTGTCAGAACCTGCCACTTACCACAATCATCTGCTTCCCAAGGCTTCTTGGATCTGTGCTGCAGCAAGACTCACTACTCTTTAATGGGTCCAGTGTCTGAAATCTATTACCCAAGGTAGGTCAATGCTGTTAAAGCCTACTTTGTTAAAGGCATGCTATATTTCAAGTCTCAGCCCTGCCTTCACAGAAAACAAATGTCACTCACAAAACAGACGCAACTGAACAAAAAGCTGCACTGTCCACTAGATTGTTTAGCATCCTAACTTCTTGAAAGAACGTGCAAGCAAAAACCACATTTCCTCTGGCAAGACTGCAAGTGCAGCTTGTAGACACGAGACTGACATAAATAAAGCAAGCACAGCATAGAAAGCAGTCTTAAAAGGGAATCTTCCAGCCATATGGGTCTTCTGTGAAAATGAACTGGAAGCAAGCTTGACAAGCCAAACTGGCCACAAGAGACATGATGCCAACTCAAGTGTCTGCAACATGCTCATGCAATTAAGTTGAATAAACAACATCCTGCAAGTGTCCCATAAGGCAGCTACATTTGATTCCTTGTCTGACCTCCACAACTGGTCTTTGGTCCTTGAGTCTCCAAGGAGACTCACCGCAGACTTTTCAGAGTCCAGCACATAGTTCTCCTCTCTCCCATGAAAACATCGCAGCAAGACAAGATAAATCCTCCTGATTGTCACTGCGGGAGTTGCACAGATTGTGCAACAGAACAAAAGCAAAAACACAGCCTGGGCTGAGCAGTAAGACATTCACAGAGCCTGACCAAAGCCCCAGTTCACAGAGGTGCTCAAATACCCACCTACCTTTAACACACCAGCAGCCTATCCACATACTAAGAGTTCAGCATCTGTTTAATTGTGGAAGCTGAAGCCCTGATTCAGCGACATGTGATTTCAGTGGGAGCTGCATCAGGCATTCCAAAACCCAAGTTGATTTACTACTTAATTTTCTTAAGTACTGATGTTCACTTTGCTATTTGAACTGCAAGCAAGTGGCTCTAACAGCCACTCTTACCATATGTCTCTTCTGCGTAACTCAAAGCTGTAGGAGTCTGCTCTTCTTGTTCCTGAAGTGGTCATGACCACTGGCACTCAAAAACAAATGAACTCCACCTAAAGAGATACTCAGGGAGCTGTAAATCTGTTGAGCAATTAATCAAATGTCATCGAAGCCTACTACATATGACCAGTACACAACTATTCCGTTTCACAACACCCATTATACCATCAAAACATTTCAAGGCTAAAGAAAAGATTAAGATAAAGGCTGTGTCCTAACTTTTTAACTGTTACAGGCCCAAAACAAAGAAATCAGACTCCTGTCATCACAGAATCACAGAATCACAGAATATTAGGGATGCTTTTTAATAAAGCATTTCACCTTAACTGAAAAGGAACAAATACTCTCTCTCTCTGCAACCTACAGTCTTAAAATCTCTGCAATCAATGGACCATTTCTAAGATGTCTATGAAAAGCACCCTCTGAAAAGCTAGTTTCCTCTTAGTATGCTAAAGTTCATGATTCACATGCTCAGTGGAAAGAGAAAATGTAGAGGACTCGCAAACCAAAAATCTCTTGGAGAGTCCTGCCCTAGACTGAGCAGGAAAGCATTGCTTTGGGTGAGATCCATTGTCTCTGAGTGCTCTCTTCCAGCAGCTCAAGCACTGGCTAAGTTACATAATATTTGTACTGCTGGTTTTAAGTTATACAAGAAAGTACAGCAATCACACAAAAGTTTACAGAAATTCACATCAATGTTTAACTAAGAATTACACAAACAATTAAACAAAAGCCTTCAATGACCATGGAAACCTAGAAAAAGAAACCCAGCCATTCTATTAGCCTCAAGGAAGCAAAAAACCTCAAGCAAATCTCCAACTTATGAATCTACTGCTTTGCCTCCTCCTATTTGTATGCAAAGCCTGTTCTATTTAAGAAAAAGAATCTCTGAAGCTTAATAGAAATTACCAGCTTTCACACAGGCTGGAAATGGAACATCTCTTGTTGGCTACGAAGGGTGTTGGGGAAGAGCGTAACTTCCCCGAAAAGCTAACCCAGTCACCATCAAAACACATCCACTTTCTGAAGTGGAAATAAAGTATTATCAAAAAGTAAGCATGTTTTATAACATCAAGGCTTCTGAAGCACCCAATAACCACCACAATTCCTGTGTTTAAATAAAAGAGTCAACGCTAGTTGGTCTGCTTTATGAAACAGGTTAATGTAGGTTCTCATCACTTCTTACCACTTATCAACAACTTACTAATGTTGAGAAAAATGTATTGCTTTATACCTGTTACTTACCAAAAAAAACCCAACTAGAGTCACAGCAAAATTGTCCCTTTCTATGAAGTGTTAGTTGTTGCATTTTTTTAAAGAAAGATGAATCAAGAAGTGCTCTGGGAGCAGAACCAAATGAGACATCTTTGTGATTAAACTGTCTGCTTAACTACAGACTAATTTTGATGCCTAGAGCCACTAGAGACAAGGAGAGAGAAAAAAGGGGGTCACCGATTCCTAGCTGTTTTGAGTATCTACTGCATACACCACCCCCACAGCTCTCTCCACACACAAGTCACTCCACGGCTGTGCTTGGAGGATGACACTGTCCGTTTCAAGGGGCTCTGGCGCTTCCCAACTTGAAAGGCAAAGCAGAGCCGGGCCGCCCCGCACCCTGCTGCTGCTCCCGCTGCCAAGCCGCCCGCATCCCCAAACACTGCCCGCAGGCGCTCCGGGACCCGCTGGCGGGGGACAGAGCAGCGGCCGCCGGGACCCCAACTCCGGGCGACCCCTGGCTCGCAGGGGACAGCCCACACGCCGGGAACACCGGGTCCCCGAGAGCCCTGGGACGAGGCTGCCACCGACACCCCTACCCACACTGGTTCTCCCCTTGGTTTCCACGGAGCGGGTGTCCCAGCCCCCCCGCGGCGAAGCCCCGGCCCCGCGGCGGAACGGACGCGGTTGGGCTGCGAACAAAGCGCGCGTTTTCTGGCGGAGCTCCCCAGCAGCGCCGCTCCCGCGCCGAGTCGGCCCCCGCCCGCCCCGGCGCATTGTTACCGGGGTTGCCTCCCCCCGCAGGCGTCCGTTAACGGACACCGGTCTGCGGGGACGACTGCCCTCGGCAGCGGCGGCCGACCCGCCCCCCGTCACGGCCCGGCCCCGCACACCTGCCGCGGCCCGGCCGGCCCCGCGGGCCCCCTTTGTTCCCTTACCTGCGGCGGGCGAGCCCCGCAGCGCCGGCACGGCGAGCAGCAGCGGCAGCAGGGCAGGCAGCGCCGGTCGCCACCGCGCCGCGGCCACTACGAAGCGTGTCATCCCCTCCATGGCACGGCACGGCACGCCGCGGCCCGGCGTCAAGTCATCGCGGCGCCCCGCGTCCCCCCCGCGGGCCGAAAGGACTGGGCGGGCTGGGTGGGCTCGGCGGCTCCTCCCGGGCGCATCCACCGCCGGCGGGGCTGGGACACCCGGAGACGGGAAGCCGCCGCAGCCCCCCCTCCCCACGCCCACCCCGTGAGGAGTATTCACGGGGGCAGCGCCGCGGCGCCGGCCGCCTCCCAGAAACGGCGGGGCGGGAGCGGGGCGGGAGCGAAGCAGGAGCGGGGCGGGAGCGAAGCAGGAGCGGGGCGGGAGCGAAGCAGGAGCGGGGCGGGAGCGAAGCAGGAGCGGGGCGGGAGCGAAGCAGGAGCGGGGCGGGAGCGAAGCAGGAGCGGGGCGGGAGCGAAGCAGGAGCGGGGCGGGAGCGAAGCAGGAGCGGGGCGGGAGCGAAGCAGGAGCGGGGCGGGAGCAGGGCAGCGGCGCCCCGCAGGGCCCGCAAGCAGCTCGGCTCGGCCCACGGGCGGGGAGGCGGTGAGGAAGCCCCTCCGGGGCTCCTCGGCCGAACGCCCAGGTGGCTACGGCCCTTCACGTGGGAGGCAGCGGCGGCCCCGACGCAGCCGCCCGGCGCTGGTTCGCTCCCTCCCCAGCAGCGACGCCCTATGCCCGGCGAAGGCCGGCCCGCGGCGACGGCGAACGCAGCAGGACCGCCCGCCACCTGCGCGTGCCCCGCCGTCCGCGTCTGCGCTGGGGCGCGCCCGCCCCGCCCCCTCCGCCGCGCGCGGCCGGAGGCGGTGGCGAGGAGGGGACAAGGTCCCGCCCCGCTCCCCGGGGGGAGGAGTGAGGGGCGGGGCGGATCAGCAGGCCCCGCCCCCGCCCGTGTCCTGCCCGTGGGCCCCCGCCGCCCCTCCCTCCCACCGGGCCTCGTCTGCTCACTCTCGGGCGGTCGCGTGCGCTTGCCTCGTCCCGCTGCAGGCGCAGCCCGGGAAGGGGCGGCGGAAGGGGTCACCCAGCGGGCGCCCCCCTCAGGGGTGGTGGGGAGGGCTGAGGCCCCGGTTAGGCCCTCGGTGGCTCCCGGTTCCAGCTGCGTGACCGGGGCGGCCCGAGAGCCTGCTGCTGGTTTGCGTGGGGCACCGCTGTCTCCTGACTGCGCGGCCCATGGGGGAGCAAGGCTGGTGACCCCGTCGCTCAGCCTGCCGGCCCGGCCGAGCAGAGCCCGGGGACAGGCCCTCGCTCCCCACAGGCTGCCCGGGGAGATTTGGGGCATAGAACGACATGAAATGTCCAAGCGGGAAAGGAGCCGACAAAGCCATGAGGCGTAGCTGTGTGTCAGGACATCCGCACAGCGTGAGGGCTGCTCTGGGGTACAGCGGGCACAAAGTCCGGGGGGCCCTTTCACCGCAAGGCCCAGCTCTCCTCGGGAGCACAGGCTAGGCCAGCAGTCACCAAGGAGCACCAGCGGCAGCTGGGGAAAGATCCCACTGGCACGTAGAGCTGGGCTCACCTCGTATCCAGCTGCACTCACAATAGAACAGGCCAACGGGACATCGAGGGGCTTGCTAATGCTGTTCTCGGTCACAACAGATACACCTCTCTCCCAGAGAAGGATGGAAGGAGCAAGGGATTCATTTTGCTGACATGCAGAAATAAAGCAACACCCATAAGCTTTAGCTGTGCATCATGCAATGCACAGCACAACATCCTGTCACACAGACAGCAGAGGAAAATAATGCAGGGCAGATCCTTGGCAATGTAAATAAGCAAAGCTGAAATCAACCAAACTACATCAGATGAAGATGTGGTTCAATATAGACACGGTGAGTAAAGGGAGGGTGTGAAATCTGAAAAACCTACTGGTTTTAGGTTACACATTTTCAGGGTCAAAAACTCCACGGATGTCCTGTCTTTGGCAAGGTATCAAGGCAATCACTATGATGAGTACTTCAGGCCTTCTAGCACAAGACCTACACTTTCGTTCTAAAAGTCTCAGTCAGTACAATATAATTTTCTTTCATTTTGCACAGTGGGGAGATGTTTCACAGAAAATTTCATGGGTGATTACAACCTACATCTTAAAATGAAACTAAAAATTTAAGCTATAACATCCCATCCAAAGATGTTAAACACTGCAAAAAGAAGACCATAGTGGGACAAAAAAATCCCCATAGTTTTTAAAACATCTAACAAATACCAAATGCAGAAAAACTTGCATAACACCAACCATTTTTTTTTATCACCTGAGCAAATAACAACCAAAAAAAATGGCACCTGGGATTTTTTTCTGTTATATTAAATTGCTGATAGAGAGAAGTGTGTCCATGATACTCCTTTTTATTTACTAAAAAATTGAGATTACTTTTTCCCAGAACCCACTAGGAATCAAACATTTTTTATTTATTTATTTATTTATTTATTTATTTATTTGCTAGTTTCCTGTCCCCTGGCTCAGCTCAAAAGAGCACTCCTTAGCCTGTTTTTATAACTATGTACCCACCATTTGCGGATATGCTGCCATCTCTCTCAGTTTCTCTGTTCCTTCCCAACCTCTTTTGCAGATCTGCGGTGCAGGCTAAACAATAGCCACCAAAAGCTTAAATAAACCCACTTCATTCCAGTATGCCTTCATTGTAAGCACCAGTGTGCACCAGCGTGTGACATTGGAGTGTGCAGTTACATACGCTTTATGTTAGCAAAATGTGGCTTTCCTTTTAATAAGCTAGCCCTCAGAAGTACTCAGTAGGCAAATAGGTATCCATCCCTGCTTCACATTCAGTGTGAGGTTTGGCAGTTAAGAACCTTGAAATACTTAATTTCAAGACATATTTCAGACCCTTCCTATCATCTCCTTGATACCATGTCGCATCATTGTCCCAACAGTGCCTCTAGTAACAGAGCATGTAAGGCTGCCTGTAGTACGTTTCAGATTGCCTGTAGATAATTTGTTTCACCAAGATGCAACGGTAATTTCCCAGACTAAAGTGTAAGACAACTTCTCTCATATTTCTGAGATGTTATCCATAATGAAATCCACTACAACTGCTAACTCATTCACTGTCTCAGCTAACATGATTTCCTGCTCCAGTTCTCAGAGTTCAGTTCACAAAAATAATCTTCTTATCTTGTGTTTGGGTTCAAGTTCCCCAGTTTCTGTGTCTGTTGAGACTGAACTGGTATTTATGTCATTTCCCCACTTCCTGAGCTAATTTAAGAACTGTCACATTTGATCGCATATTCTCTATTCCCTTGCAATTTCACATGTTCCACCAGACACCTCCAAATTAAACTCCTCTTGTTAAATAGCAACCAATATTGAAAGAGGAGCTGTGAGGTTGCTACCTGTTATGCTGCACTTCACCCTCTGTTTTGGTGTGCTGTTTCCCAAAAGGTGTGAAGGGATTTCACCACTCGCACATGATCCTCTGTCCTGCTTAGCTGCCTCTTTCAGTAGAGTCATACTTTGGGATGACGCTTTTGCAGCTGTAGCTCCTTCTCCCCTTAGTTATTGCATTAACCTTAGCATCTTTGTAATGTTTAGTTCCTTTAACTTTTCTTTATTTATTTATTTTTCTAGTCCTTTTAGTCCTTCTTTTTCCTGGCAAGCCTTGTCATATGTGGCAATTTGATTGACATTTACTTCTTCCATTTGTCTTGATCATAGAATAGTTTGGGTTGGAACAGACCTTTAAAGGTCATCTCATCCAACCGCCCTGCTGCGAGCAGGGACATCTTCAACTAGATCAGGCTGCTCAGAGTCCCCTCCAGCCTGACCTTGAATGTTTCCAGGGATGGGGCATCTGCCACTTCTCAGTGCAACCTGTGCCAGTGTTTCACTACCCTCATTGTAAAAAATGTCTTCCTTACATCTAGTCTAAATCTACCCTTACCCCTTGTCCTATCACTACAGGCCCTGCTAAAAAGTTTGTCCCCATCTTTCTTATAGATCCCCTTTTTAGTATTGAAAGGCTGCAATATGGTCACCCTGAAGCCTTCTCCAGGCTGAACAACCCTGACTCTCTCAGCCTTTCCTCATAGGAGAGGTGTTCCAGCCCTCTGATCATTTATGTGGCCTCCTCTGGACCCGCTCCAGCAGGTTCATGTCTTTCTTTTGCTGAGGACTCCAGAGCTGGACACAGTACTCCAGGTGGGATCTCACCAGAATGGAGTAGAGGGGTAGAATCATCTCCCTCAGCCTCCTGCCCACGCTTCTTTCAGTGCAGCCCAGGATATGGTTGGCCTGGGCTGCAAAGCCCATTGCCAGCTCATGTCCAGCTTTTCACCCACCAGAACCCCCAAGTCCTTCCCCACGGGGCTGCTCTCAATCCCTTCATCCCACAGCCTGGATTGGTACTGGGGGTTGCCTTGGCCCAGGTGCAAGACCCTGCATTTGGCCTGTTGAACCTCATGAGGTTCACATTAGCCCACTTCTCAAGTTTGTCCAGGTCTCTCTGGATGGCAATCTGTCCCTCAGGCATGTCAACTGCATCACTCAGGTTGGTGTCATCTGCAGACTTGCTGAGGGTGCAGTCATCCCACTATCTATGTCATTGATGAAGATATTAAACAGTACTGGTCCCAGTACAGACCCCTGAGGGACACCACTTGTCACCATTCTCTGTCTGGACATTGAGCAGTTGACCACTACCCTGTAGAGATGGCCATCCACCTAATTCCTCATTGACTGAACCCATCAAATCCATATCTGTCCAATTTAGAGAGAAGGATGTTGTGGGTGACTGTGTCAAAGGCCTTACAGAAGTTCAGAGAGATGATATCTGTAGCTCTTGTCCACCGATGTAGTCACTCCATCATAGAAGGCCACTAGGTTGGTCAGGCAGCAGTTGCCCTTGGCGAACCCATGCTGGCTGTCCCAAATCACCTCCCTGTCCTCCATGTGCCTTAGTGTAGCTTCTAGGGGGATCTGTTCCATGATCCTCCCAGGCACAGAGGTGAGGCTGACAGGTCGGTAGTTCCCAGGATCCTCCTTTCCACCCTTTTTACAAATGGGTGCAATGTTTCCTTTTTTCCAGGCCCCAGTGACTTCACCTGACTGCCGTGACTTTTTAAATACCATGGAGGGTGGCTTGGCAACTGCATCAGCCAATTCCCTCAGGACTCTGGGATGCATCTTGTCAGGACTCGTAGAATTATATGTGTTCAGGTTCCTCAGGTGGTCATGAGCCTGATGTTCTCTTACAATGTGAAGGGCTTTGCTCCTCCAGTCCCTGCCTTGCAGTCCATCCACAACCAGGGCAGGAGTTACCCATATGTGTCCATAGCATCTTTGTGGCAGCAGACTCACAACAATTTTATGACCAACTACAAGTTTTTTTCTCCAGCTTTCCTTTCTGTAGCCTTCAGCTGATTCTTCAGTGCACTTCTCATCTACCATAAAGCCCTGAGTACAGCAGGAATCCTGACAAAGGACAGGTTTTTCCACTACAGCTTCAAGCAGATCTCAGCTTGTGCTTCTCTTGGTGCTTTCCTCAAGAATTCTTCAGGCTGTGTCAAGCATCCTCACCACTTCCTCTCTCTCTGGTCCTTTACGCCTATTGCAGATGCACAGATAAAAGATGCTACAGAATAATGAGCAAGAACTTCACTGAGATATCCCTTGAAGGGATGGCATGCTGGGATTTGTGGCACAGGTTATGTTTTTCCTTTCCCTTTGGAACAGAAAGAAAAAACCCAAAACCAACCCACCTTACATGTTTGTAAGAACTATCTTAAGTCAAAAATAACAGTTATTTATATAAAGTTATATAGCAATATTAAAAACAAAACAAAAAATTATAGGAGACTTCAGATTCCATGAAAACAGAAATCTGAAAAAAATGCAGCAAATTTTCCTAGGACATTAATACAGACTGGAAATCTTGGAATCTGTGGCTCTCACAGGCTTCCCTACATTGTCACTTGCAAACTCACAAAGCGAAACCAGCTATAATTTTAACTAAGTTTTACTCTGCAGCTTGCAAATGCATTCATCACAAAAAGTAACTGAGTTGGAAAGTGAGAAATTCTCTTTGCTGTGGTACTCTACTGTGGTCTTTGGCAGTATGGATCAAGATGTTAGCTCCTCCCTGCTTAAGGGGAGAGTAGAAGTAATCTTTTGTAGCAGTGTGGCTCGCAAGGGTTATTTGCTTACTGCTGAATGACTTCCCATTGCACATACACCAGGAAGCTTTTGACATTACTGAGCTTTCCACTGTAGTGACGGCTACTCTGATTTATCACTGGGGCAAGACCAAGGATGCAAAAAAATCAAAGGCTGTGCAAAGTATGATTAGATTAATGATGACAGGCTCCACCTGGAAACTGAGAGCTTGTTTTGTGAAGGACGTAAGAGGGGAAAAAAACCTGCAGCATTTTGGATAGAACCCTCACAAGTGAACACACACTGGGGGACATGTGAAAGCGTCAGCCTCAGTAGCTGAAGTGAGCAATGACAGAAACAAGAGCGTCCTCAGAAGGCCTTTTGTGGAAGTGCTCATTTCTTCTTGTTGCCCAGGTTTTGCTGGAAGGGAAGGTGTGAAATGAAACCTTCTTAAAAACTGAAAGTACTTTCTAATCATCTTGCTTTTCGTAGAGTATATAATACTCAAATCTGGAAACCTGCTCCTCAAAACTACACTTCAAAACACCAGCTCAGAGATACTGAAGTGAATTGAAGACCATCAACTTTATTTCCAATGGAACCAGACAACTGCTCAGTAATTTAACTTCCAGTTATTATAGGTTTGAGACTCAGTGACCAGAGCTGCTGAAGATATTTTTTGCTTTAGTGAACAATATTTTTTCTCCTGCTCTTTTGCTATTGCTGAAATTTGTGAAGAAACGGATTTTTTTGTGAATGTTTCTGATTTGCTGAACTACGCATTGAAAAAATGTTCAAAGAGAGAGGTTCTGTCTTGGCTTTGTGGAAGACCTTCAGACAGCTTGTTAGGCTATTCCCAGTGCTCTCAGACATCTAGTTTTCATACCAACTCTTGTGTCTAAGGGAGCAGAGAGCGCTTTTTTTCATTACAGTTTTTCTTTTACTCTGAAAGCTGTGTGCTATGGAAAGTTGCATGGTATGTGACATAAAAAAGACTCAAACCATTTACAGATCAATACAGCCCAGTCTTACTGTGCACTTCAATTCTTTTTCTGAACTCTCATACGTTGCTTGATTCAAACTTGTGCTCTAGGTTCCTTCTGCCCTGCCCCTTTTAACTAGCTGACGAAGTACAGTAGCAACAGCTGCTGGCACCAGAAGACAAAACAGCGAACTTCAGAAGGCCAGAGTAAAAAAACATATGAGTTTTGTTCTAGAAAGTACAAGGAAGGTACCAGAAAGTATGGTCTCTAGGTTGAAAAGTGAAATAAAAAAAAAACCCAAAGAAACAACAACAACAAGCTTCATTAGGGTATAGATTTTTGTACTTGTATAGCTTAAAAAGACAGCCTTATATGGTCTCATGTCGTAACTGTGTAAAATGCAATATTGAGGACTGGTACCAGGAATGCTCACACAAATACCAGATTGTTCCTATGTAAAAAAGCAAAAAGGCAAAAGATGCATGTATGCTGTGTTTTCAGTTCTGAGCTTCTAAGCTGGAGAAATATACGAAGATAACTCAGAGAAATAGCCTTTTATTAAAAAAAAATAAAAGTAGAGGTGTCTAATGACATTGACCACTACAGATTTCATTGAGATATTAGAGAGACTGCCTAAGTGCATCTCTGTGGTGCTGAAAGGCTTGTCACCTTTTTGCAAATGCCTTGGGCTGTCTGTTAATCCAGTTCCTGGACTTTTTGGCATTGAATTTGCAACAAATGTCTCCAATATACAGTTTCATACTACTCTTCCTAAGAATGGTTACTCTGATTGCCTCCTCTGGCTCCTCCACTTTCACCACCTGCCAAAACCTTTTACCTCAAATTCCCGTCTCTTCAGTTCTTCTGAGGCAACACGATCAAATAAATGGGCTTAGTGTTGTTTCTCCAGTGGAGAGGTGCATAGCTCTCTGAACTGGCGGTCAGTCTTCATATCTGCAACCAGTCCTGACCTTAACTGTCCCATTGTGTTCACAAAATATCATTTTATAACACATAGACATACCATGTTCAGAAATTATTGCACTGCAGACATACTTTGCTCTGTCAAACCGTCCTTCATCCTTACACACTGAGCAACTGAAAATAATTCCATCTATACTCAGCTAGCTTACCATATTAAAAATAATGCATTACTATAGAATTGATCATAACAGCAATCAGATTATTTCTCTGTGTTAAGGAAAGACACACAAAAACTGAGCAAGCCAGGTCTTGTCTGTTGTAGTTTTGGAACTTAAGAAAGGTAAATTTCAAGTACAGTGTATTTACTTCAAAATATCCTTGGAAATCTCATCTTAAGCAGAGTGCTTACCGAAAAGGTCACTTACATATACATCCATTAAACTCCTCCCACAAAACAGAATCAACAAATGTTCCTGCCACTTTATGCAATGTCAATAAACACTTCCAGAATATATCCAGACCTTGCAAAATCCTCCCCCACATCTGTTTCCTATCATCACTTCATAATTCAGGGTACATCTCCCATTCCGGAAACCATTTGGAGTTCATATAAGAAGATAAGGCTTCTTCCTGCCTGGCCCAGATATAGTTTGCAGCAAAGATTAATCAAATACTATCCTAATTCATATAATGAACAAGGCAGATCAGTAGGTTTTGCAGACCCAAGGATCAGTGTTTTTTGGAAAGTAAGAATAACTAAATCAGGCAATCAGTAGATGCTTTGCCAGATTTTAGTAGGAGCAGCTGGAATTAACACATTTAAAAGCTTGCCCATGACATTCACCTCTAGTGAGCTTTTGCTCCTGCTGACAGATGCCAGTAGCTTGATCTTCCTGAGATAAAGGCTTTAACAGTCCTTTTCCCTTCCCTCAAATCTACTTTGGTTTCCTACTCCTAATGGTTTCTGGTCCCTCTAGAAGTTACAACTGCAAGTTCCCTCCCATTGAATACCTGTCACAAAGTCCCTGTACTTCTGTTCTCTACTCTTTTTTTTTCTCTTAATTCACATTTGTCTTCCTACGGTGTTCCCGCCTTTATGTCACCAGAAAGACCTTCTCTCCCCATGTTGCTTCCCCATCTCTCAGTGAAATGTCACCATCCAGCTCTCTGTAAAGCACAAGATTTACTTTATATGACTATACTTGAGGCCCAGATTGTGTGATTCCTAAACCACATTTCATGTTCTTTTCTTAAACCAGCATTGTCCTGCATCAAACACCCTTGTTTAGCATTGAACACTGCAGGCACAGCAATGTGCAACTTCTTGCTGCTTTCATTCCTTTTCTCTTTTCTGAAAGTAAGCTTACAAACCCTGCCTGCAAACCCAGGACCCTGTTGTGTCGAACTTAACAGACACAGAACAAAACAAGCCGGAAAAGATGGTCCTTGTCTCTCTCCTCTAAACAGCCGAAGTACAAACCCTGATTTCAGAGCTGGCTCATTCAGCTTTGCCTCAGGGATATTTGCACCATGGTGTGTCACAGTGCAGCTGTGCCCTAAGTAAACTTTAAAAGATCATTGTACAGACTTGGGACAAGCAGACAATAGAGAGACACAAGACACTTGAAAAGCCTTAAATATTAAGAAAAAACAAGAGTTTATTAAGGGCAGTGTTTGAAAGAGAAATAATTTAATCCTAAAAAGGCAAACCTGAGTCAGAACCTCTGGTCAAAGTTTCTGGTGGTGGGATATAGCATCACAGAAATTGCCCTCCAAAGAGAGCAACACAACTCTTTTCTTTTGGAATTTTAAGACTCATGTAGGCTGGGCACAGAACAGAACCCAGAGAACAACATTAGATGCCATGAAAGGCTTACTCTGCTGCTAAGTTCAGTGACAGAGACATGAGCTGAAAGCTCTGGTGTTACTAAGGCATCTCTTACTCACAACTCAACTGTCTTCTACATTTAGATGCATTACAGGATGCTGACGTGGTGTTTTCTTCTGTATGCTGATACAGTTTTTAAAGCTGAAAAAACATAGAATCATAGAATGTTGTGAGTTGGAAGGGACCCACAAGGATCATTGCCCTGGCCTAGGACAATCCCAAGATTCAGACCACGTGTCTGAGGGCATTGTCCAAATGCTTCTTGAACACTGTCAGGCTTGGTGCCATGACCACCTCCCTGGGGAGCCTGTCCCAGTGCTCCAACACCCTCTGGGTGAAGAACCTTTTCCTAACGTCCAACCTAAACTTGTTCTGGTGCATCTTCCTGCCATTTCCTCTGGTCCTATCATTGGTCACCAGAGAGAAGGAGATCAGCACCTGTCCCTCCTCTTCCCCTTGTGAGGAAGTTCTAGACCATGATGAGATCTCCCCTCAGTCTCCTCTTCTCCAGGCGAAACAAACCAAGTGACTTCAGCCTCTCCTCATATGGCTTCCCCTCTAAGCCCTTCACCAATCTTATGGCCCTCCTCTGGACACTCTCCAGGAGCTTTATATCCTTTTTATACTGTGACACCCAAAACTGCACACAGTACTCAAGGAGAGGTTGCACCAGTGCAGAGTAGAGTGGGATGATCACCTCCTTCGACTGGCTCACAATGCAGTGCTGGATGCACCCCAGGACATGGTTGGCCCTCTTGGCAGCCAGGGCACACTGTTGGCTTATGTTCAACTTGCCATCGACCAGAACCCCCAGGTCCCTGACACAGATGATACATTAATTCATTATTTGATATTATTATATTCTATGTTCATCACAGAAATAATTAAAATTATTTCCCTTCCTTTAAAAAATGGAAGAGAAGAGACAGGCAAATGGGAAATTGCCGTAACCCCACAGAGAAGTTAGCAATATAGGCATTCACCTTGGTAGTCCACCGAGTCATATGGCTGGCACATGCTCCTGAGCAGCCAAGTCTTCAATAAAGATAAAAGCAAGACTAATTGCAGTCTTCCTTCTCAGGTGCCACAGCAGTAGGCATTAGCTCAGAGCTCAAAGTATTAGAATAATTAGCCCCAGTCAGTAGTGGGCCAGCCTTTGTCTGCTGTGATGACTTGACTGGGCTGGAGCTGCATGGTCAAAAGCCACCTCTAAAACTGTCCTCTAGAGAAGCTCATTCCAAATACTGAGGTTGAATCCCATCTGTAAATGCAGGGTAAAAAATAAAGACCAAGAAGACAGAAGTTATCTCCTGATAACCTTTTTGCTTAGCTAGGGGAAAGCCACAGGACAGAACAATCCTATCCCATGGAAGAAGTTAAAAAGGCACAAGCTGCAGCTACTGCTACATTTGGTCAGGAGAGCTACTGGAGCGAGCGGCTGCAATTTGAGCCAAAAACTCTTTCCTTCTCCAGCTCTTTTCAGTGATATTTTATGCAATGTTATATTAAGGTCAGATAAAGTACATGTTAGTAATGTCCTTGCCAGTGAAAACCACAAGTTAACTATTAAATTATGTTTATTTTCTTACTGTTTTATAAAAATAGTTTCCTTTTGAAAGTCCATTTGAAGAACCTGTGAGACTGAGAACAATATTTGGACGCAGCTCTGAATAGTTAATGGAAGTTCTCTGTGCTCTATCTGAAGTCATTTGTGGTTCCCTTTTAGCACATTAGTTGAATGTATACACTGGGAATATTTTACTTTGTTTTATGTTATTGCAATTTGCAAAAATTACACTAATAGCCCAATTTCATGCAATTATCTGAATGCAAAACATTGTTCGGTTGAATTCCCATAGCCTAATACTACTAGTTCCCTTGGCTGTCTCACTTTCAATTATGAACCAAGGTCTGCACATCAGATGAAATGCTGCTATTGTAAAAATGGATCCTTTCTTTAAAAGTTATTTTCAGTGGTCTTCTGCCATACAGTCTGTTTTTATTGTCTGCAACCAAAGGCACTTTAAGGAAACTTGATTTTAACATCACAGGCCTGCAATACACATGCCTAAGCTACAGCGGTTTGTTGTGTTATTGTGGTAATAACCCAGTTATGTTTGTGTTATAATTGTACCTCTTGAGCTGCATGTATGGGGCAAAGCGTGGCTTTATGAATACACAGGGGAAGAGGAAGGAAAGAGGAAGGCCATACAGAGAATTGCATCCTTTTTTCCTTCCACATGTAATACAGCTAACACAGTTTTGGAAGGCGGGCAATGGGTTATGCTAACACTACATTAATGACAATTTGGTGGTCAAATCTGAGTATTCAAAAATCATAAGGCTGGCTAGGGGATCACACAGGTCTGGTTTCATATATGCTTTTCCCTTTCTGGAGCCTTTACAGTTCTCATCTTCAAGTTTTAGTCCACAATCTAGAAAAAAAAAAATTTAAAAAGAGCTTTTTTTCTTTTTAAGTCCAAGTTTTTATTAAATCACATTAGTCCAGGATCTAGGACTTAAAGAAAAACACTAAAGAAATTGAGACTTACAAAAGTCAGTGACAATGTGCTAAGTTCCCCAAATCATGTTAATTAATTAACCCAGCCAACTGACCTGCCTCCCTGGAAGGAAGTACGTTTTGTACATCTTGAAAAAGGCAGATAATGTAACATAGTGGGGTATACTTCCTTGAAGCTTCAGATGGCTTGACTCCTGCTCTAATAGATCCCTCTCTCTTTCTGCTCCCCTGAAATACCTGTCCTGCGTTTCCTAATTTGCGCTCAATGTACTGCATCCTTGGTTGCTTACAGACCTCGCCTCTTCAGTAGAAGGAAATCATTCTTACATCCACTTTGGAAAGAACTTGCATTCCTTGACTCAATCAGGACAAATGTAATAGATCCTTCTCAAATGAAGTTACATGCATACATTTCTTTGAAATTCAGTCTCTAAGCTCCATTTCTTTGTTGTGAATGGAAAGAAATAATACGCATTTCATGATAAGATAGGAGAGACATCAGCCTCTGGCCTTGCTTGGCTCTCTCCTTTGTCTACAGAGGAGGGCTTCGACAACTAGGTCCTTTCTTGTAGATTGATATCATTAGATGAACTGAATCCCAACCTCGATGCCACATTTTGGGTACCCATGAATCAGAATAATAAAATTAAATTCCTTTTTCATTTTCACAGCTTTAAATATCTTCCATCTTTTTTTTGCCCTCAAGTAACAGCTGCCTCTCCAGGCAGTGAAATTTATTTTCCTTATAAAAGCTACACATTTAACTGACATCATTATTCAGGTCTCCAAATGACCTTGATCAAACAACAGTAACTGGAGACATGCTATTTTGGATATTAAAGGATGAAAAATAAGCTGAAAAAAGAGGAAAAAAACCACAAGTAATGTTTTAAAGAGGAGAGCAATAAAGAACAGACTTACTGCTTTTAGCTTTGTATTTCACATTTTACAGACTAGTGATGTAGTCACACATGCAGGTACACACACATAGGTACCCTGTTACTAATTGCCTTTAAGGAATACTTCAGACAGTGAGGCAGGATTCTCCCTTCTTGTTTTGGCTGGCACGCTTTTTATTACTTCTCATGGCATCTGGGAACAAGGCTGTTCTGGCACTTTACTTACACAGTGGTTTACCTGTGAATATTAGTGCTAGCCCAGAATAAAGTCTTGAGGAACACAAGTTTCATTTTGTGCTATATGCCAGCAGTCTCCATCACAGACAGCAAGGAGTAAAAATATGTATTGGCTCCCTAAGGATCCTTTCATTTTCTTCCCCTGCTTTGTTAGCTGGCACAGTCGCTCACTCCTTGCAGACGATCAGACAGACACACGTAACCCCTCTGCTCACTTGTATGGGGAGTCGCTCGCAAAGCCGGTTTCCTGTCATTAAGCTGCTCTGAAAAGCAACCGATAGCGATGCAGGCCTCGGCAATTATTTAACATCATGAACAGACAGAAATAAGTGGACCAGCTGCCTTGATGCTGCAGTACTTCTTTCTCACATGACAGTCTGGAAATTCTGCTGCCCTCAGTTTCTGGTTTCTAGTGAATGTATAATAATACACCGGCCTCTTGCCTGGGGATGCCTTTCACAGGCATGGCACAGTATATTATGCTTTCCAGCATTTATGTGTTATATGCACTGCTGGTACAAAAGTTTACATCAAAACTGGCAAGGTTATTCATTACAATTCTGATTTAACCTTCTTATGTCTTTTATATGTTTGCAACACCCATTTTTTTGTATAGACATGCACATATGCATGCACACGCACATTTATAAATATATAAGCATTTGATGCTCTATTTTTGGAGCAGAAATCAATACTAGCTGCCCACTGCCAAGAGGCTCCCCAGAATGTGTGGCCATGAAATTCTGCATTAAAAACACTGGTACGTGGGACACAGAGGAGAATAAAGAAAAATGTTCAAATTAAGGTATATTTCAATTTCATACTTGCAAAGCACTATATAAACAGATAATTAGAACGGATCAAAATCCACATTCTTAATGCTCTTAAAGTTGTGTATCACATATTGTGTTTCATTATACGTTTTTTAAAAGGCTCCACCTACTTTCTGGGACTAGAAATCTTTTAATAGCATGAAGTTAGTCAATCTTTCTTTCATTAATATTCATATATATGCCCCAGTTCTTACATTTAAATCCACTAATGAAGATAACACCGCTGCTGCAGCCAAACACTGTGCAGGACCAGGACCCTTTTGTGCTGGCAGAGCACTGAACTGCATGGTGCACAAATGGTGTTCATTAAACAGCAGCCACTTCACTTGCTTTCTGCTCCCTTAGCCCTTCTGCTAATTCCTTAAACATCTTCAGCACACCCTCAGTTGGTGGGGGGATGTGTTCCTGTTGTAGTGATGAGAGTGATAGGCAGGGAGTTGTAATGTGCCTGTCCTCTGTGTTGCAAAAGGCATTTTAATAATCTTTGCCCAGTTATTCAATCTTTTCATCTTTTGCATTATAAAATGTTTATAGATTATAAATTTTATGAAAGGCAGACAATAGTTCTTCTCTTCTTCACAAGGATTTCTTACAACTATACAGCTTCTGGTTTCCATTTAGCACTAGCTGGATCACTTTATGCAGCACCACACTGTGATGTGTAAACTTAGCCTGAAAGAGAGTCTGAAGGCAGAAGAGACCATTATGATCATTTAGCCTGGCTTCCTCTAGGATTTTTCTCAGGGATTCCTGCATGAGGCTCCACGGTTTCAGTTGCCAAGGAAACAATTCTCAGTCTTTTCTATCCTTCACCATCCCTATCTCTCCTTTCCATTTTGTCATTTCTTGCTACAATAAAAAAAATCTTGTCAAATGTCCCAGTCCTTAGCTCTAGCATCCTTACTTCCACTGCAAAGAAAGAATGGGAAAGGGTGGTGAGGATCCTTGGCTCAGAGTTCAGCCTGAAGCTTACCTCTTATCCTTGGATTCTGTGCTGCAGGTGGATGACCCTTTGAAAATGATCCTCTCAGCTGCAGATAGCTTATCAAATGCTGTATTGTTTGGCTAACACAAGACACATTATTTTTTAAATTACCCAGCAGTGTACTGCTCAATTTATTTTTGGTATTTTCCTTTCACCACAGCTTTAGCTCCACTACAGCCTCATGCAGAAATACTTTGGAAAAAACACACTTTAATGTAACATGCAGCTGAAGAGCAAAAACAATAATGAGGAAAGAAAGGAAAATGCAAAGAGATGGAAAACTCTGTAGGAGAAAGAAAGCAAAAACCCTGCATCAACTAGAGAATAAATTAGATGTAGTCAGAGCCAGAAATAAACTTTTGGAGTCTCAGGAGGTTAGACTCAGGTACCTTCAGGCAAGTTACAGGAGATCTGCATGGTTCCCTAAGGTCTGATGAATCCCACTTGTATAATTTATAGATTCTGACAGTTGCACTGATTTTATGGCCTTAAATACAACTCTGATCAGGGTGACTGTTTGAAGGACGAAAGAGTGTCTCACAAATGTAATTTGAAAGGTAATCCCCTCAAATTCAGTGGAACTACATCAGTGTAATCAGTTCCTCAGTGTACAGGAGGGAGGATGAACACACCAGCTGCAGGGAGGGAAAGAAGAGCAGAGTACTCACAAAAAGCTTATGGGGAAGAGGGCTGCCATTTGGCATGTTTTGATAATTAACCACTTAGGGTAATTGTCCCTCTTTCATAAGTAAATTAACAACAAGTCACATAAAGGAAAGCCGACTTACCTTTCAAACCTCAGGAATATCAGATGATTAAAGAAAAGTCAGGGATACACAGAAACTGAAACATTCCTCAGGGTAACCCCCTGGAGAGAGAGGAACGAGGTAGAGCACATTAATAAGACAATTCCTGCTTAGAGTCAGGGAGTGAGGCTTCGGGGCTTCCTCTTCCGGACACTCATTTTTGGAGCTTGCTGGGGTTTTTTTTGCTCTGTGTGTGTTTGAGAAACCTAACAGGATGTTTCTGAGGATGGCCAAACCACACACCTGTACGCAGAAGATACTATGTCATACATACACCACCATGGAAACACTCAGCACATGGCCAGTACATCTGGCACCAGAGCCATTGTGCCCCTGCTGGGACCTCCATGAGCCCATCCCTCAGGACTTGCCTGTGGCTTTGCACACTAAAAGCGTGGGAAATCTGGATCTTTTGGCCATTTGTGTTGATTTCTTCAAGATGCTGCATCTCAACATAGCCCAGCAGGATGCACAGGTACTGAAATCCCTGATCCTTTTTTTGCAGAAGTCACTTCCTGGTGGTTTAGGCTGATTGTAACAGAAGTAGTAAGAGAAATTTACGTGTGAAAAATGCTGGAGAAAAGTTATGTTTTTGAATGTCAACAATATCTCAGTTCTCCTGTTTGCTACTTTCCTGACAGGCTGTACAGAGGAATGTTAGAGGGAAGCAAAGAGGAAGAAAACAGTGACAACATACTAATAGCATTTGAAATATCACAGTGCTGTTAAAGATGTATATTGTGGAATATCTACCCATGTACCTTCAGGAAGGGGATTGTTAATTTCTCCTAAGTCCCAGCAGAATAAAGAAAACACTGAATGGCGGAAAACCACAGCTAGACAAAGAGGGATGGGTCAACAGAAGTGTTGGGATGAGTCAGAAAAAGCCAGCATTTAAGAGAGTGTTGGTTTTGGCACTTGACCTCACACAGGTGTTTTCAAGCTCAGTGGAAGCTGTTGGAAAAAACATGTTTTCTGGTAAGACTCATGTACAAATGCTCTTTCTTTGTTTCATCTCACATTTCATCTTCTGATTTTCTTCCTTTGGGTGAAGAAACGTCTTTTGTTTCAAAAAAATATATTCTTGAGCCCCCTGGATCAGCTGCTGGCCCAAAGTGGGTTAGGTCAGTGTGGTGCAGAGCAGGGGCTGATGGCTTCTTTCTCTATTCACATGTTAAGTGCTGGACTCAACTACCCTGGAGAAAAATACATGGAGGGAAAAAACATCTCTGGTTGGCAGTCATATGAGATGACATAATGTGCCGGCTGCCTTACAAGCCTGTGCTTCTTCAGTGTACCTCAGCAGAGGTACACAAGTGTGAGAACTCATTATTCTCATATAAGAAAAGTAACAACAACTCCATAACAAAAGAAGAAAAGACAACAACAACAACAAAAACCACCAAAACCCCCTCAACAAACAGGTAAACCTGGGAAGAGTACTGTCACTTGACCCTACTGTTTCTCCCACCGGCATGTGCTGCATAGTTCCCAGGCAACCACTCCCCTGCTGCTGCCTGAGCCTGCCAGGCAAGGAAGAGGCTATCAGTTTGCAGAGAGTGATCCCACTCTGCAAAGGAACAGCACAGTCTTCCCTTACAGCAGATCTGAGCACATTAATTGAGCAAATGGCACCAGGAGGCAGAACCTGAAGGTTCTTTCTTTTTCTGTCCACAGGGGGCTTCAAACTACTCAACTCCCATTCACACTATAGGATGCCTGGCAGTGGGGTGCAGGCAGTGGTGACCTCTCCACAGCCTTGGCTGGGGACCTGCTGGGGAGGAAAAGGCTCTCCAGTGCTCAGGAAGCCCAAGAGAGTCAGGAAGGGCTCTAGTCTCGGAGGTCTTGTGTCCTGGAGAGCCTCTGCTGCTTCCTTCTGGATCCAAAACAGACCCTTTATGCTCTCAGAATAAAAAATGGCTTGTTTTGCCAAATCTCCAGGATCTTGGATGTTTCAGACTTGTCTACGCCATCCACTAAACTAAAAATCCCAATCTATTCCTATTCACAGCTTCTACCTTTCCAAGACTAAGCAGCCCTTTGCTATCAGAACATGCTGGATCACTCTGCATGACTGTCTTCATCACTGTCTCCAGCCCTGCTAGTCATCACAGCCCCTGCTGTTGTCAGTAGTGATTACATATTCATTTAGATCATAGATTAAATTGTTACATGAATGGATTAAGCAGCTTCCAGTGTTGCCCTAATCTCCATGAGCCTCTCCTGGACTCCTCACCAGCTCTTTGAGGTCTGTCAGTTGGCTTCCTCTCAGTGCTGTTCACGCAAGCCATATTGATATTGCACGGTGTTCATTTTTAGACTGAAAATGCAGCACACTACTGACTCATATTTCCAACACAGTTTCACATACATTATCACTATGCAATTACTTTTGTCAACCAAATATATAGTCTCATCAAAACACAAAAATCAAGTTTGTTTGACAAGTTTGCTTACAGTAACCATGAAACTATGTCAGTGGCATTAATCATATTATTTTCCTTAATTCTTTCTCAACTGAAGGCTGTACAAGCTTTCCTTTATTTTCCCTGGGACTGAGCTAAGGCTAGCCAGTCCTTAATTACTGGGCTCATTCTTTGGGGCAAAATTAATAGTAGTCTTTTGCTCTGCACTGCCTTTATGGTGTCCTGAAAAGTGACCCCACTTTTCTCTGAGTGTCTCTGCCCTGATCTCCTTCAGAAAATGCAGATCCTCTTTTGCTCCTGGAGGCTTAGGGGAAGGGCTCGAGGCTTCTTCCCCTCCCTTGCAGAGTGCTGTGGAGCTACCACATGTATGAAACTCTGGGTTCTGGGAGGGTGGAGGGTGAGAGAGAGGACTGTGGGGATCTGCATGCCCAAGGTACCACCCCGGTACCTCCACCATATCTTAGTCTGTCCCACAGAAAGAGCCCCTGGTCACAAGAGAGATCTGCCTAAGAAAAGAGGGACGAGCGAGGAGGGCAGAGATGGGGGGTTCTCCTGCCCTTGTTTACACTTCTCCTTACCTTTGTCCAAAAGGTTTAACAGTACTGCCACGATTGATGATACCATAATATCATCCTTTGCGTTGTTATCAGCAGCAAGGTTCAAATTATATTATTTCTCCTTACCTGTGAGTCTGCTCTAAAGTCTGCTGGAGTCTTTTCATTAGCATCAATTAGCATTAGATCAGAGTTTATGATTGCATTTCCCCGGAGGTATAAAAGATGCATCACACTAATTCTCTTCCTTTCTGGGATGCTCAGCATGATCAGAGGGTCTCCTCTGCAGGAGAGCAGTAGCAGTTGCATTTGCTTCTCCAGAAGGAGGTACAGGACACCTTTCTACTCACCAGGCCCCTGGCAGGCAGTGCACCATGTCAGAGCCACTGTTGGGGCTTCCCCCCAGATTCTGTGATTGCAGGATTCCCCAGAGATTTAAAATAGATTTTTCCCACAAGTCCATAAAGAATCCAGTGTTCACCCACCAGGAAGCAGGTTAAAGATCATATGGGTGTCCTGCCATGGTAACCTGTCATAAAAGCCTGTATAAAGACCATATGCCAGCCCATGGAGAGCTCGGGAAAAACACACATTGCACTGTACAGAGGGTTGATGTAGCAGAATTGGTTTCAGATAGAATTATGGAATCATTTAAATTGGAAAATATTTTTAAGTTCATTGAGTCCAACTGTTAACCTGTCACTGCCAAGTCCACCACTAAACCATGTCCCTAAGCACCACATCTATGGGTCTTTTAAATACCTCCAGGGACGGTGACTCCACCACTTCCCTGGGCAGCCTGGTCCAACGCTTGACAACCCTTTTGGTGAATAATTTTTTCCTAATTTCCAATCTAAAGATGATCGTTACTGTATTCAGCAATGTACTTCAAGTGGCCTTTGCTGAGGAGGCCTATTAATAAATGGAGACAAAGGCCACAATAAAATAAAGAACAACTACTTCACAGTTCAGAGAGTAAATATAGTGCTCCAGGCAAGCAAGCTAGATGTCTCAGTAACAGAGAGCTCAGCTCAGCACAGATCAGTTATGACCATTGATAACTCTGCTTATCGCAAAGAGGAAAATCAGGATGATGGGGGAAAATAAAGAGGGAGAAGAAAAGTGAGAGAGAAGGCAGCCACAGAAAACTGAGCTTTGTACTAAGGGTGTGCACTGCCCTGTGACCCTGTCTGCCTATAGTTAGAGGGCAAGGAGACACATACCATATTAAAAATCTCTTAAAAAAACAGATCCTTTCTCTGTAACCTCCTCCTTGTAGTGAAGTAAGGTCATAAATGACAAATGTGCTTCAGGAAAATTTTTTCAAAGTTTTCATTAAACATGAGGAGCAATAAAACATTATGAAAGGAACCCGAGTATTGTTTCTGTTGTAAACTGCAGGTGGTTTACTTCTCAGAGATTGCTTATTCTTTTTCCACATGGCAGTTCATTGGCTTCTTGAGTGTCTGCACGTAGTTCAAAACTTTGGAGCACTTCTTGGTGAAAGCCCTGTCTTCTTTGAAAACTCTGAAAGTGGTAATGAGGAAAGACAAAACAGATACCCTTCTCTGCTCTGTTTTCTTCTCCCGGGGCTGAAATCAGGCTGCTGCCTTTGCAGATGAGGTGAAATATTTTGGGGGTGAAAAAAAACCCCAATCCAAACAGCCCCTCACCTTCCTCAGAAGTGATATCCTTCATCTTCATTACTGTAGGCAGGAGCCTCTGGAGAGCAGTGGATTTAAGAAGCCAGAGGACTCCCGTTTTTGTTCAAAGGAAGGGCAACTGAGATGGATGAATGAGCCCCCATGACCTTATGCCATCCACATTTTGTATTCAAGTAGCTCCATCAATTTGTTGGAAATCTTGCAATCAATGGTTCCAGCACTGGATGTGTCAGAGCTGTTAACATTTGATATCCAACCGAGGTATTATAAAATCCTCTGCGCAGGCATAGCGCTGTTTCCTGTGATCAAAGGCTAGCCCTGTGATCAAAGGTATGTTTTTGAGGATTTTTGACTCCTTCCAGGGAAAAGCACTGGTGAAATCCTTACCTGAGTGCTGAATGAATATTTTGCTTACTTTTGCTGTACCTCTAGTACCAACTATTTTTTAAAAAATGAAATATTTCAGTACTTTTTTGTAATTTTTTCTGTGTTCTCTGAATTCTTCTGCTACCTCTGTTTCAAAGCACCTGAGTTACATGTCTCTCACAGTGTTTCCCAGCTCTCTGGAAGTCTGGCTGGGATGGAGTTAATTTTCTTCACAGCAGCCTATATACTACTGTGTTTTGGGTTTGTCTTCAAAACAGCACTGATAACGCACCAGTGTTTTAGCTGTTGCTGAGCAGTGCTTACACAGGGTCAAGGCTTCCCTCGATTCTCACTCTGTCCCTGCAGTGAGTAAGCTGGGGGTGGGCAAGCTGCTGGGGTGAGACTGCCAGCACAGCTGACCCAAACTGACCAAAAGCATATTCCATACCGTATAATGTCATATTCAGCAATAAAAACTGGGGGAAGGGGGAGATTTCAAAGCTGCTGTTGTTCAGGGACTGGCTGAGCATCAATCAGCTGGTGGGATGTGGTGAGTGATTATCCTTGCATCAATTGTGCTTTTCCTTTTTTACCTATTAGGCTGTCTTTATCTCAACCCAGCCTTCTCCCACACCCACCTATTTGGATGTTTCTACCATGCTCAGCACTTAAAATGTCATCTAGCACCCAGCCTGCTTTATTTCACATAGTACACTGGCCACAACTAAATTTTCAGTGCCACCTAACTGCAGTTAAATAGCAGGAGTAAGACAGGATTTTTAAATCCCCTCGCTTCTCGGTATTTATCAAGCACGTACAGAATACACAGTCCTGTTCCAGGTTAAGTAAAGGTGGCCCGTCCACCTTTAGTCATAGCCAGTAGGCAGTGTCAAGCAAGTGAAAGTGTCATGATATATTGGTAACCATTACAAGATCCCATTGTTGCTCCTCCTTGTAATACTCACAAATTTATTAACAATTACTTTCAAACTGTTACAATAAACCAAAATTCATTAAGATCTTAACACCATCCGCACTTGTACCACAAACATGCACAGTGTCTACTGATGCAAACCGTGCCTGACTCGATAGACGATGTGCAACTGCTTCTGGTGGGGATTTTAAGAGTCCTAGTTCCACCAATAACTCAAAATTGCCATAACACCGCTTTCTGCGTGCACCCAAAGGAAATCTCACGTAATTAATTGTAGCATTTGTCAGGGCTTGAATTTCAGTGTTACAATGTGGATATTTCTTTACTTTCTCCACCGCTGCACCGGCCAGTGATGTCAATTCACTCTCACATCGAACTGCACTACCTGCAACCAGAGCCCCTAAGAGATATTCCATCTGGTTTAAATGATTCGATAGCAGGAATAAGACAAGAATTTTAAATCTCCTCGCTTCTTGGTCATGACAGCGCGGACCGTGCACACACCCGGGGGAGCCGAGCGGGGCCGAGGCGAGCGGGGCCGAGCGCGGGGGGGACGGTCCGAGCCGAGCGGGGCGGAGGCAGCGGGCGGAGGCAGCGGGCGCCGTGCGCCCTCTGGCGGCCACAGGCGCCGCTTGCCTCGGCAGGGCGGGCTGCTGGCGGTGCCGGTTGCCAGCGCGGTCGCGGTTCGGTTGTCAGAGCCCGTACAGACACACTGTGCTCCTGCACCCCGAGGGGCTGCCCTGGGCACGTCCCTCCCGCTTTGGAGACCGCTGCTCCAGGGGCTGGATGGAAAAATCTGAGTGAGAGAGGCCCTGATTTTCCCAAGGGGTTGAGCACCCCCACCCAGCCTGCTGTATTTTGGTTAAAGCAGAGGAAACTCACTGCTTCTGAAAATCCCCTCTTTTTCACATCTACATCACTATTTGCTTCTACTCCTCTTCGACCCGCTGCCTGTCTTCTACTCATCTCTCTTTCATTTCCTCTCGTTCTGGTCTCTGGACATTTCATCGCCTTTATCCACCTTTCCCAGCAGTACCAGACCCTCTCACACCCTGTGGTGCCCTCCCCCTGCTCCACACAGTCTTTTTCACGTCCTTTGTTTTATCTGCCTGCCTTGTACACCCCCATTTCCATATTTTAGCAGGCAGCATAAAGGGCTGGGGGTGGAGACAAGGACAGATTGGGGCAAGTGACACAGCCATGGGGATGGCATGGATGTGGGGAAAGGATTCCCAGCTGCTTTGGTTCTTCCCTTCCAGTGTTTTAGTGGCAGTGGGGCACACACACACGAAGGGTTAAAACAAAGACGCTAGGAAAGAGGTGCTTATCACAAGGCTGAATGGTGAGCCACCACTGTCAGCATCTCTAGGCCTTGTCACCATGCACACACTGTTGTTCATTAGATTAATTTAAAGCCTTAAAAAACAAAACAAACAAATTCTAATGGGATTTGCTTTTACTGTCACCCTCCACTACACACTGTTGCCTATTGCAGGCTGGGCCAGCCCACCCCGCACTCCTCAGCTTTCACTCGCCCTGCTAAATGATGCACACACATGCTGAGGTCAAAACAATATTGAAAGAAAATAAAAGAGGCAAGGTGAGAGGTGAGGAAATGGGATCTTGCAGGACAAGGGTCATTAAAAAAAAGAGGAGGGGGTATTTGAGCCTGGGGAAGGCAGGGATAAGGAGGGAGACATGACTAGCAAAGGAGCACTGGCTCACTGACACAGAAGAGAGCAGAGCTCTGACTTCTGGGGACTCCATGTCACAAGGTTTTTAAGAACAGAGTAGTCATATAATCTGGAATTTTAAGGTGAAGTATGGTTGAACCTTCATTGATGCCTCCTGTGGTCTCCTTCCAGACCTGCCTTCGTTATTCCTATCACTCCTATTCCATAAACTCCTGAGGATGCCTGTTGCTGTCTGAAGGAGAGAGGCAGATGGAGGATATTTGAGTGGGGAAGAAACACCCTCAGAGAGCCGAAGTGAGCTCTTCTCAAGCAGCCCAGCTGCACTGCAGTGGAGCTGTGACCCAAACCCTGGGGGAGCAGTTCAGTGGCAGCCTTTGCTCTTTGTTGGTGTGCACATTAATTCTTGTCTGTGGGTTTCGGACTGTCCCCAGGCATCTGGGAGGGATGGGAATTTTTTGTCTCAAGGTCCAGTCACAGTATTGTAAACTACAGGAAGTCTTTCTTTTCAAGCATACTTTCCCTTGTGTTGTTTGGTTCCCTCCCCTGCCCCCTGTGACATTACAAGTTTTAATTTTTTATTTTCTTTTTTTTTAGGAGCTTGGAATAAAAAAAGGGGAATAAAGTGACCTTTTCATATTTAATGGGCTCACAAACCAGAGGCAGAATGCTGTCCAAGTACAAATGGGAAGCATTCCATACGCCTGCTGGACTTGTGGCCTCCTGCACCCAACACCACATGTGTGGATGCGTCTAGAAAGCCCTGTGCACAACTGCAGCCTGGAGTTAAGTGTACTTAAGCTACCTGGTGTGCCTTTTCATTGGACCTTGTTGCAGGGTTCACAGCAGGGTGACGAGTCCCAGTGAGGATGGAGTGCAGCTCCCTGGCCTGTGCTGGGTCCCTGGGGCTGGCACGGCAGCGCTGCCTGGAGAAGCCTGCTCCTGTCCCAGCCTGCTGCCTTGACAAATGGGTTTTGGCATGGCTCAGGATCTGCACATCGAGCTCCTCCCGAGGCTGCTTCCCTTTGAGCAAAAGCCCCAGATAGCAGAGACTTTGATATACAGCACAGTGCAGGGGCTTTAAATAACAGCCTTTATTGCTCGTTATTTGCACAGCCACCTCACAGGAGAAAACATAAAGGGAAAGCACATTGCAGGAAATGCTGATGCAGGCATGTTTGCCCTGGCCCAGACAGCACAGTAAGAAAGAGAAGACAGGAGAATTTACAAGATGCAGGTCCACAGCTCCAGCATAGGCTTGCTGTGGGGATCTGACCCACATACACAGGTGACTACAGGGCAACAGTCTGTGTTTCATGGAGCAGTACCATTCCCCTCCTTCTCCCAGTTGCCCCCTTTCCAGTTTCATTTGAAGTGAATAGCAATAGGAGGGCAGAGCAGTGTTGGAAGTCAGACAAGTTCTCCTCATATGGATAAATACAAATTTAGATGCCAAACTTCAAATGCAAAAGACTTAAAAATTAGCCACTGCATTGGAAAGCACAAGCAGCACATACCAAGAGCAACTGCACTGCTATGCATATACCATGTTAGTGCCCCCCACCCCCAGTTTTAAGTAAGAGCCATACCTACCTTGAATAAACCAGTTTTCCTAAGGTGGATGCTCCCAGAGCAGCATCAGAGATTCCTTTTGGCCCATAAAAAGCTGGACTGGCCCAGGCTTAGTGGTGGTAATTCATACCAGCTGCTCAGGCTCCTGCTCTCCAGGTGCCAGCGTTACTGCAGCTCCAGCAGGTTTGTGCCACCAGGAGAGATGCAGCTGACCTCAGCCCCACAGTGGACTGGGCTCTCCAAGCCCTGCCAGGCTGTTGAAGCCTCATGCAAGTTGCACTAAGTACTTTTTAAGTGAGCTCAAAGCAACATGAGATGAATTCCTTGTAACCAGCTGCACCAGTAGAAGACTCATGGACAGTCCTGGCCTCCTGCTAGTCAGTAAGAGCTCCCTTGGGTTTCACTAAAATGCCTACTTAGATTTAACTGAACTTAGGAGTATTTACAAGTGGATATGCTGATAAATGACCAAAACTCAAGAAAATGACTGCATTTGCAGTCCATTCCTTGGTGTTGGGCAGTCTGGAGTCCAGGCTTGGGCTACTGATGGCATCAGATTCTCTAAGACCATTCTCATCCTTTTTCCAGTGGCTGAAAAGCCTCAGTTCCCTCTCACAAGGCATCATAGGCTCCATTAGGAGCAGCCCTGCTTAAATTGAGAAACTACTTTCCCCTCCTGGGAAAAAATGGTCAGAAAGTACATTCTCCAGCTACAATGTATTTTTAATCTGTTTTGGTCTTGGACAACAGAATTACAAATATTTTTTAGTTTTATAGATAAATTTTACAAAACAAAGAAACAGAAAAAAGAAGACACTGTAACATGACACAAACATGGAGAAACTCTGACTCTTCTGGATTTACAGCTATTTCTGAGATTTGATCATTCACTAACATCTCCTCCTCACATCATGAGCCAGTAAACTTCCCATCTCCAGTAGAGCATCTAACCCGGCAACTACCTGTTAGCATATGTTTAAAAAACTTGAAGTTTAATAGGACACACGATTTTAAATTAAACACAGACTTCATTGGTTTGCTGAACAGGCACAGGTATTACAGTTTTAGTTGCAGATTAAGGCAGGTAGGAGAAAGGTCTCATGACCTCTGCTACCAAAAGTTTCAGCATCTACCTAGAAACTCATAGCACCAGTTTCCCTAATGCTCGCTGTTTGTTCCAGAAATTCCTGAGACAGAAGGCTGGAAAACCAAGCTCATGGAAAGGGGCCCTTGTCTCACTGCTGGCACTCACTGGTGAAACAAGCTTCCTGCTTTACATGAAGGTTCATGCCTGATGCCAGCCCCTCGCCTGGCAGCGCTCCGCAGTGCCATCAGGCCGTTATCACAGGCTTGCAGAAACCATTTGTCAGACACCTAACAAAAAGCGTGGCCCTGTACAACCACAACCCACTGAACATCCCTCTGGCCATCCCCAGGGATGGAGAGGATGAACGAACAAGATGAATTCCCCAGGTCAGGAAACCCAGTAGCTTGCACATGAGTCACTACGCTGGGAAGGGTCAGCAACAAACCAGGCAGGTCTTACTTTCCCTTTGTTAAGAGGAGTTGTTGAAGAGCCACTTGCCTCCTCCAGGGTGATGCTGTGATACAGTGGAGCACCCCTTGCAGACGTGCCTCCAGCTTGCTCCTGAGCAAACCTCATGGTGAAAATCAGGCACATCCCAAATGGCAGGTACCGCCACTGGCAACAGGTGGTGGTTTAAGCATCTTCATGTCTATATAAACCTTTCATAGGTCAGCTGGGACTTGGCAAAGAAAGAAAAGGGAGCAAGTGAAATGAATTTTCCTTTTACATAATGAAAAGAAAAAACAAGCTGGTATTTGGAGCCGATCCCCACACTGCAGTAGGCACAGCGGGACTTAGCAGGGAGCTCTCAATGGAGCTGAACGCGGCAGCTCTGAGCACCCTTCTGTGCTTCAGTGAAGCCCAGATCTGAACATCTGAATGCCAATGCTCTTCCACCCTGGGAAAAAAATACGTCTCACAAATCTAAACATGTCACTGCAAAGGGAAAACTATTTATTATTAATTATACACCACTGTTTTTTCAATAGACTGAGGAGATTAAATAATAGTAACTGAAAACTAACCAAATGTTCAGACCAAACTTTAACTAGTGAGAAGACATACAGACACACAAACTTTGCAGTGACTTAAAACAGTTTAATGTAATTCCAAGACAAAGTGTGATTACATTTCTACACATATACAATATGCATATGTGAGTTTACAAATTCTGATTAATAACTCGTTTCACCTCAGAGACCGAAAAAATGATCAAAAAGAAACCGTGAATAACAAGCTATAACATAGTTCACCACAACGGGACCTCCTTTCTCACCCTACAGTTAGTAATATTACAATTAAAATAACTATATTCTTCTATAATGTATTTTCTGTTAAAATCATCTCATAAATTTACAATGCTATTATTAGTTTCCAAGACTAATATAAATTCACTCCATTTTTCTACAACGAAAATGATTATTAATTAGAAGCACACAACGTCATGATGAAAAACACAAGCATTTTTTTTAGTAGCAAGAACTTGATTGGTTAAGAATTAGTTTTCTTGTAAAACATTCTAAAGCCAAGTAAAATATCCATTCTTATAACATACCTATAATATGAGACTAAGGAATAGGTTACATATAGGTCTACAACACATCAGTTTGTTTTTTGTTTTTTCTTTTAAAAGAAGAAAGACATATTTACCAAAAGGAAAAAAAAAAAAAAAAGGAAAATAATAAAAGGAAAAAAGAAAGGGACAATTCACATAGGAAAAAAACAGTACACAAGAAAATACTGTTGCACACAATAATTTTCACAAAGATTAACATGGATTAACACTCTTATTACAGAAACCATACAGTGAAGGAACACAACGGCTCAGGGCTTTCATGGGGTTACTGGGCTGAGATGATACTGTAGAGAAAGAACCACTCGAGATCCAGAGCTGGGGCAGGGGCATCTTTTCCTTGCGATTGTGATACCGTTTCACAGCCTCCCTCCCTCCCCCCCGCCCCCTTCTCTTCCCCTTAATAATTTTGGTGCAGTGTATATAAACTTCCACTTTCCATCCAGAGTACACTGGGCTTGGGGGCAGTTGAAAGGTAGAAAGCACTCCCTCCATTCCCCCACCTCCTGTTTTCAAAAGGATTTTACGGCTCATAGAAAAAACATGTTTCACCCGTTGGTTCATTTTTAACTACCTGAAGCCTAGACTCTTCACCTTCCGAGATGCCCCACTTTCTTCTCTCTTTCTTCCTCCCTCTCTTACTCTCTCTCTCTCTCTCTCACACACACACTCCTTTAATAAAGCTATTAATGACACTTCCTCTCCTTTCAGAAATGTGATTTGGTTTGAAAGATACAGGCTACATTCTGGTTCTGCCCAAGTAGAATCTGGTACCCAAAATGCCTTGACTGCTCTGTTGGTGAAACATGGGATGAGGAGATCCTTTTTTACACCTGAAATGGTTGTGCCCTGGAATATCCGTGGAAGTTTCATTTTGAGAAGAATACAGAGCAAAAAAAAAATAAAAGAAAATTAAAAAATCAAACATATAAGGGATAAAGGGGGGAAAATAAAAGCCAGAAGTGTTGTACGTAACCACATGAGGTGGAAGCACTGCAGAAGCACTTTATTTCCTTGCTGAGGGCAGAGGTGCTATATGTAACCATTCAGATCCTACGGCATGTGCGTTGCCAGTGTTGGAAACCCCTTTTTGCCTAACAAGCTGTGAGCCAAAGTATTCAGCAAGACTCCATGGCTCCTTCATTTGAGCGTGCTGGTATTTGTGGGTCTGACTCCTCCCACGAGAACAGAAGACCAGGCAGGTGCCCAGGGCAGCAAAGGGTGTTGGTTGGGTGGCAGTGCACAGTGAGGAAGGGTGGACATTTTCCAGTTGGCCCGAGTGCTGCCGACAGTCCTGGCTTGCCGCATGATATGTTATCGCTTTGGTGATGTGAATGGCCGGGTGGGCATGGCAGCCCCGGAACGGTGCTGAGGGAGGAGGAGGTGGGTTGCACCCCCCCAGCCCCAACACCACTGATTGTATTGGGAGCAGCACAGGCACTCAACTGCAAAGCATCACCCATCGCTCCTTTTCGCTACCTCTGCTCTAAGCTGACTGACACAGCCCCGTCAGGCATGAGGGAAACACATAAGGAGCTCTCCTGAGAGTACCTGAGCTCCACGACTGAAGCTCTGTTCTTTCCATGTACATATACATATCCTTAAATGCCATTTCCTGTGTTTTCATGACCCCAAAGTACCATTTTGCCCAGCAGACATTTATACCATGTTCATTGGTTACCCAAGTGAAAGAACACAACAGACGAAACTAGACAGCTCAGTGAGACCAGGGAGCGGGGAATGTGATATATCAAAATGCAAAGTACAGGGTAACAACAGCGGGGAAACAGCATAGATGGGAACTGGCATGGGCTGAGAAAAACAGAGCTGACAAGGAGATGGTCAGTGAACTTCTTATTTCATTTACTGGTTCAAAACATTTCTGTAGTGGTAAGCATCGTTTGTAAGAAAGGGGTGAACAGTTGAAAGCCAAATTACAGCATTGCCTCTGAGTGGCTGTCACACAAACACACAACCCCCCCTCCCACCCCCCAAAAAAATAAAACCAAGCACTCACTAACTCAGGAATTAATTGTTTGACTGATGATTTATCAACAGTACAATATAATCCTTCCTTTGAATATCCTTCATTCTCCTGATGTGGGTATCTTCATCCAGATGAGGATCCTACATAGAACAGTGAATTTAGTATCGTGCTCCCTGCTTCAGCCCAAGGAGCCTGATACAGTATGTTATTAAAACAAGTAAACAAACAAATAGCTTATCTGTTGGACTAAATCTCCAAAGAGGGTGGAGTGTTTTTTTTAACCAGACTTCTGGAAAACAGTGGATTACTTGATCTCTGAACTGACTTTCCAACACTATGTTATATCTCAAAACAGAATATACATATTAAAGACACATTTGTACTTTTTCATTTTTAACGGGCAAAATTAAAAAGAGGCAGCTGTATTGAGTTTTTGAAGGTGTCACTTAAAAACACAAGATTTCCCTTAAAAAGTACCAGTTTAAATGTAAACTATAAAACACTGTAATAACTATAAAATGTAGCCAGAAAACTGTTTAAGTAGCCACAGTCTATTATTCAGTTCATATTGGTTTAAAATGTGACTCATTAAATATCTTCTAGAAGGCCAAAGCATTTTACAGTAGCTATAAACATATATACTTACATGTGCATTTTAACATCACAATTGATTAAAATACATAAAAGAGTAATCTATTCCTTGGTTTATTTTTTTTTTTCTTTTTAAAGATTCACTGTCTTCAGAATTCACTCAAGCAACAATGACCACGGTGGGCATTTATCGCTATTCCGCCCCTATGGAGTTCAGAGTCTTTGAATCAAAGTTCAAGCTGGCTACATGTTTTCAAAAAGGCTAAAACCAGGATGAATGCCCACATTTGAGGTAATTATTGCCATTAGGTCACAGTTTGCGTAATATAAGCGTATCTAAATCCTTCTTTAAAAAAACCCGAAGGGATCCCACGGTACCGGGGAAAACCCTTTGTAGCAATCAGAATCCAGAATCCTGATCAGTGGGTTTGCTTCCAAAGGAGCTGGTGGTCCCAGAACCCTGGGACAGCTGCCAGCCAGCCTAGAGCTCAGGTGAGCAAGCCTGCAAAAAGCCATTATTTATTTATTTAAAAAGAGAAAACAAAAGAAAAATTGGAGGTGTCATAAAATGACAGTCATAAAAGATGGGTAACATTTCTGATCAGAATTCCAGACCAAAGCTTTTCTATCTGTCATATTCCTTTCCAAACTGTTTGCTGGGGAAAAAAAAAAAAAAATCAAAACACATCAGCATTAAATTTTAACTCTATGCCAGCAGCACTGCAAAAACTCCTTGGCTATATTCTGAAAGTGGGATAAGCTTTGCTTCTGCTCTGAGCATTGTTGCCCCATTGCTTTCTGTTTCAAAGAGGAAACCTTGCTTGAAAGAAAGAAAGAAAGAAAGAGAAAAAGAGAGAAAGAAACAAAGAAAGAAAGAAAAAAAATATCCCTGGCTGTCAGAAGTACACACAAGTATTTACAAAGTTTGTGTGAATCTGCACACAGTTCCCCTCACAGCGAAAGAGTTAAGAACAGAGATGTGACAATATTTATCAGTGCAGTAAAAAATATCATTTTTGGAAAAAAATATACCTTTAGTATTGCCTTTCTTAGATTAACTATGATAAGCAAAAGATTAAAACCAAAAACTTTATCTTCAAACACACATGAATAGTCTGTTATAGCAGCACTGCTAAAACTGGAAGGACAAAGCTAACCCGTAAATGAGAAACAGGAGTTTCAAACCATAAATGCCGAACGCAAAGCCTCTTAGCACGCTCCCTAAAACTTCTGAAGAACCAAACCCATCTACCATCCAAATTTCACTCGACACACGCAAATGCTCCAAAACGTGTCTTCCCACTGAAAGCATCTGACACGCGCAGAGCTCAGCCTGCCTCACCTCTGGTCCGGCCCTCACACCTTCCCCGGCACCAGCAGCTCTTTGCAGGCAACTGCCGCCCCCGGGGTCACTCCCAGCAATTACGTTTGTCAGGGCGCACAAAGACACCTTCAGCAGGGACCCCTCGGCTGGCAGTGCTCCTCCGCACGCTGCCCGGGCTTACTGCAAGGGGCCGTCCCTGCCGCGGGTTCTGCTGCATGCCTGGGGTGGGAGGTGAGCATGGTGGCATCGCAGCATCACTCATAGGTGTGGCGTTCCTGTGTGGTGGGAAAGGATGGACCATGGGGACACAGACCAGCCCGGTGAGCCCAGCAGCTCCCACCCAATGACGTACTCCAGCAAAAAGCCTGTGCATAGCCATTTACAACTCGACTACCACCAGCTTCCAGCACCACTGCTGTACCTCCCTCAGCATCTGCAGTCCAGGGTGACATTCTCAACTTCATCAGAGGCAGCTTTGCTGGAGGACAGCAGTGGGACAACACCAGCAGCACAAACCCATCTTCTCCTCCCCAAGTACAGAGGGAGCAAAATGATTTGTAGGCACAGAAGTGGGCCACAATGAGTAAGCCAGGGACACTGCATAGGTTGGACACGGACTCTCTTCACAGGAGCACCTGTGAGACTTGGGGACAGAGTCCCCATGGGGATGACATGGATGTGCGCCCAGGATCGTGGATCCACTGCTTTGAAGCTCCCATGGGGAAAGGGACCACAGCAGGGAGAGCTGTCAGCAGGAAGGGGGAAATCATTCCCTTCCCATGTTTTTCCCTTCTGTGTTGCCTACTCAACAAAGACTATTTCTGCAGACCTTGCAGACAGGTATCCAGGGACCGGCTCACAGGTAGCACTGCAGATCTCTGATGGGCTGATTGCCAAGCCATGGAAGAACACACAAGTAAGTCCCATACCCTTGCCCAGCAGTGTGGACACCTGACCACGGCAGCACCATGTGGGGTCTGACCTATGGAACAAAATCAGCATCCTAAATCCAGAAGAGATACTACAGAAGCATGCAAAGCACCCAGAAGCTTATTCCCACTATACAGCTCACCATTTCCACACCACACTGTTGCCACTTAAACACTTCAATCAATGTGAACACTAACGAGAGAAGAATAAAGTTTTTGACATTCCCTACAGTTCAGGATAGCAGCAATATTTAGTGTGAATTTCTCTGCTTGTCAAGCTAGCTACACAAAATGATAACAGGAACTTGAGAGAGAAAAAAAGAAGAGAAAGGAAAAATGGTGTTCCACAGCATATTCCCATTGCCTGGCAGTCATGACTTGTGGCTTCATTTCAGTTCTGGAGTGGGTAGGTGTCTCTTTCTCTCTCTTAAAAAGAAAAAAAAGTATCTTTGGTTAAATAAAAAAATAGGTTTATCGCCCTTCAAGTTTGCTAATGGAATTGCCTTCAAACCAAATTACAAGACATAACCCCTTGAAAATATAAAAAGTAAAAATGCCACAGACAGAAGCATCCCTTTCTTGGAATGTTTTATGTATTACGAAAAAAAACCTACTAAAGAAAGAGAGAGAGAGAGAGACCTGCCAAGGCTCAGTTTGTTGGGTGCAAGTAGGTACAACTCTGCTGAGGAAGATGCAATTGCATTTGCTCTCTCAAGTGACTGGATTTGGCCCAGTCTGCAGTGAGAAGTGCTTGCATTCGGGTTTTCCATTCTGCTCATGTTAGCAGTTCTCTCTGCTCCCTCCTGCATTCTGTTTTCACAGCAGATCCACCTCTGAGGCAATGTCCATGCTTCTTTCTGCTTCCCGCATGAGAAGAATGCAAGACGAGATGATGGGCAAAGGGACTGCTTTTTCACTGTGCCAGCCATGACCCACCCATAAAACTTCCAGCATCTAAACGCTGACCTCCCCTCTCAAGTTACCATGCCATTTACCCCATGCACACAAAGAACACCAACCTAACCCAACCACGCCAATCCCATTTCCTCTCCTAGGGACTTTGTGAGCAAAACAAGCTGGCTGGTATGAATGTGGCACTGACAGCATGCAAAGCTTTTGCTTCCTCTGCTAAAAGGATTGTGTTTCCCCTGTGACTAGCTGCGCCACACTTCTTTCCATACTATGCCTTTATACAGGTGTGAGGGAGGACGTGTTGCTCAGCTCCCCCATATCCACAGAAAACATGCAGTGTTGCACCATCAAAGCGATTTGATGGCTGTGTTGTGCATCTCTTGCAGTCACGGTGTTCCATCACAATGATCACCTGACCACCCATGGCTGGCAGGTCAGCAACTCCAGGATGGACAACGTGAAAAGTGGCTCCTCTGACACACACCGCACCCCTTCTCACTGCCAGCATCCGCCGTTCCAACAGCTCCGCTGCCAAATGCCCCCCAAAATCAGATGTGAGCCTGCATGGGAGAGCAGGTCAGATGGGTACTCAGGGAAAAAGCAATTAATGCCAGTAAAACATTACTGTGATTGGGATTGCAACCTTCCACACCTCACCAGTCCTACGCCAGAGGAGTGCATAAACAACTAATTAACTTGAAGGGTTTAAGCCTATTCTTTAGCAAAGCACTCAACTGCATGATTAACTTTAAGTCTCTGCTGAAGTCCCACCATCTTTTTATGGAGTTTGAATTCAGTTACTGCTTTCCCCCATTCTAACAGAGCAGGTGATGCAAATGAAAACATAAATATTGAAGCTCTAGAAACCAGAATAGCTTAATAAAATTCCACAAGAAGTAATTATAAAAGAAGGGAAAAACTACATCAGAGATGGGGGCAGGGGGGAAAGCAAACTAAGCATCCTGGCCATGTGGACACCTGACTGACTTTCAGTGAGAGCGAAAGAGGAGGTGAGGAACCCTGCCCTGCCTGCAGCCATGCTTTACCCAGCTGTCCACGTGCGCCAGTGTCCTTTATCCAGTGATGGGACTGAGAGCCATGCTCACGCCTCTAGCACGGCTCCTCCAATAACCACGTTCCTGAATAGCCATCTATCTGCTTCCTCCTTGAGGAAAAGCAAACCCTTAATATGTGGCATGACCTTGGGTTCATTGAAAAAGGCTCGATGATCACGGCCTGGAGCACAAATATGTCTTTAGGTCTTGATCTCTATCAACTTTCTATCAAACCAAGTGATGCTGAACTGCATCCTAGGGCACCAAGGTCCATACTTGCCTTTGACCCAGCTCTCCTGACAGATCATTACAATAGCTGCTGTTTGGTTTTGGCCTCTGAAAAAATGTTTCTGGACTTATTCTGAAATGTGGATGCAACATGGACCACAACTCCTGTCCCTCAAGGCTGTAACTGCTCTCACAGAGTGGCTCCACTCCCCCTAGGTTAGAGGCAGAGCTTTCATCCTTGGGACAATCCTGTTTCCCCTTCCTCCTGCAGTTTTCACAAACACAGCAACCCTTCTGATGCCACCGATGAAGAGAAATAAAATTAACAATAACAATAACAACAATACTAAGAGGAAAAAAAAACAACACAAAGATTAAGGAATGCGTGTGCAATTACAATCCAGAGTAAAATATAATAACAATAAAATAATAATCATAATAATAACAACCATACAATAAAATAACATTATCTTTCCTTTTCATGACACAAGCAGCATGACGCTCTCACTCCCAAACTGGTAGGAGAAGAGAGGAATGCAACAGAGAGAGCAGGGCTTTATTTTCCTGCCTCAGACGAAAGGGGACATGTTGTATTTCCAAAGGAAGTGGGGTAAGGTGCGTAGGCTGCTGGGAGATCACATCCTCATCTCCAGTATATGGAGCTGGAATGAAGGACAGGAAAGAGAAAAAAAAACTGTCCAAGGGTAGCCCAGGAACCAGAGCTGGCAACCAGGGAGGCTATTTGGTGGTTTGCCAGAAGACAACAGCCTTGTTGAACAGCCTATGCATAGCGGGATCCCTTCTTCTCCCAGGCCAGCCAAGCGCTTACTGCAAGACAATGTATTTGTGCTTGTCTCTCTGTCAGCTTTTCCCACGCGAGAACCTCCTTCCGTACTGCCACCCACGGAGCCCATCCCTTGCCGCCCTGCCGACAAACTTGCTGTTTTCCAGCATCTTGTGAAATACCTGAATACTTAATTTTCTAGTTATAGGGAAACGTAGAGTGGAACTGAGCAGCCATGTAGACTTCAGCTTTTATAGAAACATGGAAACTTTCTATCAAACTCTCTTTTCTCCTGAGGCCATCTACAGACATGGGTGCTCTAGAGACAATTCCAAATATCGATGCACCAGTTCAACTGCCATTACCAGTGAAACTCCCCTCTGAACCAAACCCAGCTGTAGGAAAGGGTCTCTTTAGAAATCTGTCGGAAAACAAGAAAACCATGTAGTGTTCCTTGGCGTGGAGGACCCACAGGACCACCATGCTCTGCAGTTCCAGGGTCACTTGGCTGCTGCAGGCAATCTTTCGGGGCATAGCTGAGAAGGGAGGAGGGGAAGCGCACAGTCACAGCTCTGATCGAGTGGGTAAGGCCTGTTGTATTACAATAGTCTTAAGAAACCTGAGTTTGACTGAGTTTGACTGTCTCAACTGGATTTCCTCATGCTTGCTTTGGGACTCCAGCCCTTTCCCGACCCCCTCCTATTGACAGACATAGTGAGAGACGTTGGCAACAACTAGTGCTTCCCCCTTTCATGAGCTAAAGTTTTGTTCCCATTTCAGACACACAACTGGGACAACCTGACAACCACTCCACTGAGAACATCAGCAAACAGCAGAATGAGAATTCAGTTTCTGGGGAGGAAACCTGCTATTTCACGGGACAGAAACAGACCAGTCCACAGACGAAACCCCAAACCCCTGGGAGTCACCCTGGGTTTCACAGCTGACCTGGTCACTTCCAGCCCCATCCAGTGCTCGACAAAACACCCAGCTATATGCACTTCCAGCCCCGACGAGCCCCCCAACACCTTGCCAAGTGAGCTAAATTGACGACATGGGAAAAAAAACCCAACACCACCAGCAGAAGAAGAAAATCAGCAATAACAACCCGAAAAAAAAAAAAAAGACATAAAAGAGCTGAGAGTAAATTCCGACTAGCCTCAGTCAGTTTCTAGGAGTACCAGTGGAAGTAAACCCTTAAACCGCATCTGTAGTTCGGTAAGGCACTACGAGGGAATGATGTAAAACTAAGACTGTGACAGTTGTAATGGCTGTGCCGAGGAACACACCACAGAGAGAAGGCAGCATCTGCACGCACACGCACGCACACACGCACACACACACACGTACATACCTGGACAATCACATTTGTTACATGCCTATGTTATATCACTTTTCTTTGTGCAATCACATTGAGGAATAGTCTATTGGTATCGTTGAAGTTCAACACAAAGTAGTAAAAAGGGCATATGACCTGGATAATGCTACATTCTACCGGGATGGGGGGCGGGCAGCTAAAATGTCTCCTATACTAAAACGGCTAGGGATCGAAAAGAAAAATTTCCAAATAAAATAAAATGAAACACAACTGAAATCCAACATATGTTATTAGAGATCTCATTTAGGAATAGCTTTTCTCAGGGATTTATCCAGTGCATTCAAGGAAAGGGAGAAACATCCCCACCGCTTCTGCTCTCAGCCAGTGCTGCACGGCGTGTTTTGCCCAGGTGTATTTAAGCATAGCAAAGCTAAATCCAAATTAAGAGCACTGGGACATTTTATCCTCCTCCCTCAGCCTCCCTTACCCACTCCCTATTTTCAGAAAAAAACCCCAAAACCTTATGTATGCTTTGAGATACACAGACAGCTGCCAAGATGGGGCATAAACCCTTTGAAATGCTGGATAAATCCCTAATCCATACACCTACTGGATTAAAAACCTAATGGATTTCATTTTAGGTGTTCTGGATAACAAATTTCTAAATGTAGCTCACTATTGGATGAAAATAACCTTTAAAAGTCTATTGGTGAAGTTCTTCAAAAGATAGGACCTGCTGGAGGGTCCTTCTGCTTCTCTCTCTCTCTCTCTCTCTCTAGTTTGGTGCAGAATGGTTGTTTTTGTGTGGTTTATTTTTTTTTCTGTTCTTTTTTTTCCATTTTCTTTTTTTTTAAATAAAAAGTGTAGAATTGGTTCTCCCCCTTCTTTCCTTTTTCTCATTTCTTCCTTAAAGTCTCCTTCGTTCAAGCTTCACGCGAGCCTCCCATTGCATTGTTAGTTTGTCATGTTCTTCAGTACAAAAGCGGCCGCCTCACTCCCCCGGGGATGGGTGCGTCTCTCGCTCCTTATTCCAGTGTTTAGATGTAAGGGTACTGGTTGACCTTGGTGGGGCTCAGTGGGTATCCAGTGTAGACTGTGGAGGCTGGAGAAGCACTGATATAGGTCTGATGGGCAAACTGAGCCTGGTACTGACTTGGGTGGATGGTGGGCGAGGGTAGAACCCGTGGGCCCATGCTGACTGGGACCTGGTGGACGATGCTGGCAGGGTAGGTGGTGTGCTGCACGGCGTGCCGCGCGGACCCTTGGGAGGCCACCAGGTGCGCGACGGTGCCCGTGGAGCCCAGGGCAGCGGGGGCAGTGTATGTGTAGAGATGGGGCTGGGTGGGCAGGTGAGCAGCGGCAGCCGCGGCCAAGTGAGGATGAACTGTACCATGGCTGGGACTATTGTGCGGGAAAGAGTACGGGGCCTGAGCTATCGTTGGAGTGATGTAGGCTTGCTGTCTCCGGTGACTCCCTGTGCGATCGGTCGTGATGTGCTGCTGGGCCTGGATAAAGACAGCAACAGTGATAAGCAGTTACAAGACAAGAGATGGCTCTTTACCTCCTCAGTGACACCTGCGAGCCTCCCTACAACACCAGGTCAACCTCAGGGAAGTCCCTTGAGCTTCTCCTGACACCCTCAGCATCACCACAGTCTTCCCTTGGAAATGCGTGATAGTAAAAGGTCCCTCCCAAGCCTAGGAAGATCCTGGAGTTCCACACCTTCACCAAAATCACCCTTGAAAGGATAATGAAGTGCCCCACTTTGAGCCACAACCCGCTGGGCATCCAAGGTTAGGTCTTCATGTTAGCCATGCCACAACCTGCCGGCACGGCTAACACGAAGACCTAACCCTGGATGCCCAGCATCCTCCACAAGTCCAGTAGCTTGCACAGCACACAGCTTTTGCTAGTGAACTCTCTGCTGATGAAATGTGCTGCGTGGATAGCTCAGGGGAATGAAGTTGCCTAACTATGCTTGGAACAGGCAATTTATTTTTGCTCAGTTTGGGTCTCTGCAATTATCATTTCCCCGGTTAGTAAAATAACTACTTTATTTTTTAAAGATAAAACCCTCATGTAGCTGGCTACAACTACTTGAGCACAGGCAATTTCTTGCAGTGGGACAGGAGTAATGTACTTTTTCAGGAACTTTTTTTAAGGTTTTTTTTTTTTTTTGCACAATAATGTCAAGGAGTTTTCCCAGTCATCTGTAGTCAGAGTATTAAATAACCAATAAAGTAGGAATTAGACGACAAGAAGAACAATGCTCCATGTTATTTCCTTATATTTTTCCAAGCCTTCTCATCCTCCTTGTAAGCGCTCCCTGCACTGTCATTGTGGTCTGAAATGTGGCAGCCACACTCCTCCCCCACTCTTGGAAACAGCATCTCGCCCACTTCCTCCATTTTCACTCACTTTTATTTCAAGTTTGTTTAAATTCTTAAATTTCAACTACATTTTGAGCTGGAGGGTGCATTCTTCTTCCTCAAATTATTTTTTTTTTAAAGAAAGCAGTTCTGCTTATATCCAGCTCTGGATGGAAACCAGCACTGTTCTCTGAGCTCGACAGACTTTCTCCTCTTGAAATGTTGGTAACTGTGCTGTGACTTCTGTACTCTCATTACCTCACCTCAGGGTAGAGAGGCCTCAGGTACAGTATGTGAGAAGGGCATCATTTACTGAAGGTCCTGGGGCGCTCCCTGGGTGTTATGATCACAGACTATGAAACACCTTACGTGAGGTCAGGTATACGCACAGAGGCTTTGCAAAGCCTTGTCACATCTGATGGGGACTTCACACATGGGAAGTCCCACTGCCAGGCTCATGCACTCCCTTCACTTAGAAAGATACTCCCCATGGTTACCCATAGGTAAGGAAAATTCAGTCCTTCCTACATAGTCCTGCTCCACTCCATTGTGTCTGAGCCACTGCACCTTCGCTCTCACATTATTCCCACTCACACTGTTAGGTTATCTGACTTCAAAACATATGGTAAGAGTACTGCCAGCCCACTCATGGGTGGGATCTGCACTACCTTTACTGCCTGAGCTGGAAGATCAAGGTTTAAAGTGAAGTTGAAACAAGTCAATCAAACTTAACATGGGGCCCAACTATCATTAAGACAACCTATGCTGGAGGAGTGGCAGGTTACAGCTGGATGACACACCACCAAAATTTGTCTCAGTTGACTTACCTGACTTAGATTAAGAGGCTGCTGCTGCTGGAAATGTGCTCCTGGCCGCTGCTGCCTATAGGCAACGGCTCCAGACGAGCTCCCTGAAGAGTGACCGCTGGTGGAGGTCACGGTGCTGGAGGACTTGGACTTGTAGGAGGATGAGTGGTGACTGGTGGTGACTGTGCCAGGAAAGGAAACACATTTGTAGCTTACATCACATTCTTTAATTGCTCACCCTACCTTTTCCTCACTGAATCTCCTCCAGAGTGGCTTTTGGGAGGAGACATATAACAGAAGCAGGATAAGAAAATGATTTCTCTCAATTAACAGCATATCTCAGCAGTGCTTCAAATACACGGCCAGCCTGTTATCCTAGAGGCAGACAAGCAGACCTGGTATCTGGACCCAAACCGGGCCTGGAGAAGGCTTTACAGATCCTGCAGAGGTGTGAGAAACTGTTCTGCCAGCAGAACTACATGATGCAGGTACAACTCCCAGGGAGAGGAAGGAAGGTACAGTGTGCACAGCACAAAAAAGCCCTGGCTCGGCTGACCTCTCGGTGAGTAGGAAGGGAGGGAGAAGGAGCTACTGGGGAGCTCACCCTCTGAGCCTTTGTGTTCACCAGCAGTGCGTCAAAAGAAAGGACTGCCAAGTAGCTCAAAGCCAATTGCTTTGGGCCTGACTTCCACCATAAGCCCCTTTTCAACACATTGTACTACCTAGCATCACGGAGGCTCTGGATAAGCAAACCTCATCAGTCCATAATGAAGATCCTGGGGAAATATTCTTCCCAGAAACGTCAACAAGTTTGGATGAAAATGCACGTGTGTTTTCAATCTCTTACCCATTTTAAAGTAAGCCTATGGAAAGGCAAGGCAGCAAAGGTTCACACTTGCATTTGGGAGCCTTTCAGGTCAAATGTTGAGCTAAAGGCTGCATTCTGTTCTTGGGTTTGTACAGAAGTAACTGGGAACGACACTTGCCCCCGTGACTCCTGAGTGTACCAGGGCACATAAATAATGCAATATGGTGCCCAAGAACAGATGTGTCACTTGAGAGAAGGGCAGGAGCACTGTTTCTTTGGATAACAAAACAAACAAACAAACAAAATGAAACCGAACAATGAGATTCTTCCAGGATAAATCATTTATTTCTTACTAATTTTCTTGACGGAAGAGGTGCAATTTACCTGGTGCCAGGCTATCGCACTCTACCAACACCTCACTGGCCTGGGTTTTCAGTGGTGGCACGATGATTGTTCGGGGGTTCCCACTGCAGTGAGTCTCTGGAACCCCTTTGGTGTCGTAGGTATTCCCGTTATTCTGCCCTGTGCGATGCTGCACGGCATAAGGGCTGTTGTTGCTGGAGGAATCGGAGTAAGGGGAGTCATGCACGGTGACACAGCTGATGACATTCTTCCTTTGCTTGGACAAGGTGCTGAAACACAAGCACAGAAGTGGAAAGAATGAATGGGCAACAATCACCTTGGAACCCACCAGAAGACTCTGCCCACAGCAGACTAGCTCCATAAAGGCAAAGCACACCCTTCAGTTCTCCGCCACAGTGAGGCTGCTTAAGCCAAATCCCAGGCTTCGAAACTCACTCGTTGCTATTCCAGGAAAGCCTTCATGGAGGTCAAGGAGTGAGTAAGACATTGTGGATAGATCTTATATTCACGCTGCTTAGAATAGCACTGAATCAGACTGCCAGATTTATTTTCAGACTGCTTTTTATATATGTGTGCAGTAGAAGCCCAGCAGTTATACTATGCTTTGTTGCAAGTCTCACCACCCACACAGAAATGTGGCAGTTTCTCCCAGCCTTCCAGTAATGATTTAATAATAGATGCTATGACTTTTCATGATTAAATCCCATGAATCTACAAAATATACTCTGTTCTATTTACTAATACAGTACAATTGGCATACATTCTCCATAAGCATTTGAAACTGAGGAAGGAATGTAGTAAAAAATGAGCAAAGTATGTAAAGCTTTTCCTTTTCTGTCTCTGAATAAGCACCGGGTCTCCTGACTCCAGTATGGATTATCAAGGTCCTGCTGCAGCTAATCTATCTATGACATCAAAAAAGTGATTAAAAAGGAACATCAACACTTCCAAGATTAGTGCTAGAAGTTCATTAGACTAGACTGCGTGAGTACAATTGGGATTTGCTCTGCTATTGTGTCTAATTATTCCTGATTGTTCCTCCTTCCTGTTATGAGCTTGTTTAGAGAGAAAAAGAGAGAGCAAGAAAGAGGACGGAGGAAGGGGGATGGTGAAGATTTGCTTAAATGGCTCACATCCTTGACAGTGCACAGACCTTGACTACAGAAAATAGCTGCTATGTTTCACTGATTGCATTATGTTGTTATGGCAACTGAAGTTTTTAAAATGATGAAAAGAAATGGATAGCACATAAAAAGCTAAGTAATTAGGCTTAATGGTGGAAACAGCCCCAACAGGAACAGAAACGCCATGGAGGAAAAGGAATCCATCTCTTAACTTCTTGAGTGTGCACTTTAAAAAGAGAGAGAACCCTTTCCCACGGAGTCTCCTCTCCGTTCTCTCACTCTGGGCAGTCCAGTTCAGGGAACAGCTGATTAATCCAGTCTTAGTCTGTGATGAAGCCATCTGTTCCCTAGTCCCAGCATTGCTTCCTACCCAGGGAAAGGTGGAACAGATACTGAGAACAGTTTCCTTCCAAGGACATTGTTTGCCTTATTTGTTTTTCACAGGGCTAAAGGAGCATTGGTGGGTTCCCTTCAACTTGTCCATTCCAGAGCTATTTGGCATTCACAAGCTGCAACTCACCACCTCGCTCCCAGGGCTTCCTGCTGAAAAGCTGTAACCTCCTCCTTTAAAGAACGCCTTGGGATGCTGCATTCACAAACACGTTACCAGCACACAGACTTTCCCTGGGCTATCATCACAGGTTACCGGCATGTCCCAAAGAGGACACAAGACCATGTTGTTCTACACACAGTGAAAAATAGGTCTTGAAAGGCCCCTGCTATCCTACAGAAAAGCTCTGACACTTGAAACAGGGCAGGCGCTAGAGAAGGAGGGGAAGCTATTGCACAGCAATCTGGAAGCCAAAAGCAATCCTTGCGGGGGCAGGGATCTTCTTGATGGGCAAGGTGTACAGCAGCAAAACTCTGTATTCTGGCTTTTCACAAAGAACCAGAAAGCACTGGATTAGAAATGGAAAGAGAAACAGTGTATCTTAGATGTACAACTACTGGATATGAAGAAAGATGTAGCAGTTTGGATATGGTGCTACAAAAGAAGAATATTAAGCCAATAAAAATGACAAATATTGCATCGATATTCCCCTCTCCTTCAGCTGAAATACCTGTAATCACACATTTATGAGTATCCACACTGCTTGCCCTTTGCAGTCACCCTTGGCTGCCAGTTGGGAAGAGATATATATTCTCTACCTCTGACAGTTATTACATTTTATAAAGAAAAATCAAGTCACTAAAGAGTTTTCTGACAAGTGATAAGGTCTAGCTATTCTTTTACAGTCCCTTCCATACATAAGTGGCTGAGCTGCTGAACTGGAAATACTTGCACTCAGCTGACACTTGACATGGGAAAGCTGAGCTGTAGAACTGGAAAGGTATTTTTCTGTGCAATCTGTGCTATTTATTGTTTGAGAACGGGCATATTTTTCACCAATATGATTGAGGGCTTGTCAAAGCAGGGACCATGAGGGGTTTTCTCCTTAAAATTCTTACAGCTCCTTGGTTACAATAAGAAAATCAAGTAAGTATGTTTGGTTAAACAAATAAGTGACCCCAAATTCAAACCTTTCCAAGTAAGGGGCCATAGCAGGGTATCAAACCCATTTCATGGATGTGAAACTGAGAAGGACCAGAGCTACGGTCCTGCCAGGCCTTACACAAGTGCTTAGCACTACTAGTTATCTGTCATCCACCAAAGTCAGCTGGCCTATTCCAGGAACAAAGCTAAAGCACATTTGCAGGATCAGGGCCTAAGTGATTAACCTCTTGATTCAACAGGCTGCACTATTTCAAGTGTACGAGGAGTCCCATCGAAAGCAGCTGGATTTTTGTCTTTAGGAAAGATAACAACTGTGGTTAATGTCAGAGCAGGCAGAAAAATCAGTTGGGACTATTCATGTGCCCAGAGCTCAGCACCTGCTGTACCACAGCCTGCCCAAGAGATTAAGGGTGGGAATTTCAAAAGCATCAAAGGCCCAACTCACGCTGAACATCAGCTGATTCACAGGCTCACAGATACACGTTAAGCTGAAATGGGGGCTTTTGAAAATTTAACCCAGAAGAGCTAGCTCCCTCTTCTCAAAGGCTTCTTGCCCGCCAGCAACTGCCCTCCTTCCAGCTCCCTCTGAGGACTCAGCTGCTCTCCCCACCTCGCAGAAGTGCTGGAGTTACCTGTGTGAGGTCCAGGCTGATGTATCGCCTTCCCTGCTCACAAAGTATCAGGACTGAGAGCTTTTACCTGTTGACACAGCACTTGCCTACTCAGCAAGCTTAGTGTATTCCTATAACTCAGCCACAGCTTTTGGGGATGTTTGTGCTTACACAGAAAAATAAGAGTCTTGCTTCTTTCCTATTAAGCTGACTCCAAGCCTGGTAATTGCTTTCCCTCCTACAAGCACAGTAGCAGCAGCACACGTGATTTAGTAGCGTTGAGAGCCAGCATGTGTTCCTGGTCAGCTTGTGTGCCTGTCTGCATTATGGAGGTAGGTGTATTTCAATTCTCCAGAAGGAGGGAGGGGCGAAGATTACCAAAATGACATCAAATCCATCTACAGAGACTGAAAAGCAATAAGCCAGGAAGGCTTTTTAATGATGACTGGCTGGAGCTGCATCCTCCCTTTCAGAACAGCAGCTGGAAAAACATGCATTGCTTTTTAAGTTTATTATTAGTTTATGAGTGATAGCCCATTCCCACCTGGTCTCAAAGAGCTTGTTCTCAAACTTGGACATGAAACAATCCATGTGTGTCCAGTGTGCAGACATAGAGCACGACCATGCCTTCAAACACGCAGAAGCAGCTCTTGGACAGAGCTCTCTAACATATACCACCCTCGTGAGTGCACAGTGCAGAGACGGACCTGGGTCTCTACTCCCCTCAGTAAAGAAAGATCTCAAGGAAAAGTCTGATGGAAGAAAGAGCAGAGTTTGTGCACAGGCACATGGCAAAAAACTAAGGTGGGCATCTCAGTTACTGTTAATGGAAAGGTGCCGAAGGCAGATGTTGAGAATGAAAAGTGAGAGAAAATTAAGGGAAAAAAGATGCTGAATTAGGTTTTAAAACAGCATTGTTTAAAACAGCATTTAAAACAGCATCTACATAGCCAAGGACAAGGACAGGGACAACAGTTCTTGTAACTGTGCAGCTTGAGACGTTTTCTACTTGCTGAAGGCCCAGCCCAATGTGAGAGCACTGCATGAGCAGGATCTTTTTTCCTGAATATCTCAAGTTACACCAGAATCCCAGAAAAAGGAAATGGAGTCTAGTAGGGGCAATTCTTCAGTGTGCAGTTCACCCACAGAGATACAAACCTTTCAGTGTGTCTGACCCTATAGCAACAGAGGTTTTCAGCTCTCAAGGTCACTAAGATGGCCTTCTAGTTTGGGGGAAGAAGGCACCCATCTCACAACTGTTGCTTTGAACTGGTGTGCATGTATACCATGGCACATTAGCTTTACAACACATCACAGAAATTTTGTCCAGGTCTCTGAAAACTTAGTAACATGCAACCTTTTAAGTTTGCTGCTTCAGAATAATCCACCTATTCTAGGAAAGTATAGAGTGAGCCAACAAAAACCTCACATTACCACTGCAATCGTTCTCTTCATATTGAAATCTTATGCTATGCATAGCTCAGTGTTGAGAACATGCCCCTCTCTCTTCAGCAAAGCCTCCATCCTGACCTCTTCATCTGCTCTCATCTTCTTTGTGAATTTGTGGTGGTAAGAAATATTTATCAAGTACTACACTGAGGCCGTTTTATTAGGCTATACAGCACATGCTGTAGCTATTTAAGTCATATATACTGAATTGCTTAGCAGGTTGTAAAGGTTCTGCTGCTGAAGGTTTGCTGAGAGAGCTACTGTCTATCTCTGTTATTTTAAGTATTAGTTGAATGTCGGTGTGTCTTCTGGAGATGGAAGGCAGCAATCTTTTTACCAGATGACTGTGGTTAGTCAACGTATTGCTATGAAGAGTCAGTGCATTACTATGCACAGCATAACATAGCCACAATAGGCTGGGTGTCAAAAGAGAATTACAAATGGTATTTTGATGCTCGCAAACGCACAGCAACAAGTTGGCAAAAATACCTGGTTTGTGCCTGTCAGCGATTTCTGTGCGTAAGGGCAATGAAAGTCCTCTGAAGAAGGCTCCACCGCCACTGCACTATGACGTGAATAAGGTGAATTAACAACTTGTATCAGCTTGTGCTCAGTTATAACGGTAAGACTCACACAGAGACTTGACTGTATAGTTTACCATCTTAAGAAAAAGGAAATAAACCCAACTCTGCAAGAATTTAGTGCCAGTGAAGATGGCCAATGAGGCAGTTCCTCAGTATGCCCAATCTTTCTTGCCCAGGAAGACAGTGATTATTGTGAGGATCCCATGGAAAGCCAAGCTGGAGAGGTTATACTTATGATATCAGTGCAAACAGAGCAGGCCGTGGGGAAGTGAGCGGTTCTTCTGCCTCTTTGGGGCGGAAGCACCCTCAAAACCACCCGTCATTGTATTGTTTCAAGAAAACAGTCATGTTTTCCTCGGCTGCTGTACTGATTGCTTGGATGGGAAGTCATCCAGGCACATCAAAACAGCCACCTCCACTGCCTTTTCTTCCACCCCTTCCTCCTGCCACGCTCTGTGACACAGCCCTTGGCCGGACATGGGAACAGCCCTCGCCGCACAGTGTATCCCTCCTGCAGGACCACCTCTGCTCTCCCTCCCTCCCAGCCACAATTCAGCCATCCCAGGGCACACTTGTGCCAATCTGCTCTGTCTTTAAGTTGCTGCTTTATTTTTCTCCACTTCTAAGCTTCAGAAATATTTAATCAAAGGTGGATTTACAGTTAAACCACTGCACCATGTGAAGTTGCATACCAGGGAGTAATTAACCTCTACCTACTTGCTGCATATGTGCTCCAATTACTGTGACTGCAGTTGTACTGTTGGTCTGTCTGTCTGCTTGACTTTCTTGCTAGAGAAAGTAGAGAAATTTAAGAGGAATAAATTTATAAGAAAAATATCAAGTCTATGCTCTGTTTTTACTCTCTTCAGTGCTCTACAGGTAACGGTTAGAACTAAATGCTTCTTTCCAGAATAAATAACAGCACAGCAGTAAACATTTCAATGGCCTATAGAGTCTCTTTGTAAAGGATGCTGAACTGATAGTCTAGAAATTCACTTGTGAAAAATAAACAAGGTCACTAAATTGTTTCCTGTCCATATACGCTTTTTATATGCAAATTTTTTTCTACTGTTCTACAGGACAAAGTGTCACATGCAAAACTTTGTGGGCATCAGAAACCAGGTAAAAACAGTTTCACTCAGTCAAAATATTCCCTTTTTATTTTGACCATTTCAAAATTTGTTTTCTATTATTAACTTACACTTTGAAAGAAGAGAAAAAACCTCCATTAAACCAGAAAAGAGAAGTCAACCCCTTAATTGTTTTATCACCTAATGCTTTCCTCCCCTCAAAAAAAAGTCAAAATTTTCTTGCCATTTTGAAGCTTCCCAAGATTTCACTGCATTGGGGACATTACTATAAAAATCTCAGTGTAACCTGCAAAGAGTCTTGGTTTTGACAAACTGATTTTTTTAAATCAGGAATTTGTCTCCTGAAATTCTCTGGCCATTTCTCTGAGGACTGTCCCTGCCAAATTGTGCCTGAGGTCCCACCTCTGTGATTTCACCGCAGGTATGGGGCCAGGGCCCAGCAGATGGCCCCCTTTGATAAGGCTCCATCAAGCAGCTCCTCCAGAGCCCACCTCACACCATCCCCTCAGCACCTTCACCCAACAAGAGCCCAACATTTTCAGATGATTATTGATTTTGAAAAGGTTACATCAAGCTACACTAATCAACAGTGCAAAGCACACGTGAGCAAAGAACGAGCGATGTGCTGTCCTGCCTGCCCGGTCAGCTGGTGTTTCATAAACGTCCTACTTGAACATCCGTGCTTTTCATTAAGCAAAGCAAAATTCTTCCCATATTATGCCAAATTATTCAGATTTTTCTTTCACCAGTAAAAAATTTGCATCCCCTACACTAGAAAAGCTCTCTCTTCTGCTCTAGTATTACAGAGAAGCTTTTCTGTGAGAGTAAATCCAAGCTATGGGGCTCCTTTACTGCATTAGCAGTGTCATATTTTATCAGCATTACCAGTCCTTCTTAAACAGAGACTTACAAACTCTTATGTCATCAAAGGATCTATTACTTCTCACAACCACAGGTAGCTCTAATCTCTCTTCACTGAGCAATCAATAAAATAAACATTTTTAGTCTCATGGGTAAAAGAGGAATTTCCAATCCCACAGGAAATAAGAGAAGGAAGTGCTGTAGCAAATTCAGGAGCTGATCCAACATCAGCAAAGTTAATACAAAGATATCAGTACTATCAAGAAGATGGCATCAGGCAATTAACTTTGATCTGTCAAGTGCCATATGATTTCTGAATTCTAGTCTAGAAAAAGCTAATATTATTACAATGTGACCAATAGCAGGTTTCAAGTTATTCCTTATTTTTCACCCCCACACCTATTGTTCAGCTACTGCCCAACAGGGTAATATTTGTATAAATATGGGCAAGACAATGCATTCTTTGCATGGTTTCATTTTCAATTCAGATCCTGAACATTTGATCACTGATTATGGTAAAGCACATATCTCACTGTCACTCCTGTTTTTCTTGGAGCCAAAAAAATATTTAAGAAAACTTGGAGGTACTTTCCTAAATGTGATGTGTTTTTGATGAGAAAGAGCTCAACTTTGGCAGAGGCAAGTTCATTGGCATTAAATGCTGATGCAGCTTCCTTGACTGGAAGCTACATTCTTACTCCAGCTGAGAATCTGGTCTTAGATATGCCCAGGTTGAAAGGCCCTGAGCAAGTTGATTACATTCTCCTGGAGACTTTAACCAAAATTTCTCATTCTGGACATGCTGTTTTCCATCTGTGTTTCTGCCTCTAATTCTCCACTTGCTCTGGTTACATCTGCACAGGCAATTCCAAAAGGTGCCCAAGAACAGCCCATGTCCACATGAGATGTCTCTACATGGCTCAGAAATTAAATCTAGCTCTTAAGCACTGGCCTTCCAGGAATGCTGTCGCCCTGGCACTCTGTATAGCCATATGGATACAAAAAGTAGCCAAGGATCTGATCTCAGGCAGGAACGTGTCCTGAATATGCTTTAGTCATATCAAAGCCAGTTTGTTTATGTAAGTCTGGCTCCTGGGACTACTTTCCTAACCCCTTGGCAGACCTTACCTGAACATTTAAATACCCCAAACTCCCAACTTGATTTCCAGACATTTTCCAGAACTTTGTTCTGTCTGTTTCCCTGGAGAGGTGGTGAGTGAAGAAACTGGTCAGATGGTGGCAAAGCTGAGGTGGAGGAGGCAGCCATTAGCTGAAATGGCTGCAGGAACCCAGCTCTTACCTCGATCTCCCTCTGGACCCAAGAAGGTACCCAGGTGGTAAGTGTAAGTGTTAGCAAATAATTTCCCAAAAAGCCTGGGACCAGCAGCATGGGTAAACATGCTTGCAAATAGCTCCCATGATCCTTGACATACCTGGCCTCTTCATGCTGCCCAGCCTCACAACCTTTGTCTTTAGTGGCTCTTTTGACTTTTCCTTTCTTTTTTTTGTCATTTCCAGACCACCTGACTTTCACACTGTCCTTCATTCAACTCTTTCTGGAAACACTTTCTTCTCTGTACCTAAACTAAGGAATACTGTAGCAATTTGGTTTTGGTTTTTTTTTTTTCAAGGTGAAATATGTTGTGTTGTCCTGTGATCAATTCCCCACAATAATCCTTGCATTTATGGCAAATCTGAATGTGGCACTGAGCTCTTGCTGCCCGGTGGAGTTCAGTGGTAGGAAGAAAGGGAATGGGAAGTGGCGTGGCTGGCGGGAGGTAGGTTGAAACTGCAGCCTTAGATGCCTGAATCATATGGCTCCTCTTTACAGATTTTTAGCTCCTCGAGGCCAAATGCATCTCATCTGTTCTGTGCACATTTGCAGTGCTCCACTTATCATCACAGCGCAGAGATGCAGTCATATAGATATCTATCTCCAATGATTAAAGGCAAATCTGATGTTGAGCATGTCCTAAATAGATTTAAAAAAAAAAAATATTCTCTCACGACAATACTGGAAGGATAAAGTTAAAAAATTCCTAGCTCAGTTACTAACAAAAAGATGGTAGACTTATTCAGCTGTTTGCAAGGCTACTTCTCTTCAACTTCTAAGGCAGAGTAGTATCTTATGACTGGCATCAGATGGGAAACCTAGAGTGCTTGCCTCTGATGAAAGGTGCTGAAAAGATAATCCTGGAAAATGAAACCCTCTCTCATCCACAGTAGATGACCAGCAGTGGCAGCTGTCCTGGGCTGCAGTTTATTCAGGTAAGCTAATTATCTGAGGACCAAACTCAGTCACCTCAGTCTTTATAGCCTCATCTACACCCCTCTGCGGAGTCAGCCAAAAAGCCATCAGTTTCTGCCACTTAAGATAACAGATCAGGGATATTTTGGCAACACAATCAGAACTGAGCAAACTCCTTGCAATGTATTTACCATTATCAAGTGTTTAGGACACAATCACTAACTGTTCCTGGGACCTTTTTACAGAAAATAGCACATATGGAAGTTGTTGTTTAATGCACTTTACAGATGCCCGAATCACTTAGAGAAAAGACAATTTTAAACAACCTTCCTTCCAAGCCCTTCTTTTTGTCTTTGTTTTGAATAGCTATCTGCCTTAAAGGGGCTCATTGCCATAGGATCTCTCAATTCTCCTTTCAATAGTCCTGTGAGATAGACAAAACCATTATTTCCTCTTATGAATGACAAGCTACGGCACACAGAGACTACTACACTTCTCCAAGGTCACACAGCAAACACACAGCAAGGTAGGGAATATCACCTGAGTTTGTAGAGCCCTCAGCCTAGTATTTTAGCCTTCCCATCACCTTCCCTCTCAAACAAAAGGTGACCTGGGTGTTGAGACCCAACCATAACTCCTGGGACCCTACAGCAACTCCCGGGATGCTCCAGCACTTCTCTGCCTCTGTCTCTCTCTCCTGCACACAGAGAAGAGCAGAGAGCCACTGCTCACCTGGTGGGTGCATGCTTCTGCTCCTCCTCTTCATCTGTGTCGCTGCTGATAGTGATGACACTCACTGCGGGGCTTGGGGTGTCGGGAATGATTATCGTCTGCCGCTGCCGCTCCCGCGTGGTGCTGGTGGCCACATCGCCCCAGCCGCAGGTGACGGAGGTGCTGCAGGCCGGGCTGTTGTGCACCATGGCACAGCGGGGAGGCGTGTTTTCCTTCACTCGTTTTGATCGCTGAGGTGAACTGATGGATTGAGAGGATGAAACTTCATAGGTGGATGCATTTCTGGAAATGGAAAAGGTTGTTAGTTGGTTGAAACTCGGTTTGCTTAAGTTGCCCGTCACTGTGGCTTTTGATTCGCAGTCTCTGAGTCAGTGGCACTGATTTGTGGAGTCTAGGAAATCTGCAAAATTGGCATTGTCCCCCTCTTCAAAGGACAGAGTACCTCACGTGACTTATTTATACAACTGGCTGAAAAACAGTTTCTTTTAGTAAAAAAATCCATTTTGTTTCCCCTAGAAATTTCCAAGTAAGAAATGCTGCCTCTCAGGAGTTTGCACTGGGATGTAGAGGCTAGTCACACAGCTCAGACACACAAAACACAGGCAGGCACGGTATGGCGTTCGCAGAAGGAAGAAGAACCTGAATGATAATCAGTTTCTCCTGTATCCTGCATGGATGCATCATGACTAGATATTTTTTGGTCAGAAAAAGCTAAAAGTAAAATTAGAGTTTCTTGTGGAAAACAACAATCATTTATCAGGAAAACTGTTCTTAGTTGAAAACTTAATTTTCTGTTTAAGAATCTTTTCAATGAACATTTCCTGCCTAATGCTTCATCCTCTAGGATAGTGGAGTCTCATGGATGAGAGCAAGCAGATGGGAGGACATATACTCAGTTTCATTTCACTTGCACATGAGGCATACATACATCAGAAAGAAAAGAACAATCTTTTTATTATGTAGTAGAAAAATATTCTCAAGTCCTGTTTTTTTCCCAGTCTTCCTACATCAGCTTCCCTGCCTGACTATTGGAAAGGGCCCACTTGGGTCAGGAATCTGAGCACAGAACCTCTCCACCAAACAGTGCAGCACAGGTCTGCAGATGGGAATATTTACCAGAGAGCACTGATTAAAGCCTGTTTCACCAATTTCCCATATTTTGCTTCTTCCTTGTATTTCCTGTATTTCTTCTGCCTATTGCAGAACATTTGCAGATTCAAAAAGGAAAAAAAAAAAAAAGTTCTGGGTTTGCTGTACAGTGGGGCCTGGGCTGCACGTTCAGCTTGGCCCGAACGCTAACAAAAGGACTAGGTGGCATCCATCAAAAGGAAGTCATTCTGGACTGTCGCGCTATACCAACTTACACAGGGCCTTTTGCATAACAAATGGCTGCACAGTAGCATTTGCAGTGCTTTTTGAATACCAATGAGCAGCATGGAGGGCCCTCCTCTCCAAAGGAGCACGAACCTCATTTGGCTACAAAAGCATCACAATTAATGAAGCTGTAGAAACGCATTGCTCTGAAAGTGCCCAATTCCTCCTGGACACTGCCACACCGCCCCTGGAGAGGGAAGGGAGAGGGGAGGTCCTGCACAGGCACACTGTTTGCAACAGGCGCTCTCTTTTGCTGGCTTGCTGGGGATGTAGCTGCCCCTGCTCTATGTTACGAATGGACTAAGAGAGCTGGAGCCCACCCAAAGTAAATGCAACATTAGAGAGCATATAAATGGGAAGGATTTAAATAGTGGCCTCTTAACTAGAGCCAAACTGGTTGTGAACTCAGATCTCCCCTGGCCCCAGTCCAGTCACCCAGGAAAACCACAAGCTCCTCTGTTTTTGCCACTGCACAAGTGGTGACCCATTTTGGTTTTCCCTGCACTGGTTTGTTTTGACTTTTTTTTAAGAAATGTGCTAGTTTCACAGCCCAGAGGACTTTCCCCAAAACAGCTGCGCATACATCTTAAATAGCCTTGTCCTCTAGGCAAGATTATAGGGCTGTGACAGGCGCTGCAATCATCCCACTGTCTGAGTTGTGCCGCATAACACAGTCTGAACCAAAACTCAGTCTCCTCCTTGCAGAGCCAAATAGTCCTGTGCTGAGGATTGACAGATTTAGGTGTCTAAGGACTGACCCTCGATGAGATGTCCTTATAAAATGCTCACTGTTTTACGCTGCCATGATTATAAAAAGTGTGGGTATCTGTTGCTGTTGTGCACTGTTAAAGACAGGGGCCAACCACCTAAGTTAGTAGACATAGAGCCTGAAGGTGGCCTAAAGCCAAGCCAGTTCTCTACTCTGCACGGCATTAAGGCTCAGAAGACAGGTCATCATCCCACTGCTTTTGAAAGGGCTGCTTTTGTGTGCGCACATCAGGCACATGTTCCTGAAGATGCAGTCCCCTGGAGGTGCACCACTCTGTGGAAATGTAGACACTGCACCTCAGGAGTGCTTTGAGATGACATGGGAAAAAAAAGATTTGGCAACTGGGTATTATGCCACGCTGACCTGAGAATATAGTTACATTTTTAATGATGGTGACTACATTGCCTCAGGTAATCACAGTGGCACAACGAGCTGTATGAACAGGGCCTTAGTCTCCTATCTTGCATCCCCTCCAGCCACTCACTCCCACACAAAATGAAGCTCACTGGCTATAAAATGTGCCTGACTACCTCTTAGACCCCACTCTCCTGACCTGGGTGCAGGAGAGGTGAAGCAGCAGAGTCCAGTCACAAAAAGCGTGATATCATCACAGAATCATTAAGGTCGGAAAAGACCTCTAAGATCATCCAGTCCAACTGTTAACTCATCACCACCAGGCCCACTGAACCGCATTGCTGAGTCCTACGTCTACACATTTCTTTAACACCTCCAGGGACGGTGACTTTACCACTTCCCTGGGCAGCCTGTTCCAATGTCTGACCACTTTTTTGGAGAATAAGTTTTTCCTAATATCCAACCTGAACCTCCCCTGGTGTAACCTGAGGCCATTACCTCTTGTCCTATCGCTGGTTGCCTGGGAGAAGGGACCAACCCCCACCTTGCTACAACCTCCTTTCAGGTAGTTGTAGAAGGCGATAAGGTCTCCCCTCAGCCTCCTTTTTTCCAGACTGAACAATCTCAGTTCCTTCAGCTGCTCCTCGTAAGACCTGTGCCCCAGACCCTTCATCAGCTTCATTGCCCTTCTTTGGACACGCTCCAGGGCCTCTATGTCTTTCTCGTAGTGAGGGGCCCAAAAGTGAACACAGCGCTCAAGGTGTCGTCTCACCAGTGCTGAGTACAGGGGGAGATCAGTTCCCTACTCCTGCTGGCCACACTGTTTCTGACACAAGCCAGGATGCTGTTGGCCTTCTTGGCCACCCGGGCACACTTCTGGCTCATTTTCAGCCGGCTGTCAACCAGCGCCCCTAGATCCTTTTCTGCTGTGCAGCTTTCCAGCCACTCTTCTCCAAGCCTGTAGCATTGCATGGCGTTGTTGTGACCGAAGTACTTGGTCTTGTTGAACCTCATACAACTGGCCTCAGCCTATTGATCCAGCCTGTCCAATCAGGAGCTGACCATGGAAGAAACCTTATTTTGCCCCAGAGATGCCAGTGAATGCCACTCATCAGCACGCTTGCATCGCAGGGCTGTATTCAGAACAACCCAGGTACTGACTCCTGCCTCACCGATGCCGTGACCCAGACGGGCGCTGGCAGACGTGCACACTCACCGGGGTGCTGACTGGTGCTGCTTACTCTTCCTGGCAGAGGTGGTGGTGGCGGGCGGCTGGCGCATGACGTGAGCAACACCCACGTTGACGGGCTGGGCCGCGGGGAGAGTCACGTGGCTAGCTAACAGTGCGGGCTGCTGCATGATGGGGTTATAATGGCTGCCGTGAGCGTGGGTGTTTCTGCAAAGAAGGGAGACAGGCACATGTTTAAAGTGCAACTGGTGGCTCTTCAGCAGGCTCTTTCACAGACTCCCACCACCTTCACCAAGACACCCTCCTCCAGGACCATCAGCCTCCCAGTCCCCCCAGGAAAGAGCACTTCCCCAGGGAACTGACTGAAGGGAGCAGGATGGGCATGGCCCCTGCTTTAGGGACAGGGAATGAGGAAGCTGCCCGTAGCTCTCAGATAGAGGGGCAGCAGGCTGCAGTCTCCTGCCCTTATACCCCTGGCTCTGCAGCCTCCTGTGACCATGTCCCTCCCACCCTGGCTCTTCTCACCCCTCCTCCAGCACCAGTGGGTATTTCAGGAAGCCTCCCAGTGCCTTGAGTTTACCTCCAGTCTGCCAGCGGTTGGGTGCCCGCCATGGACTCTGGGATGACAGTCGCGTGCTGCACAGAAGTGTGGGTGGCCACCCCTGTCAGTTGCTGCCAGGCAGGAGGGAGCAGGATCTGCTGAGTGCCACTGGGCCACGCTTGCTGTCGGACAGAGGAAAACAATTTCTTAATAAGAGGCATCATACACTGCGTGTAGAGTGGTGGTCTGTGCTCAGCTCCGGCTCATAATAATGACCACAGTGATGCTACCTAGATCTTGTCAATTTTCAGTCATAGATGACAAATACTGTTAGGAAAACACAGTAAAAGCAGTAAAAGTTATCAATGTAGAAAGTGCAAAGGAGGGGAAAAAAATCCCTTCCGTCCAAAGCAGCAGCTGTCTTTCAGCTGAGAATGGGAGGCATCAAAACTGGTCAGCATTTTCATCCAAACATCAAACTCTTTAGCACTTTTTAATTTTGACTCTTTAGATCAGCTGAGCACTATGATATCATCATTATTTTCCACCTCCTGCAGCCAATTTGGCTTCCCACCCCAACAGGACCAAAAGGACTTCAGGAACTTAAAGGAACTTAAAAGGAGAACAAACTTTTCAAGGATAATAAAGAGAACAGGGGCTGCAAGGCTTTTGTGAGGACAAAAAGAAGAATTTGGGGATACCAAAAAGGAGTGAGTATTGGTCACCGCGTGCTCCTCAGGAGGAACATCTTGCTGCATGGCCTGAGGAGCCCAGTCACCTGCTTCCAGCTCACCAGCAGCCCCACGGCCAAAGCAAAGCAGAGCTGTGCATGGCTACACGTCCCATGCCTGTCCTCTCCGTGTGCTCTCCAGCTTTTTCTGAGGGGGTGCCTCCCCTTGCAGGGTGGGAATCTCTACCCTGTGAGATTGCTCTGCTACGCAACCATCCCTCCAGCTGCACGACCACAGGCACGATTCAGGTCACCTGGCTCCGGTGGCTCCACACATTGAGTTAGATGATCGTTTTTTTGACTTGGGAAACTTTCTTTGCTATGTGCTGCCTGAAGGAGGCTCCAACAGCTTCTCACTGCTTTGGCTGGGGAACACAGTGGTACTGGCTACAGCTCTTTCAGTCCCAAACAGCACTCCTACATCGGACCCATGTTGTGTTATCTCACAGCTCTAAGGAGGCTAAATTTTTAAGAGAGGAAGCTTATTCCAGGCATGCATTTGTACCCATCCCCATCCTCATCCTCACAAGAATCCTGTTAACTATCCCCATAATCCCCTCCTATCCCCCAGTAAACCATCCCACCCTACCCTCAAAAAAAAAGCCAAACCCAAAAAAACCCCAACCCTTTTCCTAGTTCTGCTCCAAACTTTGACTGTCTTGTAATTTTCCATGTTGTTGAGTTAGATGAAAAGGCTGCTACAGTGAGGCCTCTCAGCAACATGTGCAAAGGATGGACGGTCACAGGGCTCCTGAGACCTCTTGATCTCAGGAGCCACAACCACTGACTGGTGCTGCCTGGAGCAAGTAAGAGAAGCAGGCAAAGACACAAAAAGATCAGGGAGGAAAAAAGTCTGTGTTCCCCGCCCTCCTCCCCCCCCCCCTTTTTTTCCAGCTTTGATTTAAAAGAGGAGACTAAACCACTGCTTCAGTGAGTCCCAAGGGACTACCTGGATTTACTTGCAGACAAAACTGCTCCCTCCCTTTTCAGGAAGGGAACTGAACAAATCTAAGCTCCTTTCCTGACTGCAGTGCATAAATTTAGATGCAGTGTCAGGGTCCAGGCACAAATTCCTCACTTATTAGGTAAGGACCACTGAATCATTTAATCTGCAGATAAGACTTGTCTAGGCTGATCCACTAGCACAGTGTGCTGTGCTTACACATGGGAGGCTTGTGCCGGCAGCTGCAGCCTGTTCTCATTTATTGCATTACTGCAAAATTGTGCCGCTGTGGCACAGCACCATGCTGGCCCCTGCGCCTGGGAGGTGGTGGGTCACCCCGTGCAATGGAGCTCCTGCTTTGGATGTGGAGCAAGAACGACTAATGGAATAAGTATGTTTGTTCTGAAAGCTGGTGGCAGGACCTCTGTGGGAAGAAGTGTTGTTGGGAAGAAGTGAAAGAGAGAAAATCAAGAATTCAGGGCGTTATTCAAGGACAGGGGACAGTTCTGGGTCATGTCATGGAAGCACGCCAGAAAACCATACAGCTTTGTCTCTTTGGAGATGTGAAGCTGTGCAAAGACAGGATCAGTTTCCTTTCACTGGTCTCTGTGCATACGGTATGTGGACACACTTGCTTGAGAGGGTGAAAATAAGACCCAGAGAAGTTACAGATAAATTATTTTCACCACTGGCCCTGCATCTTGCAGGCTGCTTGCTCGGCTCAGCTCTATGCCACAGGCTGCAGACACACAGCTGCCAGAGCTGATGTTCAAAATCCATCACTGCTTCTGCCCTGGATCCCTCCAGCTCCTGAAGCTCCTTCCCCTGCCCCTCCTCTGGGACTGCTGTACAAAATGCACAGGGAGAGCTGGATGCTGGCTGCGCTGGGATGTAGTGAGGCTTTGCCAGCCACAGCCACCTCGATGCGGGTGAGCACAGCAACCTGCACTGTGTGCTGGGCAGGGGAGAAAGCCCAGTGGCATTACACAGTGCTGGGAGCACAAGGAGTGGCATCACGCCTGATCAGGGGAACAAATAAGGTGGGTGGAAAAGACCAAAAGTGGGCTCCCGAGGTGCTACTCTCTCTGCCAGGGACAGTCCCTCTAGTAGTCGGAGCAATGACACAGTCCGGCCTGAAGAGCATTAGATAAGCAGCTGTGCATGAGAGGAATAGCTCTCTGCTGAGAGAGACACACGCAGCCGCTCAGAGATCAGATGTGACTACAATGCATTACAAAGAAGCTGTGTTTTTCCATTCATGAAACTGGAATTGGGTACAGATTTGTTTATCAGACCAGCTGCTCAGCCCAAATCGAGCGAGGCCTGCGGACACCAGATGCCACCGGCATCAATCAGAGAGCCTTGCCATCAGAGCGGCAGTTAGCATTTCTCATCACGTGAGACAGGCAGATATATCAACAGGCAGACTGCCTCTCTTTTATTAAATCAAAAATTAAAAATCTAAGCAAGTGAGGAGTCTTTCTCAGAAACAGCTTAAATTCCCTTGTGGAAATGACAGTGAATAAAATGTCAGTAGAAAGAATAAGAGAGGCAGCCCATGAAATAGGAGTTCATGTAGCAGGGGCAGCACAGAAAATGTTAGAAAAGCTCCTCCTCAACACTTCCTCCTTCCCACACACTGTGTGGTGACCCCAACAAGGACACCTCAAGAAGAAAAAAACAGGTGGATATTCCGAGATCCTTCAGGATCCTGCTGCCTTTGGGATGTTTCAGACCCAACCCTCAGCCCTTCAAGCCCCATGTAGCAGCGCTCCTCAGTAGGCCCGGTAGAATGGCAGGGGAGTGCAAAGCTCTGTCACCTCCTTCACCCACTGCCTTGGCTGACTTTTTGCACAAGCAATAGGTGCCTGCACCTGTGCCTGCACAGGCTGCTTCTTGCTTCACCATTGTTTTTGTTTCCCCTGCCTCTTAGGCTCTCCTTTCCTCCCAAACAAGAGAGGTGGCTCGCACAGGTTGCTACGACAGGCTGCGACAGAGATGGGTTCGATGTTTCAGAGAGCCCTCTAAAAAAGACTCTGCTACTGGGAAGGGGCAGGGCACGTTAGCTAGAGGAAATCACGCAGGCTGCAAGTTGTGTTCTTCTGCCTTCACTGAACAGACCTGACCAGCAGTTGGCAAAGAAAGGCAACAGTCAGTCTGACCCCAGCAACGCAGTACACAGGCATAAACGCCGATGTCTGCTGGTACCTGACTGCGTATGACCGCCCCAGCGTTAATGAAGGCATGGCAGATCAACCAGTCTGAGTCAGAGGCATGCATTTTTGACTTCTAGATTATCTTTTCTAGTCTGGACAACTTAATACTAAGTATACTAGGAGCTTTTTTTTTTCCTGCCAGAAACATGCCTGATGCACCAGCTGAAAACCAGTAGGAACTGATTCACTGAAGTTAGCACAAGGAGGAACGAACTGCTCCTCCTTTTTGGGGGGCTGGGGTTCCTCTTGAAGACGTGTGCATGATCACAGGTACCCATTCCTGTTTGGGTTTTTTCCTGTGAGGAACGACGTTTTTCCTGTGAGCATATTTCAGATAATTGTGCCAACAAGAGCTGCTGACAAGAAGAGCTCCTCAGCTGTGGGACCCTTGCCTCTGCCCCCCACATCTCTCCCATAATGTAAGAGCAGAGGGGCTGCTCATAAAACACAAGGGTGCAAACTTAAAGCATGAAAGTTATTTTTTTGTAGCATGCAATTCACCAGCCCATCTCCTGGCCACAAACTACCACTGAAACCGTGAATTCAGGAGGATGCAGGAAGGTCATTACTGATTCCTCCTCAGCAGAGGCCTGACACAGCTTCCCCTGAGGCTTCCCACTGATTCCAGTAGAGAAGCAGAAGGAAAGAAGGTCTTTCCAGAGACTTCTGCATCTCTGATATAGCCTTTGAGCTGAAAAATAAACTGGGGGAGGTTTGGACATTTCAGAGAAAGCTGGAGACCCTTACACGGCTGCCCAAGTCTCTAAACTGCACCACAGAGGGCTCTCAGGGAGAGCTACTCTGCTCAGCCTCCAAGAGCTGAATAACACAAAATATACCTGCCAAGCCTGGTGTCTTCAGAGCTCCTTACCTGTGCGAGGAGTCCTGGCTGGATCTGAAGAGGCTGGGCCCCAGGAGCCTGAGTGACAATGGGAACAGCGTTCTCCATCCGAACTGAATACCCAGCATGCTTCGAAGGGGAGGCTTGTAACCCTGTTCCACCAGCACAGAAGGCACAGCATTAGCCATCAACAGCATTGCTAGGAACGGGGTTCTGTTTTTCAGAGGTGCCTAAAGGCACTTGCTGATGTCCACTTACAGTGTTCAGTCCCTCCAAAAAATTGGGCTCTCAGAGTCCCACATATTCTACCCCAGGCCAAAGATGCCCATCAAATGCTCATGAATACAATACATGTTTAAGGGTGCAGAAAAGACATTTTCAAAGATGTTAAGGGATGAACCAAACTAATATTTTTAGGGTACCTCAAATGAGTGGGAAACATCTCAATACAATGTGTACAAGGAGAAAAGGAAGAGAGGGGAGGAAATTGGCTTCTCTTCCCCCATATTCTCTGGTTTGACAACAGAAAATGGTCCTTGCCAGCCAAAACTCATTGCTATGTGAGAATGCTCTCTTTAGACCAAAGTGGGACAGTAGGAGAGGAATCTAGAACTTTGTACTCCCTCAGCCTTGACAGGGATAGGTGATATTCTCTTGCATAGCTTCTCAGGACTCACATTTATAAGGCTCTAATTTGACCATGTAAACTAGCACAGCCCAATCACTGCTGACTCAGCCATGCATTAGCCTAATGGAGCTGGTGGAACCTTTCCTCTCCAACACCTTAGTGCATGGCATAGTTTGTGCTACCTCCTCTGCTTTAGAACTTTCTCAAGACAGCAAGTGGAAGATGTTAGCTTACATATTCTAGCAATACATTTCTGAAGTCAGACCCTTGAGATGCATTTTAACTATGTAGAAGAGGTCTAGCTAAACTCCCCTAGTTCAAAAGAGCTTTGATAATCTTGCAGAACATTTAACAAGTGCCTAGAGACTGCAGCACAGACAGGCTTGTTGAAATGAAGAGCACAAGTTGCACCAGCTGAACTAAGGTCTATTTAGACCACTTCTTACATAGACAGCCATAGATACCTGGCTAGTTTTTTCCAAATTGTTACAGCATGTAAAGTCAAAAGAAGGACAAGTGGCTAAATCTGATCATCACCTGAGTTGTCTGACAACGGTACCTGCCACTGGTGTACACATGCAGAGGGGTTTGCAGCAGAGCTAAAGCTGACAGAATTGTACTGATAAATGGTCAAGAGCATCTGTTATGGGGGCAAAACACCAGCATCATACTCCCTGCTGCATTAGACTCCTGAGTCCCCCTTTTAACAACTGAATCACTGAGAAGTGATGAACTCATTGTTTATGTACCCATTTATCGTTGTTGTGAGGGCAAGTTTTCAGATTTACCAAAGTGAGGCAGAAGAACTTCAAAGTCTGTTCTGGTCAAAAGATGACAAATATTTCAGGATGACATATTCTCCCTCAGCCCTTTATCCGTACATGCCCCATTGTTTCAGACCAACCACCTCCAACCCATTATGTTGGAGGTGCCTGAAAGATCCTCCGCTGTTGCAAACATTTCCATCTGCAACAACCTCACTGCTTTGATTTACTAGGTCATCAATTTTTCTACCGTATGACCTGCACTAAGGGAAGCTTGTTTCCTACAAGAGCTAGATGAAATAGCAGTGGGGAGGGAGCAGTGACTGGCCAAGTCCTGGCGTGGCTGTTACTTACCTTGGAAGCCTGGTGGGCAGACGATGAGAGCTTGCTGGAAGGGGTCGGGCCGGGTACAGATCTGCGCGGTTCCTGTCTGCAGAGGCATGCTCCGCTGGGCCACCGCAGCCATGGACGCCGCTGAGGGCTGGTAGAGTGCAGATTGGTAATTTAGTATGGAGACCTCGGGGTTGGCTAAAGAAATAGTGGCACTGGAGGAGGTGGGAGCCAGGTTGGTGGTCTAAAGGAATGACGGGAATTAAACAAAAACAAACAAAAAATGAGGGAGATGGGTACGTCGGAGAAGCAAAATCAAAAAATAAAATAAAAAAGTAAAATAGTGTAAGGTAAAGTAAGAAAAAAACCCTAAAGAAACAGTAAACTGAAATCAAACGAGGGGTAGAGCAGGTCACTGAGGAGCACAGAGGTAAGGGCAGTGGTAGGGAAAGGAGCACGATCTGCCTGAGTAACTGCAGCTGTACCATGCCACGGGACCTCTGGCCATGCAGCGCTGCTGTGTGCTGCTCAAAGACACAGCGCGTTCTCTAAAGCAGAACTGTAGCCCCATTTATCACCCAACTGGCTCTGATTTGTAGTATGATGAAGATGGGTTCAGAAAATGCTACTATCCCCAGATCACATTGTTCTCTCATCATGCTCACAGCTTTGGAAGCAGCTCACATTTCTCATGTTAAAGAAACTCAGCAGCTCCATGCCCTATGAAGCCTCACCCTAAGAGGGGAGACTCATTCCAGCCTTCCCTCTACCTTGTATCTAAGATGGTACATGCCCCTTGAATTATGTTTTGAATTCAAAGGAATCAGAAGACCTAACAGTAGGTAATAACGATACTTTCGAAGTCCAAACTTAGCTTGGCTTGACTTCAAAATTTCCCAGAGAAACTCCAGCAGAGGACGTTGCAAAGCCATAAAAATCAGCTCAGTGTTCTGCAAAACATCTACAAATCTGAAGGTGACTTGTAAAACACAAGTGTAAAATACACTCATTTGGAGTGAATCTGTAACAGTTGCAGACAAACAACCCCTAAACAGCTCTGCTACTGCTCTATAAAAATATGCCCTTAGTATTCATGTTTAGGCAACTAGGCTCTACCAGACTAGAGCCCACCTTTCCCCTCCATCCAAATGCACCAGCATCACTGCTGGAGATAGGTGTGACAACACATTCTCACGGTTAACATACAAACCCAGGATGAACCTTTGATCAAGGCTGCAGGAGGCAGCAGGCTCAGCATTTTGTGCTGCCCTGGTTGCCACTGGGACTGGGAAGGGTACTCAGGCTGCACTGCCACAGCCACAACCACAAACATGAGGCAAACCATTTCTTCCTCCTCCCCTCTCTGTGCACAGGCAATCTGTTCCCCTGGACAGCACACCAGGCAGCAACCACAGCTCCCACACTCCTAATCTCAGGAGTTGTAACTGGAAGGAGGCAATCCCCAAAGAGCCAAGATGAGCGATATGGTGAAGAGAACGGTGAAAGGTTTAGAGCTTGTTCAAATTAAAAATCCCTTCCTGGAAATGTTTCTACCACTTCTTCTAGGAACACTAGAGATACCAGTTCTGCTCGCAACACACACCCTTTATGAGAATTCAGAGATTGCCACGGACCTCCCCATCCAAAAACCAATCTTACTATCAAGTGACTTGTGAAGAAACAAAAGCAAGTCCGCATTTCCTACTAGCAAATGTAGTATAAATGGTGTCTCTGCCCTGCAGCTGGGGCCTAGGGGAACATGCAGCATGCATTTCTTCAGTCAGCATCTCAGAAACAGCCAAGAAAGGGAACCAGTGTTTGTAACTTATATCCTATCACACCAAGCCATGACCTATCTCTGTCTGCATCTGCTTAATGAATTGTTCCAAAAGACCTTCTGTGATCACATGTATCGAGAACTGATTCATGAAGTCTGGTTTTCTGAATGACAAAAGAACACCCTGTACTTCTACACAGACATCTATAGCTCTCTTGCTTTCCAAGCACCATTTCTTCAACGCCACCTGCAACTTCCAGAGTGAATCTTGAGCAGTCTGTTCCCAAAAGGCTTAAAAGACAGTAGCTATTTCTTCAGCTTCAGTCTCCTAGAGTGCTGTCCCTGGAGAGTTTCCTTTCACTGTTGTAATACAGTACTGCAGTAAACAACTTAGCCTGCTGGTCACATAAAACTTGTCAACCCAGCACCCCCCAACACTGGGGTATGTAAAACAAATACAACAGTCCAAAGCATGATTACAAAGCCACAGCCCACCAGCGTAGAGTGTAATATGTTCAGAGCGGGGGTATGTGCACAGGATCCCCACATCAACTGTGGCACCTGAAGTAAAACCAGTGAGAGAGAAGAACAAACATTACCACTAAACTCTTCTTTCCTGTTGATTGGTTACAGTGCTGTTTCTGTTACAGAGAGGTTTAAACTATTTTTACTTCAATGCCATCTGAAGAAGTGCTGTAAGACCACAAATACTTTTGCCTGACCCAGGGAATACAATCCTGCTTGCTAATGAGCTTTTCCCCATAGCAACTTCCTAAGTAAGCAGGATTTATCACCCTCAACAACAACCTAAACAATGAGGGCAACACTTCACCATCACACACATGTCACAAGATTACTGCTTGCGTGAAGAAAAGAGAATGAGGAAGAGTGAAGGAAGGAGAGTAAAAAAGTATCTTTTTTCAGGTATGTTAAACAGGACACTACTTTGTTTTCCATCTTCTAGACCCTGCCAACGCAAATGTTTCAAGCACCGGCTGTTTCCGATCGATGCCCTTACCTGGTTATGGACTGTGTTCAGCTGGTTGTTAAAAGTCATGGTCAGGTTGGTCGATGTGCTTGGGGCTACATGGGTGATGAATGGTGTCTTGCTCTGGTTCACTGTATCATACATATTTACTCGCCGCTTGCAGATCTCCATGTTCTGGAAGCAGGACTTGACACTGTGTAAGGCAATGGGGGACAAGGAGGAGACAGAAAATCAATCAACTGACCAACACTGGTAACAGTTCATCACAGTGGCCCTGCATTGGGTCTCAATAGCAGGCTTGACACTTTCTAGGCTCTTAAAGCCCTTGGCTATTTTATGCAAGTCTCTCTTAACCAGTGAGAGTCAGATTAACCCTGTACTGAAGAGGGCCAAATGGGTGTCAAGATGAGAGCAGATGCTCTGGGACTTGTGGGTGCCCCCATGGGTCTGAGCACTGCAATGTAAGTCACAGATAGCAAGCAAATCTGTTGGTTCTCAGGTGGTAGGGCAAGAAATAAAAAAAAAAAAGGGGCTATCTTAAATGAGTGAAAGAGACTAAGAGCAAGAAAGAAAAATACTGGGATTTTTCTGATGATTGAGCCTGAGACGAAAAGACAACTCATGCTTTCTGCTTCAGTGTAAGCCTAAAGGTAGTTTTACAAGTCTTTGCAAGGAAGAATTTTACTATTCTTGGTCACTCAGATCCCTGAAAAATCTTACTTGTTCCTTTTAAAAAGTAGTTCACTGAGAGCTGAGTCCAGCCAAGTGGCTAAAACATTGCCCCTCTCTGGCTAAACACTTCTGCAGATGCTTATCTGAAAGCACATGGGCTGTCCCCTCGCAGTCAATGGGACGATTCATACTGCAAAAGGTTATGCCAAATCAGATTCAGTCATATCCTGAGGGAATCAGGTTCTGAGGTTATCTCTGACTGAGAACTGGATCTCTGGGGAAAAAGATTCCAGCTTCTTCCTCTACAGACTTTCTGTTAAATGTTATTGATATAGCAATGGAAATTTTGAGAAGTATCATATTTTGTATCCTCAGTAAAGGAGACGAAATGCATTGCTAAACACTCTAGGTGTCTGGTATATGTAATTGCCAGTATTTCATTTTTATAATTGGGATACCAAAGCATACAGAGGTTTAAGAGATAACAGCATAACGATCTTGCATAAAACTGTATTTTTAAATAAAATCTCATTTTTCCAAGATCTATAAACCAATACAGGTTTTCCACAATTCTTAAACAATAATTGTTTTTACAAATGTGACCTCAGAGTCTGAAATGCTACTCAAAAAAGTGTAAAGGCATTTATTTTATTTCCATTATCCCAACCCAGAAAGAGACGATTCAAGCAGTGAAAATCAGCTGTAGCTGTAAAAAATCAGCTGTATGCATAATTTCTTTTGTAACAAACTAAGCTGTTAGAGGCAGGGGAGGTAAACACTTCCTCACCTAGTTTTTAAGAAAAAAAATGTCCCATCAAAAGGAACAAGCTCATGTGATCCCTAGGGTTGGTTGGGAAAAGGACCTACATCTTTTTATCCCTGTCTCGTCTCTTACTCACATGGTCATTTTTCTTCTCTTAGAGGGAATATCTTGATAACTGGATCTGTGCCATAAACACCTGCAGACAAGACAGGCTCAGGACACTGTGCATAGCTGTGCGTCATGTGCATTAATTTAAAGAACTATGAAATACTTGTAAGTTGCAGAACATTGAGAAAAATCAATTATAAAAAATATTATCAATTGATTATAGAAAACTATTGGATTGCATTTTTCCAGTCACGCATGAGTATAATTCTCCCTCCAAAAAGCAGAAAGCAATGGAAAGAGTATATGTTCTGTACATAGTAAACTATGTTCGTTACCTTATACCTTGGTATAATCTCTACTTATGTAAGACTCTGTTCTCTGTCTTTACTTTAAAAAAAGGGGAGAAAAAAGAAGGCAGGGACAGAGCAAAATGGACAGAAAGACTGAGGAGTACCCAACAATTTAAGAGCCAGGCAGTTAAATACGTAAAATGGGGAGCTAAACTCACTTTGCTGTTTGCTTGGAAGTAAGCAGAACAGCCCCTCTCGGGCTGCTCAGACTTGCAGCCTCGCTGAAGAATGTCACAGCAGAGATTCCTTCCAGAAGCTACATCTTCCACATATTGTCACTTTCTCTGCTGCCTGATTTGCTTTCAAGAGAGATTACAACTCCTTGCATCTCTCGAGGCTTTGAAGTTTCTATTCTCAAAACCACAGGCAATCACAGACAAAATTTCCATCGCCTTGCCACACTGGTTGCAGCTTATTGCTCTCTCTGCCAATCACCACTTCCAACAAGGAGGGGCTCTGTGGGGTTATGCACCCCAGCATTTAGTATTCAGAGACCTGATGCTGAATTTTTTTATTCAGGTAAAATTCTCACTGCCATTGCACCCAGTGATGTTCTCAACCTTTCTGGGGCTTTGCCTGAGCAGCCACAAGTGAGCACTTCAAAAATGAAGATGCGATTATGGTCTGCTGCGTTAGCAGAAAGATTTCTGATGGCAGTGTATTATGCCACAAATCTTTCCTATCTTACACAACCAGTTGTTGCACAGTAAGAAGGACTGTTGCAAATTAAGAGACTTTTGTATATGATGCTCACACTGTTAGAAAATACTGGGGTTTTTTATTTATGAAGGTTTTTATAGGAAACTTACTTCCTCTCTGTTTAGCACAACAATCTCCCATCTTGTTTTCATCACATTTATCACTTACTATCTACTTATAGATAACAATGCTCAAAGATGTGCAGTGCAAGTCTCATTTTACACAGATTGTGCACCCGCTACCTTCAGGTAAGTGGCTGTGATATTTGTGATAAATGTAACAAAAAGGCAGCTACAGCTTCTTCACAGAGGGAAAAATACCTCAAATGAACCTGAAATGCCGCAGGTAAGAGCCACACAGTAACTTGTTGCTCTGCAGTGCCCACAAAAACATACTCTACAGCCTTTTAAGCAGTTCCCTTTATTTTGTAGCTGAGCTCCTCATAGCCTTTAATCACCCATGCACATGGCACATAGTGAAGTACAGTGCTGTGTCAGTAACTCTCTTCTCCTGACGGGGTGAAGGGACAGCCTGCAAAAGCACCTTGAACTGCAAAGTGCTGTAGATCAGGATGTTCAAAGCTAGGTGTCCTGAAGGCTTCAGAAAACTCCCACTACATGTCTGCCTTCACTTGCACCTGAGAAGCCTGGCCCTACGTGAACTCCTCAGGGGATAAGAGCAATGTGCTGGGTGCAGGTCTCCTGCGTTTCAGCCTCCGGGGAAAGGGGAGTCAGGCTTGAAGGCATGACACTTCTTCACATCTCAGTCAGGCAGTGGAGTCTATCTCCATTCCACAAATGTGCCAGCTGAGGTCAGAGGACAGTATTTAAAGTCACACAGGGGCAACAACAAAGCTGAAAACTGAACTCCTTGTCCTGTTGCCTGTGCCTGTAAACCAGCCTGCAGATAAGGCTGATTACCGCAGTAACAATCAGGGCTACATTCCTTTGAAATACTGATACTTTCAGCACTAATTGCATAATTTCTTCTGCATTTTAATGCAAACATATGTAATTATTGAATATTTACATAATGAATGTAGCACATACTGCAGTGTTTTAAATGCCAAGCACCTACAACACAATTCTTGCAACCTTAAGAGTTGGCAATCCTATTTTTTTTAACCAGAAACAGACTAAAACTTAAGGCTTCAGCATCTTAATAATGCCCCTCAGATACATTTGGTCTCTACCACAACCAGCTCTCCTCTTCACCTCTGAATTCAAAACCCAGGGGAAATGAAAGCCACGTACTGTGTGCTGTGAGGGAAATCGAGCAAGTGCGTCATAGTGACAAAAGGGTGGTTCAGAGTTTCAATGGGTGTTATTCTCTTATCTGCATCTATCGTCAACATCTTCTTTAACAGATCTATAAACTCCCGCCGGTCCGCCTTTTCCACCAACATATCACTTCCTTCCAAATCTGTTGTCATGTTCACCTAGAGGAGAAAGGACAAGGGTGAGTGCTAAAGGGAAAGAGCAGATGGTCAGGTCTCTAGCAAACTGTGTTTACTCCTCGTTGGAGCACATGCCCTGCAAGCCTCCCTGTCTAAAGGGGTAGCTGCTGAAGTCACACAGCAGACTCCGCGGTGGCTAGTCATCTGGCATGTGCATGTCAGATCTCTAGACAGACTGCTAAGTGTTCAGCTCACTTGGGTCAATGGCTAATGAAACACTTAGTCACCCTCCACTGAAGATGAACAGCTTCCATGTGGTAGAAGGCAAGCTCTGATAATCAGTGTATTTATCATACAAAGGACTGTGCCATCAAATACTTAACTATGTGTCCTGCGAGCAAAAAAAGATACCTAGAATAAATAAAAATTGTCAGTAGGTTTATGGGAAACATCCCATCCATGTATCAGGTGCCAGGAAAAAAAGTCCTTTACGTTATTTCATCCATTTACACAGTCCTCCATTTCTGCATGTTTGCTTGCCAATGCTACAACATCTACGCTTCGCTAGCACAAACTCCAGTCTGTGCGAGTGTTGCGCTAGTTTGTTTGCCAGCACAAACTCCAGTTGCAGGAGTGGTTACGCTGGGATTAACTTTCACAAGCACACAGAATTGACACAGTGAATCAGTACTCCCCGTTTCCCCAGCCAGCCATGCTTTACACAGAGCACATTTTTCTGCAGCCACGGCAATTATTTCCAATGTCATAATTTTAAAAATGCAAATACTAAAGCATGGGGAAGCAAATAACTTGCCAGTGGTTGCACCCAGGAGTACCAGAGAGACAACAGAAAATGCAGGATTTTGACAGTCAGAGATGTGACTTAGCCATTTTCCAAGGCTGCTTTATTACAGCACATTAAGCCCACGTGCCCCTATGTGCAGCTTCCCCTGGAAAGCAGCACGTAACGAGCTGATTTGGTACACATAATCCTGTTATTTCTCAGGAGCTGGCACATGAACAGGATACACAGAGAAATTATGTAGTTCCCTTTTGTTAGCGTTGCCTGAAAGCAAGAGAGGCAGCCTTGCTGGTTACTCACCAATGCTCTTACCTGTGCCATATCATCCAAACAGTTGAAAATATACTTTCTTGCTTCCTTCGACTTAATCCCCGTCTCTGCCTCATGATCATCTGGCGTCTGCTCAAAACAGAAGACAGGCATTGATCAGAACTGCTCTGCAGTCAGCTGTGGGTTATGTGCCACTTCCAGCTTGTGCCTTATCCTGCCCTCATCAGAGACCGCTGCATCTCTCTTGTCTGACCAGATAACATTAATGCTATCTCCGCTATGGCTGTATGACAGCTTTTGTGTCACCAGGTGATTTTTCTCTTCTTTTTCACTTCAGAGGATCCTCCCAAATACAGTGTGAGTCCCAAAGGTCTCTTACACCCACCCCAGCATGAGGCTCAGCATCCCACCCTTACAGTCAAAAGTCCACTGGCCTCTCTTCTTAGGGACAGAATGCAGCCAAACACTGGTATGAGAGACTCAGGGCTCACTTGCAGTATTAGCGGTTTTAACCATCAGAAGTAAAAAATTATTTTTTTTCTCCTTCAATGTGTTACATATTAGAGCAAAGTCTGCCCAGTGCATGTTTCATTCAAACAACACATTAATTAATTGATTACTTAGAGAGAGATTTCCAAGTTGGCTTTGGACTTAAATTTTCCACAAAGCAGTGCCAAGCAGGTGGGTTAAGAGCTGCAAACTTTGGGGATGGCAGTTTTACCTTGGGCTCTACCCACCCAATGAGAAACAAGATAATGTCTTCTTACCTTCAGCCTCCACAAAGGATATGGTGAGTCTGTATCCCTGTTGAAAAACCTCGTAGTCTTTGTCCCTGCACTTAACAAATACTCTGCTGGTAAGCCCTGCGTCTGTGAAATGTAGCGAATCTGTAAGAGAAGGATGAGAGGTCACTGTTCATCCTGTGAAGATCTCTGGAGGTCTTCCCTGAAGGAGGGCAGGAGGCGTTTAAAACAACAGAACAAAGAAAGAAAGAGAAAACACAGCACATATAGTTAGATTTCCCCCCAAAAAACCCCAGTGCAAGGAATGAGAGGAAAGAATTCCCATACAGCATCCCTTCTTCTATCATGTACATCGCTGGAAAATCACCTTTCCAGTACGCTCCCACAAAGCCTACAGATAAAGGGAGGAAAGTCCCTAGGCTTTAGAGGTCAAAGAGAAAGACCCACACAGAGATTTCAATGGGGTGTTTCACTGCTTTGCACCTTTTTATGTCGTGCTCTCCTCTCCAAGAGGTAATTACAACAATTTGATATTTGCACTCTAACTGGTTTTGCCCCTCAGCTGAACGCACAGCCTTTCCTAGGAGCCGTCTGAAGTTCCAAACAGAGGGCTGTGAAGTTACTTTCTTTGAACTTAGATGAAATACACACTCAAACAGACTGACACCCTCATGGTATGTAAAGTACTTATCTATGTTGCCTGAATGACTTCATTTGTTATTTGGGTTACTTCCATGAATATGATCTCTCTGGCACTCACACAGCTAAAAGTTGCTACATAAGTGTTTCCAGGATCTCAGACTTTAATGGATCCATTCAAAGGAGAAAGGGTCTGTGATTACTCAATTAGAGATCAATCTCACACACACCTGGGGTGCCACACAGAAAACTTAACTTTGTCATCTCCTGACTCCTAAATGTTTCACTCTGCAAAATTGCTGCAAACTCTGCAAAAATACTAAAAATAGTCATCTACTCTAGAAAATTCTAGGGAAGAATGGAAAGTGTTTTTAAGACAAGAGATAGAGGGGTAAAAATAAATAAATAAATAAAGGCATAAAAAGCAGATGTGGTTTCCAAGACTTCCAAGCACTCAGGACCCAGTTTGCAGAGCACAGCTTGCTTTGCTCTGCAGCTCCTTAGGTTCACTGGAGCTGATGCACCTAAGAAGTGCCAGGATCCTACCCAAAGCCCAGTGCCAGAGCTGCAGGGTGACTCGGGCTGCAGCGAGGGGCCAGGATCAGCCCCTACCCCTTTTCCAGCTCCTCAGGAGCCTCCACCATACTTCACTGGAGGAAACTTTGTTTGGTCATTTAAGCTGGGCAGGTAGGTATGGAGATTTCTTTTTCAGCTATGTGTGTAATGGCTTTTGTGGTGCAGCAGGGAGGAGAATGCAATCTACTCTTCATGCTTGGTATGTGATTTTGAAAGGCTTGTAAGTTTTTCAGCTACATCTGATTTCCTTTAGAGTCACTAATGGCCCTGCTCTTCACTGAGGGTTATTTCCCTTGCCAAATTTCACCTTTAAAGCTCTGAGAAAAAAGATACTAGTTACAAAAGAAGAGTTAAAGAAACATTTTCACATATGAAAAACATATTATTATCCTGCTCCTTTTTAAAAAAAAAAAAATTCTAAAAGAAAAAAGGCCCTGTTCAGCCTGCATTTGCAGACAGCTAAGATCACCGTGAAGAAGACTTTGGGGATGGAAAGCGTTCTGCCACCCTGGCTCTAGCAGCCGTTGCGCTACCAGTTTTAGGACTACAAAAGGCATGTAAAAGCCCATAGGGAGAGAAGTATGACAGCTTATATTAACTGGAAACCTACATCACTGTAAACATTCTCCTTCTTTGCTTTTAATATGCACCCTCATAAAAGGAGTTATTAAATGCAGTAAAGTTTGTGCAGTTTCTTCTAACAACTAAACCTTTATTCCATACTTGCTGCTACAGCAGAGAAAGGGTGCCTGCTCTGCTCACTGAGGAGATATGTGTACAGAGCTCTCCAGTGAACGGCTCCATTGACTCTTGATTGAGATTCCACTTAGGTAGCCAGGTTTTAGAAGCCAGAGTACCAAACAGCACACTGGTCACCTAGAATAAATACCCAACGTGGATAACAAAAAAGTTGACTTGGGGGAGGGATAAGGATGTAAGAAACACATATCCCCTATTTGCAAAACAGAAAAAGTTAGCATCTGTCTGCTCTGACAAAAGAAGGGAAAAAAGGTCAACCCATGAACATCCATGCTTTTACCAGCATGCAGGGTAATATTTATACCCACCTGATCATACTCCGAAGCTCCTGGGTACAAGGGCCAGCCCAGGAACAGCTCTGCAATGACACACCCCAACGACCACATATCGATTGCTTCACAAAACGGTAAACCGAGGATGATTTCTGGGGCTCTGCAAGGGAAGAGGTTAGAAAACATCAGCAATGGGAACAGATCCACTCACTGGCGTAGGGAGGCCCACTCAGAACACGATGCTCATGAAGCTGCCAAGAAGTGTCACTGCTCCTATGGAGCTGAGGGTCCCGCTGGCCACTGGCAAAGTGTCTGCTAGCCAAGCATTAGTCAGGGAATATTTATCCTTGCAGAAGAGTCCTCTGTCAGCATTTCACCAAGAGACAGCCCTGTGTTTTGCAGCAGTTTGTAAAGGAGAGAACTACCATTATTTTCATTCAGCAGGTGGGAAAATGAAGCACAAAATGAACCTTGTGTGTTCAAGGACACCCAATTAAAGCACTCACTTGAGGTTCTCTGGCCCAGCTTCCCATCCTGTGGAGGAACTGTGTGGAATCCCTGTGGTGAAGCATCCTCCGTTCATGCAGCTCGGTGGGTTTCACAAACAGCCACATATTAAATAATCATTACAGGACTGGTATAAAAGGATTACTGACTTTTTAAACAAATGGATGTAACCATAAAAGAGAAATAACATAATTAGATCTATTAGACCTAAGCCTTTTCCTCAGGAGGAAGTAGCCAAGAAGCCTTCACTTCCCAGACCAGCCCAGCCACCTGATTAGATTTTCTCTTCCCTTCCAGGCCAAACAGCCAAAATGCTGCAGCACTCCCGCTATGCATTTACTGCTGGCTTCAGCAGATGCCCACTGAGGCACCTCTGCTCAGGTAGTTTCAATGTTAGCCCTGCTGAGGAAGGAGAGGACAAGGTAAAAGCTTTGTTTCAGCTCTCCAGGAGGATCCCCAGCCAGGGCATGGAGGAGACATCCAAACAAAGCGCAGTCTCAACTCAGATGTCCACAGGACTTTAAGGTGAGAGTCATTTCACTTCTCAGCCAGGTAGAAGAAGCTGGTATCAAATCTTAGCTTACTGTGCAGTCAGTGGAAAGACACACATCCTCCCAAGGCAGATTTGTTCCATTGTCTTGGGATGGTTTGAATCTTTCTTCGCTGAGGCTAGACAAGCTCCCTGAACTCCAGTGGCCAAGGTGAGACAAGATGAATCCTGCCCTTAGAGCCCTAAATGCTTTGTGTTTCGAAAGCCACTTCTCTGTGGAAGAATCAAAAATGTCTTACAAATATGGAAAACCTTATACAAAACCCATCTCTGCACACAAACACCTTCTGTACTTTCTCTACCTCAGCCCAAACTTCCACATGCATTTAAGTGCCACAGTTCCTATTTTACATAGGAATCACCTAAGGCTTCCTTCCTGCTCTTCTTGCAGATCTTGCAACACTTTCTTCTACAGCCCCAGCTTCTGGAGTCAGGTGATGTACACCACCTGACAAGGTGTTGCAAGCAAGAAAAACTTACTTTCCCATACTCTATTTTTAAAAAAAAAGCAAAGCAAAAAACAGATAAAAGAAAGAACTATGCATTGCTTTAAAACTTTAATAATTTTAAAAATGATCTTGGAATTTTTAGGCCATGATGCATATTTTGGGAATGCCTGGGGTTGACTATTGAACAAATCAAGTGCCGCCACCCGGAGGTGGGAATAGGGCCCTTGGTTCAGAGTTTCCCATCTGTCATCAGGATAATATCTGACACTAGTGAGATCATGCTAAGGATTACCAATTGCAGTGGAAAATATTATGTTTTAATCACGTCATTACTTAGTCATGTGAAGACAAGCCTTTAGCCAAGAAACCAAGCAAAATGGGTGATTTTTTCCAAGGAAACAAGCGAAGGCCCTGTAGCAAGAATCCATGCCCCATCTTCAGTCCACAAACTTCCCCAATTTTGGGTTGACAGGTAATGATACAAGCCCAAAACTATCTGTTCTCAAACCAGCAACACAAGAGTGTAAAAACTATGTGAAATTCTGGGATTTTAAGGCTAGGATATTCTGTGCCATTCCCACAGAAAACATGTCAGAAAATTAAAAAGCAGCTACCTGTATCCCTTTAGCTTCATCTGTGCTTGTTGTTCTCATATCCCACTGTTCTTTAGCCCAACGTGACAAACTGCTATTCTAACACCAATCTCTCCTTAGGAACAAGGGGTTAATTTTCCTCCTTTCCTCCCCATTCTGTCATCCCTGCACACTACTCGACACCTATACAAAATGCAGAGAGAAAAAGACAGCTATGGTGACCTGAATCTCATTACTATGTAAATCCTTCATTCAAAGCCATCTGCCTCTCCCTGTCTGCCTTCCACATTGTGAACGAAACGTCCCTGGTCACTAATGAGAGCTCAGCCACTCATTGCCTGAACTTCAAATCCCTCCCACTAACTCAAGTGGAGGGGGCAGAGAGGTGGACTATCACTGGGATATTCCCAACGTGATTTTATGTAGAAACCTCCCTGTCCATAAAAATCACTTGCACTGCTGTCATATGCAGCACATACCTCCTCCCCTCTCTCTCCACACTTATGCTGCCAACACCTTCAGACCCCTGCAAAAAGGGATGACCTAGAATTTGAGGTTCCAAAATTTCTAATTTTTTTTTTTTTCTCATGAGTCTTCAGCTGTCCAGAGGGTTTTCCTTAAAGCTCCAGCTTCTGGAGAGCAGCAATTAGGAGATCATTTATTTTTCACACACCAAAGAAATTTTGCACCTCCACTGTTGGGAAGAAAAGCACAAAACCAGTGTCTATACCATTTAGACACATAAAAGTCAACTAAACGGAATGTCATTCATTATACTAAACCAGACCCATCATTGTAGGGAGGGGAGGTGGTGAGATAGTTTTATTTTATTTTTACCTTCTTGAAAGCTGGTATTTGCATTATTCAACCAAGCCTAAACATTAGTTTCAATATTTGCCTGTTCAGCCTCAAATAGATGATAATTTTGGAACAGTGATGAGAATCCCTGCAATAGCAGGGCCAGATCGAAGCGATATGGTGCCCTAGGTACACCACAGCCAGCGATCGCTGCAGCTTTCTCCCAGCCCCGCCTTTGCATCATGACAGCAATTTTTCCATGGAGAGGGAGTGGCCCTATGATCTTGTTAACTTAATTAAGCAGTCATTAAGACATCAAAAGAACGACAGGTATTGGACACCACACAAGCTTCCAGATTTTCAGCTAGCAGACACTTCCCGTTTGCCATGCGTAAAAGAGAGCTGGAGTCACCCCAGGAGGAGCAACAGTACCTGCCTGCTGGCACTCTCTGCTCATGGCCAATGCCAAGCGTTTCGGTGGAGGATGCTACAAGTTCTGTAATGGAACAACCTGTCCACTGACAAAATGCCTTCTGAACCTCTATTAGTTGGAAATTATTCCGTATGCTCAGGTATAGATGACTGATCAGTGTGCACGTAGACTTTTATCTAACACGTGGAACTCCCCTCTTTCTTAACATCATTTTTTTAAGACAAGGTGAGATTTTTGACTTTAATCACATATTGTGACATGGACTTTCACAGGCAATCTGCTGGTTTCAATAGCATCTTAACTCAGTCATTTAAAGCCTGATTTTCCTTCTTCAGGTTTAAATTTATTACCTCTCACTTCATGTTCACATGCATTGGCCTAGAGGTGAAGACAGGAGTGCTTGAATCACCTTTATTTTAGCACGAGCTGTTTTTATATCTCTGCCCTGTTATCCCTTGTTTGCAGCAGCTTCTGGCTTCTCAGTGCTCCATCCCAAGGAAGTTTCAATCCACTTCTGCCACCTGGCCCTACAACTCCTCTTCCTGACATGACTGCTTGGAGACAGGCTGAACAGACCTAGAAACAGTCAAACACGAGGATATTCCCCAGATTTATTTTACAATCTTTGCAGAATGCTTTCACGTTTCAGTCTTCCATGAGCCTAATATTTTGTTTGCTTTTGGAGTGACACAAGGCATTTCAGCAGATGTTTTATCTGGGAGATCCTCTGAGACACACAGTCCTTTCTCCAGAGGAGCTGCAGTTCATTTAGGACATAGAATTATGTAGAAATAGTTCAGTTTTCCTCTTCCAGTGTTTACTGTCTTTCAGTACTGCACTGATCTGGTATAATGTTTTCTGTAGTCTAGATCATGACCCTTAAACGTTCCTCACACTTTTCTGCAGCCTAACCTAAGCAAGTCTGTGGTATCTGCAAACTTAAGCACTTCACTGCTGGTCCACCACTTTTTACAGATAATTAATATACCAAATAACTCTGGTCCTAAAATGTGCATGCAGGTCACTCCGTAACTGACCCTTTTATTCCTGAAAGCACTCAGATTTAGCTCAGCTGATTTAAGAACAGTGCAATTCTCTTTTCCAAATGGAAAGAAAACATTTCTATGTCTCAGTCAGTTCTTACGTGGGACTTCTCCATTCTGCAGCTGATAACACTGTGTAACAGGGGAAAATATCTTATTAAAGTCTGCACATCAGAGTATTGTAATTATAAATCAGAAGGACTATTCACATGGTGGCAGGTCCTCCCAGATCAGCACTGAGATCTTCAGCAGATTTCTCCATGGCTGCACAGGGAATTGTTTTCCATCCCTATAATACTGCTTGTTTTACCACAGACTCACCAAATCGTTCAGTTGTGGTGGGGATCTCGTTGAAACCACGCAAAGGCAGCCCACTGTCAGGCACCTCAGTACATGCAGGAACATCCCCATTTACCACTCTGTCAGTTTTTTGTCAGTGCATCTGCAACACTCTCAGCACAGTAATTCCAGCCTCTGGTATAAGACACACATAGGGAAAACAGAAAACTTTGTCCTCCTGTCTTCCCTCTCCCACAAGCTGCCTTCAACCAACATCTCCCAACAAAAGGCCTCCCCTTCTGTACACATAGGCACAACCTGCTCTTTGGCTCACACAGATCTTGCCAGCATAGACCACAGATTTAGAAACCACTCACCACCAACCTGGGAGATACTGCAGAGCCCTGCCAAGATCCTCTGTCTCCTGGAGAGAAGCAGCCAGCCCATGCCCACTCCACACTTCTCCCATCCCTTTCCCAGACCAAATTAGTCCTCTGGCCAGCAAAGAGTGACCTGCTCCTCAGCTCAGCATTGGGTTTGGAGCCTAGCTTGAATGTACCCATGTACACCAGAGAGATGCTGGTCCCCAGAGGTGGAAGTGCCATCTCATCATTTGCTTGCACCTCACATATGACCCTGTCCTGCTTTCAGGCCTGCTGCTGGCAGAGTATTTACTTTAGCAATCCTGCTTTGTAGCAGGGTAATTTCATTGTCTGGTGTTTCTGTCAGGAAAATTAATTACCAGTCTAGCTCACTGGCTTTTTCACCCACACATCACAGGACATTAAAAACAAATGCCAAAAAAATTCATTTCCACAGACATGGATTCAGAGAGCTGGGCTCTTTCTGAATTTTAAAACTCCCCTGCAAACTGCCCTCCTTGGGGATAATTTACCACCTCTGGTAGGGTCCCACGGTTGAGTGTAATTGTCTCAGCAGAGTCCTTCATGGTCAAGTATATATATCAGACAAGCATATAACTCAAAACTTGATACTTGCTGGCACCTTGAGCAGAGAGCGTGCCTGCATCTCGCCTTCAGGGTGATGCTTCTAGAAGAAGGTTGCAGGCAGCTGCAGGCAGTGCAGACAGACCTAGAGTGATGCTGCCTGCTGAGTCGATATACACAGCTCCCATCTCCTCCTACCTGTTAGTCTCACCTGCCAAAGCCTGAACTTCAGCAAGCAGCAGTTTTCACATCTCTATCCAGGAAGCCCTGAGCAGAGGCAGAAAGGCAGGAGCTGGACTCCCTGGCCCAAGCAGGCACGCACTGACCGGCTGTGTGCCCAAGCTCAGCACTTGAGCTCTCCCACGCACCAAGATACCTCCTGTCAGGAGGAGGAACTGCATCCTTCCCATGTCTTGCAAAGGGGTTTTTATTCAAGTGCTGGGGCTCCATCTTCCTCCCAGCTGAACCCTTTCTTCAGCATCTTTATGGACTCTTTTCTCATACCTGCTCACTTGACCCTTTTGTATTTTGTGGAGGTATCCACTTTTTATTGCCATATACTGTAGCATGCAGAGCTCCCTTAGCTCTTAGTTAATGGAGATGGAGAGCATACAACACCTTTTTACGTCCCTCTGTACCTCTCAGACCCCATATCACTTCTTAAGTGCAGGGCTGTAAAAGAAGACAGGCACATATTCTGAGAGTAAAGGGTTATAATTGCTATTTCCCTCACCCCTCTACCTCTCCACGAGCACAGACACCTGGAAGGTATGCAGATATCTAATATGGACGATGCCCAGACTCAAGCCTTTCCTTTGCTCTGGGGCTGGGCAGTTGTAGACTACCTGTGAAAAGCCAGCCATCAGGGCCAGAGCTTAACATCCACAAGCACCAATGGCTCCTGCTCTCCCTCTTTCTCGCCCTGTTCCATGCAGTGAGTAGGAGAGCAGCTCCAGATCCCAGTTTTGCCACTCCATCTGGGGAAAGCTGGGCTCACTCTCATTGCTGGCCTCACTGCAGGACCTCTGCATTTATCCTGCATCCCCAAGCACTGGAATTTGCACAGGCACTCAGCTGAAGCCCATACAGAAGTGGCACAGCTCTGTAGACTGCTCACTAGGGTCTCAAGGATTGCAATGATCTCTGGACCGTGCTGGGAAGCACCAATCCATCAGAATGAGAGCAATGGACAGCTCTGGGCATCAGGACTCATCCCAGAATATGCAGGCATGCTATGCCTTTCAGATTCCAGCATAAAGTTCAAACCCTGGAGAGTTTAGTCAACACAGGGATATTAATGAAGGAGGGAAAGGGCCACTGAGGAACATGACCCAATCTATCAAGTATGCTGTTTCCTCACAAATATGTTTTGGTTTGAGCTGTAAGGAGGGATGGTGCATCTAAAGGGCCTACTAACATGCTCCCTATTTCGCAGGTCAAACACAGCTACACTTGGTTTCTGGAAAGAACTGTGAGTGTAGCCAGAGCCATTTCCAGGGCTGTCAGACCACCAGCACAACCACCACTACAGGGTAGAGCCAACGCTGCATTGTTCACATTGCCCTCACCCATCCCTCAAGATTAGTTTGCAACATATCAAAAAATATCTGTATCAGCTCAGAGGACTGGAAGCTGGATCCACTCAGCCTTTGGCGATGGTTTATGTTACAGGACATAAATATAAACTAGAGGCTGGTAACAAGTGAGGTACCGCGGGGGGTTATCCTGGGACCAGTCTTGTTTAAAATCTTTATCACTGACCCAGGGGAGGAGGCAGAGTGTCCTCTCATCCAGTTCATGGGTGATGCCAAACTGGCATGGGTGATGCCAAGCTGACGCACTTGAAGGCAGAGTTGCCACCCAGAGGGACCTGACAGGTAGGAAGCATGGGCCAACAGTGGCCTTCTGAAATGCAGCCAGGACAAATGCTGAGTTCTGTCTCTGGGGTGGATGAGCCCCGGTGACAATACCTGGGGAACCACTTGGTGGGAAAAGCCATGAGCACCTTAACTTGGGGGGCAGTAGGCTGAAAGAGGACCCTGGTAGCAGCTGGATCAACAGCCTTGCTGGAGCAGGGCCAGCAGACCAAGGAATGTGATGACCCACCTCCAGCCACACTTGTGAGACCAGATCTGGATACCATGTTCAACCTGGGGCCCCCAGTGCATGGGCAAACTGGAGCAACCCCGGCAGGGGGAGAGACAGCCATGGGGGACCTGACAGCAGCCTGCCCCCTTCTCTTCTGACACATGGGGAAGATGGTGCCAGGCTCTCTGCTCAGCAGGGCAACAGGAGGTGGAGATGATAGACACAGACTGGGGACAGGGAAAACACCTTCACTGTGCAGATAATGAACCATCGGCACAGGCTGCCCTGAGAGGCTGGCAGTTGCCAGCCCTGGAGGCTTTCAAGACCTGACAAGACAAAGTCCTGAACTTGATGTCATGGCTGACCCTACACCCTACCTTAAGCAATAGGTTGGGTTAAATGACCTCCTGAGTGCAGGTCCCACCTTAACTAATCTATACGGGGCAGTAACTATGTACACTTGTCAATAGGAAGGTCACGACAATCCTCCTACTCCCAGGCCAAACACTACATAGCTGGGAGTGTTTCAGGGGGTACAGATGCAGGTCCCAAGGTGTTTTTAGCAAGTGTAGACGTGCGGTTCTATCTGTCTTTTAAAAACAGAGAGCAAACTTACACAGGAGTTACTTCTGGACTTGACTGGCATAATTATTGAACAAGCCTTGGGAGCCTATCATTACTAAGGGTATTTAATAGCAGATAAATCATAGAAGCAGTTTAAACTACCCACTGCTTGACAACGCTCATGTTCCACCAGGGTGCTGACTGGGAAGGGTGAAAATATTTGAGAGGATGGTGTGAGGCTGACAGGGTGAGCCTGCACCTCGGGAAGTCACCCGCTCCCTTCCTGCCCCAGTATTGGGCTGTCCATGCCTCTGTCTGTCCTGGCAAGTGTTCAGTCAGCTTGTCTTACAGACCTCCCGTGGTGGAGCATCCATAAACCTTGCTGTGCCCCAAAGGATGTCACTCTTTGTAATTTTAAGGAATAATACAGCTGTGCATAGCTATCGTTATGTCATGCTTAATTGCAACTTGTTGTCGATCTGGTGTCTATGTAATACATATGGAAAAACCATAACATAATACAGCTACCTTGACTTTGCCTATACCCAGCTTTCTGCAAAGCTGCACCTCCTCCCCATCTCCACCCTCCCTTGGCCTCAACACATATCCAGAACCTATAGCCCTGCCTCTTTTTCTCTCCTGTTTACTTCTGTCTCATCTTTTCTACTCTCTTCCTGCACTTATTGTAGACGAAGAGAGCGGTGGACATGATGCACAGGAGCGCTGCAACTCCCTACTCCCCTGGAGGGGGTGCACACCATGTGCACGAGGGCAAGCACAGACTGTGTGCACCCATCTTTAAAAACGGGGTTTCACACAGACGCTCACACACCAGGCAGCCCAGTGGGATCCTGACACTCACTGTGACCATCAGCACAAGGCTCTTGGGAAAATAAATTTCCATAGGTTAATCCTGGAAGAGTTTCGAGCAAAGCACACTGCCATACCCTAAGCGCTTGCCATCGCTGCGCACCTTTCTTGGGATTAAGAAAGCTGGATTCAGCCATGAACAAAGCCTGGGTTTAAATAGGGAGGGAGAGGTCCCTGCTGGGAGGCTCTGCCCCACTCTTGTTCTCCTATGTACACATTTTATATATATTCCATTTAGGTTAGGGCCTGAAAGAAAACCTTTTGCTCTCTTCAGCAAGTGCGTGTGAGCAAATGACTGAAGCCCTGAGCTGGAGAAGGCAGCAGCTGTTTGTGGAAACAAGACAAAAGATTTAGAAACAGTTGCTTTTTTCCCCCCTTTCCCATGTCAGGCTGTTTACAGAAACCAAGGGATGAAATTTTGCAGACAAAAACACTGAGAGCAGCCTGTCAGTCTCAGAGGGAGGGAGGGAGAGGGAGAGGGAGGCGAGTGTGTGCTTCTTTCGGGATTATGGATCATTGCTAAATTGCTCTATCAATTATTAAACCCATCACTCAAAGCGCAGTAACCAAAATATAACAGATAAAGCCTTCCTCATCCGCTCTCTACCAGCTGCTCTCCTCCTCCTAAAGCCAGAGGGGAATGAAAATTCCCGTAGTTTATATTTTATAAACATCATTTTCCCTATGCCTTGAAAATAAAAGCTTTTTTGTGCAAGGTACAGTAGAATTGAGCCCACGGCAGGAAGATATTAAAGGAGGACTCGCCCTTTCGATTAGCAGACCCAAGGAATAAAACAAAGTCTCTCTAATCAATATGATTTCTTAGCACCGACAGGTTAAGACATTTGTCTGTGGATAAATGAAGAGGCAGGCCCCAGCCATCAATAGCCATTAGTTGTCATTTGCCTTTGCCGCTGGGCAGATCTGATACCAATGGCAGGGTAGGTAAGGTCCCAGGTAAGCACGGGACATAGCCAAGTGGCACGTGGCATTTGGTCTGGCCAGTGACTCTGTGGAGAGAGAAACCACAAACATGCATCCAGGATGAGAGAGGAAGCCTGGAGTGGCCAGTGCTGACAGGGAACCACATGGGGAGGAGGACCAGGACCTGACACCCAGCCAGAAAGGCTTCCATGGGGCTGATGATGTCTGAACAGACAAGGGTTTTAGCAGCACTACAGGCACTTGCTGGAGGCTGCCAGCTCCAGTTCAGCAGAACTCTTTAACATATGCATCACCTGAAGCAAATACATCCCTGAGTCCCAGTGACAGCACTGGATGCAGCTAAAGTTAAGCACATATTTAAGTGCTTTGCTGAATCTGAATCTGCTAGCAAGTCCTCGTTGCACTTGAGCTGGAAATCATAAAAGGCAAGAAAAGTTATTAAACCAAATAACAGAAAAGAAAGCCAGGTCCTGGGTCAGCCAAGAGACATATTAAGCTTGTCCCAACCAGAAGTGCATCTTTGTACATCCCTTGGAGGAAGCCCTACTGGACTGATCACAATCACGATTGTGATCACAATCTCGCCTCTTCAGACTCCGAAAAGCAGGGCTCCATAAACTTCAGAGGAGATGCACAACGCTGAGCACCACGACCATCACCCTTGGGGGTAATCTGCTCCACAGTGACCCAAAAATGCAGAAACATGCCGGGGGCAGAGAGGGGTGATGCAACAACAGCTACATTCAGCAGACCGTGACCTCTGGTTGTTCTCTGAAACAAAGGGTAATGCACAGCGGGGAGGGCTGGGGCTTTCCCAGGTTATGGAAGAAATCAGAGAATAGAAAAATCATAATTTGAAAACAAAAGCCCTATCCATGCCAGGCAGTGAATGGATGAGCCACAACGTATTGGGTGCAGAGATCCCCTGAAGGAAGCATTGGATCAAGAAGGGAAGAATGCCAATTATGTGCTCCCATTCATGCCACTGCAATGAAAGCATGGTTCTGACTCCGCTTTCTGACCCGCAGAATGCAATTCATGCAAATCCAAGCCGTTCTCACTTCCCTCAGAGCCAAATGTCCACCAATGGCAGAGCCGGCTTTAACTTTTTTGTTTTCCTTTTCAAATCTATTGTTTTCACTGTTGAATATTTAAGACCTTTGTTGTTGCTGTTGCATTTCCTTGTAAATTAAATAATAATTAAAAAAAAAAATCCCAAAGCACACAGAGACCGTCAAGATTTGACTTCTCATCTCTGACGGTCTCCCATTCTGCCATGCTCAGCTCCTTCCCAAACCCTTATCATTCCAGCCCAGAGCCCTGCCACATATCAGCAAAGTGGAGCTCCTTGCATCCGATCTGTAACGTTCCCTGAGACTTTTGTTCACAGCAAAGGCTGAAAGTTGCACCAAGCTGCATGCTGGTTTTACAGGATTAGCCCGAATACCAGCCCAATTGCCAATATAAGTCTCCAAATGATTTCTACTCCTGGCAAACACGGATACGAACCAGACTCGGGCCATGATCCTCAGACTGGCTTCACAGAGCAAGTAGCAGGTCTGAGGCTGAAAATATCAAATTACTGCAGCTTCCTTTTCTTTTTTTTCTTTTAATCGTGTCTACTGGCTGCTTTTTTTTTTTAATTAAAAAAAGACAAAGACAAAAATAAAGTACTTATCCTGCCTGCTCCTTGGAGAAAGGAGCATTGCCCTTTACTTATCTCTGAAAAGCCATGCAGATTTAATATTATTATTAGCAGCAACTATTTGTATTTCTGTAGCACACAGAAGTCCCGGTGGAGACTGGAGCCCTATAATGCTAGACACTAAAAGATGGCATGCTAAGGGACTGCGTCTGCTCCAGAGAACTGATGATCTAAGGCGATGTGTGGTGACAGGGGAACAGATTGGTGGAGCAGTTCACCCAAGATCATGCAGAGAGAGTGTAGTAAAGCCAAGAAAAGAAGCGAGGTCCTTGTGAACAGTGTGCCGTGTCTATTAGACCACAATGTCTTCTACTTACGATATTTGGGAACAGCAATAATAATATACATGTTCAAAGGCTCTTTCAAAAGAGATGGGTATTACTGAAGCAAGGCAGATTTTGAGGTGAAATGACCTGTAGATGTGACCCAGCAAGACAGTGTGTTGGGAACAGCTCAGGAAATCCAAGGCTCACTTTAATGCCCAGCTTGGTGAGTTGTAGCGTTCCACCTATGCTGTGAGGACCTGCCTAGTCTACAAGCAAGTTTTAGGAAAAGCCTGGGAATGCCTACCCACCTGCACATGGAGGTACGTGTGGCTGGGAACAGCAGGAGCACCCTGGAGCTGCCCCAGCTGGCTATTTCTGCTGCAAATTTCCACCTTTAACTCAAGCCCTACTTGAATCAACACAGCTCGCAGAGCGACCCATGGAGCAGGAGACAACATCCCCCTGAACAAGCAGCAGGGCACAGCACTGCAGAAAAACATTCCTCTTCCACAGAATCGCGGAAACACAAGTCCACTCGGAATTTAACTTATTTTTATTGTATTTATACTAGGGATAAAATCTGGAAGGCTTAAGCAGGGCCCTACTATACTAGATGCTGCAAAAATTCATAAGAAAACACTCCCTGCCCTAGAAGACTCGCAACCTAATTTGGGATCCCTCGTCACCCTGGAAATATAAACTCTGGGACATGCTGCTCAGCATCTGCTAAGCCAGGATCCGCAACCAAGCTTGCACAGAACACAGTCCCTGACCCACCAGAGTGACCACTGACAGTCTGGATGCTGCAGCCGATGGGGACAGGAGTGAGCCCATGGATGCAAGTAGCTCCAGCTGGGAAGCCCCAGTAGCCTGGGCTACTGCTATGCCGCTGTCAGTTACATGAAGAGTACAGTAAGGCTTAAGCTGATCTGCAGGAAGGACAAAGGATCAGCGCTAAAATCTCGGGCTGCCGATAACACTTGGCTGCCCTCAACAAGCTGGCACACAAACACCCTTACAGTGCACACCGTGTCAGCGTGGACCTCAGTGTGGACTCTGGTGAGGAGCAGGAAGCTGGACTCAACAATCCTTGTGAGTCCCTTCCAACGTGAGATACTCTGTGATTCAATGGTAGGTGCTTGAGGCTCTCAAGCACAAACCTGTGCACTGAAAGGTAACTGGGTACCCCCCACTCCTCATGCCCTGGGCACAGTACTCGTGGCAAGCAGCAGCCCAGGGGCTCAGAAGGACCAGTGCCTTGTCTGCAGTGAGTGGGGGCCTGATCCCCCCATACCAAATTTCCCACACCAGCTCCCCTAATCTCTGCTCTTCCATCCCACTCCTCCTGCTGTCCCCACCAGCCCTTGCTCCACTTCAAAGCTCCACTCAGCTCGCCTGCTCAATCCAAACATCAGTTTACTTCATCCTGAGATCCCCTCCTTCCCTATCCCTCCTCCCAGGTTTCACCCTTCCTGGGCTGGATGCTTGCTGGTCCAGTGTCTAGGGAGGAAATGGACAGGACAAGCCTGGAACACCATCTCTGGAACGGTGTTTTCCATGAATGCCCTCTGCTCCACTCACACCTGACTTCACACGGAGATGGGGGCTACCACATTTTAGGGCCAAAGACCGCAATTCCATAGTTGTCCAGACATGGAAGTGGGCCCTTGGAGCTGTCAGCAGAGGAACAACTCTAACTTTAACTTTTAACGCCACGTATCTTGCAGAAAGCAGACCGAAAAGCAGAATACAAGCAAGAATGCACATGTGGTGGGCAAACAGTCCCGAAGGAACCACGATGCTTGCAGAGAGAAGGGCAATGTTTCAGAAGGAAGACTTTTAAAAGTCTTCTGTAAAGTTAAGTTCATTCTTTATTTAAAACCATCACATGGAAAATTCAATTGTTCTCCAATGCATCTCTGTACCAAATCAGGAGACTAAATTCAATCATTAAAGTGTGAAGCTGATGAATTTAAATCCATAGTAAGTGCAAATTTCAACACAATTTTAAGCAAGGAGTCGCTCCCAACACCTTCATAACATGTCAACACATAGTCATATATTTGTTTCTGGGACTCTTTAAATGTCTCCTTTTACAGTTTCCTTTTTTTTCTTGCCAAAACAAATTCTTAAAGCTATCCCAATGTTCTGAAAAAAATATAAACATTTCCTGCATGTTAAAATTTTAGGTGGCTGTAACAGAAATTCTGGAGACACGAAACTTGTGGAAAAAAACATCATACAAAAGAAACTTTTTCTCCTCTTTGCCATACACAAGAGGAATTTGGAATGATTCCCATCTGATTAATTTTAACTTCCAATTTGTCCTTGGATCGCATTGCGGTACGGATGTCATTTCTTAATTTGACTGTTTTGCAAGTAGCCAGTACTGTCCTTGTAAAGGGAGAAGAAATCCCCATATATCAGGAATGCTTTTGGCTGAGGGGAAGTTCAGTCATTAGTCCAGAGAAATAAATACAACAATCAAAAGTACTTCTCAGGACATGAAGGCAAAGATCCACCCTTTCTTGAAAGAAGGGGCTCTTTTATGTATACATTGGTATCTTCAATTATCATGACTGCCTGTAACCATTTAGCCCTCTGCTAAGTCAACTGCAGGGTTCAAGAACATTTCCTGGCATTCTTTACGGGGTTTTTTTCGCATGTTGCAATTTTATCTGGCATACATCATATGCACTCCCTTGAAATGCCTGAACCAAACCATCTTCCTCCTGATGGAGGAGTTTGGAGTTCATATACTTGCCTGCAGCTCTCAGAAACCTCATCGCTTTAGGGCTGTGTTTGAAATTAATGAAAACAGGATAAGTTTGACTTTGATAGGAAAAACAAGGGTACACTCAGGCAGCAGGGGATGCAATTAGACCAACACCACCTCTTAAAGACACTTTTACCCAGGCCTGTGCCACCACTTGTAAGCCCATGGATTTATCATCTCAACATCTTGGAGCTTCCCTGTCCCGAGACAGGGATGGGAATAACTGTATTTCCCCTGTTATTCTACGGGGAGGTTCACCAAAAGGTTAGCGAGAAAACAATGTAGGCCATCGATCACAGGGACAGCTGACCTAGAAAGGTTACTGCATGTTCCTGCCTCGTTTTTCACATCTATAATTACCCTGCTGCTTCTCCTCACGTCCCACCCATTGTCAAGCACCAAACGCAACCCACCATTGCTTTATTAATTATATATTTTGTTTACGCTCATTGTTACCACCCCACAACACGCCACGGCGGCTAAGGATTAAGTATCACAACTTCTGTGATCCCCATAGAGCGGTGTGGCTGGGGAAAGGCAGCTTCAGGGCTTTCCTGCCTTTCTTTCACCTGAGGTGAGAAGCTGCTACCTCTCAGTGGAGGTCGAGGTGGGGTGGAGGCAGGATACATCCACCATGTGAGACAGAGAAGCAAGATAAGGGCACACAAGGGAAGACCGTTTCCATTCATGAAGGGCTCAGATTTGCTTTCAGATCTTGATCTGACTGAACTAAAATGCCAACATTGCTGAACATACTTAGCAGCTCCTAAAGTGCAATTCTACTCTGAACGGTGTCTGTCTAAAAACAGCATCACCAGGCTCCTTGTTTACTGCGTCTCCCTGATGCCTGATCTGAATTTCTCAGTTTAAAAGAAGAATGGAAATGGCTTTTTCCACATCCCCCCCTCCTACCTACCGGTCCAGCAAACTCAACCAAGGCTTTGAGAGCCACTCTGGACTCATTTCTTGCACATTTATGCACGCAGACACAGGCAACCAAATGAGAATTATGCAGAGATGGGCAGGGGAAGCACAAGACAATGATTTGAAGACAATGAATTTGCAGGGAACCCAGTATGTTTCTACTCAAAGTACAGCATCACGTTTCTGACGCAGGGAAGCCTGAGGGTCTTTTAAAATTTTTTTTATTTTTAAAATTTTTTTGCTTTGGGGGAAACCCAAAATAGCTTCCTTTGAGAACCTGCGCTCTAATCACCATTTCTTCTTTCTTCTTTCTGCAGTATTTCTGAATCCAGGCTTTTCAGCTGTAGAATAACAGTAAATATGTTTAAAATAAGGAAAACTGCTGCTGCAGCAACAGTGAGAAATACTTTAAGCTCTAGATCTGAGAACTATTTTCTGTTCTTGCTTATAATTATAATTAATTCATTCTCTAACAATACTAAAATAATTCATTTCTAATTGTAACCATATCTGCAATAGAATTCCATGTTGATACAAAGTGGAATGCTGACAAGAGTAGAAAGCTTGCAGGACAGAAGTCGCGCAATAGTACACAGTTGTACGCATGTCCTGTTTTGGACCCCAGAAAAGTTCGCACCTGTTGAACGCTAACAAAGAGGGAATCACCCTGGAAAAGCCAGTATAAGTAGTGTCAGGAGGAAATTAAATACAGAATTTCTCTTGAGAAAGAAACCAAGAAAGGTGAGACCTTTTGCAGTGCCTTTGAGGTTGCTGAGCTCCGAGAAACTCACCTTGGGATCCTGATAGAAAGTTGGGCACAGGTAGGATCCAGAAAAAACAAGGAAGTATAGGCCTCCTTCACACTGTCCAGGAAAACCAAAAGCAGGGCACCTGCTGCCCTCTGAGGCTAACTCACGGTATTGAATGTAACCACACTCAACCACACCAAAACACTGAGATGCGTTTCCAAATGCTTGTGAAGGGGCCAACCCCTCCCCCCCTGCCATCCTCCCAAAAAAACCCCTCAAAACCCTCAAACAAACAAGAAGAGAAAATCACAAGTGTCAGCCCATCCCTAAAGCTTTATTTCTGAGTTGGATCCACAACAGACAGGGAAGAGGATGTCGGAAAAAACCCACCGTGGACCACAATGGACATTGGCTCCTGTGTCCTGGAGGTGCTGTGTAAAACCTCTCCTCCACACACTGCAAAAGCCAAAGCCTTTCTCAGCCAAACTCCCTGCTCCCAAGGCCTGTGAGCACATACTGCACTCAGGTGAGACTCCCCTCAGCCAGACCCTCAGGAAAGCAGGACGGGATGGCTGTAACAGTGACCTGCATCTTTGGCATTGACCATGGCACAGATGTTCCAGCTACAGGCACCTTCAGTTCAGCTCTCAGACCCTCTTTACAGTTCTCCTCTCCACTCAATGGGGTATCTCATTATTGAACCCTTGTGGTGCTTCACACCACACCCCTGTGACTAGAGGTGATCCTGGCGCTTCTGCCAGACCCGGCTGGCAGCTGAGATCAAGGGAAAACCCACAAGGAGCACTGACTTTTTGCACTGATGCCCACCCTGCACACAACCAAGGCAGGGGTGGCTCCTTACCACAGGTCGGAGCTACCATCGGTACAAAACCTGGGTCTGGCAGGGGAAAAGCAGCCAGAGCTCATTTGAAGCCAACGGAGCAAAAGCCACCTACACCCACTGAGCACCATGCTCTGTACCCTCCTCCTGTCCACACCCACTGTGCTGACTTCTCCAGAGTCAGGCCTGGTTTGTTGTTATCATCTTCTTTCATCCAATGGAGAGGGCCAGCATCAGGGCAGTGCTCATCCCCCCCTGAATCCACGAGGTGATGTTTACTCATCACAACAGCAGCAGGACCGACATCGTACTCAAGTACAGTTTGCTGGAGCAAGGGGGACAAGAACTGGACCAGGAGATGTCTAAATCTTCTGGTTTTGACAATGCCCATAAGATCCTCAGGGACATCAAGAGAACAGGAAGTGCCCTTATTGTGTTTTCAAGGTAATTTCTGAGCAAATGTGAGGATCTCATGTGTGACCAATTTTTAAGATCTAAAATTGAATGATGGGAATTTTCTTCCCCTCCTGATTAAGCCAATTTACAATTTTTTCAGGTAATGGTTTACACATAAGCTGGGGCATATGTGCTGGGGACATTTCTTGGTTGTTTCTTTGAATTCTGTTGTTTATTTTGCTACAGAAACAAAGAACAAAAAACAACATAGTACAGAGTCACATGCTCTGGAGTGGAGCAACAGGCACAGACCCCCCAGGACTGAGATGGGCCCTCTGAGGATCCACCTCACTTACTTTTACAAAAATCTCTGCTTTTCCACTCTTCTTGAAGCAGCAAACTAGATGCAGGAAGGATTAATTAGCTGATGCTGGTAAAGCCCTTTGAAGATGAAAAGTGTTATTTTTATTTTCAAGTCTCACCAAAAGAGGAAAAAAAAAATAAAAAAGAAAAAGCCAGAGAAAGACTTCTGCTGTTTCCTACAGATGGGTCTCAGGACTGAGCTCCTGTAAGGAGACCCTCCTCCAACAGCACATATTAACTGGCAAGCTGACACAGCAGCCCTTCCCCCGGGGCATGCATTAACAGGGTCTCTGCCCAGCTGCCTGTTTTCATGAAACATGTTGAACTCAATACCACTGAGACCTCTCCCCCTGCATCAAATTGGCTTGAATTTGTCCACTGGATTCAAAAGTTAAGGAGAACACAGTGGCAATGTGATCACACACATCTAATTTCCTTAGAAAAGCAGACTAAAAGGAAATAAGGAAGGCCCTTGAATACAGATGCAGAGCGCCTGGCTACCCAGAACCCAGGTAGGCTATTTTTTCCTGAGGTGTAAATTACAGAAGTGATTTATCTTTTTTAAGCATTTTGCACCTACTGTTGGAATTTCTGTACATCTCTTATTTTTGGCAATTTCTTTTTTTGGGAGAGGGAGGGTTTACTCCCTGTGTCCTTGGCATCACAAGGATGCACTCAAAGCAGAGGCACCCTATGGTGTAGGAGAAGGATCCCCTGGCAGCTAGAAAGCAACAAGAAGCTTACAGGTGGGTGCCCTGCCCCAGGAAGACAAAAATAACAAGATGACAGACAGGATTGCAATGTATTAGCAGAGCTGTGCTTAACACCTAAAACAAGGTTGACAACTGTTACAGGTCAGTCCTGAAGTGAGCTGGCAACCCGGAAGGGGAAGACTTTACGGTGTGCAGCCCATTACAGCTCCTTCAACTCCATGCTCTCATCAAAATCTCATGACCACCAAAAATAAACAGGATGCTAGCTTTGAGTTATCCTGTTAGATAACATCTAAATATTCATCTTAATGATGATGCCTATATGTCCAGCTCCAGACATGTTCATTCCCCTGTGACCAGGGCTTGCAGCACCTGTCCTGAGCCTGCTTTCACCTGTAGAACCTCTCCCTGCTCTCAGCTCAGCAAGGCACAATGCGCAAGAGCTGCAAGGTCCTGCATGAAAACAGCCATCTGGTGAAGGGGCAGGAAGAACCAGTTAAAAACAGAGTAGCTCCACCATATGGAGAAAATAATTCAGTTGGGCAGTGTAGGAAGAAGCAAACGCTATTATAATAATTGTGTTGCCAAGTGATGTTGCAGACTTGTTTTTCCCCTTGCAGCTTCTGCACTAAGAACAGAGCTTCCCCCATAACATGGCACCATCCCCACAGAAAGATCAAACTGTTCCCCCAAGTGACTTGGGGGATTACTAGGTTACCACCAAAACATCTACAGCGGGAGCTGAGCGCAGACAGGAGCATTGTTTATTCTTCCATTGCAAATTGAAACACCCAAGACTTTGGGAAAAGGTGATCCAGTTCAGCTGTCTGGCACCCCAAGGAAAGCTGACTCAGAATTAGCAGAGGAGGCAGTTACACTAGTGGCAAGTTCAGGTTTGAGAGACTTCTGGTCCACCATACCCAAGGACAGGCAACGCAAACTTTCTTGGGGATAAAGCACCTCTCTTCCTCAACAGAGGAATTCTGGTCTTCCTGTACTCCCCCACACATCTGGGATAGAGCAACCTGACAAAAACCTGATAATAAACAGGCCCTTCTAGAAAAGCTCCCCTTCTTCTTCAGACATTTCTGGGCTGTCAATAAAAAGGTACTAGATGTGCATACTCCAGAAATACTCCTTATCCTGAAGAGTGAAGGCGAATCCTACCTGGTGATCATGCTAATCAGCTTCCCCCAGAGCAGCCACTACTACTTGGGCTCCAAGGGTCCTGCAATCAGATCATCATCACTAAAAGCTAACTACGTGCAAAACAGCAAGTCTCCCAGAGTTTTGGCTCCCAAGTCCCCCTGGCTCTCCCAGCCACAGCAGTGCACCCCTCTCGCTTGCTTCTTGGGAATCCAGCAGGCAAGGGATCCATCTCTCCTCCTGCTCACTGTCCCCTCACCACACAGACTAACAGATACCCCCCCAGCACACAGTGTAACATAACGTGCCAGCACCATTACCTTGGTTAGCACATGCTGCTGCTGAGCCCTGCACTTGAGGCAGAACAGATGCCCAGCCCAGGCTAACTCCAAAGCAAGGATCTGGATGTTAAGCACAGCTGCCATGCTGAATGATGGAAGGTGACCTCCACTCTCTGCCACTGAGGGACATGCCCTCTTACCAAGCCATTTGTTACAGGTGTGCTCTTTCAGGTAGGAGCATCTTGGGTCCAACTTCAAGGCTGTACCTTTCTTTTGATAAAGAACTTGCTCTTTCCCCCTTTTTCCTTCATTTCCCTTCCCCTTTCTCTCTCTCCTCCATTCCCATGCATGGTTGTAACCAGAGAGATTTCCTTGCTCGAGCAGCCTTGCAGCTTCCAGCTGAAGGTGGACAAACCCACTCATGTCTCTGGAGCTTTGGAAGACAGAGCGGGAAGCACAGCCTCTTCCTGCAGCCACCATTTTCTGGCGAGCAAAATCCCAGTCCAAGGCTAGTTAACATATTAGTCATTAATTCTGGCATGGCCTTGCTTAGACAAGACTGAAATCTTAACTTGCCCCTCCCCCTCCCTTGTTCTCCTTTAATACCTTATTAATATTGTGCGCTGGCACAAGCCGACATGCAAATAGAGCTCTATGCAAATATGGCTCAACGCAAAGACAGCTGCACTTAGTTCAGTGTGTTAGTGCAACTCCAGAGGAATAGCCAGGGGAAAAATAAATCATAGAGATGACACAGAAAGCATGGCTTAACTTCCAAATTTCCAGGGAGAAAGGCGTGTGTGCGCGTCTGTCAGAGTGGAGTTTACTAAGTTTCATCAGGGAGATAAGGTAGTTAATACTCTGCTTAATTAGAGGCTGCAATGTTCTTTTTGGAACTCAGAGAATTGCCCTCCTAAGTGTCTAAGGCTCTGTCTTGCAAAACCTACTTCTGTAGTGGACTTAGAAGTGCAACTCTGCTCAGTAAAAGCAATACTGTCAACTTTCCTGTTCATTGTTTCTCTGTAATTCCACATCAGATACGCTTAGTTTCTAGACAGAAACCTTTTTACGAGTTTTCCCCTAAGCACAGTCCTGCAAACAACAGCCCTGAATTTGAAAGTCAATCACTTCCACTCCTTCCCAAGCACTGCCACCTGCATTGCATTAATTGCTGCTAGCAACCAACAGGTCCTCGGGTATAATACTGATGAGGGGCAGAAGTACTGTTACCCAGAGTTTTGAGGAGATACCTAACTGAATGAGAATTTTACCTTGACGTACATGCTGCCTGGCCCCTTGGAGCAAGGTCTAGGTCAAGGATGTTCATAAGAACTGCTGATAACTACCACACTTGCCTGCAAGCAGAATGAACTTCCATTCGACACTAGCTGTGAGAAGCAAGTCAGTGGGTCAGCCGTTAGGCTGTGGGTGGTATCAGAAAGACCCAAGCACTTCGTATTTCCATAAAGACAGCTGCTGGACTTTCAGGAACTTTAATGTACCCAGGTAAGGCAAGTGTAGATTATTAAACCCACTTTATAGCTGGGAAGATTAAGATTTAGCAGAAAAATAATTTTGCCAGGTTCATACAAGCAAACAAGAAAATAATTTCCTTTGTCCCAACCTTATGTTAGCCACAAAACCATCTTTAGATACAAACAACAAGTTTATTAGTAATACATATCACTGCAACTGGTGACATTGTATTCAGAAATATTTCTTCACTGTAAAGGACAGCTGAGAATGCAGTAAGGTCACTTGGAGCATTTTTTGAGAACAAGCAGTCCAAGGAATGTCATTTTTGTTGAAGAACTATTTGGAAATTAGGTTCCCATCTGGAAAGCTCATCTGCTAGGAGTGACAAAGGAATGAGGGCATCTGCCTTGCCCAGTAAATACAGAGTCATGTCCTTGCTCTTGGCATAGGAATCATGAGTCTCCAGGGAGCTGGATTTCAGGAAAGAATTAAAGCCCAAGATGAAGCAGGAGCACCTTGCACCCCTCACCAGCACCATTTCCAGCTGACACTGCTTCAACAGCAAGCCTGGGGTAAGGAATAAGGCGTCTTTCAGGATTCAGCAAGGCAAAAGGTGACATCCAGAAGGAATGCAGGCAATGTCTCTTTTTCCTCAAAGCTACTGGGCCATATTTGTAGAAGTTACCTCTGCATGCTTCCTCCACGCATTGAGGTTTAGAAGTTATGCATATATCAACTTCAAAATGAGGGAGAGAAAAAGGCTACAAAACAATATAACTGAAATCTTCACAAAGCAGTGTCCTATCTTCAATGATCTTTGATTCAAGCCCAAGATGCATTACACTGCTCTTAAATGTACTCTGTACTATCATCCCATATACTGTTCTTTATTACAGATTACGCTATAGATCCATGCCTGCTGCCTGGCAGTGCTTTTGCTTGGAAGCAGAGTAAAACATAGGCAGACATCTGGCATGTAGCAACCACCAGAAAGGACCTCAACAATTTTGTTTTTTATTTAAATTTCAGCATAGCCATTCTTTTAGTGTTCTTCCTTCTTTACGTAACTGGGAAGGGCTGAGGTGAGAAGGATCCCACACAGAAAAAGAGCTGGCTTCCAATGCAGAAGAATAAAAGCACTGCTAGGAAAACGAGAAGACAGCTGGCTTCCACAAAGGGTGCTAGACCTCATGTCTAAAATTAAAGAATCTCATGTTCTGAGGAAAGCACCTAGTCTCACCCTTAAGTAGAAAATGAAAAAGCAAGAACTGGAGCACACCATGTGATTATTAGCGCCCTATAAAAACCTCACACAGGTTGGGAGACAGATTAAATCCTACGCATCTTGCTAGTACCTGATGAGCTTTATTTTTCAGTGGTTTGTTTCAAGGCCTGCATGAATGGAGTACAAAAACGGCTGGTCAGCAGCCAGGAGCTGGACCCACTTTACAAAAACAGTCACTTTTCTGGTAGCACAGTTGCGCAGCCCTGGAGAGGCCAAAGACCAAGAAAGCCATAAGGCTGACTTAGCCCTTTGCCTAGATACCATCCCTCCAGGCCATGCAAGAGGAAAAATAAAAAGGGGAACGGCACTTCACTCCTGCTTCAACACCGGTCATACTGCCACACTGCCCACCTTCCCTGTCTACTCACACAGCACGAGCCTACCCATTCTTGATCAGAGAGAGACATCCTGATTAACGGGCAGGAGTAACAAAGCAGGTACCAATATGGGCAACTCCTGCATACCTCTAGGCCAGCATCAACAGCGTGCACCGTCTGCAGACCTGGAGACCCACCTGCACAGGAGGCACAGGGAAGCACGCCCCTGGCTTGTCTTGGCTGTTTGTGGAGGCTATGGTCTCCAGGTACATCTCCTCCTGGTGGCACTACTGGTTTAACCAGTCTCTGTCCCAACCCCAGGTCCAACCCCTGCTCTTTCCCGTAGGAAAAGCTGGTACAAATGCTCCCTGGGTCACATGGGGGTGAACCAGCTCCGCACCAGGGTGGTAAGACAGGGAGAGGGAGGAAGCACTGCTCAGGCAGCCGCTGTCACCAAAGGGCACATATGCCAGCGTGCACCGAGAAGACAAGTGCTGCCTCGGTGAGCTCAGGACCAAGCTATCACACACAGGTATGTAAAAGTCAAGCCAGAGTAACGAGCAGAGAGACGGAGATCAAAATGGGGGAATACACTGCCCACCTATGACTCATCTCTCCTGTGCTCCAGCAGCATGATCTTTCAGGTGGTGCTCGGTGGTTTGGACGTTAAGCACAGATGAAGGGTATTTTCTTTCACATGAAAGCAGAGACCCCCCGGAAGGCAGACGGTCGGTGCGGTCGCTGTGACCCACTGGGTGCCGAGGACGGTCTGGCTGAGTCATGCACCTCTAAAGGATCATGGACTCTGCACCACCCCCCGTCCTCGCCTGGGGAGCTACCAGGGACACAAGCTTTGTTTTTCATATTAATGCATAGTAAATTAATCTCTTTTAAGAAGAAAGCAGGGGGGGAATTGCATCATCTCCCCAGTTTCCCAGCACTTGAAACCTGAAAACCTGTTTCCCACCAACACCACAAGCAAAGTACCTCACATCCAGAAGGCAGAGAACAGCACAGAATGGGAAATGGAGAATTTATCACCTCTGATCAGGTAACAAATATGGGGGTAAAAAAACACCTGGCAAACAGTCAGAAGAACTTGGTAGATAATATTTTATGCTTTATCAATCTCTTCCCAGCTCTCTTCTATTTAGGAAAAAAAACAACCAACAAAACATTGTCATTGAAGTAATTTTGAAAAACTAGTTTTTCACTATTTCAGCCTTTGTAGATTTTCTTTAAGACATATTTTCTGCCTGGCTTTGGGACAAACCCTGGCATTCTTTTTACTTGGGGAAAGTCCTCAGGAATGTCTGTCACAGATCTGTCTCAAATTATGGGTCTTTGCCTGTAAAGATTCGCCTCTTCCCATCACTGACTAACATGTGAAAACAATCCAGATCTGGTTGTTGGGAATTTGGTAGGATCACAGAAATTTCCTAGCTGTGAAAACCTTGGCCGTAACAGGCTGTGGAAATAACCTTCAAACTCCACGGGTCAAACTACGAGAAGCCACCTGAAAATTAATATACACTGTTATCGATATTAATATGAGAATCAACACTTATTTTCCCTGTTCCTACTTTCCTGGAAACTAACTATGGAGACAAGGCCCCAGGCAGCTTCACCTGCTCGTTTGGAGGGCAACCAGCAGAAGGTGGGTGCACAGACTCTCTCCCTTGCTCCCCATCCTGCTGTGCCCCTGCCCAGCCACCCCCCAGTTCAAAGTCGCTGGAGGCCTTCATTCTTATCATGAAATGTTCTGCCAAATCAAATGTAAACAAATGACATGCACAGTTGACATGGCAACAAAGCAGCCCTGCACGCAACAGCAGCAGCGACAGCATTTAACTCTGCCGGGCTGGGCAGAAATTTGCAGAAAAGACCAGAGACACAGGAAACTGCAAAGGTAGAAGATAGTAATCTCCTCTCCTTTCCCTAGATGCCTGCAGAAATACACTGCCCAGCACCCATGAGTTTGCTGAGAAAATGGCTGGGCCACCTTCTGTGAGATGCCTGCAAATTTCCAGGCAGTTTTGGGTGGCATGGAAGAGCTCTAGACCACCTTACACATCTCAAAACCCCTCACAAAGGAGTTCAACATCTCAGACTAATCTTTCCTACTGAAGACTGACAGTATATCCCTCTTCCCAGGTGGCCTACCCTCATATAAGGATCATTTACAGGAGCACAGTCTGGGCATCCACCACACACACAAGAATGATAAAAAGCAGCAAATGAAAGGGCTCAGGGAAGGGATGCAGCAGGACACCACTATGGTATACAGTATTGCGCTATTCATCCCTTTCACAATTCTCCCACCAAAATATAGCCCTATTTAATAAAAGGAGTCAGAATAAAAGTCATCACTGCACTTGGGCTCACCTTGGATTGTGTAGTTTTGTCAACTCCCTTATAGTAAGTTAGATGAACGAAAGTTTAGAGCCAAGGTGGGCATTTCACTGCAAGCACTGCAGGGCAGGGACTGTGACTGTGATTTGGCACTGCTTTTCCCTACAGACCTCACCATCTTCTAATTATATATGGCTGGGACAGTTTTCATGCTCTGACCTAATAAAAAATACCGTGTGCTGTCAAAGAGCATCTCACTTTTATCATGGTGGCAGCACTGTTCCAGGGATGGAGGCAGGAATCCCTGCAAAGCCTGCACAGAGCTAAGTACTTTGGGAATGTCAGCACTGGGAAACATCTTTTTTGGAGCAAATTATTTTAGTTTCTCCTCTCTGAGGAAGGCATGCAACCTCTGAGCGCAGTTCCAGGAGAGCCTAGCAAGGAACGTCATCTGCAAGGCAAAGTCCCTTTAAATAAAAGTGGCTGCTGATGTTAAGATAAGCATCCAAGCAGTAAAAATAATGAAGCTGGCTCTTAAATAATGAGTGCTGATGGCCCCCTCTGCTTGCATTCCTAGCCTAATTACTTACATGGTTAGCTCAGCCCTATATGCCTTTCAAATGCTGCCATTGAAAAATGAAAGTTAAATCCAGTTGGAGCCGACAGAAACTAATGGGAACTACCGCATGCACATTGGTGCCAGAGGTGAGGGTCCTGCCACAGGGGCCCTTCCCCTCGGTCTCTACTTTCAACAGGAAAATCTGATTTAAAAATCAAACAAGTAGCCAGCTTACAGATGGAAAAACAGCTCTTTAACATGGAGGAATGTGCAGATTGTGAGCTTGGGAATTCAAATCACTGTCTCACACAAGACATTTAGAGGTTCAGGTTATGGGGCTGATGCCAGGAAAGGCAGAAGGAGCTGAAGGAACCCCAAGCTTGGGTCACAGCTGCACTGCTGCCCTTTGATGGGACCTTCTACAGCTCTGTTCAGCTCCAGGGGAGCTCTCACAGTTGTCCTAGCACCAAGTGCCCCAGCCACGTCCCTGCCACATGGACAGGCCATCCACTGTGTACATATAGGTATATGAAGTCCCACCAGCAAATCCAGAGGGTTTCTTGCACAACCTCTGAGACTAAATTAGAAGGTTAAGAGTTGCTCAAAAAATAAAAAAGGAAAAAACAAAACCCCAAGAATGAGATGGGATTGCACATATTGAACAGGGTCTTGAAACAGCAGGAAGGATGAGAGACAGATGATGGTTTTGGTGAAGAGGTCAGGGCCTAGAGCATCGCACCACCCCTCGCTTCACCGCTGCAAGAGGAGCACCCATCAGAAGAAAGTCTGCGACCCCAAAGAGCAGCACCCTAACAGGTCTCTCACAGGCGCTCTTCCCATTTAGTTTGGCACCAACGCTTTGGCCCCAGAAACTATCCTGGCAACAAATTCTTTCCTGAAAATTTATCACATGCCTTTATACAAAGCTGCCAGAATCATTTATAGCCACTTATCTCACAATATCTGCTTTTGCTTCAGTCATTAAGGAAATAAAAAGAGGCTGGAAAAGAGTCAGTATGGAAAAGGGGCCTCTACTTTGGAGAAACAACAGCTTCAGACTACTGGAGAAAAGCGAATGCTGCCCTGCCTCAGAAATAGGCTAGCGTGACAACAGTGATGGATTATGGAGAGGGATTGCTTCTCAAAATGATGTCCAATTACTCTTCATGCCCAATCAAATTGCTTTTAAGTTATTTCTCAAATGAAAGCAGCATTCCTGACCTGGAAGAGAAAGCAAGGGCTTTATGTGTAAATAAATAATTAGAAATAACCTAAACTGATGGTGTAGTTGCTGAGGTCTATCAAAGAAGAAACGAGAAAAAGCAGCAGTAACGCATTGCTTTCTGCCTCACATCTGTGAGGATTTTTTTAAAGATCTGTAATTTATGACAGATTGTTTTTATGAGCCAGTAAACAATGATTTATAACATTGTGGTGGTTTAAACCACAGTAGGACCATGAAGTCCTGCATTCACTCTCCCCAGCCTGGTGAGATGGGATGGGAATCACAACAAAGGGGGCATGGGATTAGGATGAAGGACAAGGGTGGCTCACTCACCAGTTATGATCACGGGCAAAACAGACTCAACTTGAGGAAGAAAAATCAATTTAATTCATTGCCATTCATCCGAGTAGCGCAGTGAGACGTTACGACCACATCTTACACCACCTTCCCCCATCCCTCCCTTCTTCCCAGGCTCAAATCACTTTGCTCCTGGTTCCTCTACCTTCTCCCCGCAGCGGCACAGTGGGACAGGGAATGGGGATTCAGTCAGTACACCATTGCTGCTCTTCCCGGCATGGAAGTCCAGGAACAAGATGTTCCAACGCGAGCTTCCCATGGAGTCACGGACTCCCTTGGGCTCAGCTCCCGGCTCTGGCATGGGGACATCCATGGGCTGCAGATGTACCTCCAGCCCAGTGCACCTCCTCACCCTCCACCTCTGGTGGTCCACCCCTGCTGTGGCATCGAGCAACTCTGGGATCTCAGTTTCAGTCACACTTGCCCTCAGGCTCAGCTTTTCTGATCCAGCGAGGAGATATCCATGGTCTACACATGGGTATCTGCTCCACCACTGAATCTCCATGGGCTGCAGAGACCTCCTTTGCCTTCTCCTACTTCATGCAGTTGAACTGGGTGTCTGAGGTTCTCTGTCCTCCCTTCTTCCTCCTTCCTCCTGGAAACAAAGCTCTCTCTTTGTTTAGGCCAATGGTCGCCTTTTGTTCAGGTCAATGGCCTCTCCTCGAGGTTCTCTCCACCTTCTTCTTTTCAAGACAGTCCTTTCCCTCACAAATACAGATTTGCAGAGGTGTTTCTCTATTGCTAGTTGGCTCAGTCTGGGCTGGGGGGTACACCTTGGAGCCAGGGGAGCTTTTGCGAAGCTTCTCACAAGGTGGCCCCTTCCCCCACTACCAAAATCCCCCCTCACACACACAAACCCAACACAAACATTAATAAGCCACGATAGATAAGTTCCCCAAATGTGATTCCCTTGTGTATTTCTCCACAACAGGGATGGAAAAGGTTTTCCTTTCAAATACAAAGATCTAACCTCATGAAAGCATTAGTGCCATCCAATAACTACAAAAGCAAGTCCTGTGCTTGTCAGGGATACAAGCAGCCCGCCTCCGTCCCCATCCCCGAGCGCTTGCACCAGAGCGAGGAGGAGGGGGGAAACGATGGCTGGGCTCGCTCACGCATACACGTCTGCAGAACTAGGGCTCCTGCGTTGCGAGGTGCTTGGGGATGTGCTATGCCTTTTGTAAATAAAGCCCCAGCCATACATCTATGTCCCTGGATAAATAATGTATTCATTGCAAGTACTGCGTAGCTCTGGCGCCAGTTTTCCTGCATTTAACAACTCCAGAATGCCCCTGACCATTTCAAGAAGGGATACCACGGCAGACCTGACAATTATTTTTCTTTTACAGCCTAGATTCAGCATAAATCATTTGGAGGAATCCAGAATAACTCCCTTAGCCCTTTTCTCCCAAGTCGTCACAAATTTCACACCTCAAAAAAACTACTCTGACCAGTTGAAAGCTCAGACGTAAAATGTGGCCGCTAATAGAGATGTGCCTCTACCTGCAGAATGTAATTTGTTAGGAGAGGACTGAAGGGAAGGGCAAAAAGAGGGAAATCAAACACAGCTCCCATAATGTTCACAATTACTCTATGAACCAGGAGTCCAGTTCTGGGGAATATGAGCAGTATATTGCTGAGTGGCTTTCTAATCTAATTATTTCACTTGCAATTCAAATTATTTTCCAATTAAAACCAAGCTAATACATTCTGAAATGTAAATCAGACTTTATTACCTATTTTAATTGCAACACCTATGCTATCCCCCTTTTCCCTTTAATTGATAAAAGTCAGGGGGAGATTTCCATACTGCAAGTTCTCTTGCAGTCCTGTAAGGTTATTTCATGTTGGCCTTGCTGTTCTCACCATCCTTCACCTCTGCCCTTGTTTCCACCTCAGCGGAGGCCGATGCCCTCTGCTTAATGAAAGCAAAAAGCTCAGAGAGGCAGGCAGAGGAACAGCTCTTTCATAGAGCAGCAAAGCCTTCCTGTTGCAGCAGTGCAAAGGTATGGACTAAAGACGCCCGTCAGATGCCAGCTCTTGCTCTAGAAACAGGGTGTTTGTCCCTGGTCGGTGCAGACCAGCCAGCCCTGGTGCAGTTCTCCTGCACTCGATGGCTGCCTTCTTCCAAAAAAAGAAGAGGAAATAAGTACAGAACATTTTGTCCATCTGCCCAGGTCAGACATAAATACATAAAGAACAAGCAAGGAAGTCTCTTCCGCAAGGGGAAGCTATTTTTGATTTAGGCAAGGCCCTTTCCAGACTGACAACCTCTGAATAAACTTGCAATGTCTATATTACTTCCCTTTTCCATCCCATTGACAAAACTCAAGGGCAGAGGTAATCTGCAGGATTAGTTCCTCTCACATCCTACGCTCGCCTCCTTTTTTCCCCAAGTGTCTTATAAGTACCAGTACTAATCATGAGCACAGCAGCCACTGGTGAGCCCCTCCTGCTCCAGGGTGCGACGTCCCTGCTCCGCCCCAGGGCCAACAGTGATCTCTGCAGGAGCTGGGCTGCTGGACCCCCACGCAGCAGCGCTGCCCAGGAAGCAGCTGATCACAGCGTGCCCACCTTCCCGTAACACTGGCAGGAGAGCACAAGGCATTCCTCATCACTGGCTATCTTATCCACACGGGATGGGAGCAGACAAAACAGCAGGTAACGTGCCTATTGACTCTGCAGTCCAGGTCTGTGTTAGCCCCAGCCTCCACTCCTGACCTCCACGGATCATAACGCAATGGATGGAGCTGAGCAAGCCGAGGCGCCATGAAGGGTGCGTGCTCATTCCAAAAGCAAGGGACAGCTCCCACTGCCCACAGGAAAACCAAGTGAAAACCAGTGAAACCAAGCAGGGTTTCATGCTCCAGTGGTGTAGGCAGCTGCTCCAGCTGTGATGGGCTGGAGTTTTCCCCTTCTTGAGAAATGTGAATGAAGGGGGAAAAAAGAAAGGAAGACACAAGAATAAAGAGTGGGTGATGTTCAGCCTAGTAGACAGTAACTGCACTGACAATAGAAGCATGAACTCTCCTCTTTATTGCGCTATCAGTGGAATACATTAATAGAGACTGCAGATGTAGAAAGGCTTGCCCCAAATCCAGAGGCGCCTAATCCAAATTCAGTGTGGATTTATACTTCCCGCGGTCACCCTGCCTTCGACAGGGCTAATGGAAACACAAGTCAAAAGGAATGACACTCTCTGGTGCAAATATGCCCTCTTCTGTTGTTTAACTTTTCAGCATTACCTCTAAGATACTCTGGGAATTTTCAAAATTCAGTTTCACTTCATTCAGCAAACATCCATACCTGTGCTTTTTCTATAGTTTGAGATTAACATTTGGATTGCTTTGTAGTTTACATCACTGCAACATTCTAGAAACCAATTGGAGAATATAAATTATTAATTAATTGCCCTCACACACAGACCAAAAAAATCAATGGCATATGGTTATTTTTTTTCAGGTTAGTTCCTCAAAAGAAGAGTTTCATCTGAAAAAAAAAAAAAAAATCAAAATTCTCTAAATATTTTAAGTATTTAATATATATCAAAAATAAAATATTTAAACTATATGTTACGCATTTAGATTCTTAAGACGGAGAACTAGCCAGGCAGTTCGAAGGTGGGATGCCTTTTGAGTCTGAACTACTAGCACCCTTTAAATAGTGTATGTGGAGATATAAAAACCTAAAAAAAATAATTAAAAAAAAGGTAAAAAAAACCTGGCCATAACATACAATTTTCTAGCAATCATCTCAGCAGGTAGATGTTGATCTTTTATTCCTCTATAGAAAGCTTTTCAGACTTCTATTTTATTTTATTGTTTAAGAAAGGTACGAAACAGACCCAAGTCTTAGATGTAGAAATCCCCATTTTCAACACATTGGGAGAAAAGAAGAAGGAGGGGGAGGGGAGCGGAAAAAGAGAAGCATCCACCTGAAGGAAATTTTCTTCAAGGGTCAAACCTATAATTTTATTTACATACAGATTCATCTTATTTGGGGCAAGCTCATTTCCAGGAGAGCACTGACGATTCCAGTATCTGTCATACTTCAGGGACTAGTGGGATTTTTATGTGTTTATTAACTCACTGGTAATCTCTTCATCATTCACGTGACGGCAATCCAGCCTCTCCCCTCTAGGATTTCCAGTGGCTAGCTGCAGCTCTCCACACTGCAAAGCCACTTCTCAAAGCCACTACACTGTTGTGTTTTTCTCTTCTCAGTTTTAAGCCACGTGTTGCCTGGCATGGCCAGTCTGCAGATGCAATAACACTGCACTCATCCAAATCCCTCCTTCCCAACCAGTCTGCCGACTGCAGGGTGGTTTTGCACTTGCTGTCCCTCCCTTGTACCAGTGCATTCTGTGTTTGATTGCTTTGATCTCTTCAACACCCTCTTACTACAAACACATTTCTGAGAGAAGCAGCAAGCACAGGGGCAAGCATGTGGGGAGGCGGTGGAGGGTTTGGTACTCAGTGTTTGAAGAGAAGGAGGTTTGAGGGAAAGATCAGAACAGGAATGACTCCACGCTTCCCTCCTGCTCCAGGGCTTCGTCCTGTACCCGGCTGCCCATCATGACTGGTTTCTGGCACGGGGGCCATCACCTTCCTCCTGGTTCTTCCCAATTTCTTCCCTCATGGAGTGCTGAGGATTTCAAGGGGCCAAAAGGCTCTTGGCAGCTGGGCACAGAGAGAGGACGTCCATCTGGGCAGCTCTCTGCTCCTCAGGGCCAGGGCTTGCACATAACACCTACCACCCCATCCCCTTTTGCATGGGGGATGCCCCAGGACCTGCCCAAAGCAAAAGGTGTAGAAAGAGCGCTGGTTCCAGAAAGTGCAGGCTGGGCCTGTAAAAATTAGAAAAGCGTAGGGGGAAAAAAGTATCCCAGACTTCCTCAGCAGCTCCTTGTCAAAATTCAGGGAAATTTTGGAAGCAGATTTTCCAAGAGTTATCACTGCAGTGAACCTGAACCACAAATAACTTCACAGCTGTTGCACTGGAGATGCAAGGATTTAAATCAAGAGAGAAGCAGTTCCTCTGACTTCAGTATCATGGAGGGTGACAGAGATATTCTTCTCCCACCCAAGCTGTTCCTGCAAGTTTTCTCCTGAGAAAGGATAACCTAAAAAGTCACCTGCCAATCTCCAAAATCATGTGAGTGTTTTGGGTTTTTTTTAAATATATATTTTTAAAAAGATATATTAAAAAAACCCAAAACCTCAAGCCTCTTTTAAATGTAGCTTGTTTTCAAACTCTTTCTTGCAAGAACACTGAGGTCTAGAAATGCCTCCTGCCTTTTTTTAAGTTAAAAACCAGATTCTCCCAGATAGGTAGAATGTTAAAAAAAAAAACCCCAAAAAGGCATGATAAGACTTAACGAAAACATAAGGAACTAACAATACTGAGTGCATCTATTCTAGTGTTTTAGTTGGGCTCTTCTGAGGTGAGCCTCCCAGTTGGTCCACTTGCTCTGTGCTCACATTACAGAGTGATTTTAGAGTGCATGAACAGGCATTCACCCACTGAACAAGACCTAGTCCAAAACAGCAACCACCAAAATGTCCCAAACATGGCTGTCAGTCCTTGGCACCAACTGATTTACTCTACAGACCAGCTCCCACCAGGCCAGGCTGCTTGCTAGGGCACACAGAGCCACCATCTCCTGGGCTCCTGGATGGGTAGCTTCTTCTCTGCTGTCATCCACTGAGAGTCATTTTATGGTTCGCATCTCTGTGCCCATGCCTGGAACACTGCAAGTTCATTGTGTATCCCTTTACATGGGAGGACAAAAGCATGGGCCTGATTTATCACACAACTCTTCGTTAAGCCCATTAGAGCGGTAAGTGAAAGGGTTAATACGCATCTGTAACAGGCTATCCGGGTTATGACATTTACCCTCCCCACCACAAGCAAGTTATCCGGTCTCTTCTCTAGGGTAAAGATAAAAGTCAGCAAAGATCAACAATCATGTATTATAAATATACAATACATAATTTTTTTCTCCTGCTGTTTTGAAGTGCTGAAACTGCTGAAGACGACAGGCATGAAATATTTAGAAATCACTGAATAGGATGTTCTGAATCCTCTGAAACTTTTAATAACTTGTAAACTGCACTTTCACCCACAGGACAGCACCAGGAAGGTGCCTGTGCCAAGCAGCAACAGCCGAAAACCAGCTCCACCTTTGCTGCACCGAGCAGGTACCATTTCCCACAAAGCAGGCGCTGTAGCTGTCGGGCGTTGCTTTGTTATACCGGGACACTGGGGTACTAAATGCAAAAGAAAATTTGCAGAATAATTACCTGAATTCGGTAAAATCTTACAGAGAGCTCTCGGTTCAAACAACAGTGAGAAGTTAGTGTCTGGAGAAGCCCACACAGCCCACACAGGCAGGATTTGCTTTACAGTAGGCACACATGTGCTAGATAACTGTTGTTTACTAGGTCATGTTGATTTTGCTTTCAGCTATGTTTTCTTAGATACCCACTTCTCTTCATGTAGGACTGCCTCAAATTACAAAATATTACTCCCACTCAACATGCACTCCTGTATGTATACATTGGGTTTGTGTGTACATCGCTATAGAGATGCCCACCATAAACAAACATTTGCATCCATAAGCCTTCAGAAAAACAAAGGTATTCTTTTAGGAAAGTACCACACTTGAAGAGAGGAAGAGCTTTCACCCATCCCCTTCACTCCAGCAGCATTTTGGGATCCCAGTTCCTCCATGCCTCACTTCTGAAGGGACCATGCTCAGCACAGCCCTGTCGGCCACCGCTCTGCTGGGGCAGATGGAGGAGCAAAAGGAGGTCCTGCCATCGCTGAAAGCTTTTCCCTGCAATGCAACTTGCTTGCAACTCAGCGTTTCCCCACAGAGGGGCCTCCAAATGCATGGATAATTTCACTCTTCTTCCCTGCCTCTTGAAGCATCCCTTCTGCTAGCTGTGGAAAAGCCCAGTTTCTTGGAAAGCAGAGGTTCTTGCTTAAGATAGGAATTCCTGTTAAGGAAGCTGATCCCAATCAAGCCCTTCCCTTCTGCCCCGACCTCCACCCCAGTGTAGGAAATTCACCTTCCTGGAAATGCCTTGGCTATAAATACAGCCCTAAGAACAGCTTGTGACATTTTTCCCTTTACTACATAAAGTTTCTGCTTGCCGAAATCACCCCCATGAAAGCCACCGCAGAACATAAACTGGGGAAAGCAACGCTTCGCTGGAGAAGCGGCACGGGTGGCAGCAGGCGATCCACACGCAGACCATCAGCACACGCCTCGGCGTGTGGACGTGCAAGACCATAATACAATCCATCCTACGGATTCAATCCCTTCCCCGCCACCCCCTGTGCTCCGTACCCTTCCCCCTCCACGCTCCCCTCCTCGCCGTCACCCCAGGTTTGTTTCATTTTGTAAGCAACGGCTTACAGAAGCCACTCGGCGGAAGTTATTAATGCCGCTTTGGTATGGGGAAAATCTCATTAACGTCAGCAAAAGGAGGAAGAGTTCTGAAAAGCTCCCAGCTAATTTGCTTTCTTTTAATTTTCTTGCAATTACAGTAAGCAGGGTAGCGCTCTCCCAATAAATGAGTCTTTAGCATTGTGGCAGCAGTCTTCTCCCTGAATCAATTCTCACTCAAACTTTTAACCCTTCGCTAGATGGCCAGAGAGGAGAAATGACTTATGCGGTGCATCTTCCCAGAACAAATGGGTTTCAGACATTTCCAGTAATTTATCCACACGGTGGAAAATCCCTGTTTTAGCTGTGCACTTTAAAAAAAAATATTTTTTTTTTGCTTTGCAGTCATCACAGCAGTACCAAGCTGGTGCTTCCCACATCCTTTACTTGGTATAAATTCAGTTTTTCTTACAGTAAACACAGTTCCTAAAGACTGCAATCCAGCTATTTTCTGAAAAGAGGTTCAGTGTAGCATATCCCACACACTGACTGATTTTTAAAACTCACTGTGTGCTCTATTTTCCCTTACTGCTTTGGAAAGTTGATGAGCAACAATTCTATTTCAGACTGAGCTTATTATTTTTACTCCACTGTAAAAAAAAAAAAAAAAAAAAGAAAATACAAAAAAAGGGAAGAATGTTGAAGAATGTTTAAGCATACAGTCTGGAGGGTAGTAAAGGAACAGGGTTTTGGTTTGCTTTTTTTTAAAAAAATAAATTATCCTCTATATAAAGTAAAATTGGATTGATTTTTCAACCACCAGAATTGTTACAATAAAGCCCAACACCAACATTTCATAATGGCAGGTTTTCAATTAGAATGGAAAAAAGGCTGGGTTTTTGTTTTTGCTAAAAACTTGGAGAAGTGGAATTGTGGAGGGAAATCATGTTCCGTTTAGCCCTAAATGAGATCACTTATCCGCATCAAAACAAGTCAGGGAAGTCCAAATACCATTACTATTTGATGGCTCTTTCAGTCAATACCTTTTTTATTTTTAATTCTCAGCTGTGGATTCATCTAAGAATATTAGCTTTCTGTTTTAATTAAGTTTCTAATCATCAAGGCTGCAACCCAAATCTTTACAGTATCAACCCTAAAATCTAAAAAAATCCCACCCCAAATCGGAGGAGGATCTGTTGTTGTTTTTTCCCCTCACAGTCTGATGAACATTTTTCACCTGCACCCGTGGCAGCACGCAGGGGAAGCAGGGGAAGCAGAATCAGAACTCCTGCGTGGACATTTGGAAGTCTCTGCCCAGGTCCCATCAAATACTGCAGAGGTCCAGTTCCCCTAGCAGAGCACACTGCTGACACGGGAGTGGAGAGAAGGGCTGCGTCAAAATGGCACGAGAAGTTTCCTGCCTCCACAGTTAACAGAGGCATCTCCACAAAAAAAATGACCTATCTGTCCTGGGGACTTCAGAAAGCAAGAGGAAAATGTGTGCCCTGGTACATGCTACAGTACACCTATTGTTTTGCAGAGCTCTAATCATCACACCAGCACATATGAAAAAAACCCAACAAAAACCACATTGTATTGATTAAAAATTACATAATGTATGGAAATTAGCTGGCTAATGAACTGGACCCTTTGCTGAACACATTTCAGCCAAGGGAAGCTTCTTGCACTGACTTGCAAGTTGCAGAAAATCCCTCTGCTGCCCACACTGGAAAATAATTAAGTAGGACCTTTGCTGTCTATGGAAAGAAAAGAAGCCAATAAAGACACATTTTTAGCTCCTTTTAAAGGATATTTGATGATTGCAAACTTCTTGCATAGATAAAATTGTGTCTGCACACTGAAAAAGGGTGCCCATCAGTACATACATGCATACATGTACCAAGCCCTGTGCTGAGAAACAATTCCTGCATCATTTATAACTACTCTATGTACTTTATAATATATGCATGGATAAACTATACCAAATGCAGGATTCTGAAACTGCCTCATTTGCCCAGGCCAGTCACTATCACATAATTAAAAGATGGCCATAAAGAAATCCTCACTCTCAAACCAGGGACAGCAGAAGGTTAATTTTCTTGTTCATTAGAAACGTGCCCATTGCATTTACAAATGAAATCCAGGGGCGATGGGGATTTTCAGCACTTAAAAAAAAAAAAAAAATCACAAAATCTGAAGTGGGTCAGAGAAAGCAGACTCGGAGGATTTCACTGGGAAGTCATGCAACAAACCCCAGAGCTGGCACCCGAGCAGAAGTCGCTGTCAGGAACCAAATGCCAGCCCAAGTTTTCCTCTTAGCTACAGAGATATGAAGATACTAGAAACACAAGTCTTGCCTTCCACTCATCAGTGCTCCATCCTCAGACCTGACCGCATTTTAAAGTGAACTCTTGTTTAGCTGTGAAAATGTAGGGCACTGAAGAAGCACATCTTCTGGTGGTACAGTCACTGAAGCAAAGGTCCCTACTTGCCATCCCTTCCCTTCCAGGACCTCGAGCTCCTCAGTCAACAGGAGCACTAAAAAACCCATTCTATTGCATGGCCAGAAATTTCTGCTCTCACTCAAAACACTGGGATTGCTGCGCTCCTAACAAAGGAGTGTTCAAAACAAGCACTGGCATGTGCTTTTATGTGAAATGACTGAATGGCCCCGCAGGTTGATAAAAGGTTCTGGAGTCTTTCACATACAACTAAAGTCATTGGTTTGAGCCCGACCCATGTCAGTCATGTCTGAAACTGGCTGCAGCTGGAAGACTGCTGGTGCCCCTTCTAACAGAGCTGGTAGTACTGCTTTAGTTTCTGGAAGACAAATATACAAGCTGTTTGGGGTACTTTGCACAGAGAGGCAAACACTCAGAAAGGAATTAATTTTGAACTTCCTTCTCATGTATGCTGTTTGTCCCACCAACACTGCCTGCAGTGGCAGCTGGTAGGCTCTTCAAGCAGATACAAGGCCTTTCATGGATCGTGATACACCCTCCACAGCTAAGATTTAATTGAAAATACCCTCCATGTTATCATTTATATAGTCCCACAAACTATCTACCACAGCCTCATGAACCAAAGCTTACAGATGATGCTGATGTCTCCAAGAGAAAATGCTGAAAGAGTCCATTCCACCCACACCACAGCATAAAATCTTGCTGATGTTAAAACTGAAGAAGCAATAAAAAAAACAAAACAAAACAAAAACCCAACACCATCCATCTGTAATGTGCCCTTCCCTCCATTTCCCAAGGCCATGACCAATTCTGCCAGTCAAGTTTCCAACAGCTTAACGTTAGTAAACTCATTCTCCCACGATAAGCATGGCTACATAAATTCCCTGTCTCATCTGTTTGCATACAAGAACTTGAATGACACAAAACTGCATCCCTGCTGCTATAGCTCCCTTTGAAGCTCACTTCTGAGAGCAAAGGTCTCTGATCAGACCAAGGTGGAAATGCCCTGCAAGATGGAGCAAGCCCAACTGTAAAGTCATATTGAACTGGAGCATGGTTCAGATTAAACCTCATTTTACTGGGATCTCCAAACCTCCTACTGGCACTGAAACTGATCTGATTTTAGCCCATTTTTTACAGCCTCATGATGACCACCTTAAAAATCTGATTAATCTGTTGAAAAGTGCTCCCTAGACCCCACTTTCTAAAAAGTACCAAGCTGCTCATCAGCCCTTACCAAAATGACAGAGAAAAAAAAAAGAGTGATCCTCCCTGTGTGAGTTACAGGCTTTGCCCCTGCTTCCGTTCACACAGCCCTGCACATGCTCAATAACACCACTGATTTTGTTTGTGCAGGCAGAGAGAATCCCATTTTAAAAAGCCACATTGATTCCCACCCATTAAAAACAGAGCAAGCTGCAGTATTTGCTAAATGGATAGAAAAAGACTGAGGTCAGGGTGGAGGGGTGGGAATAATGTCATTACCCCGAGCTTGTTCTGAAGGACCGAGAATTACAAAAACAGACAATAAAGTAGTAACCATTTGACTTTAAATTATTTGTTGCAGTTTCTAAATTACAAAAATAGCAATTCAACAACAAGGGAGGGCCTAGGCCCAGAGACAAGGGATGTGCAACGGAAGGCATCCGAGAGCATGTAGCTGTGATTAGTTGCATTTGGAGCATGAAGACACGCACGCAGCGAGAGAGGGCACAGACACAGGAACTGAGAGAGAAGCCCTGTGAGTATCTGCAAGGGCCTTGTCTGCTTTTCAGTTCTTTGTTTTAGCACATTAAACAAACAGAGCTATCACACAGGTCACCAAGGACCTTCCTTCTGCAACTGTGGCCCCAGCTGCACTGCACACAAAAACTATTATTATTCTCTAATGGCTGCACCTTTTGGACAAGGATTCAGCGTGGTGGTTTCTGGGGTTTTCTTCTCCTTTTGCGCAGTGCCACTTAGTCTTTCACTTCATTTTATGTTTTATTTGCACACTCTTGAAATCTTCATGTAGTGACTAAAAATTTATGAGGAAGCTATAAGTAGGAGCCCCTGCTCCCTGCCCGCCTCCCCCTTTTTCTAGCCATAGCGAGCAGCTAAGTAGGTATTGGGCATATATTGGTGCTGCTGCAGCAGCGATGGGGTGGGAGAAGCTGCAGGGTGGGAAGGGAGGTGGTGCTGCAGCCCTGAGGGTGCTTCCTCATCCCAGATCTGGGAGCATGAGCTAGAGATGGTGCCGACACAGGGCACCACAGCTCACTGGTGCCCAGCAAATGTACCCCAGAGCACAGATACTCCACACTCGACATGATGGCTGTGCTTCAGCTCCACACTGTGCAGCATCTGACCATGCATTGCAGAGCAGTCACTCATTCCTTCAACTTCAGTCTGACGATATGAACAGGCAAGTGCTTGCTAGCATTAGTGAGGCTTTCATAATTGGTCCCAGCTGGTTAGCTGTAACATGCCTTGTTGTTGAGCAACTACCTACTAATGCTGTCAGACATCCCCTGGTTGCATAAGGAGGGTTAGTATCATTATTAATTATGGGCTGCCACCAGCCTGTGTCACACTCTCAGATAAGAAAGCCTTTAAGCTCCTGGTCAGTCAAGGCCTCATTGGAAAAAATTTGTGCCATCTTCACAGAATCACAGAAGGGTAGGGGTTGCTTCAAGGGAAGCAAGCTCAGACTGTAGCCACAGCAGCCTCCTGCCCTTTCTATCACTCTACGGTTCCTACGGTGCCCGAGTCCTCTCTCCTCTCTGGCTGCCGCAGGGTCTGTGGCCAAGGCCAGCTACCTGCTGGCCCCCCTGCCGCCATGCCGGCCAGCACGCAGGAACCTTGGCTCACCAGAGAGCTGCACACGTGTGCATATGGGCATGTACAGTCAGAACACGGCAGACGTTTCAAAGCATTGTGGAGAAACGTACGCCAGTGCCTGGCCACACCACTGATGAAAACCACGATGGCAGCAAATACTACAATGCGGCACAGCTTCAAGCACAACTTATAAGTTAAGCGAGGCAACGCAGTATCAAGCCCACACCGTTCCTGGTGTGGATGGGAAACATGCAACAATTTTGATCTCTCAGAATGCAAAATCATGGGGAAAATATAATGGAAGTGGCTATTTCGCAAGCTACTTGAGCACACCAATGGCTCTGAAAGCTTCAGTCAAAGTTTGCAACCATTCCTACTCCGCCAGTCCTCCCTTGCCGTGCAATTTGATCTGTGCAATACAGAAAGTCGGGCATTTTCTGCAGAAAACCAAGCAGCATCCCTTTCTTTCTGCCCTGTTGCTGGGCTGTCATGACAGCCTCTTTATAAAAGTAGTAACTATAGTTAGATTCTGCACATAGCATTCTTACACAACTTACAATGCCATTTTGTGGGAGTAATTAGATCCTGTAGCCACAGGCTAAGGTAAAAGCTGCAAGTGTGTCTAGGAGCTAGGGCTCCAGGGTTGCTCAAAAGCACAGACCTTGAACTGGAAATGAGTCTCTTCAAATCCCATGTAAGACCATGCTGCAGAACTGGGCTGAGAGGAGCACTCCACGCATCTGTATTGGTTGTCTAGAGCAACTCTGGCCTTTGCCATCCTCGTCTTTCATGTGAACCAACTTCTCATACTCTGGGTTTGCACCTGCTGCTTCTCCTTCCGACTTCTACTTTAGCTGCCCTTCAGAGCTTGAGAAGGGTATCAAGGTGCTAGGAAAATGCCCTGACAACTTACAGGTGGGACAGGCTTCTGTTGTGCTTCTCAAGCTGCCAGGGAGAAGCAGCTGGCAATTCTTCACCTCTCTGATGAGGAGGCTGAAGGCTTGGGCTTGTTCAAGGTCCACGTAACAGGACACTCTCCACCAAAGCTGGGGAGCTGTCAACTGTATCTTGACACTTAGCTGCCAAATGCTGCAGATGAATCCTCTTTCTAAGATATGAGCTACCTCCCCATGCATGCCCAATGCCTCTGATAACCACACAGGAACAGCAAAACCCTGCGATGCTTCATACCTGTTAGCACCATTCCTCATTTCAGTGTAGCAATTCAACATATGCTTTAACGTTACCCATGCCTCTGGAAGCCAAGAGGGCCATTCACATAAGCTCAAGCATAGTTTCTTTTGCTAGATCATAGGTACTGATGCTGGAAGGTAATTCTCTAAATCCAACATAAATGTTTAAAGTTTATTCCCAAAGGATTGATGTAGACATAAATATACAGATTAAAAACAAGCAAGACTTTGGGGTTTTTTATTAGCTTCTGAAGTAGCCAGGCACATGGATATTTTATCTCTCTTTTGTATCTTTCTTCCAACTGCACAGTTCAGAGACTTCATACAGATCAGAGGCAAAGTTCAGACTAACACTGACAATTTCATTAAAAAAAAAAAAAAAGAGGATTGTGTTTTCTTATGTTCACTCCTCTTTTATTGCTATTTTCAAAATGAAGAACAGACCCTATCAAAGTGCTAAGGGCTGAAAACATAACTCAATGATACAGGAAACCAAACTTTGTGCCAATCCATTTTTATAATCTCTTTGTGGCCATAACAAAGCTGAGAACAAGAGCTAAACAACAGAGAAAAAAAGAATAATTTCAATGTAATTTTTTTGCCAAAAGTAACATCGGTGACAATAACAAGAATACATTCAAAAGACAGACTGTTATCTCCCAACCCAGTTAACGTGCCTTTCTCTCTCTCGTTCATTATATATCTTACACAACAAGCTATATTTTGACCTCACTTGCAAAGGAACACGTTTGGATTCGCCACATTGCCGTATGCATATCAGCATTGCTAAGTAGAATCCAGCCCATGCTACCTTTCCCTTCCCTGGTCCCTCATGCACTTGCCAAGAGGAGACAGGCTAACAAATGAGCCTCCAGAAACAGCAAAACGGCTATCTTCTGCTTTTGCTCATGCAACCCTCCAGAACCCAGTCCACTAATTTTAAGTGGCTAACAATGTCAGCTGTATTTTTGACAACTACAAGGATAAGATCACTTAAGTAAGTTTTTCGTTTTGATACAGGTTTTCACCATTACTTCCTTTTACCCCCTGAGATCAACGGGCTGTATTTCATCACTAACTTTTTAGCATAGTAACCACCGAATTCAGCTAGCCTCAGCTGAACCTGTTTACCTTTTAGATTTCATCTGTCCCTCTTAATCTTGTTGTGAACTTCAAAGAAATACTCCATTTTCCCCTTGGATGATTATTCTCTGCAGTCTCCCACTGGGAAGTAAAACACTCTTAAGACAAAATATATAGATACTTTTTTTAAGCCATCAGATACTCCTTCCATCCCACTGCCCTGGACTGTCTTTCAAGTGCACAGCTCTGCATGGAAGCAACTAGTTGAAACACAAATTCTTACTGTGGTGGATCCCAAAAAGGCCACCAGCTTTCCTTCTGTACACCATCACATTAACATGTGTGCTAGCCCTCACAGTCATGTGTACCATTAAACTCTCTACCACCCTTTTGCTTAAGGACCTCAGCCACAAAAATCTTTGTGCATTAGGTGCTGTAAACACAGCCCTGCTTCAGAAAACATGGTATCTGAAGAGAACAGCATAAGGAAAACAGCTAGGTGTAAAACACCATGTTGCTCAACAGTATTACCACAAGTGATCTAATCGTAAGATCTGCAGTTAAAACACAACTCATTACAGTACTGCTCCTCCTGTTGTCTAGTTAACTGAAACGTTGCTAACTTTTCCATGTGTGCCTCTACGTAAGCTCGAGCATCAACTTCTCCTCCAAAGGCTTCAGCTGGTGAGCTTCCTGAGCTCAGGAACTGCACAAGTTACTAGTTATTTGAAAACTGTCCCAATCCTCCTGCGAAAGTAGAATTTCAGTGATGACACTACAAAACTTTCAGCGCTTTTCACGTCTCATCAGGTCTGGGATGCTATGCTTGACTTGAGAACTTCTGCTTCAAACCAGCTAGGAACAGCAGTGCTTGGCAAAAAGCAAAATAACAACAAAGGGTTAACCCAATTCTTTAAAAAGCAGAGTTTTTGATTCAGTCACTTCACTTAGGTTCAGGCCAAATCCCACACATCTACTCTGCCTCTGCCCCTGAGCAGGACCTCGGGAGACAAACAGTACGTTTGTGGGTAGAAGTCTGCTAATCCCTGGCAAATACAAACCAGCAGATGGAGAGATGGAGGGGACAGTACCTGAACGTACACCCAAGCACCAATCCCATGCAGTCACAGCAAAACAAAGGCAAAACAAGTCAGCACAAAATAACTCATGTCTGTGCAAGTAAAACAACAACAGTAATTACTTCTGTCCTTCAATAAGTAGAAGACAGACATCAAGCTGCCACTCAGGGACTCACAGATTACTTTCCAGCCCATTGCAGCAGAAACATGCTGTCCTGTTTGGAAATCAGCTATCTTTGGTTTTGAAGTTTCCATAAAGCAAGAAGGGTGAAATCTCATCTTCTTTCCTCCCACATCTTTCCTTATATGGGGAACAGCAGCTTCCAGGTAGCCATCACTATAAGAGGATTTCTCCTCCACCCTTGTCCTCTCCCAGTTCCTAAAGCCACTTCCTTTCTATTTATTCCTCTTTCTAGCACTGGAAATTTCTCACAGTATATACATGCATGCCTCTCTTCTGCTTTTTTTTTTTTTTTTCTCCTTGTAAAGTGTCACAGAATAACTGTTTTATGACCTGGCCTAAAAGGCAAAGGACATTTCCTTGACCTTCTTCCTTAAACAGGCAGCAGCTGTGGCTCTAACTCAGCTTAAATCAGGCCACAAGATTAGTCTTTTTCAAGCAAGATAACCACTCCCAACTGCTTGAGATTTATTCCTTTTCCTCAGTGTCACCTGAAGAAGGAGGCAGCTACTGAGCCCCCACCTGAGAATTAGGTGCCTTTACATCAGCTTAGGCTAATTTAAAGCATCAGTACAGCAAGTGGCTTGAGAAGTGAAGATAAGACTTCAGAGGCTGAAATCACAGCATTCAGAGGTCTGAAGCTGGAGAATGTACAACCCTATACTAATCGCAGCATCTTTGGGTAATTTCTCTCTTCTGATAATGACTCATTCGTTTATAAACCAACATCAGTCACTTTTCTAACCTCACTGCCAACAAGCAGCAGAGCAGAAACACTTTCCAATCAGAAAATGCTCTTCAGAGTAATACAGCTTTTCAGTCCCACTGTGCTGGGACCTAAAACTTGTGAACCTAATGAATGCACAGACGTACACAGTCAGCTTCCTCTGTGTTACAATAAAACTTTTGCCTGCAGTGAGGAAATGTACAGGGGGAGGCAAAAACCTGTTAGGATATAAATATATGGCACTTGAGCAAAGCAACCCTGAAATCCTGCGCAAACTGTGTTGCTAATGCTGCTTTTTCAGCAGTGTGGATGATGAATCTCGCTACTCATAATTCTTATTTTCACACTTGGAGCACCGATCTCCTGCCAATAGCCCCTGACCTCATTCTGCTTCTCAGGAGCTGCTATTGCCCTTAGCCAGTTAGTGCCCTGACCCAAACATGCATTGAAATAAGCAGAGAAAGACATAAAAAAATCATACTCCAGCGTGTGACTGCAGAGCATTCTCCTCCATTGGCTGCCTATTGCTGGAGTAATGTCTATGGGTTACTACACCGCTGTTCCTGTGAGTGGCTGCTGCTGCTCTGTCGTCGGAGCTGAGAAAGAGCAACCTTTCCTTGCTCCGTTTCCTTTGCACTTGCTGAGGAAATGACTTGAGTGGGAGGACAGAGAGGAGAGCAAACACAAAACCACAGAAGTAAGCAACTAGGAGCAGAAACCAAACTTTATCTCTTTCATATACACGTAAACAGTAGATTCTGACTGCAGGCAGGCCTTGTCCTAGCCCTGCTAATAGTACTGTCACTCACAAGTATCGCTGCAGAGGCAACTGCTTGTCACCATACTGAACTAGGTTATTTCCTGGCCCCTGGTCTGAGCACAGGTATCTGTATCAGATAGTATGTCTTTTATGTACTGCAGAGATGGAGTCTCAAGCATTACAGCCAATAGCTGCAACAGGAGGCTTTTGATGTCTCTTAGGTAAATAGCTCTTTTTAAGTAAAACAAGTTAGCCATTTGTAGCTGTTTCAGACCTGCCCTGGTACAGTAAATACGAGAGTGACCTTGATTTTTCACATCATTTCACCAGGCTACAGCCTTAAAGGGACTTACTGTGCTTATAAAGCTTGACAGAAGAAAAACAGACATCAGGAAATCCTGTGACAGGCTCATTTTGGTGATCATGTGAGAGAGATGATAACAAGATCAAAAAAAAAAGAAAACCAACAAAAAACCAAGAACATCTGTAGGCAACCTGCAAGTGGGGAGACTGGGACTTCCAAGCCTCTCAGTGACCTTCCTGGCATTACTGAAATGACTCTGGCAGTGAGTGTAGAAAAGGTAGGGATTAGTTTAGGATTCAGCACTAGGTTTAAAAAAATTAAAAGTTCATGAATGTTTATGTCAGGAGTACCCAGACGACTTCAGGTCTCAGTTAGCAGGCAGGTAATGGAGTGTATTTGCGTGCTGCCTCCTCTCTGCGAGCCCTCTCAAAAGCATGTGAGAACTCCAGCTCAGTCGCATTTGAAGTGTATTTGTTTCCAAACCAGAAAGTGTTGCCTTCAGGGAGGTCAGCCCAAGGCCTGGGACTGCATGGCACTGGGTGGTGTGAGTATCCATGGACGGAAGGTGTGTTTAAAGGGGAAGGTTATGGCGGAGAGGAGGTGGAGGAAGAGGGGAAAGAGAAGTGTTGTTCTCCAACATTGTGTCCTTCTGGAGCTGATGTGGAGAAGGGTGAGGTGAGCTGCCCCGGCATAGGCAGGACACCTGTGTCCGAGCTGGTGGTTGACCACTGAGCCCTGGTCAGCTGCCCTGCCATTGCGGCTCTGCTCCTGCTCCCAGCCTGCACAGCACTACCAGGGCTGTGGGCAGCACCACTGAGTGAGAATGGGGCTGCCTGCACCCAGAGGGCTGCCTTTCCCTCCCTGGGGACCACTGACATGCTTGAAAGCAGGAGCAGCACTGGGAAAATGCTCTTTTTTTAAAAGCAAATTTGCATTTACCTTCTTTTCCCTGTGTTTTGCTTGCTCTTTTGCACAACTGACATCTTCCTAAAAGAGGGGTTTTTGTTTAGCAGTTTACCTGCTCTTAGTGCTCATCTCCTCACCTGAGACCATCATCCCACTGCTTGCATTGATCACACTAGCAATCCTATCCCCTTTTCAGATCTCCTGCTAATGGAAGATTGTAACTTCAAGCAGGGAAGAGAAACAGCTGGAAATTAGGATCTCCTAAGAAACAAGCATCCTTTTTCATGCTGGTGTCTCTGACAATGATGCACAAAGGAAAAGCAATGTGGAAACAACAAGACATGGTTAACAGGTGGCCCAAAGCTGAGATTTCAGGGTGCTCTTAGGGTCTCTGGTTGTTCCAACAATTAACGGTGAGTGTGGCAGCCAAAAATCTTTTTATTTAATCATTATTATTATTTTTGTAATCTGTGCTTACTGGGACTTTGCCAACTGGCTCCATGTGGTGTTTTACCTCATTGGACTATGGCAGAGGTTTTGCTACTCCAGCTGACCAGGTGAGGACCAGAGCTCATCACCCATGGGGTGGCACCAGCTGATGGAAAACCAGTGCTCCCAACACTGGTCCCTGCCTCTGGCTGCCTTTCACGTACTTCTCTCTGATCTACAACACACTTACTGGTTTGAGCCTTCCTGTGGACACAGAGGTTCCTTCCTTTCCAGCCACCAAGACAAAACTGAAACCTGCAGCAGGAATAATTACTGTCAGTCCTTGTCTTTGCTGTATAGGATCTGTTTTGGGAGAGGGGACAGAAGGGACTGACCCAGCACTCAGTTGAGGTATTTGATTTTCCACCACTCAGACATGGGTGAGGCAAAAGAAAGCAGCACAAGACTTCTCCTCCTTCTCGGGTTATCAACAACTTCTCTTTGCTGGGGAAAACCTCCCTGTCAGGTTCCTTGCAAACAGACCTTTGTTAGAATATTCTTGGGCCTGGAGGCATGTAACTGGGCATATTTTATACACTTGGTTAGTAAATAAACAAAGCCCTCCTGTGACAGTCTTTCTGACTCCACAGAGGGACACAGGGCTCCTCACAGAGCGAGGCCAGCATCATGTGCTGGAGCCAGACAGGGAGATGCTGCAGCGTCACAGGGAAAGGGGCAGATCGCTAACTTTGACAAGATAAAGGAGGAGCCAGTGTGTCTGCTCAGAGTGAAATAAAAAACACCTAAGGAAATGGTAGGAAGGTTTCAGTAGAGAAAACCCTAGGGAGACTCTGGTCTGAAGAGATTGTTTAGGCTGGAATATACGCTTTTCTCTTTTAAATTAGACCCCAGAAAAAGAGGTTTTTTTGAATATACAGTGTGTATCTTCTGTTGGATACACCATGGGAACAACACTAGTTTACCATCCCTGCTCTGCAGTGATTTATACACAAAGGAACTTGGCAAAGAACTATCTTTGCTTGAGTTTTGTAAAACTAAAAACCAACCTGGCCTGATTATCACACAGATGGGACAAAGCCAAAAGCCTTCAGCTGAATGTTTGTACCCTTCCAAGACTTGGTGGTCTGGATACAATGAAACTGATATTCAATTAATTCTGGTGTTGGTTTTGCAAAAAAGTATTCTGTTGAATTTTGGTTCTGAAAAAAACCCTCTAAACTCCAAATGTCCTTGGGAAAGAAATTAAGAACTGCTTACAATAGTATGGCTTCAAGTCTGCTTTCCTCCACAAAGTCTTCTACAATGTATTGAGTGTTCTGCAAGTCTTACCAGGTATCATCATCACTGAGTGAAACTCACCTCAGGCTTCAGCAATAAACTTGGTGGTTTTGCTCCAGTCCCCAGAAGAAACACCTGTCCTCAAACCATCTAGCTACCCTGCTCTTTACCTTGGCAAGGCTGGGTCAGTAAAGCAGTGAATGTTGCAAGTAGGACTGAAAGAGACAGGCAGAGCAAGGAGGCTCCCACAGCTGCAAAATCAGTCAAGTCTAAGGCAGAGATGTTTTTGCAAGTCTGGAATGGCAGAAGATTTTGAAATGTAAATGCACTAACACTGTTATTCAAGGACATCACAGATACCAATCCACTGAGTAAACAAATAAGCACAGCCTATCCCTGATGCCATTACTACCGCCTCATTTAAAGGGCAGTTTTGGGTAGAGTGACGCATGCTCTGAGTCACACGATGGGGAAGAGGTCATGACGCTGCTCAGGAATTTACCTTGCTCTGGCTCCCTGTCAGCACAGCTAGAGGACTTATACCGGTCATGACGTAACATCCACGCGTGGCAAGACAGAGATGAGAGATCCAGTTTAGTCCCCTGCATCCCTCAGGACCTGCACTCACCCAGCTAAGCAGTTAAAAACCACACCTGCACACGGCCTCGCTATTTACTCTCTCCAGTACACTGGGCAGCAAACAACATGCGTGGAGCCCTTCATGTCTGCCTGTTTTCTTGCAGAGTCTGAAACTAGATTGATAAACACATCTTCAATCTCTGCTTCATTCTCTGTTATTCAAAGATTTCATCAAAGGCCACTACAAAGGAGACAGCTCAGCTTATGGTCAGGCATGCCACACACCAAAGCCTTTTGAAAACAAGGAACCAAAACTATATTTATCTGTTAATAGTGCAGAGGTGACAACTATTATTTTACATCTGCAATATTTTGCAAATTCTAAGACTCAAATCTCATAAGGTGAATATGCCATTAATCAGTGAAATGCACTCATCCCTGGGGTACAACACAGCAGGCGTTTTAGCTGAGCAGCAAAGAAAAGCCAAGGGGGAGGGCAAGGTAGCTTAGTGACAGTGCCTCCAGAAGAAGCCCTCCTGCTCTGAACATCCCAATGCTGCCACCCCATGCTAGGGAACCGCTCTGATTCCAGAAAGGGAGGACCACCACTGCTCTACCCACCAGCCCAACCACTCCCTCTCCCAGAGGATACTACCCCTCTCCCACCTGGGTGCATGAATGTGGGCTTTAATGGAAGGAGGTGTTTGTTGCAGCCTGAGCCCTGCATTCCTCAGGATGTGGATTTTTCTGGGAAGCTGTCTGTACATGGATTGTCATCCCAGAAGGGATCTCTCTGGTCATTCATCCCTTTGACCTGCTGCAAAACTGAGATCGCAGAGCCTATCTCGATGATCTCCCCTTCAAATTGCAGCATAAAAAAGGAAAAAATAAATCCCGTGAAGACACCTATTGCAGCTTCTTCATCAGTTGCTCTGTGACCAGGGCTTCATTGCTAGCCTAAGCATGTCTGGCTAAAACTGGCAGCGGCAAAGCCCTGCTCCTGCACTGTGAGCTGGGCAGAGCAGCCCTCCATCGGCAGCTTCGGTTCCCCACAGGCATCTCCAGACCATGGCTGCATCACCACATACCTCCATGAAGGGTTACTGACCAGGCCCAGGGCGACTCACTTGGTGATAAGTGACAAGATGAAGGACTATGGTGACTAGGGGCCAGGCTCGAACCACTGTCCCAAGAGAGAGGGAATGGTTGGATGGCCACAAGCCAGGTCCTCCAAGCACAGGCTAAGGGACACTACATGAGAAGCGCTTTGCACCACAGCGAGTTCTGCACCACAGGCTGAAGATGGGTGGGAGGAAGAAGGCTGATCCTTTCCACAGCACTTTCTCTTTTAGATGACAACTCTGACCATAGTGCTGACAAAATCTCTGACTTGGCTGGAGCAGCAGCGCAAGGAGCTGCTGAGGAAATCGGAACCAGGCAGGAGAGCCCCTGCAGCCTGCCAGCACTGGCAGGGAGCTGGGGGAGCCGTGTCAGCGTGACAGTGATGGAGCTGCACAGCCATCGGGGGTGGGGGAGATGACCATGTGCCAGTGCGGGCTGGGGGGCCAGAGGACCCTACTCCTGGGTCCCAGTCTGCTATGAGGTAGTTCCCCTTTTAGTCAAGGACTCAGAACTGGGAGCTTTAAGCTCTCACAAAGGCCCATGATGTCCTTGGCCATTTTGGTGCGGGGCCAGCAGCAGGGCCCATGGTTCACCTGTCCCACACCCCTCCGAGGCCCTTCCCACCAGGCTCTCTGGTGCCCAGCCCGTGCCCTTCAGCAGAGCCGCAGGCCTGGGGCAGGCGCCCAGGAGGTGAGGGTGCTGCCCTCACACAGGGGGACTCTCAGCACAGAAGGGGAGTTCCTGCAAGGCCCACCTGAGCCTGGCATGTCCTGCCTCTCCCGAGTCTCTCTACAGTCAGGAAACCTCCAGATTTTTCTCCCTCCAGGTCTTTACGGAGAGCACTGGCTTAGCTTGACAGAAATACCCACGGAGGGAAAGAGAGGTCCCGATGAGCCCATTACCAAGTCCATTCCTCTCACAAGAAACCAGACTGAGGGATCCAGTTCCATCTTCAGGCCACGTTACATGGCAGCAATGGCAAATTCCTCACATAACATCTGCAAGCAGCCCTGGGACTGTCTTAGCTTATGCTGGGCTATGCAGACATTGGCCAAGAAAGAGCATGGAGTTTGTTTAGACAAACTTCTGTCTTCCTCCAGGAGAAGAAAACAGGCCTATCATTATAAGAAGAGGAAAGACCTTATATTGCTGTGAGAATGAGCAGAATCCCACACAAGTTTCCTTACTTGAAAGGATTTGGCCATCATATTCTTGAGAGTAGTGTCAAACACCAACAAAAAAAAAGAGGGAATAGAAAAAACAATTTTTAAATAAAATATGGAGATGACCTGGGAATTTGCTCCCAAAAGCCCATGATAAAAAACCTCCAGCTGAAAGCCAGCCTCTACAGTACATTCCCCAGTGCTCTGCCTCATCTTTCCTTAAATGCATGGGGCACAGGGCTTCTGTCACTTCTTTGGCATGCCTGCTTAGAGTCTGAAAGGTTTTACTCTGAGGAAGCTTTTCCTTCACTTTCAGCTTAAATGTGCCATTTCTTGAAGTCATCCCCTTGTCTTTTATACTCTATCAAGCAAAACAAGTGTAAATTAAATGGAAGACACATAAAATCTTCGTAAAGCCCTGCGTTTCCCCTAGCATGAAAGCTCCTTCTCTTTGGAGTGGAATGGGTCCTTATTCTGTGCTGTATTTTTCCCCATCAGAAATTGAAAGAAGAACATAAATTTTCCTCATTACTTGAATTTACCTTCATCAGCAGCCCCCTGCTGATGCAATCCAACCCAACGAGATTTTTCTTTTTCTTATTTTTTTTCCTGGTGAGCTGTTGCCCCTTTTTCACTCCTCCCACCAACTCAGGCATGGAAAACAACGGAGGAATTAGACAGACAGAACTTATTAGATAACAAGCTGCAACTTCAGAGCAGGCAGGAATAACATTTAAAATATAAAAAGCAAATTTTATTAAGCCTTTTCCTCCCCAGAGACTGCCACAAAAATATTCCCTGTTTGTCGCTGAGAATGAACCATTTTTCTCTTTCTCTTCTGCTTTCTGTCACGTATTTCATTTTGGCTGCCCCTTCTGTCTTTCAGCTAGGGACCTAGGCTGCTAATGCAGAATCACAGATAACTCAACAACAAAATGCCTGTATTATCTTTTTTTATTCCTTCTTCTTGTCTGCCAGGTAATTGCAACCCTAAAAGCTTTTGCATATTTACCACAGAAACATGTCTCTCCTGGAGGATGGGACTGTCATCAGGTAGAATATTTCATTTAATAAGCTGCTTCTGAGGTATAAACTAGGGTTGTGAATTCTTCTTGGGCCTCCTTCAGAGCAAAGTACAAGCAGATAAAAATCAGCTGCTGCAGTGCTACATTGTCAAAGTTCCTGTTCCTGTGGAAATTAACTCTTCCCAAGCTCACAGCTCAGGTAGGCTTTGCCACTGTGATGTTTAAGAAATCTGAAAAGGGTCTGTTACCAACTCATGTTGTTTTCTGTCCCCAGTCCTCCCCATGTATAAAACAGATCTCTTTCCTATTTACAAACAGAGAACCTACCCTGCTTTTCTGTAACCCATCTCATGCAGTCCTGGCAGCATCATGTGGATGCTGCCAGGACTGATTTTCATTAAATCAGTCATCAAGAAGGATCGCATTTTCCCTCTTCACCCCTGTTTCACAGAATTACAACAAAAACATGGCCTGAACATTTCTAAATTCAGCTGTCAACTAAAGACAAATTCCCCTTTTTACCCCTTCTGTTTTCCCCCACCCCTGAGGAAGCAGTAGAAATGCTTTTCTCTGGTCTTGGCATGTTGAATTAAGCTGACTAGAACCAAAGAGAGAGCATGAGAAGAACATCTACAGAAAGAGTTTGTGTCTTAAGAGTCGAGACAGAGGGAAAGGACGATCTTCCAGGGCTTATGAAAAGAAGCTGATTTGATGAAACTGTTCAACAGACCAAAGAGGAATATGGCTGGTTCATATGTTTTGCTCCAGATGTGCCTGCACAGAGGTCAGAACTCCATCCTAGCACATAACATACCTGTAGCTAAAAGCATTGTGAGTGGGAATCAACAGTCTGTGACATGTCCTCAGTCAAAACCCAAATCACTGACAATACTCATTCAGCCCTATCAACAGCTTTGCTCACAGAGAAGGGTGTTTCCAGCCTGGCCAGGCTGCTGGCTCACCTGGAGCAGAGCTGACAGGAGCCAACCAGAATACTTTCACTGACTCTAGCAGGCTCCACAGCCTGTGTGAAAACTGCTCATTGAACAAGCACCTTCTGCATCCATACAGCTTTCCCATGGGCCAACCTTATTCTTGTAAAGTCCCTGGTTTCACTTACAAGTAAAGACTGGAAGACATATGAAATAGGGACTGATTTTTTAGGTTAAGGTCTTTCTGAAACCAAGAACCTACTTGCATTGACTTAGAAATGTGGACTCTCCAGATCCATCCCCTCTTCTTGAAACAGTCCCACAGAGAACAAAATACTGATAGAGGTGAAAGGCTTTCTAAATTTTAACTGGCAAACTCTGTTCTTACAACATTTTATGGTTATTTGCAATGGTTTTCAATGCAAGTAAACTCCGAGAGGTTAGGATACTATTTCTTCTATCACCAACAAGCCATCTAAGAGCAATCCCAGTTTAAGATTAAGGGATGACTGTCAATCATTTACAGGAATGTAGGAAAATTCCCATTGGGAAAATATTTCTCTGGTAATGTTACATGAGCCCAGTGTCTTACCTGTAATATCTGGATTGTAGGTAGGTAGAACACACAGCTTTAGACACATGGCTAGCTGAACCAAAGTCTATGACCTTGACCCTATATGGCTGTCGGGATGGGTCTACCAACATGATGTTTTCTGGTTTGAGATCAGCATGAATCAGTCCCAGGCTTTTCAGCTTCATTAGGGCAGTTGCTACCTGCTGGAGAATTGGTCGAATGTACTTAAGGGGCAAGGGACTGAACTTGTTTTGTTTTAGGAAATCATAGAGGTTCTGCTCCAACATTTCAAAGACCAAGCACGTGTGATTCTTGTGCTGGAAGCACTCATATGCACGGACAAAGTTGTAGTCATCAGCACTTTCTGTGCTCAGCCGAGCCAGGATGCTCACTTCAATCTGGCCTTGTCGGGCATAGGAAGGATGGTTCTTTAGGATCTTGATGGCCACAATCTCATTAGTACCACGTTTCCAGCATTTGACTACTTGTCCGAAGGTTCCACGGCCAAGAAACTCTAACACTTCGTAGGTGTTGGTCATGGAACAGAGCACCTCATGTTGCACCAGCTGGTAATCCCCTTCGCTGTTGGAGCCACTGTTTTTGGAGGTGGCCGTGGAGGTCGTGGCGGTGGCTACAGTGGCCCCACTGGCATTGTTCTGAATCATTGGTGGATGCTCTTCAATGATCTGCACGCTGCTTGTGTTCTCGATCTCCTCACTCTTGCGCTTAAGTCCACATTTTTGGTAGGTGTCCAGAAGGCTCACAGTGCTGCGACGCATCAGGTTGTGTGGCCCGCCCAGTGTTTGCCCAGACACTGCAACCACACCAGAAGTGCTGTTGGCGGATGTCACCACAATGTGCCCCGTGCTTGCTGGGAAGATGATGGTCTGTTCGTAAGGGATGCTTGGATTGGGGATCTGGAGGGAGGCGTTGACGGCTGCTGCGGCGGCTGCTTGGGAGGACTGCACGTTCTTGCTCTGGCTGTAGACTTTGCTGTGTGTGCCGTACCCAGTCATATCCCAGTTCGAACTCGGCTCCACTTTCAGTTTCTTCACGCTACAGAAGGCACTTGACTGAAGGGTGTGAGGAGAGAAAACTTGCACATGCGAGGCCATACCTGCAATACAACATCAGAGTGAAACCACAGTGTCAAGATGCCTTCCCCAGCTTTTTTCATTTGTTCAGTGGCAGTAAGGAAAAATGGGATACAGACTTCAGACACAGCACATACACACGAAATATCAACTTATTCCAGAAATATGTATTCAACACAAATAAAATATTGTGCTCTGAAATAAATAATTACTTGTGATTGAACTATACGAACAATAACCAAGATTCCTGCTCTCTTGCTCTCCCCTTCTCATCTTTAATAACAGGAATGTAAATGTTATTTTTACCTCCTTTGCCTAAAGAGACGGCTATTCCCATTGTCTCCAGGAATATATCTAGCTCTCTGGAAGAAGTGGTGTCAAATACTGCCAAGTATTCTGCCTATGGAGACCGAGTCTCAAATCCTCAGGCTCATCCTATATTAAATGGTTTGGTGGATCTGACTTAAGCCCTCTGTTTATTCCCATAAAACCACTGTGCAGCTCCTGGCCCTGCAGAGAGCCAGGATGGGACCAGGAGATGATGTACCGTGACAAAACGGAGGTGCGTGGACAAAGTTGAGGAGCCAGGACAGAAGCAACAGATGATGTTTCATGTTGCTTGCCAAGCCTGCCTGTGAGAATTGTGCACAATGCTGGTCTGTGATCAGGGACACTGGAGATGGGAGTTACACAACATGAGCTTCACTGTGCGCTCTCAGTTCTCTCAGATTTATAAAATTGTGTTCATCTATTCTTATTCACAGTCACAATAACATCACTGGAAAGCAGATCCACTGGAAATGAACAGCATTGTTAATGAAGCAATGTATACACGAGCATGTGGCTGAACTCAGTCCTAATATAACTTTACTTTATAAGAAAAGACAAAAAACTATTTTACTGCAAGCTTCTTAACTCTGGAATAGTTAATGATCTTCTACATCTTTATTTAAAAAAAAAATCCACCAAACAAACAAAAAAAGAAACCACAATCTCATAACCAAAGTGAAAATAAAGTATCACTGAGACAGACTTACAGAAGGATTCTGAGTAATATTCCACTGCAACAGAAAATGCTCCTAGTCAGAAAAAAAAGATGTGGTCCACAGACAAGAGGACATATAAGTCCTGACTTGCTGCCAGCTCTCCCTGCCCAGGGTAGGGAAGGGGCAATGGTATTGTGAACAGAATAAATCTCTGGGGATTCCTGAGGAAGGAGTCAGCACCTGGTGGGAGTTAAAGCAGAAAGGCACAGCCTCCTTCACCCTTCCATCTGTCATCAGTGTTTCTTTTTAATAAACCAGAATGACTAGGGAAGAAAAATACAATATGCTGAGCTGGCACCACTGCTGAATTACTAAGCCCAAACATAACCTTGACTTGTTTTCAACTTTAAAAAGTTAAAAAGCTGAACAAATGCTTCAATGACAAAGCCACAACAAACTCCACAGTGCACATGGATGACTTCTTCATGTGGAGACCTGAGAGTACCTAACACTCGGCTCCCTTTCCTAAAAGAAACTCATTCTCCACTAGTTTGTGTTGCTCTTTGGAAGATTATGGAGCTCGTGTACACACAACACATACACACTCATGCACATGCATGCATAAACATATACACCCATATATAAAAATACAGATGCTACTCCACACTTCCAGTGCTCACTAGCATGATCAAGGAAACGTACTGAAACACACCCAGTAGCCATTTTCCAGTTAATTCCCAGCAGCCCAAAGCCCAGGAACTGCTCAGGAGAGGGGCACTGTGTCAAGCCAAAAACCACCGTGCATAGCTACATACAAGTAACCCGCAAAGCAATTGCTCCAGTTTGCTTCAACACCCCCGCTTTCTTCCTGGCCACAGCGATGAATTTGTGAAGACAGGGCAGACGCAGAAGAAAACCCCTACCAGGACACATGGGGAAACCCTCAGCCCTGCTGGAACACGCAAAGCAAAACCCCACTAACCCCGCTCTAGCAATGAAGCCCTGCAAACCGCAGCGTGCCTTCCTTTGCAGATGTGAACCCTGGCTTCAGTGTGATTTCTGATACTGTTTGCTGCTATTTGGATTAACCCCCCTCCACCAACCTCCTTGGCAGCAATTTCCAAGGTCCCTGTGACTTGGTCCTTGGACGTCCCCAAGCTCCCTGCTCCTCTAAGTGCTTTCTCTCCTTTCTCCTTTCCACAGGGCGATAATGTTGCCATGAATGCTGTAGCATGTGGCACACGGCAAGCTCGGAGAACCACAGCAGTATTACTCAACTTGTCATCCTGGACACAAATATCATATGTGAGTGAACCGAAACTGTGTTTGTTTTTCCACTGATTAAGAAGAGTCACGGTGTTCCTTCTAGTACGGTACCGACCTGCCTGGAAAGTAGGGTTGGTTTGATGTATGTTTTCCCCCTGGATGCGAAAAATAAAGCAGATGTAATTGGTAACATATTGTGGACCTAGCAGAGGTGTAATTTATAGCTTTATGGCTTTCATTCCATGGTATGCTTGAGCAATATCTCTTCATACAAAATGAAAAGAGGAAAAAACAATTGATGCAGAACAAGGAGAGGGAGGTTCTTCTCACACGCTCCTCTAAAGATAACACCAGAAGAAACAGGCACCCTAAATTAAAGTTGGGGATGTGAAGCGCAGCAGCTGCAACCTTCTCAGCACCACTGTAAAAATCAGGATAATCACCACCATTAAGAGACAGACTTTCAACTGGTGCAAACTGGCAGGGCTCCCACTGATATCAGCTGATGCTAAAAACAAGATCAGCAGTCACTCAATGTTGTCAACATCAGATGGCCGCCTGTGCCCCTTGGTGAAATGAGTTGTTGTTAGGGATTGGTTTCCACATCAACAACCAGCCCCTTGCTGCCCCTGCAACACTGCTGGCAGCCTCAGCAGGGGGACAGGAACAGGGGACAAACACTGACCCACCCTGGTACCCCAAAAACAGAAATGGTGAAGGAAACAGAGCTGTCTTGTGGCTAAAGGGAGGACTTTGGACTCCTCTGCTGCCACTTCCACCCTCCTCAGAGGTTATATCTCATTGCACGAGAAATATCTTTTCCCCTAAAAAAAGAAGTATGAAATCTTCTTCATTCCATCCAAAATTATTTTCTCACATTTGAGGTTTTAGGGGCACACGTTATAAGGAGAATAACTCGGCCAGCTCTTCAGCATAGCCCGATACGAAGAAATTACAAGCTGATTGACAACTTGGTGATGGGAAAAGAAGGCTTCTGCAGCAAAGTCATTTTTATTGCAAATTTGCCTGTGCAGCTCATGTGAGAAAAACACAAACCTAAATTTCCTCAGGACACTATCAAATTGTGCTGGTGGCATGTTCTTTTTTTCAAAAGGGATCTTTACTCCACGGCAATAGCAGAAATAGCAATACATGTGAATAAAAGTTGGATGGTTTGTTATAAGGATCAAATTCCTCATTACATCCTGTAATATGATTTACAGCTTCAGCCTTTTGATTACACACACTGACAATAGCTTGCCACAATGTCCATGAAGAAACAAGCCGGCAGTAACGAGGCCATCCACGCCAGCCAAGCCCTGTGACAGTGATGTCCCCTGAGCATCCCCCAGAGCCAGGGGGGATGCTCCCAAGGAGCATCCTCACTCCTGGAGTCTTGGCGAGAAGGAGGGGTCATAAGCCACAAAAAGGAAGGAACAGAAAACAAGCTGTTTCAGTGGGGAAAAGTCCTCTTAAACCCTTACTTACAGGTCTGCAAAGAAACCTCCTGCGTGAGGCTGGAAAGATCCTAGCAGACACCTTGCCACACTTTGCGCAGGACAGCCTGAGGCTGACCGCTGGCTCCTCGCCTTTTTGCTCTCTGCCAGGAGCAAAGGGGATGAGGATGCTCAGGACAAGCAGCCGTGCCCACAGAGCACTGCTGCTCACCCGAAGCATGGCTCAGCAGCCCCACCTGGGCTAGCAAAAGTTTTGTCTGGACTAAGGCAAGCAGCAACACCGGCCGAGCTTAGGCTTGGTCCCTGCTTTGGCAGGGGTGCAGGGCAGCCTCCCACAGCCCCAGTTAGCCAGCCAGGCTGCAGCCAGGACTCTGCAACAGCTAAATACAAGCCCTGAAGAGTGCAGGTCTGATTTTATATCACCTCTGCACACAGCAAGTCTCTGGGCTGGGAGCAGAATCAAGGCCGGGCACCAGGCATTAAATAAAATTGATAGTTCCTTTCTTTAATAATGAGTTTTAGTGTAGCCATTTAAAGCTCTCACATAATTGACAGTAACTGGATTTAATGGGGCCTCCCCTGTCCTTGATACGACTCACGTAACTCCCCATAGCATCCACATGAGCTGAAGTATGTAGTGTGCAGCCAGGGGACAATGTTAAAACAGCCTGAATGACTTTTATTAAAAGACTTGAGGCTTTTTTTTTTTCCTGAGAACTCCTCCCACGTTAGCTTTCACTTAATAATAATTTAGCAGGTGCTATTTACAATTCAGATGGCCCTCTTCTGCATGCATACACAAATCACGCAGCCGCCTCACTTGTACTTCCAACAGGTTTCAGGAAAGCAAATGAGGTAAAGTTCCCTATCCACCCACTTCACCCCAAAGGGCAAAAAATACACTTTGGGGACTAAAAAAGGAACAGTTTGAAAGTCACTGATGTTTTCTTCTACTTTACTCCTAGCACTTACTCCTGATTTATAAATGTGGCCTTTGTGGTGGCAAGAGACCAAGCCCCTGCCCTGTATTAAGTAGGCAGTAAGACCTTTTGCAGTACCTGCAGAGCTGCCAGTGCACTGTAACCAGAGGCTGCCTGCTGACTGTCGCCAGAACGATAGTGCCTGCTTGAAAAATACCGTCGAAAGCACATGGCATGTGTTCAGCATATAAATGATGCACACAAGACACTCCTGAAATAAATATCTTCCACTTCTCCCTAGAGAGGAACCAGCCTGCAAACTCATATGCACACTTGGGTTAAGAAGGCAATGGAAAGGGGATCTGCGAGCTATGGCTAATGTACTGCACCTTCAAAATCGCCGTGTCTCAAGCACAGCAATCTTCTTCATGGTGGCCTCTGTGTGGCCACTTTTGAGGCATTGTCCCCAGTACCACTGCACTCCTGGAACCTCCTGAAAATTTATGTCCCTGGAGGCTACACAAATTCCTTCCCTTGTGCTACCGAATGTTTGGAGACAACCTCAAAGAGGAGTTCAGACCTCAAGAGCCTCAGCTCCTTCCTGTTCCTGGTGAGCAGAAGATTTCAAGGGAGCCTTCGTTCCAGGTGACAATCTCCCTACCTTCCTGCTCTGCTTTTCCTGTCCTGCTAGTAAAACGGTCTCATCCTAATTAGTAGTTTCCTACATGCTTATGTAGCACGCAGCAGTTCTCAAAGATGTGACAGAGCCCGTCCCCTGCACTGCTCCAGACCTGGCTTCACATGGTTCCAAGCTGCCACATTTGATCCATGTCCCACAGCCAGACGACAAAGCAAGACTTTCCAATGCTCAGAGTAGCCATAAACAAAATCAACCAAAGTGAAGCACCCTTCTATCCCCCCCTCCCCTCAAAAGCATGTCTCCTGCTGCAGCGCAATAGCCAAGGAACTGTCATCACTATCACCTTCACACCCCGTATCCCCCCACCACCCCCACTGCCCTCCTGCACATCCCTCTCCTGCATTTATAGCATCAACAACCCTGCTCACTATTTCATTCTCCACACCTTGACTTCTTTTATTGGTAGGATAAAAGTTATCAACCAGGACCTCCGTTAGTACTCATGGGTGTGGAGGGGGTGTAGGCAGTTGCTCCCTTTTATGGCCTGAGCAGGTTATTTTGGCATGGGGCTCAGGATACTGCTATTTCCCCTCCCAAACCATCTTTACTCCCTTAGAATCATAGAATCATAGAATAGTTTGGTTGGAAAAGACCATTATGATCATCTAGTCCAACCTCAAACCTAGCACTGCCAAGTTCACCACTAAACTACTAAACCATGTCCCTAAGCACCACATCTACACGTCCTTTGAATACCTCCAGGGATGGTGACTCCACCACTCCCCTGGGCAGCCTGTTCCAGTACTTGACAACCCTTTCAGTGAAGAATTTTTTCCTGATATCCAACCTAAACGTTCCCTGGTGCAAATTAAGGCCGTTCCCTCTTGTCCTATCACTTGTTTTTTGGGAGTCACAGTCTTTGCAGGGGCAGCACCTCTTTTCCCAGGCCCATGCGTGGAGACTGTGAGGTGCCCACATCGAGTCCAGCGCTTCTGGAAGAATCCCTGCCACCTCAGGTGAGAGATGTCATGAGTAGCTCAGTGGGAAATGGGCGACCCAGAGCCCTGGCATGTCCTGCTCGGACCAAATGAGCCAGCACCACCCTGGGCCACACCCTGCACCTGAGCTTGGAAACATCTAGGCTGCTCCAGCCCCAACCACCCACACTCATCACATCTGGTGGGTCACTAGACAATGTCATGTGAGCTGGATTTGGACTGTGGGCAACTACTTAAATAAGCACAGTATAGATCTGAAATACCAAACTCTCAGGAATTGGTGAACACAAGGCGTTACCAGCCACAGATCTCCCTTTCAATCATCTGTGATGTCTTTTATTTTGTCTCTATAGACAAAGGAGTCCTTGCAGCATCAAGCCTTTCCTTCAGTGCTCAGTGACCACAATTTCACATCTCACCACTACAAAACTCCACTCTTCCATCTCCACTACAAGCCACAAATTACACAGAATCACAGAATCACAGAATATTAGGGATTGGAAGGGACCTCGAAAGATCATCTAGTCCAATCCCCCTGCCGGAGCAGGAACACCTAGATGAGTTCGCACAGGAAGGCGTCCAGGCGGGTCTTGAATGTCTCCAGAGAAGGAGACTCCACAACCTCCCTGGGCAGCCTGTTCCAGTGCTCTGTCACCCTTACTGTAAAGAAGTTCTTCCTCAAATTTAAGCGGAACCTCCTGTGTTCCAGCTTACACCCATTGCCCCTTGTCCTATCATTGGTCATCACTGCAAAGAGCCTGGCCCCATCCTCCTGACACTCACCATTCAAATATTTATAAACATTAATCAGGTCCCCCCTCAGCCTCCTCTTCTCCAAGCTAAAGAGCCCCAGCTCCCTCAGCCTTTCCTCATAAGGGAGATGTTCCACTCCCTTAATCATTTTGGTGGCTCTTCGCTGGACTCTCTCAAGCAGCTCCCTGTCCTTCTTGAACTGTGGGGCCCAGAACTGGACACAATATTCCAGATGTGGCCTCACCAGGGCAGAGTAAAGGGGAAGAAGAACCTCTCTTGACCTACTGACTACACCCCTTCTAATGCACCCCAGGATGCCATTGGCCTTCCTGGCCACAAGGGCACAGTGCTGGCTCATGGTCATCCTGCTGTCCACCAGGACTCCCAGATCCCTTTCCCCTTCACTGCTCTCTAGGAGATCATTTCCTAACCTATACTGGAACCTGGGATTGTTCCTGCCCAGGTGCAACACCCTACACTTGCCCTTATTATATTTCATCAAGTTTTTCCCTGCCCAGCTCTCCAGCCTGTCCAGGTCTCTCTGGATGGCAGCACGGCCTTCTGGAGTGTCAGCCACTCCTCCCAGCTTGGTATCATCAGCAAACTTGCTGACAGTGCACTCAATTCCCTCATCCAGGTCATTTATGAATATATTGAATAATACTGGTCCTAGTACTGACCCCTGAGGGACTCCACTAGACACAGGTCTCCAACTCGACTCCGCCCCATTGACCACTACTCTCTGGCTTCTTCCCACCAGCCAGTTAATAATCCATCTCACTACCTGCTCATCTAATCCGCACTTCCTCAATTTATCAGCTATTAGGTATCTTCTCTAATCTAGAAACATTGCAATTCTTATTCATCCTTTTGAAGTGGTTTCAGGTGCCCACAAGCCTGAGTAACAAGCTGTGGGCTCCTCTGACATACTCCTGGTTTTAGGCATGTGAAGCAAAATCTCAGGGACAAATACATGCACTAAATTTAAATCCTTGATTACACCTTGGTGAAGGATTCTTTCAGGGTCACCTCCATCTCCCACTTTAATGAATAGCAGTAATGACAGATATTACACATTTTCTCAGTTAATTATGTGACTAGTTTATGTTTTACATTCTAGTTGATTAACAATGCAACATGTGAAAACGCAGGTTAAAATATTCCTCACCAGAGGCTTGGCTGCCTCATTACTTCCCTGCAGATGCTGCAGCCACTGGACCTGACACCAATTTCTAGATCTTGGTGTGAGAAGATCCATCAGTCAAGTTTGTGCTCCCATGACCTGGAAGGTAACCCCCAGATACCTTCCTAGAGGAAAATCCAGCACAGTTGGAACAGTACAAAACTTCTCTCCAGGACACCTCAACGTCACCGAGTGGAAAACAAATGAAGGCAGCAAGCAAATACAATTGACAGGTTACAGCTTTGACAAAACAAGAGCCAGACCCCAGTAAGTAAACCCCCTTCAGCATACCTGTCAAAGCTGACAGGAAGACTGTCACCTCTACAGAAATCACGAAGAAATGACGCTGCAAATGCTCTACCAAGAGGTCAAAGTGCTCTCCAGACATAATGCAAGAAACCTGGGAGTCCACTGTGCCCACAGCAGGTCTCAGTGGCTTGAGAAGGTAGATGGATAAGCCCTGATGGATCTGAGCAACAGTCCTCTCAAGCCAGGGAGCGAAGCTAACGGCTCCTGTGATGACTTCTGGAGTTCCAAGAGCAAAATGAGGCAATGAACAATAAAGGCAGAGGCAATGGCAGCACCTGAAAGCCTTCAAGGTCTGCATGAGAGTGTGAAGGAATTTACGCACAATCTCAGAGTAAAGACATGTTAGCAAAGTGGGTATCAATGAAGCCAGGAACAAGTTTTACACCAAACAGTCAGTACTTCCAAAGGCCTTGGAGGAGAAGTCTGCTCTGGAGTCAGAAACAGGATGGGAAAAAAAGAACAAGATGAAGTCAGACAGGCAGGATCGACAGAAGCCCAGCTTCGAAGCTTTATCTCTGGAGGACACTGAACGAAATCTAACAAAATGCTTTGCCAAAGAAATCCCACTTTCAGTTTTCTCGGAGGGAGGCCCAGCAAATCTGAAGCACATGCTGGGTGCCTGGATGGGGCTCTGCTGCAGGCTGCTGAGGGACCCATGAGCAGCACCACATCTGCTTAAAGAGCAAGAGATGGCGATAAGATCAGCAGCACCACTCAAAATGAGGCATGACACACTGAGGTTTGTATAATGCCATGTTTAATGAGCTCCTGAAGTGCTGGGAATGGCCAGAGGAGATGGGGAAAGCAAGCTACTGAGGAATGTCTTGGGGCTTCCCCACAAGAAGCTGAAGCTGAAACGGTACCAGATGAGCCTAAAAGTAGTTTTTCAGATCAATGTGCCAGGTGTTCAGCAACAGCGTATGTGTTCTGCCCACCTTCCTCCCTCCCATCATACCTCCTCCACAGAGGGAAAGTGGAACAAACTTTAACCATGGCATTTCTACAGCACCCGAAGTTCCTTTTGGAGAGCTATAGAAGGTAGCCTGAGCAGTAAATATGAAACTGGCCAGGGCTTGCCTTGTTGTCCAGTTTAGCACATGCCGGGGTCCATATGTTTAACCTCAAAACAAATCTGTAATGCAAAAGCCTCTAGGTTCCCACAAGCTCCATCTCTGATTAGTACTTGCTGACAGAGTTGCATCCTGAAAGCAGAACTGAAAAAAAGGATCTCAGCCTGGCTCTACTCTCCAGGCAGTTTGGGTCAAGTCACTTGGTCGGGTCACTTTAGTTTCCCTCTTCCAAACAGGGAGTTGATCACAGTATCCCCATCTTACAGAGGAAAGAGAGAACTGCCTCAGTTCCTGACCCCAGGTCCTACAGACTTCACTGGCCAGCCTTCCATGATCTTAGTTCCTGGGAAAGGGTGGCAGGGCCTCTGGAAAAGGGACCAAAATGAATCAATGTTTCTCCCTGCTGCCCTCCTCACCCACACAGCAGTGGCACACTTGTGGCTTCCTACAACTGCCTAGTAGAAGGGATATTTTTGCTTTTTCCACTCCATCTGCCTCCCCACCTGGATGACTTCCCACCTGTAAATATTAGCTTTGTAATGTCAATGACTCCAACTGGTCCACAAGTGTGGTGAAACCACAGGGAATGGCTGGCACCTCGCATACCTCACTCATTAGAAGCAACCCTGCTTGTGAAGGCAGGACATGGGCAAGGCTTGCTGGAGTCTCAGACCAAGCCTCTCACTCCCCCAGGATTTTTTCTTAAGTGTTTCATTTGCAAAGAGGCCATTGCATGACATTCAGCTCTTGCTTTGTTTATGAAATCTGAAACTCAGATCAAGCACTAGCTGGGCTGAAAAGGTCAGTTTGCCTGTTCGCAAAGTCCCTCCATCTCTTTCCATCAGAAGACAGACCTGTTGCAGGGAAACAAGCCTCTGGTGAGGTCTGGATGAAATACACAGTATCTGGGCTGCAAAGGAAGATGAAGATGCAAGGAGAAAGGTGGAGAAGCTGGGCACAGGGCTCTGCCAAAACAGAAAATTGAGACAGACTTGATTTGATGACCTCCCAATTACCCCAAAGCCAGGGCTAACTACATCTCCTTGCTTCTGCAGCAACATCTCCCTTTCAAATAAGAATGACCAAACATAGGATTTACAGCACTGTCATACATCGAGGGCTATGGGGCATTTTAGGAAATTAAGAGAAATTATTCCACAGGTTAATCACTTGGCCTGCACTTCAAGTAGTTAAAACAATTCTTTAAATAACCTGTCCTTACAGAGGCACACAAACACACATCCACACAGAGAACAGCCCTTCAGTTCCTCAAGGAAACACACCTTAAGCATGAATTTTTCACTGTATCTTCCAAACTTTATCTTCCTCATCACTTAGGGCCAAGAAAACACCCCCATAGTGATGACCAGTCTGAAATCTTTTTTGCTGTCACTCATGGTTTTTGGTTTGCATTCCAAAGCAAGACTCTAAATCCAGAAATGTATGACATGAAACAAGCTGGGGCCATGAGCTGGGACCAGAACAGGCACAGCAGGACTGAGCCACCTGGCCTAAACTAAAGACCATCAGGGAAACACAGGGTTTAGGGTTTGGGTGCGGACTCATTTCTCCCCCAAAAACCCCTCTTTAATTCACAGGCTGTGCCTGAGAAGAGTAACCCTGTAGAGAAGTGCCACTTAACTGTCTTTCTCGATCCTTTCTCCTTTGAAAGTGGTGAGTAGCTGGTAGGAAACTACAGTGAGAGGGAGCGGGAGCTGCAGCAGTCTCCATGAGAACACAGAATGTTAACGGGCGTATCCTTGGGAACCCTGGATGCCTCGGAAACTCCAATGATCTCTTTTGCTGTATTTAAGGTTGTACTGACCTCTGTCACATAAAACACATGGCCATGCTCAGGCACACGTAGACGTGCAAGCACTTGCACAGCCAGAGGACGACCCATGAAGGCAATGAATCTCCTCTGCAAAAGAAATGAGTGACGCTGCCCCAAGCACTCCTCAGCAGTGCCTCTGGACACCCCCTGCCCCACTGCTGGGGCTGGGGGCTGGCGGTACATGCCTGATCTCCCACTGTCTTCACTGCAACTTTCTTTTTAAGCAAGGTCTAACAGGACAGAGGCCAGTTCATCATGCAGAGAAGCAGCTTGTCTGCCCAAGTAAGGATAGCGTAGGTGATGCAGAAAGCTCTTGCTAACACAGAAAGAAAACCCAATTTAGGCGTGGGGATAAACTACATGAAGGATTTCGGAGCCTTGAAGAGTAAATATCCAGGAGCTCAGGAAAGGATATCTACTTGAGAAAGAAGGATATAAGGCCCTTGTGTGCGATGAAGATGCTCAGGGATACCAGTAACTGCCTACTCCCCCTCAAAGCTCTAAAAGAAAATAAATCAGAGGAAGGGAAGTCATTAAGAGAAAGAAAACAATAAAAACTTCCACCTGTATCAGCAGAACTCCCTGGCTACCATCAGTCTCTCCCCCAGGTTTGTCTTTTGCGCGGGATATGATTATTTATTGACATATTTATTTATTCAGCTCTGTAGTGCTTAACACCATGGCTGCTGGGCTTCTTGTACTAGCAAGACTAGAGCATGACAGAAGAAGAGCAAAGCTGACCCTGGAGATCCAGTATGACACATTCCAAATGCCTTCTACAGTGCATCCTGAGGCATGCTACTGCTGTGATGGGGTATCGAGCTTCAAAAACAGCCTCTAGGCAGATATAGCCCCACAGCCAGACTGGTCATACAAGCTCCTCTTTGACCAAGAAAGAGCAAGTAGGTGACAGCTTCAGTGGGGTGTACAGTGAAAGACAACCCTTGGTGTAACTTTGCTCCAGACTGCTCGGTACTTTTGAGACCCTGAGCACCACCCTGCAGAGACACAGACACTTAAGCACGCCTCAGGCCATGTACGACTGCGCCCTCTCCTCACTACCAGTAACTGCCCTGTGCAGCGCAATTGCTGAAGCCAAACCTACAGTATCGACAATCCACTAGAAAGGAGAGCTGGCTACAGACGACAGACTAGCTAAAGGGGCTGTCAGGCCTCCTTCTCATCCATAATCCTACCTTTCTGAACTGACATGTTGCTATGTATTGACTCCATCTCTTCCATAACTGCCTTTTTGGCACTATTATTACAGCTGTTTTGCAGCCATGCCTGTTCAACCCAGAGCACTTGGACTCTTTCCTTTTCCTACAGCAAGGAAATAAGGAGGATTCAGCCTAGATGCAACGGGACAACGAGTTCAGAATCATCAATGCACACAGCCAAGCTGTCCACAGTCACACCTACGGGTTTCAAGTAATGATGAAAAAGAAGTCTGGCCAAACTGAGTCACAGGGAAAGAAGAGTTTCTGGGAAAGTAAGCTCTGTGTTATTTTCTCACAAGGAGCAAATATACCGCTGTTTCCACAGGATCCAGAAAAAACAAATTAGTAACATCTTGTGGTCAATCACAAGAGCTTTCCATAGGTCTAGGAGAACCTTGGGCATCTTAGCTTTATCTGACATCAGAACAACTGGGGAAAAAACCAGCCTGGGGTGGGTCTATGGTTGTTGGCAGAGCAATTGTGAAAATCCTAGTAAATTATGAGAGGGGCGTAACTCCAAAAAAAAAAAAAATCAAACCCAGCTAGGGGAGTTTAGTACGAAAAATCCTGTGAACTTTAATCAGACCTTATGTACTTAAAACTCACAGAGAGCTTTCCAATATTCATATGGATGAAGAGACTGGAAACTAGATTCAGCAAAAGTACAGTAAGTGGGCAGAGAATTTCAGGGGGAAGGGGTGAGTTTACACCCTATATAAATACCCAATTAATTTGAAGTTCTCCTTTGTGGACATACTCCTTGGGTTTGGTCATTTTTCATATCTGAAAATAGCCATGCTTCCCTCTGTAGTCCTTCCTGGGCTCATGGGAGATTGAAATGAGTCACTGGGGGACCAGCTGAGTCATCCAGCCAAAGCTTGGAAAATGATGCAAAATTGGTCATCACATCCACAACTAAAACGTGGATGACGGCAGCCCTCCTAGCAACCAGCCATGCATTAGGCAGCGAGGGCTGGAGATCACTGCCATTATGAGCCATTGTTTTAAGCCAGACAGAAGGTGGCCTTAAATGAAACTAGTACAATGCAAAACAAGCGCTGACCACTGGTTCTGCATCTGACACAATGCCCTTCTCCATTCAGTTTCCCCATCCCAGCTGCATTAAGAAAAAGGGAGTTCCTTTTCTCAGAAAAGGCCGCCTCCATCTTCCAGATCACAGGCAATTTCTAGACAATTTTACAACTTCTATGAACCAAAGACCTAATTCACTGCGGTTCTTTAGAGTATCATCAAATCTTAACAAAACCTGTTTTAATACGCAAATAACTATGACCTTTTAAGAACACAGGTCTGTATTTCATTTTTATGTCTTTTATCTTTAAAACAAAAGGAAAGGGGGTAAATTTTCTGTGCTTTTGGGCACAGAAAATGTATTTACCTAACAATTTTTTTTTATGGTGATTATAAAAGTTTAGCAAGTAAATTCAGTGTTCAGTGTGTGACTGTTAGACCTGGCTTGAGGAGCTGGACAGACTGTAAGCAGATGCGGTGCGAGGTCCTTTGCCCCACACACCACTCAGACAATGAACCAAAACCTTGCATTTGGGCACAAAACAAACAACTCTCATCCTGACCAGCTGCCCAGCCCTCCTGAACCTGCTGTAAAACAGCACACTCTGTCAGGCACGTCACTGACACACCTGAACAGGCTAAAAGTGCCAACTGGACCTCAGTCCTCCAAACATTAGTCACAGGTGTGAAGTTTAAAACAGATGTATTTATACCAGCACCTACAAAATCAATGTCCCACAACAGTCATCTTTATCTCTGTCCCCCTTTATGGAACTCTGGCAAAAACAGAAAACAAAATGTAGCTGAGTGACAAAAGCCAATGAGGGCCATGAGAAGCCCTAATATTAACTATTATGGAAATATTTCCTTTGCAGAAGAGACAAATTAAAGGGAGAAAATGTAGCTCTAGAGCAACATTAACAGCAGTTAGATCTCTAGAGCAAACGCCTGTTCTCCCTGTGCTGTCATGGAAGAGCAACACTGACTTGGAAGGGCTGGGTCACGCTGCACAGCGGCTCAGGCAAGTCCACCTCGGCACAGCTCACCATCGCCTTGCAAAGCGCATGTCACACGCTACCACTAAGCCAAGCGTGGGGGACTCCAAAGCAGCAGGCAGTTACGGGAACAGCACGTGTGGCAGCTCAACAGTGCAGGTCCCTCTGTGGCTCACCCAGAAAACCTGCTGGCTTGAGGTCGCTAACCACACTCCTCTCACCTTTCCCAAGCAGCGGCGAATGGCACTGAGGGACTGCACGTGAAACAGCACCAAACAGATTTTCATGAAACTGCTCTAAATTTCCCAACTAATGATGCTACTCCTGCTTTGTCTTGGTCCTTCCCTCCAGCTCATCCCTGGGTTTCAGCAAGGTCATGATGCACCCACCTTGCTATGCCCCTGCTCCCAACCCTCTGCACCTTCTCTCCTTTTTCCTTTGCCAAAAAAAAAGAAAAAAAAAAAGGCACTGAGAGGTTCAGATGAGCATCAGAGAATGAAGGCCCCAACAAGCCAGTGCAGTGTTTGACCCTTAGGGAAGACGAATGTCAAACAGAAGCAGGTCAGGTGTAACTGGACATCTAGTCTTTTAAAGGCTTGGTAGTAGAGACTCCAAGCTGTTCAAATGAAATGATAACTTACTCCATGCTCTGCAGGGCCAGAAAATAAATATGAAACTGGATCTTGGCAGCACCAGTAGATCCCAAAATTGATCCTCCTGCTTTCTGCCCTGCCTGTTCCAAGGAACATGCTATTCCTGGAGGAGTTTTAAAAAATAAAGCCCAAGTGTTCTCATGTCCTCCCCACTTCCCAAAGCCAATGCAAGAAGCTCACTTGAGTGGCCCTCCCACTCACGGCACCCTCTGGGTCCTGGCACTTGCTCACAGCCCAGCACTGGCACAATGGGCTGCCCTGGTACCAACCACGAGCAGTGCAGCAAACACAGTGTGCAGCTCAGCACACGCGAGCTACAGTAAACTTGTCAGACTGTGTTAGACATGAATCATATGTATTGCCACAACAGCAACACAGAGTGTGCAGCCTTGCTACAACAAACAAACAAACAAAATTCCTAAGACATCCCAAAACACAGATGTAGGTAAATGGCCACTCTCCTGAGGCTGCCAGTACAGTTATGCTACAAGGCTTGCCTGAAAAATATATACCCTCTTGATGTGTGACACTTCAGAAATGCTTCAGCATGCCTGTAGCAGGGAGCCAGGGGAAAGCAGGAGTAACACGCAGGCTCTTCTCACTGGGAGCCTGGACCCTGACCCAGCAGACACCTGGGTTGCTGGGGATGCTGGAGGTGTGAGAAAGCGCTTGTAGCAAAGGCTGCTCATCAGTCACCAGGGGCTGTGGTTGCAGAGGTTGCTCAGGGTCTTTTGGAAAACACATCTCCAAGTGCACTTAGCCAGCTGAAGGTGCTGCCTTTCTTACACCAGCAGGGAGGTTGTGCTGGAGAAACAGTAATGCCTTTTCCTGCTCAGGTCCTCCTGGAGTCCTTGGTGCAGCCATGAGACTGAAGCATGGAAGTAATGCTATAAGTGCACCTGAGGGGTTTCCATGCTGCCCCTACCCTTCAGGGTAGCCTTTGCAGTGGATGTGAGATGGCTGCTCCATCCATGCTTGCAGGCCACCAAGACTCTGTTCTTCAAGGCAACCAAGAAATGAACCAGTCCACTAATAACTAGACTTTGGATGTCTAGTTATATCTAGCTATAGAATGTCTATGGATATATGTATATTTTTCACTTGTATCACTGCAATACGGTGAATGGGGACATTGACCATTTTACCATTCTGTTTGCCCCGCTGCTCTTTAATGATCTCACTGTGTCATCTCTTAAGCCACAGTCCAAACACTTGCAGACACACTTCACCTTTTAACCAGCAACTGTAAGCTTGTGACCCAAGAAATGTATCAGGCAGACAAAAGCAAAGGGGAAAGGCCTAAGGGCAGTTTGTTTGCTTTTCCGGGAGGATTCAGACCAGAGACTTCAGCTTCTCCAGGCCAAGACAGTATCTGCATCAGAAAACATTCTATAAATTCGTTATTTAACTGTTCCCCTAGGGCAGCCAGCTAGACCCTCACGCTACGGGCACGTGGGCCTGTGTCTGAGTTTAAGCACATGAATTGTCTTAACTGACTTCAGCAGGACAACTCATGCATTGAACACTAACCACATGTGTAAGCATTAGCAGGATCAGGGCATTAGTCATTAGTCATCTCCCCTTGTTTAATGCAAGGGGGTTTGTATAGAAAATAAAAGCAAAAAACCCCCACAAAACTTGTGGATACAGTTCAGGAATCCGAGTCATACTTGAACATAAATTAAACCTCTCTCCCCCACACTCCCTTTTTTAAAAGTAAGTAATTTTCTACCAGTTAAGTATTTGGTCTGCTGTTAACTGATTTCAAAATAAATCCTGTGGAAAGTTGAGTCTCCAGCACCCATGCCCACCCCAGAAGCTGTACACTCTCAGAAGACCTACACAGGCATTCCGCCGGTTTTCTTCTCCTGGATTTTCTTCTGGATTTCTCCTTCCCTTCTTTCTTCATGACTAGCAATATGTGTAGTCAAACACACTCTCTGCTTTCAGTAGAGTTTGTCTGCTGCTGCTGCTGCACATTCTCCACCTGGAGTGAAAACTCCTCTTCATGACACCACGTTGTCACTGCAGCCAATGGTGATGTCACAGACCGAGTATTGTGACTTCAGCTGGAAAAGGAGCAGCGGGAGCAGATGAACTCTGAAAACAAAGATATTGTTTTGCTGTAAACAGCCTTCACAGAAAAAAGGGAAAAAAATAAAAGAAATATAGATAAATATATAATAAATATAGTTTTCTCAAAGAAGTATACATAAATATACAATAAATAGAGTTTTCTCTAGGCAGATCTCTCCAAGTCCCAACTAGGTACTAAAAGGTTCATAATTCTGTTCCTGTTCCATTAAGAAACAGGGCCCTTATAAGCTTTTGAAATAAACATTTTCTATCCTTTTTTAAAATTTTGTTTTTAATACCTTCGTATCCCGCCGTTGTCCCAGAATAAGCAAACATCATTGCTGTGTAAAGAAACAGGTCTCAGGAAATAATGTACAGTGTGTTTCCAAACGCTTCATAAATCCACAGGCAGCTCGCAAATACTGCCTGCATTCCTGTGTGAGGGTGGTTGTTTTTCATATAAGTCACGTATTAATGTAATTTGAAAAAAAAACTTAACCCCATTCAATCACATCCCCTTCCACCTTTACACTGAAACCCAGAGGTTATAATTACACCCAGGAGCAGGAATAAATTAAAACAAGTGCTGGTGCTGCCTTGTACTCTATTTCGGACAGAAAGGTGATCCCATCTACCCTGCCTTATGTGCTCTGTCTAACTCAGAACGGGGCTGGCTGGCAGGCAAAGGGGCAAAGAGTAGGTTTTCATGAGGTCAGAAATGAAAATGAGGTTATTTTCAGAGGTCAGAAATGGAGTAACACACCCTGTGTCCTAACACGCACCAGATCTTCAGAGGGGGGACATTATCTCCACTACCTCCTCTTCTGCCGCCCGGGACATCTTCAAGCTGTGGCTCTTCATGAGCTCAGTGGAGGGGAGGAGGAGGGAGGGCACATGCACTCCATGTGTTAGACACTTTCCACCCGTTAGTAAGTGTTACTTAAAAAGTAGCACACCATGACAAAGTCAACAGTGGCAATTTGGGTGTCAAACACCAGAGGTCAGGGCAACAGACTGATGCATTGCAGCAGATGAGCCCTTCCCATGGTAACGGCTCCTTTTTCTCCAAAATCCCTGCTCCAGAGCAACTGCTTCTCTCACTAAGGTTACGGGTGATGGGACACTGGTGGTGATCCACGCTGCGCGTAGGTACAACCTGGAGGTGACCAAAGACACCCGCACCAGTGGTTTCCCCAGTGTGCAAGCGGACACTGCGTGAAGCAAGACCAAGTGATTGCGGCCCCCTCATTCCCCTCTCACAGGGCCCTCAGCTGAAGGAGGACCACCTGCTCTACCTCACCTTCTCCAGGGCTTTAACAGGGCTGAGAGATCTCAGCTCAGAGCTACACACTGAAAGCTGCCAGTTAAAAGGCATGCCTCCTTTTGGAGGAGTCAATAGCAGGGAATGTGAAAGGCATTTGCTACTAAACGGAAAAGAAACAAAAAAGAGAAAGAAAGAGAAAGAGAAACTATCCTTGCTTGCTAAAACACAATTGCCTCATGCTTGAACAACTGTAAACGCCAGCCAGTGGTGGCAGACCAATGCCTTTCGTGACAAACCTTTCTGAAAATTCACATGCAGAAGAAAGGGATATGTTGGTAGGACTTCAGTTATCAGCTTCTCAGGGGACACCACAAATAACAAGCAGTTCCCTCCTCAAAGTACCCTAATGGCATCCTAGCTTTACAAAAAAGGATGCTTGAATATTTTTTCTGAATTATAAACTTGCCATGCATAGTCAAAATTATAAAGAAATATAGGACATTTTTAAGAGAAACTCCATGGGGAAAAGCAACTTTGAAATAGCCAAATGACAATTATGAAAACCACATCAAGAAGAGGCTCTTGTGCATGGGCTCTAGGGTTTAGGGATTTGAAGAAAATGTGCATCCTGGTTTGACTCATAATGTAGGCAGAGAATGAGCAAGTTTCCTCAACTTGTACAGCTCAGTGAGTATGTTCCCATGCTGAAGTGTAACTTTTTAAAGTTAGTATACAGCTGTCTTGCATCTCATAGCTCCTGGCTCATGTCAATCTATGCTTTCCACTCTCACCTCCTCTGTAGCATCAGAGCAACTGGCTGACTCCCAACCTAAAGCGGTGCTGAAGAAACAGCCGATACTACCACGACACAGGCAAACTTCTGCTGAAGCGTGCATCCCAGCCAGCCAGTAGCTTGCTCATTTGTGGCATGATCATGAATTTGACTTCAAATCCTCAACCAGAGCCTCCTCCTCCCCTGCTGCTGCCCACATACAACTCTGAACTAGTAATGGGCTGTGGGCAGTGCTACTTCCTTCTACCTGAGGAAACATATATGGGTAGAAAAGCAAAATATAAGAAAGTGTATAAAAGCAGTGGGATTTGGGGATGATTCTGCCTGTGAGTGAGGGCTGGATCATTTTCCCAAGCTTAAAGATGACAGTTGTCTTGTTCATGTACCACTCAGGATTTCTACAGGACAGGACCCATGAGAGAGAGTGACCAGAACTGCGAGTACCCAGGGTAAAACCAGTAAAAAGCCTTCCCACAAGGCCCACAGCAAAAAGCAATGGGATGATCTTGTCTTTCTTTAAAATAACTTGCAAGCCTGTTGGTTTGTGGCATTGCTGTTTAATGACACAGCATTATTATAGAAAAACAGCATAAACCAAACAGTTGTCATAAGGGAAAAAAAGACATCTTAGTTTGCTTTTTCCCCCTATCCCTGGCTTCTCTCTGTCTTGAAGGTCACACATGCTCCTACACGCAATGCCTGGACGCAAGGCTTCACCAAGAATTTTCCTCACTGATGACCAAAGGCACCAGGCGTTTCCCTGTCTCTTTTTCCAAGAGCAACGGCTGTTTATTATTCCTCATGCCCACTCCGCACGACAGACAACTACACAGAAAACAGCAAAAGGTGAAAGCAAGAATATTTAAAGCTGCAAATCAGGAATGCAAGGCTTAGAAAACCTCAGCTTTATGACTGCCTGTGCAACCTTCCTTCAGCCCTCTTTCCTGCCGGTGTACGGTGGCAGAGCTGTTAATCACATAATCACAGGCTATTTTTCTACAGGACCTTGGCCTCACCCAGTACAGCAGGATCTAGGGTGCTCACCCAGCAAGCAGCCAGCCACTGGTTGGTCCTCTCTGCATTGTTCGAGGTGTGGCCCCAAGCCTTGTTTACTAGGTACCTGCCACGCTCTGCTCTGCAGACGGAATTAGTAATTTACTCATGGGCTTTCTGACAGTATGCATCATTAAAGTAACTGAATGTTTCACAAACATAAAGGAATGTATTTTCACAATGCCCTCATAAAGTAAGACACTGTATTATCCATATGTCATGAGCAGAGAATTGAGGCACAGAGAGATTAACATGAAATGCTTCCACTAATTTTAACTGCCTAATTGAAACTCTTAGGTCCAAATTCTTCTGAGACTTGTATTTGTCTGGTAAGGATGTGGCAACAACCATTTTCCCAAGGTTTAAACTTGACCAAGTTTGGCCTGATGTTCTTGAATACAGCAGAAGTGGTGCTTCTGACATACATAGCATGGAAATTTTATTGTGTTGTTAAGGTGGGGGCTTGTTTTCCCATTTATTTGCACACTTTTTATATTTAACATTCATCAAAAATTTCCATAGCTGTCTAAGAGAGTTGTTTGCTAAATATACATTCTGAGGCAGATAGCTGGGATGGAAAATTTTAGCCAAGAGAGTTTAAGTTTGGTAAAGTTGTGAACAACTCAAAAGAGGGTCTTGTATTAGGGAAGCTGTTAGATGGCCTCAACAGCAGGTCACTGCCATGACATACACATTTCTTCCTCTTGGATGATATTATCCAGCTGTTGAAGAAACCACACAGGCCAGATGTTACACTAACAGAATCATGTCAAACTTAAATGCAAACTGTAACTAAAGCTTTATTTCATATCCTGGTTTTGTTCAGATAAACAAGATTCATTTATTTTAATCTTAATCCACAACTGAGTTTTGTTACTCAGTTCCAAACAGCAAGTTTTGCTTAGAGCATGAACGTCACCTTTCCTCCTGTTCTCTCAGAAGGAAAAAGCAAGTTAAGTGTCAAGCACTGTAGGCAGCACTGGTCATAGGACTGACAGATGGACAGTACTCAGAGGTAGCGACTCTCACATTGCTATAAATAGATCCCTCCCCTGATTATTTACAGGGAAATTCACAAAATCTTAAAAAAAAAAAAAAAAAAGGCCCATCTGAAAATTGCAGGCAGTGATTTATCTGTGTGAACACCAGGAAAGACAGACTGACAAAAAGACAGACATATGGTGGAAAAAAACATTTAAAAATCAATCAATCACTGGTGCCAGCCTTCTTCAGAGCAATCAATTATTTTTAGAGATACTTTTGCAGAAGCATAAAATCCAACCTTGCAACTGTCCACCAAGCATGCGCAGGACTCAGAGGGAAACAGAGTGAGACAATATGGGAGCTGGCAGGAGAATCGGTTCCTCCATCACCTTGTGAATGTGCAAGGACAACCCCGGGGTTAACTCATGATGATTCCTCTTTTGACACCCAAGCTGTATTCCTGGAGAGGATGTTATAAACTGCCCTTCCCCTAGACACATACCATACATGCACACAGACTGTTTCTCTGTCCTGCACTGAAAATTCTCACTATACATCCCTGCTTTTCAGCTAGCAATGTCTCCTGACTGCACTAACATTGACTAATTTAGTATTTTTAATTACAGAGGGATTTACAGCACTGCACTACAGCACTCTGTTTTATTATACCCACTGTTTCTACTGGGTCTGGGTACGCTCTACATACAAAGTTGCACATTAGACAAATTACATCGCACACTAAGTAAATCTCTCTCTAGAAACAGGATTAGACAAAGAGGCAAAACTTCCTCATTCCTAGTGCATAAATTAATACCTCTAAAATCAATATGAAGTAAGAGCTCCACGTCAATTTACGAAAAAACAAAAAATTTAAACATTCCCCACAATGACTCACATCTCTTTAGGAGATGCATTCTTTTTCCCCTATTTTGCTTAATAAATAAAACAGCTGGTCTGAGGAATCAGGTCAATCAGTGTCTGGAAAAAGCCCCATTAAAGCTGCTATATAACCTAGTTTCTCAAGCTGTGTGAGGCATCCTACTATTGGAGCCGAAGAAGTCTATGCAGAGACAGATTCTGGCCCTTCAGGGTTATGGAGGATATTTCCTGCAAAAGGTAGCAGTAATTGCATCTTGCAAACATCTAAGGAGCTAGTCTCTGAAGGAGCACAACAAAGACAACACAATGCATCCAGACCTATACATTAAATATGGCTAATGATCTCAGACATCCAAGTTGAGGACATCCAACAAGAGGAGATGGGAAAGGAATAGGTTTTCACATACGGTCAAATCTCCTTAAAGCAAGCCCACCTCTCTGCTGACACAGAGGGTGACAGCATCTCTTCTCACAGTGTGGACCATGCCACATCTGTGTAGTCCTGTCCCTCCCACATCATGTGGAAGGCTGAATCTGGCAGTGCCTCTGGGCACAGAGCCTATTCCAGTGCAGGAAGAAACTCCCTAGCATCAGCCTTCCTCCTCCTGCACTGCACACCGCTGTCCCTGTGACACCCAGGCCCTGGTTACCCTGGAAAATGTAACTCTTCCTTTCTTCTACAGGTATGAAAATGTTTTGCAAAGGGTATCACAATCCACATCTCTAGAGACAAAGACGGAGCCAGAAGAAAGTAAAGTGACTTGATAAGGCTTAAAGAGCAAGGCAGTGGCAGAACTGGGAAATGAAACCTCCTGAACAACAACTCTAGGTTTTAGCTTCTTAAATAAGGATTCTCTTTCCTCATTAAAAAAAAATAAAAATGAGAAGAGAGGAAGGAATATTCTGCAGACACAATGAACTTGGCCCTCAGAGGGCTAATGACCTGAAATACTTTCTTTTTTTCTTCTCACCTCCATTTCCCCTGGTAAAGTTACTGTAACTTCAAGGACTGTCTTTCTTTACTGGTCTACTTTAACCTAGCGTGTCAGCTCAACATCCTTTTCCCAGCCTTCTGAAGCCAGAGACCGTCCTTCCCAGAGAGGAGATTACCTTCTTGCTTTCAGTCCCACTGATGTCTTCACAATGCCCTGGACTGGGACCACTCCGCTTTCTGGATAGCGCTGAGGGACACCGAAGTCCTATCCACTGGTCTCAGCCTGCAGCACGTGGCAGCCTGAAAGGGTACCCTGGAGGTAAAACCTGGTTGTTCTCTATTAATTTTTCATTTCAAGAATGGCTCCAGGGAAAGGAGGGAGATATAGGTCAGAGACTTTGGGGGCTGATTAGTAACTCTGTACAACTTCTTTTCTTTTTTTTTTTTTTTTCCCTTCCAAATTCAGAAACAGAGGGTTTTCCCTCTCTATTTCTCATTTACTCCTTGAACATCATCGGCATTAGTCAGCAAACCCCTGCTATTTCCCCCATGAGCCCTTCACACTTGCAGAGTGACTAACCCTTCTCTCTACACACTTCAGCTCCAACAGTTGCATCTGCTTTTCCCCCAAGAAAAGTGGGTCTCCGTGTTGCAGGCATGCAGTACTCCCCTGCGGTCACTGTGACATCCACCGCCACTGCCACACAGCTGAAAACACCACGGTTTTCCTATGCACAGAGCTGAAGAGCCAGGAAGGGATGGCAGGGCCTGCATTCAGGTCACTTAACTCACCATCACACCAGCAGTGTCCATCAAACTGGGAAGCAGTTAACTAGTGCCCCAAGCACGGGCATGTGGAGAACACAATGGAGGAAGCCTGAAGCAACTTGGCTTCTCTTCGCAGCCCTGCCAGGAACCTGCGCTGTCCGGTCACATTGCCTTCAGGCGCCTGTATTGGCCTTTGTTTCCTGGAACCAAGAGACTCTGCCCTTGTCGAGGCACCTGGTGCCTGACACAGCACGCAGAAGGTCTCAGCTGGGCTTCTGAGGCATGAATGCAGGGTGAGTAAAAACCTAGCTGCTCGTGACTCAAGGCCGCCTCATCAGAGCATGACAGAAGGCTCCTCCTGGCCAGGTGGGCTTGCACAAGATGTCCACCCACATAAACACTCACGGGGGACCTCCCATGCAGCTCATGTAGGCATACCCACAGACCTTCCCACACTTTATGCTTGGCACCGCGCTCAAGCAGACAGCGAAGTTGTTGTGTTCACCTTTCCAAGGTGATGCCAAGAGTCCACAGACTGCTCTCCTCTATGCCCAGCATGCAAAGAGGACTCCTTGCTCCCAGGGCAAGGCCATGCCTTCAGGCTATGGTAGATGCTAACTCCAGCCACCCTTAATGGGAATGGGAACGACCCACATCCAGAGTGGAGCAGTCAGTAAGGATCAGTGGCAAAGCTTGCCAACTTGGTGCCAGAGAAGTCTGTCCCCCATTTGACCTTTCCACCCCAACCCTGGCACTGACCCCACTCCCCTCGCTATTACCTCCATCCCCATTGTAGGAGAGCCTTCTGCATCGCTGTGTAGGGAGGCATGAAAATAAACCACCGGCTCCAGTGCCACACTCCCTCCTGACAGATCTGTTTCTCTCTTCTTAACTGTTTCCAAGTGCCTGGCTGTTTTATAATCCCCACTGAGCATTCCCTTAACTCCTTCCTCACTGAGCCCTTCCATCCTCCCTCGCCCGCTCTCTCTTAAAAGGGAGAGAAAGCCAAGGCGAGGTAGGGGGTAGGTACAGAAAGCGAAGGAGGGGGCCTGAATCAAAGAAGGAACAACTGAATCAAACTGCACGTATAACACAACCACTAAATTAGTCATTTCCCCAGCCTTCTCTTATGCAGACAACTGACTCTTCTATTAAGATACTTTTTTTTCTCCCTGTGGATATTTGTGTACCTTAGAAGCTTACTTCTTTGCTAATCTCCTCCTGCTTTTTCATACCATGAGGTCATATGCTTCTGCTGTAGCACAATTTTAAATCACACAGCAGCTTGCCCTTTGAGGTCTGAACCGAAATCGCTTTCTTAGATCACAAGTAAATATGAGTTGATGGCTTCATGCCCAGTGTCAACACCACCTCATTTATGCATATTGCAAAATCCAAGAAGAATTGAGTGCGGGTATCGCTTCCGAGTGGAAAGAACCTTGGCACTCACCGCAAGGGCTGTAAGAGGGCTGCGTGGAGGAGCTCGGGCAGAGGGGACAAGGCCTCCTCATTTTCAAGACATAGGACTTTGCAACTGCCCTGCAGGCAAGAGCCACAGACGCTAAAGGCTGTGGATTGCACGTGTGTGTGCATGCATGTCAGAGAGCACAGGTGGTGGGGGAGAGGGAGATACCCATCTGAGACATTTTAGGAGACCCATGGGTAAGGGCTACACCAGGATAACCACAATGTACTGCAGGTCGCTGTGTGCCAAGGTATTCCAGCAGCACAGAGTGGGACAAGTACGGTGACCCAGCAGCTTTGGCTTTCATAACCAAGATTACATGCAAAGCAACGTCACAGAACACTCTTGGTGTATACACTGCTCCTGTAAGAAGGTGAATAAAGAACATGGGGGGAAAAAGCAATGGCTTTCACACATCCCCTCTGAAGTGGGAACGTGACACCTGCAGCTGGCTGCTGCTCTTTCCTCAAAGCCTACAGCTGCTTCTTCCAGTGTCTTGAGGTTACCCCTGACAAGTTACACTTAAAAGTTTCCTAAGGTATCTTCTTCTCTGACAAAATGAGCTACTCTGTCACACAAGGCTGGGCTGCAGGGCTTTTAAAAACGGTTCTGCTGATGTTCAAAGGGAGCAGCTTGCTATGCAGAGGAGTGGTAGAGTTAATAGTAGTAGGATCAGCACAAGCTCCTACCCTACCATCTGCCTTCAGCTCAGCCAGGCCTTCTGCTGAACAGCCAACGCGGGCTGGGGCCACTGGAGTGAGCAGCAACTCAATGATATGAAAGACTGCCTGGGTTAGTTGATTAAGAATAAGATTAAGAGCGCAGGAATCCAGTGCAGCGCTGGTACTGACTCAGTCCGGGGATTTCATGGGGATATTTAAGCCTGGTTTTCCAAAGAAGTCTTTTATTTTGCACAGGTGAGTGTTTGCATGCCAGCTTAAACCAGCCCCATGAACTGATTATCCCAGAAACAGGGGTCATCTCTGAAACTGCTGTGCTTTCTTCTTTGGTTGTCCTCAGTAGAAAGTAGGGATAAATAATACTTAACTCCTTCACACCCCTGTAATGCTTAACTCCTTCACATTTATAAAGCTCTGCAGAAAACACAGGAAAGCCCACTGGAATGGACAGGGATGCCCCTCACAACCGCCCTGTGGACTTTTAAGAGCTGGCCACAGCCAGCAGACCCTGGCAGAGGCGTCACATCCAGACTGAGAGCTGCCTCAAGAACTTTCTCTCTTTTAAAAAAAGAAAAAAAATTATAGAAGAGTCACTTAAGGCTTGTGCATGATCTCAAAGTACGAAACTGCTGTCCTGCCACCCAACTCTGAGCTTGTCAGTACAACCATGAAGAGCAGGGCTTGGTCCCCTTGAGGCACAGTGAGCACGATAAGGCTTTGTAGACCCATCACAAAATGCTGAGTTCCCCTCTGAAACTGTATCATTCTGCAGTGATACCCTACAGCAACTTTAAGGACCACTGCGGCTTGTCTCTAGGCCCAGGAGGAGACATGTGGAAGGAGAAGCAGAAGGGTGCTGGTCTCATAGGGGGATGGTGTAGCTGGGATGAGTGAGGGCACAACCTGTCTGCTTCGAAAGTGAAAGGAACAGAGAGGACCCTCCTTTTACAGATGGAGGAAAAGAGAGAGGAGCGAAAAGCCTGGACTTAATAACGAAAAACAATAACTCATCGTTTATTTTTATATCCCCTTGCTAATGCTGGAATAATGCTAACAGCGGCATTCTTATGGCATGCATGTCATGCCTGCAAATACCAAGTGCATTACTTCCCAGCTAGGCTATGGGCTATGGCACTGAGCAGCACACTCGTTACAAGCGACTGGATGATGAACAACAGTACCCAAATTCCTCCTTCGCAATGCTACCTCCATTAGTTGTAATTTAATGAGAGAGGGGGGGGGGGGAGAGAGAGAGAGAAAGTTTTGGCTCAAACCACTGAAATAATACTGCCTGCTACTGCTTCCCACTGGGTCTTGTATTAACTCACACCACCACCTCCTCCACCTCCTCCTCCTCCACCTCCTCCCTCTTCACACCTATCCTCAGGTGCTAAAAGTGGTGTCATGAAACCCATCAGCATGGTAAGAGAGCATGGCAGGAAGCCCCTAAGCACATGCATTCCTTCTGGCTGAAAGGCAAGTGAGGATGCAAACTTCTCCCTCTCCTCTGCTGACAGCAACGAGAAGGCTGCAGGGCAGTCAGCCTCCAGCAACCAGTCTCTGTGTGGACAAGCCTCCAACTCTTCTCTGGTTTCCTCCTCCTACAGAGCCAGTGCAGGTGAAAGACACTCAATTGGCAGCTCTGGAAACAGAGCACCACGAGCACGCAGCATGACCCGTCCGCGCAGTGCTCCCACTACACACCCTTGCCAGCATGTTTCTCCTGCCACAGCGGCAGAGCCCAGCCCTGTCCTTGCCCTGCAGGCTGCCTTAGCTGGTTTGTCACTCTTTTTAACAATTTTGAGATCTGCTAAGCAGCCAGTAAATGTGACCTTTGCTGTGGGTTAAGGCCTTCAGTGGTATAAATGCGCCATCACTGCTGACCCCCAGTGAACGTGGAAGTCATGGCCATGGCTGCCTCCTCATGAGCTCTTGGGTAGGTCTGTACCTTGTCTCCCACGTCTTCAGGGCAGAAACCAAGTCTTTCTTCTCTGCTCCACAGACCCTGCTGCAAAACGGATGGCCACTTTGGAGTGGTAGGGGCATCTTGCAGGTTTCTGCCCTGGGAGGAGCCAAACTGGCCAGAATTGCCTTCCACTCCTGTGGCAACTTTACCAGAGAGCCCGTCCCCCTCTACATGACAGGACATTTATCCACTAGATGACCCTACACATAAGGTTCAAGCCTGAAATATGACCCAGTGTGTGGGATCTCATATGCTGGGCCAGAAGAAAGCTGAGAGGTCTGATCTGTGCAGCAGACCTACAAGTAAGAGGCTGCAAATATCATTACTGCTCTCCTGGTGTATCCAGTCTCTTCAGTGTTCCTCACTGACAGTGCATAAATGACAAACATCCATGGGTTCCTACCCTATGGAGCATCCAGAATCCTCCTTATCCCCTCTGTGCCAAATGTAATTTAAAAGCCCCTCACCCCCAGACACATTTTGTGGTGTTTTGAAGAAACAAATCCAAACTAAATTTACATGTTTCTGAAACAAAGGTACAGGCAGGGGAAGGCAAAAAGCCCTTAGGATTGGAACCAAATGTATTTGTGCAAATGAGACCTAGGATTTACAGATACCTTCCAGCCTCCAGCATGTGCTACAGTCTTAGCCTTGGTTTAAAAACCATCTGTTTTCTTGCAAAGGTTGACAAACACCAGTGATCCTTTCCCCAGTGTACTGGCCGAAGTCCCACAGACCTGACTGGGGGAGGAAGGTGGGCAGGATGCCACAGGATGCTCCCATGGACACCTACAGACTCGGGTCTGTACGGGCACAAAGGTGCATGTGTATGTGTCCCAGCAATACAGCAGGCATGATGCTGGGGGCCACCTTCAGGACCTATCTGAATCCCCCCTCCCAAACCCAGGCGCAGCATGGCACACTCTGTGGCTTTACTAAAACTACAGCTGTGTTTTACACAGTGACAGGGCTCTGAAATGAATGAAAGCATCCAATACTGAAGTGACCCTAAGTGAATGCAACAACAGTTGTTATAAATAAATAAATAAACAAGGATCAGAGTCGCAAAGGAACGGGAAGAAATGGTGAGGCTCAACCTGCTGCAACGACCTGTGTGCTGGGCTCACCCACTCGGACAGAGGGGCACCAGATGGAAGGAGTCCCTGTGCAGAGAGCAAGCCTGGGGAGGAGGGGACATAGGCAGGAGATGGAAGTGGGGGTTCTCCTGACAGGCCCACCACAATGGCTACGTGGCCTTTAGGAGCCTGGCACCTGCTACCTGCCACAAGCTGAGCCCACTGCCCACAAAGAGAAGCAGCGCCCAGGCTGGGCAGATGGAGAGCAGTTATCAGGGGCAGAACTACAGGGACGAACATACGTAACCAGATGTATGGAGACCAGCTGGGCTGCAGGCAGAACTGCAACAACTTCTTTGGGCATCCAGTGAAAACCACAGAGGTCAGAACCACCAGCCACAATTAATCACATTTGCGGTTTAAAACCTGACCAAATCCAACACTCCTGCTGGGACCAAGGAGTTCAGCTGGAGGTTCCTGGACCTGCTGGGAGGGCAGAGGCTGTCCTGCCCCTCAGTTCCCCTCCTGGCAGGCTGTCACGGCTCAGAAACAGTGAAGCTCAGCTGCAGCATTAGGTGCCGCACTTCAGTTCCCTTTAAGCCTTCAAATGAGGGCTTACACAGGGCTTATGTGGAGCCCAGCCCAAGGCAGGGTTGGATTTCACAGTTCTAGCACGCTGCTGGGTTGCCACCTCCAACCAAAAAGGGGACGAGTGCCCCAGGGGCTGGCTGTCAGGCAGCCCATCCACCCGGACACCCCGAGCAGGGGATGGGGAGCACCTGCCCCCAGAGCCCTCCCCACGATGCCGGACGGCAAGGCAAGAAGGCTGAGATCACGGGGAGAGGCTCCCACTTCCCTCGCCTCGTTTAGCCAAATAACTCCCAATATCTGCCTTTTCAGCAAGCATTTCACGGTAACCACAAAGTGTTTTACCCACACAACTGCACTTGCGGTCTTCCTCCCTCACATGCCCACCATACCCCCAAGGCTCACCCCAAGCCCCGGGAGAGACCACAGAGCCCCTGGGCCTGCTGGCCCATGGCTCGGAACGCCTGGCACTCGGCAATCAGCTCCCACGGTTAGTTAGCCTGTTCTCAATACGTGGTGCACTACGTCGTCAGCCATGAACACCTCAAGTGGGCTGATCGTCTTCGACCAAGCACTACTGAACATGGCAGGGCTGTGCTGGGGAGGGGGGCAGCAGAGGGGAAGAGGTTGGTGGGGACAGAAGAAAAGACACAAAATACACAAGCAACGTAAAAGCCCTCTTCCCTCCACAAGTCCACAATGATAGAGAGTGAGAGTGACAGGAGTACAAACCACAGTGAAATCCAAATTAAAAACTCACCTGCAACTTGCTCCAGTGATGCCAAGCGACATAAACATGTTTCCTAGCTCACTCTCAGTGCTGCCACAAGCATCTGTTTTATTGCACCTATTATCAAAAGCATCAGGCATCCCCACCTGAATCCCTGCCCTACCCTACCATTCACTCGCATCCAATCTTCTTCCCTCACACATTATTTTCTACAGGCAGTGGCTTTTAGACAAGAGATTTGGTGTCTGTTCATGACAGGGCATGGCAAGGGAAAGCAGACATCTCCTTGTAAAGCATCCTCTTCCTGAAACCCCTTCAACCCTTCCTGGCTGACAGGAAATGCAGGGATTGAAAATTACTCAAGTGCTCCTCTGGGAAACAGCAATGATTTTGGAGGAACACGAAATAACTTTTAAGCCAAGCCCAGACCTAAAGAGGGGAACTCCACAGTCTATAGCTCGAGTTCACAGTTGGGCAAGAACAAAACCAGGGCTCAGGCTCCTACTCACAGGGATGCTGAAAAAGATACAGCTACTTTACTGGGGTGGTCTCACATACATCAGATATGTTATGAGTGATATGGTAAACACATCTAGATCAATACAGTTCCTCCAAGAGATATTGCATTTGCATACAGATGCCAGCTACATCACAGAATCAGGTCAAGACTGAAATAACTGAGGATACAGCAGGACAGACCTGAAACACATTAGCAGAGCTGCAGAGATACCAAAGAACTGGTCCAGTAAGGCCACCAAAACCTGGCACTGGGACAGATGTGCAAAAGCTGCCAGCCATGCAGCTGTTCTGGGTCAGGATGGAGACGAGCTGGTGGATGTGGATTCCAGATCACTCCCAGTCAAAATGTCTTGGATGACATTTTTCTCCAGCTTGGATTTCTAGTAACCCTTTCGTTCAGCCTGAAAAGAGTCACTTTACTTCAAAAATTTCTCCCTGCATTTTACAGGCAGAGTGGCAGTGTCCCCTCCAGAACACACTGTGATTTACAGCCTTCCACACTCACACTGGTGACACAACCTCTTACGCAGAGACTGCAGACAGTACTCCTGCCAACACATCCGCTGTCACAGCATCGCTCCACAAAAACACCCCGCATTCACCTTGTTGATATTTCCTCCTGTACAGGCTGCGACAGCCCACAAACACACAGAAAGCCTAATTTATATCTATAATAAATCTCCCTTCTTCATTCCCCGCAGTGGAAACGAGCCCTGGTACAAATGCAGTTTGCTGAGAGAACGGCCTAACAGCTCTAAGGAGAATCAGGCCCACATTGCCTTCTGTAGACAAAGGGGCTGAAGCCGCACGCAAACACATGTGCACGCTTCTGCACATGCCTGCAAACATGTAAAGAATCCCACACATACATATACACACAAAAATACTCTGCCACCTGTATTCTCAAACACACAGCTCTGTAACAGCATCTACTGTCCCTCTGACTCGCACGTGCTTTCAGGCAGCACAGGCATTTGGAAGCTGCACTTCCATTATCCAGGTGCTCACAGCCTCAGATAAGCGACGAGAAAGTGACACTGCAAGAGAAGTATTGTCACCATCAATGGGATAGGCTCGTGTCTGGGTTTCACATGTCCTTGTCAGGTGGTACAGCTATTTTAAAATGGGTTTTGCAACGTGCTTCTTATTCCCACTTGCTAAATACATACCTATTCTGATGTTGAGAGAATGCAGAGGGAGAGTTTGATGGCAAGGCAGATTTCTGGTGGAGCCAGTGATAGTGCTAGAAGAGATGAAGGAATTTATAATTGTACTCATGACTAAATGTGATCCCCACTTGCTTTGTAGGCACATGCCTTGGGGGAGTTATGAGGTCTTGGTTTTCTCCACAGTGTCTACAAACTGGCTGTAGCTGAGAGTTGTCTTTCTGTTTTAATCTGGCTTCAGAGAAAAGGTTGTGATCTCTTCCCAGTGCAAAGGACCTTGTTCAAGCTTTCCTTGGCCCATCACCTCAAGGCCCAATTGCAGAAGCATGTTCCTCACAGGACAACACCGTCAGCCTGCTCACAAACTGGTGCTAGCATGCCATGCTGGCACTGTGCAGGGAAGTACACCCAACAAGTCCTCTGTGGTCTCCACTGGCTCTGAGTAAGCTTCCATGAAGGTGACCTAACCATTAACTCCTGTTGAGGTGTTCTGTGGTCACGTATCTTCTGAGCGACTTTAAGCCCTGACGGCATTGCAGACTCTGAGTGACTTGTGTGATTCCACCTGCCTGCCAACTCCATCCTGGTGGTGCTAAGCTGGACCAAAAACTCTTCACTCCACATGGCCCCCGAGCCCACCAGCAGCCCGCCCAGATGCCAGAGAGCCCCTGTGCACTGATGTATTGGGACCTGGAGGCTGGGCATCACCTAAGCCCAGCGCTGCTCCGCTGCTGCTGATGTAGGGTTCATCCTGTGGCATGCTGCCAAATTCTCGTAATGGACAGAGCCCCTTATGTAGCCCTCTGTCCTACTGCATCGCTCCAGCTAGCTGACACGTCACCGGTTACTGCTCCACGCAGATCCCTCCCTGGAGCACTGGAGTGCCTAAGCATGGCATCAAAACTGTTTGTCAATGTTAAGGTGCTCAAGAGCATCACCAGAGATTTGTCATGTTAGAGATGACCCTACTCTGGGTATTTTAAAGACTAGCAATGGCCATTTTGGCATTGCTCCCCAGAAATTTTTCCACAAGAGGAAGATTTTTTGAGGTCCCTTCCAATCCCTAACGTTCTGTGATTCTGTGATTAAAGATTGCACACACACACAGTTATGAGCATATCTAAGAGGATTTTCTTGGAATTTTTTCTCCTGCTTCTAAAGTCCATCATCTAAATAGGAAAGTAGCAATGATGGCCAGAAATCACTGCTATTTAGAGGCAAACCAGAGACCTGTTGAAAGTCCTTGCCAAACTGTGCGGAATTTGTCAACACCAAATGCTGCCTAGGAGAAAAAAAAGGCCCATGCATTTAGGTGGATGTTCTTCACCTCTAGCCTCATGCTTTAAGCAAACAGACAGCCTTCCTACCAATGTAAGCAAGGAGCAACATGGATACTCATCCTTCTGCAATCCTGTTCCTGTCAGCTCCTGTCGGAGTGACAGCCTGAAGCCATGGAAGAGCCATGAAGACGGTCACAAACCAGGTCCCCAGCCCACTACTGGCACAGCACTTCCAGAAGCACCACTGTGAAAAGCTAACACTGTAAGGCTCAGACCACCTCTGCCACGACCACTCTCGGCAGGCTAGGGCTTTGTCTAGATATCACACTTCTGCTGATACCCTTCTTCTGGGTACTTCTCCCTCTTCTCCCCATGTCAGAGCTGGTTGATTTAAGTACCTGTTGCATCCCTTTTCAAATACATGTTGTGAGCTCTCTGAGGCAATGCCACGTTTGTCCATCTTTTGGAAAATCTGCAGCACAGAGATCCTGGACTTGAGATCCCAGCTGCGAGTAGCTACAAATAATTCATAATTAAAATAAAAGTGAAGTTGCACCAGGGGATTGCTGTGCCTCCAAATTTTTTCCAGACTAGATTACTCTCAGGAGACACAGGAGAGCTACCACTGAGATAAAAAATTAATCTCAGCCTACTAGGTTTACACAGAGATCATAAAAAATATGCATCTGTATTGTTTTGACCTCCAGATCATATTTTTTTCCTTCGCTTTTTCCTAACCTTTAAAAGGCATGTAAGATAAACAGAGGAGAAGCCAGGCAGACAACATCCTTGGAAGAGATGTAGGAATATAATCAAGCCCTCAGACATACGCACACAAACACCATAATTTATCTCTTCCTCCTCCTGCTTGATATTATCCTCTGTTCTAGTATCATAATCTGTTGCTATGGAAACAGCTATGATGTCACTACGAGAGGTTTATGGATGCCTTGAACAGGAAGGAAAGGTACATGATGATGGGAGAGAAAAAAACCACCTACAAACAGCTGCTGAGCAGGAGATGTTCCAGGAATGGCAAGTGTTAACAGGGAAAAGACAAATACACTGGTGTGCTGGCGTTGCTGCAGACAAGAGCAGAATATAAACCATGTTTTAAAAATAAAGAACGCTTACAAATTTTGCCTACAAGTAAAAATATTCTGGGAAAGCTAAAGGAGCTTCCTGAAAAATTAAACTTTCTCTAAAATATTCTGCAAGTTTTCTGGGACTGGATATTTTCTGAGCCTTGCTGCTAGAGTCCAAGTCTCCATCAACCCACTCCATCGTCTGCTATAACATCCCCTCCAGAAGTGTTAGCCTAACATCCCACCAATGCAGCTAATAGTTAGGGAGCTTGCTGACTATCCGCCATCCTGTGTGCCTTTACGATCTGTAACTAGAAAAAAAAAGTCATGTCTTCAAGCAAAAATAAACAGAGACACACTGAATCCACTGGATCGCATCCAGTAGCAAATAAACGCCCTGACCCCAAACTATAAGCAAAAAAAGAGCTTTTCTTGCACTCTTCACCCAAGGGAAAAACCATAATCTTACAGACTCACTGCCAAACACGCTGACATACCTGACCTACTACTAGAGAGAACAGTATATTGAGACTCATACGCTCAAAACGCTCCCAGCCTTTGGGCTGTGCACATCCATGTGCAGCATGAGGCACATGTGCTGCTCACCCATGGGCTCAGGCGCTGATAACTGTGCCTCCCTGCTCGTACCTGTTTCGGTCACCCAGACTGATGGTGAGAGTAAGGCAGACACAGGGACAGAGGGTGGGACAGCCACACATGCCTTAAAAACATCATGTGCAGGCTGCGGGAAAATTCAACATGTGGGGCCTGCTGGGGAGGAGGCAAGATGGGAGATGAAATAGGTCCTGCATAGCTGCCTTCATCGTGGGAAGGGCAATGGCAGCAAGAGAGGAAACCACAAGGATCTCGCATCAATGAAAAGTGCTGATGTTTCAGCTAATCTCTACCCCAAGAGAATTTCCTGAGCATGGAGAGCAGGATCAGAGATCTTACAGGAATGCTACAGCATCAGTTTTGCCTCTGGTCTCAGCTCCATTTGGGGAATCCCTAGGCAGACTCTCCATCCCGCCTACAAGCATTAGGATATAGGTGGTATCTCCCCTCCTTGCCCACCTTCCCTTCCACAGATGTTAGAGACAACTGCAGGGAAAAAAACCTGGGAGACACTGAAATCCATAAAGACAGCTGCAAAAACAGTCCAAGCTAAGACCGTTAGCAATTCACCCAACTTTTAGCTCCTGCCAGCCTTGGCTGTGATAGCCTCCCTCCCTGTACTTCTCAGGGATCACCTTCCTCTCTCCTGTTACAGTCACTTGCCTTCATCTTCCCTCCCCACCTGTCTCTCCCATCCTCTTCTCTTTTGTTCCTGACCTATTTCCCTACTTCTTCTCAACATCCAGCCCACCCTTTCCTTCCCCAAACAAACCCTTGTCAAAAAAGGAAACTCACACATTGTGATTTCCTCTCCCAAAAGAGCCCAGCCAGTTTGTGTAATCCACTCTCCTCCCACAACTTCATCCACATAAAATGCAAACCCTTTGGGGTAGGAACTATCGTCCTCTTCATGTCAATGTCATGCCTAGCGCAGTAAGGTCCTGCTTTTGTTTGGCACTGGCGCTACTTACAGCTGTTCTTAGAAATACTTCAAAAGCATCAAAGGAGAGCAAAAGAATAGGTGGTGTGAAAACAATGCCAAGTGTATTGTGTTTTCTTCTGTTTCTTTTATATTTTAGGAGCAAGGTTCTGTTCCTATTTTTTATGAAACAATTTTGTCTCTTCTGGGCTTTTTATTTGGGACTGTGTGGAAAACAAAGCTCATATTGGTGAAGAAACAGAGATTGTGCTTTTTCTAAATTGTCAGGTGACACCAAGCAGGAAGGCACTGCAAAGTCAAGGGAATTAGATTACAATTCAAAACAAACCTGATGAATTAAAAGGTACAGGATGAAACTCAAATGGGACAAATAAGAAAATCATATGCTTAAGGTAGGAAAAGCTAGCTCCACACATACAGGTTAGAGAATGTCTCACGAGGCATCAGACCTCTTGGACAGGATCTGGGCGCCATGGTGCATCACAAGCTACACACAGATGAATGGTGTCACAATGTAAAAGTTAAACCAAACAGGAGCACTGCCTATAAGAGACGTAAAGGAATACTTCTGCTCTGCTTGGACAGCGCAGGACCCCAGGTAAAGCACTATGTGCTAGTAGCACCATTCAAGAGAGAAGTGGACTACCTGAAAGGAATGCAGAGAAGCAGGAGGATGGTCAGAGCTGCAGAAACCAAGACACAGGAGAAATCTGAAGGATGTGTTTGAGATGGGATCTAGTGTAAGGAACATAAAGCCAATGAGAGACATGACAAAGAGGAAGGAATAGCTTTCCACACCCACTATCAATAGGACAAGGAATCACAGCAAGCAAGGCAGAGCAGAATTACAGAGGAGGTAAAATCTTTTCAGTGACAAAGATAGCTAAAGGCAGTGATGACAGCCTGGGCAGGCTATGGGCACTCCATACATGTGGAATACACTGGAGAAGTGTGATACGGAGCATACTGGACAAGCACGCATTTGGTATAGTACATTCTGCTTTGAAAAACTTTTCAAAGTCTTTCCTATGCCCACTTCCTATGATTTCAATCATTTTGGTGAGAGATAAGTTTCTTCAGCATTTCAGCATAGCCCACAGACCAAGATAAACCTGTCAGTGTCTAGAATCAGAGGAGACATTAGCCTGCAGGGTACCACTGTGTAACACTGTTGTTCCAGGTCTTGCTAATGACTTTAAGGATTAAAGGTTATAATGAACACAGAAGACAGCTGCCCTTCGGAGTTTCCCAAGTATCTCTAGCAAATACCACTGCTTTGTAGGGTGACCTTTCCCACTTTTCAGGATAGGAGCTGCAAGCAATTGCTCTGACTTCATCCTTCCAGAGGCAGATGTCAGCACAGGCTCTGGAAGGTGAGCAAAATAAGAGAACGAGGCATGAATGAAAACTGAGCTTCAGCTTCTCCAAGCAGTTGTCCCATTCAGTGGGAAATGCTAAAGAAAACCAAGGGAGCAAACTATGCCACCTTTCACTCAACATAAAACTCCCTCCCCTTACAGAAGGCAATGCAAACGGGCTAAGGCTCACCGCATGGAAAGGGTGCTTCCCTCTCCCACGTAGCTGCCCACGTTTCGCCAGTGCTGTTGCTGATCTACACTACGATCGACAAAATCAGAATTGAGCCCAGGAGCAGCTGGAGGGGCTCACATCTTGAGGGCATTTGCCTCCCACTGGCTACCTTGTACTCCTCCTGTGAATAAGTAAAAGCCTCCATTCCTCAGCATCATTCTGTCAGTGGTTGGATTAGCCAGCCACTCCTTATGTAGCACCTTGAACACATACAGCACTGTATAAACTCACACCATTACAGCTTATTATTACTTCCATTAAATAAATAAATTCTAATGGTACACCTTTTTCATTCTTTTAGCCCTGACTCTGGAGTCTCCAAGGTATTTTGCAATGTGGTGATGCCTTTGCCAGCCTATGGAGATGAGGGCTGCTCCTCCGCTCACCTGCGTGGGGAAGTCTTAAATTACCCAACTCACAAGGCTACCTGAATTCAAGACTGGTCCCAAAATACGTGTACTTGTGCTTTCCAGAGGAAGGCCCTCAGTTGCTGATATGGCCAGTGAGGGAGGATTCAGGTGCGTTGCCTGTGCTGTAAATGGGGGGTAGCAGTAACATGTCTCTACTCTTCCCCCACGACAAACGGACAAATTGCTAAATGCTCTCTCTGGAGTGGAATTATCACCTGGGTTTATTTTCAAAACAAAAGCTGAACTCTGTACTGCTAGGGGGAATAGTTTCAAAAGAGAAAGCCTCCTGTTAAACACCTAGGTCTGTATTAGGGTATGTAAATAGCTGAGAAACAACCTTTTCTCTAAATAGCATTCAATTCTCACTTTGTGTTACCCACCAGTTAACCTTCCAAAGGCAAGAAAAAGCCCTACAAATAATATTTCACATTCAGAGGGCAGAGACCTCCCTAGGAAAGGTGAAGAAAAAACCTCATTTTTATAAATGGACTGATTAAGCTAGAGAGGCCACGAGTCAGAAAGGTACTTCAGCGTGTGGCCAGCTTTAAAAACATAAACAATTCTAATGAAGTAAGCAGCACTGCCTGTGAGCTTAAATTTAGGCACAGACCTTAAAATATCTTCTTAAATTTGGATCAGAGAGGAAAAGGGTGGTACTTTCAAAAACATCCAGTCTCAGCCTACTCGTCTTCTATGGACACAGGGATGAGAACACCACAATAGCTGTCAGCCCAGCACTGAATGCCTTTGCAAAGTCCCCTTCTCAGGAGTCTCGCTCAAAGGTACGCACTATCCCAGCCTCAACTCCTGCACCTAAGTGGCCTAATTTATCTCATACTGGTCTCTAAGCCTAGTCCAAACAGAAGGTGGATGAACTTGCCCTTGATCTCGCCATCGGCCAGGACTGCTCTAATACCATCACCTGGGACCCACTTGGTGAGGCCCACAATCAGGACAGGGATTTATCTCCACACCCAGATCACCAATACTTCCATGATTTGACTTCCCAGAACTTTCCTCCTGACCAAATATCCACATACTTTACGTGCCATTGCTGTGATGTGGCCCCAACTGAGGTTTATTTGTGTAGCCACCCAAGTAAGTTATCAGCCTCTGAATAAATGGTCTAACTTCCAAGGGTTGACAGGAGTTCAGAATCCTCACAGGTTTCTGGGTTGTCCCTCATCAGGAGAAGACCTACAAAACGGTCCATAGCCAGTTCTTACCCAGTCTGGATGTAACCAAATCCACTGATTTCAAAGCACTATACGAAAGTGGGTGGTAAATAGCAACCACAGGGTAAATGGGGAAACCGAGGCACAGGAAAATGAAAATTACTTCATTTTCCAGGCCAGCTGAGGTGCTCAGGCGAAACCAGGAGGGTTTTCCACCACAGCCATGCAGAGGAATACACTGCACAGAGTCCAAGGGCCAATGACTGTGGCAATTAACTGTGCTTGCCTCTTTGTCCAAGCATGTTGTTTGCCTACTCACCCCAGTTCCTGGTCTCAGCAGCGCTTTTTCCGCTTCCGAAAATAAAACAGCATTTTTCACCCACTACATCTCAAAACCATTTAATTGCCAGACATGTCAGCATGATAAGAACAATAATTAGAACTGGAGGGGGCTTCCTGTTATCCTGGCTATAGCCATATCCTGAGCTAATAAAAACTTACACTTTTGGTCCCAGCATTGACTTAGCTTAAGTTCTGGTTATTAATTCATAAACAGGAAGCGCCTCCGAGTTATCATCTCCCTGCACGAACTTTGGGGTAAAGACCTTTACTCCGCCTCATTGGTGCTGCCTCCCCGATGAGCAGGTTTTGTGCACTTTAATGAGATTGGAGGATGCATTCAAAACCCAGCAGGGTTGGCCAGTTCCTGGTGTTAAAAAGGATCTGATTTGCAATGCGTCCGGGGTCAGAGCTTCAGGCTTCCCAGCCCCTCGTGTGACAAGGACGGCGTGCAGGCAGGTCCCTGCCTGCGCTGAGCTCCAGCAGCGGCACTGGTGGCGAGGTGCAATTTACAAATATTACCAAGATTAATTCCATAAGCCACCCACATAGAAAACTACAGATGCGGCTGCTAAAAATACACGGCGAGTTGCAACGAAGTTGTCAGGAATAAGAAGCAAAGCAAAGAGGAACAAAACCAAAACAGAGGTAATCACTGTTTAGAAAATAAAGGTTAAAGTGTATAAACACCTCTTTTTACCCGATTCTGAAGGACGCGAGGTATGAGGTACCCAGGGAATCGCTGCCCAGTGCATAAAGCTACCCACAGCCCATGCACTGGCAATGGTTGTCAGTAAGCCCTCTTAAAATGGTGTCTCCTCTGATCCATAGGGCCTGGTTCTGTTCTCTGCACAGGAGGAAACGTGACGTGACGAGCACACCACGATGATTTTGCAGAGCAAGACCAATGTTGCCCAGAGGAGAATCCAAAGAACCAGATTTCCACCTGCCTCAGGCCGTTTGCTACCCCTGAAGCTGATACAGCCACCTCTGAAAGGCACATCTCCAGTGCCCAGTGGCACAGCAGCCCCAGCTCTGGAGCAGAGGCTGTTCAGGATTACACCTGATGAGGTCCACATTGAAGACCAACACATTGACCTGTGTAGCTCACAACTGAAACTAAAATCCAGGTCAAACGTTGTGTGGCGGTGTTACTTCTGGTTTACGTAGGCATTTACGTCTTTCATTTTACTGCTCAGCTCTGCAACACCCAGAAAATAATGAATGAGAAAAACCCAGTAGAGAAGACAACAGCAAAACCTCAGAATTCCTTAAAACAAACAGGGAAATTCTCCTTGTACAGTGTGTGAGAGGGAGGATTTCACACCAGATATTCACTTATTTATCATGCCTCACCTATTAGTATCAGGTGAGGCATCGTTCTGCTTCCCAGAACCAGTATTTAAGCCAGCTGCTGAGCACAGGTACACACTGCCTCGACCTCCACATGGAGAGGTGTGGGGCAGTGTGGGTGACTTTGTGCGTGTGCTCTATGTTATCACTCACTTAAATTTCTACTGGACCCATTTCATAAGGCTTCCAAGGTGTTACATTTCCTCCCGGGGCACCTTTTCTGTCAAAAAGAATATGTTCTGAAACCCGTACAGTGGAGATACTGTTTCACCTACCCTCGCCTGCCTTACGGTGGTGGCGGTGGGCATGCGTGTGTGCCACTAGAGATGGCTCACTCAAGGGCAGGAGCAGAGAAGCCACTGCCCACTGCAGCGCTGATCCAGCCCCTGGCTCTTGTGCTCTCTTTCCTCAGTGGCCTGACTGTACCTGATGCTCCCCAGGAGGGCTACAGATCAGACTGGTCACGCACATAATGTGAGGCTCATCAGGGAGGATGGCAGTCCTCGCCTCCTTCCAAGGAGGAAATTGCATCCCCTGCGATAAGTAAGTTTTTATCTATGCACTGTGATATTGCAGGGAATTCTAAGGACCTCTCCCGGCAACTAGGAGGCGAAAAGCATTCATTAACCCCTTCTCCGCCTCCCTCGAAGCCATCCAGCAGCAATTTATCCCGCAAACATACTGCAACACAAAGCAGATAAACCAATCCCTATCAGTCTTTACGCTATCTACTGGCTCCTGCGATTTGGGATATTCACCTACTTTAAGGCTTGAGGCGTGCCGCAGAGCCTGGCTGCCGACCCTTCGGTACCGCCTGCAGGGAATGTGTTTTTATGGGTTGCTTTCCAGGGCATTTCTTCCGCCCGCTCCCTTTTTCCAGACAGGCAGAAGGACGGGCGCCGCTGAAGTTAGGATGCTCTAAGGATCCGCTAAACTTCCACCGCACGCTTCGGTGCGGCACCGATGCCACCTGCCCGGGAGGAAGCCGGCGCCCTGCCCGTCCCGGCTGTGGCCGAGGCCTCCTCTCTCCTCTCCCTTCCCTTCCCCTGCCCTGACTGGCTCCGGGGAGGCGGCAGTGCCGGCGCTCGGCCGGCGCCCACTGCGGCGCGCCGGGAAAGGGAGCGCGCTGGCCGGGCTGACCGCAGGCCCCGCGCCTCCCTCCGGCCCCGGCCGCTGCGGAGCCGCTGGGCACCGCCGCCGGGCACCGCACCACCCCGCACCGCCACCCGCCCGGGGGATGCGGCCCGGCAAGGAGCGAACTTCAGAGGAATCGCCGCATTCCCCACCCTGCCAGTGGCGCCCGGTCGGAGGGGCTGGGCAGGTTCCGCGGCGGCCGGTGCGGTGCCGGGCAGGCCTCACCGGCCCGCCGGTGGCCCGGGGCCGTGCCGGAGGGGGACAGGCCCGGCCCGGCAGGGGGCCGCGGGCGGGGGCCGGGCAGGTACGCATCGGGGCTAGGAGCCCCTGCCGCGGCCGGGGACGGGGGGCGGCGGCCAGGCGGCGGAGGCCTCCCTCTGCCCGCGGCAGGCCCCAGCGCCCGCCAGCTGCCGTTGGAGGCGCCGGGGGCGGCCCGGGCGCAGGGAGGGGGGAGCTGCCCGGGCCCCGGGCCGCTCGGCGGCGCGGCGCAGCCGGCAGAGGGCGCCGTCGGCGGGCCGTCCCCGACCGGCACCCCGGGCCCGCCGCGGCCCCTCCGCCGGCACCGGCCCGCCGCCGCACAGGGCCCCGCCACCGCGTCCCCTCCGCGCCCCTCCCGGCGGCGCCGCCGTCCCCGGGGCTCCGGCAGCCCGGTTCCCGGCAGCGGCGAGGGCGGGGAGGAACGGCCGTCCTCCCTCCGCTGCCGAAAACGCTCCTCTTTGTCTGCCTGCCTCTCGCGGGGTCCAAACTCCGCACCGCCGGTGAGCCCCCGGCTGCCCAGAAATAACCCGGCGAGCCGGTAACTTTACACCGCCCGCCGAGCGCCCTCCTCCCGGGCGCTGTAGCCCAAGCTCGATTTTCTCCTCAGATAAGTTTTACCGGCCTCGCCATAGGCAGAAAAGTACCATGTCCCCGTGTCGTGTGCCCCCTCCCGCCTCCCTGCCGGGCGTCCGACTCCCCGCCGCCACGGACCGACCGGTCCCCAGGCGGGATAAAGCGCCTGCCGGGTGGATCTCACTCCTGCCCCTCCGGTTTATGTAACGCTCCCCGGCCAGCGCCGAGCCGGGAGGGGTGACGGGTCAGGATAAATGCATCGCGAGGGGATTTAAATTAACCCTGATATGTATATATATATTTTTTTAAAAAAAAACAAACCAACCACCCTGAAATACGCACCGATGTAACATCCCCGCAATATTTTTTATTTTTTTTAACCCGAAAAAACTAAGTTGAGGCACTTGGGCTTCTCGCTGCAGCCCGGTCTGGGCTGAAGGAGAAGCCGGACGAGCTGACAGGCGCCTGCCGGCAGCCCCGTCCCCCGCCGCCGCTGCCCGCGGGGTCCCCGCGCCCCGGAGGAGAGCCCCGGCAGAGGGAACTCCTGGGAAACCGGCGACAGGAGCGGGGTGGCCGGTCCTGGAAATGAAAACTGCAGGCAGGGGCAGGCAGGCACACACACACACACGGAGGCGCAGGGCAAGCTCCGTCCACTTCATTGTTCTGCTCGGCACCGGCACGGACTTCACCCGCCACCCCCCGCCGGGGCCCGAGCGCCCGGGACCGTGGGGCCGGAGAGAGCTGGGGGGGGGGGGGGGGGGGAGGAAGGGGGTCCGGGGGGGTGCAGAGGGGCAGAGCCGGGCGGCGACCCGCGCCTCGCCCCGCTCCCCACCGGGAGCCGGGCAGGGCGGGGGTGCCCCGCCACCGCCAGCCTCCCCGCAACAACGCCGGGGGGACGGCGAGCCGCGGGCGGCCGGGGACCCCCGGTTCCCCCCGCCCCCTGCAGCGGTGCAAGGGGTGCCGGCAGGGCGGGCCGGGCCGGGCCGGGGCTTACCTTCGTACATGGGGGCCATCGGTGCAAGGACGCCTGTTATTCATGGCAACGCCGCCACGAACGACGCGAGATCGCAGCCCCCCAAACTCAACACACATCTGCCATCTTGAGCGGGTGTCTCTCGGCGGAGGCGAAGCTGCCGCCTGCCTTCTGCATCGCTGCCCGCCTCAGCGCGGGGGGAGCCGGGCACATCCAGCCCCGCTGCCGGCCCTCCGACGCGGCCGGGGCGGGCGGGCGAGCGGGCGGGGGGCGGCGGCGCCGGGCCGGGCCGGGCCGGGGCCGGGGCCGGGGCCGGGGCGAGGCTCGGGGCCGGGCAGGGGCGGCGGGCGGCGGGGCCCCCCCGGCTCGGGACGGCGGCGCTGGGGAGGGAGGGAGGGAAGGAGAGAGGGAGGGAGGAAAGGAGGAAGGGAGGGAGGGAGGGAAGGAGGGGGGCTGGCGCGGTGCCCCCGCTCTCAGCGCGGCATGGCTGCGTGTGCCGGGGCGCCTGCAAAAGTTGCACTGGGGGTGATAGAAAGGGAGAGAGAGACGGAGGGAGAGAGAGGGAGACGGAGACCGAGACGGAGAGGAGGAAAAAAAAAGGGGGGGGGGGGGGGGGGGGAGAAACAGCGGAGGGAGTTTGCAAATAATCAAGCGCCGATGGCACTGATCGCGGCTTCCCAGAAGGAGAGGGAGCGAGCGAGAGAAACCCTCTGCTGAGATTATGTGGGATCTTGTTTAACAACACATTTCAATCAGGAGAAAAAAGGAACAGTCAACAGAAGTTGGTGAAACACTTCTGTCTTCCCCCCCCCCTCCTCTTTATAGAAAAGCGAGGAAGGAAAAAAAAAATAAAAAAGGCAGCTGATTGAAGCTTTGCAATTCACTGGCTGTGGGGATCATATAATTTGAGCTCATGTTTTACAATAGCATGGAAAATTCCTACCTCTCCCCCTCTCCCCAAATAAATCTTCTATTCCCTCGAGGCATTTCACAATCTGGTTCACTGACAAAAGTTCCAATTTATCTTTTTTTTTTTTTTTCATTCAGCTTGCTTGCAGTGTAAATATTTAGCGGATGCATTTAAAATAAACATACGTTGTTGCTTTTAGGATTCGGGTTGTTTTTGTTTTTAAATAAGGAACCACATCAAAGAAGTGTTTACTTATTGAGATTGACAGCCACTGCTCACCCCCCTCCACCCCCACCCCTTTTTATTTTAAAAGATCCATCTCTCTGGTTTAGCTCTTGCTGCAGGAACACCAACCCGACCAGTACTGGTTTTGTCCAGGCATACAGGAAAGCTGTAGGTGAAGCCACATTATCCGGAGCCCCCTTTGCCTGACAGGGGCTTTACTAAGGAAGGTCAGTCACCAGGTACCCATCACTGACAGGGAAGCTGAGACTCATGCAAAGCTTCTGGCAAAGGTGGAAACAAAATCTCAGGCTGCGATCCTGCAGTAACTCCCGTCTGGATCTGCCTGCCTGGAGCTCCTTATCAACGAGCAGTCTGGGACCAGAGAGGTGAAGATGTACTCTCTTCGTGCCTGCTGTTACAGCTGATCCCCAAAAATGCTGCCTCTAGCTGCTGCTGGTGCCAGCCCAGCCCAGCCCCACCGCAGGATTCTATTGCAGTGGGGCTCAACACCCAGCTGCTCCTGTTGATGTCTCAGGAGGAGGAGGAGGCAAGAGGTAACTTTTATTTGGGGATTTCAGCAAGAGCCAGCCTGGCCACTAGTCTCGGGTGCTCAGAGGATGCGGGTGTTGGCAGATAAAAGCAGGCCAGGAAGCAGCTCGTGCTGACCAGCCGATAAAGCAGGGTGGCCGTTGTCCGCACTGCAGAGGACGGGATCCCCAGGCTCCTGCAGGCCCCCTTGTTCACAAGGTATATTCAATGTCTCGAGTAATTTTTTTCCGCACTGAAAAATGCCTGAAATAACAGGAGAGCTGTCTCATGGCCCATTAGCATTCTGTTTACAACATGAAGCTGAGGATACGTGTTGAATGTGTCCGGGAGTGGCAGGCAGGACAGGTGGAGGTGGTTGAGGGCACAGTCGGCTGGGACGGCACTGGAGGACTGTGTACAGCAGAGGGAGCAAAACCTGCTGCCGTCTCATCCCTGCTTCATTTTGAGAGTGATCTCAAGACCAACCACCACCAAATCCTGGAAAGAAATGGAGCTGTCTCTAGCTAGACCACTGGGGAAGTCCAGGCCAGAGCTGGAGGGCAAGCTGTGCAGGTGGCAGCGGACACCACTTTTTTGCCCTTCTTCTATTTAGCCATGACAATCCTCAGGGTATGGCTCTAGGCACTGAGTTGATAACCTCACATTTTCCCAAAACATGTTTCTGGTCATTGTCATTCTGTGCTGCTCTCTTCTTTTATGATGGAGGACATTATCTGCTTTCCGAGGCTACTGATGCTTGTGATCCCAGCCTGCCTCCTTGCCCTTGATCAGAGCAGCAGCCATGGAGCCTCATCGCAGATCTGTGGAGAAAAGGAGTATCAGAGAAGAGCAGTGGACAAAAGCAGAGGAGAGGAGCAGGCTGCTAAAGGAACCAGCTTCACTTCTTGGCATTGCGTTTTGTTGCAGCATGGCTCCAGGTTAGCCCTTGCTCTCCTCAGCTGTGAAACGGGGGCAATGGTACCAGCCTCTGTTGTGTGAGACTGTGCTGATGGGTTCTTCTCCCTCTCTATTTCACCCTGAACTATCCTGTGGCTGTCAGGCCTGTGTTAACTCCACGTCCATCAAAGTTAGCATGATGCAGGAGCTTAAAATGTAAACCAAACTCACTCCCCACCCCCTACTAGAAGAAGAGGGTAAGGGGTCAGTGGAGGGTTTTGCAGGACATGCTTTGTGTGGTCTGGGATGAAAGTGGTGCCTCCTGGCCCTGTGGCTGGCAGGTGGAGCACAGAGTGGGGCACAGGAGCAGCCAGACCTGCGTGTGACATACTTACGCAAATGCTAAAGCTGCCTGACTTCAAAGCACAGGTTATCCTGCCTCTTTCAGAGGCAAGGTGCTGAACTTGATGGACTACTTGGTTGGCCCGGGACGGCAATTCTTGATTACCTTTCAGGTTCAGTAACACCAAGGACATTACAGATTCTCATCTGCAGATAATGTGTCCAAAGATAGGAAAATTAATGGGGACATTTTCACCAACTAGGACTGTTCTGGTCTTACTTATTTTTAAATGTTGCTGCCAAATGAGGTCACAACACATTTAGTAAACAAAACCCAGCCTCAACAGGTCCTGACCTTGGCCTAGATTGGCTGCTAAAACCCAGTGCACAGCGGAAGCTCGTGGTGTGTGGGCACGCAGAGGGAGCAGGGGCTCGTCTTCCTCCTCGGCGCACACAGGGCCTCCTCATGAGAGTCTCCTCTGGAGGGGACTTGGGGCATGTGAATGGAGCTGGGGGGTACTACCCCTTGCTGTGCTTTCCCGCTGCTGTGCACAGACAGGGATGCACTCTGGCGGTGGCCCAGCTCTGAACCTACAACCTTCTTTCCATTCTCCCCAAAATTGAGCAACCATGGAAGGGTGCTACACGCTTGTCCACCTAGGCCCTCATGCCAGGGCCAAAGCCACGGTGTGAACATCCCTGTTGGGAGCCAGGCATCAGCAGCATGGCCACAGCAGCCCCAGGACAAGGCTGTTCTGTGGGAGAGGTAATAGTCCACTCTCTGTGTGCCTGAGACTGCCAGATGTGTCACTAAAATTTTGAATCTAGAGTGACTTTCCCACCCCAACAGGCTACTTCTTCTCTTTGGCCCCTTCACTCAGGAAAGGATGGCAAGCCAAAGCTGGAGAAGCACATATTAACGTCTCATCTTATGATTTTTCATTTTTCCATTTGTGTATTTGAGTCTACCATAAGCACACCTGTAGTCTGGGTACAAGTAGGAGGCACGCTCAGCCTTGTCAGGGAGCGTCCTGTACCACTGAGGCAGCAGCATCCTCAGCTACCTCCACCATGGCTGCTGGGCGATGGTGGCAGACACTGAGCTGGGGAAAGGAGGGGTGGCCTTTTTACAGTGCGGAGCTGGCACTCAGGGGAGGCTCTTTTCCATTTCTGCCCCACATATGCAAATCTTGGTGGTCTTGGGCCCATCAGTTCTTCAGAAGGGCACAGGGTGTTTGACTGGCATGTCTCAGGGGCCTGCTGGTAACAACCCGAGCCTTATACTCAACCACAGTGGGAATGGCAGGTGTTACCATTTCTTGCGCAAATGGACATGAGGTGCCCTTTGGTCTCTCGAAGCCAGAAACGCTACAGTGGCATCACCTCCTCTTCTCTGCTGCCTCTGCCAGGCCCCAGCTGTGCCAGGAGCACGCAAGGGGCAGTGCCAGAGGTGCGTGCTGCTGAGGTGTAATATTTTCTTCTTTCTCCTAAAGAAAGCTGAGGGTGTTTGTGGCTCCCAGCTTTCTCAGCTCATTGTCAATCCACTGCATTTTCTTCTTCATAAAGATCGAGCCTAAAAAATGTACATAAAAGACTGTAAGGTGCATTGAAACAAAACAAAACAAAACAGAAGAGAAGAGAAAGTCTGTAAGCACACAGGGTGAGCACAACCCCTTCAGTGACAACCTTTAATACCTGTTTGCCTTCATGAGGGAGGTGGAAGATAGCATGTTGCTAACAAGAATCAGGCCCCAAATCTTTCAGATTAAGCAAAGCAAAACATTTTTGCAAACACCAGGGGAAGGTTTCCCAGTGAAATACACATCGATGTTTTCTTTTTAAATGTAAATCAGAACAGGAATGGACAGTTTAATTAAAAGCAAAATTATTAGGTAAGTGCTGAGGGAATCCACTTTATTTGCTGGGTACACTCACATATTTTTACTGGTGAGTCAATTGCAATTTTTAATTTCTTTCCTCCTAATACAATCAGCTCTGAGACTAGCCACTGTGATGTGGAATATCTGGGGAAGCATTTTTCCATGGATAGCAAGAATGTCTGCTCTGTGTGCAAGTTGTGGGCACTCAGGCAGCCTGCTAAGCTACTCCCATTCCCAGCCTTATGTCTCTACTAATCGTTAGCAAACACTTGGTATAGGCTGCCTCCATAGCATCACCTGGAGAAAATCCTGTCCCTTGTGACTGGGATTTTGGGTCACTGATAGTGACTGAAACACTTGGGCTTACTGCTGGCTGAGATACTATGGGAAAAGGGCTGCAGTGTTGACTGACTTTACACCCTGCTGCTGCTCTTTCACTAGAGTCAGCTCCATTCAGTACTACCCGTCCCTCCACACGCGACCCTTTTCACAAGCAGATGTTTTGCAGAAGTCCCCGCTGCCCCTTCCCTGCAGCCCGCACCTCCCTCTTCAGCACCACAAACAATACAGACTGGCTCCTAAGCACATCAGAAAACAGTCAGCATACTGGACTGGGACCATGACTGTTTATTTTTTAATGTTCTGAGTAAAGGCCCTTATCTTTGAATGCATATGGAAAATATGCTGCATACTTGAGTGGGCTTGGGGAACAATGGTCTTGTCATAGCTTACATTCAAAATAAGACCACAAAAACCTATAGCAAAATTATCCTGTGCACCAGCAAGTGGGACTCCATAAGAATACAGATATTTTTACTCAGTCTGAACATCAGTGGCATCCTCAGTGCAGCTCGTGTGATGCAAATGCCTTTTTCATGGGGTTATAATTGGATTTATGGAACAGACATACAAAGGGATGAGACTTAATTCCCGCTATGAAACCAGATGATGCTGATATAACCTCAGTGGCTTCAATAGATATACCCCCATATAGACAGGAGTGTGGCAATGAGAAACAGGACAGATGTTGGTAAAACGCTTTAGGTAACATGGATGGAGGAAAGGTGCAATGAAGGAGCACAGTTTGATTAGTGCCCTGGGGAAGGCAAAGATCTGGGTCACCTCATCCATGCCTACCACCACATCTAATCACGTTTCTGAACCTTGCTTCCCCATCAGTAGTATCACTGAAATAAATGCCCTAAAAATGATGTGGCCTCTCCATTTGCGGGATTTAACACAATTTCCCATCATCGAGCTTTTGCAGTTGTCTCAGGTATTGTTGTCAGCTTCTTGGATCCTTTTCTTCTTATTATTAAAAAAAGAAACTTCGAAATATATTAAAAAAGTGCTTATCAGATAATGAATTTCTAGCTGTGGTCAAGTCTTTCAAACAACCAGGGCCATGATTTAATTGGAAGTAATTATAGTCTTTTCTGAAGTATAATTTTTAGGGTATTTTTCCCCCTGACATTTGCAGTGTGGAAATTAAAAATAAAACGGTGTCAGAATCACGAGATTTCAATCTGTCTTCAAACAATAATGTGGGCTAGTGTCAGAGGTTTGTCCTTGTCTGGAAGGAGGAAAAATTAACTGAAGAGAATCCTCCTGGTGAAAATCGCCAACAGCACCTAGTCTTGCATTTTCTGTGCTCAGAAATTCCTGGGAGACTCCTGCTTCCCAGAGCTCACTAGAAACACTCCTACCTCTCTGCAGTGGGGAAGGGCACACCAGTACGTAGCTCCTGAGAGCACCACGTTTGTGATGCAGGCTTTGTTAATTACTCTACTGGTAATGCTGTATTAGGAGACATGTTTAGAGCAAGGAAAAAAAAATACCCATTCTACACAACAAAGATTAAATATAGTCTTTATATCCTACTGAAAACAACCCAGGGTGTAGCAAAGTTATTTCTATTCCCCGCCCCCCCCCCCTATTTTTCCCAATTTTTAAAGAAGAAATGTTTCAAATGATCCTCTTCTGAATTTTGCCCCGATTTTACTTTGTAATTCCTTGTCTTCCTGTGGTGAAACTACCAGTGTGTCCCTTAAACTCCAGCTCACACACTCTATCTCACCCAAAGTACCATTCCCAAGGGAGGGACAGTCTCTGCCAGCATAAACTCAGCCTTTTTGGTGGCCAGTGGCATGAGCAGGGTCCCATAGACAAAGCCTCAGCTGCTACCAGACAGCGCAGCTCTGCTGGTACCAATGACGCTATGATTCCCATGGACAGATACACATCTCTAAATACAGCCACTTGGAAGGACAATTTGTCCCAGCCTTTTAAATCAGCTGCTCCAGATTCCGGATAATTTCTGTAGGGTTGCATACAAGCATGCGAGGCATTGTCTTGCACTCCGAACCCTGTGCTTCTGGATCTGAAATTTTAGATTTAACACCCATTTAAAATCCATTCCTGAGCACCAGTCAAAGGGAAAGGAGGAAACTATTTCAGATTAAAAGGCCAACAAGTATAAAAAAATGTCACAGATCGGCAGGCTGTGATTATGGCACTGCATAAAGCGCCTGTAGAGGGTTGCGTGAGGGATGCTCTGTTCTGCAAAGCATGTTGTCCTTTTGATGAGGCATTAGGTGAGGTCCCCTGTCATTATAGACTCTATGGAGTTATTCACCAGATGAGTTACAAGCCAAATTCCCACTGGGCAATGTCTGCCTGGCCCACTCATGTACCTCACCTTGCTGCTCAGCTTTATTTCTCCCATTCTCCACTCACCATCTTAAAAAGACCCATTGCATGGCCCCACTGGTGCAAAACAGCTGTGTTTGATCTCAGACATGCCCTAAGCACCAAGGGAGGGGACTTCCCTCTACCCTTCAGCCTCTGAAACAGTCTTTTCGAAGAAAGGTATCAGGAGAATAATGCTAATTATTTTATTATACCGGAAGTTATGATAAGGGAAAAATAAATATGCAGACTGAGGTAAAATTTTGGTCAGGCCTTATAAGACAAACTCAGTGACTTTAAAGTAATAAAACTTTCTGTGGCACTTTACAAAGCTGATCTTTCATATTTCAGGGATAAATACGGATGTGCTGACAGGAACCTCATGGATGACACCAAGCTGTGTGGTGTAGTTGACACGCTGGAGGGACGGGATGCCATCCAGAGGGACCTTGACAGGCTTGAGAGCTGGGCCTGTGCTAACCTCATGAAGTTCAACAAGGCCAAATGCAAGGTCCTGCACCTGGGTCGGGGCAATCCCAAACATAAATATTGAATGAGTGGTGAGTGGCTTGAGACCAGCTCTGAAGAGAAGGACTTGGGAGTGGTTGGGGATGAGAAGCTCAACATGAGCTGGCAACGTGCACCTGCAGCCCAGAAGGCCCAACCGTATCCTGGGCTGCATCAAGAGAAGTGTGGCCAGCAGGTCGAGGGAGGTGACTCTGCCCCTCTACTCTGCTCTCGTAAGGCCCCACCTGGAGTGCTGTGTCCAGTTCTGGAGCCCCCAACACAAGAAAGACATGGACCTGTTAGAACAAGTCCAGAGGAGGCCACGAGGATGATCCGAGGGCTGGAGCACCTCTCCTATGAGGACAGGCTGAGAGAGTTTGGGCTGTTCAGCCTGGAGAAGAGACGGCTCTGGGGAGATCTTATAGTGACCTTCCAATACCTGAAGGGGCCTACAAGACAGCTGGGGAGGCATTTTTTACAAAGGCAGGTAGTGATAGAACAAGGGGAAATGGCTTTAAGCTGAAAGAGGGCAGGTTTAGATGAGATATTAGGAAGAAATTCTTTCCTGTGAGGGTGGTCAGACACTGGAACAGGTTGCACAAGGAAGCTGTGGATGCCCCCTCCCTGGAAGTGTTCAAGGCCAGGCTGGATGAGGCTTTGAGCAACCTGGTCTAGTGGAAGGTGTCCCTGCTCATGGCAGGGGGGTTGGAACTAGATGATCTTTAAGGTCCCTTCCAACCCAAACCATTCTATGATTGTATGATTCTATGAAAGAGCCTCATGTTTTTTTCTGGAAAGCAACTACTTATAAATTAAACATTCTTATCCCCCTCCCCAAATGGCCAGAAGACTAGCAGTGTTTCAAAGACAAACATGCATGTTTACTTCCATGTCTTTCATAATGGCAACAGAAAATACTTGAAATTCCAGGCAAAGTTTCCAAGAAAGCAGAGATGGAGATTTTATTTGCTTAGATTAAATTTCCCAGTACCTTCCAGCAGTCCTTTCCTGCCTTTGGAAGCATCTCTTGCTCAGCTGGGAGACTGGAGATCTGAGCCCATGACTTGACCACCAGTCTGCTCAGGGCCTTTGTGCAGTTAGGTACTGTGAGCCAAGGAGTACGTCTGGTACACGCAGTGCCTGCCACGACACAGCCCTGAGCTTGGCAGGAGCCTCTTGGCCAGTGATGGGAAACCCTTGTAATATTTACACTTATTTGACTATTTAATGCAGATCATCTCCTTTTCCAGCCTCAATCTCTATAAGAGCCAAACCCGGCCATGATGTCCACCGCTGCTAATGCTGTACCAATATTAATGGCTAAACTGTCAGTGATGGGTTCACACAACAGCGTCATGCCTTGAGCAGCCCAGTTAGCCACAGCCTGTGACTATGGCTTAAAAAAATTATGCTTATGAGGTCTCGTTTTGAGACCCTGCCACCCACCCACTTCCACGCTGAGAGAGCCAAATAAATATTTACTACTTCTCATAATATCACCTAGCCACACTCATCCTTACTGCTGGAGAGTAGTTCATCTAATTGAAATAAGAATATAAGTAAACTGTTTGTCAAGGCAGTTTATTAGGAAAAGCATTGCTGTGTCAGGAGCTCCCTCACTGTGAGAGATGCTGTGTTGTCTCTCTTAATATTTAATGCCATTTTAATAATATTTCCCAGTTAGGGGCACAGGCTGATGCTACATACTAAAGGCCAGGCCTGCCAAAGTGGGGAGGAAGGAAAGCTCAGGGACTGAGCTCTGCTCAACTCCATTGACTAACCCACCTGAAGGCCGGGCAAAGAGCAATCCTGCTCTTCTTCCAAGGGATTCAGCCACTCACGGGTCCTTTTTTTTGGCAGCTTTATCTCAGATTTGTGGATATTCCCTTTCCTCACTCAGAAGGACACTTCAAAAGTTTGGGCCACATCCTGAGGTGGTGGAGATGATACGTACACTTTTCCTCTGGAAAATCCATTTCTGATTGCAGTGCCACTCGACTTTGGCTCATTAATCAAATAAACCATAAACTACTGGATTTCTCTCAGGCTTGTGACCGCAGCTGCAGCCACAGCGCTCTTACCTGTTTTGGGGACTCTTGTTTTGGAAACCTCTAAACCTCCGTGTTGAAGTCAGAGGTGGTTTTGCTCAAGGAGTAGGGAGCAGCAGCTTAACTATCAAAGGTCCCCGCTAGTAGAGCATCCACCGATGCTGACTCCGTGTCGCCCTCCAGCCCTCACAGACCTGCTTTGGCTGCAAAGCTACTGCTCAGGAGGTGCCACGGTCCTTGTGCCATCCCCCAGGACTTCTCCTGGAAGGGATGCCCAGCTCAGGCTCTTCCTTGTTGTGAAAGACTGGCTGAAGGACCGGGGAGTCAGAGCCTTTTGATGCTGCTGCATAATAAGCTGTATTTTTTTTTTCCAAATATCATTTGAGAGTTCAATAATAATTGCATGAACTTTATAATTAGACAAACCAGTGTAGGCATCCACCTGGCCAACAAGTAGTATTTGTGAGTAATTTTACATAAAGGGCAGATACTTTTGAACTTAGTGCACAGGACTTGTGCACAAACAGCTATAGGAGGAGGCCCCCATTATAAATAAACCGTGCTTAGTTGTCACTTTGCTGTCTCTGACTTCCCACGCATTCAAATGGTGAGACTGATTCATTTAATCTTACTCCAAAGCAGCAAGCCACAGAGGCAGTTTCCTGACAGTTGCTTAAAAAAGTGCAGCTGAGCTCTCTTAAATTGTCTTCCCTCGTATTATATTTAGACATTGTGATTAGAGTATCTGCCACTATATGCTTTTACTTTAAGGCAGCATTTCAAGCTGCTCTCTGAAAGCAGAGACGCTCCTCGGAGCCAAAGGGGCACAAGCGCCAGGGTCTGGCATTTAGGAGCAGAGGACTTCAGTGCCGCTTGCGCTGCAGGCTCCCCCAGCACAGCCAGCCTCCTGAAACATGAGTTTTCAAATAAGTGCAACATTATTTGCCATAATGAGACTACTGGGAAGGGTGGAGGCAGTGAAAGACTTAGTGGCTGTTTCCATGCATTTTAGCAATATCAGCTGAGCAATTCTTACAGAGTTTCCTTCTCTCTTCCTTCCCTCTTCCCCTTCAAAATTGGCTTGGGTGCAAAATCTGGACACTCTTGTCACACAAGCAAGGCTTATATATGTTTATGTCACTGCAAAGCAGATTATAATGACTACACACATTTTACTCTAATTAAGTTGGTGGAGGTTTCAACACAGATACAAACCCCATGTGCAGCTCTGCCCTTGACAATTGCATACCAAAGATACCTGAAAATACTTGAAAGCTCTTGTTTTGCTAAATGTGCTATTTAATATTTTGTAATGCTCAGGTAAATACATTCCATGGACACAGTCTTCCACATTTCCATATTATTATGGAGGAGGTCATTAGAGTAGGAGCTTCCCTTGTTACGTGACTTGCTTTGCCAGCATACTTGTCAGATACTGCAGGTTTGAGTCCTGCTGGCCACCAGCTGTGATGAGAAGACCCTCAAACTCCAGCAGACTCTCAGCCACTGGCCTTGGTGCAGGAACTTTGCAGCAGGGTAGCAAATGTGACAAAAGACAGGACAAGGAAAAGACTCTCTGGGCTCTAAGGCACATGGGGAGGGTTCTATGAAGAAGGGGAGCAGATGCCATACCTCCTACGCCTTTTGTTAACCTGGAGTAAGTACTGCTATGGAATTTAATGCACTGAATTGAAAGGCGAGTTTCTCCCATGTGCCAATTGCTAGTTCTTTAGGTTTGTGTAGGATGCCTGTCTTCCTCCTCTAGCTGATCTGCAGAGATCTATAAATCTGTTATTGCTTCCAGATAGCCTTTCAGAAACTTCTGCTTTTAGTTTAGGACATAGAAAACTTGATGTTCTACATCCAGATCTTAATGTTGGTCCAAATGTGATAGGATTATTATTCTTTTAAGGTCTGCTGTATTCCTTTTCTCTCACATAAAAATGTCATGCTAGAAGCTTTCTACCATCCCCATGTGTCTAGAGAGAGTCTTAGAGACTTGAAGGTGACTTTTCTGTGAAATGGTCTCAGTGTAATTCCAAAAATACTTCATAATTTGGAGCCTTCTCCTCAGCTTCCAAGAGAGATCAAAGGGATCCCACGGAAAAAAAAAAAAAGCACCATGCATTGCTAGGAGCTGAGCCTTTGGCCATAATGAATCAATCAACTACCCTTTTATCAGCCAGATATAAATTGACTTGGGGCACTTTGGAGCCAAAGGCTAGTATAAGGCTGCTGGTTTAGACTTTATTTCCATTAAAAAGCTTGACTGCAGAGGAAGACTTTTGTTTTCAAATAGGGTTTTTTCCATCTTCTTGTTATTTTCACCTCCAAGCTTGCTTAGCCAGTTGGGTATGAAAAGCTTGTTCTTGCTTCCTAGTGGCATGACTAGGAAGCATCTGTTGATGGTATTTATGGGGTGCTAATTACTATCTATCATTGGTATTTATGAGGTTCCAATTGCTACAGTACCTAGGCACCAGGTACAATATTGAGATAAGCATAAATGTTATTGAACATGGACTCTGCTCTTCTCATCCTAGTGCTTGGACCTTTTGACCTGAATACTTTTCTTTGTCCTCTCCCTCCCACTCCTTTTCATATTTGTGAGGCACCTGAGGAAAGGTGAGTTTTGTTCTCCGCTATGAAACAACCCTGGGTTGTGAACTCACTGAGGGTACCCAGTGCCCACAGCTACATCTGGGAGCACATCATGCTTCTGGCCCCCACGCTGGTGGGTGACCCAAGGCACCAGCACTGTGACCAGCGGCTCTGGGAGCAGAGCCCGCAGCAGCCTGGGTCTGCTTTGCCTGTAGCCTGCATGCTGTCTGCTGCTGAATTGTTTTCTGTAGGATATCTTGTGAAACCCATCAAACTGCAGCAACTGAGACAGATGAAATGAAACCAGGTGCTGCTTCCCAGCCTGTGCACAATCACAGAAGGTGTCCCTGTCAGAGAGCAAGGAAAGCTTTGAACTCTTTGGACCAGGACCTGCCTAGAAGAAGCAGAGAGCCGCTGGAGCCTGGCTGGCATTAATGCGAATAATTTCTTCTGGCTATTGGTACTAAAGGTACAGTTTGCTGCTCAGACAAACTAGAGCCTTTGACCAGCTTGGCCACCAGCTGTGGCCAGAGACTGAGTCTCAGTCTGATTTGGAGAAAAACATATGCCTGGGACTCCCTTTTTGCCACTACAGAGAAATTAAAATGAACCCACAAGAAAGTGGAGATGAGATTAAAAAATGCAGGTCACAGTAGCAGCTAGTTCCTAAGTGGGACAGGCATAAACTTCTTCAGTGTGGATATAGAAGGGGGCGTATGTTGTTTCTATTATTGCCTGATTATGGAAGAGTAGAGTGAAATTTTCTCAGAACCTTGGGAAAGAAGGGTTCAAAATGTATTTCTAAAACATCTGAAATTAAAAAAAAAAAAAAAAGATTAGGAAGAGAATTGAAATGAAGCATCTGTGAAGATTTTTTTCCCCTCCTTTTTGATCAGCTCAGTTGGTTCTAATTGCTGTTCAAGGAGAAAACTGGAAATTACTTTGAAATGCAGAAGAAAGGGATTGCACCCTTGGTAAGCCCTGCCTGTGGGACAGCAACCCCGGGACATGCTGAAAAAGCAAAAATGAGGAAGGTGCCACAATCTGAGATTTATCTCCTGGTTTCCCTTACAGCTATTTCCTTACCCTCAAATTTTCTGTAATGAAAATCTGTAAGGATGAGTAATTACAGTAAGACGTCTCCTTTATGTATCACCACGCACTCAAGACGTTCAGTCCTACACACAAACAGCAGTGACGTGCTGGGCAGGAGCCCTTTGAAGCAAATGGTGCCATTGCTGCTGGCTTGGTTTCCCCAGCAGATGAGCAGCGGTGGTGGGTGGTGAAGGGACGAGGCTGTGACGCCGGGATGCCCTCACCTTCCTCGCTCTTGCGAGTCACTCATGCCTTTCCTGCTTTGCCCCTGCATGGGTTTCTGGCCTCACAACCCATCTGAGGGCAGGCTCTGTCAGGATGAACGTGCAGCCCCAGATGCTGTGGTGCACCAGGCAGGCAGGGAGCAGGCAGCCAGCACCCAGGGCCAAGCGAGCCGGTGATCCTGCCCCTGATGGCTGAGGGCTGCTCCATGATGCCAGGAGGTTTGCAGAGAACAAGCAGGTCTGCGGTTGGGTTACACAGACTCCCAAGGACCAGGCAGCAGCTTCCCAGGGAAAATACATGCCCATGTAAATAAAGAGGGAAATAATTATAAATGACTAATTAACTAAGCAGTAAAGAAGTAAAAATGGAAAACAGAAGCAGGACTGAAAGACAGAAGGAAAAGAAAAGTGCCTGAGCTTTTTTGTAGATGCAGATGTTTGCATTTTGTGTCTAAAGAAATAGGGGAAGAAATTTAAATGCATATTTAGGGGGAAAAAAATCAAATGGTAAATGCAAAAAGAACCACAAGCTTTTGTGAGGAAGCCACTAAAGAGACAGAACTATAAATGTGCAAATCCAAATGTCAACCTTTGCTTCTTCAACAGTAAAATTATAATAATTCATTTAGTACAGAGGGAAAGTAAACTTTTGGGAAAGCACCTGAGGACAGTGCTGGGAATTGCTTACCCTGTTATTTTTGCCCCAGTCATTGGGCAGTGTAAATGAGGTAGTTATTAGCAGCATTATTTATTCCAAGAAACATTGTATTACTTTCTTCTCACCACTACCTTGCTTATAGTCAGGTGTATTTATTGAAATGTGCTCAAAGCCCTGAGCTGCACTACTGCCAGTCTCCCAGCACCATCCACTCAGCCAGCCAGCAGAAGGATAAAAGACCTCTGTCCAGTGAGATACCCTTCTTCCCTGTCTGTCTCTTCATTCTTATTAAGAAAAAACTGGAAAAAGGGTGAGGCCTCATGGCATAGCCTGAAAGCCAACAGATGCCAATGGCAAATCTCCCTTGGACTCAGATACAGAAGATGCTTCCTAGTCCTTTCAAGGAGGGATGTCCTACCCCTCCAAACAGTGAAGCTGGTGGCAGGAGAAACTGGGGCAAAGAGGCAAGTAGAAAATTGCTCATCAGGGAAGCAGGATCTCACTGACAGAGCTCCTGAACTGAAAACCCAGCCTTTAACTTTCTTCCAAAAGGCTAGATGGAAAACAAGTCTAAATATGCTTTCTTTGCTCAACATCACAAAGTACCTTCTGTACTCTGCTCTCTCATGTTTTTGGATGAAAGAAAATTCAGCAGGCAATTTATCACTAAATTAAAGTCACCGCTATCAAAATCATTTTGGATCTAAAAGAGCTGAATAAATTTGATCTTACTTGTAGAAATGTATTTTGAGCAATGATAAAGAGCCTGGACCAGCTGCTTCTCACTTAGCTCTTGTGTAGGCAATGTCTGCATGACTTTCTGTAGCGGACCAGCTGAGCGAGGGCTGGCTGAGGGAATTGCAGTGCTGTGAGTTCAGCTGGAGATGGAGGGGCTGGTCCTTGGGGATCACACTACATTCCTCAGCCTGGGATGCTCCAGAGTCCGCAGAGACACAGCAGCCAGGCACGTGCTGCCTTTTTTCCAGCCCGGTTAGGAGGTAATGGGAGTGATACCATAGGGAGAGGATTCAGGCAATGTGATTTAAAAAAAAAAGAAATAAAGAAAAAATCTGCCTGTGATTTTGTGGCTCTTTTTGTGCGCGCTGGGTGGTGGGGCTGGAAATACAGGAATGTAACACATGTACAGAGTTTAGCAGTTAAATAAACTAGAATGACTGGTATATTTTGACACTCCATCACTGTAACTAGCATTTAGTGAATCAGGGTCTTTGGCCAGTGCTGTTTCTAAGGAGAATTTTCTTGTCCTTATGCTTGCCCTGCCTACCAGGCACATGGGGGCTGTGCAGTTTAACCCTCCTTCCCCTCGTTTATATTCCCCGTTCACACACAATCCATAGGCAGCATTGTACAGCATTACTCCCCTCCCCCAAACTTTCCCTCTTTCAATTGGTGTCACCACAAAGGAATAGATTATTGCTGACACTGATCCCAATTTAATCCTTTCAATAATCTGATTTTTTCAAGCCTATTTATATCCTTGAAATGACAGTGGGGTTTAAAGTGATACAAATACCTGAGTCTAAGCACTGGTAGTATCCACACTTGCCAACTTCAGTTTTGACCCTCCAGAATAAAGTGTAACCCCAAAGATTATGTGATAAATCCCCTTCTCAAGTGTTGGTAGTGCTAGACTGGTCCTTGGTCCCTCTTTTTGATGAGCAGTAATTTTCATGTTATAGGTTTACTCTGCGTTACACTGGTAACAAGCTGAGGTCCCAAAATAAGTTTAAAAGCTCATATAAATGTAGAATTTCTTTTCCCTTTGTGGATTTTTAATAACCTTCTGGTGTCTGGAAATGATCAAGAAGTAAAGCTTTAATAGCAATGTAAGAAGTATAAACCCATTCTAGTTTGTTATTTCATCCAGCAACTTGAGAGCTTTTTTATTTTTCTGGGCTTTAAGGTGATCAGCCAATGTTTTCTCCCATCCCCAATCTCCTTAAGAAGCTTATTAATGTTTTACACTCAAAATAAAGACAAATCAATCTGAAAACAAAGCCATCCTTAGGGCTGCATATTCTAAATGTGCTTGCTGGACTATTTCCACTATTTGTAACCAATTCATTTTAATATTGCTCCTGCTTCTTGCTAGTTCTGCAGAACTTCAGTTCACACATAGCCAAGGAGTAGTTCAACTGCCAGTCAGCCGGGTTTTGTTCTTTCCCCCTCTCCCCATTTTTTCTAATTCAATGCAGTGACTTGTTTATATAATCGAATCCTTTTGTTTCTCCGAAAGGAATTTGGGCATTCCACTGGATGATGACAACCGTGGTAGGTGATGGTCTGGTTTTTCCAAAGCATTGACCTCAGTTTTCAGCAGAATTTACATTCCAGTAATAAATATTTAAAGAAATTATAGGAACTGAAACAAAGAACATCCCTCTGAAACACACACATACACACACACACACAGTCGTGTGTGCATCCCCCCCAACCCTGTGACTCAATTAGTCTGAGGTCACTCTGATGTAGGTGGTGCCTCTTCAAACCCTGAAATATTTTACTTTTTCCGTTAGAAAACTTGGACACTTTGGATTTTTAATACCCCATAAACTTATAAATTGATATTCCTTACTGTCTGTGTAGCAGATTACTCAAACATCTATGTCAAAGGCATTTTCTGCAGCAGGATCTCTTTCTGCCCCTAAAAAAGTGTAAGACAGAATACAAATACAAATTGTGCTGATTCCTTGCTGTCCTTTCTCAGTTAGGAGCTTTAGGATTTTCAACAATCTCCTTTTCTTCTACAACAAGCTAAAATAAATAACACCACTATGGCAGTTTTGGAGCATACTGGGGCTGCACAACTACATTTTGGCTTCAGATGTGTAGACTATTATTAAACAAATGAGATACTGATGTACTTTTCCATTTACAAAGCTTGTATTTGCCCCTGTGGGCATAACACCAGGTGATGTCTTAATTAATGATGTTGAAGATCATATATATGACATAAACAAAAGAGCTGCTTTTTAAAAATAAGAAAAAAAGAAAATATTCCCACTCCTTTGAGGAAGAAGAATGAACCGATTCCAAAAAGCAGAATAATGAAAACCAAAAGGGAAAACAGGGAAGAATGCGGCATAAATATTGGAGTTACCTGCAAACGTCTCCTTCTGCAAACAAGACAGTATTTACTCTGTACAGTGTGTTGTATCCTGCACAGCATTTCACATTACTCACAGGATAACCTGTTTGTCTTTACTTTTGCATTGAACCGTGCCCACATTAGCAGCACTCCATCCATATTATCCATTGACTGAGCACAATGCCCACTGAGCGCTGCCCACTAAGGAGCTATCAGAACTTGCTGTCCCTTCTCATGCCCTGGGCCGCCTTATTTCATGAGCAGCTTCACCATGAGCAGGCCTGCTACCTGTGGAGGAGTTCCCTGTGCAGAACTCACCCACTAAGACAGCACAGCGTGCTGGCGTCTGACATGTCCCTCTTCAAACTGGCAGATGAAAATGCTGCAGTCAGTACTCTCCTCACTTTGCACCCACTGTCTTATTCACATCTGCAGTGATTGTATGATGGGAACAACACACTGATGGCAGCTTATCAAGGGAAGACTACTATTTCTGACTTTCAAAGCTTCAAACATATAGAATATGTGTGAGCTCTAGAAGGACCTTTGTCTCACAATCTCACCAAAAAAGCAAGTGAAAGGAATAAAGAAATGGGTGTTGGGAGGGAGTTGGTCTTGGAGAGGGGCCCTAAAGCAAGAGGGTGGCAGGGAGAAGGCTACATGTTCTTTTTCCATTCATTCTGGTGTCCAGGGCTAAGCAGGAAAATAAGACTTCAGTTCCATTTCCACCCCATCTCTGATTTTTCTCCTTGGGAATCTAGTAATTCTTAGCTCAATAGGTTTAATTTGCTGACCCGACATGAGCATATCCATCTTTCGTGTTGATCCTGGCTTAAACTCAGCAGAAACAGAAATAAGAGTGGAAAATAACCTAGCTGGCCACTACAAACAATGACACTGAACCAGTTAGGAGAAATGGAAGGAGAGCACAGGTATGTGGAAGGTCTTTACTCAGGGTAGTCCACAGCCAAACAGCAAAAGGGTGAGTGCCTGTGGACATGTGAGCATAGAATCATAGAAAGGTATGGGCTGGAAGGGGCCTTAAAGATCACCCAGTTCCAGCCCCCCTGCCATGACATGCACGCACCAATGGAGAAGCAGGAATAAACCCTTTTACATTCATCAGCCCTCATCAGCCCTCTTTGTTCAGCTTTCTGCAGACACCAGTGCAAAGAGGCAGCCTTGGCAGAAGTTTACCTACACTGAGAGAGAGCTTTGGGATGGATCCCCTGGCCAGGAGAGGGAAGAGGAAAGACCTCCTGCAAGAAAGGTGAGACCCCTCCAGGGCAGGAGCACCATCCTGCTTCCATCCATCCATGCCTGCGGGAGGAGCTTCTCCTGCCCTACAGCTCACCCCTCCCATGCCAGCCCTGCTCCATCTGCTGGCAGGAACAATGCAGAGCCTGACTTTCGCCCGCCGGGATCAGCTCCTCCTGTGTCTTCCCCAGCCCAGATTCCTTCCATGGCTTCGTTTCATCTCCCACAAGGGCCAAGGGTGGGAGGAGTGGAGCCTTCCCCAGGCAGAGGAGGGTTATCCAGGGTCATAGGGCAAGGAACTGCCCACCCATCATCTTCCCTCTACTTCTGCTTCTAAATTTCCATCAAAGTGACAGAGGAGCAAATTAAGTATTGTGCACACTGCAGAATTGCCATCTGATCTACTGGTTGAGAACCTGGTTTTGCTGCTCACCAGTGGTCAGTCAAGCCCCAGTGGAAGTACCCTGCAAATCCCCCGAAGCTGCATGGCAGAGTGAGATACTGTTGGGCAGCATCAGCTCCCATCCCAGCAAGTGCCTGAGAAACCAGGGTGAAGCTGTGAAAGGTATTCAGGGGAAACAGGAGCATTTCAGCTGTCTGGTTTGCTGCTCAGCACTTTGCAAGGTTATTGTTTTAGCTTTACTCCTGTTTTTCCTGTGCCTACTAGGTGCTTAAGAGACGTGCTGAGGAAAGATCTGGTCTTTTCTAACTATGGAAGTAAGACGGAAAGCTTTTTCCATATATGAGGCTGAATAGCATTGCAAACTTGACTCGCTCTTCTCTGTGCAAGGCAATGCAGGATGGTTTGAGAAAGCTCCTCTGTGAAAGGCAGTGGGATTTTTTAGCTTTGACACTGTTGGCATTAAATGTTTTTTTCCTCTTGCCCTGCCTTCTGCTATTGGGAAATCATCTGCACCTGAATTTTGCTTTTCCATATGGGAAAAGCATCATGTTCATCCTCCTGCAGTCCCTCCAGATGGCATCTCTTTCAGCGCCGTGTTAGGGGCGGTCAGGTGAATGGGGTGGGCTGAGGTCCCCCACGTCAGCTGTTCCCCCGGGTAGGGAAGAAGGGCAGCCAGTGCTGGATTGATGTTTACAGAAAGTTTAGTCTCCAGTGGATTTCCCTACTCCCATGAAACAATAGGAGGGTCTGGTGCTATATTATCCATGCTTCCTCTTTATTCAGATTTTATCTGTGAATTCTCGCAGATGACTGAGACCATTATTGTTCTGGGAAATAGGAAGATGAAAACATTAGACAGACCTTAGTAATTTCAATGGACTTATTCATGGTGTATTTAGTTGCGCAAGTCTTTGCAGACTCAGGAACTAACAAAATACCTGTTGGAATAAGTAATAATCCTGTGTGATCACAAAAGCAGCGATCTCTTACAGCTGATTTTTAATAAGAGATACTGCCTCAGTCAACCAAATGCTACAGAGTTCAGAACAAAAAAAGAAAACAAACATAGCTCCACTCTTAATGCCACAAGATCTTGGGAAGCAATCCATTCCAGCTCTTCTGTGTCTCTGCTTTAATATAGGCATTCTTGATGTAAATTGCATGCCACTGATTAATAGATCTTCTATCAGTTGAACTTGAATGGAAGTCAAAAGAACATACTCTTTTTTTTTTTTTTTTTTTTCTTTTCTAAGCCTACATTAAAAAAGATTGTTCAGAAATCTTGGAATGTAAAGTGCTAGGTCAAAAATCACATTTTTCTAGGAAGTCTATGAAAACTTACTTTTTAAAGTTGCATACTGTAGAGTCTCAATTATCCTGGAAGGCTTATCCGGGTTATGGCTTAAGTATGCTGTTCATGTGCTGCCAGCTTGTTCTAGAAGTATGATATGGGCTGTAGTGCCTTGCAAAGCAGCTAAACTCTCCCCTGGGCCAGACAGAGTCCAGAAGCAGTTCACTAGTTTGACTAGTTGACTGGAGTGAAGAAGTCCTGCAGCCACTCGCCAGCCCCGCACAGAGCTGGGCAGTGCCTCAGAACCACAAGCCATGGAGCCATGTGGGTCCTCAGTGCTGGCAGGACTCTGTGTCTGCCTCTGTATCATGTCCCAAGCTCTGGGAAGTCTTCTTCATTTAGGAACATTGCCATAAGCTTCATGGAGCCGGCTGTGGTGTGGTCCTATGTACAAGCTAAGAAGTCTTTATGGGTACCACCTTTCTGTGCCCTAAAACCTCCTGCATCACTCATGTATTATTATTTTCCATTATCTAGGATCTTACCTTCTCCTCCTCTTCACCTCAGGTAAAGGGGGGCTGTTTGTATATCCATGGGCTTAATACCTGATGGCCTTGGAAGAACTCTTCTCATTGTACGTTAACACTGTTCACATTTTTGATGCATATGCAATTTATGACATTTGGGTAAAACTTTAAAGCTTTTACTACACGCTGGACAGATTATGAATTTTATGTTCTCCATGAAGTATCGCTAAAACTTTCTACCCACAAGGGCTAATTACTAAGAAGAGATTTTACTGTGAAAGAAGTTTCTCTCTTCTGCGCAGCCTTCCTCTTGGTGTTAGAAAAACAAGCATTTTCAGTTAGGCAAATAGGGTCATGCTCCCAAAGTTATTTTTTTTTGTGGGCCTCATGGCATTTAGTGTTCCTGTTGATCTTCTAAATTCAGGCCAGCAACAATTGTGTGAGAAACTTCATCTGTAGTTTTCAAAAGAAATGCCTAGCGTTTGAGAAGAGATGCCTAAATAAAGGTTCAAACACAAGGTAAAACCAGAACATGTAGTTTAGGCTCACCTTGAATGAGTCTATCGATTCAGGCAAGGGTAGCTTGTGAACTGAAAATCTGAATAGTGCAAGTTAATTCAGAATACAGCAGTATTAGTGTGAAATACATGTCCAGCACAAGGGAGGGGAGTTACGCAAGTGAAACTATACTACAGCAACTCCCACTGGGGATAAGCCCTTAATTACTTCTAAAATCTCACCATTACTAAGCCATGCTTATAATTTCTAGAGGCCTTGAGTTTCTGGAACAGCTGGAGTATGAGATTCAATTGCATTCACTCCAGTGGAGGATACAGTTAAGTATGGGTACGTTCATGAGCTCAAGGCCAGTCATTTACTAATTAGTGTATGGGAACATTTAAGTTTTCCCCATCTGATTTTGCAAAGTTATTTGGCAATACTTGCTTATGAGTCTTTTTTTCACTTCCCAGCAAAACAAACCCCCAACAGAATCAGAAAGAGTATTGCAAATACCCTAACTTCCCATTTTCCCCTTGCTGTAGGCAAAAATATTTGCTGAGTTTTGCTTTTTTAATACAGACATATATATTTAAATATGTAGGTTGTTTGGGGTTTTTAAAAGTAAATATTTTCTGTGTGCCAGAGTGTTTGTTGCCTTTGCAGGCAGGAACTACATCCCCCAGAGCGCACTGCGGGGCGGCGGCCGGCGCTCGGGGCATTCCGGGAGCTGTAGTCCGGCGCTGCCGGGCCCGGGGCGGCTCTCCCAGCACCTGTTCTGAGGGACACCGCGGTGACGCCGCTCCCCTCGGGCTCTTGAGAGCAGCTGCCTGCTGGCAGCCCGGACAGGACCCGGTGGAGGAAGCTTGGAAGAACCTGAAAGGTAAGGATCTCCTCGGATTTGCTGTGGAGCTGGTGGAGGACGGGGGCTGTCAGCCCCGTTGCCCCTCCTGGTTCTCCTCGCCCCGTGCGTGTGGGTGGAAGGTTTTGCCATGTCGCTTCTCTGGCACATCTGGGCAAGTCACCCGGGTTTGGGTTGGCTTGTGGAAATGTCTGCTGCTTTAGCGTGTGGGACTGGCCGTGTAGGGATGTCATTCTCCCTTGCAGCTGAGGTTGGAAGTGTGGCTGTCGGCTCCTTTATGTAAAGGTCAGCGGGAACAAATAATCATTCAGCCTTAGAAGAAGGTGGGGGAGGGAATTCCACTCCCTATACGAACTGGAAATCTTTCTCTAGTGAACCAAACATCCAGCTTCTTGCTGAATTTAAGCTGCTATTTTAATTCTTTTTTATTTTTTTTTTCCTTTGAAGTTGACTTTCTAGGTCTTAGTAGAGAGAAATAGCCAAATACAAACTTTGCATAAGTGGCTGTAACAGCCTTTGCCTGCGTATGTTTCCTTGTTCCAGTGTTTCTGCTGTTTGCTGAACTGGGAGCAACTGAAAGTCTCAGGCTGCGCTGATCACTACAGTGAAAGTCCTTGGAAATGCTTCAGTTTCATCCTGCTGCTTAATAAAACAGAGCAGCCGTCAGGATAACGCAGGGAGGAGAAACAGCTTCGTGTGCTTCATGGGTCAGGTAAAACACTCCTGAACATTTTGGCTGTGATCCTCTGACAAGTAGGTGCCTGGGAAGCTATTCCAGCCTTACTGTTGGTCCTTAGAGCTGAGTGTAAATTTGCCAGAGAGTTTTGGGAAATACTTTGCACAAGGATGCTTTGCAGGCCTTCCAGGGCTCAACATACATCAGCTAGTGATCTACAATGCTTAGGGACTGGCTTCAATGACACAGTTATACTCTGATGGTCCTTTCCTACAAAGAGTTTACTCATTGTGCTGAAGACTGCAGATCTGCTGCGTGCACTACTTAATGGTCAGTGACACTGGTTCTTAGCTACTGCTTCTGGGGTGGGACAGCAAGCAGTGGGCACAATGAAGACTGTAGTAGGAGAGTGGGAGTTTTTAGCTAAGGCTACTGATGCAAGACCCCATTTAAATGAAAAAGGTGGAAACAAAGACAGGAGTCAGTCCTAGTAAAGGTCTAACCCAAGAGAAGATGCGAAAGGCAGCTCTCAGTTCTGCTGGCAATGGTGTTGCCCTTTTAATGGCAATACAGCAACTTTGCTGTTAATCTCCACAGACGCTGCCAAATGCTGAACAAGTCTGGACAATGATGCAATTCCCTTCCTGCTTGGAGACTTGGCACCTCTGGGTCATCGTGGAGGTATGGCTTTTGGGTGTGTTGGGTTTGCACACTGTGGGCACCAGAGCTGCTGCTGTACGGAAAGGTGGAAAGCAGAAAGCTAATGAGTGGGTGTCCTTCATGAAGCAAACATGTAGAAATATTAAACACAGTGCCCTCAAACGGTTACCCACAAGGAGGGGATATATATCTAAAATGAGGATGCTATAGCTAATGTTAGAGGTGTTGGTAAGAAGTGCTAAATTTTCTGACAACTAATCCATTACCTTAAAAACCCAGCAGCTGTAATGGGGAGCTTGTGGGCTGCTTTTCACGTGAAGTTTTTAATACACCTCATAGACTTCTGGCATATCTGATGTTCTCGCTGTTTACAATATTAGTAATTAATTTCTGTTACAGTATGTAATAGAGAGTAATTTATGGGGGCATTTGAATCTTAAAGCATTCCCTACGCTTTAAAAAAACTTTTCCAAATGTGAGCAGCACTAATATAAAAACCATGGACCATGTCTGCATGGAGCCTTACTGAGCTTTGGATATTTCCCTGTGTGCTGACACCACATACACCAACTTCACCCAGGCAATGAGAGCCACTGCAGGACTGGCAGCTCCATCTCCAGAGCAGCGGCATGGCCAGGGATGCCACTGAATCCCTGGGGCAGGGCAGGTGCCCAAGGAGGAGAATGGTGGTGGTGGGACATCCTGTTGCACAGAGCCCGCTGCGGGCAGCAGCAGCAGGGGGTGCCTCTCCCCCCAGTCCCTCCTGGAGGTGAGGGCTGTGCCAGCAAAATGCACGAACCTTCCTCCTCCACCCTCCCCCATCTGCCAGTCTGGCCGCAATGTCTAAAACAGGCATGGATTTTCCTGTTTACTCAACATCAGCATACCTCCCAAAAAGCAATTACATCAGTTTTCTTTTCTTTTCCTCATACATATCAGAAGTCAAACAGTGTGATATGGCTAATGGGATCATATTGACCCACCTCTGCCGTTGCTATTAATATCGGAAGACATTTCTAAATGCCACAGCCCGTACAATTGCCTGCCCACCTTTCTCTTGCCAAAGATTAGGGTCTTTTTACATTAGCAAGTCCAGTAATTGCTAGTCCAATTTTGCTCCTTGGTAGCGTTAAGAAGATTATATATAGAAGAGAACATATAGAGAATATAAATTTTTACAAAGGATAGCAAGTTGATTTGCAATGTCATTTGAATAGTATCCAAATAACAAATTATTATTTTTTTTTTAAAAAAAAAAAGGAGGCTGAAGGGATCTGGTGGCTCCTGTCTTTTTCTTACTGGCCATAGAAACATAATCCACCCTTTATAAAAACGTGCATTCAGAATCCAACCCTGGTAAACAGGCTACTAAATTTCAGTTGTTGTTTTTATGTCGTTATTGCAATTGTAGTAACTCTGTAAAAGACAAGACAAAAGGTTGTTCTTTACACTTTGAGTTCTTTCAATCCTCTACTTTTACAGCAAAGGCTACCCTGAGCAATGTGTACATCTGTCTGTTCTAAGTGTAGAAATACATATTATTCATACTTTGTCAATGTATATGCTGAAAAACAGAAGCTGAATTTATAGCTATATTTCCTTTCTGCCAGGGCTTTTAGAGTTGAGTGTTTCAGTGTTTCCATTATAAACCTCTGTTTTCTGAGGTTTATAACAGTCTTGAAGAGCATAGTGGTCTTGAACCATAATAGAAAGCGTATAATGTTGCATTTACAATACAGCTGTAACTGCACATTATGGAGTGTAATCTTCTCAGTGTACCACAATGCTCCAATAAGGTTAATTGGAGTTACATATACTAAGAGAAAAACAATATTTTACCCTTGGACTTGGTGCTTTCCATCCAGAGAACTGAGAGCATCACACAGGGGCAGAATGCATCTAGCTGCCCTGGACTTACAAAAATGCCATTCTTTGCTATGCCATTAAAATATCTGTGTGCATCTGCAAAGGCCCCACTCAGCACCTGCTTCCCTCTTTTGATGCCTGACTGCTTTACAGACTTGGCCAAGGGAAATCAAGGTAAAGGTGACTGGAAGAAACTATTTTATTGACTATATGGCGAAGCTTTTGTCCTGTGCAGTGTCTCTGCTGTTTCTGCCCTCGGCTTCTAGTCTTGCATAAAAATAGATCCCATCTGAAATCCCAGGCTCTTCTCCATTTCCAGTCAGCTTGCTCCATCTGGCATCTTGCATTCATGTGTCACTATGCTTACGAGTATAAGGTAAATGAATTAAAATTCATCATAACATCTCACTGTCTCTGGGCTGTCTGAAGTAGTCCCAGCTCCTTAGCCATGCACCTGGGTAAGTTGCTGGCTTCTCTCGTTAGCCTGAGCTGCCACAGACAGAGCAGGGCCTCTTAAGGAAAAAGTGCCCCATACATTGGGGTGCCTGTCCATCAGGTCTAGCTCTCTAAGCTGCTTCTCTTCCAATGCACATAGTTTAAAACTTTGTTGATGTCTGTAGGACTCTGTGCTGGGCGAGAGATCCCATCATTCCAGTTCAGTTGCTGTACAAGTGTAACTGTCAGAGTTGGGCGAGGGGGCAAGTGTCTGCAAGTAGTGATGTTCTGGGTTAAAATGAATACTTTAAAATAGATGGCGAGGAAGAAGAGCTGAAGTTAATAGTGGAGAGTTGCCAGGGCTGTTGGCTATGCTCATACTGAAGCTGATTCGTCATTGCGATTGCTCACTTGAGCTTGTTGGACTTAATTGGCTGAAGGTAAGAAAAGCAACAGCATATTCAGAGTAGAAAGAAACTTCTGGGAATTGCTTAAAAAAACCCCTGAGACTCATGGAACTTGAAGACTTTGTTAGGGTCTGTGGCGAGTACAAAGTGGTCCCCTCAGATTGTCATAGAGCCATGGTTTTCAACAAACCTTAGCTCTGATAAGCAGCCAGTTAGAAGATAAAGTATGATGGCTAACAAACAGTTTTGTTAGCCATCATTCTTTTTTTTTTTTTAATTTTATTTCAGTGAAACTGAGAAGGATGCAGATTTTGGTTTTGCACTAGCCCAGCCACAATCTAAGACTGTACTTGGTAGAGGCAGCAGAAGGCAGGAAGGAGGTAAGAGGCTGGAATGTGAACTGTGAACCTTGGGCTCAGATCCCATCTATGCTTTAGTCTGAGAGAGCAAGTTAACATCAGTGTCAGCAGGGTTGAAATCTTGTTAAGACTAAGTTCGTCTTGCTATGTAGCGTTATTTAATCTTCCGCTTAACCTCTCTTCCCATGGCTAGCAGGTCATCTTATTGGGTTCACACCCTTTTGCAAGTATTGCTAACCTCACACATTCAGAAATTGCAAGTTTACTCTCAGATTCATGATACTGCAGGAAAAACATACATTTTTTTTAAACTGAGCAATTAAAATGGTTTAATTAGTATTTTAGTCATGATTCTTTGAGTTTCACAGCTTTGGAGCATTTTTTTCCTTTCTTTGAGGATTTGACTGTCTTTGTCCCCAGTAAAACCTATATTTGTCACAATTGCACAAATGAAGAACTAGTGCTGTAGCAAAAACCTGAACTAAGCCAAGTAAGAACTTGAGATTTGGAAACGCTGGTTTTGTGATTGTGTAAGTTTGTTTTTTCACTTTTTTCAGCCCCCTCACCAGTTATGCATGTCTGTGTTACAACATATCTGCTGACAATGAGAGAGCTGAAGGGATTTCTGATTTGTGAATTAGTGTGCAAGTGATCAGCAGCAAGGACTGCGGCAAAAAAGTGATGAATGAGAGAACACAGAAAGCTGAACTAGAGTAAAGCCATCCGTGTGTTACATGTGCTCTTCTGCAGCATGTAAGGGACTGCAATTTGCATGTTGGTTATCTGTGCTCCCTTTCATATGGGTAAGAAGGCCTTTGGGAATATTGGGCACTATCTGCCAAGAATTATTCAACATATGATTCATAAATTTAGGCAATGAATATCCCCTGGAGAGGGGCATGAGTGAAGATAAGGCTTTTCAAAGTACTTTATATTGTCCCTGCTTTTGCCCTGCAGTGTGAAGGTGTTCTACGTCTTCCTGCCACAGCTCTGTGTGTTCCAGTGCCCAATATGTTTTGTGTTTTTACTGCCATCTGAAAATATCTGGTATGATTGTTCACACTGCAGTTATTGTAATTTTGAAATATTTATGATTTTCAAAGGCAAGCAAGGCAGCAGGGCACCAACCTCTCCTTGCCTGTCTACAGGCGTCAGAACAGCATTACCAAACCCTGCACCTTGTGTTCTCCAGGAGAACTTCCTGTATCCCATGGAGGGATGTTTCTGCAGTCTAAAAGAGAAGCCCTGTGGATGCCACTGAAGAATTGCTGAAGAACTGAGGTTGGTCCTCAGAGATTACTTTGAACTGCCAGGTTGAGTCTCTTTGCAGATGTATTGCCTTTCTCCATGTGGATGTAGGCTAATAGCTTCTGGGCTTCTTGAAGTATGAAAACCATTGCTGTGGCAATAGTATTAGTCTGACTTGCTTGATTTTGACCTTTTTCCTTTGTGCCAGTTTACCACCTCTTCTGTGCTGAGACTAGATGGTAGTAGCACCTGAGTTGTAATGACTGTCCTGATTTTGGCATGTTGGTATTGTCTAACACTTTGCATGCTCTTTTGCTCTTTCTAGGTGCTATCATCTTATTAATCTCAGAGAGATAATTGTATCCAATCCTTATGATATTAGACAATTAGAGATAAAGAATAAAGGCAGAGCTGATACTGCCCACAGTTTCCAGATGGGATCCAATTCTACTGTTCTTGTCAGCCTGACGGCCATAACCCATGGGGACATTCACCTTTCACATCTGTGGGGCTTCTTCTGGAAACATGTGCTATTTGAAAAAACAGTAGTGCCCTTAGGTGAAGAAGGCTTCTTTACAGCATCTGAGGTTCAAGGTTTTTGAGACTTTTGGTGCCTTCCCTGTTCTGTCATTTTGAGTTTTGACAGGGTATTGATAAATGCATTGTGTTAGTGAATTTACTCTTTCAAATACCCTACTCCCATGTGTCTGTCATCTTTTTACCTGTTCCAGGCCTTAGTACTGAGCCTGTCAGGTCCCTGAGGGCACCAATAGATCTTTATTGCCCTGATTTGCCTCACCTGAGACCCCCCCACCTACACACTCTGCCCATGGGTCTACAGCCTCACTGAAGCTTGGGTCTGGGGCCTTAGTTTTGGACCCCTGGGTGTCCCCTGGTCCTGGCTCACCCCTTGCTGTGCCAGTGGATCCTGTTACCTGCCTCCTACATTGAGCCTGGTGGACCTGCAGCTCTTGATGATGGCTGGTCTGGGTGGGAGTTGCCCTCAGCTCCCATCCCATGCACCTTTCTGGCCCTGGCAGTTTGTCTCCAAACAGACAAACTTGTGCAGACTACTGATGGTCTGTATCAACAAACTGGTGCTTTTGAAAGAGGTACTGAGGAGCATGTTCAGCGAGCTTTTGGCTTGCCCTTTCCTCAAGAAGAATGCAGGGGTGGGTGGCTGCGGCTGTCCTCCTGTAACAAGATGGTCAGATCTGCCTCTTCTTGGCTGCTCTTCTCCCCTGTGTCCTTTCTATTTGTTCTTCAACTTCCCTTCTCCCATTAGAGCAACTCAGAGGAGGCACTGGCCAGGGTTTCTCCAGCTGGCAGTCCAGGAGCCGTTGTACTGCTCTGTGCAATGCCAATTGCCGTGGCTAATTGCCTCCAAGGTGGCTGCCCCGCTTTTAAAGAGGCTGTGTGTAATCTTTCTCTGAAGAAATCTCTTTGTATCATATTGAAAGGATTCCACAATAAAATTATTGAACTGCAAACTAGAGAGGTAAGGTGGGAACATAGTAGCTAGAGATGGCACACTGAGCTCTCAAAATATTTCTGTTAATTGGGGAAAACTAGCATTCTACATCTTCCTATTTGCAAAGTACAGAAGAAGAATGGGCTTTATACGTTTTGGTGTCAATCCCATGAACAAATGGATGAAAGAGAAGTTGATAAGCACATTTTAGTTAAATAAGTTATAGAACAAGTTACTTCTGTTAAGTTTTTCACAGTCCTTTTGACCTGTGGTCCAACACTAAAACACAGGATGGAGAATTCAAGCCTTGAGCTTGCTATCTAGCATAGCTTTTCAATCAAACAAAGAAGGTTTGGTATTTTTCATGGTGTTTAAAAACTGAACTTCACAAAAGAAATTATAACTTCCTGGCTTTTAACACATTGTTGTAAAGGCAAACATTTATACGTCTCTCTGCAACTACAAAACTAGTCTAGGCAGGGTTCTTTGGCTTTTGCTGTCAATGTGAAGCTATTGATCCATGAACATAAATCCTTACTTATCTCCAGTCAAGTTTATAGGACAATGAAATTATAGGATTGCTTGAATCAATCAATGTTTCTAAAGCAAGCTATAGAAATATAAACAAGTTACTGATTATTTAATAAAGTCAATTTGCGTAGAAATGCCCAGCCATGGGCAGCAGACATTAATTTCTGCTTTCTCTGGAATTTCACTAGGGCTGCAAGTTCTTAATGTCACTATTAGCAAAGGTAACTTTATTTTAGAAACTCTTTCCGAGCATTCACAGCAAGAGGAAGAAACTGTCATTCCTTTTGACCACAAAACCTGTGCTATTTCTAAGCAGAGTTCTTTGAAATAACTAGGATATCTCACAGCTTGTTGCTTTAGAGGGGACTTCGTACAGCAGCACTACATTTAGTTAGCATAATGAGTTTTTTAGCTCCTGTGATATTGACTGAGTTTGAAGTACCATAACTTTTAGTCAGCTAAGATTAAATTTGTTAGTGAAGTACAAGTTCACATAATATTTTAGCTTTCCTAGAAGTTTAAGCTGGCTGCCTGTTTTCTGAGAAGCGATTAAGTTAGTTCCATGACCAGGTTCTTTCTTGGGGAAAGAATTTAAGCATAAAAGTGTGTCTTTCCGTTTCTCAGTAGGAAATGTCATGAAAGTGGCTTCCTCAGCGTGGTTTCACAGTTACCATGTTTGCCTTTTGAGATCCAGTTCATTGGAGTGATTTTATTCAAGATTGTTCAAGAATCTTCCATGAGCCCGTGGTGTCCTTCCGGTGCTTCCAACCATCTGGAATGCAGAGCAGGATCCTCATAAGTGAACTCTGATGCCTCAGTGGTCTGTCTGTTGAGTAGTTTGTCATAGTTTATCATACAGAAGTACAAAATCACCTGATTAATCTGCTTGGTCAATCCTTGAACAGGGATAGTAATAATGAAGTCATAGATGGCGACTGTAAATCCATCTATTCTGATACATATTCTCAGTACTTTGTCTATTAAGGTTGTTTTAAATATAAAAAATACCTCTATGAAGTGTGCCTTGGATCTTTTTGATTGGTCTACCTTAAAGATATTAAGAATTAAATTTTGGCTTTAGAAAGGTTTTTATCTTTAAGATAAATTAATATTATGTATACTTACACAGTTTTGTACATGGGCTTTGTTAAAGCTTATACATAAACTAGTCTCCGATTAATCTCTTGGGTTTTTTTAAGCTGTTCTATGGTATTTCATTTGCAGTATTTTGTGGCTACGCTGTCTATATAACAGAATTTCCTTGATCTGAAGACTACGCTACAAATTTCTGTAGAGAAGGACTGCTATGAAATTAAAACTTGACACCTTTCTAGGCTTCATCTATCGTAAAGTTGGTGTAGCTCAGCCTTAATTAGATTATTATAGACCTAAAACATGTGAGGTAGAATAGCATGAGAGGAGTTGAATTTGGTCATTAGCAGGAGTTCGTGGTTAGTCTAGCTGGTTAGTCATTAGCCTCTGAAATACATGAGACTAAATTTTCCATTTGATATACTTTGAAGACAGATCAAAATCCTAAACGTGATTTAGGTCCACTGAGAAGGTCTATAATCCTGCTTTTTAATAAGCTTTATATTTCATGTCCGAATGATACTTGTACATGTCAAGCATTGCTGAGGCTCCCTGCCCCACTTGTATTCATTTTGTATTTGAAATGCATGGTTTTGGAAGAGCATTTACAGGAAATATTCCTGTAAGTAGCAGACAGAGCTTTAAGGTATGAAGGCTTCCTGGAAAACCTGGATTGTCTGGGTGCTAGATTTTTTTTGTTTTCAGTGGAGTAACACTTCAGCTTCTCACACTTTGAATGCTATAATCTACTTCCCTTTTTAAATATTCACTGCTGTGAATGTCCACACAAACTGAAGCTCTGGCTGTTCGAGACTGAACTACTTCTGTCTTGTAGGTCTGCCATTTGCTGCGGAGTGCCAAGGCTGCAGTGACAGCAGTGCTGGGGAAGGCAGGATGAGATGGGTGTCTTGAGTGTAAGTGTGTGCTGAAAATGTTTTGTTGTTGTTGTTGCTGTTGCAGTTTGTGTTGAGCAAGGTGGTGATCTGTGGATTTTACTTGCTATGGAAGAGAAGAACTCAGATGACACTGCATCAAGGAGCTGTGAACCTTGGTAGATGCAATCTCGAGTGCAGTCTTGCAGAGGCCAATGCAGAGAGTCCTGCTGACTCATAGCACTGACAGGAAAAGGCTCTCTTCCACTTCTGCTTGTCTCTGGCTTCTTCCAGCATGCAGTTAGTGAGGACTTCGCATCTGTCTCTGTAGTTCTTTGATACAATTGTCATAATCAGCCTGACCAGCGTGGCTCCACAAAAAGAACTAGGAGGTTGGTGAAAGATATCTGTGCTCTTAACTACTTATTTAGGATGACATTTCTCATGTAAAGAACGTGTAAAGAGAGACACAGGACAGATAAAATAGCCTGTTTTCATTGCTGTCTGCATCCCTGACTCCTTTTACCCCATCATGCAAAGCATCATGTGGATTTTTGTGACTCTTCACAGAGCTGAGGTCCTTACCTCTGAGGTGATAACTGTAAGTGCGTGAATCTGCAGTGAGGAGTGCTCCAGCTGTGTTTTAGAATCAGTGCTGCATGCTACCCTTCTTCATGGTTGGAGGTGCGGAGTTAAAACTGTTCAGCAAGAAACAGGTTCTGAGGCTTAAAAAAACAAGACAAAAAGAAAACCCTGACATCAACAACAGAAAAGGATGATTGTTGTTGTTGGGAGCTTGATTATGCGTTCTCTTCCAAATTGGATGCTGATGTGAGAGCCTATTTTCTTTCATAATGTGTGTGTTTAAGAACTATTCATCCCACCTACTTCCCAGTGTGACTGGAGAAAAGCTCCAGTGCTTCTTAAAAAATAAGTAAGGTCTATACTTGACTCTGTGTTTGCTGATAGTTTTCCTGTTAACTTTAATAGGAGGGCATCAGTCCTCTATGTACAGTATTAAAAAGCAAAGTAATTTAAAGCACAGTGAAATCAGAATATTATTTCTTACCTTCTATACTGGCAGTGATTGGTTTAGTTTTTTGAAGAGACTTTAATGCATATGGGTTGGTTTTTTTTCTTAAAGTTCCACAGGATCGGTTGTTGATTGGGGTTGGCTGGTGCCCACTGATTAATTCCTTGCATCACTGGTCTTGAATCTTGTTGCAGTTGTTCTTGGAGAACTTGGCAGCAGCAGCAGCAGCAAACCGGCAGAACTGTTATTGACCCAGAATAGCAATAGCATTGTTAATACAATAAGCAAGGTTTTCTGTGAACTGCTGTGCTATTCTGTGAAGCTGATGAGCTGGTTAACACCTTTTACTTATTCTGCAAGGATCTGAGGCTGGAAGGAAATTAATGCAGTTGTGAAGCATGGAAAACCAAAATAGCAGTGATTCAGTTAAAGCAGAGCCAAATCTTCTTAAAATTAAACTTCATTGTGTTAGAGACTTTACTTTTTGATACCTATATTAACTTCTCTGATGAGAGCAGGAAATGTAACACAGTGATATTGGAGAAACTTTGCACGTGAAATCTAACCTGTTATCTTGGGGGGTTGTATGAGAAGAAACCACTCTTCATTTGGTGTGTTATGGTAATTAGATGTTGCAGAAGTTCTGTTTCTCAAGGTTACCGTATAATTCACAAACCTATTTTTTTGAGTAGCTTTGATTTCCTTAACTTTCAAATAGGTTGTTTGGAATGAGTGAGAAGGCTGCAGTACATATATGGGTATTTCTAGCTTTACAAGTAACAAACGATACTGGACAGTTTGGGGAATTTTGTCATGGGCAAGAGTGTTTACTTGCAATCTGCTGCTGCTGGTGTTGTAATCCTGAAGATTTTTTATTATAATAGCATTTGGTAACTTTGTGTGTAACAGGTTGGTGGTCTTATCTCATAGAAGTGCTTCAAGGTTTGCTTTGTGGTTGACCTTTCTAATTGGACTGAATCAAGTGCTTGAAACAGGATTCAGGTTTGCAGGCATGAAAATATGGAAGAAAGCTTAGGAATTCATATACTACAAACAAGCCATTTCCTGAACTGCAGTCAAAGCTTGACTGTTCATGCGCAGGTTGTTCAAGGGAGTGTGACAACTTGACTGTGCCACAATGCAGGAGTAGTAGATGTGGCCATACTGATGTTAACTCTGATACTAGAAATACAATGCAAGGGTAGCCAAAGTATCTCCAGAGAGGCTGGTCAATGGTACCTCTAAGGGGTACATCATGCATTGAGCCATGAAAATTTGCTGTAGTACTCATGAACCTGAGATGATACAGCCGAACAGTGCTGTCTGTGTGGACTAACCAGTGTGACAGATGCTGACTTATGGACCCTGGTACTACAGTTGTTTTTTTCTGCTCAGTTTTTCTTTTTATATATGTGTTCTAGGAGTAACATTGGGAGAGTTTTCCCCTAATCCCTCCTTTTAGTTGTGATAATTTAAAGTTTACTTTGTTTTGTTCTTTTAAGGTATAACTGGTTTGGAAATTAAGTGCTAATTAAGTTTCATGTTGCAGAAATGCTCTATTTTTGTTACCTCAGAGAATGCCACTGTTTGTATGCCAGGGCACCCCTGTAAAGTCTTTATGTTCTTCTTCCATGATCTGCACCATGGTCAGACTCTCTCCCCCTCTTTTTTTCCCCACATGTTCCCCATTTTCCCATACTTGATGTCTGAAAAGCTATTCAACAGCACCAATGTCTCAAGCGGTGGGTATGTAAATATTTACTGGCATGACAGTCAACAACAGTGGGAGGGGGGAAATTGCTACATCCTACCATTCAGGGAACCTTCAAATTCTCTCTCTGAGTGTGCAGTTAGTGAGAACAGGAAAGGTTTGCAGTTTGTACTTGACTTGATGTGTTTCTGCTCTCTGGGTTCCTGTTTTGTTGCAGATGTCATTCGTATAGCTGTGGAAGGCTTTATCAGCTCTTGAGGAAACTTTCCCCTGCACACACAGTCACATCACTCAAGGCTGGAGCTGCAGTGGAGGAAAATGGTGCCTGTAGATCTCCTGGCATTTGCCTCCACAGAAATGAATAGTACAACAGTCACCCTGGCTTTGCTATTGGTCTTCCTGGTCCTGCTGTATTGGTAAGTGATCACGATGATATAGGCTGGATATCGGGCACAAAGCCTGCTGAAGCTCTCCTGACATCTACAGAATCTTTTATTCTTAAGGTGAAACGGGGAGATAATTGGCTAGAAGGGACATGAAGGGGGAGTTGGTTTGCATGCAGAGGTTGAAATAAATGCTTACAAAACTCATGATGCTTTTTAGAGAATTCTGTAATTGCAATATTTTTCTCGTAAGTGCTTTACCAACAATCTGCTAACAAAAAATGTCTTCAAAATTAAGAACTTATTGTTGTTGGTTTCCTATTAATTTCTGTAGGTGGCAGGAACATTTTTGCTGATCAGAAGGAAACTGAGTACTTGTTGCAGGGTCTTGTTGGACCTCTTTGTACTATGCTGCACACTTGTCCCTTGCCAGGTTTCTTGGGTTAAGGGTACAGACAGTTTCACTGCTGCTTGAATTTCCTCCTTCATTCTTTCCACATTGTACAGTGGATACAAATCCAAATAACAGCAGCCCTAATGGTGAGCACAGTAGGCATTGCAGTGAGCTGTGCTGAAATTAAAAAAAAAACCACCTTGTCCAGATAATTTATTTCAGAAATTAAATTAGCTGAACTCAGAATGCTTAACTAACTGCTTTTATTTGAAAACCTCTTCAAATCCTGCTTTCCAGTCAACCAATGTTTTTTTCTGTGTGTTCAAGAAAAAGTTTCAGTGGTATAAAAAGAACCTCTGATGAAAACCCAAATCTAATCTAGAAGAAAATGGTGATGGCACCATGAGTTTAGCACAATTGTTGTAGTAGTGTAAATAACAGATAATTTCTGCATGTTTCTTCATTTTTTGACCCTGTTGAGCTCTGTTCAACTTCCTTGGCTGTCAAAGGAGGGTCTAGAGAGACTAAAAAAGACTTTTCTAGCCAAGCTCATATTTGATGTGTGTTGGCATATCAAGTAGGTTGGTGAGCCTTAGTGAGATCTGCCCAAATCATCACAAAGGGCCAAGTCCTACTTCCTTTGAATTTTACTGCAAAAAAGAGTGGCAGCTGGTGTTTCTTAAACTTGCAATGAAATATGCTGGGCAACCTCTGTGGGCTATTGGTAGGTTTTCCTGCTGGCTAAGCTATTCAGATCTATTTATTTCAGTAAAATGCAGTGACTGAACCTGTAAGGTTATGAGTAAAAACAAATGCATGTTCACAGCTTCCTTCATTCATGGCTGAAACCTTGGGTTCAAGGAATTAAAGAGTACATAAAAGGTTGCTAATAGGAATGCTGGTCCTTTGATGTTTTCATTCTAAGCCTTATTCTCATTTTTAATAACTTCTGAATTCTTCTTTTTCTAGCTTTTCTGCCAGCATTGTATCCTTTCAGAAGGACAGTCATGGGGGAAGGGAGGAATGAATATTTGCTGTTGTAAATTTTGTTATGGTAGTAGCTTACGATTGATCAAGGTCATTTTGTGTCAACTGTTGTGTGAGTACAAAGAATAGGCAGTTTGTCCACCTTGTTGGCTGTAAAAGGCTTACAGGCTAAACAGAAGGTGGTTGCAGGTAGAGAAGAGAGTCAATATATCTAATGCACACTAGAATAGTAACACAGTGATGGCAACTGTCATGTTATTGAGCTATTTCCTTAGCACGATTTTTGTGGATGGGGGTACTCTGATTTAAATGACAGCCTTGAGCTGCTGCCCATCGGCTCAGCCTCAGTTGCTGTTAGCATGTGTGTTGTAAGACCAGCTGTGATTTATCACAGTTCAGCTGGCAGGTGGTATCTTGCTAAGTTGTGATAAGACAATCCCTTCACATTTTTGGGTAAGGTGAAGTCATATGAAGCAGGGAGAGAAGTAAGGGTTGATTGGGAAAGGGAGGAGAGGCTGTAGCTGTATAAAAGCCAACATCTAGAGAAGATACAGGACTTAGGAGAAAACCTGGATGATTTGGTAAGTTTTTTAGACTATTGTTTATGGTACAATGAAGATCATCAATAACTCTATAACAAATCCTCTAATAGCACAGATCTGATTTCTCATGTGTTGTCATCAGTGTAATATGAAGGTGATGCTTGTAGTGTATTATGTCAATTTTAAGTCAATGGAAAATTCAGCTACTGTAATCTCTCAGTGCTATCCTCCACATGACCTGAAGTCAACTATAAGGAGGGGCTTTTTAAGGTGCTTGATTTAATATTGGGAATAGAAAGAACAGAGAAGCTTTTGGGTACATAGTCTCTTCAGTTTTGAAATGCGAAGAACAAATCTGAGGTTGCTTTTTTGGGTAATGTGTTAATTTATTACCCATTACCCTCCCTGGCTGCGTATTGCAGGGAGGGTTGGACTAGATGACCTTTAAAGCCCCCTTCCAGCCCAAACTACTCTATGATTCTATGTGCTCAAGCCTGCTTGCTGTCCTTCATTCCTGAAGAACTTAGCTGTCCACTTCTCTCCCCATCCTTACTACTTGCTCTCAGTAAGTCAAAGTCTCTTCCTGCTGACTTCATATTATGGATTCTTTGATGGCTGTTGCTACATCATCACTGTTGTGATAGACAATGAAATTACTGCTTTACTGATGGCAAAAAGGTATAATATGGCTAAGTACATAAAGTTCAATAACACCAGTGGCACAACATGGAGCACTCTTAAAAAACCTCTTGTCCACGTCCCTCTCATCCCACCCGCTGTGATTTCTACTAGCCAAACTTATCGTCAGAATAGTTCTGTTTAAGAGCACTTTCTTTCTCAGTTCCAAGGAGTGCTGTCTCTGTTCACTCAATCTCTGCGAATCTCAGGTTTTTTTCAGGCATGAAATAAAAATGAACACTTAAGGGAGGAATGAGGTTAACATTTACAAATCCCAGTGATATTCTCTACTGAAAAATACAGTAGTGTATCTATGCAACATATTATTCATTTTCATTTCAAACATATGCTGAGCTGGGTATCCCATGCTTGGTTGTAGCTGCAAACATTGCTTTGTGTCTTTCGTTTTGCTGTCTGGGAAGACGTTTGATAAAATGAAAGCAGGAGTTTATCTTGCTTTAAAGTTTAATGTACCATAAGCTTAGCATTATGAAGAAGCTGTCACAGCATTCAGATACCTGTGTTCAGACTGGATTATCAACCCCTTGTCTAAACAAACCTGGGTTTTTCTGGAAACATGGAAGTTGGATGGGAGGTGTTGTTTATGTTTGTAAGGTACACTTCTAATTGCATGCTTTCAAACACAGCAAAACATATAATGGTGGTGTTCTTGTCTGTTTCTGAAAAGCTAAATAATTCAGAAAGATGGCATTTTTACATTGAAGTAATATTAATGATCACTTGTGTTACAGAAATGAACAGAGAGGTTGAGATATTTGGGTTCCACTGGATGTAGGTGCTGTCCACCCTGACCCAAAGCATTTGCAGTCTCTGATCAAAAAGAATGAAAACTTAATATTTTTTTCCTCTGGCCTTAAGCCTAGATATTTGCATACACTTAGATGCAGGAGATACTTAGACAGGGGGACAACATGTTAGAGTTCATTGGCTGGTACCATACCTGTACTAGACCACATCAGAAGTTAATCTCAGGACAGGTTGAATCTCACTTTCAACACAAGTGACTTCAATACTTTTGCTTTTTTGGCATTACTTTACATCTGTGGTTTTGGAAAGGGCTTGAAAGAGAAGGTTTAGAGATTATCTGTCTTGTGAAATACAACTTCATTCTGGTTTTGCAGAAACTTGCTCTCTGGGCTTGAGTTAGACAAAACTGAGATCAAATAGATCTCAGGCATTTTTTTTTTTTTTCCAACTAGATGCCACCTAAAACTACACCTTGCACCATCTTTTTCTCCTCAAAAAATCAATATTTATGAAAAATGTTTAATTGCTAGAGCTCTAGGCTTACAATTTGAGTGCAAGTATAGAGGCTTCTGGCTGAAGTCATTGCTAGATCACCCTCCATCATCTTTGCTAAGTCGTGAGGAACGGGTGAGGTGCCTGAGGACTGGAGGAAGGCAAATGTCACTGCAATCTTCAAAAAGGGCAAGAAGGAGGACCCAGGTAACTACAGGCCGGTCAGCCTCATCTCCATCCCTGGAAAGGTGATGGAATGACTTATCCTTGGTGCCATCTCAAGGCACATCAGGGTAAGAGGGTCATTAGGGGCAGTCAGCACGGCTTCACCAAGGGGAAGTCGTGCTTGACCAACCTTCTAGACTTTTATGAAGACATAACCAGGTGGCTACATGTGGTCTATCTTGATTTCAGTAAAGCATTTGACATGGTCTCCCACAGCATCCTCGCTGACAAATTGAGGAAGTGTGGATTAGATGATCAGGTAGTGAGATGGATTATTAACTGGCTGGTGGGAAGAAGCCAGAGAGTGGTGGTCAATGGGGCAGAGTCTAGTTGGAGACCTGTGTTCTAGTGGAGTCCCTCAGGGGTCAGTACTAGGACCAGTATTATTCAATATATTCATCAGTGACCTGGATGAGGGAATTGAATGCACTGTCAGCAAGTTTGCTGATGATACAAAGCTGGGAGGAGTGGCTGACACTCCAGAAGGCTGTGCTGCCATCCAGAGGGACCTGGACAGGCTGGAGAGCTGGGCAGGGAAAAACTTAATGAAATATAATGAGGGCAAGTGTAGGGTGTTGCACCTGGGCAGGAACAACCCCAGGTTCCAGTATAGGTTAGGAGATGATCTCCTAGAGAGCAGTGTAGGGGAAAGGGGTCTGGAAGTCCTGGTGGACAGCAGGATGACCATGAGCCAGCACTGTGCCCTTGTGGCCAGGAAGGCCAAGGGCATCCTGGGGTGCATTAGAAGGGGTGTGGTTAGTAGGTCAAGAGAGGTTCTCCTCCCCCTCTACTCTGCCCTGCTGAGGCCGCATCTGGAATATTGTGTCCAGTTCTGGGCCCCACAGTTCAAGAAGGACAGGGAACTGCTTGAGAGAGTCCAGCACAGAGCCACCAAGATGATTAAGGGAGTGGAACATCTCTCTTATGAGGAAAGGCTGAGGGAGCTGGGCCTCTTTAGCTTGGAGAAGAGGAGACTGAGGGGAGACCTTATTAATGTTTATAAATATATAAAGGGTGAGTGTCAGGAGGATGGGGCCAGGCTCTTCACAGTGATGTCCAATGATAGGACAAGGGGCAATGGGTGCAAGCTGGAACACAGGAGGTTCCGCTTAAACTTGAGAAGAAACTTCTTTACTGTGAGGGTAACAGAGCACTGGAACAGGCTGCCCAGGGAGGTTGTGGAGTCTCCTTCTCTGGAGACATTTAAGACCCTCCTGGACGCCTTCCTGTGTGAACTCATCTAGGTGTTCCTGGTCCGGCAGGGGGACTGGACTAGATGGTCTTTCGAGGTCCCTTCCAATCCTCAACATTCTGTGATTCTGTGGTAGTGTGCAGGTTATTCTCCCCAACACATTCAGAAAATGCTTCTGGAAAGTATCAGATAGTACGAAACTTGAATCCTTTCTGAAAGGAGCACCAACTGTGGGTGGGTAAGCCCAAACTTTTCCAGCTGTCACTGCTGCCATTAAAAGCACAGGACTTCAAGGACCACTGTGGCTGGAAACAGGCCTGGTTACAGAGCGTCAATGGACATCCATAAAGAAATACAGCTCTGCCCTCATGTCAGCCTCATTGAGTTGAGAGGCTCAGAGAGGCGTCCTAATGTTGAAGCATGCTTGTTTCTCCCTCTGGCAGAAAGCACAGCTCCACAGATGGAGAGAGCTCAGGGGCTGGAGCTCCTGTGCTGACGCTGGGCTCTGCCTGCTGAATGCTCCCGGTCTTGCACATCCCTCCCACGGCAGTGGCTGACCCCAGAGCTGCGCTCTAAGGTTACGGTCCCTTATGAGACTTCCCCTGTTACAACCTTGTAGCTTCTCAGTTTGCAGGAGTCCCGCATCAGGTTTATGGGGTCAGATGGCAGGGAAGTTTGGGGGTTTTTTATATTCTGTTAACACCAACTGTTTTTTTCTTTTTTTTTTTTTTCTTGCAATGGCCATTATGTCAGTGGAAGTCATTCTGCTTCCCTCCCCTTCATTCAAATGGCTTATGAAAGCTAGAAGGATCTGACTCAACAGGAAACATCAGCAAACTGCTGTTGATGACAGAAAAAAGTTAATGTATTTGGAATTGTCTTTGTCATGCAGCTTTACATCAAGCAGATCTGGAATTCCCACTAACTTGTCAGACATAATTTGATCCCACAGCTGTGCAATATATATGGCCTCCTCTTCGAGCTAAATCAGGTATCTCTAGGTGAGCCTGAGAAGGAGCGATCTACTGAATTATAATTTGGAAAAGTGCCATGCCACAAATGACTAAATACTCTTTCTCTGAAAACAAGGTAGATTTGATCATCCAGAATGAAGTTCATTCAGTGCCTTGTTTATGCTGCTTTTAGTTAAACAAAGTTCTTCTATTTTTTTGGGAAGAGGTAGAACAGTTTTCTGTCATTGCTTTTGCAGTTCCATAGTTAAATTCTCTGGGACATCTTCGGAAGCTGTTATAACACCTTGACTATCCTGATAAATGTAATAAATCTCTCTAGTGCTGTGCAGGTTTGGTGTTGCTTGCTTGCACTTCACTGCAAAACTTGGAGGCCTCTTATGTTCAAGTTTGTTGTTTGTTGTTTTTTTTAATTTAGAGATTACATGGCCAGCTGTGTTTATTTGAAGACCCTCAAGTGCTTCCTGTGTTTTTGGCTTTTGTGGAGGTGTGTTTTACCCTAAGAACTCTGTGTAAAGGAGTAAATCTCCAGCCTATTAATTCCTTGTTGTCTTTGTTTTTTCCTAAACCTTTTAATGCCTCTCCTCATAAAATCCTTCAAGCAAAATTTGTGTTTATTGCCTGGAGATGATAGTGTTAATAGTATGTTAAGGTAGACCTACAGAGATAGGTAAATATACTTTATTCATGAAAGGAAGCTAACCTATCTTCTGGTATCGTCTCCAGATCTAGTGTCCAATGGAGCATGTTGTGAAGCTGGCTAATGTTTACAAGTGCTGCCAGGCCAACAGGAGCTGGGTGCAGCCCTTGAGCAATCCCACTTCTGCTTTCCCTTCCCGCAGGGCTTGTAGTGGACTGGGTCTGGTCTGGATTGGGTTGCACAGGCAGGAGATACTGGCGAAGGAGGGATTTACTTTGGCTTCTCCACCAGGCAGCTTATGCCTGGGAGCTTTCTCTGGAGCTTCATTTAGCTTTTCTGGCCTGGCACTTTGGTTTTAACCTCTGATCTGCTGTTTGCCTTGGGGCAGGTTGCTTTGTTTATCTTGGGGATATTCAGGCACCTTTCAAACTAATTCTGAGTGCTCTGAATTAGCTTGTAGGAGCTCCTGCTTCCATCTACTGACTGTATTAGGAAGCCGAGGAACTTAACACGCTGCTTTTGGTGCACTAAATGGAACTAAGTTAGATGATGAAAGAAAGCAATATAAACAACCTCTGTAAAGAGAAGGCTCTGTCTGTGTGAGCAGTGGGGCACTCCATCCTGTTGTGCAGGGACTATCTCTTGCTGCGTCTGTGTTTGCAGGCTCAATTGCTAGGCTCAGGGGGTCCTCTCAGGACTGCTGTAATTCCTCCAAACAGTGTCATGAACTCTGCTCTCCCCTGAACCCCAGGGGAGCATATTGACAGTTCCTGTGACTGCTCTGCACTGGGCTGACTAGTTTTGCATCCTCGTGCTCCAAGAGGCGTGGAGTTGTCACTCCACATCTTTCAGATAGCGGACCAAGTGTCCTACTAGCCTGGCTGTGCTCTTTCTTAATTGGAAAGTTAAATCAACGGGCAGTTTTGACAGGTTAGACTTCCTCAGAGTGCTGAAAAGTAAATCTGTGTTCTCCCTCTTCTTGTCTCTTTCAACACTGCTCCTGTAATTAAAAGAAAGTTGCCAATATTCTTCTTCACTCCTTTTTGTCTTTGTATCAGACTTGGTCAATAACAATGTGCAGTGTGTTTTGTCCTCATTGATGGCTCACTGCCGTGCCTGGTTCTTCTGTAGGGATGTTTTATACAGTATTTAATGGAGCTATCTGAAAACTATTTTAAAATAAAATATTGACATATTATTGAAAGATTGTCTTTTATCAGTTCCCCTTCATGTACTTAAAACCTTTAGATGGATTTTTCTATCTGTTATCTCCCTAGGTTTGTTTTTGGCTTTTTTCCCCATTGAAAACAAAGTTTACTGTTCCATGAGCCAATGTGTGCTAACTGCTGAGAAACAGCCAGCAGAAAGATCTCAAAGTATTTTCTGGCTTGGGTCTGGAAATGCCTTTATTTCACTTTCATAGGAATAGTGTAGGAGCTTGAGAAAATGTTCAATGTCTGTCTCTTCATTCTCTCGCTTTATGTGCCATTGCCTACACTGGCGACAATTTCTTTTAAGTTCTTGTTTATTTTACATGTATTTTCTATGATTGGAGTGACTGTGCAGGTCAATAGGGATACTAGAGTTTTAATACAGGGGTCATCTAGTATGTGATGGATTCTCCATCTCCATTCCTCTGGTAGTTTCTTCCCAGGCCAATCCCTTCTTTCATGGTTTTGGAAAAACTCTGGGGTTGTTGGGGGTGTTTATTAAGGGAGCAGTCAAGGGAAGGGAAAGGGGAGGGAAAATCTGTTATATTTCTTTATTTATTGGATAGGAGAAGAAGCTGGTAGACCAGCAATGGCTGGAGGAGGATTAGGAAGAACGAGTGGGAACAGAAGAATATGACTCCACATGAATTTGAAGTGAGTCATTACAGATAGAAGTCAAGTATGTTGGGGAAATTTGAGGCTGGAGGAAAGGAGCTGAACTGAGATGTATGTTGGGAGCAGGGCATGGGGCAGTAGCTGTATGCTTGTGTGGACGAAGTGAAGTCTTGTTTCCTTGGAAAGAATAGTTCCTTTCAGCTAGTAGAAAGCTTGTGATGCTTGTTAGGAGTCGAGTGGCACAGGAAGGATGAAAAGGCAGTGGACTCTAGAGGAGATGTGTAACTGTTAACTGTACAATCACAAGCTCCTGCTGTATGAATGCTCTTGAGTGAGAACTATTGGCAGAGTTTTGAACCTGTAACCCTAAGTATGTTTTTTAACTTATTCAGTGGCAATAAATCTGATATAATCTGTGCATGCATGTTTGTGGTTTCTCATCCAAAAAGCTCCAAAGAGCTTTTATATAAACACCCTCTCAGTAGAGCTATAACAAGATGAAGAGGTCATTGAGGCACGTGGTTTGAAATGCAGGAAAGACATGAAATATAGCCACTCTGGGAGAGGAAGGAGCAGCTAAAAGATCTTCCATGTCTTGCATGTGAGCATGAGGAACAGAGAGTGCTGGTCATCAAGACTGCAAGGACCTTCTTCCAACTCTCAGAATGTCAGTGTGATATATTTTCTCTCCAAAGACTTAACAAACTTCAGTTTTAAGATTTCTTGAAATACTCATCATGGGTTGAGATGTGGCAATCTCTATAAGATAGGCCTCATTACAAGCTATATGTTTATGTTATGATAGATTTCAGTGAGTATAACACTAATGTTCTGGTTTGTTTCATGTTTCTGAAAGTTATGATGTATTGTACCCAGCATGGGACTCCGGGTTGCCCAAATATTGCCTCAGTAGCCAGTCAGGTCAGCTCTCTGGCCAAGTGAGAGACAACACAGCTTTAAGAAGAGCAAACGCCCCTTGGTGGTTCCAGAAAATCTGCAGATCCACTCTGTAGCTAATGAGGTGAGGCTGTTCTGGAGTGGTGTTCATCATTCTTTGCTTCTAGATGCATATCTGGCCTGCTCTCTCTCATCTCCTCTTGAGAGCTAAGAATAGTTGATGCAGAGATACAGGATCCTCACTTTTGTGATAACTATTCCTAGCTATAGCAACAAACCTTGAGCCTTTCAGATCTCAGAAGAATACTATTTTAAACTTTGTCTACCAGAAAGTTTTAAACTTCCTGTCGTTTCTCACAGTTTGAACACCATCCTCAGCAGTTATGTTTTTGCACTTGAAAAAGTTAAAATTACCATCAATAGTTAATTATTTAGTGGTTTCACAATTTATTTCCATTCCTGAGATACAACTTTTGCTTAATACAAATGGAAGTGCTATGAACTTGAGCAGAAAACCAGCTGTCTAGTGTTCTCCTAGGACACAGAGCCCTGTTGTTAAATGAAAGTGGCCATGAGATCTTGGATGTCAGGCACAGAGGAGTGAGGAGCCTCCCCAGAGCAAAGTTGCAAAGAGAGCTTGGAATATCAGCTGTGGGCACAAGATGGTGGAAGGACTGTGAGAATCTGTGCTTCTGCAGGCCACTTGGGATTTGAGTAGTTTGTCCCTAACCTGCCTCCTCTGCTTTAATAGAAGCAAGCTATTAACAAGCATGATAAGGAGGCCCTCATTTCCATGATAGCTGGTGACTCAGTTCCTCTTTCAAACCTTAACTGTATCACTGATGGACATTTTTCTATTTATTTTTTGTTATTTCTAGAGATTCTGTGCAGTAAAGCCTTTTCTCCCTCCTCCTCCCCTTTTATTTACGTTCGTGAGTGTGAGCATAGCCAAGCAGTGAGCTCAGTACCATGGAAGCATTTTATATTTCGAGCAGATAAAAATCTCATTCCTTCTATAAACAAAACAGATCAACAGATGATGCCCAGGAGAACCATTTCTCTATAGCCATTTTCCTCCAGCTGCTTTCTATTCTGTGCAGCTTGCAATGCACCATATGAAATACGTGTGTGCCTTTCTGTGTGTGCAAAACACAGGTTTCCTCTACACAGTGGCAGCTCCAGCATAAAAAAAAAAACCCAACACATTTTTTTTTTTCTTTTACAATGCTGAAATAATAACATTACTAATAGAGTTGACATGTTTGGTTGTTTAAATGCAAGAAGACATGCTGGAGGAGTACTGCAGTCATAGCCACTGTGTCTTCACTCTGAGTGTGTTTGGACCATTGTCATGGGAGAATATGGGACAGAAATAATCTGAGTGACTTTGAGTGCATCATAAACATGGTGGGGCATGAATGTACAGCCAAAACTTGTAGGAATTTGCTGCCCTGCATGTGCTGATGTGTGTCCCTGTGTCGATGAGGAGCTCCTTTCTGGTGCTGCAGAGGCTTTGTGGCTGAGCATGTGTCTGTTGCAGGAAAAACCCTGATGAAAAGCAATGAGAAATATCCTCTCCAGCCTGTTGGAAGTCCTTTGCATGTCTTGTTGTCCTTCTTTCGTTTGTCTGTGGTGAACAATTGAGAGGCTCAGGTGAACAGCCAAAAGCTGCAGAGGGTGAGACCCAGCAGCACTATGGAAGGAGATTGTACATGGGCAAGAGCAGAGGGTGCTGGATGAGGAGCTGGTAGAGCAAAAGTGCACAGTGAGGTCTCACATGCTTGAGAACAGTTGCAGATGAGCCCTTGGCAGAGGTGCAGCTGCAGGTGTCTCTTATCTCAGTGGCATCTTTCTGCTGATCTCCCCCTCCTGAGGTGTCCTGTACAGGGGAAGGCTGGCTAAGCCAGATGTTCCTAAACTGGGGCCCGAGGGAGTCGTATTTATCCTCATAGGGTCACGGAAAGGTGCTAAAAGTTTGAGCATTGCTAGGCTAATGGACTGTCTTTTTACTCTAAGTAGTCAGTAGTTTCTGAGATGTGGAGGAACTTGGAGTTGTCAGGGGGGCAGGAGGGCAGTAAAATTCGGCAACATTTCTTCTGGTTGTCTTGATAAGGTGTGGTTTAGAACTGAAGGAAAACACTGTGGTTTCTCATCCAAAAAGCTCATGAGAACTTTTATGTAAATACCCTGTATGTATACATTCATATTTATATATATCAACACGTGGCAAGTAACAAACTTGTTTCTACCAGATCAATGCTTTGGGCAGTGTGGCTGGAATGGTTTTCATCAGAGGCTTCTTGCCCTAAACCTGGATTTACTGTATCGTTAAACAGGGTCTGAAACCCTCTTGAAAACTCGGTTCCATTTACTTTGTGCAATTGCTCTGGTAAAGCTAGGGAGCAGCAACAAAAGGTCAGTAGAAATTTCACTGACTGACAAGTGCACATGAATCATTTTTTTAAAACTTGTATTTGTGAATGTGTTTCTCAAGGTGATTTGCTTATGTCTGAGCATTTAGGCTTGTAGCATCTATGGAACTCAAACTCAGAGCTTTAAGGAATTGAAAAGTAAGCGTTGTAAACATAGCTGACTTTTTTTTCCCCAAAGAAGCAAAATATTTTAGGTGCTCAGTTCTTTCAAAAACTTGCCTTTAAATGGGGGAGCTTAACAGTCAGAAATCTCATCCCAGTTGTTGGTGCCAATGGCTGGTTGTTTTTCTAGGTGACACTATTTTGTGTCAAGTTATAGAGCTGACTGTAAAATTTAAAAATGTTTTGGTAAATATTACACAGACAACTTGTCTCATTTGTTAGCTAAGAAATTTTGAACTCTTCAATAACAGCTCTAAGCTGATTTACTAGTGCAAGCCTCTTAAATTAATAGACTGAATTTGGCTTACATTGCTTAGACCAGAGATAAAACAGTGTTGTTTTTATTTTCTAACCTGAGAACAGTTAGAAATAATTCTCTCACCTTTCAACTTTCACATGGACGTTTTTCTGATTGAAAAATGCTGTTAAACATAATATGGATGCAGTAAATGACCAATCCACACAGAAACCCAAGCTGCACCATAAATCCTTCTCTGAAGTTGCTCACACTGGTTATGTAAATAAAATAAAAGTGGTGCTGTTTGCAGAATTGTGATGGTATAAGGGAAATTGCTCTTGCGTGGTAGAAATTGTGTGAACCTTTATGTGCCCATCTGCCTGTCCACCCACCTACCCCACTGTTGTTTTGGTTAGCTCTGTAGCTGGCATGCGTTCCACAGAACCACTACCTGGGGCAGAAAATGTCCTGTCTCAAGGTTTCAAAGAGGATCATTGCAGTGGCTGTTTTGCTTTTTCCTTGTTTGGCACAGACCTTTTGACAGAAAAATATATTGTTCAGTTCAGGAGGAATTACTGTATGTGGTCAGACACTAGTGACTTTCAGTTGAATGTGGTAGGTTTTGATTCCCATTCCAAATAGTTTGCAAAGATATAGTGCACTAAGCGACATTTCAGCTCTGATAACTGTCGATCCCTAAGGATGCAGCTGATCTATCTATGGGTTTTTTTATTTGTAAATTGCATTGCATTTTTAAATAGCTGGTGGCCAAAATCATTGTCAGTGTGTTAATTTAAAGATCAGCCAGCATTTTCAAAGACTGGACGCTTTCAAGAGCTGTCTCTGAGCAAGTTGGAGGCTTTGTCTTGTAGCAAATTGTTACAAAACACAAGAGAGTTGGTAGGAGTTTGTGGAATCATAATTAATTGACAATGTTTTTTAAAAACCCCACATTTTCTAATTTAAAATAAGCTGTTAAAATAATTTAGAACAGTGCCATCATAGTCCCTTGACATACATGGGTAGCTTTGGGTTAAACATATAAATAACGCTGAAAGGACTATATTTAGTTCCAGATTGATCCAAGGACAACTGGAAAACTGAAGGTCAAATAACAAAATGAAGAAAAGAAAATTATAGCCCTCCTTGTTCTGTTCTGCAGCATGCTGCTTGGCAGCCGTGAAGGTTCAATACTGGGGAATTTGTCACATACAACTATTTATGATTTGTACTTTAAGTAAAGCAAATAAGCATGAAGAGTGTATACTTATTGACAAAAGCACATCACTGAGTCCTGTCACACTGAATCTAGACACCAGCTCCTGAGTATTGCAGAATTTCTGGGGCCTGGATATTAAAAGATCTGTGAGAGACTAATTAATCAAAGACGGCTTTCCCCATGCTCTGTCTTGACCTTAGGGCTCTAGCAGTTTCTGCCTGGAACTGAGCTGAAGTGTAACCAGGTGCTCAATGGTGGGCTAAGACCACTGCTTGGTTTGTTTGTTTTGGTTTTTTTTTGTTTTGGTTTTTTGTACAAGCTATTAAAACTGTTGAATGAGAGGAACTTCAGGTCACTACTGACTTGGGAGAACTAGGAGTCTGTGCTTGAGCAGGAGTTTGTTTGAACAGCCCAAGTGCAGAGCTCAGTGCCTCCATTTTCAGAGATAAGGTGATGAGCTTCAGCCCATCAAAATCAACCCTCTGGTGATGGTGGGTTTTGCCTCCTGACAGAGGGACCTAGTGCCTGTGCTGCCAATCCAGGCAGGATCTGAGGTAGGTGCTAGGCTGTATTCTCTTCACCTAGGAAAAGCATTTAACTTAAGTGGCTGCAGGTAAGACAGGCACTATTAGAGCCACAGGACCAGATCTCAGTGGGTCATGCCTATTTGTTCAGCTGAGGATATGCACAAAGATGGCAAAATGCTCAGGCTGACGATAAATTGGTGGAGATTGTTAGTGATGCGATTTGTGCAATTAGGTTTATGTGGTGTTTCACTAGAACTAATCTTGCCAAGCCTGATCATGCCTGCCTGTCCTCTTGTGCAGCTCCCCAGCAAGCCCAAGGCACTTGCCTACTGGCCAACTAGGCTATAGATTCTGGGGCCAGATCCCTTCCTTGGGTATCCGCTGGCCAATTTTCTCCAGCCAGTTGACACATTCCGATTGCCATGCTTTTATTAGGGGATTTTTGTAGTACCTGATTTAATTAATTATTTCAGAGGCTTTATTCCCTTTAAACTAGTTTCACGCTAGCCTTCCTCTCCCTGAACTGCTTATGAAACCTTATTCAGTTGAAACTGCACGGAAGTATCTCACAGAATAGTGGAGTCTTCAAATTGTGTAAAATGCTTCTTATGAAATTGCGCATTTTATGGACAATATATATTCAGACAAAACATTTGGTACCAGTTGGGTGAAGATCAAATGCATCCTTAGCGGTCCTCAGAAATGAATGGGAATACATGGGTTACAACTTGGCTAGCAACTTGTCCCAAGATGGATTCATTCAACTCTGAAACTGCAGCAGTTAGAGAAATGGGCTGCTGCTGCTTAGATGGAAACCATGTATTGCATAATTTGTGTTTTTGCAATTTAACTTTAAATCTAGGATTTGCATGTCAGAGATAATAGGAAACAATAATTTCCTTCCAATTATTAGCTGGCTATTGTGTACAGTTACTATGAGAAAAATCTTTCTCTCTCTTTTTAAAATATTTTTGTGCATGCTGTGTCTAAAAATAAACCAAATTAGAGGCCCAGTAATTAGGACCATCCTTTCAGCAATGAGTTAATCTCTTTGGAGAAGCAAAGAACAAATTTGGATTTATTTCTTCAGCTCCTGAATTTACTATATGTTTAATCTTGACTGTTTCAGAATAAGGCATAAACTCAGTTATGGTTTAGAAGATTGGTTGAAGCCTTATCCTGGTGAAGGCCCATGTAAACTGAAACTTGAAATTTGGTCTTAGAAGTTGTGTAAAGCACTAATTCTTGCAAATGTGTCTTAACGGACATGTTTTTAAAAAATGGTTATTCAAACACTTTTTCCTTTCAATATTACAAGGAGTACTTACATGAGTGGCATATCTTTTTATTTGTTTAGTTGTGCTCTTCATTTATAGCTTCATTTCATTAGCCTCAGACTTTTACAGATTATTTGCAGACTGATTTTGAGTTAATAAGCTTAGATATGCAAACATCAGCCTTTTTTTAACCACCAGATATTGGTGATTTGGGTGAGGAATCCCTGGGCAGAACAGGGTGTTCAGCAATACCACTGGTGAATGTGGGTACAGCTATGGCTTAGCTGTATATGAAGTATATTCTTAGTATATGAAGTATGACACTTGCATGTGCATGCACAAGAGGAGGAAGAGGAGATAAATTCCTGAAACCTCAATTTCCCTTATTGTTGACTACTAAAAAGGAACTCCCAGCCCTCACTATTTATGGTATGTCAGCACAGCATATTTTGGAGTTGTTTTTGAAGGGCCGTTAACCTCACTATCTAAAATCAAGCAAGCAACCAGTATTCTTCTAACTGCCAAATGCAAGTTAAATGGATGCTTTTAAATTAGTTTTCATCTATGAAGAACATTTTGTTGTTCATGTTTTGTCTGTAAGGGCGCTCAAATGCCTCAGTTACAGCTGGAGCCAGCCACGTAAGGAGAAATAATCTTTACACAATGTGCTAACTACGCATGCCTGTGTGATGAGAGGAATATACCTTTTGTAACAAAACCAAGTAAGAAATATCTTAGGATCATAGAAGGCTTGATTATGATCTTTATTACCTTGCTGTAAAGCAAGAGCAGCACTACTGAACTCCGTGGAGCTGCTCTAAATGGAAGCGTGAGCTTTGAAATACAGAGCAGAACAAATTCACTTTATATACTTTGGGGAAGACAAGTCTCTGTGGCAGTCCCGGCAAGATTACTAGCATTCAATCAGTTTTGGGGCTTGTATATCCCAGCATTGTAGGTAGGCTTGGGAAGCTTATTTTGCAGTAGAAATTTCACTGCCCTTTCACAGAATGCTCTGGTAACAGCCAAACCTCCTAAATAATCGTCATCCTTGTTCAGTGTGTGAATGCTGGAAACAGAAGTGTTGGGAGAGTCTTTTGCAGTTCTGTCAGAAAACGTGTCTCTCGGAGAATAGGAGAATTTCCACTGGCTCAAGTCCTTACTTTGAGACCTGTCTCTTTGCTGAGACAACCAACCATCTGGACATCTGAGGGACGGTGGTTTGTGATGCATTGCTGCAGGGAGTAGGTGTTATCTTTCCAGGTGGCTAGGAAAACCTCTTACCCTTGCATGCCATGGGCAGAATGCACAACTGCAGGACTTTTAATACTTAAATTCATTATTCAAACTCCAAAATAGTGTGCATTTTTTGGAGGGGGAGGGACTGGGGGGGGAACCCTAACCCTGATGACTTTCAGTTTTGCTATTTAAACCATAAACAAGTCTTCACTTGCTTGTAGGTTTCAGGACTTTGAGATTGCTTTGATTCTACCTAGCAACCACAAGCCTAGAAGTAAGTTTTAGTTGGAGCCCTTTATCCATGCCCAAACTCCACTTCCTTAAGCAAGATGCAGCTTTAATACTGATGCTTTCAGAAAAATCCAAATAATGAGGAATTCATGATAAAGCTGTAAGATTTTGTTGCCAGGTTTATTCTTGTGGAACAGAACTAATAAAACTTTAAGAAATAAGCCTTAGCCAAGTTTTTAAAAGTAGGCTATTTTTATTGTGAAAAACAAATTTTTTAAAAAAAGGAAACCCAAAGCCTGGAGATGGAAACTCAAGTTAATTTAATTCATATGGCCAGTGGAGGCTTTTTGGTGAGCTGGAACCAGACAAACAGGTGTCAGGTGCACAGAAAACAAAGTAGTATCAGTATGTTGGCTATGAACTGAGCCCTGCTTCCTCCTCCTTGTATGCATGATATTATGATGAAAGTTGGCAAAAGGAAATATGATTGCACGTGATTAGGTGTTGACAGCCAAGGAGCCTGGCTTTCTGTTTACAGAAGTAAAAATTACAAAAAAAGTTTGGAAGTAAAGCTTCTTATTTGTCTTTACACAGTCCCGGAAAATGTGAGCTGAAAAAGATGTAAGAAACGCTGTAAGGGCAATCAGATTAAAAAAAAAAAAATCTCCAAAATGTTCTAATGACAAAAGTACTCTGATGCAAATTGCAAAGGAAAATCACTGCTCCTCCCCTGGGTGTGTGCTGTATTCAAGAGCAACTGAGAAATGCATGCTAATGGAAAAGGGGGCTCAAGTTTTCCCCTTTTGGTATAATTTTTTAGCCAACACTGAGAGAATATCTGCATACTCTAAAACTTCAGTCATTTCTGAAATATTGATCTGGGAAGGTCACTAAATTCCAGAGCTGGTGAGGTCAGGGTAATGAGATCAAGTGACAGGCCCAGTGTTACCCACTGATTTAGTTGTTTAGACACTGTAACCAAACCATGACCTTCTTGTTCTGCAGCCTCTTTGATCTAATTATATGAAAACACAGCTGCTTACTGGATATCACATGTTAGTACGCATGTAGGCATTAGGGTAACTTTTCGTGACATTTACTTCAATTATTCTGGGGTTGGATTATAAAAATGAGTTACTCTTTGTTGGTATAACTAGGGAGGAGAAATACTCCTCCATCTGACTGGGGGGTGATGAGGGAAGGTGGAAAAAAATCCTCCTGAATGAGGCAGGGAGCAAGATCTCCACAGTCTTCTAGAAAGATGGTGGTGGTGTGGGGACTTACTGCTACTTTCAATCCTGGCAGCTTTGCCTAAAGACTAACCCTAGGTTAAAGTTTCTTCTAATAGATGGGTGGCTTCAGGTCACTGTGACTCGTGCAGTGGGTGCTGGCAGAGGACTCTCTGGCTCACAGGCTTTGCGTGAAGAGGCTCATCGATGCCCCATTCCCACATTCAGTGCCGATTCCACAACATCTGCTTTCCTCTGCACTTCTCTGTGCGATGCAGCCCATGGTACTGGTGTTCAGCAGGCTGGAAGAAGCCTCCAGCACGGGACGTGGGTCTGCCCTGGGCTCTGCCTCTGCGTAAAACTTCCCGTGGCATGGGTCTGTTCAGAGATCAACCTCTGTTTTAGTCTTTTTTGTCTATCTTTATATTTCTCTTGCTTTTTGATAGCTGTTTGTTTTTTGACATCTCTGCAACACAAAGGTTCCCTGTGGAGATACTCTGCCATCAACTGACCACTGCCTGTGCCAGAGTCCACATGGTATTTCCTTCCCCAGGCAGGAAAACACAAGTATGGAGCAGAAATTAAGCTTGCTAAAAGCTGTACCGTGCTCCCATGGAAATATCTACCCAGCTCCATATGAGATCATACACTGGAGCCCAGCTGCTTCCTGCCCCAAGTTTAAACACCGTGAGCACAATAGTAAAGTTTCGTGATGTATGGATGTGACCTGGAATCACTTAGAGCAGAAGAGTGGGATGGAGAATTTATGTCTAGCCCAGGGCAGAGCACGTGGGCTCCTGGCTGTTGTGTACTGTTGCCTTTCCACTTGCACACAAGCTTATCAAAATGTTTTTGCAGGCTTGCTCCAACTTTCCTGCGTGGCTTTTAACTCTTTATTTGAGGACCTTTGTGAACTAAGCAGTAGCAGCCAGTGCTCAAAGAGGGTGAATGGAGAGAGCTCAGCCAGAGCCAGGCTAAAGAGCCAGGCTGCTGCAGAGCTCGGCAGGAGCTGGGAGCCTGCAGTGCTGTCTCTGCAGGCATGCTGACTGGTCTCCTTTCCTCACAGGCATGAGAGTAGATGGATTTAAAAATAAATAGGAAGGCAGCCTGGAGTGCAACTGTGTGTGTCCCTCTGAGCATGATTCAAAAGTATGCACTGGGGAAGTTTAGAGATCATTAGACATATGGACTGGCGTCGGAAATACAAAGTGCATCCAGAGAAGCACCACAGCTCCCTACGAAGTCAAGCAAAAATCATCCCATGATGTCTCTCCACACACACACACTTCCATGGAGACCATGGAGACTGGTGTGGAGTATAGAAACTCGGCCTCGCACTGCTGGATGCTGAGCAAAAGATGAAAAGATGGTTTCTGGCCTAATAATCTTGAATACATTGGGGTCCAGTTTAGTACATAGTCTCTTTCATGTGTACAGTAAGCAAGGTTCAGATCTTTAAAGTACATTTTGTGTTAAGCAGGGAGATGGTTGTCTTTTGAGGAAGACAGACAATACTTCAAACTGTCATCCACACAGAGGTAAAGAATTGAAGCACCTTCTTTATATGATTTTTCTGTTTGTTTTAAAAAACACTGTCTCTCCCACTTCGTATGTAACATTTGCACAGTGCACGCATAAAAGGCGAGCAGGAGAACAGTCACTCCAGGCACTAGCAGATTTTTACAATGTACACAAAGGTCTGGAAGAAGCAGTTGTGGGAATGTCCTCCCTTCTATCACAAAATGTCCCTTAGCTGAAGAAAAATAAATTCCTTTAAGATGAGGTCTTTTTCTTTTTGCATGAGAGTGTAGATGTTTTATGGTAAAATTAAGTAATTGAAATGCTCTGGTCTTTTTCTTCTTGTGTTTGTTCCTTGCTGTTGTTACCAATTGAGAATCAACCAAAATTGATAAGCACAGTACAACACCAATGCAAAACTGCCAAATGTGGTCCAAATCATAGCAAAGCAACAAGTGTGTGTGTGTGTATATATATATTAATTGTGGATATCTAATGTGGATTTATATCAGAATTTGTATAATGAATGAGTGTGGAAGGAATCATTTCAGCTGCTTAGTATTATCTGTATGAAATACTCACCTAGAACAGAAAACCTAGTTGAACATTTCAAAGAAAAATAGCTTTCAAAGCCTGCACTTTGTTCTAGGTTAGCAGTATTATGCAGAGGCTTAAAGAGCTAGCTGTATCCTGTCCTTTCATATAATGCAATAGGGAATGATAATTTACTTTTGTGTTTAATATCGTGCAGCTGTGAGTTGGCTGTAAAGACTGGAAGCACGCTTACACCCATACAAGAGACATGCTCCAATTCCACTGTCTGTTGAAGACATGGAAGAAGTATTGCTAGAAAACTCCACAGAGTGCTATAAAACTGCGTCAGGAGCATGTTGCTGCAGGGATCAAGTAACTAAACCTGCAAAAAGCTGTTGTTTGTTCTTCTGATACCATGCATGTAGGTAATAGAATATTTCTCAAAGAGAATTCTGAAATGGCCAAATTTGAAGGTGATGGGAAAGTCATCTTGCAAAGCAATGAGCAGTTTGTGTTTACTTGCTTAGTTACTTGTATGCAAATTGAAAACATACACACATGTATAGCAGAGAAAGTATGGCCAGAGCACTTTCACATATGGCTCTTGACGTGTTAAATCAGCCAGCACCTTGAATTGCTGCAACGCAGGAAATTGGAACTGGGTCCTGATGCAGTTCAAGGTGAGGCTGGTCTGCTCAGGAGACTTCTCACTGGAGTCAATGGGAGCTTTCATGGAGCGAGGTACCTGTCTGTAACGCAGTATCATGGCCCAGTGCAAGTCAAGGAAATGGATTTCAAAGATGGTGTAATCAAAGGAAAATTGGGAGGATGAAGGAAGAAAGTCGGTCAATACTGAGGTGCATGAGCAAGTCACAGAGAAAATGCTGTTTCAGCAGAGGATGTTAGATAACTGTGGGGAATACTCACAGTATTTTCTGCTTTACTAAAGATGGAAACACTTCATTAAATTTAAACCCTTCTATAACTTCTAGCTGTCCAGTTCTTGCAGCAACCCCATGAAGCAGGTATGTGATATTGAAACAGATTAGATGGATTGTGATGGAGACTGTGGAATTAGAGGTCACCCCAGCAGACTGGTGGTACAGTTTCTCTTTTCCTGGGATCCTGGTGTTAAGGCAAAGTGCAAAACACCTGGTGGGGGGTGGGAGAGGGGGTGGGTCAGGAGGCAGAGGGTGCTGCCATGAGAGGTCACATTTCTATAAGCTTTTCTGTTCCCCAGTTTGCAAGCTCTGCTGGAGAGAAGGGCTGATGTACAGAGATGTCAGACTGTGCCAGAGCAGTGTTGTGTTCGCACATAGCTCAATATTATGCTGTATCTGGGAAGAAAGCCTGAATTATTCAGTCACTTGTATAACTGCGTGTAAGATTGTTTATAATCAGGGACTTGGGTTCTGTCCATATTTATGAATGACCAGGGCTGAGTCTGGGCATAATTCCAGCACTGATACTGTGTGTGAGTTGCACAACTATTGTGGATACATGACATTGCTGCTCCACGCTAGGCCATGGGATGGATGGGACATCTGGCAGAGTTTGTGCTCCCTGCTTTGAACAGCTCATGCACAGTGGGGATTGCTACTGTACAAGCACGCCAGCCCGGCACACTTAGGAGTCCTTCTACTGATTTAGCCACTGTCTCTGACTCAATCGGAGATCCCGCTCCTTCAGATCATTTAATTAGTTACAAGCCACCCCTTGAATTTACTAGGAGCCTATCTCCAGCGAAAATAATAAAAACCCTCACCCTAGCTATTAACTTTCTTAAGTACTAATTGTTAGCAGCATATGGATACAGGGTCTTTACTGTACTTGATGAAATGTTGGGCAAAGTGTTACAATTAGTTCCACAGCTGCTTTGGTCATTGATGTTAAACACTCGTACTTCTCTAGAGGCCACTTTAAATGGGAACCTGATCCAGGCCATTATGACCAACCCCTTTTGCTTTCCCCTTCAGCTGAAGGAGTGGAGGACTTGATGTTACCTGGGGGAAAAAAGTAGCAAAACTGCCATGTCTCTGTTTCACTTGCACCTCAAGGCCCTGCTCTGTAATGTGCTCTTCCTGCATCACTGCTGGGCTCCACCACATAGAGGGTCAGTATATTGCTTTAATCGTCTGGATACCAGTTTGCAGCGATACAACGAGCAGACCACCTGTGACTGGATTTTCCTCCTCTTCAAGGTCCCCTGTGTCAGGTGGCTGGGTAAGAGCCCCTGCTGACAGGACTAGCTCTTGGTCTTCAGCCCCTCCTGGAAGTAATCAGGATCCTCTGAGCCCCCCTGGGTCTGATCATGCAAGACATGAAGCAGAATGACCTTCCTGCTCTGCAGATCCTATGGTCTAAAGCAGAGGACTGCTGGTACTGCTGTATTCATTATCAGCTAATAGCTGTTGGCCAGTGTCCTGGATGAAGGCTTTGCCTGCTGTACTGACATCCATCCAATTGGGTAAATACTGGATTAAGCAAGAGAGAGGCAGTGAGAAAATGTCACACTGATCTCCCAGAAACAACCTATGATGTACGATTTCTTTGCCTCATCTGAAATGAATTAACACTGCTGTAGAAAATGGGAAAAAAAAACCCCAACAAACAACCCCAAGCCTCTCTATGCTTTCTACTTGTACATAATAAGAGAGGAAATTTTCCTTCCTGACCGCATGTTGGCAGGTCAGTAGATCCCTTCTGAAATGGCTCAGAATTAAGGACATCATAGAATAATGTGTCTGTGGTAGCATAAGATACTCTAATTTCATTTTCTTAACTGAAGTAATATCTTTTTTCAAGAAATGCAATTCCAAGTTAGTGGGAAGTTGCCTTATTTATTTCTAGCAACTACTGACAACATAAGAGGAGTTTGTTTTAAGGGAGAATCATCATTCCCAGTTGTAGTGTGTTGTGGGTCATTTGGTCACAGAAATATTGTGTTGTTTCTCTTCTGGAGATACAACAGAGTTCCCTCTGTTACTTCTAGAAATGTGCATGTACAAAGCACACAGCAGTGGAGCTCTGAAGGAGCTCATCTTTCAAAATAGGTGCTTACCCAACTCCTTTTCAAGTATATTTTTGTCCAAAGCCAGGGTGCAGCGTGTCGGTCATGCACTCTGCTTGAGGAGTTTTAATTCTTCACAGTTCTCTGATGGTTGGACCGGGGCAGCATGGCATCGTCCCTGTCCAGCAGCAGGAACACAGTCCAGCCCTAAATGGTTAACTTCCTTGTGGTGGTCTGTTATCAGGAATGCCACTTCTCTTTGAAGACTAACTCTCTTTGGGAGGAAGATGGTGGCTGCTGTTTTTAGAAAGCAAAAAATGCAATTACCTTTACCAAAGGAAGAGAGCGACTCTAATAGGATTTTTTTATCGGACTTTTTTTTTTTTTTTTTTTTTTTTTTAGACTATTTGGGTAATTCAGTGATTATTACTGCACTGCTCTTTTTCCTTAGGGGAAGCTAGAGTGTTCCAAAAGCATTTGTTAGTTTACTTAGACATTAAAGGGGTCCTTATGAATTTAGATTATGCTAAAGTACTTCAAAGTGTCCCTAGAGGTCCAAGCTGCTTTGAACTTAACCTTTTCTGCCCAGTCTTGTCATACGTGTGAGCCCAAAGATTGTAAGCAAGAGGTTGGTGATTCTCAGTGTTTTTAATACTTTGACCTATGTTAAAACAGGAAAAAATAAACAAACCAGATTCCCTCTGATCTAGCCAGGAAGAAAGAGAGAGGATGGTTTCAGTGGGCCTCTTCGTAACCCTCTTCTTAACCTGCTAGCTCTCCTGACCCATTAAATAGGACAAGCAGGAAAAAAACAAACAAACCCCAACTTTAAATACCCATTGCCTTACTTCTAGCTGCTTTCCTTTAAAATGTGTTTGGTCCTCAGGGCACCTTGAGATCTTAATGTTTTTTTAATGTAAAATTTGAATAATGAAGCATGTGAGACACTTGCAATTGGAAAAATATGAACTTTAATAAAGCTGGTCACGCTGCTTGTGAGCTGTGTATATCACACAAAAATGTGTGGCTAGATCCTCCGCTGGGGCTGTTCAAAATAACTGCAGTGACTCCAGCGGCGCTGTGCTGATTTACGTGAGGTGAGAATCTGGCTTGCATCCCGTATTATCTTGCAATGTGACTGTGCAGCTGTAATGCAATCTTGTTCAGCTCGTTGGGTTCGGGGCAAAATAAGTGCCCATGGTTATTTTTAGAGAAGCACGTCATCAGAGGGGTTTGTATGATTCTCTCTCTCTCTCTCTCTCATATATTTATTTTTTATTGCTGTTGACCTACCTGAACTCTTTTGGTGTTTGGAGACTTTAAAAAGAATAATTCAATAATTTTCTCCACTAGGGTAGCTGGATGGTTTGTTTTTTCCCCTTTCTGTTGCTTCATGGTGTTGGAGGCTATACATGCAAGGCATTATTTTGCACATGATGCAACATAGCTCTTGTTTTTCTTGAAAGGTGGGTCCGACTGCACCTCTTGTCAGTTTTCAAGTGTCTCTACACAGCTTGCATTCTCCTTAACTCTTTAAAATAGAAATTGGACTGCTTGAGGGTTTTGTGGGTCATGTACTTCTCATTTTCCCATCTGAAATCTGAGCCCTCAGACCTTACTGTCAGCTTGGCTACAGATAATCATGATGGTTGTTTTTCCTTTTTTGACCCTTTACTTCAGTCCCTGGGCTACAAAGTGAGCACAAGGGCTATTGGTGTCCATGGGATTGGGGTCTGTTACTGACCAAAAAGCCTCCTGGACTTGTGCATCCTGTTTTTATGACAATATCTCTTCTAATAGCATTAGGGAGGAGGAAATTCGGAGTGTCAGTTATTTTTGTAAGCAGAAAGTGCTGCCTGTTTCCCCGTGAGGCATGAATAGCTCTTTAAGAACATTTGGAAGCATGAAGCAACAAGGTAGTACTAGCTGTTATCACCAGCATTCTTCTTTAAACTATTTTTGTTTGCACGTACTTTATCTCCAGCATTTCTTCAGTCTGAGAAGATCAAGCAGACGCCACATGTACAGTGTAGCCCAGACAGCCAGATGACACTACTGTTTTGACTCGAAAGTCAGACTTCTGCTAAGCATCAAGGGGAAACCTTTATCTCTGCACGTAGTGCTGAGGGGTGTAGGGAAGAATTCATTCCCTCAGTCAGTAGAGCTGATCTGGGTTGTCCGTTGCAGTCTTTAACTGCGAGCCTACTAGCTACAAGCTCTTTTCTCCACAGCAGGTCTGGGACACCCCACGAAACAGATCCACCAGCCCTGTACAGGTTCTTCTCCCTCATCTCTTTCTCCTCTGAAATTCAATTGCTGCAAAGAAAGTGCAGAAGCTTCTGCTTGGTGCTCACATAAAGGTGAATGAAAAGTCTCTGTATTCTCTTTCTATCCCACCTCTTAATATGAAGTGTAATCGCCACCTTGGTCCTGCTGGAATGAAGATTGCCAGTGCCCCAAAGGAAGTGACTGGCTTGCTCCCAAGAAATATGTAAACCATAAAGGTGGTTCTTGAAATGAAGATCTTTGAAATAAGAATTAGTCAGTAGATTGTAATGTATTGAGTCACTTGGACTGTCATGGGTTCTGGGTTGCAGCTTGCTGTTAAGGGCAAAGTCTTGTCCCTTACAAAAATACTTAATAAATAAATAAATATATATATATATATATTTAAAAAGCATGAGGTCATCTTGTTCTGTGGAAAGTTTAGTGCATTTGTCTTCCCTGCTCAAGGTAAGCATAAATCAGACTGTGTTATGATAGCAGTACTTGCTGAAACAAATTCCCAATAAAAGAATAAACATGGAAGCAATCCATCTGTACCCTCCACATTCCTCAGTGAAGCCTTCCTAGGAACACAGCTTGGAAGGGAGCTGGTAGGGTGGACGGAGGATACTGCTTGCTAGGAAGCACTAACAAATGAGGAGAGGTGTGTTAAAGTTAATTCAGTTTCCCAAAAAAAGTGAATCAGGTTTCCCACTGTACTTTTTTTTTTTTTTTTTGCCAGCCAAGCGAATACAACCCCCACAAGCCTTTGCTTTCAAAAGCTGAGGCACCAATGCAACATGAAAAGCATCCTCCCTTAGTTCAGATGTGCACCATCTAGACTTGCTGGTTGCAGTATTGTCCTGAATTTAGCTGTTGAAGCTGGCAACCCTGTATATTTATAAATATCCTTATTAACCTCATTCCCTGCCTACTCTTTCTCCCCTTCCAAGAAAACCCTGCTCTCAGAAACAAACCGCCTTGTAGCAGGTCCAAATTCAAGTACACTATTTTATCTAGGTTAAATTTTGCATAGGGTTGGCCTGGGTTTGATTCTGGTTTGCAGTCTGCCTTGTCCAACCAGAAGATTACATTTAAATAACACTTGATAAATGGATACTTATGACAAATGTCAGGAGCTTAAGAGGAATATCTATGAAAGAGGCATGGAAGAGGCTTTACCAGTTTCATCCACAGTTCCAAGTTCTCGATTTTAAAACTAAACTGACTACTGAGCAGTGTTTAGATTTGAAAATGTGGTTGCTAAGAAAGGAGAGAGAAGTGGCTGTCCATCAAGGAAAAGCAGTTACTCTAACACAACTTTAGCATGGAGTCGTACTTCTTATACTGGTTTCTGCAGTACCTTTTGCTTTAAGTCTTCAACTGTTCAATAAACGAACCTAGAATTCTTACGGGAGTGTTGTTCTTCCCATCTAAAGGTGGGAGAGTTTGAACACAGAGCAATTATTTGCCACTGGTGTACAAGTCCATGCCAGAACTGACTGGGCCTAAAATTTCAGACTTTCTTGGCAGTGTGATAGCTCTTATGCATTATGTGGTGCTTGTGTGAAAAGTGAGTGCCATGACACTATCTCTCCTCCTCAGTGTAGCTGCAGTGTTTCCTGCATGTTGACAACATAACAAAGCATCTATAATAAACTCCAGGAACCTTATTTCAGTTGTTCTGTAGACGGTGATTACAGAACAAGGGCACGTAGCTTGTTTTGCCATGAGGGCTCCCGTGCTGAACGATTAGCACAGTTACTTGCCCTTGCAGACCAGGGCACGTACCCAGAAGAGGTGGTCTGGAACCATGAAAGGAAGAGAGGGAGGCTGTCACCTGGGGTTTGCTGGTGCCCTTTGTGTTTCCTCACCCATGTAAGTGCACAGAGGAGCCACCACAGACGCTCCCAGGTGTCCTTTGCGCCATGCCCATGTGCTCACTGGCTCTTGCACAGCAGTGCCAGTCCCTCAGTACCGTGGTGTGAATGCCAGCTTGGCAAGAATCCTGCTTCAGCTGTCCCCTTGCAGGATCTGGTGGTATGTGTCCAGCCACCAGCCATACCTCCCGGTACTGAGAGACCTTTCAGAAACAGTGTATGTATGGGGGGAGGGAGTGGAGGGGGAGAGTGGGGACGGTTGTTTAAACTGTCTCCAAATAAAGATTTGCTCCTGCTGCCTGTGGTTAATATTGATTTAAAATATTTTTGCTACAACTCAGTTTATTCTTTACTCTCATCCAGCTGTGGGAGCTCTGGTTTGCAATTGCCTGTGTGATTAATCCTTTTGTGCATTTCTTGCATTGTATGCATAGTGTCAACTCTCACCTAGCACATCACATGCTGAAAAAATCCAGAAACCTGCTTTGTTTTCATTTGCTCTGTTGTATGTACACATCAGTGTGGGTTTTTTTTTTAAAAACACAAAATATCCATGAAAACAATGCTGTAGTATTAAGCTTACATCCCTCCCTCCTTCCCCTTCTCCCACACCCTTCCATCCTTCCTAAACCTGCTAAAGGCATCTATAACCTTTTGGCTTTCCTGGCTTACTGCCATGTTTATTACATGAACAGCAACACACAACAGCACCTGTGAGCTTTATAAAAGTCTTATCCATCTGATGGGCTTGTGCAGCACTTGGCACAGAGGTGAGGAATATGTCCAAATGGAGCGGGAGAAAATACCCAACGTGTGCTTATAGGAGAAGCTATAAGGAGCACAGAGGTAGGGTGAGGGGATTTTTTTTTTTTTAAGTTGAGGCCTCTTCTGTGTACTTTCTGTTGATTGATGAAGGTGAGTGCTCACCCCAGCTACCACCCACAACTCGTCCCCACATAGTCTGGATGTACGTGTAATGGGCAATCGCAGCCGTCAGCTCCTACGACTTTCCTGTGCCTTCTGGGAAGAGACTGTCCTGCTGCCACATGTGCTGGGGAGAGGTGGCAGTGGGACATGATTTCTGACTTTCAGTGCCCCCAGTCACACTTGCTCATTGGCAGTCAAACAGGATAGTCATATTTGTTGAGTTTTGCTTTTTCTTTTTTGATGCATAAGTAGGAGATCATATAAACAGGGAAAATAGTTTATGGAAGCTTTCTGTTCCTGCAGGTACACACGCACACCTCCACAGGTTTATCTGGAAGTTTGACATTCTTTATACTGGATTAATAAAACAGTTGCAAGCTTTTGTTGGTAATTTTGAGAAATGTTCTTGCATTTTTTTTTTTCAGTCCTTTTAAAGAAAGCCAAAGTGGTATAAATTAATTTTGAACTAGTATAAAGGTGTCTGCACTATCTTGTATGCAATGAATTTAATCAGTGGAAGTTTTATGTGAAAGACAATATCTACTGAAATTAAATGCTCATCATCCTCCTCCTGTATTCTACTCTGTTCTCATAGTTTACATACAGATAACCCTTAAGATCAGCGATATACTCTTGCTTGCAGACAACATGATTAATTAGCTGAGGAGCAGTAATTCTATAATCAGTAACCAGTGCAGAGTGTTAGCAGCACAGATGAAACAGCCTGCTCATGTATCCTCTGGAGCACCATCATGGACACTTCTCCTACCAAGAGAGCCTGTGCTGGTGCTGTTGGGCAGCAGGGTCTGTTTCTGGAAGGGGTGGTGAGGGGTCATGGTAGTGAGATCCCCAAGACTCAACATAGATGTAGACATTGCCTTCACTGACTGGCAGCTGGACACGAATCTGAAGCTCTGCAGTGATGTGCCACCCCTCTAGTGTGAGTTCAAACTTTGATGGAGGAGTACTTTAATCTGAGGTGAAGTGATTAAAGGAACTGTGGATTTTTCCTCCCTTCTGCTAGAAGAGAAGCACCATCTTTCCAGGACAAGATGTGTCCCACCTTTCTATAGCAATGCTCCTTCCTTGCTCTCAAAGAAATAATCTAGGCTTAATGTATGATTCTGTACTGTAAGATGGTGCTGTGCAGGGAGTATGAAGAAGTGTGGTCCTTGATGGATACAGCTCTGCTAGAAAAGCCTTAAGTGCTCTGATTCCCCTGGTCGAGCTCCACTTGGTCCTGAGCACATTGGATTTGCTATGCTGCAGTGGAGCACAGCTTTGCTAGTGCAGGGTGTGTAGTCGATGTGATGTACTGGTAGTCCTGTAACAGTTTGGATTTTGCACTACAGTCATAGTTTTGCCTTGGCTGGGTAAAGGAGATCAGGAAAACAGCATAGGTTCAGTCTTTTGGATGTGACGGTTTTAAGAGCCCCATGATGCCTCCCCTCCTATCCCAGACTGAGGCCAGCTGCAGTTCTGGGTTAAACCATCAGCAGAAGAGGAGAGACTGGTCAGGACAGCAAATTAGATGATATGAGGTTGTAGAGTTTCTCAAGAAGCAATTATGTTTTCTTTTTTTTTTCCCTTAGATACAAATTAGTTTATTTTTTTCCATAGAAGTCAGTGGAACTATGTTGTTATAAAATCCTATTCAGAAAGATCATACTGGATCATTGACTTCTGGTTTTAGTGGGGTTTTCTGGGTCTTCCCTAAGATTGTTTTCCTGTTGGTATGTCAGTAACAAAGACATGCATTTGGAATCTCGTGTAGTTTGAGAAGCTTTAAAGGTATTTTCCACTTGATAAGGTCTGGTTTTGAGAATATAATGTGTTTATTACAGGTTATCAGATCAAATAACTTATAATTTTCTCAGAAAAGCCATCAATTTTTTAGAATAAAATTGCATTGAAAAAAACCCCAAACATTCAAGTGTTTCCTAATATAGTGCCCCTTAGCTTATCTGTTGAAGTTGTGAGGTTTTTTTCCCCCTTGTAATATCTATTTGCACAGTGCATAAGTGCTGAAGTGCATTTTCCTGGTGTTACGGTTTGCATGAAGTGTAACTCGGAAAAAGTGCGGTATGCTCTCTACGAAGGCTTAATATAAGACCTAAGCGCTACTTAGAGTTTAATGTAAGCCTTGTTTTGATGGGCTGAAGTAGGATACCTGCTGACTCTTTGCACAGAGATGGATTTCACCTCTACAGTTTGATTTGCAATTGATGTTAATAAGGGGATGGCTTACAGGGAAAGCAGTCAGCATGAAGGCAAGTGTGGAGGCCCTACCTTTGACTGGAAATGATAATAGGTGCGGTGATCTAAATTTGGCATTGCTTTTTTACAGCTTGTGAAATACAGGAATGGGTAGGCTTGTGAAAAAATAAACAAAGGTGCGTTTTCCGCTTTCCACCGCTTATAGCAGAGCCTGGAAATAAACAGTGGTAAGCAAGGCCAAGGTGGGTGATAGGCTGAGTCTGGCAAGGGGGCTCCTGAGACACTGAGCCCAATCCCCTGTGATTGCAGGCACCTGTGTTATCACCTAAGCCTTTTCATAAACTGATAAAGCTTTAAAGCTCTATCTTATTAGGTGATTTTGGCTCCCCTATGTGAATAAGCTCAGTAACACATGTACTTGTGTTCATGCCTCAGAACTTATTAATTTGAGGAATTGTTTTTTAGGAGACGAATAAGGGATGTTGTTAGGAAAGAGGTAAAGGAGCCAAAAAATTCAGCTTAGTGGCCAGATTTGGGGAAAAATTTTGCAGAGGGACAGAGAGACAGATATCTTGTATCTATGAAAATTGGAAAAATAAAAGATGAGAAGACTGATGTCTTCAGTAGGACAGAAAGGAGTGAGACAGAAAAAGAGACCTAGTGAAAGATGTAGGAAAGTGTTGTGTGATTTTTCAATCCATAAAAGCAAAGATGAGAAGACTTAAATTTTTAATTCTGTTTGCAGAATATAAATACAGTGTTAAAGGGAAGGGTTTTTTTTAATTCACTGGTTGCAACTGGCCATTCAGGACATCCTTATAAAAGCTAAGTATGGAGCAGAAGGCAGCAGTGCTGAGCAGTTGTGTGATACAGTGACAACTGGCAGATGCAGAAAGCAAACATCTGTTGTGCTGCCCAGTGCTCACGGGCCAGCTTTGTGCCTGAAGAACAGGCCAGGGTCTGCGTGTATATGGTTAAGACTCTGAAATGTCATTGGCAATGGGGAAGGGAACCTATCTGAGTCGTCTATGGCACCTCCACAGAGTGGTCCTCTATGGCTCCAAAGTGGGGTGCGTGCACTCCAAGGGATGTGCAAGATAACCAATTGGAGTGCAGGAAAAAATATTTTTGTACCATTAATTTAAAAAAAAAGAGTTTACTATGTCTTTATCTTATTCCTTCTGAATTTCTACTTTTCTGTATGCTTTGCAATGTACCTAATTTATTAGTACAGTAGTAGATGTATAGAATTTATAAATAAGTACATATCACAGAATCACAGAATGTTGGGGATTGGAAGGGACCTCAAATGATCATCCAGTCCAATCCTCCTGCCGGAGCAGGAACACCTAGATGAGTTCACACAGGAAGGCATCCAGGCGGGTCTTGAATGTCTCCAGAGAAGGAGTGTGTGCTAAAAAATGTTTTACTGTTAGGGTTGCACAATCAAAAAGTTTTGGAGATCACTGCTCTATGGAGCCCTTAGAAACAGCAAATGTAGCAAATTAATTGATAAAATACAGTATGATAACTTGGACAATGCATTTTTTAATGAAAATCTGCATTGTACTGTGCACAGTACTGCTCTGAAAGTCTGGCATAGTGATGTTTATCCATCAGAGAAGGCCAGAGCTAAAAGGGCTTCTTCACATTGATTTGAGATGTGGCAAAGCTTGGCAGTGAAGCTGGCATGTCAGTGTTGCCTGTTTCTACATCTGGCTAAAGCATTTACAGAGGAGGGGGCATTGGGAACAGGATCAATGTTATCACAGTAAATGTATGAAGTGGGTTAAATCACTTATTTGGTAGTTGAGAAATAACTTTCATGTTGCCCAAACTATTTAGTTGCTTCACCTTTGATCACCCTAGTGCCTGTACAGCAAGGGCAAAATCCTTATATTGCCTTTATCACGCTCAAGCCTTGCTGCTGCTTTCCATAAGTCAGACTTTGTCAGCCCTTCTCATGCTTGGCAATACCTTTTGTTCCATCAGTACAGCCAATTAACACAACCATATCAAACAAGATGACTTGCAGAGTGGGCCTGATCCAAAACCCGCTGAGGTCAGCTGAGGAACTCCCAGGGTCTTCAGCACATTTGGGATAAGGCCCAGGATAAATAACTTGTTGAAATAGGGTGGTTGCATGAGTCCCTAGCTCTTTTCAATAGATTTGATTGAGCTGTGCTAACAATTTTTTCCAACTGCAAAAAAAAAAATAGATCACAGCATGTTTGCATACGGGCTTGTGCTCTCTTCCCTTCTCTCCCCACTCCTCCCTGCCAGCACATGTATTTAGCACAGAGGCAGACGTGGGGTTGTGTCAACTAACTGACATGAAGCGGCATATCTCTGATGAAACTGGGACTCTGTTTGATGTAGTTGTAGTCAAATGTGCTTGATTTGAAAGCGATTTTTTTGAAATCTATTTTTATGCAGATTTTAAAACCTGTAAGGCAATGAGTCAGTAAGACAGCTATTAACACTTCAATCTTTCCGATACCCAGAACAAGAGAAAGAGATGGATGAGATCTGGCTGTTGTAGATTTACCCAGCTTTTTCATGCTTGGGTTAAGTTAACTCTGGTTTATATGCTGAGTTTTGTGTTTGAGTAGTTCCAGATTTTTGCAAGTATGAGGTTCAGCTACGTGAAAGATTGTTTAGGTGTGCTGAGATGTGCACAGTGATATTCCTTGACTGCATCCTTCCTCCATTTTCACATTTATATTTCTCTGATAATGTTCATTTTTTCAAGGTAATCACATACTAACTTTCACTGACCTCAAAAATTGTGTGCTGGGACTGCCTGCTCATTACTGTCCTTGTGTTTTCTCTATATTGATCACAGCAGGCTTGAATAATGAGCTTCAATTTCGGTCATTAGTACAGGCCGTGGAAGCACTGTGTCCAATTATTTAAAAGAAAAAACACAGAAAATATTTGATTATATATTTTGGACAGGAGTTTTCTGCTTTCATGTAAAGTCCTGGGATAGATGACGTACACACTCAATCTTTTGTTTATTTTGCTTGCCCCTTTCAGGGTATGACCTTAGTTATATTTACTGAAAGTTGCCTGTGTACAAACACAGGATGCCATTGAATGTTATGAAGTGTGCCTAACATTCACATATTTACTACATGTTCAGACTGAGTAATTATACATGACAGTGCAGATAATTAGGGGTTTGTGTAGGCACACACTTGATAAAATTGTGCAGACAGTTGTGTGTTTCAGCTGTGTGAAAATTATGTCTCTAGTCTTCAAATTACAGCTTTTGAGGGCTAAAGAAATATTATACACAGAACAGGTAGGGCAAACCTAGCAGTTCAGTTGTTGCCTTGCAAGACAGACAGCAGACATGCAGCAGTCTGCTTCTTGCCAACTCAGCGTGTCTTGGGGCTGACCTACCCATCTGTGTGTTGCTGAGATGGGGCACCCCGTTCCCTGTGCTCTCTCAAAGCCCTGGCCCCCTTTCTAAGACACACACTTAACAAATCCCTCATTGTTCCTCTCATCTTTCCACTCCTATTTTCCACTCCTCCTATATACTGTTATCTTTTCCTTGTGTTACTAGTACAGCTGCAGTTTCAGCTGGGTGTTTCTGTCATCTTAACTCTTCTGATCTTTGTGGTCAAAACTTCTTTCCTCTGCTATCCTCAGGTGTCTGTATTTGGACTCTTAACATATATAATATGATGATTTATTTTTTTATTTAGAAAAAATTGGGTGCCTTCAACTTCCCTTTGTTTCTGGAGAATTTGTGTGCAATGGCTAGTTAAGATAGAGCCCCTTTATTTAAGTAGCTAAATGTAAATTTAGGAGCTTTTTCTTTTGACACCCAACTTTGAAAAATGTAGCTGCAGGCAGTGATGCAAACTACAGAATTTCTCTCCTTTATAGAGAGGGAAACACTGAAATACATTTCTAATTAGTGAGGATAATGTGATGTGGAATATGCAGCCTCTGTGTTACTTGTTTTTTAATTAAATCCAGAAAAGTGTGTTTTGTTTAAGAATATTGTAAGCTGAGAGTTGTGGAGTGCCAGTTGTGTGCAGAACTGCTGTTCTGCTGCTTGAACAGAAACAAGACCACAGCCAATTCACTGGTGAGATGGAGAAGCCCAAGCGGCTACCATGGATGCTGTAATTACTGCGACTCGGGGTGCCTTGGCTGCCTCAGCTCACATACCATCTTTCATAAGCACTAAGTTATCTTTAAAAACAAACAAAAACTACCACGTGCTTGCACCATTTTAGAGATGCGCAACCTATTTTATCACCAGCCAGAACTTGCTAATGGAACAATGGGAACCACCATAGCCTCAGATGACTGGTCTGAGAATGTTTCATAAAGGCCCCTGAGTCATCTCCCATCTATTCGTTGCAATGTTTCACTAACCAGGTGCAGGCAAGTAAGAGACTCAGCTGCTCTTTTGCCAACATGCCAGCAGCTATAACTGTAAAACCTCTTTGTCTAAGCTCAGTCCCAAACACTTCAGATAACCCAGTCCCCATATTTTGTCCCACCACTTTGTACTGCCATCAGACTCTTCTTGTTTTCTTTTTCCCTTCTCAAATGCTGGTTTCTAACATCACAGATCAGACTTTAATTGCTTTGCTCTGTAGAAGAAAAGTTATGATAAGGTGCATGTGGAAGCTTGCCACTGGTCAAGCAACAAGAAGCAAATTGTAGACATGCAAAAAAAGAGCTATGCTCCGCTGTAAAATACAACACCATTCAAATAGACTTGTTTCAGAAACAAAAAAAAGCAACTGTTCTCTGGCTCTGATCTGTTAGGAGGTAAGAGTGCTCTAATTTTCAGGAGGTTAAAGCCCACAGGTGGCCTGGCCATAGCAGTCAGTCTCAGGTGCATGATATGTTGCTAATGGGATAATTAATCCTGCCTGCCTCTCCCTCGTAGTGGTAAACTAGTGCAAGCATGGCTGCTGAAGGATATGTGGTCTCCTCTGCAAGCTCATGTTTAGAAGTTGAGAATATACCTTATGAAGTCTAGTATCTAGGAGTAGGTAAGAAGAATGAGTTGTTTCTCAGTTCATGAGAAACTGAGAACCTCCATGGTTAGACGTTCACTATATCAGTATGTCTTTCAGAAAGTGCTCTTCTTATTGGAGAATGTGTTTGGGTGTACTGACTTTGAAATGGTAGGTTTTTGCAACTTTTTTTTCCCTCCTTTCTTAAAGGATGATTTAGTTTACTTGTAGTTACTGTAAGTTGGAAACACTTCTTTACAGCTTTTCATACATCCAGACATACTCATCCCTCTCTACGTCCAGAGGGCTGCATGAAATCCCCTAATGATGTCGTGCTGTAGTTGCAAAATTCAAAATGGTGACTACATTGTGGTCTTGCATCTCTGTCTGTGATCATGCCCTTTAATAACAGACATTCCACCATGCACATGTAGAAGAATTTCTTTTGTTGTTTTCCCCCTTTTCTTCAAAGAATCACTGTTCCTGGTAGTTGCCTGCTTGGTGTGAGGAAGGGAGACCTGTCTTTCCTCGCAAGTGTCTTTGTGTTGTCTTTAGGTGGAAGGCTCTGTGCTCTAAAACATGAAACTGCATGGTAGGATAAGGTAGTAAAATAAAAGCCAAATACTAGATTGCAATAAACCTTTCAATACAGAAAAACCTAAACATGCCTGGGACTGCCTGGGTAATTGTTAGCTGGCTTGGTATCTTTGCTTATGCTCCCCTTTAAACAGGCAAAGTTTTTGTCTCTGCAGATAAGCTGTGGGCAATTTCTAGCCAAAGCTTTTTTTGTTGCTGTCTTTAGCTGTGTGACTCTATTGGTGTGGAAGGGGCCAGTTCTGTGACTTTGTCACTGATTTGTATTGGTAGCATAAATCCCTGTCTGATGGAAGCGGAGGAAAATAGTCCCTGTTCTATCAATAGCAAACAACAATTAGAGCAATAGTTAATCACTTGTTTATTTATAGATCAGAATGAGCTATGCTTCCATCTAGTTTGACTTCCTGTGCATTCAGGCTGCATGTTTTCCTTTGGACTTTGTAGGGGGAAGTGCTGTGTGGTGTGGCTTTTTGATGGGTTGTCTTTTTTTCCTTTTTAATTCTTTGGGGAAAAAAAAAAAGAGTAGTCCTCTTCTAAAAGCTGAAAGCTACAGTGAGTCTGCTAGCTTTCCTGATAAACTGCTTTAATCTTTACATGCCTTCTGTCCCAAGAAATGGCATCTGAATTCAGGGTTTCATTTTTGTAATGTCTATACCCAGCTCTGTGAGTGTTTTGGCTTCCTCGGGGAGGATGGAAAGCTGCTTGCTGTCAGAGCCTGTTCCTGTGTAAGTATTTGTAGGCAGCAGTCAAGGCACCTCTCAACTTTCTCTTCAGTATGCTGCACTAACTGAGCTCAAGCTTCCCAATTAAAAGTTCAGTTTATTTGTTCTTCCCAATCCTTAGATATGTTTCTACAAGCCTCCTTTGAGCTCCACCCAGTATCCCTATGCCTCTCCTGCAGAGGACTGTGTGTAGCAGTTGGGTGGTTGTCTGAACCTATGCTCTGCATGTTGTTGCCTCACTCCTGCCTGGTAGCCCCTTTTTATAACCCTTGGTGATTATGTTGGTGCTCCTAGCCCCATCAGCAGTGCTTCCAGCTCTAATCAAAGCAGTGACTAAGGACATGTCTGTGACCTTTCCAAGCAGAGCTTTCCATCCTGGAGGTAAGATCTGGGTTTCTGCTTTCTAGATGTACCATCAGGCTGCCAGATGACTTCACTTCCCTGTTCTGTAGCTGTAGCCTGTTCTTTTTGCTCTGTGCTATCCTACTCATCTTTGTGTCAGTGGTTTACTGCCAGGAAAGAGCTTTAGAGACACTGTGTCTAAGGGAAACATTTCACATAGTAGCTGAGTTGACTTAATGGCTCACAGCTGCCAAAAGGGATATTCCCCTTCCCCTCACCCACTTGCTGGTGGTGGCTCTGGCACACATTTGGCCCCTCAGTGGAACTATCCGGCTAACTAAAGACCTATCCTTCCCTCTCCTTCTTGATATGTAAGTTCACTTCTGATGGGCTGGTGTCCTGGTTTAGTGGCTGCAGGGAGCAGGGATCGGATGAACACCAGGAATATGAGGAGGTGAGTGGTAGGTGGAAGGGAACAACATTTTTCAGCAGCAGTGAGCTCTCAGATTGTCTCAACTGCCTCCTACAGCCCTTCTCTAATAGATGACCTGCTGCCTAGGTCATACCTATATAAATGTCATGGCCAGGATGGGTTTGTCATAGTTCAGTTGAGCAGGACCATTGCTGGTGGTGTGTGATGCCCAACAGCTATCAAACAGCTGCCAGGAGGAGCTGGAAGCCATCATGCAGCAGGAAAACTATGATATAGCAGCCATCACAGAAACGTAGTGGGATTCCTTGTATGACTGGAGTGCTGCAATGGATGGCTACAAACTCTTCAAAGGGGATGGACAAGGAAGAAGAGGAGGAGGATGGGTAGCCCTTTTTGTTAAGGAGTGTTTTGATTCTCTGGAGGTTAATGATGGTGACAAGAGTGTTGAGTGTGTGTGAGTAAGAATCAAGGGGAAAAGCCAGTAAGACAGATATCATGGTGGGGATCTGCTATAGACCACCCAACCAAGATGAGGAGGTAGATGAAATATTCTACAAGCAGATGGGGGATGTCTCAGGATCATGGGCCCTCATTCTCCTAAGGGGACTTCAACTTGCCAGATACCTGTTGGAAATACAACACAGCAAGAATGGAGACAATCTCAGAGGTTCCTGGAGTGTGTGGAAGACAACTTCCTGACACAGCTGGTGAGGGAACTTGACTAGGTAAGGTGCACCAGTGGACCTGTTATTCACTAAGAGAGAAGGACTGGTGGGTGAAGTGGTGGTTGGAGGCCATCTTGGGCACAGTGATAATGAAATTAGAGTTTTCTGCTCTTGGAGAAGACAGGAGAGGGGTCAGCAGGACTGCTACCTTGGACTTTTGGAGGTGTCTGGTTGGCAGAGTTCATTGGGAGTCACTCCTGAAGGGCAAAGGAGTTCAGGAAGGCTAGGTGCTCTTTAAGAAGGAAATTCTAAAGGCACAGGAGCAGGCTCTCCCCATGTGGCAAACGATGAGCTGGCGGGGAAGAAGACAGGCCTGGCTGAACAAGGAGCTTAGGCTGGAGCTCAGGAAAAAAGGAGGGTTTATGATCTGTGGAAGAGACAGGCAACTCACGAGGACTACAAAGATCTTGTGAGGCTATGCAGGGAGAAAATTAAATGGCCAAAGCCCAGCTAGAACTCAATCTAGCTGCATCAGTAAAAGGCAATAAAAATGCTTCTATAAATACATTAGTAAGAAAAGGAGAGAAAAAGAGAATCTTTAGCCTTTATTGGATACACAGGGAAATATTGTGACAAAGGATGAGGAAAAGGCTGAGGTAGGTAATGGTAAGACAGGCTGCTCTCTGAATACGTGGACCCCTGTGCTGGAGGACAGGAATGAGGAGTAGAACGATGCCCACATAATCCACGGGGAAATAGTGACCTGTTGCACCACTTAGACATCCATAAGTCTATGGGTCTGGATAGTATCTACCCCAAGGTACTGAGGGAGCTGGCGGAAGTGCTCGTTGAGCCACCCTCCATCATTTATCAGCAGTCCTGGAAACCAGAGAGGCTCCAGCTGACTGAAAGCTGGCTAGTGTGATGCCCATCTACAAGAAAGGCTGGAAGGATGATCTGAGCAACTACAAGCCTGTCAGTCTGCCCTCGGTTCCAGGGAAGGTGATGGAGCAGATAATCCTGAGTGCCATCATGCATCACATGCAGATCAACCAGGGGGCCAGGCCCAGTTGGCACGGGTTTATGAAAGGCAGGTCTGGCCTGACTAACCTGATCTCCTATGACAAGGTGACATGCTTAGTAGATGAGGGAAGGCCTGTGGATGTGGTGTACTTAAACTTTAGTGAAGCCTTTGGCACTGTTTCCCACAGCATTTTTCTGGAGAAACTGGCCACTCACAGCTTGGATGGATGCACTTTTCACTGGGTAAAGAACTGGCTGGATGGCCAGGCCCAGAGAGCTGTGGTGAATGGAGTTAAATCCAGTTGGTGGCTGGTCACTAGCAGCCTTCCCCAAGGATTGGTGTTGGGGCCAGCTCTGTTTAATATCTTTATCAATGATCTGGATGAGAGGATTGAGTGCGCCCTCACTACGTTTGTAGACGACACCAAGTTGGGTGGCAGTGTTGATCTGCTTGAGGGTAGGAAGGCTCTAGAGAGGGATCTGGACAGGCTGGATCAACGGGCTGAGGCCAATGGCATGAAGTTCAATAAGGCCAAGTGCTGGGTCTTGCACCTGGGTCACAACAACCCCATGCAATGTTACAGGCTTAAGGAAGAGTGGCTGGAGAGCTGCCTGGCAGAGAAGGACCTGGGGGTATTGGTCAATAGCCAGCAGTGTGCCCAGGTGGCAAAGAAGGCAAATAGCATCCTGGCTTGCTTCAAAAATAGGATGGCCAGCAGGACTAGTGCAGTGATCCTCCCCCTGAAGTACTGTGTTCAGTTTTGGGCCCCTCACTACAGGAAAGATGTTGAGGTGCTGGAACGGGTCCAAAGAAAGGTAACAAAGCTGGTGAAGGTTCTGGAGAACAAGTCTTATGAGGAGCAGCTGAGAGAGCTGGGGTTATTTAGCCTGGAAAAAAGGAGGCTGGGGCAGACCTTATTGCTCTCTACAACTACCTGAAAGGAAGTAGTGACCTTGTCTCCCTGGTAACAAGTGATAGAATGAGAGGAAATGGTCTCAAGTTGCACCAGGGGAGGTTTAGATTGGCTATTAGGAAAAATTTCTTCACCAAAAAAGTAGTTGAGCATTGGAACAGGCTGCCCAGGGAGGTGGTGGAGTCACCTTCCCTGGTGGTATTTAAGATGGTTAGACAAGGTGCTTAGGGACGTGGTTTAGTAGTGGAATTGGTAGTGCTAGGTTTATGGTTGGACTCAATGATCTTAAAAGTCTTTTCCAACCACTATGATTGTATACTATTTCCAACTATCAAGTCCCATGGCCACTCCAACAGATCTGTGGCAGCAGGATGCTACTGATGCACAGAAAATCTGGGGTTAGATTTCAGTGGCTGTAAGTCATTATTCCTTTTATTAGTGAATAAGAAACTATCACTGTAAATCCTACTAGCAAGAGTCCTGCTGATTAATACCTCATAGTTATTGGTCACATTTTGTGGCCAAGCATTGAGATAACTTTTAGCTTGTCAAATTTGGTGTCATGTTAGTTCTCTGTGTAGCATGAAGTCTTTTAGGCAAGATGTTATGTGGTCTAGTGATTTTAGTGCCTTGGGCTAGCCCAAGTAGATGCTATTGGAAGAGTTGTACTTATCAACCATACTTACACTCCTGCCAAAAAAACCCTGCCCCAGCCCAAAATGAGAAATATTTAACGGTGCTGAAAGGTATTAATTACATTTTCAGCCTCTCCTCAAATTCCTTGTTGATTGCATCCCAAATTGATAGTTCCATTATTTTATGTAAGGATGATGTCAAGCTAATTGACTTATTGCCTCTGCTTTCCTCTTGTCCCCTTACATTTCAGGATTATGCTGGCAGTCCTTCAAATGCTCTTAGTTGTGCTAGTGTTCCAGGATTTGTTAAAAATCAGTATTTTTAGTACAGAGCATTTTAGACACTTTGTTAGGTGTATTTTATGTGGTGCTACCTAATTTTGAAACTGTTCCCCTTTGTCAGGATGCTGCCTCGTTTTTCCCTCAGTTACAAATTTTACCTTTTCTATTGCATAAGTTTAGGAAATAGTTTTTGGAAGTATTGTTTATCTAAATACTGATACCTGTGGATGCAAAAGGGAAACCAATCAACCTTCTTAACTACCTCAAGTAGGCAGCCACCCGATTCCTTCTTCACACCACCTCCATTTTCTTCTTTCCTCTTCCAAGAATCCTTAAGGTTTGTTATCTTTTTTCTATTTTATCTTGAGGATGGGGAAATTGCCACAGCAGAGAGCCTTTACACCAACTTGCAGGTCTCTAGGCTGTTGTGGTGGTTATGGGTGGGTTCTGGCCCTCTGCATGGATTTGAAGTAAAAGGAATTGAGAAGGGCTAGGTCCTCCAGTGTGCAGCCCAAACAATAGCAGGGAACAAAAATAAATGTAATTGGTGGGACTGTAGCATAGAAAATCTTCAGCCTTACATGTTGGACTTTCCTTGAGCGTTGTGGAGTAGGGGAACTTCCCAAGGGGGAGGAAAACAGCCTGTTCTCAAGGCAGCTGGTGTGAATGTTCTGTAGCAGTGTCATCTTAACATGCCTCTGCTGTAGATGCATCCTCAAGCTGGATAATCAGTGTGAATAAATGCATGAATGATGTACAGAACCACTTGTGGAAAATGAACAGTATCCAAAACATACAAAATTGTTAGATATTAGTTTTTTTCTGTGGGGAAACGAACAGATTTAGTGTGTGTGTATGCTTGCACTTGAATGTACATATATGGATGTATATATAAATACAGAAGTATGGTTTCCTAAAGGATTCAAAAGTACCTTAACTTAAGTTAGCTATTCCTAGTGTAGTGACAGAGTGTAGTGTAGAGTAAGTAAATAAAGCAGCCACTGTGCAGTGTGGTGTGCCATCATGGGACTACATTGCCTTACCTGGGCCTTTACATTGCAACCACTGTTTCCCTTAACACCTGGGGGAGACATTAAAATTAAAACTTGCCTTTAGAGCTCTGGTAGTGGCCAGTGAGGGTCACCTTTTTCCAGGTTGCTGTTTGGCATGTGGTATATAAGATTTGTGCACTACTACTCTTTGCTTGATTTGAGTGGATTGTGCTAATACTTTCCTCAGTGTCTTTCTCATATTCCTCCAATTCAAAGATTTCTGTCCATTGTTTTTTTTACCATGATTGGATCTTTTGGTCTAGCTTATCTTAGGACAGGCACTGAACTCAAACTCCCCCACCATAAGTAAAAGTATTTGTCTTTGGGCATCCTGCTTCATGTCTTATGGTTAGCTCCCTGGAGACAAACTAAAACAGGAAATAATGATACAGACATGTAATGACCCTTCAAAAAAAAAATTGTTTTAGTTAGCACAAGAAATGCACAAATCCAACTGTAATAATTAATAAACTTATTTCAGTGTGTCAGAGTCTCTCTCTTATATGTGGCTCAAGGTAGTGTTGAGATCCTGCATCCCCTCTCCAGTATGTGAATCCTCTTGAGATTTCAGCTGAGCAGCCCTTTCCTTTCTCTCGACAAGTCTCCTTCTTCCTGCCAGGATTTCTGTAATTTGTATCATGCCTTGCTCTTATTATCTTCTGCTTGCTATACCAATTCTGTTGTGAGACCTTTTATTTTTATCAACCTCCTAATCTTTTTTTTGTTGTTGTTTTTAAAGCCCCTGTGTATCAGCATCTAGTTTTCGTTCTGCCTCTGGGAAAATATCACTGATCTGCACCAGGTGCTTGCAGAGAGGGTAAAGAAAACTGGCTTCTCTGGGTTGCAGCTCTCCTTTTGCCTCTCTCTGAAGGTGAATCATTCGTGGTAATGACTCCCTATGGTTACTTCCCTGTGGAATTTTAGTTTGTTGTGGTAGTTAAAAAGTAATCAAATGACAGTGTACAGCCTCCCCTCCACTTTAGGGGACCCTGTGATGATGATTTATTTATCATTTTTGTTTCAGCAGGAGCTATGAAGCCCTGTCAAAGATCTGGACTCCACTGTGCACATGAAGGCTGTGTGATGTAATGGAATGATGGTCGCTGTCTCGGTGAATATGCAGTTGAGGTGTTGAAGCATTTTGCTTTCATGTGCCAGGAGTGTTTGAGACTGTTTAACTGAAGGAGAGAGGGTGAGCTGGGACAGGGGTGCAATAGCAGCTCCCTAGAGAGACACTGTGAAGGGGGTCTTTAATGGATTTGCATGGTACATTACTCGTGCAACAGTATGTCAGGTGTTAAAAACCCAGGAGCGAAAGGAACAGGCAACAGCAATGGACTTTGTTAGCAGAGAGCAATACTTACAAATTGCATCCAGGAGCCTGCCAGATAAACAGTTTGAGAGAGAACATGACCAATACAAGAGCAATGATGCTTCATTAAAATCAGCTCTTCCTGTCATGTGCACAACTGTTTCACAGAGAGGAGGACTGTGGCTGTGTGTATTATGGAAGATCCAGACAAGCAGGCTGCAGAGTAAGCTGTCATGTGCTATGGCACTGAGTAATGCAAATCAACTCTGTTCCAGGAAAGCTATTTCCATGTCAGCCTCTACATGAAAATTATCTGACTTGAACAAGGGTTTCTTTATAAAGTTAAGAGAATTATTCCTAAGGATTGGAATTTGTCTGTGTCATGGACGAATGGCCAGAATGGACTTCAAAGTGCAGTTAAAAGATGAGATAATGTGCAACAAGCACTCTTTTTATAACCAGCAGCCCAGAAAGGAGCATGTCAGCTTAAAAAGCATATTTCTGTCTGAGCAGTCCAACCTGCTGTTTGACAAATAATGCATAGTGTTACTGCATTTTTCAGTGATTAAAGAAGGAAAATACCTCTCTGCCCATTCAACTCTGGGTTTGACACTTTGTGCATGCTCAGTGTTGCTATTCCTGCACGTAGTTGGTTGCTCAGTCCCCTTACAGCTTGAGTGGGTGATTCAGAGCTTCAGGAAACCCCAATTGCTTTTGTTTTGCTTTTAATCTGGATGGCACTTGGGAGCAACACTTGAGCCCACTTTTTAAAGCAGATTTTTAGTTCAGAGAATATCCTTAAAGTTTGCTTCCTGTGATTCTTTCATCCAGTCTGTTTGAAATTCTGCTTTTCCTTTGGCTTTGTTTGGCACCTATTCAACTACCTTCTGTTTTGTTGTAGGTATCAGCTTTTGTTAGTGGCCTATGATAGCTTACTTGAGCTGGTGATAGTGATTGACTGCTCAAGCACACTGAATGAAAGGTGACTGAAATAATTTCACTGCTCTTCCTGTCTCATGCCTGTGGTTGCTAAAGGGTATTCTGCTAGTGTTGGGGTAGGGAATAAAAGTTGTGTTTTCCTTGCTCTGTCTGCTTTGTCTCTCATAAGATGAATTCACATTATGAAAAGGACTCCTCTTTCCTGTGGACTCAACTCTTGTCAGTCCATAGGTACTCAAGAAGTCATGAATAAGGTGCAAAGGAACAGAGGAGACTGAGTTTATTTTATATATTTCCACAAGCCTTTGAACCATGTTTCTGTGCTTCCACTCACTGTTCATGTGTGCAGGAGCCTTGAGGTTGGAAGGATTGTCCCTTCTTCCTTTCAGAAATTAATTTTGTTCCTTTGTGACCACAGTGCTTTGATGCTTTTCACAAAGGGAGCTCCTGACACCCTTCGCTTTAATTTTGGTGGTATTAAATCAGTGCAGCAAAACACAGAGCTCTGGACTTGCCCTATTTAGATTCAGGTGTGGCATCTTCTCTTGTTTAGTTCTGGAGCCTTGTAGCCAGCACTGGTGCTATTTCAGGATGCTGCAGATTGTCATTTGTTCCCTGACGCGTTCTCACTTCCAGTGGGTCCTTCTATGCTGCTTCGTGTGCCTGGTTCAGCCACCTGCCACGACATGAGATCACTCCTCCAGAGGTGTTTGTGCCTCCTGAATGGTGGGAAAATTAAATGCGTGTGTGAAGTGTAACTTAATAACTTGTGGTGGTTTTAATTTGTTGTTGGGAGTGATAGAAAATGAGAGAAACCAAGGAATGAAAACCTGAGCAAGAAAATTAAAATAAGGAGCCTTCCTTCCTTCTTATGGCATCAGAGTACTCCCAGTTTTCAAGTCATGGGGAGCAGGCAGAACCTTTAGTGTTAATTTCAAGTTTATCATAGTCTGTCTGGTATGTACAGTATTATAGCATCTTTCCTGCAATTAAGGGTCAGACAACGTTGTCATTGTCACCCCCTCTACTGTAATGGATTAGAACATCCATAAAATAACTAGCTATGAACTGAAATTTTTATATGCCCTCTCAGATTGAGAGCCAGCACTTCCTTCATTTTAATCTGGCCTATTTAATTATAGGCGGGTCTGAGAGCACCACAAATTAAGGTTGTGTGATGCTCCCATTATACAATACTGTTTTAAATTGCTTATTGCTTTATCAAACTCTAAGCAGCTGGGCTTGGAGTTTTCCAGGCTGTGTCTGCTGTAGATGGAATTACTGAAAAATTTCAGTTAAAATTAGCCTCTTAATTTCTGAGACAATTGCTTGTTTTATTTTTTTTATCCTTCTAGGGTTTTGGGTTTTTTTTAAATCACTCTTTAGAGGCAATGTTAGATTTTTATTTTTTTTTTAATATTAGCTTTGATGCAGAGATTCAGTATTTCATGAGAGGAGGTGGATGTGCTTTTTTGCCTTTCTCATGCAAATTTGGGCAAATTGTAAGTCTTTGAAAAATTGCAGTTAGCACACATTCACTGGAATCTCTTATGTTTATATATAATTTTAAGCTAATATTTCTGATTCTGTCTTTGCTAAGCATGTTCCCACCTTTTGTCTGTGCTGAGTGTTGACCAGGCAGCAAGTCCGTGAGAGAAGTTCAGCTTGCTGCAATTACAGGGACTGAGAAAAGCATTTCTGTAATGGATCCCCTATGTGATAGCACCAGTGAGGCTTGGGTGCAAGAGCTGCAAGCAGGGAGCCTGTCTCACCTCTCCAGGAGCCCTTTTCTCCTTGACTCACCTACCAACTGCATGCAGTGCTGCTGGGGAGGAGGGAAATGTTGTGTACCATGGGTGTTGAAGTGATAAGAAAGGAGGGAACTTGTGCAAGCAGTCTGGTAAGATGGGGATAGGGGAGGAGAAACTGGGGCAAATTGCTGCACGGAGGAGAGTGAATGGCTCATACAAACACATGTGGGACTGTGTTTGGGAAGGGATCCGTTGGGGAGCTCATGGTGGGAGATGAGGTGGTGGCTGGATGACGGGACCAGCGCAGGTGTTTTCAAGTGAGAAGCAGAGATCAGGACTGGCAGCAGGTCCACAAATGAGGAAGAGTGGGGATGTGTTGGTGCTATCAGAGGAGCAGATAAAGGGCTCACTGGTGAAGTGTCACCACCCAGCAAGGAGCCTAGCATTTTGGTTTTGGAACTCTTGACTCTTGCTGTTTTTTCTCTCTGAGGAAGTATTAGAGACACCCTCTGGCAGCCTGTGCCTCGCAGCTCCCTTTTGTGAAAGACAACCTGCTTCTTCTCTCAGTTCTGCCATTAGCTTACTTGGCAAAGGTCTCTGCCATAGTCCCAGGGTGTTTTGATGACCTCTCAGGATGCAAAATGATGCAATGTGATGGATTTTTAATGAGCTTTTAAAAAACCTGAGAACTTGCACAGAAAATTGCATTAAAGGCACATTGTTGAGGTTGTAAAGTCAAGCACACACAAGTTAGGAAATGCCAGAGCAAAGTTGGGCTGTGGACCATTAATTCAGGCTCTCTGTACATAATGAAATGATCTCTGCTGCTCTGGTCACATCTGTTTCTGGTCAGCAGGACCTCTGTCACATTCGGAGCACTGGATAGGTGGTGGGACCTTAATGTTAACTTGAAAATAAATTATAACTTTAAAATAAATAATTATTTTACTTATTTGTTTTTCAGTTATTTCATGTGCCATGTAATCTTGAGGTCTGTCTGCATTTATCCAGAAATGTCTAAAGGGAGGTGAATTGTCCCTGCAGTCTGTCAGAGCTGCTCATATGAAACTACAAGTGCGGAAGGTGCCTGGAGGTTTTTTCTGAGAACTCTTTTTGTATGTGCTTTGGTGCCTACCATCTTGCTGTATGTATGCTGATGGGCTTGCCTCAGAAAGGGAGGAAGGACTGTGCTCCCCACCTTGCCTTCAGTCAAGGAACACATCTTGGGCCCAAAAGCACTGGGAGATACTGAGCTTCTTGAAGGAATTTTGTCTTTCCCTGGCAGGGTGCACCTCCATGCAGCCCTTGTGCCAGCTGGTTCTTAATAGCACTGAGTGGCTCTGTATGTACTGTTGCTGTTGAGGAATGTGGTACAGAACTCTGAACTCGAAAACCAGTTCCCTGACAGCAAGAGACATCCAGCAAGTTGTCTGATAGACCAGAACTGCGTAGATTAAAAAATGAAAGGCAGCTCAGGTATGGATGCACCAGTGGAAATACAACTTGGCTTTGCCTGCACAGCACATCACTACTTGATGTGTGTTCTAGATAACACTTCAGGAATGCAGCTACCACAGCATTGCAACCCCTTTTTGACCTCATAAAATAATGGCCACTGGCCAAGTGAGTACCATTATGGCAATGAAAAGCCAGAATGATCAGGCTCCCAAGCAGATGTTCATCCCTCAACCTACACATGAAACTGCATCTCTCATCCATACCGTTGTTCCTAGTATGTAGGAATGATTGAGATTCACACAGAAACAAGTGGCATGTTTTCCACAAATTAAGTTGCATCACTAGGATATGAACTTGCATAACAACTAGGAAGATTAATTAAGCTGAAACTTCATCCTTTTAATTATGCAGTTAAGATGTCCAGTTACAAAATTAAGATCTGTGATTACATAGGGAGGAAGAAAAAACTTTACATAATTTTACTCTGGTTTCTAAAAACTATTTCCAGCAATGCACCTGTTTATGCAAACTTTAGTCTTTCTGGTTGAAGCAAGAACATTTATGGCTTTGAGGTGATACTATTTTCTTGTGTGCCTCACAGTATCTGTGTGAATAAAAAGGGGGAAAATGAAGTTGGTCCTTAAGAAAGGTTATAGTACCAGTGGTCCTAGGGAGTGAAAGAAAGGCTCGGCCTGCAGTTAAGGCAGCAGGGCTGTGGTATGAGAGCTGAACTTAGCTATCAGCTCTGGCCCAGGCTTCCTGTGGACATTGTGTATGGTCTCACATATGCACCAGACCTCAGACCTGCTGTGGATGCTCTTCCTGGTGAGGAGACCACACTTTGCATCCACCTCCTTTCCTGAGGATATATGTTGCTATAAGGACACAACAGCTGCTGCTGCTGTTGACCTCCATAATTTTGTTTAAAGGTTTTAGGCTAGTGATGTAGGGCTGAAGCTGTGGATTTATGACTCTTGTTCTTTTGCTCTTTATTTGGACAAGTCACTGCCCAGTGTGAAGGGGCTGCACCCTGAGAGAGGTGATGAAATATTGTCATTGGCCTGCTGTATGGACCATCTGTCTCTCCCAGGGCTACTCTGGAGCACGGTGAAGTGTGTTGCTTTTCTGTATGGGCCTTTTAATTTAATTGGCCTTGATTCACTGCTTATTTATTTATTTAATTCAAAGCAACCTCCAAAACTTCAAACACACCGTGACAACCTGCAATCTTATTGCAACCAGTCCCTTGAGACTATTGGTTCTCTTAAGATAATAGACACTGGAAAAAAAAACCCAACAACCCAACAAACTGTTTAGCAGACCAGAAATGTATGGACTAAAAAATTATTGTTAGCAGATAGATGAGGTATAAATTTAAAATTGGGCATATAATTTAGCCTTTCCTGCACATTATTTCTGGTGCATTAGCAAATGTTTCAATGAAAATAATAATCCTATGGTCATTTAGGTTTTGCATCTGGAAAACATCTACCCTTGTGGAGGCAGATGGTGCAAGCGTGTGTAATGTCTGTCTTTTTCTTCTGCAATTATGTCAAAATTAAAACATGGGGAGTGCATGCAAGTGATTAAGGAGAGCAAGTGTTACATGGAAGTTCTCATTATCTCTGAAACTGGTACAAATTCATAGTTAACAAGTATAGATTTGTTGAGCTGGAAAATGAAATTGCAGTACTGAGCCTTATCCCAAACTGAGTGAAGTCTCTCTTGAAGCTTACCTCTAGCATGTACTGAAATTATACTTGTGGATATTCTGTGCCTTTTTTTTTTTTTTTTTTGGAGGAATAGTAGTAATTTCTTACTCTGATCCTGGTATTCTACGCAACAAAGTTTATTTCCTTTTCACCAGGTGCACTGCTAGGTAACAGGAAAGGGCAATTTGGTAACCTTTTGTTGACCAAGGTTAGAACAGGTTATAAGAGGGATTTACTTTCCTCATTTTTCTCTCTTCTTCTTTGTGAGAGTGCTTCAGGACCTACCTGCCTTTTTGGGATGGACAGCTGATTTAATTGTGTTTTGTTTCAGTGAGTACACTTTCTAGAGGTAATAATGAGAGGTGGTTGTATCTACTTGAGGTGATACCCACTTCAATTGCAATACTCACCCACTTGCAAAGACCTAGGTTCTGTGTGTTCCTCTTTCATAATGGAACCAGATAATGACTTTTCTATCTTAAATATCTTGAGCGTTAGACTAGAGGAAAGACTTATGTGATGGCAGGTCTTCAGTGACCCTGCTGCAGTATTTGTAATGCAAAATTTCCCAGAGAAGGCTAAGAGCAGAAAGTCTACCTCTGTAGTCAGCCGAGGGATGATATCAAGGATTTGGTGGGACTGTGCTGTCCAGGCAGTTCTCCCAGGAGTGCTTGTGTGTTTTTATATAAGCCATCATTGTAACATTGGGGAGGCCACCATTGTTCTGTATGTTATCACTACTTTGTGAGCAAAATCCATGCCAGTGGTAACTGGGATCTGCTGTGGATATATGTAAATAGAGGCAAATAGGTGAACATGCAGGATGGTTATCTCCTGTTTGGCAGAAATTATTTCCATTATCTCAGCAAAATACTTTGTTTTCCTACTCAGTCTTCCAAAGCAATGCACCTCCCAACAATGAGATTAAATAACATCCCTTTTTTATCTTTGTGTCCTAGTTTATAACTTTCAGTTATTATTAAGTTGTGCATCTTGATGTAGAAGGAATGGTGCACTTTCTCTGTTGAGAGAAGTCTGGGGTAAATTCAGTGGTATGTTGAACTCTATGATGTAGAATTGTCAACTCTGTATTATCTGCTACACAAATTGATTGCACTTAATGGTAGACTGTACAATACTTTTTCTTGCAGTACTGACCCGGATGAGCAGATGGCTAGTTCTGTTGATTATATATCCATCACAACTTATGTTAATTATCTGTTACTTTTAATTCTTTCTCCTTATTTTTTGCATGGTGTTTTGTGGAGAGAAGTTAATATTTCAGAGAGCTTAAATCTGCCTTGCTGGCCTACAGGAATGTATTTGGCGTGTTAACTTTCTTTTAACAGTCATGTTTAATATATACAGAGAGCATCTAGCTCTGAGAAGCCATTTGAACGTCTTCAAAGAGTTATTGAATTGTTTATTGATCTGCTTCATTACTGCTGTTCCTCTGGTTCCTTTTGATGTCTTGTCACTTTGTTCAAAATATAATGCCAGGGTTTAAAATTAATAGTAGTGCAGGAAGCGCTACATGTGTAAATATTAGGGTATGTTTCTCCTTTGAGTGAGAATGTGCTAGATTGTCCAGTAAATATTGCAGCCATCACAGCTTTATGCTTTTTCATGCTCCTCCCTTTGCACAAAGGCTCCTTCCTCTCAAGAAAACTGAAGTGTCTGGGGTTTTATCTTTTAGGTTTTATAACAGTCTAATCTCTTATTTTGCCATTGGAAGCTTATAGACTAGTTCCCTGCTTAGGAAAATAAATTTGATTAATTTTCCCTTCTTCCCTTTAATCTTTTCCATGTGTATCTCTTACATTTCTTAAATTCACACATTAAAAGTGCCTACTGATTTTTTTTTTTCCTTTCATTAATTTATCTAATCATTTTTTTGAAGTTTTTTAAGCTTGTGGAATAGACAACATCCCATGGCAAGGAGTTCCATAGTTAGTATATTGATTACTTGGAAAAGTTCTTAATTTTTAATCCTGCCACCTGAATATTCATTTGTGGATTTTAATTTTTTTTTTTAAATAGTGGGTAATAATTCTTTATTTGTTTTCTAAGCCATGTAAGATCTTAAATATAGTCATCATATCCTGCATCAGTTGCTTCTTTTTCCAGGGTTAAGTTTATAGCCTGTTTGTTTATTCCTTCTACAGAAGTCGTTCTATATCTTTGATCATCTTGGTCACATCTCAGTATCTTTTCTGTTTCTAGATTTTTGCATTTGACTTAGGTCTTCTAGTCCATTGTCTGGTCTTCTACCCTTAGTGTGCACCCACAGCAACAGCAGGAGCTTGCCTGATGTCAGATTAATTTTTCTGATAAATTAACACAGAAGTGTGTTAAGTGGCAGAGTGAGAAATAATACTTCCCACTGGTGATAAGGCAGGCTCAGAACTGTTTAATTTAGATGTACAGCTTCTCCAGATGAATGTCTTGACTGCCTGCAAAGCAAGCCTGCCTGTTGGCACTCTTCCAGCATCTAGGCCACTTCCCTTTCCCAGCAACAAAACCTGAATGCTGTTTTCCCCCTAAGCTTAACACAGATCTGTGAGTCACTGGCCAAGTGAGTGTCATGGGTGTGCTGAGTAGCCAAATCATATAAAGTTAGCCTGTTCAAGTTATTGGTTGCTTCTGGCTGAAAAGGCCAGGTTTGTGCTGTGAAGATTAATATACTGGTGATGTTCATTATGTGTGATACAGGACAGTTTTCATTTTTTTTTCTTTTTTTAAAAGAAGCCCACAGGTCACCTCTTCCTCTCTCTCCCCCACCTAAAATGGTGGGAATGAGCTGAAATATTGAAGAGGTTGGGGAAAAGACTCTTAACATTTAATGTTGTAGAACATAAGCTGTTGCAATTAGAAATGGCCAAAGTCAAGGTTACCAGTCCAATATTAGATCTTCCTTTTGTGCATGCAGCACCATCAGTCTTTAAGCATTTGCATACTGTTTTGTTTTCTGCAAAACTACAAATATTTCAACAATACCAGAAATATTGTGAAATTGTAGGGTAGAGCTAAATGTGTTTATTGATGATATTTTTTCCTTTTGGCCCTACCCTTTCATTGTTATATTTCAGTGTGTAGTTTGACTACAGCACTTCTGTTTCCCATCTCATTGTAAACCATGTTTCCTTACCTTTTGAAAACCTACTTTGAGTGTAACTGAAGAAAAAGAATCAGAGAAAACCATATTAGGAGGCGAAAAAGGGAAGCAAACCCTCAGCTGTATGGAGCTGCAAGAAATGTTCAGAAGCTGATGAAGGTGAACCGATCATCTAAGTGTAAACAATCTTCAGCATCTGGGTGTTTCTTGCCTTGTGAAACTGGGTGCACTGTGCACATTCGTTCTACTTCTTTTAAAATATTTTGTTATTGCATTGTTTGCTTTGTGTAGTGTAAGTCTCTTGCAGTCATGTTTCACTTTGCACTACGTGAAGTTGAGGAATCTATAGTGTCCAGTCTACAGTGAAATTAGCAGTTAACTGTAGCCCAGCCTGGTATTTTGTCATCTGCCATGTATTTTACAGTGAAAACATCCGGGTTATAATGCTGCAAAATTGATGGATTTCCATTGAGAGAGATGTTAATTTTTTCTGCTATTTGCATACAGAAGATGAGGACTTTGCTGTGACAAAATGATACTTTAGGAAGGTTTCAAACAGCAGCAAAAAAAATTCTTCTCTTTGGGGAAAAAATGTATCATGTAGGCTGTTTGTAATTTTGAAGTTAAAACATTCTTTTTATCCCAAGAGTATTAGCTGTTTCAATAAAGAAAAACTCTTATATTTTTTAAAGTGGCTAAGTAACCAAGAAGTCAATATGTGTAAAATATGTAATAAATGTCAACAACTGTGCCTTTATTCCATGATACCCTGTCATACTGAAATAGTGCCCTTGCATAGACTGAAGACACATCATTTCAATTGAGAGAGTTTGTGTTTGTGAAGAATTGTACTGCCCCATTAAAAAAAAAAAAGTTGCTATTTAAAAATGATCAGCTCTGTATCTTACAATTATGATTTTTGTAAAATATCTTCACAAAAGAAAACCTGTGCTACAGGAAATCTTCTCAGGAAACGGAAATACAAAAAGCTGCTAACTTGATACTTAAGTCCCATTCTGCTTTGCTGATCATGTGAGATTTAATTATCTTAATTTTATACATTTCATTTTACAACATCATTCTTTTCTTTCCCTCCTGCTGGGTCCTTTCTCTCTCTTTTTTTTTTTCTCCTTCCTTCTTCCTGACCCCCAAGAATTGTGTACTGTTTGCTCATTAGATTAAAACAGAATATTCCTAACCACATCATGTCAGGTGTTTCAAATGAGGCATGAGCTGATTATGAGGCCCAAGTCATAGAAATGGGGTAGGATTGTCAGGATCTGAGGGCATTGCTTCTGCTGTCTCTCTGTTATGTCATTCAGATGACTTGCAGACTTGATAGACTAAAGCAGTTGATATCATGACCACTGTGCTATATGGAGTTCACAGTTGTTATTTTGGGCTAGATTTAATTTGCTCCCCAGGACTAAACACACTTGGGGTTCAAAGCTAAAGGTCTACTTATTAGTTCAGACCTGCCGTGGTAAGAGATGAATGATCAGAGCAGAGCTTCAAGTTGAATTTCCTCTCAAACTCTAGTTGAATGTGCTAAAACTGCCCCAGACATGGAACCATCATGCAGGGGGAGAGTTTTAAAACTATACTATTGCTCTGAGCGAAGGTGTTAATGTAGACAGAGCCTTTATTAAAGATCTTTCGCCCTGGTCCTCCTGGTGATAGTGTTCAGCATGATAATATTAAAAATTATTGTGTCTTTGGCTGATCAAAACTGCTGCTGTTAGCTCCTACTCTTTCAGGTTTTGCTAACTGAAGTCCACTGACTTAAATCCATTGTTTGTATTAAGAAAGGGAGAGGGGAGGAAAAAAGACTTTGGGGTTGGGTTTTTCTTTTTCCCTTTTTCCCAGTATTGTCCCTGTCAACATACCACAGTTTCATCTGAAACAAGGGATGCATGAAGCTTTTCAGTCTGGGTTTTGTTTCCCTATATTTTTTTTATCTTTGTTTAATTTGCTGACTGGCAGCTGGAAAATCACTTAATCAGCATATCTGGCCCAAATACTAGGCTTGACTTGAACATACTGACAGTGTCTTGGCTCATGCACAACTGAGACTAGTTTGAATTCTTGCTCTTTGATCTGTATAGGTAGTGGTGATGGAAGAAGAAGAAAATAATAGTCTGAAGATCTGTCTTGTTCCCTTCCCAGCTGTGTCACAGTAGTCAAAACCCAAATGCCTATTTTGATTTCATTTGTAACTTCACGTAGCTTTAGAGAGTCACTTCTGACTTACAAGCCCCTCTGTGGGAAGAGGAGCAGCTCTCTATTTCCACTGCTCAATTTGCAGGCTTGTGTTTGAATTCCTTTGTTGTTTTGCCCTCTCTGAAGCACCAGTGTATTCCATTTATTTATTATTACTGTGATATGCCCTATCATGACAAGATCCAAAATTAACTTACTACCTTATTTTTTTCCAGGTATTCCACCTCTGCATTCTCTAAACTAAGCAAAGTAGGGATCCGACATCCTCCACCTCTTCCTTTTGTTGGAAACCTGCTCTTTTTCCGTGAGGTAAGATATGGTGTTCTTTGTATCTATCCAAAGTGATGGGAAGAGTGGATAGGAGGAAGGAGAAACTGAAACGAATCCTACACTTCAATGGTGGTATCTCTTCAAGCGTCTCCTTCTGGAAAAAACAAGCAAAACTCTACATTTGAGAGTGAACTGGTAGAAGCAATTGTGTGCAAGCAGCTCTAATTTCAGGGTAAAATAAACTTGAGGGAAAGAAAATGTGTAAGCTCCTGCAGTTAATTACTTTAGCTTTTCCAAGAAAGTTCATGCCCTCAGTGAAACAAACTTAGTCATGGGAATAGAGCAGATTACGTTAACTAGCCCCAACTGGTTTGTTCTGAGTGGTTTTGGCTCCTATGACCTTTCTGTTTGTTTGTGCTTTTCCTGATTGCCCACGTTTATTTTAAAGCTTGTAATATTGCTTGCTCCGAGGCAGTAACTGGAATCAGGTACCACTGAACGTTGTTGCTCTGTGCACCCAGTGTTCCTGTCCCCATCCCATTAGTCTGCTAACACTGTTCCTTTTTGTTCCTTGCTCAATTTCAGTAACTCTTCTGAGGGTCCAAGATCTCTTAATAGTGAAGAGCTGCTATTTCTCTGGTTGGATCCCACAGTAAAATTTCTCCAGTGCATCTCTTGCAGTTCATCAGCTTTTCAGGAAAACTGGGCTAACTCCAGATGCTGCCCCATTTCCTCTTCCAAGTGCATGGTCATCGATATCCATGCTGAGAGTTGAATTATTAATGAGGATATAATGCCTCTTACCTTGGTCTTTGTGGTGATTGTTCTGTCAATATCTGTCTCGTTATTAGGTGAATCCCATTTAAATACCAGTTTTACATGTACATCTGATTTCATTTAGAAAACAGCATAAAAGGTAGACTTGATATGCTTTTGATTAATTTGAACTGGGATTGACAGGGTGACTTTAACATACAAGGGATGCTGGTAGTGTGGAATACAGACCAGTTCATCCTCACTTTTCTGATTTAAATTCAGCTGGATAGCATGAAGCTACTTGTTTTGTAACTCTTTGGTGACAAAAATCCAGTTATCATTAGTCACCTCCAAACACTTTCTGTAGAAAAAGGTGTCTGGAGATTAAGTTATTTTGATATGTTGTAGATAGGCTTACCCTGTACAAGTGGAAAGTTTTTGTGAACTGCTATCTGTGATGTTAGGCAAATTTCATTACCAGAATTGCATTCATTATATTCACTTAAAGTGGGCTAATGAAGAAAAGAAACTTTATTTTACTAACATTTAGGGGAAGGGGGAAAAGTAGCCATGAAACTATATCTTGGAGTACCAAGAAATAACAATTCCAGGCAGAGTTTTTAAACAGAGTTGAGTGATGCAAAATCACAAGCCCCACCAGGCTGTGTTCAGCACTACAGAATTTCACCATCCATCTTCTCTACAGTCTTATCGCTGCTGGTAGGAACAGGCAGGGATAAGTCCAGGCTCTTTGCAATTTTTCTTTCTTTCCTCATATATTTTGCCGTGTTTTCTGGATCTGCTCCTGTGGCTGCTTTCTTAGAAATAGTGCCCATAGCAACGTGCTGGTAATAGGAGGGCTGCTTTTATACTGCAGGCTGTTCTCTACCAGAGCGTTTTCAGGGACACAAGTCCTCTCACTGCAGTCAGTAGAGCTTCCAGTGGACAGCTTCCACTTTCCTTTCCACAGCAAGGGAGAATCAGAGGCTGCCCATCACCTCACTGGCAATAGTTTTAAGGCCTTACCTGCATGGGGCAGATAATGATTACCAGAAACTTAAGGAAAAAATAGAGGAAGAGAGGGAGTCCCTTTGACACAATCAAGTGAATGTAGGACCTGGGAATTGAAGATGTTAAATATCAAAAGCTCTAGAGAAAATTGTGGGAGTAAGCAGTATTCTTCAATTTGTAATGGCATAAATTCAAGGATTTGCTTCTCTTCTCTGGAATGTAGAATCTCTGGATTTCTGGATGTAAATCAGAAGTTCCAGTTTTGCTCTGCTGTACATGTGAACAGAGCACCAGGCGTTATCATCCTTGTTTTGTTATTATTATTCTGTACATGTGCCTGAAAACAAATGAACAATGCAAACAGGTTTTGGCCCATAGTGCTGGGTTTGTGGGGTTTTTAATAAACTTTCAAATGTATTTAAAACAAGAAAATGTTTTCTCCATGAGATTTTTTTTTTTTTAAAGTTGTTTTGAAGATTTCTGGAACAGAGTATTTTCTTTGAGTAAAATAAGAGTTACTGTAATATAGTGTCTGAGAGGAAGAGGAAGTATGGAAAGTTAAGGGGCTAAGGGCAACACAGCAGGAAAGACCTAGCTGCATCACAGTGAAGCTGAATTAGGGAAAATAAAGTTATTTTACTATAAGTTGCCCCTTCTCTCTCAAGTACAATAAAGGAACATAATCACAACCTGAAACTAAAACATATCCAAGTTAATCAGCTTATCTCAAGAATGAGAAGATAGGAAATTATTGTAGTTCTGCAGCTGGGAAATCATCAGAGTCCAAGAAATTAGATTAAAAATTCTTCCATTGCATAAGAACAACTTGTGGTGGGTAAGTCTGATGTAATAGTAAATATGATTAGGCTGTTTAAAAAAAGCAGCAAGTTCAGTTTTCCCAGTAACCAAGCAGACGTGCAGCAGACACTGCTGCTTTGCTAGAAGCTCCTGACTCTTTCCCCCACCTCTTGGTGTACTGCATTTTTCCTACCAGTTGGTGGAAAAAGTGAGGTTTGTTTGCGATAGCTGCATAACAGGAGACAGAAGGGCATACACGGCGTGGACTTTCACACACGGATCTGCATGGGCTTCGGAACAACAGCTTCCAGAAAAACTAAACAAAACTCTCCTATTAATTCCTGAGCTAATGATTTTATTACATGACAACTGCTCTGAAAACAGAAGGCACATGTGCTGCATTACCCTTCCTCTCGAAGAACTCCAGCAAACACTTGACCTGTTGCTATGGCTGTGCTGTGCTTTTCTCCCCCTTTCCCATCTCCTTTCTGAAAAGGAAGCTGCACTGTTTTTAAATGTCATTGGCTCTGACGTGTGCGTGGCTGTGGCTGCCGGGCACTGTACCTGTGTGCACTGTGCCCTACTCGGCCTTCCGGAGATCAGCGCTGCGCTACCGCAGCCTTGGGGCTGGTGTCTCTGCTGTTTTGGGGTGGTGGTAGGTGTGTGGTTGGCTGCCTTGTTTTGGTACTTGGTAGGTGGGACGTGCAGCTGCGCCCTGTGTTCAGTTGGGTGATGTGCTTTGGGTCTTTATAATGGCGTGATCATGTGCTGCTTTCCTCCTCTTACTCCAAGCAAGCTCCAGTGATGCTTTTGAGTGGCTGTGTGCTTGTATCCCTGCCTTGCATTTTAATGAAAGACATCAGTCTCTTTAGCCCCTCTCTGCTTGGACAGGATACTCTTTGTTTACTGTTGATTTCTGCCTGGCCTACTTGTAGATCCTGGGCTACCCCAGAGCGGCCCACTTCTGCTGAATGGAAGTGGGGGCTGTGTGGGTGCTTTGTCTTGCTTTCAGTTTGGGATCTGGCTGGGCTGTGTTGTTTTACGGCTGATGGGTGGGAGCAGAGATGAGGGAGTGCAGGGAGGAAGCAGAGAGCAAACATGATCTTTTTTCACTACACATCTGATAAAAGCATCCTTTGAGTTGGACATAAAGAAAAATAAAAGGCAGTGTTCTTACAGGAATGAAATTAACCCCATATCTAATTTTCAGCCTAGAAAGCAGTGTGTCAGTGCTTAGAGAGGCTGCAGCATTTACTATTCTGGAATTTAATGACACAGCATGTAAACCCAAACAAGGCTGGAGAGAGGCAAATGGTGAGGGGGGAAAGAGGGAAGGGAAGAGGAGGAACTCTCAGATAGGCTGCGGACCTGGATTTAATTACAAGAATAATATGGCTTATACTGACAGTGAAAGCCTGCATATGGTTTTGTGTTGCCTTGTGCAGATAAACAAGAGAGGAATAGGATGGGGAGCATGTGTTTTGCCACTTGATAACTATCTGTGTGGAACCAGAAAGGGTGGCCATGGCATCACCAATCAACCTGACTTTATCTCCCCCAGTTGGCTGTGTGCCTCTGCTGTGGGCTGCTGACTGCCCAAGCTGACCTCCTGGGGTGCCTTGGGTCTTCTCTTATGTCCTGGAAACTCCCTCCTCCCTTGACTGGGAGGCCTATGTATGTATGTGTTTCATGTGATGTGAATACAAGTGGTACAGATCTAAACCCAGCCATGTCACAGTCTGCAGCATGACAGAAAACCTGGGGTTAGACATGACTTTATGTGTATATTCATATGTCTATAAAACGAATCTCTCTCCCCTTCAAATACGTGTATTTTCCTAGATTCAGCTCAGAATCTGTGCTACCTCCTTTGATCAGACGTTAGCGCAGTCAGCACAGTATCTGGTTGTGGGAACCAAATGCAGGAAATACAGATGTCACAATTAGCTGTCTCTCACTTGACTAAATGCTATTTGCACCTTTCAGCTGGACGTTTCTCAGAAGAGTGTTGGGCAGAGCTGTGCTGTAGCTCAACCCAGCTTCTCCCTGAGCCTGTGGGATCTCAGCAGGGTGAGCCTGCTTCTGGGGGAGCAGGGTGTATCCCTCAGAAACCCTTCTGCCAAGGCACAATGTTCTTGGCTTTTTTGCACTTGATATTTCTGATAGCTGCATTTGCAACGTATTTCTGAATGTCAACTTTAAACAATGTTTATGGAAGCTGGAGACAGTTTTAGGATACACAAAGCAACTGACAGGTTTTATGTGCCAGAAAAGGGGGATGAATCATTACTGCTTTGCTGGTGAATAATGGTGACCCAAGCCATGAAGGTGGTAGTGGTCATGACAGATGCTTTTGCTCGTTTGGACTCTACTGCTTTTCCTTTGAGGGAAGAAATAGGTCCCAAACATATTCCAAGGAATGGCACGTTGACTGTGTGGCTTCTGCCTGGTGCATCTGCCACATCTATTTGCGTTGCAGGGCTGGGTGTTTTCTGTTGACCTCAGCCATTGCCCCTAGAAGGACATGCAGACTTCGCTGACAAGCAACATCATGCTTTTGGTATTCTCTGAGCCAGGTTTTGGTGGTCCTTTTGGCATGCTTTATGCTTGCTTTATTAAATACTGCATGAGGTGAAGAGGGAATGGCTGAGGCAACTGCTAGCTGTATGTGAAGGACTTCATCTGTTAAAGTGGAAAGGGGATGATGTTCTCCATGGCAGCAAAGTGAGTGAGAAGGGAGACTCTCTAATAATTCTTCTGGCTTTCTCTAGACTCCAATGTGATTTTGGGCAAGTCTGGAGCAAAGCTTTCTTATTTTCTGGGTAAGCAAGTCTGTCTTTTGCTTCACCTTGGTATCTTTTTACTCACCTGCATGATGTTATGGAATATGGGTCTGCTTTTTCATCGAGGTTATGGTGAAACACTTTGACCAACTTTTTGGGGGACTTTCTTCAGTAGATGTGGGGAGACTGGTATCACTGGGACTGGGCCACTTGAAGGCTGGAGGATGATCAAAAGATTTGGCAATAGTCACAAAGTAAATGGGGCTGTGAATCAATGCCAGGCCTGAGCTCTAGTCTATAAATGAAGGTGTGTGAGCAAGCTGAGCCCCCAAGATAGCAGTGTGGAAGGACACTTCTCTGCTGTTCCATTCCATCCTTGACCAAAACCATTGCTTTTTGATGTCTTTTTGGGGGTCAATTGAGAAGTGGCTACCCAATATCCATCGGAACAGAAGTCTACATCATAAATGACACCTGGCTCCCAAGAGTGGTGTAGGGGAAGTTTGCCATGTGTTGTGCCTTTTGGAGACTATATTTACATGTTCATTACACTACCCTCTGGAAGTTGCTGTGTAGTCCACTATTTAAAAGGCTGTACTGCTCAATTAAAGCCAGCTCTGTCATGATATGTAGCAACAGTGAACTATGAGCTATGCTACATCATAGCTGGGTTAAGAGAATGAAGATAATGTGTAGTTGCAATGGTAGTGGCATTAGATTAGACCTAATGTAATCACTTAAACTAGAATTTACCTTTGACTCCAGGATCCCTGTGATCATGCACAAGGAGTAGGATTCCCACAAGAAGTAGGGACCTTCACTTCAGAGAGTACCACAATAGTGGTATTGCTGAATGGGAGGACTCCTGTAGTTCTTGGGGTAAACTTAAAGGGCTTCTACACGTGGATGTAAAAAAGCGGGAATACTTCTTAGGCATGATTGTCTTCTGTTGAGTTTTGGCTGTAGTCACATCAGTGTGACACTGCTGTGGGAAGAATGGGATTGGACAAACTAAAATCTTCTAGTCTTTGAAATTAAAAAAGAAAGCAATAGGCTCGGGGCTGCAATGAATAAGAGCAGTCACTATTGTTTTAAATGAAGTTGTAACTTGCTCATATTACCTGTAAATCTGGAGTTTAACGGCATCATATGCTGCTCACCACCTTATTGTGATGTGGAGAAATCCATATTCAGAAAGCCATTTATTCTATGTCAGCAGAATCAGTACGTATAATAATGGCCAGGTATCAGTTGTAATGCTAAAATTATAGCAGGCTCGGATTGGTTGTGGAGAACAGTTGTTATCCATGAGCCAACAAATTTAGCTGAGTCTTAATTTCATTAGCAGTGTCTAAATGCATTAGCCATATGTTCCTCAGCATATGGGTAAATACATAACAATTTATTTTCATTAGGGTTTCCTTACCAGTGCTGCTAACCCAAGCTCCACTAGAAATGTTTACAGCATGACATGTCTCTTCAAATAAGAAGCTGGCCTCCTGTACAGCAAGTTATCCTGAAAGGGTGGCAAGCAAGATACTCCCTCTGCCCTCTCTGAGAGTAGGAAGGTACAGCTGCTGCGGGTCTCATCTGCTGCAGCTAGCTGGGCTCGGTTTCTGCAAGGCTTTATATTAAAATGAGTAATAGAAGGCTTTGGAGAACTGCTTGTTCAAACATGTGCCATTAAATCCCAAGTATTGGTTGTGTGCTGTTTTCTGGCTGTCTGTGGTGCGCCTCGGGTGGCACTGCCTCCTGGTAGCTTTATCTGGATGTAAGACCTATGACCCACTTGGGTTCTCCCCCCTTCCTCTCCTCCCCAGGCAGGATGTAGAAATGAAATATAACTTACCCTAAAAGGGACTAGTGTGAAATTGGGTCTTAGTCGTGGCCTGAAGTCAAAGGGGAGCAGTGCTGGTAAGGGCAGGGTGGGTTTGCAGGATGGACACTGGGGTAGGGCTGTGAGGGCTTCTGCAGCTGTGGATGTGGGACGGATGTAAAGTAGCCATTGAGTGCTTGGGATTCTCTTAATTTGTCAGAAACAAATGAAATGTTTTTTTGTGGAGTGCTCTTTTTTGCATAAGTATTTATGCAACTTGATCCAGAAATGGAAGCTGCCTAGGAAGACATGGAAGTGTAAGAAAGGACCAATCTTGTCAGAGGTATAAAGTTCAAAAGTTAATCTAATTCTCCATGTCCTCAGAGGCCTCAGCACGTGTCTAAGTGTAGATGATAATGTGAAACCAGAATCAACTAGAGCTGGATTCTAACCAGGTCTGTTTCAGAACTAACTGTTTTTGTGTGTGTGTGTGTGTGTGTTTGTTTTGTTTTTAAGAAAAGAAAAAAAAAATCAATAGGAAGTCTAAGCAAACCCATGTGCTTTAAAAACATATGTTTCAAATTGCTGTTTTTTCTTTTTGTTTTCACCACACAATGCGATTAAATGGATGATACAGTCTTGGGGTGTCCTCGTACTTTTTAACTTTTCATTTTGTTTCTTTGCTATTAACCCTTTTTTTTCTGCTTCCATTTTGTAATTTTAAATATTCCATGAGTTTTAGATTATTTCTAATAAGGCACAGGGAAAAGTGAAATGTTCTTTAAACAGTTGCACTGAGGCACTTTTAAATATTCAGGTAGAAAAATCTTACTGAACACTCATGATTTTTATTTTACCCTATGACAAGAAAAATGAAAAATATATATGAGAGCAAAAGAAATTGAAACCTAGATATATGTTTTAAAATATTTTAAAATACATATTTTCATAATAAGCTATGCAAGAAAGAAACACTAAAATAACTGAAAATTAGTCTTTACTAATTTCTGAACTTCCATAGTTTTTGTGCATTGCATTGGATGACTTTTTTCAGTTCTGGGAGTATACAAAGCTGTTAACTTTTCATAGGTGGCATGATGCCGGAGGTGATTTAGGTAGGGTTAGTAAAAGCTGGGCTGCAGGAGCACGTGATGATGAGTTTAACTATTCTCTGGGAAGTTGAGTGGAACTTTAAACACAGTGATTATGTTCCACTTAGAAAAAGGGAAAAAGATATGTGTCAAAAACAGGGGCTGGAGAGAAGTGGACACACAGGAAAAAAAGGGGTGGGGAACCCCAAAGTCTTCGCTGATTTGCTTCCATTTGCTTTTATGTCTGTATATTGAGACGAAACGGCAGATAAGTCCTGGGTAGGGTAAAGCACCTTGTGGCTCTAGAGAGTAGTCTAGGAAAGAATTACAAGGAGGTATGAATAAGAAATTGGTGATTGATATATGATTTTTGCAGAGGTTACAGCTTGCAAAGGGGTGAACAAATCTACCTTGATCTCTTAATGTGCTGCAACATATAACATGTTGTGAAAAGTGTGTGGCAAGGCAGCCAGAGGAAGGGTGGCATTTGAGTTATCCTTGTTTGTGTTCCACATCAGAGGACAGTCTTGGATAGGAGCACCTTGCAGTCAAAGTCGGATAGAAAAGGTGCTAGATCAGACACGAGGGGGGAATGGGAGAGCTTTGGGAGAACAAGCTACAGTTGGTGATCTTATACCAGACGTCTCTCTTTTAATAGTCTCATATGCTTCATGACAGATAGAATTAAGGACCACGCAAGTATCTTGTAGTTATATTTGTGTTTATATTTTTCACTACCTTTTTTCCCCCCCGAGAGCCATCTTGAAGACCTCATAAATGTGAGATTTCATTTTCTAATGCTATTTCATTTCCTGGATAGAGGACCTGCCATGAGAAGACCAGACCTCAAGTTATAATAGCCCTATAAATAACTCCCTAAGGCAAAAGGAAAAAAGAAAGCCTTTGAAAGACAACTGCAAATGCAAAAATCGAGGTGTTTGGGTTCTTGCAGAACCAGACTAAGCAGCTCTATTTAGGACATCATTAATTTAGTGTGAAGGGTTTTTTGGGGGGAAGGGGATTCCCTGTGTATCTCTGTGTGCTGTTTACTTACAAACCTGTATCTCAAAAGTCCTCTGGGGTCTTTTGCTTGAGCTTAATTTTCTACAGTGTTTTGGTGCCTTCTGGCCTGTCTTTAGAGCCTGCTAGCAAATGGCATTTCCAGGTAAAATTAAAAGCAATTCAACAGACTGACTAAAACAAATGCAATCATGAATTGAGTAAAAAAAAAAAAAAAAGTCTGAAAATGCAACTTTTTCTTCTTTCTGGGTGAAGTAGTTTTATTTCAGTAGAGCCCAGACTGTCTGCCTGCTTTCCACTGGAAATCTGTGCAGAATTGGCACTTGAACTAGAATAAAAACATTCCCGAAGAATCGGCATGTTCTGTCAAAACATTTGAACAGCTCCCGTCTCCCGGAGCACAGCGCTGCTGAGGAGCCGGCAAAGGGAGCTCGGCAATGCGTGATGCCGGCTTCCCCTCCAGCCTTCTGTCTCAAATCCACCTTTTTTCATAATTACAGGCAAAATGCTTCAGGTTAAATTATATTTAGCACAGAGAGGAGGCTTGTGAGAGCCTTTTGCACAGTGGTGTGAGCTGTGTGAGGATTGTCCTTTCTCTGTTCCCATTAAGGCTGTGATGTATATGTTAGGGAAAGTTATCAAGGGGAGGTTGTAGGACCCCAGGATCTTCCTATAGCAGCCTGAGTCAATGTACTGGCCAGTAACAGCCAGGCCAGCAAAGCTGAGCTCCTGGAGAAGCACTGCTGTGCAGAGGCAGGATTCTTCTTGGTGGACGCCTTTGTGTCATGCCTCTCACTGCTGCACAACCCACTGCTATGTGTGTGCCCAACCTCCAGCAGCACAGGTCAATCTCTGTTGTGAAGTTTTTTGTTTTTTTTTTTTTTTAATTTTTGTGGGTACCTTTGAGACTTTATTAATTAAAAAATCATAATCTTTGGCTAGAAGAAGATACACAGCAATTATGAAATGTAACTAAGTGTGATTAGCCTCAAACTTTGCAGCAGGATACTGATTACTTGTCAAAGTAGTATCTTAGTCCTCTAGCACTGAAATTAAGGGGGTTTAACTGATTAGACTCTACTCAGTATGAATGAGAGTGGTAAAATCAAGCCTGCAGCCACTTTACCAGAGGTGCTGTCTGTCTGCTATTGAGACCAATTGCTTAGGGATGCAATTGTATCATTCTTGTTACCAAAACTGATATCCCCTGACTGACCACAGATAAATGAGTTTGTATTTTTGCAGTATTTCTGGGCTGTTGCATGGTGTTGGACAGCATGCAGTCAGCAATTTGAAAGAGATGGGGGTTTTTCTTCATACTTGAAACAGTGATGTGTATTAAGCAATGCTTTACTGTACTGATGAACTAGCAGATGGTGTCCTTTAAGGCTGCACATATAATAGTAGCCTGTTTGAATGAATATTGTACCTACTTGTCTAAGGCCTGTCCAGCAGAAAAATGCTTTCTAAAATAACATAAAGGTAAACAGAGTGGGAAGGCAAGCAATCCTACACATGTGCTTATCTTACTGTGGTGGGTTGACCCTGGCTAGAGGCCGGATGCCCACCAAAGCCCACTCTATCACTCCCCCTCCTCAAATGGGCAGGGGGGGAAAAGTATAACGAAAAGCTCGTGGGTGGAGATAAGGACAGAGAGAGATCACTCACCAATTACTGGCACGGGCAAAACAGACTCGACTTGGGGGGAAAAAAAAAACAAATTTACTTTATTACAAATCAAAATTAGAGGATAGTGAGAAGTAAAACCAAATCTTAAAACACCTCCCCCATCCCTCCATTCTTCCCGGGCTTAATCTCTTTCCCGATTTTCCACCTCCTCCCCCCAGCGGCACAGGGGTCAGGGAATGGGGTTGGGATCAGTTCATCACACGGTGTTTCTGCCGCTCCTTCCTCCTCAGGGGGAGGACTCCTTCACCCGCACCAGCGTGGGGTCCCTCTCACGGGAGACAGTCCTCCACCAACTGCTCCAACGTGAGTCCTTCCCATGACTGACAGCTCTTCACGAGCTGCTCCAGTCTGGGTCCATTCCATGGGGTGCAGTCCTTCAGGAAGGGACTGCTCCACCGCGAGTCCCCCACGGGGTCACAAGTCCTGCCAGCAAACCTGCTCCAGCGTGGGCTCCTCTCTCCACGGGGACACAGGTCCTGACAGGAACCTGCTCCAGCGCGGGCTTCCCGCGGGGTCACAGCCTCCTTCAGGCACCCACCTGCTCCGGCCTGGGCTCCTCTCACCACGGGCTACAGGTGGTCATCTGCCCCACCATGGATCTCCATGGGCTGCAGGGGGACAGCCTGCTTCACCTTGGTCCTCACCACAGGCTGCAGGGGAATCTGCTCCGGCGCCTGGAGCACCTCCTCCCCCTCCTTCTTCACTGACCTTGGTGTCTGTGAAATTGTTTTCTCTTGCATCTTCTCACTCCTCTCTCCAGCTGCAAAATGTGCAGCCTTTTTTTCTTCCCTCTCTTTCCTTTTTTTTCTTAATTATGTTATCACAGAGGCGTTACTGTTTGGCTCGGCCTTGGCCAGCGGCGGGTCCCTTCTTGTAGCCGGCTGGCATTGGCTGTGTCGGGTCGGACATGGGGGGGAAGCTTCTGGCAGCTTCTCTCACAGAAGCCACCCCATGTCCCCTCCCCCACTGCTACCAAAACCTTGCCACGCAAACCCAATACACTTACACACTGTGGCACATGTCCACATAGCAGTTCAGAGCTATTTTGATAAAAGTGGCATAACTGAGAAATGTGATGGAAGAGAATGATCTGTGCCATGCAGAGCAAGGAGGGCAGAGATGGCTTATAAACCAGCCCTAGCTCTGCTTGGGTTAGTGGCAGCATAGCAGTCTTACACGGGGTGGGTTGTGAATGTGCATTCCTAACTCTATTACTTATCCCCTGGGCCATCAGAGCCAGATGTGTTGCATAGGCAACATATTTAATCTGTGAATGATCATTCCTGATGGATTCCCTCCAGCCAGTCCAAAAGTTACATTACTGGGCACAAGCCCACTTCAGGTAGAAAGACAAGACCACCCAATCTGGTGCCTTTAGGGAAGGGAGAAAGTGGAATTACTGTGATTACAATGATTAATAAATTCACTTTTTATGCAAGCAGTTGTACACCCTATGGCCAAAATGCTTATATACCGATGTCTAACCCAAGGCAGCTAAAGCCACACTGTGGCACCTAAAAGTGTAACCATGTGATACTCACAGGAGTTAACAGGTGTTGTTGCTTTCAAACATTGCTATAACTTATTTTATTTAGATACACAAAGTCTAGCATGCTGCACTTGTAAATTTTTGCCTGAGCATAAACCATGCTGACAAAATATGGTCACCTCTGGGACTGAGGCAAAGGCAATTGACCACATGAGAGGGGAAAACCTGTTAAAATCCTTTTATGGACAATTATGGCAAACATACTAAAAGGCTTTGAGACCTTGGACAGTGATGAACCCATCTCTTCCTAGGAGAGGTACCAGGCTGAAACAAAAGTGTTAGAATTTAAGCCTTTTAATATATTATATTACTGTCTTGCAAAGATCTGAGACTCAGGTTTGTGCAGACTTAGCCCTGTCCTAACACAGGAGCAGTCACTTGATTTGCTAAAAGCATATCATTTGCAAGGGAAGACCTGGAAGAAAGGAAGTGTTCTTGTAGTTTTATGGGCAAGGAAACTAAGGGCTGTGGCTGTAACACTTTTGCTTCCCCACCCGTTGAGACTGATGGCTGAGGGCCCGCTGTTTTTGCTGAGCACGGGAGCAGGGAGTGGGTGACTCTGCCAAGCTTGTGCAGAAAGATGTGGTGGCAAGGCTGCAAGCTGCATTTGCATCCCAAGGGCTCCGGCACAGTGCTGCAATTGCTGCCACCTTCTCAGAGCCTCCTGTTGCTGCAGGAAAAGCTTATATTATATGGAGAAGGAGAATGCCTCAAAACATCCCCACTGGAATAAATAAAGCATCTGAAGTTGAGAGTTCAAACACAACTTGCTTTTCTACTTCTTCTCTAGTCAATCTGGTAATTTTTGTTTGGCTAAGGAAAAATAAGAATAAATATTATATTCATGCTTAAAAGATTGCCTCTCTTCAGAGAAATTTAGCTTTTTTTTCTGTTTCAACAAGGAAAACTTGCTTTTACAGCAGAGATTTTGACATTAAGTGTCTTGATAGAATAATAAGCGTGAGATGGATTGCAATCTATTGCCTCGAGACTTTGCCAATCATAAACTAAAATCAGTTAATGCATTGAGTTAAATCTTGCTATATTGTGCAATATGCTAGTAGTATTAAAAAAATCAATCCAGAAAATATATTGATTATATTATCCCCATAGCAACAAACAATAATGGGATAATGTTAGCTTAATAATTGTGCTTTGTGAAAACCTTTCCGAATAATTACTGCGTTGTGGTCTTTTCACAATGTGGAATGCAATAACGCTTCTTCCTTGCTGCAGTCACCATCAGCACTGCGTCAAGAGATGCTGTTTTTGTGTGCATGCATATGTATTCATGGGTAATTTTGCTCTGGGTGAAACAATTTAGCAGACTATTTTGGGATCCATTTTTAAATGGTCAAGACCACAAATTGGCAATTGTTTTCTATGTGGTTTACTTTCTCCCACCTCCTCTGCTAACTACCAACTGTAAAAAGTGGCTGTTAACATTCCTTCTCCTGCATCTTTCTTTACAGGGCACAAAGATTTTTGGCATGTAACAAAACTAAATGTCCAGCTACTGTGTTAAGGATTTGTGGGAGAGGGGAACTCTGCTCTAATGACAGTGCTTCAAAGCTGTTCTTTTAATTGAATTTAATCTAGCATCCTCTAGAAATGACCTGTTCCACAAGAGCTGAGATATTTGACTGTATTTTGGAGGACCTGATTCTCTTGTGCGTCCTGCATTGTCACATAAATAACCTGAGGTTGTTATGAATATATATATTTGTTTTCTTACATACCAGTAGGGGTGTGTGTGCGTATAACAGTTTTAGCTTTAAATTTTAGCAGATGAGTTAGAGGAATAGATATATATGCCCTTCATCTGGATCTTGCTTTTATATCAACCCTGTAATTTTGATCTTGAGTTAAAAAGAGGTGTTGACCCAAATATATGATGGAGAGGCCAAGTTTTTAGAGTGGTCAAAAAACCCCAGTTTCATCACTGAAGTTTAAGCAGCCCCTAAACTGTCCTGTCTCTATGAATGCCCTCAGGGACCTGGGAGGGGATCAGCAGTCCATACACCTTCTGTTCATGCCACTATTTCCTGATGTACCTGTTGTGCAAAGGCTGGGTTTAGAAATCAGCCAGTAGAGCATAAGATGCTGCCAGATATTACACAGGCAGTAGCTTCTCCATGGCTTTCAGAGGGTGCCCTGTACTATCGCCAGTGCTATGGTGGGATGTTACCCTTTATGATAGTGGCCAGATTGAGTTCTGGCTGGGCTTTTACCTTTCTAATTTCCTCTCTGCATGACCTAACGAGATCCCTTTACTCTTCTTGAGTTGCGTGCCCCTTCTTCCAAGGATGCTAAACTCTCAACTCCGTAGGTAGTGGCACTGTGGTACCGTATACAGAAGTCCAAATGCTGACAGTCTTCCATTTGAGATGTCTTTATAAGGAGGCTGATTGTGTCATTGTTCCCTGCTGTTGTTTTCCTCTGCAGATCCTCCAAGTTGTTGCTTTATGGGGAGGGTGTAATGGAAGAGTTGTTTTCTGTCCCAGGCAGTGGTTACTTTCTGCCAGTGGCACAATCCCCTAGGAATGTGGCTAATTCACAGTGACAGGGAGGAGCCCTGGCTGCTCTTGACTTCATGCCTTGTGCCAAAGCATCTAGTTCAGTGCAGCCATTGTACTGATGAGGGTGCCAATACACTCTCTCCTTTTCCGGGTGCAGATGAATGCAGTTATGAAAGGGCAGCTAAATGCATCAGTTCCTCTGGAAGGTATCTGGTATTTGCAGGTGTGTAGCATCATTCATTAAAAAACAAAAAAAAGCCCAGATGGATTGACAAGGTCCTTTTTCTGATTCTGCTGTTGCAGAATCCAGCCTTGAGTGGTGATCTAGAAACAGAAATGAATGGCTGATATGGACCATTTAATTCCCACGTCCAAAATGAAGCCTGCCTGTCTATGAAATTGTCATAGTTGAAGCTGTGACTGCGCTTCTGCTTGGCAGCTCCTGTGCTCACCAGTAGCCTTGCTGATCCCTAGAGATGTCCCAAATTCTCACTCCACGGCAACCTCCTGTAGAGTTTTCTTGTGCTATCTCAGCTCCTACAGCTCTCCGCAATCCTCTCTCCAGCCCATGCAGGGTTTTGCACTGTGTGTTTGTCTCTTCCTAATCCCTTGTTCCAGGAAGGCCTGATATGATGTATTGGGTTTGCGTGGCAAGGTTTTTGCTAGCAGTGGGGGAGGGGACATGGGGTGGCTTCTGTGAGAGAAGCTGCCAGAAGCTTCCCCCATGTCCGACCCGACACAGCCAATGCCAGCCGGCTACAAGAAGGGACCCGCCGCTGGCCAAGGCCGAGCCAATCAGTAACGCCTCTGTGATAACATAATTAAGAAAAAAAAGGAAGGGAGAAAAAAAAGCTGCACACTTTGCAGCTAGAGAGAGGAGTGAGAAGATGTAAGAAAAAACAACTCTGCAGACACCAAGGTCAGTGAAGAAGGAGGGGGGAGGATGGGCTCCGGCGCCGGAGCAGCGATTCCCCTGCAACCTGTGGTGAAGACCATGGTGAAGCAGGCTGTCCCCCTGCAGTCCATGGAGGTCCATGGTGGAGCAGTGACCACCTGTAGCCCGTGGAGGACCCCACGCCGGAGCAGGTGGATGCCGAAGGAGGCTGTGACCCCGCGGGAAGCCCGCGCTGGAGCAGGTTCCTGTCAGGACCTGTAGCCCGTGGAGAGAGGAGCCCACGCCGGAGCAGGTTTGCTGGCAGGACTTGTGACCCCGTGGGGGACCCGCGCTGGAGCAGTCCCTTCCTGAAGGACTGCACCCCATGTAATGGACCCAGACTGGAGCAGCTCGTGAAGAGCTGTCAGTCATGGGAAGGACTCACGTTGGAGCAGTTGGTGGAGGACTGTCTCCCGTGAGAGGGACCCCACGCTGGTGCGGGGGAAGGAGACCTCCCCCTGAGGAGGAAGGAGTGGCAGAAACACCGTGTGATGAACTGACCCCAACCCCATTCCCTGTCCCCCTGTGCCGCTGGGGGGAGGAGGTGGAAAATCGGGAAAGAGATTAAGCCCGGGAAGAAGGGAGGGATGGGGGAGGTGTTTTAAGATTTGGTTTTACTTCTCATTCTCCTCTGATTTTGATTTGTAATAAAGTAAATTTGTTTTTTCCCCCAAGTCGAGTCTGTTTTGCCCGTGCCAGTAATTGGTGAGTGATCTCTCTCCGTCCTTATCTCCACCCACGAGCTTTTCGTTATAATTTTCTCCCCCTGCCCATTTGAGGAGGGGGAGTGATAGAGTGGGCTTTGGTGGGCATCCGGCCTCTAGCCAGGGTCAACCCACCACATATGACTTTCTGGTGTGTCTGTTTTCTGTGCTTGGATCCTGCCAGCTACCACACGGGTGACTTTGGTCTTAAACAGTGTTTGGCTTCAGGTCGGAAGATGAAGAGTAATTTACCTTATGAAAACAAGGAGATTTTGTTGGAATAAATATTTTAAGATAGGTAAAGGGTCACTGCCTGGTGTGATGTGGCTGTGTAGACTGCAGCTACAGTCTACCGTGAAGGGATGAAATTATTCTGTTCTGCACGGGGTCTTATAACACATTTCTGTTTCTAGTGGTTTAGAGTCACTGTCCTACCTGGTGGACTATCGGAGCAAGGTAAAACACATTGAGTGTTTGTTCACATGGTTAGGGTGAAGGTGCTTGTAACTCACCAGCCATGTTCCCCCTTTGCCCTGCTGAATGTATGAACTCACCTCAAGGCTTGCGTGTGTCGAGCTGACTTGTCTGCCCTTAACCTTCTGGCTTTTACAGAAGTGCCATGTGATAGATGGTAGTAAAAAGGGACTTGTCATGCCTGTGCCTGGCCTGTCCATGCTACAGATAGTAGCATGCCCTGTTCTATATCAGAGACCAGTACAATCTATAGGGACATTTTTCTCCTTTCATGCTTGAGAGCCTGCATCCATACAAGGTGGGAATTAGACAAGAGGAAGCTGGGCTTGTCCAGCTATGTTATAATACAGAAATAGTCCTAATATCTTTCAGTACTGCATTTTCATTAAGTGGCATGATTAATGTCTATCACGTGTAATGCTCTTTTCAGCTCTCTTCCTGTGGCGGAGTCTTCTGTGTGCAGCCTCGTGCTTTGATTTGGGTGCTCTTCTGTGTCTTAGTGTAATAATGAGCTGAAAACAGATAGAGCTTGTGATAATCTTCTAGTCCTTTCAGACAGGTTTCATAGTTTCAGACTTGGTGGTTGCAGATAATTAAGTGATATTGATTTTATAATCAGTTCATAAAGCAATGGTAGATACCGCTAGCACCACACAAGGGAAATGTCTCTGTGGAGGCCAAGATATTATCACCCACTGAATGCTTCCTAAAGTTGAAGTTTTCTTGAAACCCACCTGTCTAAATAGTATCCAATTAGGCACTGGTGAATTAAAGCAATATGAGATAGCCCAGACTTTGCATCAGAAAAGGAAGCTTAAACACTCATCTTAATTCTGTAGGTGAAGATGTAAGATTTGCTTGGGGACTTGTAATTTTTCCAGTACTTATTTCCAAGTCTGTTTACTTTCTTTGGCACCTAAGAGAGGCTATTGCACAATGGGGTTTGTTAATAGCTTTTATTCTGAAAAATTACATTTTCATGATCTGAAGGAATCTGCTGTTGATGGATCTGAGGAGGAGGAGGACACTCTTCAAAAACTGAGAAATGCCTTGGAGAAAAAAAGTCCCTGACTCCCTTTCTTGGGAAAGAAGTCAACTTTCTCTTCTCCAAATGCTAGTTTGTTGCCCCCTAAAACAGTGCTGTGTTGTCAGAGTATTCTCACGATGTTTGTTTTCTTAGATTTAGCTAACATGTCTGTCTGTCCTGCAATAACTTGTTTCCATTTCTTTAAATTATGCAATTACTGCTTTGCTTGCTTTAAGGGAGACCAGCAAAGAAAACGAATAAAATTCATTCACTATTATAAAATGTGCTGAATGTTTACGCTAATCCATCTGAGCGACATTGAGCACACAGTGAAAATACACGTTGCAATGGTCTTCTCTTGCACAATGAATTCCCTCCTATAGAGGCACTGTAATTCTCTGCTTTCCTGTGGTAATTTGAGGATGTAGTAATATTACCAAAGGCAACAAAGATGGTTAGTAGTCCAGTGGAATTATATACAACAAGAGATTATGCAGGAACGTATTACACTTGGTTTGGAAATAAGACAACTTAGAAGAGATTCACTGGAAATTACATGCTCTAGTAAAAAAAAAAAATCCATCATTCATTTCTCTTTTTTCTATTTTTTTGACTTACAAATATATATTTATCACAGGATCAGAAATTTCAGTGAGTCTGTAAGACCTCATATGGAGCCTTTCATGAACACACATTGCACAAATGGTATTTCTCTTTGTACATGTCCTCATAATAACATGTTTTCTGTTTTTTATAAAGGTTCCTAGAAGCCTGAATAGGTGTCTTCTGTGACATTTACTATTAAGTAAAATAAGGGTCTAGCAGGTTTAAGTGTTATCTAGACAATAGTCTTAATAAAAATAGTAAGGTTGCAATTATAGCTTTGCAGCAGATATAAACAAGGTCTAAGCTAATGGCAGGCAACTTCCAAATAGATAAAAGAAATATTTTGGGCAGTGTCATCAGTCTGGAGAATTCATCATTGCAAGAATCAGAGTGTTGAATACAGCAGTGGGAATAATTTGAGGGTCTGGATAATTTTATGACTAATTACATTTGTAGCTATGCATATTATGATAAGAATAATTGAATCTTAAGCTAACAGTTGGGTGAGGAAGAAACCTCCCCCTATTTAAAGCATTTTAGAGTTAACTGTGTGTGTAAGGTTGTTTTCTTCTTGCCTTTCTCCAAAGCCTCAGGCATATGATATGCCTGAAAGCTCAGAAAGAGATTGAATTTGTTGATATTCCTATCTCATATACTGTCTGCGTTTCTGTGGCAGAGAAGGAATGGTTTTTTTAGATACCAAGAAGTAGGATTGAGAAACCTGCAACTTGTCTCTGGCTCTACCATTGACTTCTTGTGTCATATTTGGCAAATTACTTAATCTTTTGTATTTCCAGCTCCCTACCTGTGACAGATAGGCTCTTTCCATCCCGGAGATGTTGTGGAGTTGAAGTTCACAAAGTGAAATGAGATTGAAAGTAGAAAGACAAAAAGAAAGTGAAAATGTCATTGCAGTATGCTAAATTGATGTCCGAGGCCATATCTATGTGGGAATGTTTTGGAAAGTTAAGGTGAATCAATGTGAATCAATCAAAAGTGTGAATGCAGTGTGTATATGTGAAAGTGCAGTACATCTTTTCCAATAGAAAAGAGCCTTTCTTACTCTGGATGCAGCTGTGTATCACCTTGAGGGGCTGGCATAGTTGGGCTGGGTTATTCATCCCACACTCCATTTTTTCTAGGTATCCACATCTTACCATTTCCTGTGCTTCAAAAATCCTCCTTGAAGTTCTTGCCCTTGCTATTTTGACTGAGAGGCTGTTCTATAAAATCTTACTACTTTGGTAGTCAGTGACTTTCATCTAATTTCTAGCAACATTTATCCATGACCAGTTTATACTCATTTGATCTTTTAGTAATATAGACCTTTATATTAAATATATATTTTTCCCTCCCTGATGATTACTCCCAGTACATTTATAGACAGCAAGCGTGTTTCCTCCCTTTGGTCTGCTAAAATGAACCTTTGGTTTGCTAAAATGAACTCTCCTAATTACTACTTGTAAGACAGGCCTTCTGTTCCCTGAGGATCCCTGTAACCCTTTTCTCCACTCATTCCATTTTTAATTCATTCCTTTTGAACATTGCGCATCAGATTTGCATGCAACATCCCGGAGAAAGTATATCCCAGATATTCTATGTTTTCCAATGTGCTTGTTATCCTGTGGTTGATGTGTCCATCCAGGTTTTTCTCTTCTTTGTAATTTTCAAACAATAATCTACTACTGCAGAAATTATTGGAGTTAACATAGTACTTCTAATGGAGTGAAGCTTTGCTTTCCACTAAAGATTCTCTGTTACAGTTGTTCAGGCTCTTTAGGTCATCCAATTTTTCTGGCATGACAATCTATATCTCTCTGCCTGTTGAAGAAAGAATCTGTCTTTCAAATCAGAACCATGAATGTACTTCACTGAAGTTTGTCTGCTTTTCATGCCAAAGTCAGTCCTCAAAACATTGAAAAGGTTTGTCCCAAGACTGACGCTTGAGAAATCTGTGGGTTTCCTCTTTTCAATGCCTATACTTTTTCTTTCAACTCGGTCCATGGTCATTTCCCCACAGCTTGGATGTTTCCCGTCTCTCAGTTTTTACCCTGATCTTCATCCTTTCAGGTGTGATGACTGTGCCTGCCACCAGACCAAATGCATTACTGAAGTCTGTGTACATCTTCCACTGTTTCTTCACCTAGAAAATGTATTATCTTCCCAAAGAAAGATAACACAAGGTGTGTTCCGTTTCCTATTCCTCTGGCCCTCTTTCCTTTAGGTATTTGCTCTGAAGCAGGGGTGTCAGGTTGTCACTGGTGGGCCAGAAGTGGTGCATGAGGGACTGTTAAGTGGCCATAGTTCCTTTGTCCAGCTGTGCTACTTAGGCAGTGCTGGTGCTTATGGCTCAAATATTAAAAACATATGGTGGGGTTGGAGAAAATCTGAGGACTCTGTGTGTTCCATGCACTGGGAAATTTTGCATACTATTGAGGTCAGGCTTGCAATTGTGTATTTACTTGCTTGGCTTCCTGTCCCTCCTGCCGACTCTTCAGTTACCAGCCTATTAGAATCAGCCATTAACCTGGTTAATGGGGAGAGACAGCAAATACCAGAAAGGATGATGTGCTTTTCTTAATTCCCTCTTGGAAACCTGACTGTTTTAAACTATAAATATCTCAAGCAAAGGCTGAAAAGGATCCAAAACATGTCTTGCTTTTTGTAACGCAGGCACACCCAGGCAGAGGAGAGTGAGATGAGGCTGGTTTCTCCTTAGGACTGTGAAATGATATTTAGGAGCGAAGGGGTAGTGCCCAGGTGGCTTCTAGCTGGCTGCATGCAGGCTTTGGGGTGGTGAATTGGCATGACTGAATCGTGTTGTGCTTTTGGTTGATAGGATCCGTTAAGGTGATATCTTGATGCCATCTGATCCTATGTGATATGACTCAATCCCAAGAACCTCTGCCCTATCTCACCAGGGCAGGTCTTGGGCAGCAGGAGAAGAAGAGGGTGATGAAGGGCATAGAGCAAGGGCAGAATGAAAGGGAGAGCTCATGCAAGAGGGGAAACAACCATCTTTCAGAGAAGGACCAGTTTCTCTGAATGCTGACACGACAGCTCCTTGTTCCAGACAGCAAGGGCTAGCACAGCGCACAGAAATAAACCTGCCTGCTTAGTTTTTATTAAAGACCTGAAAAGGTAGAAGGAAAAAAATTTACAATTTGTTTGGTATTTAGTTCATGTATTTTTTTCTAATTGCGTAATGAGAACACATTGTCCAAATTTTCATATGCAGATTCAATTAGTGTTCAGTTAATTAGCCTTTACAGATGAGGATTAACTTAATTACATAACACTAACCTCTCTTAATAACTGTTAAGGGTAGGAAGGCAGCGTTTAATAAATTTAGAAGGGCTATATGTGTTTTTTAAAATATGAAATGGCATAAACATAAATTAAACCAAATTACACACAGAGGACAGCCATTAAGGGTAACGATCAAAGGAAACAAACTATGTACATGGCTTAGAATCAGGCTGGTTAGAAGTTCACGCTGTTTTCCTCCTCTTGTCTGCTGGCATCCTAGTGTTTTCACTAGGATTATTACTGGAGATGATGTACAGTCTGGGGTCGTTCCTTCAAAGTAGGCTGCAATCTGATACGACATTGCTTTAATTAAATGTTAGCTTGTATTTAAAAAAAAAAAAGGTACTAGGTTATTAGCAGTTGGCTTTTTTCCAGGTGGTCTAAGGAAAAAAAGATGTGTGAAGCTCATTGAATATTAAAAATCTGATTAATAAATGTCATTCATTGTCACTATGTACCATAAAAAACTTCATAGATTTTTCGTCTCTTGATATGAGGTGTGCATCAAACAATGATGCTTTGGTTATTAATAACATAGTGAAACAGAACATCATCTCTGACTACAAGGAGTGACGGTATGTGGTGTCTTTGGGGATTCTGTCACAGATTTGAGTCCAGGCTGTCTTGGTAAATGACTGACATCAGGTAATGTGTGATGCTTTTCAGGAAGGAGTAACAAAAGAAGCCTTTTTCCCTTGGCTGTTCGTGCATGAGTAATATTTCCTACTTGCAGTAGATTTTGATGGGCACACCATATTGCTCTCCACACAGCTTAGTAGCTTTTGTAGCATTCAGTACACTACAAAATTCAAAGGCTGCCTTTGTGCATTCTGGAAGTCATTTTTTTGGAGTCACTGTCAAGGAGCATGCATCTACTGGATCCCAACTATGTGGCCCCCTTCAAATAATTTTATCTAGTGACCCTTAAGGACTATAGCTAAGTTCATAAACCATGTGATTTGTTTTCCAGCTGCTGCCAGCTGAAATGTTACAAAGCATCCTCCATGTGGTCTGGGTCACTTTAAGCTTGAGCTTCAAGTCACTTAAGTCCTGATTTGTAGCCACGAGATCTGCAGATGTTGAGCAACTATTAAGAACAGGTTGGATATGCCTTATGTTAGACACATCAAAAATAAAAAGCCATAGGACTACTGCCTCTTTCTGAAAACTTTGGCTTAGTGCCTATAGCCATTTTCAGCATGAAGGGAAGATGACATTGCTGCAGATTTTTCTGTAGGGAACTAGCAAGGTGAATATGCAACAAGGAAGAAATTGCTGAAGGATCCATCTTGCAGTTGCAGAATCTATTGAAAAAAGGAAAAGGGGATACTTAAGCCAACAGAGTAATTTCTGAAGCCCTTTCATTTATGTGCTGCTCAGGCTGTAGTCTCAGCATTCCGTGTCTCAAGGTAGATGGTTGGCAATGGCCAGACTTGGCTCTGAGTGATGCAGACCCATATCTAGTTCCCTTCCATAAGGGTTGCTGCACCTGTATCCCTGAGAGCAGGATTTGGCCTTGTGAGTGGTTCTACCCACAGATGCAGCTGATGATACATGCTCAGAGGAAGGGGAGAATGCAAATTCCCTGTAGGAAGGCAACCGCCAGCCATGTAAACAAAGAAGCCTTCTGGGTGTGCAGCAGTCAGCCCACTTGAGCTGCTGTTTCCATGGTGTACCAGATGCTGTAAAATATGCTTTCTTCAGGGAAAGAAGCTTTTCATACTCCTGCATTATCTTGTTTGATAATGGGCTATCATCAGGTTGGTAGCTCACTGTAGGGGGCACACACAGCAGGTCCCCCCCGCCCCAAACCATTACTACGTTGTTCTTGGTGACAATTAATATGCTGCAGCTTCCAAACAAAGAAAAAGCTAAGTGATTTTTCTGACTTGGAACAGCATTACTGACTATGCTTTTATACATCATTGTTACGAGTGACTGTTTAATGTGCTACAGTCCTTCCTCATGCACGTGGTGTCAGCTCATACTATGCATAGTTTTGCTTTTCAGTTTCTTTCTGTTTTCCTAAAAAGTCAGCATACCTGTGTTTCTGTCTTCCCCTCGATTATCCCCTTCCTAACCCCCACACTGCTTCATTATAGTTCTTGTCTTATGGATGTTAGTAGGCACCATTTCTGAGTTTGCTTCCGCTCCTCGTGTTTTCCCACTGGGTGATCTTGAGTCAAAGAGAGGTCTCTGCCTCCATTTTCTTGTAACACATTGCTGCTGGTGAGCAGGTGCTTAGTTATCCTGTTGGTATTAAGTACAAGTGCAATGATAAACCTGGACAAACCTGCAATAATAAGCTTTGGAGCAGATCAACCTCTGCTAGTGTAAGTAAGTTACCAAAACCACTTAGGAAACTTGCTGTGCTTCAGATATGACTCATAGGAAGAGGTTGATGTTTTCAAGGTACCTGTCTACTGGAAGCTGTGTTCAGGGATGAAGCTGCAAAACTTGCAGACCTGTGTGGACATGGCATATCCCCTCACTGTGTATTGAGACCATCGCAGGTTCATTGGCCTTCCTTATGGCTATTGAGGAGAAAAACAAGTGCCTTCATGTGATCTCGGCCTCCTCCAGCTGACAGGCATGCCTTGGGTTGTAAGGGATGCACTCGTGTGTTCCCTCTGCCTCGCCAGTGCTCCAGCCATTGCAGCCTCGCAGGGCTTTGCATGTGCTGTTTGCTCGTGCTTCCCAGGCAGCCTGACAGACCTGCTCCAGGATATCCTGCACCCAGGATAGCAGTGGGTCATGAGGGTGGATGGCAGAGGCAGGTGGTTATGTATGTGTGTGCAGTGTCCTGGAGTGTAGAGATCAAGCACTTTTTTTTTATTCCCAAGGATGCTTTCTCACAATTTTTTCCAGATACTTTTCAACTCCTTCCCTCCCCCCATCCTGCAGGCTTGTACTTCTCACTTTAGGGAAGGAAAAACTAAGTGTGGTTAATTTTAAGCCAGTGTAATTATTTAGGAGACCTGGAGGTGTAAAACCAGTTATTGGTTAACCGGCCTGATTTGAAATGTGTTCTGCCTGACCCCTCTACTGTAGCGAGCCAGGCGCAGTGCTTCCAAGAAGCTGGCTTTCTGGAAGGCTTTTTCACTGAAGCATTTAAAGCCTAGTCTTCTTCTAAATGTTAATATCCTGCTGGCTCGCTGGAATGCAGCTGGTGGATACAGCAAGTGCAATACCCATGTGTGTGCTTACAGTCCACGGCAAAATTTAGCAGGCAAGGTTCAGGCTGTAGTTTGGGATGTCGTCACTTGGGCTAGGAGGAAAGTGGGCTGGAGGGCAGATCCGATCTGGCATCGTCTCACAAGACTGGAAGTTCCTCTGCTCCGTGCATACGATGTCATTGTGATACAGTAGTGTTTGCACCCCGAGTTTGACTCTGCCCAGTAACCTTGAGCAGTGCCCTGTGTCGCGCTGGTGCCTCAGCATGGCTGTAAATCCGCCAGCCTGGCTTGGGCAGGTTGGAGTCACTCTCCCAGGCAAAGCGGTCAGGGAGCAGCAATGAGCAGAGCCTGCTTTACGCAGTCGTAGATGGCTGCTTGGAGCATAGTGCCCCAAGATTCCCCCTCGAATCAGCAGGGGAAGGCAATAGGCAACCTTTGTAATGCTGAAATCGTAACAATTGCAGGCTGAAAGCCTGCTGCTGCTCGAGTATCGCTGTGGCAAAATGCAGGTCGCTGTGAATGCATATGTACCTTTCCCCTCCCTCGGCGTCTGCAGATAAAAGCCTTTTTGAGTTAGCTGTATGTATTTGTGGTTTCACAAAGGCTTTGTCCACCTTAGCTTTTGTGTGCTAATGTATGAGGCTTTTCTGTTTACCTTAGTAGTAAAGTAATTTGCAGGTGAGAATATATCTGTTTTTCAGGCAATCATCTAAACCACCTTTTTCATAATTTTGTTCAGTGTGTTTTCTTACACTCTGTCCAGCACTTTAGCTTTTTGTAGCTTAAGGACAACCTAAAGTTCTTGCCTTAACCTAGAGACATTCTCCTCTAGAATAAAAATATTGCAAGTCCAGGATTAAAAAAAAACCAAACACCTCACCACCCCCACGGCTGTCCCCCCTTCCCCCCCCGGAAACATTAACCCCCCTCCCCCCAAATCCCCAAACCACAACTTATTAAGGATAAAAACAATTGAAAGGCTCTATAAGAGGAGGTCTATAGGTGGTGGCAAGTGCTTTCTTAATTTGGGTGATAAGTAGGATAACTACTTTTGATTACCAGATTTTATTTTGCTTAGTGTGGCAAAATGCTCCCAAAGTATACACACATGACATGGTCTTGTTTATTTATGTCTGCAGTTAATGTATTTACAACAGTTCATATTGTTCTAGCTAACATTCTGCAGTGCGTCATAAAAAATAAGAAAGATTCAATATGAGGCATAAGTATTCTACTTTGTTAGCGAATTTCCTCTGAAGAATGAAGATAGATCACAAGTCTTTCATGAATTAATATAAATGCAGATTAATGCAGTCAGTTGGATTATTTTTCCATAGACAAGTTACAACCACAATGCAATGTGATTCTCAACACTATTAAAACAGATTTTTTAAATTTTTTTTTAAATATTCACTTTTGGGGATACATTTTGCACACCTCCTTTCAGATTAATCTGTTTGAATTAATTTAGGACACTAAAAATTTAGTATGGTGTCAGGTTAACTTACATAAATGGATACCAATTTTAATCAATTATGAAAATGAAACACAATAAAAATTCTACAAGTTTGTTAAAACAAATCTGCTTACTAATCTGCAGTGTCCCAGGTGACTGCCTCATGCTAAACTCTAACTTTGCAGGTTTGGTGGGTTTTTTAAAATAATATAACTAGAACCAAAATAAGACAATCTTTCCACATTCCCTGTATTTCTCTTGTGTGTAGTAAGTAATCTACTTATTCTGATATTAATTTATCTGTCAGTTTTTTCTGTTGACACACATATCAGAAAAAAAAAAAAATGAGTCAGGACCCCAATCATGAAACTAGTTTAAAAAAAAAAAAAAAAAAAAAGAACTGGTAACATATTTTGGAGTGTAAAACCCTGAAAACATGTTTCATGGCTTTACAGGTCTTTTTGGGGGTTGAGATTTTTTTCAGTCATCATTTCTAGACTCTAGTGTCACAGATGGACAATGAGAGAAAGGTGAGGTTATGAGTTAATACCATGGTTCACCTAGTTGAGATTCAAAGCTTTTGTGCGAGTGTTAGCAACACTGTATAATAGAGTTTCCATTAAGTACAGTTCTTAAATATTTTTTTTCTCTTTTATCCAGGGCTTTTGGGAAAACCACACAAAACTCATAACGGAGTATGGACCTGTTTGTGGGTAAGCTGAACAGTGCCATCAGCTTTCTTCTTTTCCAGCTCTTGCTGTTTGGGTTTGTTGGGCATGAGAGGAGGAAATGCCAAGATAGTCATCAGAACGGAGAGTACGGTGTTTCACTCTGGGGGACAGAGGTGGAGGCTGTTTGATTACGTGCAGAAAGTAACCTTGGCTTCTTTTAGTTCAGCATTTGGTGTTGGACTTTATTTTTCTCTTTCTAATTTTGATCATACACATACAGTTTAGTTTTTTTAAAACTATACAAAGCTACCAGTCTTCTATATTCTCTTTTCATCTGCATATTCTTTATATGTATGGTGAACAATGGAAATAATAATTTAACATCTTAAAAACCCCTCACCTAGTTTATGAAATAGTATGATTTTGCTTCAGCTGTTGCTATCTGTATTAATGCAAAATTCCTAAACTTAAAATACAATGAAGTACAGGTTAGAAATGAGACATTCCTCTCTCTATAGCTCAGCTGTGCTATCTTAGCAGTTTATGAGGAGTAAAGAGGGTTTAAGCAGTATATCCCTTCATACAAGCCCATCCACATTTCTGTGAATGCAATTTCTGTTCCAATAACTACTTTCCAGTTGTTATAATTTTAAGTGGAAATGCAGTTATTTCATGGTAGCTTTTATTGTTGTGGTCAGTTGGTGTTTCTAGCATAGCTATTATTTCAATGTGTTAATATCGAGCAATATCCACAAAGTACAGACAGTGTCAGTATTTTTTTCTGTGTTCTGCAAGGGGTTTAAGAAATTTGTGAGAGAACATATATGAATCTGTGTGTGCCCGTTTGATCATAAATGATATAAATATGCTTTGTATGCTTTTCTAGCAAAAAGGCTCTATCAGAACAAAGTCAGACTCAGGCATATGAAGCATTTGATGCTCCAGTCACAGTTGCCTTGTGGCATTTATGCTCAGCCCTGAGGACAAAGTGCTGCAAGAAGTGATGGAAATAATTAATTCCAAGGGTTAGGTACTTGTCTAAAATGAAATAATACAGTGTCTTGGCTGGCCAGGAATGGAGAAAGATATTCATTAACACTGTGGCAATTTGTATGTTGTGTAACAAATGGAAAATGACTGAGGCTTATTATCTCTGTGACCTTTGGTGTGATGCCCTTAAATGACAATAAGGTAAAAACACTGGCATTCATTACTCAATGTATTTCCCTCCTTACTAATATCATGCCTATTTCTTTCTAAACTGAATTCGAGACAAGTTTCTATTTAGTCATCTGTCTGCTTACTCGGCCAGGCAGAGGCTATGCCATTGGAGAAAGAGATGTGTAATTACAGTGGGTGAGCTGAAAGTTTCATTTTTCCACTCTACCCACAGCTGGGGAATGAAACCTCTGTGAGACTTGCATGGGCTGCAATGCTGGATGATGGTGGTAGTGGTCAGCCAGGACAGTTCTACCTCTTTGGGATTCCTTGGGTAGGAGGAGTGAGCATAATTCATACCTAGCCATTTATTGTGTGCACGAAAAACTTAATTTGTGAGAGATCTAGAAGGCTGGCAGAGAATAAATGCTGCTTTTTGATATCTCGCAGGAAAACAAAGCTGGGCTCAAACATTACTGTGCTTAAGGTAATCTTTATTTGTAGTTGAAGAAGGATGTTTTAAAACCTGGCTTGTGAGCTGCTGTTCAGTAGGTGTGGTATGTGTCTGGGGATATTTATCATGCTTTTGTCAATTAAAGAAATTCCTTCTCCTTTCCTATACGTCTTCTGTGGGATTCTTTCTGTGGTTCTTTGAAATAGGCAATAAATGGTAGGTGTGTTTATGTGTATGGTAGCAGCAAAGTATTGGATCTGGCAGTTGGAAGAAGATGAGGCATTTTGCTTTTTCCAGATTGAAAACTGCTTTCCAATAAGCATAAAGAGCAATGATCTTTATTTCTACAGTGGTGAAGTGAGTTGAATACAAATCTTTGGAACTGAAGCCTTTTTTTCTTTCTAAGGTCACTTGAATAGTCTGAATGATACCATCACAACTGTTTTCTTTTGTGTGTGAATTGGTTTCCTTGACAACAGGATGTCAAATCAACTTTTCAGCTTTAATCAAGTCAAAACAATATATCCCTTCCATTCCAAAAGGCCTCAAGTCATAGAGAATTATTTCAAGTAAGGCTTTGTAGGTCACAAAAGCCTTTTTTTTCTTAGCTCCTATGTGTGGATCCATGGGAGAGGTGACGGTATCACTCTTTTATAGAAAGAGAAGACAATGCAAATAGTCTTTAGTTGTGAGTGTGTTCTATTTTCATACAGAGACAGCCCAAGATGGAGGCCAAGGTGGAAACAAACAGCTCTGATTTGGTGCAAAAGCACAGTTGGAGGGAGCATTTCTGTTCAACAGGGGAATCCAAGCCACTGACGTGACTTTTGAAAAGGTCCTGCAACAGAGTGCTAGTTTTTTGTTCAGCTATGGTTTGATGTATCTTCAATAAAAATACCTCCTCTAAAATATGTGTGCTAAAAATAAAAAGAGAAAAATATCCGATTTGGAAAGCAATGTATTGATACATGTTAAGACTTGTGTTGAAAGCTGTCCTTTTTATGGTAAGAGTTTTGCAGGAAAGTAGTCTTGATTTCTGTGGAAATGAGTGACTTATGTAACTTATTTTATGCCTGAACTTTGTTTTGACACTTTGTTTTCACCTGTACCACATCCAATTTTTCCATTTCAATTTTAGGTTATGGCTACTGATTAGAAGTAGGTGTTAAAGGCAGACAGAGAAGCAAAGAGCTTCTGGGTTGAAGAGGAGAAATAAAGGGGAGACTGTACTTTATGGAATCAGAAAAGCAGCTGCTACAACATGAACAGAGCTGTAGAGGCAGCGAGTTAATTTTACTTTATATACACACTTTGTATGCATTTGACCACTCTACTGCAATAGCATCATTATGACTTTACAGTACTGTAAGCATCTATGGCTGATTAAGAGTTGGAGAATAGTGTCAAAATAAGTAATATAACGTTGGCCCAACATCACACCACCAGCGAAGGAACAGAAAATATGATACAGCCCCAAGATTGCCTCGGGGATGAATGAACCTATTCTGCTTTTGACCGTAGCTGTGCATTTGGATGTGGGGAAGAGTGTAAGAGTTCATAATGTAGACCTCAGTGCGTATAAAAGTAAGAACAGAAGATTAAAATTCAGTGCAACTTGTAGGGTGACACTCTTTCTTCACGTCCTTCTGCACCTGAAGCAGCTTGAAGCAGGTCAGACTCTATTCTTACTCTTCATTCTCTTGAACTCTCAACTTGGGGGGTCAGACTAGATGATCTTTCGAGGTCCCTTCCAATTCCTGACATCCTGTTATTCTGTGTCATTCAACCTGCTGTGAGAAGTCTGACCATCTATTATGGTCACTTAAGTGTGACCATAATAATAATAAGTGCTAAGAAGGACAAGAACAAAGTAGGGTAAAGACAAAGAGATAGGTCTAGAAGTAACAAAAGGATGGAGTTTGGATTAAATCACCTCTAAAAAGCAGAAGACAATTGGGGCATTTGAGCCCGGGGTTGTCAGGCTGTGAATGGGCAAAAAGAGTCAATGTGCTCAAAACTGAAATTTTCTGTTGAGGGGAGGAAGTAACAAGAAAATTTCTGAAAAAATCCTGTTGTAAGCCATTCTCAGTCCCTAATAAAATCACCAGCAGGAAAGTGCATCTACCCAAATTGAGTCTCTGCTGGGTTCCAGCTTAAACATCTCGGGATCAGCACAGTACCACAGAAAGCATGTCAAGGTGCAGGTGCAGAAATGGGTGCATTCATGCACTCCATTCACATCTTGTGAAAACACAGATGTGAATGGAGTTCTATTTCCAAATAAACAGTATCTTGTTTTGCAGTGATTTACTTCAGCATGTTTATAAGTAATACAAAGAAAACAACTTAAAATAGGACAGGTGATTTTTCTTAGGATGTCTATGGAATTACTCAATGTCTGATCTGTGGGTGGTGGGTTTTTTTTTTCCTTGAAGACTTCCTAATATTCCTTAACTGATTTCCTAATAAGTTGTTACTGGAACCAAGATCAAGCCTGGTAACTTAAATGGTTGGCTGGTTTAAAGGATTAGGCTAGCTCATGGAGGCAGTCACTAACTTGAAATGTGTCCAGGGTGGAGTTGTGATTGTAAGCTACGCTGACAGCTGACAGCTTTTTAGAAGTCTATGCAGCCAGAGTTGTTTCTATCTTAATGCTTGACTTCCCTCCCCTCCAAAAAAGTCGCTGCAGATGGCAGTAGTTAGCATTTCTGCTGATGAGTCCATAATCAAACAGTTGTGGACAAGAGATAGGCTTTTCTCTCTTCTAGCCTCTGTATTAGGGCTGGGGCACACTGGTTAGTCACTGTGCAGGTTTGGGACTTTCCCCTTTTGTGGACAGAAGAGGGACATGCACTTTTGGGATTGGGCATCTGGAACTTTTCACAAATCCTTGTCCTTCCTCTGCCCTCCCCAGACACCTCGGGAGAAGCCCAAGGTAGTTAGAGGCAGGATCTCCTCCTGCAGGAAGCAGCTGATGCCTTCATCATGCAGTTAATTTACCTGAAGGAACAGTGTCTTTATTACTATTTTAGTTTCAGTTTTTCTTTTTTTATCCTTTTTTTTAACCTCTCTTTCTAGCCTTACTCTGCGTTATGTGGAAAGAGTAATCCCAGGACAGGTATTCTCATCTTTGTCTCTGAAGGCTCATGTAAAGAAATAATTTAGTTTTATGAAACAATCTTACCTTGTTTGATTTCTTCTTTTACACTGGGGGTCTAATGGACTTACTACCTCTCCTGTGGTCCTTCCTTTATTTTGATATTTTAAACAATTTCCTTTTCATATTTCAGCTAGAGAAAATCATGCCTGGGCAAGGATGGGGGGAGGGAAGAAAATAGTCTTCTTATTTCTGATCTATAGCTCTTAATAATCTGTTTCACACTTAAACTGATAAAGATTTTTGGTAGCTCCGCTTGCCTGCATTTTTGTTTTCTTACAGAGTGAGATACTTTTATGACCAGAGCCAATTCTTTCATATTCTGTCAAGATTTTTTTTCCCCTCACTGTGTTTTCTCATTTATTTGTTATGATAAGGTCCTTTGACCCTGTAGGATTGTTGATCAGATCTAGAATTTCTATTTTGAATTAGTTATCTCTTTTTCCTTTAAATACCTACAAACTGTGGATACAGTACAGGAGAACCCCTTAAATGTGCCTAACTTTGGGCACATGAGTAATCCCATTAAAGTCAATGGTGTTACTCAACGTGCTTCAAGTTAAGGCAGGAGTTTATCTACCTTGCTGAATCAGGGCCATAAAAGAATCAATTGCATTTGTGCTTGAAAAATTATGTGTACCAACTGCTGTTGGTACACATAAACACCTAGGTTTATTGTAGCTTAAAGAAGTTAATGGGAAGAAAAATATTTCTTCCCCCTCCCCACCCTCTCTTTTGACAGCACTTTGCATGTAGACAATTTTATTGCTGCTCTGTGTAACGTGCTAGCCATTCTCTCTGAAATAGAAAAGATTATCTCAAAAATTGACTGAACAATAGGAGAATCTTAATATTCTTCAGTTAAACTTTAAGAGCCCTTCTTTCTGGTTATATTTATTTGATTGTTTTTTTGGTTTGTTTTTTTTTTAACTTTAATGCTTTCAGAATTTATTAATCGTAACCCATTTTTTTTAAAAGCTGACTTTTAAAAAAGAACCCAAACTCAACAATATTCCTTGCTAAAATGTAATGTAATGGTACAATGCTACATCTCCATCTGACTTCCCTCACTTAACTATAATTAGGTATTGGTTATAATGAGTTCCAATGGTTAAATCAAGTTGCTGGAACAAGTCTTGAGAATTACTTATAGGTATATCACCACCAGTTTCCCTTCTTGTCTCTAGAGCTAATTGGTCTTAAAAACATAGCCTTTTACGGGACTGATGCCTAAAGATTTGCCCAAAAGGTTGCACACCACACTGTTTTGGGAATTGGACTCTAGTGTCGTTGTAACAGTTGTAATAGGTTCTGTGGGCTGCCTGATCATTATGGAGCATTTTACGTTCTGCGTACGGAGACCTGTGGGATACAGTTTATAGGCAGAATTTATGGTAAATTAGTTGACTAGTTTAATTCTGGCATGTTTCAAATGTACTCAGGTCTCTGGAACATTGCAAATTGATACTTCATGTACTGGTAATGTGGAAGGCATTCATTAATGAGCTTTTCTTAGCCATGGATAAAATCCTATGTGTGGACTATGACCTCCCATGAGAACTATGCAGCTTGAGTTTGCCTACTCTGTGATGGCTGTTGATTTGTCAATGTAGCCTCTTGCTGTCCCAGTCAGGTCCAAGGACACTTGTGTTCTAGGTATTCACGAAGAGACTCAAAGGCCCACCAAAATGTCACAGTCCCAGCCCACAGCACAGGCAAAGCCACTTGGATGGAAATGTTTGATGCAAGTGGTGAACCCTTCAGCATGCAAAGCTCTCGGTCTCCTTCTCTGAGATTCCAGATGTTGCCCTGGGGTGGCTGAGGTGCAGGCATGTGCTCCCTACTGCACTTTTTCCAAATTTCTTTCCTCCATCCATGACTTCTCCATTACCCTACTGCAGCTGTTCAAGCCAACCTAAGTCAAAGACCTGATGTAATCTTTTACACCTCTGGAAAAAGAGTGTGAAATCCAACCAAATGACACAGACAACATTTTATATGCACTTGGCAAGGCAGCAAAGAACAGTGCCTGTCACCTGTACCATGTTCCTGATGCTCGTTTCTGTACTCAAAGCAGTTTGAATTAGTGTTTGTGTAGAGAGAGATCTCCTGGTCAGTAAAACTCCATTGCAACAGCATTGGCTGGATGCAGAAAGGCTCTGTGAGACTGTCCAGAACTGTTTGAGCTCTGAAGATTGACAAGGGAAGCAGCAGAGCAGGCCCTTGTACCATGTCTTAGCATTTGAGGAATCTGATTAAATCTTGGTCTACTTCTGCGTGTGCAGGTAGCAGCTTTGGCTGAGAGGTGGTTTCGCCTCTGCTCCCAGGGAAATGTTTATTAGTTCCCCTGTTTGCTTGAACATAGTGCAGGATTTAGCTGTTAAAGCATAGTCCTTGTGAGCTCTGGGTTAACATTATTTGAAAACTGAAGTTTCTTTTGAAAACATGCTGCCTGAGGAGTGTTTCACACCTAATGTACAACAGGGGTGATCTTTGATCTGTACTGCCTGCTTCTTAGCTAATTAATGCTTAAAATAATCACTTTAAGGGGTTTGGGATGGGACTGCCAAACAGATTGCTGCTTCTTATCCTGTAACACTGTTATGATCAGCACCTGCATCCTAGACTCTGTCATCCTAATTTAAGGCAGGGGGAGGGAATATTCTGAGTGAGCCCCACAGTTATAAAAACTAGTTTCCTAAACATAATTTCACCTTGATCCACCCTCATCACCATCTACCAGAGCCTTCATTTATTAATCTTAACAGGCTGTAAAGTCCACCTTGTAATTTTTCCCCCCTTTCCACCATTTGGGAAGAAGCAGGCTGAGGGCATTTAAAAGGCTGAAAAATCCAGGCATTATTTTAGTATACTAATTGTATTTGAAAGATTTTACTGTGCATATTAAATGTTTTCACTAGAATTTCCTACAGCACCCAGAAGTATTGATGCAAACCTGAAGTGGATACATACAATATGTGATGTTCAGGAGCTCTTAATGGTCTCTGACTTCACCAGCTGTGTGTCTGATTATGAACTGGTGTTCCCAGTGCCATGCCTAGCAATTTTTAAATTAAGTTCCTGAATCATTTCCCCCCACTCCACACAGAGGGAGGAAAATGTGTCATCTCCCAATGTTCCTTGCCAAGCCACCTTCGCTTTCTTGGCAGCGTTTGAAGTTGATCAACTTTAAACTAATGGTGCAACCCAGGAGCTCCTCCTGCCTTCCTTGGTCACCCAGCTCTTCACAGGACAGTCATGTTACTGCCACTCCAGGTGACTCCCTACTGCTTGTTTACCCTTCTTTGTGGCAGCTCAAAGAAATCTAAAAGCAGCTTGGGATTGCCTTCTTGTGTGCCATGAGAGACATCAAGGAAAAAGGGTTCTCCTTCCTCACATATCCCCCACTAGGGTCTGAAGAAAGAGGATGCAGAGAAGAAACTACACATCAGCAGCAGGCTGGAGCATCCATGGCTCTGTCCCCTCCTCATGCCCACCTTGCTAGGAGCTCCATGAGGGAGAGACAGATGATAGTTAGATCCTCTCTCCCCATGCTTGGGGAGTCCTTAGACAAGACCTCAAGGAGCCTCTGCCCCTTAGGACACCTAAGCATTGAACAGGAAGGGATTGAGGATTATCTCTTATTTAGTTTTAGAAAAGGCCATATCTGCTGTTTTGCCTGATATGTACAGAGGCACTTCCCATTCCATTGTTGCCTGTTGTCCTTTGATGGTGTGCTACCACGTTGTTGGGTCTGGGGTTTGTTCTGTTTTATTCTTTTTACTCTGACAACCTTGTCTTGTGGGCTTTGTATTGATTCTTATTCCTGATATTTTTTTCCCTCCTAAGTACTTGCTCTGATTTTGTTTTTTCTCTTGCTTTTCTCCATCCCCTTCAGCCCTATGCTAGCTTTCCTCCATGCTCTAATTTTTATTCCTCCCTGTTTTTCTTACCCATGTTGAGCTGAAAACAGTAACATGACCTGACAATTTTTACGTCATTCCAAGGTTTTTATGTACTTCCATAAATCTCTTCATTACTTTTTTTATTGTTTTGTCATATAGAGATTTTAGTTTTTCCTCCACCTTATTAGTCTGGGGATCAATTTTAGTCTACTATGTTTTATTAGTAGTAAGCGGAACAAAATATCTTTTTTGTTTGTTTGTTTTTTGGTTTGATGCCATCTTCAAATTACCCTTTTTATTCTGTTTGACTACCTTTCTTCTCTCCCTGGAGAGTCTGCTTTATGTCAAACCTTCTTCTGGTGAACTGGGTATGATTTCATCAGGCCATAGGCAAAAGTATACTCTGCAGAGGAAGATGTTTTCAGCTGTTATTCCATTTATTTATTTATTTTTTCTATATTGGAGAGTGTGGAATGAGCTAAGCCACCATTACCCTGGGAACTGTGAATCTTTCTTTCCTTCCATTAAATTTGGTGGCTAAACCTGAAGGCTTGTCTTGAAGGAGCATTTATTGTAGTCATACTGAAAAAATTGTGCTGGTATAATTAAACAGCTACAGTAATGTCAAAAAACCTCCCATGCACAGACACAGCATGACACAAACTACATCAGGGAAAAAACTGACCATCTCCCTCAGTAATTATTGTATTGGTAGTGGTGTGCTCCCATAGGAGTTTTTTCTAGTCTAACTTTATTGAGATTCAAACCATGTCTTGTCCCAGAATCTCCTCTCTTCCCCCATGTAAACAAGCCTGAAAATAGTGGTCTGGACCTTCAAGCTGTTGTTTACTTCAGTATAGCTTTATTAAAGGAATAGAGATGTGACTATTTGAGGATCTTGAGCCAATGTTTTAGGGGTGTCTCATGTTATATAACTACAGCTTTCGGATGATGGTGCCTATTGAATAAAATAAGGTTTTGCACAGCAAATTTTAAGACTTATCTAGACGTCTTAAAGTAGTTTACAGAAAAAGGAGTGAGTTGGGACCAATGTTCTGCCTCTGTAAGGGCTAGCACTAGACATTTTATCACTCAGCAATAATCCAGGCTTTTCCATCAATGTTGGAATCTAGTTTATTGAAAAAGGATCTTGGCAAGGACGCTGGGAGTTGCTGCAGAGTCTTTCAAGGTAACATTATGAGAAGATCTTGGTTCTTTGGGACTTTTTATCACATGGAACGTGTTATGAAATACTTTATGTGAAGGGCCAAAGTAAAATGTTTTCAAAGTAGCCAAACAATTTTACATGTCCACTGGCTGTCCATTTGACCCAGTAGGAAATAAGCTATGCATGGGGCAGGAGAACGAGAAAGTAGGTCTATGAGTGCAGCACAGAGGCAAATGTTAAAACAGGTCAGATGGTCATGTGATGTCACATGGAAAGGCATTAGCAGTTAAATATTAAATATTTTCTACTAAAGTAATTTAAATTCTGATTTTTGAGGCAGAGAAGTGTATTGTAAAACAGGAAGATTAATACTTGAAGTACCTAAGCTTATTCTTGCTACAGACACAACTTTTCTACTGCATCAGTGCCATTTTATATGCTTTTGCCCAATAACTAACACAACTGGATTTTCATGAACATTGAAGAACAGAATCAAGTTTGTGGAACTACCATAATTTTCCTCATGTAGATTTTCTTAGCAAAATATTTAAAAAAATACACCTGAGGGCTTGTTAAGGGCTCAAGTAGCCATGAGACCCCTTTGATACACCACTATGTTTTTATATACTCGCAGGACTGCTCTGGGCATTGCGTTCAGCATATTTCCCCATCCCATGCTTCTTTTGAGCTTGCCATTTTGAATACTGGATTTCTGCAGGCAGCTGTTCACGTGATGCACTCTGGCTGGCACCCTAAGAATCTGCTGTCTGTTCCCAAAATCTGCTGGCTGTCCCTGCCTGCCACCTCCTGCCATAGGAGTGGGCACTGTGGATTGCACTGAGGTCAGAGGACAAGAGGGTGTTGCTGGCAGGGCTAAGGCTGCCATGCAGGCAGCGTTCCATATTTACCAGTAACGTAGGTCTCTGCTGGATGAAAAAGGCTCCAGGTGAGGAGAGCACGATCGATAATTACAAATATTAAAAGTGGTGCTTTCTCTTGCTTTCCTACTTTCCCCCCTTCCTTCTTTGCCTACAGGAAACAAAGCATCTGAATCCCCCAGACAATTGCTCATGCATTTACATTTTCATTTGCTTGGTTTATAGCAAGATTGTTCCAGCTTTTGGGAGGGGCAGCTATCAAAGATGTACAGGCACTGCCATTGTGTTTTATTGTTCCAGTCCATTTTTCCCTGTGAATGCAGGTGGGAGTTTTTCAGTGGGTTGGTTTTGTGGTTTTGCTTTCTCTTTCTTCTAAGCATTTATAACCCTTTTATTGTCAGTCTTCAATCATTTTTGACAGATCAATATATTTACTTTAGTGATGGCTCATCCTACAGTTGTGCTTGTATTTTTTTGCTTTGTTTATAAGGGTTATGAATAGATTCAGTGGGTTGTATCTCTACTGTACCTCTGTCGTTGCGTAAGGATCAAGTTGCTTGGTCTTTCCCCTGTATATTTAGAAGGAATATGAAGTGTTTACGCTGATCTGCTTTCAAATGTATTTGTTTAACTTTTTTCCTAGGTAGACTTTAAGCAATTACAAATGCAATTTTTGATTTAGTAATTGCCTTTTCAGAAATCCTAAGTATGACTGCTGGTATTTAATGTATACTTGAATGTTTGGAGGGAAGGGCTCTAGGAAACCACTCCAGCAGACTCCAGAAATCCAGAGGACTTGAGGAATAACATAGCAAAGCGGTGATGGATGATAACATTTATTCAGACGATTCAGAAATGAGTCGGGTCCATGGGAGTCCTGAAGTCTTTAGCCAAGTAGCTACAACCGAGACAAAGAGGTGTTCTTGAGCGTACGTCTCGCTCATGTCCCTGGGCAGCCAGATCCAGGCTCAGGACAGCTCCTTAATGCAGCTGTGAAGAGAGGTCAAAGATGTGCAATGTGCACATGGGAATTGGGTCCCAGCATCGGTATAATATGCTGCACCCTGGCTGCTATCAGAAGAAGAAGGTGGGTGAACAGAACCTGTTGCTCCACTGTGAAAGTGTATGTCCATGGAAAAGGAGAGGGTTAAATGTGCTCCTCCATGCTCAGGGATTTGTGTTGTTTCAGGTTACGATGATATATATGCCAGTTGTTATACAATTGCCCCCTTCTCCCCACCCTTAAAATAGAGAGCAGCAAAAAACTATGTTTGTTACAACTGATACTATGTACAAGGTAGTAAATGGAAAATAGGTCAACTAGGACTAGGTAATGCTTTTACTAATATTACTATTTGAAACATGTTCTGTGTCTTATAACTGCACATTAAATATTGGGAAAAATCCCTGGACATGCATGAATTTCAGTGAGGTTTAATAATTTAAACCAGGTGAGCATGTTAGTTGTTTGTAGGATGTTATCCCCATAGTTGCTTTATCAGAGCTGTATACATCCTGTTTTTCATTACATCCATTTTTAGGCTGAAATAATTTACCATGTTATGAAAGTTGTGACTCAACTACTTCTCATCAGCGTGTTGTCCATTTGTAACAGCAGATTTTCCTGGAAGTCATTACTTTGGAGTGCCTTTGACAGCTGTACACATCACTCCTGCTCTTCTCATCCTTTGTGGAGCAGATTTGCCCATTGTTGTTAGCAAGGATGTTACCACTGATGCACAAGCTATGAGGTTTTTCCATTCTTTTATTTCTTTTCTATCTCTGTCGAATTGCAGTTTCCTTTGTTTCTGCATGATGCACTGAAAGAGGTTAGGAAATTTATCATGGTTATTTTTAATGGGTTTTTAAAGTCTGGCACGACACAGGTTGAATTGATTCAGGAAAATTTCCTGGAGCTGCAATGGTTTTTTACTATTACAAATATTTTTATCATTGTAATTTTTCTGTAGGAAAATACATTTATTTTTTCCTTCTAGTCCTATAACAAAGCCTAGCTTTCTAATGTTTCCACATGGTCAGATATTAGCCATTTCCTGAGATAATTTAGTTTGGTCATGTGTACGGCTAGCATTTTTATTGTAAAGAATTCTGCAAATGGTTTCATGATAAATGCATAAAGCATTGGGAAATGACTTTTATTTGGCTTAGTGTGCATTTAATAATGCATTAACAAAATTAAATGATTTTGTGTGCGTGTGTGTAGATCTTAAGAATGTATAGAAAAAAAAATACACACTACCATAGGTATGCAAGGATTAAGGATTTTTAAAAATTAATTTTTCCTGCATGCATTTTGTATGCTGTAGCATAACAAAGTACATTTCCAGGAGCTCAGTTGGTGGTTACTATCCTTTATCTTTTTTTCTTTTTTCTTTGTTTCAACATTTTCTTAAAAGCAGATAGGGAAAGAAAAGCGAGTCCCAATGACTGTCCTTTTCATGGCCAGTCTGACAAACCTTTATTTGCCTGAGTAAGGCTGTTCAGTGTTGGCTAGCATCTGTGTCTTTATTGCATGCAAACCAGATGAATGGGTTGCCCATTGCTTCCCACGTATGAAACCCTGCTTTCATTTGCTTAAACTTCAGATCAACTTGTTTCTTATTTAACAAAATGGTGTATGCGTGTGTAGTTACACAAAGCGCGATTTGGCTTACTCATTTCATCCTGTTATGTTTATGATGCAAAAAAATCAGTATATCGAGTTCTATCTATTATTGAGGAATTAAAATATTTCTAATATTAAGACAGTATTATTTCAGAAATGCATGCAACTGTATTAACATAAACAGAGAAAAGGAATGGTGTGCAATATATTGTAACTCTCTCATTGATTTAAGCTCAAAATGCCAGTAAGAAGGAGTAGACTGAAAGAAAATTATGTATATGTTTATTTCAAACACATACAAAAATAAAATATTGTATCATCCACCACTGCTGATTGTATTTAGAGAGGGCAGATGAGCTGTCTTGCCTACAAAAAAATCAAAGATAAAGTACAGAATTAAAACAAACAGAAACAGCCTACTGATTTTGAATGCCTCTCTTCTGAATGACTTTTTTGAAGATATGTATGAGGACGTGACTTTTCTGCAGATAGAGTTACTCAGTGTTTTCTGAAAGCCTTTTATTTTCTTTTGGGCTAAAGTGGCTAACCAAAACCGGAGATGTGGATAAACTCTAGTCACAGCTGAGTCCTGGCCATGGTGTGTGAAGTATATATGAGATGAAGTTTGCAGAAATGCAGACTTAGGGATGACTTTGTACCCTGATATCAGGTCTCCAGGAGGAAAAATAAAAACTCTCAATTTCATTGTGTTCAGAAATACTTTAAGATAGGGAGAAGTCAGATCACATAGTTTTTGTTTTAGTCATCTTGAAGTATGTTTGCTCATACAAAGTTTAGTGATTGGCATGTAGCTAGCAACTGTTTTACACTTGTGCTTTTATTATAGTCAACCTGTTTTATAGCTTGCTGTATCTTGCGATGCCATAGTATTGCAAATTATATTTAAATGCTCTGACCTCCTTCCTGTTTTTCTTCCATTTTCTCTATATGGTCACACATATGTTCTCCTCTTTTTGTCCCCTGGCCCCAGATTTTCCTTGGAGCCTGTGCCATGAGGCGCACGTGTTCTCCTGCTTCCCGGGACACTGAGGATCCTCCTTGACTCTCCAGCCACCCATTCAGACGTGTCCCCCCTGCTTTGCTAGAAAGCAGCCCTGTGCTGCACACCTCTCTCCTCTATGTGTTCTCTCAGCCATGTTATTCGATGTAGCATCACAGTCATATCCCTCATCTTCTTCAAGTGCGCTGCTCTGTCTCCATTTATCTTGTATGAAATGTCTGCAGCCCTGGCAGGGTAACACTTCCCATTGTTTCCCAGAAATTGCTTACCTGTCTGCCAAGGGAAACTGCTTAGAGCTCCTGACTAGAAATCAGGATAAGTGCTCAGCAGATCCCTCTCCCTTCCTTTTTATGAGAAAGCAGCTGCCATTGTTTAGCCTGAGTAACATTGTCTGCTTATCCTCCTCAGCCGTCTTGTAGCCTTTTTTTTTTTTTAATTTTTCACTGCACTGATAAAAATAGGTAGCACTGTTGAATATAAATAACAAACTCATACAAATCCATACAAATGACCACTGTGTAGATGGTGAGAAGCAAAGTTTGGAGACACAGAAAGCTTGCTATCTCCCAGAGAAAGCCTTCCCTAGAAATAATAATCCAGTATTCTGGGAACAGTAACCTGATGTTTTTTTCTCTCAGGGTATGGCAAAGGAGTGCTTTGGTTATGAATTAGGTGAAGGGAGCCTGAGATGAGACTGCTCTCACACCCTGTCTCTCAAACCCACAGAAAGGCCGGGCACAGAAATATGCTGAAACCCACAGGAAACGTCTGCTGCACCATCACATGAGGTCAGTCAGGCATACCGTGCTTTAATGAGCACAGACAAAACAAGCTTTGGTGAAAATGTCACAGTCTAAACACGGGTAACAAAACACAGACTAATACAGTCCCAGCTTGGGTAGGAAACACCATGGGAAAAGGTCTAGAAACCTTCTTTTGCGGTCTTGCTGAGATGAAGAGCATCACCCAGTAGCAATAGCACCACAGACTCACACAGTAGGAGGGACTGGTTTCTTATTAATATCACAGTACTTCTCATTTCCAGTAGCATCCTATAAAAACTCACCCTATTTACAGCTTTCATTTCGCATTAATGAAGTGGAATACTGATGTAGCTAATCAGCGCTAGCGGTATGAAGCAAGCACGTGAGGTGGCGATGGTGGTGGCAATCATCTTAGCCCAGTTGCCAGGCTAAAAATAACCTGTGCCAGCCCTGGGAAGTGGCAGCTCCCCAGCTGTGGATGGGCACAGCCTGGGACCCTGCTGCTCTGCTGCCCCACCACCCACCTCTTCCCACAGCCCCCCTGGAGCAAGAGAAGAAACTATCCTGTTATCCCTGTTCATCCATCCCCTATGCTACTTCTCTTCCCAATTGCTAAACCTAGGCATGAGTTTTTGTACTTGCACTTGGATTGGGACTTAAATTTCTTCAGAAAACCAAGTGAACATAGATTGCCAAATATGCTTATATAATTCAGAGGGATTTGGTTTGGTGTTTGGTTTGGGGGGGTGGAGGGGGGTGATTCGTTGTTGTTTGGTTGTTTTTTTATTTCCCCTCTTTGTGGCACTTTGTGATCTTAATTTAATCCCTGTCATTCTTTATATGTGGGTAAATGTCATCTACTTCATTTCATGAATGAATTAACACAGCCATGCAGAGTCTGTGTCTCCCTCACTGCTCACTTGGAATTAGTAAACGTGTGTGACACGCTCAAGTTGCTAACCTCCACCCAGGGTTAGAAGGGCCCAGAAACAGATCTCGTTTGCACCCTGGTATAAAGCACTTGACAGAGTCTCCCAGCTCTGTACCTTATAATGGCCCAAACTGGCCCTCCTTCTCCTTATTGTCAACCCCAAATATTACTTTCCTACCACGAGTCTCTTACTGCACCTGACAAGGGAGGAGCTCCTTTAAAAATGACTGTGCTTTTACTGGTGGGGAGAATATAAATAATCCTGGAATTTTCTTCCTTTTTTGACACTTTCTTAAGCACATCAGAAAGCAGAGGTCTTTTGGCAAGGTGCATGTTTGAGATAGCGCAGAGGTTCTTGGTATGTAGAAGATAGCATTTATAATCCCGAGTATGCGGACAAAGAGGTGGATGCATAGCAATACAGAGCAGCGCAGAAAGTGTGCACGAGTGTCTAGGCCTCTTGTTACATGATATTTTTAATACAGTCAGGAATTAAATTAATAGTTCTATGTGCTTATTTTAAAGCTTTCACAACACGAAAAGAAGTGTAGTTCATCGAAAAAGGAAATGAGGAACAACTTATTCTTAAATAGAAATCACTGTGGCCATGCCGTCATGTTCATGAATTCACACAGTGGGTTGGATTAGTTTCTGGCTGAGGTGTGTGCGTGTGTGTTGGCAGAGCTGTGCTTTGAAACTTTCCTCTGTGCCTGAGACTGATCAGTGCTACCAGGCTTCATTTTCATGTGCAATAAGTTCACCTGTTTCTAAAGTGGTGTGGGGGGCTTTTGTTTGTTTCTTTGTTTTGGTTTTTGTTGTTTGTTTGTTTTTTTCTTAAATGGTTATGTACATTTCTCAGTTCTGTAATCTGGAGATACTCAGCTTGGCAGTGCTTTAGAAAAAATAGTCCAGGGAAGCACCCTGCCAGCTAGAGCCACAGCCTGGGATGCAGGAGGATTGGCACAGGAGTTAGCTCCCAACCTCCCAGCAGACTTCCCCCTGCCTGAAGAAAGCTGGCGTGGGATTTCTAGGTGTACATGGCAGCTTGGAAGCTCTCTTCCCATAGGGAGGCAACAGAAGAAAAGGTGATTGTTGGCAATTCCCAGCCCGTCTGTACCTGCCTATGCTTCAGTCCCTTAGCTGGAAAATGGAGGATGTCCTTTGTTTTCTCCACTGTTTGTCACTCCAGGTTATTGAATTTGTAGCCTCCACAGGCCTAGAATAAGCCTTCTACTTAGTATTAGTCCTGCCAAATTAGGGCCCCGAGACCTTGGAGGCTTCTAGCTGCTCATATAACACAAATAATAATGAGACTCATGGTACCTGACAATTTTTTGTCCCCTCCTTGCCTTTCCTCTCAGCCCAAAGTAACCCTTTCTGCGAAGAGTGTGTTTGGGCTTTGCAGCTGTTCATTACGCTTCGTCTGACAGAGCCTGAATTGGCTGCAAGAGCTGGAAGGGGACAGTGCTCATGACAAATCAATTTGCTGACCTCTGAAATAATTAAGCAAGTAACACCAGGCTTGAGTCCTGTTTTAAACAAGCAGTGTGCTAGTTGTTTTTTGTCTTTCACTGCCTGCAATGAATGGGTGTCTCTAACAAAAGAGGCAGAGTGATCAAGGAACTTTTTTTTTTTTAAGGAAGTATCTCTTAAGAAAATTAGCCTTTTCCCCCGTATCTTGGTGTCTTTGCATACCTCTCCTTCCTTCTCCCTACCCCCTCCCCTTTTTTTTTCCTCTTTGTTCTTTTCTCTTCCCTGAGGAGGACAAAGATAATAAAATTTTCTATTTTCATTTAGCTTTCTGGATGAGCTTTGTGTACTTTACCAGACTGCAGCATAGAAAACAAAGACTTGTTTATTGCCTAACAGCATATATGTTTTATGATTAATGCAATGTGTTTGTAAAACATAGGACTGATAATAGATAGGGAGATCAAAGTCTTCTGTGAATTGACAGCAGCACTATAAACAAGGTGAAAGGGTTGCAGGTGTTTCCCACACAGGTGTTATGTGAAAACATATGGCCCTTTGCCGTCATGTACCGTGTGTGCACTCTGTCTTTTCCTGTGCAGCAAGGCGATGTTGCTGTGAGCTTTGCTCAGAGGGCACATCTGTGGCTCAGGGCCTGCTAGATGCTGTTGGAAAGAGATGACCATGCAGTGTGACCAGAGTGATCCTGGGGGAATGGAAAGGATAACACTAAACTAGTCCTTTAAATTAAAAGTAGCTGGTTGATCCACTATGTTGCCTGAGATCAGAAGTCTCCGTTCCTGGAGGGCGAGTTCCCTGGCAAATGCTGGAAAGGCGGTTGATGCTTGGGTGTTGCAGGAGGGATGGGGCCGTCTAATCTGCCTCTTGTCTCACTGCTCCGTCCTCAGATCATGGCTGGGCTCAGCAGTTCATCTGCCTGAGAAGGCATCTCTTACCTCCGTAGGATAACTTCTGTGGCCATGGCAGGCACTAGGTGTGATCTGGGATACCTGGGCTATATATCTGTGGAAAACAATGGTGGGGCACACTCAAAACAGCAGAAATCATTGCTGAATTGCTGCTTATTCTTGCAGATGAAAGAAAATATATGTTTACTAGATAACTAATTATTTGCTAAGAGGACTGCAACATCCTGGATGAAACCCGAACACGAGGCAGAAGTCTGTCCCTTTCATTAATTGCTGTAGAGTGGTGCTTGTCTCCTCTTGTGAGCCAAACTGATGCAGTTGTGTTGGGTGTTTGTAGCCTCTTAAATTATTAAAATGCTCTGAATGCAGATTGACTTATTTTGCTCAATGTACTATAACATAACCACTCCCCTGACCTGCGAGCCCTTTCGTAAACGTCCTGGAGGGCAGCCTGCCTTTTCCATAACTTGTGGGAGTAAATCCATGCCCTCCATTGAATGCTTCTGAAAAACTTTTTGCCTGGCCCTCCTGGGGACAGTGCAGCACAAGGCTGCCTGCTTCTGCACTGTCAGCCCACTGGGGTGACAGCTCATCACCCACCCTTTCATCAGCTGGAGGATGCAAATACTGTCCTCATGCTATTGAGGTACTGATACCAGATCTTTCCTGTCTCACCTTCCAATGGAGCTAAAATTGCTGGTGGATTTTTTTTTTTTCCCCCCTCTATTTTGGAGGACTGCAGTTTAAACTGAAATTTAGTAGAAATTGCTCAAACGGCGTAACTTAAATAACTGAGGACTCATCTACACTTGAAAATTAAACTCATGTGCGCGTCATGAAATTTGCTTTTACTGGTATGGCAGTGTTACAACAGATTCCCATGTGAACAGAGTTGCATCGCTCTGAGGATGCTGCATTACATTCAAGCATTTCTATTACATCCTGAATGCCCTACATAAAAATACTACAAAGGCCTGGGTCAAGCAGTGTAATAGTACTATGTCACTATAGTTAAAGGTAGGACTTCTGTGTGTGGACAAGCCCTGTGAAAAGATTAACCTAGAGAAATGTAATAAAAAGTGCTGTCCTAAATTATTCATTAATCTATTTGTAATGTGCTTGCCAGGAGGCTTTTGTTTTTCTCAAACTCTTATTTATTAAAATCTGACAAGAATATTGGTTTTTGTTCAATAATAAATCTAAGTCTATGTGAGGCTAGTGATATCCTCATGTAGTAATACAGAATCAAAATGAAGTTACATGGCAGAGGTGAATATGTTATTTACTTGGGAAGAATAGATTATTGTTGTTCAGGAGGATTTTATCTTTTACTTGTCATTTTGGAACAACAACAAAACAATCTTGGTTTGTGACCAAGGCCTTGATCCTACAAAGGATTTTCAATATGTTAAGACTTAGTTAAGCATATTTGTGGTGTCTTTGCAGGTTCTGGACCTGTGTTTGCTAAATGAAATAGCTCAGATGATCTTGTTTCATAGTTAGCTGTTCTTGTGCTTTTTCCTTAACTTTGAGGGAAGATAATGGCAGTTGTGCTCCTAGCCTGTGGATTTTGACTTCCAAAGCATGTGCATACATACCCTCTTCTTGTGTCCTAGAAAAGGTTAGAAAGATTATACACATAAAGTAGGAGAATGGGAAAAAAAGCCAGGGAGAGAGCTTTTACTGTTTGGGATACAATATAATATTGTAGTCTGTGTGTGCTTTACAGCAGTCATTCCTTAAAAGCAGGCAGAACTTTGCTTAAAAAGTGATTTATGATATTTTTTCAGTATTTTCAGTTTATTAACTTTAGGAGATGTTTGTCCGTTCTCTTCTTTCTCCTTCTCTGTCCTTATTTATAACTGGATTAGGAAAGGAAAAACAGGTGCCTATGGATAGAGAAGGGTAAATAAAAAAGAAAGCTTAGCTGTGTAAGCAGAACTGTGACTTTGGGTGACTGGTCTGAGTTGGAGGATGATGAATAGATTTGTTTGCATAAGCTTGGCCTGAGTCACTTTCCCGTAAAAGCAGCTTGAGTAGGAGATGCTTCTGTCCCACATTTTAGTCCTGAATGCTTTCAAGCACAAAGTGCACAGAGACATAAGGCCTCCAACTGTGAGTACTGTCCTGTTATTCCAGTGGACTGGAGCTGGAGATCTGCAGATTCCCAAGTCTGAAATAAACTTGGTGTGTCACACGCATACGCGCACATGTGCTCTTTGTGATGTATCACGTGGTGCCTCTTGGTGGTCAGGGTTAAGCTGTGTGGGTAGACATAATCAGCTTCTGATTCAGATTTGGAATCTGGTGTTAGGGTTTTGGTCCCTATGAAAAGCTGTGTGTTGGAGGACCATCAGTCACTAACCATTAACAGAGACAAGGAACTTGGTAAACTTAAAGAGGGGAAAAGAAAAGCAAGGTGTGAGCGTGAGAGGTCAGTATTCATCGCTGATCATCCTGGGTAGATTTGGAGCAGCATAGGTCTTTGCTTTGGGAGCTTGCTTTGCCTCTCTAATACCAGAGAAATGGTACAAAGTACGTGCGGAAGGGGCATGTAGGGCATTATCCTATGCCAAAGTCTGTGATCAAAGCACTCTTTAAAATGAGGCCTCAGCTCTTTCTTATGCACCTATTGGGATTCTGAAGGAAAGTTTGACCATTAACAGACAGCTACTTTGCTGTGGCTTAGCAAACTGGGAGAGGTGAAAAAGGTTTATTTTAATAGATCGTACAACCTGTATCTAAGGTTCAAGTGGAACCTGTGGGTTGGATTTGGGAAATAACAGTTCCCTCTTGAAAGCCACCAGAGAAGAAAAGATCTCTTCCTTCCTGAAGAAAATTGTTTTCTCATTCTTCTCTGCCATTTGTTTGTTATGAGTTTTGGTGGTACAGGGGTCAAGGTGAACTATGAAACCCTGCTTTGGAATCAGGATATTTGTCTGACTTGTTTGCCCCTGGTGAAATCAGTGCTGCTGCAGCTTCATTGCCATGGGAACCTCCAGTTACTAAATTTAATTCAGCCCAGGGTTTGTTTGTCTGTTCTGTTGCTGCAGTGTAGACAGGTGATAAGCAATATATTGATACGAAGCTATATCATACCAAAATGATTAGGCATCGATATTACTGTGGTATTGCAGTATCTGTGGTATTGCCCTTATGTTCTCCTCTGAGCTGCCTGGCCCTGCTATGCCCACCTCCAGCCTCTTCTTCCTCTCTCCTGGCAGAGAAATGTCAGCGCCGCCTGCATGGTCCAGCAGTCAGCAAAGGTAGGGACTGCAGGCAACCTCTGCTTGCTGGTGCTACTCCTTGCTCTCCCTGTGGAGCCACCAAGCACAGACCTTGGGGGAATGCTGCTGGAGAAGGGAGGCCTGCACCCCTTCTCCTGTGGGGACTTGGGGTGGGTCGCAGTACCTCTGCAGCATCCACAATGGTGTGAAGTCCCCCAAAGACAGACCTTGTCTCCAAAGATCAGATTAAACTGGAAGTGGGAGATAGAGGGAATATGAGCAGACTGAGAGACCTCTTATCACCCAGTCGTCTTCTGAATTTTTATTAATGTTTTTATACTTGTTGTACCTTGTTTGTTTCTTCTTTTTTTTCCTCACTGGTGTTATCTAAGGTTCAGGTGGTCTCTGTTAGATGGTTATGTTTGTGGTAATGCAGAGCCTGGGGTCTGAGATGCACTTGATTCCAGTGCTAGTAGGGGTGGTGGAAGCATGCCTTTACTGTGGCCATGCTGGCGGGACTTCTGGAAAGGCTCATTGTAGATAGGGCTTTGCCATGGAAAGACACTTCATGTGGCTACATGAAGGATAATCAATTTTGTAGGTCTTTCATGGTTGTTTGAGTTGTTGGTTCCTAATGTTTTGCCCCTCTGTAGTTTAGTTTAGTGATACTACATCACTTCGTATAGAATTCATGAAAAGCATGGGGTGTGTAAATGTTAAAATGTTGGCTGAGTATCGATTCATCAGTAAAAGGTTTTAAACTGTTTCCTTTAAATTCCGGGACCATGCATCTTTATTTAATAGTTGAGAGGGATGATGCTGATACTGATTTACCCAAGGGAATATATTTTCTGTTATATTCGTTCATGGCAAGTGTTTTCAAGCCAACAGAGGTATTTTAGGGAAGATAACGGTTCTCTGGTTGACGTTATCTGCTAAAATGACTCTTTACTTTCTTTCTCTGCAGGTACTACATTGGTCGCCAGATGTTTGTGGTGGTCTCCACCCCAGAGATGATCAAACAAATCTTAGTGACAAACTTCAGTGATTTCACCAACAGAACTGTGAGTAAATAGAAAGATTGTCTTTGTGGACAGAGGTGGTAGTACTGTTAATTTGAGCTCAGACCAAAAGTGACTGCAAGGGTGCTGGAAATAGAGAGGGGGGAGACAAAGCACAACATGGTTCAGTGAAACTTGAAACTGTATAAACTCTGTATATACCTTTCAGTCAAAGACTCCTCTTAACGAAACACACTGAGGATGAAAGAGAATGTCCTTAAAAGAGATATGATGCTGTTGTGAGTGAGGCACCAGGTGGATGCTGAAGAGAGAGGCTTTCAATATCCAGTTTTGCCACTAGCCTCCTGTAAAATCCTGGGAAAATAACTTCCTGGCTCTCTTCCTTCTTCTCAGTCTGTAATATGGGGATAGTGTTACTTGCTTTCTCCCACCCATGGTCTGTTTTGTGTTTTTAGACTTCCCAAGGCAGGAGCAGGCTGCCTGGGACAGGGACATGCCTCCTGCAGCTAACATATGTTGCTTTGTCATACTTGCCTCTCTGAAAATAACAAAGAATTAATTTCAGGTTAGCAAGGGCTTATACATATGCTGTTGGTTACTTATTTTACTTACCTATATACACATATATATTAAAAAGCTCCTTTTCAAGTACAGATTAGAACAAATAGTGAGGGAGGAATGGCCAGAGGGATAGTAAAGATTTCCAGCCATTTCTCAGCATTTTACAATAAAATACTGTCACTGTGACCGCCTGCTGCCTTAGTGCCATCCATTCGCTGCTTCCTTCTGGCCCCTTTGTGTGCTCAAACCTACTCAAATAAACCCACATGTATTCAGGAGGGTTGTTTGTGGCCTCAGGAAAAATTTCATCTCTGATCAGCTATCTGTCTCCTCTTCCCCTCCGATCCTCTCTGCAACCAGACAGTCTGTTTGCAAACTGCTTGTCTCCTTTGCTTGCTTCTTTTGGTACATGAGGTTCCTCTTGTGACTACCTGTATCTTATTTAATAACCACTTGTACCAGTTACCCTCCGTTCTGCCTGTTAACTCACATCTGGATGGAATAATCCCAGTGTGCAAGCTTCTTAGGCTGAAGTTGTGTGTGGCAAGGAACTTCTCCCCATTTTCTCTGTATTTGAAGGAATTTCCCACCCCTTCCCTTCTTCCACCCCCAAGCAGGAAACCTATTTCTTCCTGTCTATAACTTTACCATGCTTTTCTCCTGTATATTTGATAAGAATAGACTGTACCCACTATTCATAGCAGTAGCTGGTGCCCAAATAACACCTCCCTAAAATTAAAGAGCATTTCTTTGAGGGTACATTCAGATACTCATTTTGCTGTTAATTTTAGTCAGCCTTGTCATTTGAATATATCTGCATTGTCTCCATTCTTTATTGGTGAAATTTTTCTTTCTCTCAAGGCTTTTATAGTCAGAGGTTTATCTCTCTTTCTTGTGGTTGTACATCCATCTGTTATGGTCTGTAACATTTGTGTTCCTCTAAAATTCAGGTAGGTCAGGTCACTATAGCCAGTCTTTCTGGCTCTCTGCATTTTTTTTTTTTTGTTCATCGGGGATCTGTTAGGTATAGCTGTCTGTGTAGGTTCATATCTTGCCCTTATCACTTGTCTGTCCCCTGAACCATTTGTGACTTTTCTGCACAGCATCCTGCTTTATGGATGAGGAATTGAGGCACAGACCCAGTGACATCCCCCACCATTAACCAGAAAGCCTGTGGCAGACGAGAAAATTTAACTCCTAGCCATCTCTCTGATGAAATGAACAGTTTTCCCCTGTGCACTGTTGCTATTTCTGGCTTGTTTAATGCTCAGGAGTCTAATTCAGATGGATTTCCTTAATCCTATATGCTTTTATCTGCTTGTTCTATGGTCTTCTCACACAGCCAAAATCTTTGGGCATTGTTATTTCTTACTTTCCACTCTGTTCGCCCTGTTCCAGCCATTGCTTTTCACATACTGAAGATAAGCAGCCTTCTGTTTCTGGGTCCTTCCACATCTAACCTGGGGATTTTTGCCCTCTTGAATTTTCAGACTGGAAGCTACCTCTCCTCTTCATTCACAATCGGCTCTCTCAAGTGAAGTGTTCGTCTATCCTATGCACTAATGATTCTATATGAAAATAAATAATGCTGGGTGGTATGTAATGAAGGCCGGAGGAATTTATTCAGATATGACTTTGGTTGTATTTGAATAATGGTTGAAAGGTGAGAGGGAGAAAAGCACTATCCAAGTTAATAGTATTCTTTCTTATGTTGACTGAACAAATGTAGTTTTAAGACTTTTAATAGGGTTGCTTCTGTTTGTGTATTTTTAAATTACTCAAAGCAAGCTCTTCTACTTTGAGAGGGTTTCTATTTGCCAGTGAAGAGTTCAAAATGTAAAATAGTTCCCTCTACCTTATTTTACCCATTCCTTCCCCAAGTGGTCTATTGATGCATGCTTGCAGAATTCACTTCGGAGTCAGCACTGTTCACAAAATCAGACTAATATTTTTCAGTTAGACATGGCACACACTTATTTCAACCCAAAGCCTTTTTTAGCTTAAGAGTATCAGTCTTTAAGAGTGAGAAGGATGGGAAAGGGGGTGAGACCACTGGGTTTGAACAGGCCTTGGGAAAATCCACCATGCTTTGCTTTTCTTCCCTACCTCCTCAAATCATTTCTGTGCTGGTTTTGGCTGGGATAAAGTTAATTTTCTTCATAGTAGCTGGTATGGGGCTATGTTTTGGATTTGTGCTGAAAGCAGTGTTGATAACACAGGGATGTTTTAGTTATTGCTGGGCAGTGCTTTCACAGAGTCAAGGCCTTTTCTGCTTCTCACCCCACCCCACCAGCGAGGAGGCTGGGGGTGCACAGGAGTTGGGAAGGGACACAGCCAGGACAGCTGACCCCAACTGACCAGAGGGATATTCCACACTGCATGATGTCATGCTCAGCAATAAAATTAGGGCGAAGGTTGTCCAGGGGACTGGCTGGGCATTGGTCAATTGGTGGTGAGCAATTGTTTTCATCTGCATCACTTGTCTTTCTTGGGTTTTATTTCTCTGTCTTTTGTTATTTTCCTTTTCATCACAATTTTTTTTTTTTAAACTGTTAAACTGTTCTTATCTCAACCCATGAGTTTTCTCACTTTAACCCTTCTAATTCTCTTCCCTCCGTCCTGCAGGAGGAAGTGAGCAAGCAGCCGTGTGGTATTTAATTGCCAGCTGGGGTTAAACCACAGCAATTTCCAAAATCAAGATCTCATCACCAGAGGTGAAATATGAGTTACCTAACCTGGAATGCCATAGAGAGATTACTGAGCACAACCTGTAGCAGTTGTAGCAATCCTATGTTAACAAAGTTTCACTAAGTTGCAGGCTGTGCAGGACTAATTCTAAAAGTTAAGTGTATTAAGAGGTAGAAAAACTTTCTTTGCTGTTCTTTCAATTAATCTTAAACACCTATATATTTAGAGTATGAGACAATGGGAAATAGAACTTATGAAGGGTTGCAAACAGTGGATGAAGTACTTGACAGAGAGAAGTGGATATGATGGTGATTAAGTGAACTCTGAGCTTTTATTAAAGCTACCTTTAATGTGATGTCATGCCTTTGAGTGCTCATAAAAAGAATAACCTTAATCTGTGATTGTGCATTTGCTGGCTGCTTCCTAGGAAGTCATCAGAGAACCTTTATAGAATCAGGGTGGTTTTAATCTGCTGAGAGGACTATTTTGGAAGCATCTTGTTTCTTGTCTCTACATCTTGAGATGCCTGAACTGTGAGGTTCTCTCACATTGAACCTATCGGCTCACTTGTTATATGGACAAAGCAGATTTTGCATGTGAACAGAAGTCAGACTCCTGTTCATTTTATGCCATTATGTTTCCCTTTAGTGTTACACATTTCACATCTTTACTATGAGTAACTTTTGAATATTGCTGTGAAAAGCCTTTTAGGCTCCCTTGCCCTTCTCTGTTGCTTCCGAGTTATTTATTAGTAATTCTTGCAACAGAAGTGTACGGTGACTGCAGATCAAACTGCATTAAGGTTCAGTTCCTTTTAGAAAAAGCAACCAAGTCTATCACACAGGGTGTTATTCCCCTATAGGCATGGGGTATATTTATTGTTAACTGTATAATCACAAGAAGGCAATAATGATATTCTGCTTTCCCACTTAATTTTAACTTGATTAAGGTGAGCATTGTAGCCATTTAAAAACAAAAATGTCTACTGTAATTACCTTCATACTTGAAGCATATGAAGCCTTTTTCCTATGTTTTTAAATATAGCTGAAGAAAAGATGAAAATTAGCTTATAGACCTTCTGCCAAAAAATATGGAATTGATTTTAATTTAGGTTAACCATGGAAACCTCAGCCAGCATTCTAGGCAGGGCTGTGCTACAGTAAATCATACCTTTTTCTCACAACTATAGTAAGACATCTCTTGAAGTTTTCTTTTAAGAGCACTAAGACCATTTTTAGCTGCATTACTGTGTTGTGAGTGAGATGGGTTTATGATGTTTGTTGCATTCTGCCGGGTGGGATAATGATACATAATCTGCTTTCAGATTGTTTTTAATTTCTGCATTGAAAATTTGTTTTTCAATTAGTACTTGAGAATCATTAAAGTTTACTTTTAGAAATGTAGGAGCAGAATGTTAAGATGGAGCAATGTGAAGAGAGCTATTACCTGGTATGTAATTTAAATGATTCAGAAGTAGGCCAAAGTATTTGCTAAAAATGTGAATCAGTGAGCCCAAAGGCAAAGGTAAAAGTACTGGCTAATCAAGGTTTGTCAGTTTGCTGGAGTCAGTGCTCTGCCAGGATCCATGTGGCTATCACAAGCAGAAACTAGTAGTTGATTCAGACCAAATACTTAAATCTGCATGCCAACCAGTTGAAGGGAGGTGACATTTTAAAATACAAAAATCTACACTAATTCCAGTAGCTGTAAGAAAACATTGCTGTTTTCTCATCAGGAGCTTTGCTGCTACAGTGGAAAAATTAACAATGGACTAACAAATAATAATAATGAAGTGGTAAAAGTGAGGAAAAAAAAGTATCATGGAAGTTGATATAGCATGGCTGTACAAATTCCTTGTATCCTTCTTGAAGGAAAAGACAGTTGTCCGAGCTGCTTTTCTTTTTGCTTCTGTCTGTTCTTCCCTTTCCCCTCTTCCTAGTCCATCTGTATGGAACATAATTATTCTTTTCACATGTAGAATTTGCCTGTTATGCTAAGCTATTTGCCTTATCTTTATTTTGCTAAATCTGTAAAGCTTCATGCTTACCTGTGGCATTAAACAAATAAAATACAGCCACCAAATAGGAAGGACCCCATTTTCTGCATCTTGGTTAACTGTGGTCCAGGATGGCTGCCGAACCCCTGCGTCAACTGTTCTTTCTGTTCTCTTATTAGAGGACACAGTACTGGAAAGAAAAGTGTCTGTGTATATTGCTTATCAAAAGATGTATCCTAATTTGATACAAGATGCCTTCCAGCGGTTCCTTGCAACCTGTAATTCTGTGAATTTTGGGTCAGGCCCTCAGCCAGCATAAACCAGCGTACTTACATTAACTTCAGGTGACCCTACACCAAGTGATAGTGATGATGGATCTCCAGAGCAGGGCTGGGATGCACAACTGGCTTCAAACAGCAAAGTGTGGTGCCTCAGGAACTGACTCTGTGTGTGTGTGTGTTCTTGACCCTTTGCAAGTAAAGGGTCACTTGTGTGTATTGCGCGGGATCTTGTTGCCTTCTGCCTTCATATTTTAGAGTACTGGCATTGCCCCACTGTTGTGCTGTCATTCACTTTGACGGTGTATCCAAACCTGTGGTCTGATCCCGTTTATGAGCTGGGCTGTTTCTTCAACCCTGCTCTCACAAATCCAGGTTTTGTTTTTAAAAAATCAACCCACTAATATTGATTTGGAGACATGTCATATTGAAATAGTTAAGGAGTGAAGAGTTATGTACTGTTGCCAAAAGACGCATATACATGCTGTCATGACCCTGTACGCTTGGTTGTTTGGTTGAGAAATGTTTATTTTCTTCAAATTAAACATCCTAGGATTATTTCTGGTTGTGTCAATGCCATCATCATCTTCCTTTCATGTGAATTTCTTTGTTTCCAAATTGTTGTGAAGTGCGGTGAACTCGGTTTGTAAGCAGATGATGAGTGTGCTTTGTTGGAGCCTCACCTTTGCATGGGTGTGTGGTTTGAAGCACTAGTGACACACAATATGACAGTGAGTAAGTCAATATTTTTAAAATGATTCAAAAAAATGGTGAAATATATATAATGAGAGCTTCATTTTTTCCACCTTTTAAAATGACTATTCATTGGGATGGTTTAGTACACAAGCGATGTTCGAGTGTGGGCTAATGATTTGATTGTGATATTTAGTTTTAAAAACAAGATGGTTTTTGTGGCAGCAGAGGGAAGGCCTGTCCTTTAAGTTTATTCATTGCTTCAGTTTCTTTATATATATTTATTTGTTTTTCCATTCCTTCATCTTGTTTCTTCTGGTTTTTTTGTTAGGCTTACATAGGAGATGGAAGGTGACCAGCGTAATACTTCTAGACACAATGTCTCAGAATTAGCTGTTACACCTGCATGTGTGCATATTTGTATATATTTATGGATGCATACAGATGCACACATATTTCATTTGGGGTCTTTTTGTGATTTTAGGAGATGCCGAATGTCTAGTCCTCACATAGAGCCTTGCAGATATCAATTGTGCTGTATCTTATTAAGGAAACTTCACAAAATGTGCCTCTTTGTACAGGCCATGGTACATTTCAGTTCCTGATGCAGCAAAGCCATCACACCTGATGGCAGGCCATGCCTTGAACATCCAGTTCTCTATGATACAGAGCTGCAATGTTCTCTCCTCCTCCCTCCCTCCCTTTGTAGGACAAATTCAAGCAAGTATTGATCCTGCCACATGTACAATAAGATTCAGTCTCATTGAGTTGAGAATATTCAGTGCTTCCAAAAATCATTCTGTGCCTTACAAAGATAAGTGAAAAGGTGTCCCAGCAGTGAATTTATTAAGATTTACTTTTTAGCCTAGCAGTTTTCTACAGCTGCTAGATCATAGTTTGTTTGAAATCTTGGCTGGTACAGTATCACTATAGAAAGGGAATTATGCTAGCAGGGAATGCGTTTGGCTGTATAGCACTTAAATGTTTAATTTGTTTGCATATTTGTGGGTGCTGTTGTGCAGTCATGTGAGCCTAGATCATGCCTGAGAGATTTTTCCAGTGCCAGTCCCTGCCAGGGAGCTGAGCAAGGACTCTCACCCTTGTTTTGACCTGATGGTTCTCAGTGGGCTCTTCTGGAGCAGGAGCTTCTAGGCTCAACAACCATAATGATGTAGCTGTTTTCTTTCCCCAATGTGCCTCCATGGCTGTCTTCTAGACATACTAGGATACCTCTCTAGCTTGGTCAATATAACTATTTTGCCACCTTCTTTACCTGGGAAAATAGCTTTTAATTCTGGATTTCTTTTTTCTGCCCTCTTTTTGCTTTCAGAGCTTGCTGGTTAATTTTTCTGAGCAATTAAACCCAGTTTTGTTTAAATGTTTCAAAGTAGCAGTGCATATGATTCAAATAGACAGTTTAAAATTAAAATAATAAATATTGAGAGGGTCATTTCTTTCAGACTGTGTGTGTCTTTTTACACATGCACAACAAATTGCCCTTTATTCCCCATATGCTGCAGCTAATAGCACAAGACTAATGTTGTCAAATGATCACTGCTATTGACTGTGAAATTAATCAGACTTTGGCTTCAGTTAGCCTTAAAGAAAGACTTGACATATTAGTAGACTGTGTTCTGGGAACCACTTGATCTTCTGAATCCTAGTGAGATAAAGTCTGGTTTTATGATTAGGGCTCTAGGTTGGGATTTAGTAGCTCTGAGCTCAGTTTTTGGCTTTGCTACAGAATTACTGTGTTCACAAGGGCAAATAATTTAGGAAGTGCTTTGTCACCTTAACAAATGTAAAAGTGTATGTTGGGAATTTCCAGATGAACATTATCATTAGTGAATATTAATGCTTCAGAACTGGTGGCAAAGGGTTGGGATTTGGTTTATCTGTTAATTCAAATGGTTGTGGTGGGAGGTTTTTTTATTTGTTCTTAAAAGAAGCTTCAGAAATGTAGAAGAAAAAGTTGTATTGAAAAGCTCTTTCTTTTTTTCTTTTTAAGTCACGTTCTATTTTGAAGTATTTAAAAAAAAAAACCCAAACCCTAAAGTAGTAAAGTTAGTATTAACAGATTTAATTCAATGTATTTTGAGGATTGTCTTCTCTTAAGTTTGTAATTTTTATTTATAATTCTAGGTCAGAACAGGAAACCAAGGGAACTCTCTGTCCTACAAGGTTGTAATACTCATTTGTACCTACCTTGAGCACCTAGCACATGCCTCTGTTGACTACTATTCCTAAAAAGATGTTAGCATTTACTTACTTCTGTGCACATTCTTATGTCTCATTTAATTCAGTGGGCCATGAGTGTGTATTTACCTAAGTACATTTATTAGTAGTCTGTGCACAATCCGAATGTTCCCTTAAATAGGAACTTTTATTTTTCTGTGCCTCGCATGGTCTCTTCTCACACATTTAAGTATTTGATAAAGATGAGTTTCTAAAAGTTTAGAAAGATATCAGTAACAACAATTTGGAATGCCATAGAACAGCTTACAAGCAAGCAATCTAAAACTGCTGACTGTAGTCAAGTCCAATTAGTTTAAGGATGGTCTGGTTGACTGACTTGGAAAGACCTTCTGTTAAAGAGGAGAGAGAACCCCTAACAGACCATTTTATTTCCTTTGAGCAGTTACTTAGGTGGTTTGGTGTTTGAGGAAGGTTTGCTGGAGGGAGCTCTCTTGCAAGAGGTCAGCATATCCCCAGCAGTAGTGGTCAGACCATAATTGGGCTTGGAGAAAGCCACTCTTCTTGTGAAGCTGCTATTTTAACTGGCTATTATATTGTCGTCCAGGTAGGTCATGTGAATTTGTTTGCTTAAGATTTATGAATCTCTAATTAAGTAAGCAAACACTGCTATTTGTCACATTTCCAGGTAAGATAACAAATAAAACCAGTTAATCCCTCCTCCATGAAGGACTAGCAGTGATGGCAGAAACAGATGGGTAATACACAGATGTGATACAAGAATAAAAATTTTCCACTTTTTCTTGTTTCCAGACATGGGTTGTCTGCTTTCAGATGCTATGGGCCATAAACCTTGGCAATATAAAAGCGATGCAATTGACTGTAAGGAGGCTAGAAGGCTTAAAAACAAGTTTCCTCTTCCCTTGCCCCTCGTCAAAACATGATGAATCAGTAGGTTGAGACAGTGGCTGATTTTGAGGTGCACAGTCATCTTATCTTTTACAGGCTTTATTATGAAGTGAGTTATTTTTCAGCATGGGTCTAAGTATTTGAATCTATCCCTGAGTCTTTCTCTGGTTTATTAATGGGCTGCAGTGCTGCCATCACCATGGTATCCTGCTACCTCTTCCCCTGTGAAGACTGCAAAACCGCATGTTGGTGAAATTTACATTTTTAATTCTCCACGCCTATACGTATAAAACAGTTTGCAAACCCATGAAGGAACACAAACACGAGAACAATCTGGTATTGAGAAATGGCTAGGGTTGTTGTATTGTTTTGTTTGTTTTGAATGCTCTTTCTTTTTGCTGTTATACTGCAGCCATCAGTGGTTCAATACCTGCTCCTAGGTAGACACCAGAACACCAGATGGATTACGTACTTTACAGTACTAATGACAGTGGCTGATAATGTGTGCAAATCTCCCTTTCACTGATTGTTCAAGGCAGTTAAGAAGTACTGAATACAGCTGTACGTAATTACGCTTCTTTTGAAACTGAACCAGCCTGTGAAATTTCTGTTCCTGGAAAATGGTCAAAATTAGTCAATAACAAAACCAAAACAAACAAACAACAAAAACCCAAACCCTTTGCACGTACTTAGTTAATGGTATATTGTGACATTCTGTTTCTTAGAAGCAAGACTTCCCTGCCAACTCTATTGAGACTTAAAGGGGGGAAAAAGAATGCTGCATAATGAAAGTACAAAAAGGTGGGTTTGCTGCAGGTGTAGGAAGATGCTGATTTGACAATACTCTGTGTGTATGCACTTGTTTGTGTCAGAAAGAGTTTGGGTAGGACTAAGTAGGTATGAGTCTTAGTGCGTTGAAGGTATGTGAAAGGACGTTCCCTCTTTCTGCCTACTCCCTGTTTCCTTCACAAGTTTCTTTGAGTTTGTTCAGCTTTTGAAACTATATTTTTTGTTTGTTTCTCCTCACCCTTTTTTTTCCCTTTCATCTATCATTCTGCAAAATTTCCTTTTCTAAATGACTGAAGAAAACAAGATCAGAGTTATATTAGGTTTTGCCTTCCCTTCCCCCAGTTGTTCTCCTGTTGAAACTTGCCAATCACTTTTACAGCATACATTGGGCTTTTCTGCAGCACAGGAGATATCATTAAGGCTTTAAACCCACTAATGAGGGAAATGTGCGCTGCTTGAAGGCTCCTGCAATATTAACTACATCCAATTATGTTAGGTAAACGTATGAGTATAGTCAAAACAGGATGAAAGCATATCTTTCTATTCAGGCCAAAAGCAGTCTTCTGAGCCAATCTTTCATCAAACTTACATTGGCTATTTATTTACTGGTTTTGCAGCATGCTTTTTTTTTTTTTTTAATACTGCAATGCTGAAGACAACTACCACTTACAGACAGGAAAGAACTATCTATTCCCAGGGCTCTGTTCCTTATTTAAAGAGCACATTTTATTGCTGATTAAAATATGTGAAATCTTAAGGTTGATAAATATTTTTTCATGTTTAAATACAGTATTGCTTCTTTATCTAATCCTGTCCTTAGCTGGCTGTTTTCTGAGTAGGTATGATACATGTGGAGTGGAGATGCAGTTTGTGCTGGTCTTTGCTGGTGCTGACCTTTGATTTCTGTTGATTTGTGGATTTTTTTAAAGGGAACTTCAACTTATCCTACTTCTTTGGGCATATGCAGTGGGGATATTTTTTCTGAAGGTTAGTCAGTCTAATAGCAGAGGTTTTCAACAGTCCCTCATTTCTGACTGCTGAAACTGTTATTTGGCAGTAGCAGGTTGGTGGTTTTGTTTAAAGCTTTCTCCCTTTTCCCCTATTCTTGACATATAGTAGAGCATCATGTCATTTGATTTCTGCCTTTCCCAGTCTGCTTTTGTTAGGAGAAGAGTAATTAGTTTGTCACTTGTTCCAGAATTGATATAGGCTCAGATCACTACATTCAAGTTGGCCTTTTTACTTACTTGACCAATCGGAGTTCAGATCCAGTACTTTGCTTTGTTTTCATGTCTTTATTCACATTTGCAGGTAACTCACCTGCTCATGAACAAAAAGTCATTTTGAAGCATCTGATGATAGAGGAACCCCTTCAGTTCTATTCAAGTAATGTTTTGCAGGACAGAAAAGTGATTTACATCTACCTATCCAGAAGCCTTAGAATTTCAGCACTGAGCATTGGAGCAGATGTGACATGGCAATATAAGCTAGTTTGAATGGTTGTCACGTATCTTGCCTAAGATCTGTGTAGCATAGCTGAGCATCCTTTTTCAAAGGTGGCCAGCAGCAGAAGTCAAAAGACTAGCGTAATAGCAAGACAGACAGTGACAGTAATCTTCCTTCTGGCTTAGCTACCCAGCCTCCAGCAGCAAGTGCTGTGGTGACTTCCAGTGTGAGAGGTTGCATCTGGGCATCATTTCTCCCAAAGGTTCTGTTGGCTACAAATCACTTTCTCTCCACCACTTTTGAATCCCTTCTGTTAACTATTATGCAAACAGGTGACTTTTTTTCATGGATGGGCTTTTTGTTTCAAATGTGATAGCAGTTATATTTGGGGACTTGTATGTGTGCAAGTGAAGTTCATTCTTCTTCAGTGAGAGTCAATGTGAGACACATTGTTATGCTACTTCTTGCAAGTTTCTGCTCTTCATTTTAAGTCTTTTAAAAGTAGTATTGTTATCTCAAAAATAGTGGGAATAGTTCTATCTTCAGTCATTCATTCAGATAGCTTAATCTATTTCCCTGCCTTTATGTTTATATTTGCACTTAAACATACAATTTTTTTTTTCCTTTCTATATAAAATGGTAACCTTATCTAGCACAATGCTAACAACCTTTTGTTAAGATGTCTTAGCTGGACTTCCCATTCCCACAGCAAGGCCTACAAAATGGATCATGTGAACATTACTCATCTAATTCATCTCAGAAGCTAATCCATCTTAGTTTATGTATCAATGGACTTTCTCAAAACGATGCAGGCTGACTTTGCCTTGAAGCAGATGATGAGTGCTCACCCAGGCCACCAGCTCCATTTCAGTGGTGATCATCTCCAATAGATGGAGGGAGGCAAACAGCTGATGGGGTAGTAGCATCTTAAATTGATGCAGGTATTTTTGTAGTGGTTCTCTGACGGGAATCTGGAAAGTCTTCTTCTGATCTTTACAAAATTACTTTGCAATTAACTCCAGTAGATTTTTTTCTAAGCAAAGATTTTTGCCATCCTGTTTTTTCGCTTGTGATCGTACACTATGTAATCTTCATTCTGCAAGAGTAAAACCTCCATGGGAAAGGATGTTTAGCGATGATATGGTCCTTATCACTGACAGTGTGTTACAGCTATAAATCTTATGGATCATAAGTAAAAAATGAGTCAGCAGGTCTTATTTTAGTTTCTAGTGAGAATTCATCTTTGTTTATATAGCAACCACATATCTTGGCACCATTTGTTGTAAACAGTTGACAGCAAATAGTTGGCTGGTCTGAGCCTTAGGAAGGGAACCTGCTGCATTGTGTTATGCAGGTGCTGGGGAAGCACTGCTCTGTGCACACAGTGCCCCTCACCATGACCAAGGGAAGTTGCAGAGCACTTGCTGGTGCTGCTGACTGTTTGTCAGCGTTAAATTCAATACACTTAAAAAGGAAAGCGGAGAAGGGGTTTAAAATTTAATCTGGCTTGCTCCCAGCTCTCCAGTGTAACCAGTGTTCCCTACTTTGATCACACCTGGCTACTGCTCATTTTCATGTCAATTCACCTGATTCTGAAGGCTCAGTGATGGCTAGAGAAGGCTCCATTTATCCCCACAGACACATATGAAGCAATAGATACGTACTGGGATCAGGAAACAGCTATCCTGCAGCAAAAGAAAAGGATTGTTGATCATTGTTAATTATTTACTCCTGCCAATCTCCTCTCACTGGTGTTAAGCAATAGAAACAAAAGTAACTACGTTCTTTACTGAAATAATGCCCCATTCTTCTTTTCTTTTTGTGCTTGCTTTTGCAGAAAAGGGTTTGGGGAAATAAATAGTAAAAACAAAAACTATCTTGCACTGTTCTCCTCTGCTAGATTAATTATAAGTTGAAGACACACAAGATATCTTTTTTCCCTCTTTTCAAGGCAATTGCAAAGGACACTTTCCCTATTTCCTTTTCCATTTTCAGTATGCGCATTTAGATGAAGCTAAAACCTCACTCTTGCACTTTTTATGCAGCTTTCCTAAAATAATTCTGAATATTTTAACAATGGCTCAGAAACATTCCAGTTTAACCAGTCTTTGACCTTCAGTCATGTGTTTATGTTGTCAGGACTATACTGGTATTTCATCAGTTCCAAAGAAGCTGTATTGTAACAGAGGCAATGGTGATAGCTATAATTAAAGCTGCCCAATGTATTCCATTGCAATGTTTACCTTTCAGTAGATTATCAAACTTTAACTGCTTCAGTTAATATTTTCCATTTAGAATTTTTCAGTCAAAATTTGGAGAAGCTGCCTAGGGAAAAGATAGGTTTATTTATCCACTCTGGGGAAAAACAAACCCAGAGTCTTTTTATTTGGCTTTGTTCCCTCTAGTGTAAGGGCTGGGTATAAAAACCGCTTTGAAAATCAGACCAAACTGCTTAAGTTCATAAGCCCCTGAAGAATCTCAGTAAACACAGACTCAACAAAAATTATTAAAGAACAAGGAAACTTGCTAGTATCGCTCTCTGGTGACAGGGCTCTACAGATCACTAACTTCTACAAGTTGTCATTTCAGCTTCATGTCTAAAGGCTGGGAATCCTGAGTTTGTGACTGATTCATTTCACATGAAAGATTTTTTTTCTCATATGTAGTATTAAAGCCTTTCAGGACATAATTTTCTTTATAAATGTCATATTTGCAAATCCAATAGAGATCCTATGGGGAAAAAATAGTATAGGATAACATAACTAAGGAATTGGACCCATTTTTGCATATGCTTTAGGATACAAAGACTGCAGAGTCTAAGAGTTTCACTTTTTGATGCAATACACTCCTCTCTTAATTTTTTCCTAATATAATTGTAATTGACTGCGGTAGGAATAGCTGGCATGCTATATTGCAAACATCAAGAATTAAAAAAAAAAAAATACATACCTTACACGGACCTTAATGTTTTCTGAGATTTGATTAGGAAATGTGTGGAAGATGGAAGTTTCATGTTGTGACTGATTATGAAGGGTCAAAAGCTGAAATAAAAATAAGAAGTTACTTAGAATATTTTGTTTCACTTTCAGCTTCTAATGTAAAGTTAAAGTTGTTTTAATTTGCAAAGTAAAGTTATCTTGTTCCAAAACATATATAGCAAGATATTTTGTTGGAACTTTTCTCCATTTTTTTCTTCCCAAAAGCCAGGAAAAGCAAATTGATTTTGCAGTATTTCAGGTTTCTCTCAACAACGTGGCTTTATTTAAGTGTCTCTAACCAGCTCTGGTTTTATTTTGTTGAAAGCTTGATTTGAGGTTTTAGAGGGAATTCCCGTTCCCTAACTGGCATTTCACCATGTCGGATTAGACATTCTATGGATGCCCTGGCTGCTGGGTGGCGCAGCCCTGATTTTTCCCTCCTCAGTGGTCAAGGGGGGCAGCTCTCACTTCCTCCCTTCTTTCAGCTGTTCCCTTGATGCTTGTGGTAGCTTTTATATTATATTGGCAATGCACAGTCAGTTTTGGCTGTAAGAACTTAGGCAGATCCCAGGGTTAAGATTTATTCTAAGTAAAAGTTTTAGCAGGGTTTTAGACATGTTCTAGAGGGTTGTTTTTTCAGTTTCAAGATCCCTTTTGTTTATCAGGCTGTTGGATGCTGGGGACATCTCCAAATGTGGGAGAAGCAGTTGCGCAGATGCGAAATGAGTTCTTGTGGCATGGGAGTGCATGCTGTGCTGGCCAGAACCAATAGCTGGAAACTACAACCCCTTCCTTTCCCCCTCTTCTACCCATCATTAAAGCTGGGCTTGGAAGTGCAGATACCAGTAACTTGCGAAAATGCTAGGTGCACGCAATCAAGTGTGATCTCCACGTGGAGTATGAGTGCAGCCTGGCAATTTCAACTATATGTGGTCTTCTAGAGAGTGAGGCCTCTTTTCTCCTTCATGTGGGAGGTCCCAGCAGGCAGGACTATGGCAACTTCCCCTCGAGTTCCCCGTTGCCTTTCCGTTGCGCTTGGCTGTGGTGGGGGTAAGGCTCAGTGAAAGGTTGCAGGTGTTTCATTCTCACAGCTGGCACATGCTCCTTCCCTGGGCACTTGTTAAAAGAGGATCTAAATCCCAAATACCACTCTGTCCTAGTGTGCATTTGCTGAGCTTCCAGCTTGTCTATGACTGAATTGCTGTAGCACTGGCTTTTTGGGCAATATAAGCGGAGGAGAATTCAGAACCTGACCCATCCCTCTAGTTTCATGTCACAGTGACAGCACCGCAAGACTGAAGCAATGGGGTGGTGGAACAGGCCCTTGAAATGCTACGTTGCCTGAAGGAGGCTTGTTTTACAAGAAAGGGATTGGTGAGCTGGGCATGGACTCCAGTCTCTGGGGTTTGTTTTTTGTTGGTTTTTTTTTTTTTTTTAATTTTGTCTTATCCTAGAATTCTTAAGATGACAAGTTATGGTGATGTGCTTTACGCTTTGTAGTCAGCACTGCTTGCTATTACAAGCTTAATATGTTTGAGAATGCAAAAGTAGCTGCTACTGTTAATTTATTTTGAACAAGGTACTTGCTGATACTCAGAGGAGCGTTTTAGCTGCTCTCCTTGAAGAAATCACGTAAGAGCGATGTGAGGAACAGTCTGGTTACAAGTTGTTTGGGAAGTAAGGCTGTTTTACTGAAATTGTGAGCTCCAGGGAACTCACGATAAGTCCTGTAATATTATCTGTACACAATGGGACTTTATTAATGTTGAAATCTATCTTATGATAAACACTTAATTCTTGACATGCTCAAATTAATTTGTGAGAGTCAAATGAACAAATTCTATTTCATATAAACATTATAAGCAAATTTTGACATGCTTTGATAAATTAGGATTTATTTTTTTACTTGATTGAAACCAGACAAATAACCACAAATATGAAATCTTGGAAGATAAAATCCTGAAAGTGTGCTATGCAACTCCTCACAAAGTTTTATAGCCTAGCTCTTCTTGAGGGACAAATAAATGAGAAACGAAAGCAGCTACTACTATCAGGAAAATGCATTAGTATTTTGACAGATAGATGTGTAGATCTTAATACATGAAGTTTGTTTTTTTCCCTGATGTGTAAATATACACTTAATGTAATTAAAACCAATTGTGAATAGCAGGCAGGGAATTCAAATACTGCAGTTAAGCGGATATTGCAAAAGTGATTTGCTGACAGCTTGTCGTGCTGCCATTATAGCTGACCTGGAGTTCTCTTTCTGAATGACTTTTCAAAGGAAAACTAACATAAAAAGAGACATATTTAGAAGAGACATATTTAGCCAGGGAGTGCTCTGACTAGCAGCAGATGCTTAGGGAAAGAGCAGAAGAACAGGGCAAGTGCAGAGTGGTGTTTCCTACAGAATAGCCCCCTAACATCTGACTGTTCATGGCTGACTTCCTGAAATGGAGGTTGCATCCATGTTTTTAATTTTTAATAGGCCTTTTCTTCCAGTGGTTTGATTTAAGTAGCATCTTGAACCCATTTGTATTTTTGAAAACCATGAGAAATCTTCACAAGCAAACTTTTATTTGCTTTGTTTGATGCTGTTTTCAAATTTTCATTTTGGCTCTGGGAGGGGTGGGGAAAGGTGAAATACTTTTTTTTTTTTTTTCCTTGAGTTGTTTCATAGGTATTGGAGATTACTAGTCTGGAATACTGATTCCAAATGTTCTGTTTGAAATTAGATAAATGAGAGTTTGAAGTATATTTTGTATATCAGGATGTTGTCACGCATGAAATGGGATATTAGGCAACAACTTTAAGGTGCTACATGGGAATTTGGAAGACTGACAGAAACCCTTTGAAAAGACTCTCAGCTTTTGATCATAGTTTACTACTTACTCACTTGTTTACTTTTAGCGTTTCTCAGTGCTTTCAGATTTTAAGCTAGATTGGCCTGTTTATAATTTTATTTCTGTATTACAACATCTGAGTGAAAGAGGTCAAACCAAAATTGTGAATAAAACATGAAATACGTGAAAAAGTTATGTTTTTATATATACTTTGCTCTGATACAAGTAGTATTTTTAAACTCAGCCATTAGTAAGGCTCTCCTTCACCTGGCTAGCTTGCCTCTGGTAATCAGAAAGTCCTAAGCATTTAACCCCCATTTGATGAGCTTAATTTGAAAATACAGATTAGAAACTCTTGCTCAGCCAAACCTAGTGCTTGGAAGTGCCTTGAATCCCTTGGAGCTGCTGATTTCAACACTGAAGTTTCTCACGCACCTGCAGTTCTTGTTCTAAGCATGATCAGAAGCACTTTACTGAAGTGCTTAGCAGTTTTGACACCTATTCTTGTATCCAACCTAGGAGACCTATGATTATGATGTTTCCAGAGGAGATGAGCCTCACAGGTACCTTTGAAACTGGTGGTTCAAGATCTGAAGAAAATGTAGCAGCAACAAATGTGTTCCTCCGAGTCACAAAAGAAGGTGGTGGAACTGAGTCTGTTCAGTACAGTCCCCAGAGACAAGGCTAGCTGCCCAGAGTGGAAGAGGAAGGCTTTAATGCATTTTTCTGCTGGAAATCATTCCAAGGTGCTCACCTCTCTGGAAAGTACCTTACCTAGCAACCTATAGGTGATTCTTGGGGAAGATGCACTTGCAGACTTATGTGTTGAAGCTATTCCACATTCTGTGTGGCCCTTGGCATTCATGGTAGAGAAGTTAGTGAATCTCTGCAACCTAATAGGGCAGTCATCTTGGACCAGTGAGGCCAAGATTTTAGATACTACTACAAAATACTGCTGATCATGGAGGCCAAGGTTACAGGTACTACTGCAAAATATTACTCTTATATCTTTATCTAATTATAGTTCTATATAAACAGACCTTGGAGAGAAACTAAAGCCCTTTCCGCAAGGGGAATGAATGCTTTAAGTCCAGTCTCAGTTAACTATTCCCTGGAGAAGACAGGAGGGTTTAGGACTGTCCATCCCTGCACCTTCCTCTAGCCTGTACTCCTATACTCCTACTATGATAGTTCTTTCCTTCTTCATGATTCTTATTTCCTTACTTTTTTCCCGATCCTTATCCACAGGCAGGAATTACAACTTTTTTCCCCCGTGTGCTAGTTCTGTTCCCTCAGTGACAGCATGAAAGGGATTTACCATCTTGACTTTCTTCACTTTTCAGTTGAAAGAAAGGGAGGAAACCCCTGATCACAGCTGTAGTGGCCTCTCTTCTGGAGCACATTGTGTTATGAAGTCCGTGAGAAGGGAGGTGGTGAGGCCCTAAGGAAATGTGAGACTCTTCCTGCACTGCTGAGAGGGCAGCTTGGAAAATTCTGTGCTCAGCTTTGGTGAATCCTCTTCCGAGGTATCTAACTGCGTACCCAAGGCATTTGTGTCGGGATTATGACAGGGGTCAGCAGCCTAGAGGACAGGCAGTGGGAGGCTGGGTAGTACTTATGATCTTTCTTTGTATTTCAGAATCTCCAAGCATGCTGCCAAGATGTCCCTGAATGAGCAGATTATGAAATACAATGTTCCTATGTAACAGAAAGATCTAGCCTAAGTTCTTAAGGACATTGCCTGCCATTCCTATGTACGCCAGTGATTGAAAGTATGGGAATATATGTATAGCAGAAGTTATTGGGGAATATTTTTCTCTAAATTCTCCTTACAATTTGTAAAAGGAACATTCTGGTCCTGAGCCTTTTCTCTAGGAAAAGTGCATAAACAGAGAGGCTTTTAATAGTCTTATGACTTTATCCAACATTAAAAAGTTTAGTTATATCAGCTGGAAAGTAGATTTAAACATCGTGTTTAAAAATTGCTTCTCGGCACAGCAGAAACTGTGTATAGAGCACAGGTTTTCTAGTACAACCTGAATTCGTTTATAATACCAAAAGTCCTAACCAATTAACAGTAAATACTTTTTTTCTTTGATTTGATTGTTTTGACCCCAAATAGGGAAACTGACTACCATATGCAAACTGATGAAGGTGTGGACTTAATTTTCATCTTGCTTACACCAACAAATGGAATGGTGTGTGACTTGTCTCAGTCTGGGTCAGACTGCAGGAGGCCATATGTGTTTATTTTAGCATTTATGGATGGTTATATTTACCTCATTGCAATGACTCGCTTTGGTTTCTATTGACAAAACCATGACTGAAGAGAATGTTTGTGAAGACAAGAACAGATGTTTCCAGGCTGCTTGCCACAGAGAGGAAAATAAAACAGTATTTACTTGTAAGCTGGTGTTGGTTGTGCCATTTTCCAGTGAGTAATGGTGAACAGTAGCCATTAGTCAGTTGTTGAAGATCCTGACTTGACAACAAAAGAACGGGCTTGGAGATGCCTTTTTGTATAGTCTGATCTATAGAGTAGAGTGGAAGACAATTGCTGTAATCAATTCTACCTTGTAACACTCTTTTGAAGTATCTTAATGACCAAGGAGAGCCTAAAAGCTTAATGAAATAGATAATGCATGGATATTTTCTCCCCTCTTCTGAAAGCACGTTGGTTTCGAATTAAGCTAAAAACTTTTACTAGACGCTTTTATGAAATTGCAAAGCAACATAAGCTTTTTGGAGCTAGTTTGGTGTTTTTATTTTTCCCTCTGCAACCATAAGAATACCTCCTAAATCATAGATACTAAAATCAAACCTGTTTTAAATGGATTTTTATAGAGGAGAAAAAATTGTGATAGACTATCAGCAGGGTTAATGATGACCTGGGAGGGTTTTGGGGAAAGTGTTTGTGAAGAAATATCTGTGCGCATACTTTTAATGGGCAAGGAAGGAGTGACTTCATTCACCTGGGAGCAGCAGTGTGGGGTGTGCGGCATCTGAGGATTTGGAAATGGAGTTTTGGAAAGGCAAATGAAGAGTGAGCCTACTCTGGGAGAGACAACACCTGTATGTAGCAATTGCCTGTGCTGTTAGATGGGTCGGAGGCCCCTCACAGGCAGAGCCAAGGGATGGGAGGGACCTAGTGGTCTCCCACACCTGGACACAGCGCTCACTGGGCAGTGCCAGCCCTTTGCCCTCTTTGAAGGCTGTGATCTTTGGGTAAGAAGTTGAGTCTTGCTCCAGTATGAGGATTTGTGAAGAGAAAAGTAATACACATTGTGAAGAGATGTGCCTATAACATCTATGTAAGCAAGAGCTTGCTAGACAAAAATGATAATAAGCTACAGGGTAAATGACATAAATGAACTCTGTCTTGTTTTTGAAAACATGCAACACACTGCTCTCCTGTTTCAATCAGAAGCCACTACACAATGTGTCTTCGAATGTCATGAATGCAGGGAGAGCTGAGCATGTCTTTTCCTCTTACAAAACACCCAGCGAGTTTGAAGGAATATACTGTATCAGTTTACCAACAGGGAATTTTTAAGACTAATGTATGGAGGCATCTTCTGCGTCCCCACTTTCATGATCCACTTCAGGTTTGGTAAAATGTATTCCTGGAAATATCTCAGGGTTTTTTTCCTGTTACTTTATTTTAATAGGAAGTGTTGTGTTGATCTGTACGTGTCATGCTGCTGGCGGGCTGAAATACCATATGATCAGTTCATGGGCTTACTGGTTCCACCTGCTGGCTGAACTGGTGGTGATGACCTGCCAATCAAGTAGGGTTGAACAAGTAATCTTATGAAAAGATTTTACAAATAATTCCTGTCTGATATCCTGATATTCCCAGGATTCTATTCCTGGGAATAGAATCTTGTCTTCATGCTACAAACTTTCTCTTTGGTTTTTCATGAAATTAAAATTAAAAATGCAATTTCTTAAGCAGGATGGTAATACCTAATCATAAGTGTGTTTTTAGCAAGAGAAGGACAGCAACCCTCTTTGAAAATAAGATGAATAAATTAACCCACTGATGTACTAGCACTGCTGCCTGCTCGTCACTTCTGGAGCTCATCTAGGGAGAGAAAGCCTAGAACCGTTCCTCCTAGAGCTGTCACAGATACTGCATGGCATGCACAAGGGCTAGGAGAAGGATGACCTCTCTCATTAGGAACATACCCCCAAAATTTCCCCAAAGAGGAAAAGGGTGGGTGGAACCCACAGCTGGGCATGACACTGGGTACTGCAATGTCCATGGATACAGAAGAAAGGCAGGAGATGAGAGGAGCGAATGGCTCTCATTAGCACGGGTTGTAGGGTTGAGACTAGGGCTTGAGTTCAGGGGAGTGTGGGCAGGGGATTCCAGCTAAAGCTGGATCCTGCAAAGCCTGCAGGGCTAGAAGAAAGGTGAGGACTTACATGAAGGCAAATGATGTTTCCTAGGTATGACTAATGCCGGAATTAGTGTTGGAGCTACTGTTAGGATTTGGGATCTTGGGTGCTCTAGAGCATAATTTCTTGTTTGAATCTCACCAGGCTTTCAGTGCTGAGTGTTGGCTTCAACAGAAGTAAATCTTTTTTGATTAGTTTTTTTAGCACTAGGCTATGATTAAGTCTAAGTTTAAGATAACAAAGTTTCTGAGATCCTGGTTTATAGTTTCATTTCTTGCTGCGTTGTTAAAGCACGTAGTGTAGATTGACAGCTGGTTCTATGGAGGTGAATTGTTTATATTGTTTATCATTTCAGAGCTAGTAGGTTTTTAAAGATCTTTATAGGTGCCCTTTAGGTTCTTTGAAGATTTGCCTATTCAGAATATTTTAAGAGTACGTGGCTGCATTAACTTTCTTCTGCTGATTGCCAACCTTTATCTCTCATTTTTCTACCAAAGGAAGAAGAAGACAGGGTTTCTGGGGGAACATCCTGCTGCTACTACCCTTTCTCCTGCTACAGGCAGTCATTGCTGGCTGCCAGAGATTCAGTCTAGCCTGCTAGTGACAAACTCAGAAAAGAGGCACATAATTGTAGCCTTATGTGATTCAGACTGGTTTCTGAATCACATAAGGCTACAATTATACTCCAGAATAAAAGAGGGACAGGGTATTTGTGCATGAGTAGGTCCTACACATGTCCATATTGACATGTTGCTTAGCCTGATTTTGTCCTGTATTGATTATTTGTCTTCCCAGCATGGTCTGAGCACAGTTCAGGAGTAGAACATGCACCAGAACCATGAGCAGTTTGGATTTGTCTGTTCTCTTTGGGAAAGTGATTTAACCTTGGGGACAGGATGTGTTCTGTACCACTTGGCCTCAGAGCCAGAGAAGAGTTGCTTGCCTGAATTATTTAGTAATACACAGCCAGCCAAATTGACTCGGGGACAAACAAGCCAATAACTGGGTCTGAAAGGTCAGCCTAAGGAGCAGCTTAATGGGGAGGGAATTCTTGCATCAACTGCAAAGATGCTGCTCATCTGCAAACATTATTTTTGTTTTATCTTTTAAAGCATTTGTTTGGAAGCAAATCCCCACAATTTTTTTTGCTGTTTCTGATGGCATGTCTGTGATTGTGGGAACTCAGTAGCACTTGCAGGTATGCTGCAGCAGATTACCATGCTGCCTGTAGTTTTCATGCAGCATTACTGTACCACGGTCAGAAATGGTTGATTACACAGGAGAAGGAAGTGCAGAGCAGTTGTTGAGTGTTTAGATAATGCAAGATGGAATATGAATCTGATTGTATTTGACTTAAAAGCAACCTCCTTCCTGACCTGAAAACCAAAATCCCACCCCTGAAAATATTACATCTGCCTCCCATGGTAATTTTTTTAGTGATTTTTATAGGTTGAAGAATTCTCAGATACACCTAGTACTTCATCTGTTCGGAGAGAGGTGACACTTCATCTTTCACTAAGATACTTCAGGCTCATTCTCAATACCAAATCCATTTTCATTCCTGCTATGTGAACCTGTAACACAGGTTATGCAATTAGGAGGAAAGTGTTTGCAGAAAAGATAAGGAAAACTTGATAAATTAAATCTGCTATACACTGTCAGTCACGCTGATGCTATTCCAATAAACACAAACATGTTTTTGTGTACCCAGTTTAAAGAGACAGAGTAAAATAATTTATAACCAAAATTGTCTTTCTTTCCTTGCAGCATTCACATGTATATAATACTATACACACCAAAAATATGTTAAGGGAGGATTACTGACATAAAGTAGAGTGCTAAAAGGGCAATACTATGCTTAGTGTTGTAGTTATGGCATTATAGTTAACAGGCTTTTTGTTCAGCAACTGGGCCCCTCTCTGTGAAAGCACTATATACAGTCTTTATGCAATTAGGAACATTTTTTTAGGGCAAATGTTTGGTTTTAGGAAGGGATTTTGCTTTCAAGACAAATGCAGTCAGATTTATATCAGATCTGTTATTATCTAAGTGGAGCCTTCTTTTCCAGAGGAGATTTGTCTTATAGATTGGGCAGCCTTCAATTTAGAAGTAGATGCAAAATACTTTTCCAAGTGTTGCCCTATAATTTTTTCCTCCTTCTCCCCCCCGCCCCGTACACTAGTCAAACCTTGCTTGGAAGACAAAATCGGTCATTTCCTTGTGGGAATTGTTACTCCGCTCTTTTATGGTAGTTTCTTAATGCCTCAAACATTAATGTATTGTTAGTTCTGAGGAGGTGATGTGATATCTCCACTTTATAAATCAGGAGTAAAGGCTGGTGGCTGAAGCACAGGTCTGAGAGTGTTTGTTAATTTGGGATCCCATTCAATGACCTGATTTCTTGGACTAATGAAGTTTGTGTGATCAAGGCAAATTTCCTGTTGTTGATTTCAGTGGCATTAGTGAGTGCTCAGGAGCTCTGCAATCTAGGCCTCAGGGCTTGAACCTGAAGACCAAAGATATAAGGAATAATTATTTGGTGAACAGCTGAGTCAAGATTTAGCATAAAGGGCTTCCCTAGCAGCACGCAAGAACTGTGGAGCAGAGACTAGCACACAGTACTTTCTCCAAGGATGGTACGCACTTCCAGTTGTCCTGAGCTTCTTTCTTCTGATACTACTATGCCTTTGAATATCTGTAATAAATGAGGCAGCACTCCAGTGAGTGTTGATCTCTAGCTGCACTTCTGATCCTCAGAACAGATACCTACTGACAGGTTAGAAAACGGATCATTTATTTAAAGAGGATGCTCAGAGAAAACAGCCCAAACCACTTCAGCTTTGACAGCCTGTCCAAAGTTTTCCTTGTTATTACACAAAATAGGATAGTCTATGTATACATTAAAAATGTGCCCGTATTTTATCTTACAGTAGTCATCTGATGAGAGTACGTGAGTCAGTCTCTTCCTTCAGCCTAATATCCTGCTAGGTACTCTTGTGCTTGAAAATAGCTCATCTCTGCTCAAAAGTGATCTATAGTGTTAGCTCAGAGACATTGGTTTGCTACACTGGGTGGTGTTGCTGAGAATTTAAAACTATCCCATTAGCCTGTTTGCAGTATAAAATAGGCCTCTGCATTTTACAAGCTTATGCAGTGTAGCGACATTCTGGCAAGTGTAAAGGAAAAAGGTGTTAAGGAGAGCTGGCAGCTCCTTAAAGGAAAGATATTAAGTGAAAACTCTTCCCATAAGGAGGAAAGTTATGGAAGTGCAGTAGAAGACTAGGGTAGCTAAATTGTCAGCTCTTCCTGGCCCCTGAAGAGAAGATATTTTTTACAGAGTGGGAAGTAGATCAGATTTCCAAGAACAAGGATAAAAAAATAGCATGTAGGGACAATAAAATTAGAAGTCTTGAGGCACAGAATGAGATTAAAGTATCCAGGTATGCAACAGGTGGCAAGAACTCATTTTTCATGTACGTTAGTACTGAAAGAAAGACTGAAAGAAAATGTTAGAGGGTGAAAGGGGTCAACAGATGGTATTGGGAAAGCCAAAGTTTCTTTTGTTTGTTTGGGTCTTTCCCAGTGAAGCGGATACTGCTGCTACTGATAACATGGGGGACTGTACTGCCACTGCTACCCTGGGTGAGTAGGTAGGGGCCTGGGTGCTAGAAGATCTCACATACACAGGTGAGTGTCTTTGTACAGCCTGATATCTACTGAACTGTACACCTTCTGCTCTCACCTACCAGTGTCTGGAGGACATTGCTGTACAATACCTGAAATACTGTTTGAAGCTGACTTGGAAAATGTTTGAGAACAGTCAGTCCACTGTTGGAAGGGAAACATAAGCTGGGAGGATCCCAGAGGTGGCTTCTTTGCAAGTGCTGTTCTGTACTTTTGTTAATGGGTTAGGTATTAGCACTGAGTGCAATAACAATTTATATAGAAGGCACTAAGCTGGTAAGGATGAAAGACACTGTGAAAGAAAGGGCTACAATTCAAAGTGGTCTTGATCAGTTGGAGAAGTAATCGTAAAAAGAGTGGTCACAGTTCAACAAGGACATGTTCTATATATGACTCTTAGGAGTAACCAACTTTAATGAAAAAGACTGGAGAATAACTTCCTAGGGAGTAATTACTGAGAAGAAAATCCGAGTGTTGCACGGAAGCACAAGCCAGTACATGAGTCGTCATTGTCATGCTGTGGTGTGTAGTATTTTGGGGTGAATAGAAAGGAATATAGCCTGCAGAACATATGAAAAAAAAAAACCCATCCTTCCTTGGCTGGAGTACCATGGCAAGTCACAGAGACTACACTTTGAGAAAGATGTAAATCAATGGGACTATACAGAGGAACAGCAACAAGACTGACCAAAAGATCCCAGATAACATGACTGATAAGTACGTATTGAGCAAACTTGTGCCATTTGGGGTAGGTGGCAGCAATACAATTCGTGGTTATCACAGCCTTTTGTATATACGGGCTGCTGCAAAGAGGGAGAGAATAACCTGTTTTCTATGCCCATGTTAGCACAAAGACTAAAAACCATAAGTTCCAGCAAGAGAATTATGCTACCAAATTATGCTGCCACGTTAATAGTAGTTCAGCACTGGATGGCTTTGTGTGGGATTGTTATTGAATCTCCACTTTTGGAGGCCTTCAGGAACAATTAGGAAACATCCTCTGACAATAACATAAGCCATATTATATTCTGCTATGGGGCTGGACATTTCCTGATGCCTATTCCAGGCATAATTGCGGTGTTTTCTGACATGCTTCCTCTTTCATCTTTTTTTGTCCTTTTACTCCTTGGTGAATATCACTATTTGGTGCATAGGGATTTCTTAGTTGGTGAGGGGGATTAAAATTTAGCAAATAAGTTCTGTCATCTTAGTACAGAACTTAATTGGGGCAGTGCTTTAAACTACTGTGTTTGACTACCTGCTGAATCCATAAGTGTCCTAGTCCACAACTTCTTAGTTGGACAAAACTCCATGTGAGTGTTCCTTATAGACAAAGGACTGGTACTTGATTTCTAATCAGCGTACTTTCTGAAGACTTTTAAAATGCATATAACAGTTTGATGTACCAGCTGTCACCAGAAATCGTGTCCCCCGCTGACACCTGCGTGCAGTGTGTTGGCACTCATGTCGCATGGAGAGGGAGTGTTGACAGGTCCTATTGCTAGTTACCTCAGAAAGGGAGAAAAGAAGACAGGGTTCAGTGAAACAGAACTGGCAATCACAGAACATCAGGAACAGCAGAACAAGAACAGTCTGAGCAAGGAGTTACTGGACTGGCCTGGGGCTTTTTTGCAAGTCCAAGGGGAAATGCATGAAGCAAAAGAGAAATTTTCTCTAGCCTCATCCATGTTTAGCTTGGTGTTTGGGACTGATTTGAACCTCTCCTGTGAGACAAAAGTGCAATGCCATTCTTGGCCAGTCTTTCCAAGTTCCAGAGTCTCAAGTAGCTCTAGTTGTATTTATGTGAAAACTGAACCATGTTTTCTTTTGATTTAGAAGCCAAACTTGGTTTCCAAACCAATGCTTGACAGCATCCTTTGTCTTCGTGATGACAGATGGAAGTATGTCCGGAGCCTTCTGACCCCAGCCTTCAGTGATACCAAACTGAAAGAGGTAAGGTGTAGGCTGTGTTGCTTTCCTAATTTAGAAGACATAATTGTTTTCTTTCTTGCAAGCATCTACTTTATATAGCTCTATATTAAGAACAGGCAAAAAACTGTTACTTTGTGCCAGTTTATTTAGACTTTAAGAGCATATGCAGTTGAGCATACGTGCAGTGTGGTCCAGGTCATAGATTGGTGAAAATGAGAATAGTTCATCTGAGAATATGGTCCTTGGTCTTTACATAAATGAGTTTTTCCATAAAAGTGTAGCAAACTAAAAAAGGAGCCTTACACCTTCCTCTCCCCTGCCCTGTTAAAAGTAAGCTAAAGTGCAGGAAAGGTTATTGCTCCCAGTTGGAACATAGCTTTTTGTGATTTGCAGAGTCAGCAGCTCTCACGTTAACATGGGAACTGCTGTCAGTCTATTTTCATTTCTCCATCTCCTTCCCCCTTTCCTCCTTTTATTCTTTAATCCTTTCATGTAATAAAATAAGTCACTGGAACAGAATGTCATTGCCAGATAAATACCTCTGACTGAAAATAAATGTCTCTGTGCTGACCTGCTGCTAATTTTCCTATAAATGTCTCAGCATTTACTTAGCCATGGGAACCCATTACCTGGTAACAAAGTCCTCTTCCAGTGGTACGATATCTCTTAATTAACACACAGATAAATGATGGACTGCTTAAAGTCTTCTTTCAAGGGGGGAACAAAAAACCAACAACAAAAAAACCCACCTCTTCTTTTATGTATTTTATTCTGAAAGGGAACCATGCCTCACTCCGGTGCCCAGTCCTGGGCTGTAAAATTTTCCACTGGGCAGACGCTTGTGTTGTTTTGACATGCCGCTGTCGAAATCCACAGTAACATCTAAATGTGTCTGGCTCTCCCAGCTCTATAGACAGCGGTCGCTTAGCAACGCCAGCTGTCACCTCCTTATTATGGTAAATTCTAATTGGCCGCCAGCCTGGCGGAGATGTTGATTAATCACGATTGACAATGCCATTGGTTATGCGCCCCAACATTTGCTCTGTCACCGGCTTCATCGTGAAATTTTAGTGAAGCGAAGATCCTTAAATATGCAAGCGATTAGTGGCTCATGGCGTGGTGGGGAGAGGAGAGTTTTGCATTTTCCTAGCGGAAATTAATCTGCCTTACTGCAGGTCATCGGCTCTTTGCTGGTGGACTAACAAAAGATAAAGCTGTGCTCCCCTCAATTTGTGGAGAGCAACCTCTGCCAGCACTAGCACTGCAGGCTTGATGGAGGAGAGCAGTGAGGGTGAGCAGGCAGAGGCCCTGGGCGTCATGCTTTGGGGCTGGGCAGGCATGGGTTTGCAGGTTTTGACCGATTAAACTGAGGTGGGAGGAGAAGTCAAGGTGCTCACTTTGCACTGCTCGGTGGTGGAGCTGCAATGCAGGAGTAGCAGTAGGAGGTAAAATGGAGGGCTGACTGGTGCTTGGTCATTGTCTCACATGCAAAAATTCAGACCTTTAATTTTAGCCTCATAATCAGCTTTCCCTGTGCTGCTTCTTCCAAACTCCATGGAAGGGAGGTGATTGTGCATGGGCTCAGGGTCACTTTGGAAATGGTCACTTCCTCCTCTTAGTCTACAGAAAGAGCAAAAATGAGGAGTGGGTAAGGTCTTTCTGAAAGGCCCGACTTTGTTCCTTTGTCCCATGTCTTCACCAGAAGACCATCCATCCCTAAACAGAGAGACACTTGCAGTAAGACCGTGTGAGAATAAGAAGCTCTTTTGAATGGATGCACTCCTCAGCCTTGCATTTCCTTTTCTACCCAAATACATGAACAGTCCTGGGATTTGAAGTTAATGCAACCTAAGTCCTTGCCCATGTGTTTTTCTTGCTTGCCTAATTTAGAAACCATACCAACACTTCTCAAAGGAAATCGATGCTCATTAATTACAATCTCACTTTTTAACTCTCCCATATATTTAGTATTCTCTCGAAACCTCAACAGCAGCATGAAAATAAAAATACCGTGTTGTAATATTGGTCATACTACAGAGTATTCAGTTAGATAGTTATGTATCCTGTTTATAATAGGCTCTTCCTCTCTTCCTCAAAAGAGTTACAAATAAGCTAGTTTTGATATTAATATATTGCATAAGAACCTGGATATGTTGTTTTATACATGTGTATAAATACTGTTAAACACATTCCTCATTTCTTCCCCTAAGTTATTGGTTCCTTTGCCACAGAGATTTGAGCTCTGACAAAACCCCGCATCCAAGTCTTCCTCTCTGTTCAGTCTGAGTGTCTGCCCTGCCTTTGTTCCCCTATGCAACTCCCCAGTGATGCTGAAGAGACTGTAGACCTCCCGAGTGGCTTTGGAGAGTGGTTCCCCTTGAGCACCACAGTCCCTAATGCCACTCCAAACGTAGACTTGCATGTCTGGATGCTCTGAGAGAACTGGGAGCGATTAGCCTGTGACAGAGCAATAAATGTTAACAACTCCTTGTGCTCCCCATAGCTATCAGTTCATATAACAGATGCACAGAGTTGAGTGTAGGTTCCCGTTATCTCCATTTCAGAAATGCAAGAATCTACTACTAGGCTAAAGGACAGCTTCAGCACTAGCAATAACAGGAAACCAGTCCTCTATTCTTTGGTGTGGCTGCTGGAGGACAAAACCTAAGACAGAGCAAATGTATGTTGCTAAGTTTTGACCTGAAATGTCCCACAGAGGTATCTAACTGCTGTGACTGGGGACAGAGGTGTGCTTTGCCCTTGTCTCTCCACGGAGGTGGTGTAGTGTCACCGAAAAGTTCACTAAGCTTGAGGAATTTCCCCTTATTTTGGCACAAATCTTCAACAAACACTCACCAAATGAGGAAAAATTGATGCAAGAAATTTTGAACTTTGCAAAGTTATGAACAATCAACTGAAACTAGAGGCTATAGAGGTGTTGGGTAGCCAGTGTAGTGATTGCTACGTGTATGCAGAGAGTTGTTTTCCTAACAATTTTTAAGATTTTCTGGCATCTTCTCCAGCTTTCTCTCTCTGTCTCCTCAATTTCTCTTTAAAAGCCATACACTTTCACTGTTGCATTTTACGAATTTCTATATGTTGTGTGTTCTTCCTTCTTAATTTTCTTTTTCTGATGAGTATGTAAAGATTCATAAAGCAGCCCATTCCAACTGAAGGAAGATTTGGCGACAGATAACTTTAAATTCAAATGCTATAGTGGTGAACATAGCATAAATCAATCAACTTCTAAGGTTCATCCTGCAGTAAGATTTGGTAGCATCCCACATGAGATGCCACTATAGTTGGTAGCAGATCTGATAATAAGCTCTTTCCAGTAAGATGCATGAATGGACCTGATAGTGCCATTGCTATGTGAGCACCAAGAACAAGAAATGAGAGATAGGAGGCGGGAGACCCAGGAAGTTTCACTTCCAGCTCTGCCATTGCCTGCCTGTGGGTGATCTGGCAGAAGCTACTTAAATTCTCTGTGCATGAAACGCCTTTCCTCTGTTAAATGGGAATAATACTGACCACTGGAAGCTGATCCAAGATGTAATTAATGAGGAACTGGTGAAGTAAAATACCTGGAGGCCCTTAAGTAAAAGATGCATTTCCTGGTGCTCCTGTCATGCTCTCCTCAGCTATTATGTATTGAAACAAGCTGGTATGTTAGTGATCTTGCTGTACCAATCTTGATTCCCTATTTAGTACTTCTTATTTTGTTCCTTTTCTTTTTGCTGTAGTGCCTGTGATGATCCTGCAGTTCTGGACCCCTTGTCAGACTTGATAAATAGCTTTGCTCTCTTTTGCAGCCAACACCAGCAGAAAACCTATTGATTTTTATTTATTCTGATGGTGCTGCAGTAGTCTTGTCATCTCCTATCAGTATGCTGGGAATCTTGTCTTCCATTAACCAACCATTAAAACAAAGCAGAACACAAAAATTAAAGAAGAGAGTACAGCATAATGTAGCATTGTCCTAAATAACTTGCAAACTGGAGTTTGTGTTGAGGCATTTTCTTTCAAATGAAGGAAGACACAAAGTGAAACTTGTGATAACATGGCAGAACAGTGCAGGAAAGTCTTCTAGTGTCACTCACAGGCATGTAGATGTGACAGTCCAGCCACTGAGGTTTCCTTGATTTGTGCTTACTCTCCTTTTGCACGTTGGTCCGAGGCATTTTGGCAAGGTCTCTGGTAATTGCTGTTGATACTCAGCAAAGCAAGTGTGCTTACCTGAGACAAGGCAAATCACTAACGTAAAAGGTGATGTGTGAAACGTGCACATCCTTGAGCCACAAGTCAGTGTCTGGTTGAGTTGCTCATTTTGGTGAGCTGTACCCATGAATAGCAAGGCCCCACTGTAAAGTGATGGGAACAAATCCTCTCACTCTCCACTCTTTTCCTGGTCTTGGTCAGGGACTTGAAATCTGGTACTGAAGCAATTCTTATGTTTGGGATACATCCTTTTTCCTTTTCCTTCCGTTGTATTTCCCCTCATTTGTGGGATAAGAGGCCCAACACAACTTCGGTGTGTTGTATGTGAACAGTTAAGTCTCCAGTGTGTCTGTCAACAGTGAATATGACCCAGCCTTCTACTTCTACCATTTGGGTGCTAATAATAAGGAGAATAATAATAGTGAATACTGAAGACCACATCTAACTAGAGGAACGTGACTCTGATGCCTTTGAGCAGCGCAAACATCCCCATGCATTGTGCATATGAAGAATCGGAAACTAATTGTGGTTATGTGCCAAATAGCACATTGGCAGAATTTATACAGCAAAGCCCCTGGCATCATGAAAACCCTAACCCCCAGTGCTCTGCTTTGGCAGGAAGAAAGAAATTTGGACTCTGGGCTACTCTTGCTATTAGATAACTGGCAGATCAAATATTTACAGGGACCATATTGTTTAGATTTTTCTTCATCCTGTTACTCTCAGCCAATCTGAACACAGAGCAGCTGCGGTTTGTTTACCCACCAAGAACTGAATCTCAGGCAGGTTATGAAGCTTTTATGTTCTGACTGGCAAATGAGAATGTATAGGAAGATCATGATATCCAAGATGGTACAGATAAACATGTCTGTTTCTGTGCTGGTTTTCAAAGTTTGGTATAGCTCACCTCCCCCAGTGCTACTTTATTTTTCTTGACAATTGAACAAAGAGTTTAAAGTGTTAAGGGACTTGAAAATGTTTCAGTCTGTGGTCTTTGTAGTTAGCAATCTTGGACTAATTTATGTCCCTCAGGGGAATAACAACCTGAAACCAGGATTCCTGAGTAGATATCCCCTGTATCTTTCATACGCAAATAATTCTCATTGATATGACTTTGTCCTATCATGCTAACAATAGATCAAATCCATGTGGCCCCTGCCATTTTCCTGGTTACCTACTTAGATTTACTAATTAAAATATCTTATGACTAGAAACGAATTGTAACAGTATTTTGAAAGACTGGTGGAATGTGGAAAGTGCAGAGGTACCATGAGATCCCCTGGCCAGGCTTGTGTGCTCCTGCCATCTCTGCCAGCTGTTGGAAAGCAATCACAACCAGCTGGGTGGTTGCAGGTCTGGTGATGTGATGAAGAATAAAAGGGAAAATAAGGCAATAAAAGGAAAATCTGAAATAATCACCATCTGCTTAGGAAACATCGTACCTGTTAAAATACGGATTTTCATTTTGTTTTCCTTGACTGGTTCAATTCATTGGAGGGGCTGGACCCAGAGATTATAAAGCATTTCACCCTGGTTCAATCTGTTGAACAGAAATTTGTTAATTTTGTTAAACCATTTGAGAAGACGCTCACTGCAGGGGACCTTCTTTAGAAAGCCAAAAGGGGAAGAAAAATGCCATATAGCATGGTGTGCACCTCCCAAACACATAACAGCTGCTTTTACCAAATATCTGGCTTCAGAATTGTTTTGTGAGACTGTGGCAAAGCCCAAATCATTGGAGCTTTGAACTGAAATAGTCTCAACCTGCTCTGTCCTGTATAGGTACAGGACCTCAAGAGCAGCTAGACACATTCTTGACTCAGACTTCTGCCTTTAGAAAACATGTTGGATGTTCCCACATTGGCCTTTTGACTGTGTATAGTCTTGCCCATGTGTTAGGATGGCAGTGTGCCTGTGCACAAAGTGTTATGCCAGTTTCACAGAGGTACAAGTGCCAAGCAAAATGGACTTGGCTGGGCAGGCTGCATGGCTCTCAGAGTGTGCTGAGACGCTGCAGTAGGTCTCTTTTGGTAAGAAGAAGGTCAGAGGAGTATGACAAGTCTGTTCTCATGTTTGTTGACATCTGTATGCTGAAGGAGGTCATTCAAGAAGGAAAGGCAGGTTTCTGTGCATATGTCTGCTGATGCTTGGCATGATTTCTGAGGCAAGACTGTGGTATTAAATTGTGGGCTCTAAGGATCTCTTGGCATTCCATGTGGAGAAAGAGCTATAGCAGATAATGCCTTTAGGGTCATGGCTGGATTGTTGCTACACATTTTATCTGCCACCCTAGTAGGTGTAATCAAGGCAAGTGTCTGATGCCTTTCATATGTAAAAAGTTAGAGAGAGACTTAATGAGGTCTTGGTGGTTGCTTATGTCATGATTTCCATGAAGTGCTAAAGAGGAGATTATCAAACAGTTGGCTAGAGCCAGGCTGTGGATAGGTCTACCTAACCATCATGTGCAAGTGACTCGAAAGAACCATTAGCTGCATAAACTCACATGGCATTCAATGGCATCACCACTCCAGAAAACCCTTTCCTCAAGTAGCAATAGCAGTTTGTCCTCAGTAATGTGTAGTGCTGTACATGGTGCTTTTCTAATGTACGTGTTAAATCCCTTGAACTGATGGAGAGCAGGATGGAAATGCTGGGCCTATGATGCTAATATCTTTACAGGACTTCAGGACTATGGAAAATATTATTCCTTCTGCCTTGGAGCATGTGTAGCCTAAATGTAATGTACTGTAAATATGGATTGTGATAAATCATCAATTGGAACAGGGAATGATTAAAAAGAGAGGGGAATGTCTTTGCTTGACAGCTCCCTGTGTATATAGGGCAAGAACCAACAGTCAGGTAAGTAACTGGGCCTCTCGCGTTTAGGCCCAGAGCTTGAGAAGGGCATTCCTGTAACGTGTGGGTTTATTTTTAACAGACAGTCTCAACATTTTGTCTTACCTGTGCAAAAGTGCCTGACCACTCCTGCAGAGGATCCAGAGAGCTCCATCCCATCTACTGGATAAAACTAATTTAGAATAATTGATTTTTTTTTTTTATGTTTTTTGCAATACAATGTGTTTCTTTCTAGATGACACCGCTAATAAACCAGGCCTGTGACGTCCTGCTGTGTAACTTGAAAGTCTATGCAGATTCTGGCAAAGCTTTTGATATCCAGAGGTATGTTCAACATGCTAGAAATTAGTAGCAGATTTAAAAAAATCCCAAACAAACAAAAAAACCCCCGTGAATAGCAGCAGTTATTCTAAATATGTGCTTACTGTATGAAAGATTATTCCCCCCCCCCCCCCCGCTTTTATAAGTGGAGATCATAGTTTAATAGAGGATGTGTCTGATAGATGCCTTTTCTTCCTGGGGCAGCTATTGCATACTTGAAAAGTAATTTTGGAAAAGCATCTGATGTATTTCTAGCTGTTGTTTAATGAAGTTTTAACAGCTGGAAGCAGAAAGAAAAGCTGCATCAGTTCCCTGTCCAGTCTGCTCTCTACAGTCTGCCAATAATGTACAAATATAGGAATTGATCTAATATCAAATCCCTGTAGTTCATCACTCTCTTGCTTTTTTTATATGAGGCTTTTTGAACACTTAATCATTCTTACCACATTCCTCCTAACCCCCTCTAATGGCATGCTAGCCTTTTGTGAAATGACTGGATCAGTACTCTGAATGAGAATGCACCATTGATTTATAAAATGACACTTAAATATTTTCCATACTGTGCTTTCTCCCTGTTGTTATGCATTTAATATCCTATTATCTTTTTTTTGTTGCTCTTTCATTAGCAGGCTTCACTGAACTGTTTGTAACACTGTCTAGCCCCTTCTCTGAGACAGATGCATTTGTTCTAGGACCTTGTACGTCATAGGAATAGTTTAAGTGCATTCTTTTTAATAGGCACTTTTTTGCATACACTTTGTTTGCTAGTTGGTCAGTGCCCTCTGAAGTTCTTGATGCTTTCCCCCAAACTGGAGCAGTACAATTAATTTTGTTTCATCTAAAGAAGTAGATATTTGGCCACAATTCATCCATCTCTTTTCAAGTACATATGCAAGTGTATGTGTGTGCACAGAGATCTCTTTATTAAACATCAGAAGAGATGCTATGAAACCTTGAGATACATTACACTTAGCCTAGTGCTCTGATGAAAATTGACCTTTTGTGTCTTTCCAGGCTTTTCCCTTTTTTCTATTTGTCCTTTTTCTTTGCCTGGTCTTTTAGCTATTGATCCATGATAGGATTTCACCTCTCTAGAGGCACTTTGGAAAAGACCTTTTGAGAGTATAAATGAATGATGTTGATCATCTTAGAATATGGTCTTCCAGTTGTTTTATCACGCTACCATTTCAGCAGGTTTGACATATATAAATGTGTTTCTCATTGCACCGCAGTTTCCCAAAATTGCCTTGGGAGCTATTTTTTTTGGATGTAAATATCCTATCTGCAACCTCCTGTCATCTTGTACCTTAGTTGTCTTTACCCATTTTGTGTTTTGCCAACAACTCAAAATTTGTTTTTTAAGCTTTTTCAGTACCTTGGAGAGGTAGACGATCAAGAGCACGAGAGAATATTATACTAGCCTTTTGTAAGGGAGCATAGAAGAACAGTCACTACCATTGTAAGCTTGACCACAGATCAGAAGGATCAAATTTCAAGGATATTTTACATTCTCAGTCCATTTATCTCAAAACATATAACTGCTAATACCCATTGGAAATAAAGATGGGGAGACAACCGGACAGATGGCTGGATATGTGGGGAGAGATTTATTAAGTTCTGAAGTTTATAGATCATGATCCACTGATAATTTGTAGTTCTCAAAGTATTTGCTATTTCTCTGCAGAGATACAGATTTTACACAGTGTCAGTTCCTCTTATTTTTGACTACAATTTTGCACTACAAAGGAGCCATCAAGAAGATGAAGGAAATTCTTGACAGGAAATTTTACTAAAGCATTTGTCACTGAAAGTTTAGAGTGGACTGGTAGTAGATGTGGTTTCTTCAATTTAAAATGAGAAAGAAATTATCTCTTTTATTAGGATGCATTCTAAGAAAATATGTGTGAATCTCCGATCTGCTGCATTTGATTTCTAGATAATAGCAAACAAAATTGTTTATTTTTTATAAACTTCTAGTGGAATTATTGAGCTATGTGGTATTATGTTCACTTTGCAGATGGAGAGAAGGTGATTGTCACTAAGCATTAGCATCTGTAAGAATGATGGAAACACCTCTTGTCAAAGCTCAAATCTAAAAGCAAGAAGAAAATCGGAGGCAAAAATTAATATTATGTGATGTTTGTAGAAGGAAGATATTAATGGATATGTAATTTGTAGCTAATGATTTATCATTCTTCAACTCAATGCAGGTGTTACAACTGCTATACCTTGGATGTCGTTGGTAGCGTAGCTTTTGGTACTGAGGTGGATTCTCAGAAGAATCCTAACGATCCCTTTGTTAAGAATTGCAGAACATTCTTTGAGATGTCTTTGTTTAAGCCTCTCCTCATTCTAATCCGTGAGTATAGTTTACCTTTGTCTACTATTTTATGGTAATTTTCTAAAAGTCATTCTCAAATTGCAAAACATGCTGAGCCAGGAGCAGGAAAACATATAGCAGACTTTATTTCAGAAGTGTTCAGAATGCGACCTACAGGCCAAGTATACCCTCGAGATTTCCACCGTATGCTCTACAGCTCTTGTTACCATTAATGCAACTTCCTCCAGAAACTGAGAGTCTGGGAAGGCAATGCTTCAGACTGATCTAAGTGGAAGGTTTCTGGGACCTGTAGTTTCTACGCCATCTCTTTTAATACACTTGTGCATTAAAACAAAGTAACTGCCCCTCGGAGCCTCAGAGCAAAGGTTTTTTGCACTCGGTTTCTTTGATAGGAATTGAAATCTGACCCACAAACAACAATGGGCTAATAACACATTAAAGAACAGATGTGGAGGAGCATAAGCAGATAGTGTAAGTCCTCCCAATTCTTATTTTTGAATAGCAGCAGCCTAGTTGGTGGCTATAAAGGATAAAGATGGTAAGTGCCAGTACAGGCTGTCATTAAGAGAATGCTTTTTTTTCTTTTTTCTTTTTTCTTTTTTTTTTTTCAGATGAATAGATAGAGAATGCAAAAATAGAGTATAAAGCCATTTAGTTCTAGAGTGTGAAAGTTAAGGTTTCATGGTGACGGTGGCCTTGTTAATGCAAGAGCAGTAAGAATCATAGCTGAGGAAGCCACAGCATAATCAAAGTGGTTGAGGTTTTACCATCTTGCTATCTAGACCTCCTCACAGTAGTGTCAGGTGGCACAGTAGCAAAGTTTCCTGTGCCCATCTGATCCTGCTGGCATTACAGATTGCGCCTGTACTAGCAGCACATGAACTGTTTCCTTCTGGAGCTGTAGATCCAAAATGTCCTGGGGTTAATGTTTAACCTGATTGCAAAGTGTGATTTGTGACTAATTTCTGAAGGGACAGAAATGTGCCCCTATGTGTCTTGGACCACATCCTTTGTTAAAGAAAGTTTCTGTGGGATTTAGGTTTGGATTCTTTGGTTGATCTCTTTTTGCTGGTCTGAATTTCCAAACTGTATTGCCCTGTTGGCAGCACAGGGGTTTTCCAATAACTGATTAGTTAGTCTTAAACTGTTCATAAGTTAACAAGGGGTTTTTTTAAGGTGCAAGCCTTCACTTAGGTTTCTAGTTCCTGACTATAAAGGCCATGGACTGGAGATAATCCTTGTGATAACATCCCACTTACAGAGTTTGTGGCTTGTTTAGGCAAGCAAAATAAATTAGCAAAACAATATCCTAATATTGGAGAACTGTAAATGACAAGAACTACTACACAATTTCACGTATCAGTGCCATAATCTACTTGGCTAGTTCAAGATCCTCCACCTTGTGTATGTAATCGTTTGACTAGGCAGGGAAAATAATTCTCCCGTTTGTTGTGGTGGCTCTGTGGCATCAAGAAGCTGAACGAAATCCCGAAGCATTGTGGAAACAAGCTTGGAATGCATCTGTCTCGCAGGGGAGTCCTGGCCAACATGGAATTCTAAAAGGAAATCCTTTACTATCCTATGGGGGTGGAAGAAAAAGAGGGAGAGGGAGAGAGAGAGAGGAAAAAAGTTTCACAGAAGTAACACAACCCACTTGATGAGTTTTATATTAATGAAAGGAAGGGGATATTATGTTCCTTTACAGTCTAATTCAGTGTTTTCTTTTTTAAAATCTCTTGCAGTTTCTTTCCCGTTCATAATGATCCCATTGCTCCGGATTTTGCCAAACAAGAAACAAAAAGAACTGAATGGATTTTTTATCCAAACTGTAAAAAATGCAATTGCCTTCAGAGACCAGCAAGATGCAGCTGAGGTAAGGCTATTTCTGTGATAAATATATGGATAAGCAAATGTTCTGAGGAAAAACTGGAAGTGGCATAAGCCTCAGTTTAAAAAGCAAACTCAGTCTGTTTGAACATTCAAAGCAGTTTAGTGAAGATTTTATTCATTTTTTGCTTTATGTACCATCAACCAGGCTTGGTGTTGATGCAGAATTGTTAACACATTACAAGAAAGATTGCTTCTCTTAGTATTGCTGTTCAAATAAGGATGCAGAAAATATTGCATCTGGGATGACTTTTCAACCTAGTTTCTAGACGCAGAATGAAGGATTCGCCCTGTAGAAATTTTTCTCATCTTAAAGTCAGGTGTTTTGTCTCTGTTACTTTAATGACGAGAGAAGGGAGCCTCCACTGAGTGTTTCAACCCAGTCATTATGTAGGAGCTGAGGAAGGTTTTATATAGTCCCGTGACAGTTCCTACTGCTTTTGAAAACGGAAAGAACCTGAGTGGTTAAGAGCATACACTTGATATCAGGATGGCTGTAGAGAAAGGTACTAAATTCTACCTGAAGCAGGCGAACTAATGGGTATGCATTATTAGCAAATTATGTTACCCATGTATTTCTCTTTCTTCTGGACATAAGGCCATTCTGTTTTGTTTTATTTTAATCACTGTTGGTTTATGAAGTATCTGAAGGCATATGCATTTTTATGAAAGTCTCTCTATACTTGATGCACAAAGCATTTGAAACATAGGCATGTTCTTCAGTTCTGTGACACGAAAGTTCTTTAGGTCTGCTTGTTCTTTTGGATTATTCTTTACTGCAGACTGCACATAATGTCCCTAAAAATAAGTTAACTGCTTAGTTATGGATGTGTGGTGAGAAACAAAGACTATCAGAGAATTACATTTTTAAGGTAACTGAGACAAGTTTAGCCTATCAATTGACATGAAACATGCTACAACATACACGTTAAGAAGCTGCTAATATTGAAATGTAAGAGATGTTTCTTACCACTTTGAGATGAAGAGCAATTCTGATGGGATAATAGCACAGGTGAGAATGGGTCCTCCCAACTCTTTCTCACAGCTTAGCCCCCACATCTGTCACCTTCCAGGAAAAAATGGATTTTAGTTTACCCTACATTACATCCAGGACAGATTTAAAGATTGATTTTTCCGAGATACTGCTCCTCTTTGCAGGGTTGCGTATTCTGCTTTATTTAATTTTTTTTTTTCTGCAGTGAAGTCTCATTTTCGTATGTGTCATGCTTTATGACCATATGCTTCTTGTCTTTCCTCCAGCCCACTTTTGTAAGTCTTTGCCCCCACTAGCCTTTAGATCTTTGTCTTTGTCCCTGTTTACATCCAAAAGATTGTAAGCACCATCGACTGGACGCAAACCATTCATAATTCATAAACATGGTTCCTGGCCCACGCTGAGTGCTGGAGGAGTATTTTCTAACAGGGGTGGTGTATCTAAACTGCTTCCAGACACCTCATTTCTAGTAGATAGATCCAGTGTGAACTTTTACTGGCATACTGGTGTGGCTGTATGTATGGAGAGTTTTGAATCAAAGATTTATACCGAAGGGGTCTGAATGAAAAATCTGTTCTCTGTAACAATTATAAAAGGATAAAAGGGACAATGAAACAGTCTAATGTGGATTAAAAGTAGTTAATGAATTAACCACTATTAATAAAATGCAATGTATTTCTGTGGCAGTCGCACCAAAGGCATCGATTATGGGCTAAATCCTTCGCTATATTAGAGAAGGTCACTTCTTCAAACTGCAGGCTAAGATAGAGTACAGCAGGTGGATATGGCTAGGAGGAAACACAAAGGAAAGCAAGGTTATAATGACAAGAGCACGAGGCAGCATTCTGTGCACACGCAGCCTGCTTGCATGTTTCAGTGGTTGATGGAGCAGAGGTTTAAGGTTATGTTGGAAGGGATGTTGGGAGGTGCTGTAAGAGAGAACACGTAGCAGTAGCTGCCCAGTATCAGCACAGTGCGGAGGAAAATACAAGGTTCATATTTGCTTTAATAGTGTATGCAGAAGTTAATGACTGGCTGTGGTCCTGCCTTCTGGGCTTTTGCCTAGTGTGCAAAATTGACACATGGAAACTATTTCAAATGTTGGAGTTAGACTCTTAGGACCAGATTTCCGAGAGTACGTTAAGTCCCCTTTGCAGTTCATGATCATTAGCACAGCTTTCAAAAGTGACTGGAAAGTTTGGAGCTTCCTTTTTTTCCCCTTTTCATTGCCTGTCTTGTTACACACTCAAGATTTTGATTTTAGGTTGGTGGCACACAAGTCTTTTTATATTGTGTGCATCTTTTACTCCTCATTGATTTTATCACCATTAAAATTTTGGGGTTTTTTTTTTGTTTTGTTTGTTTGGGGGTTTTTTTGGTTTTTTTCCTTTTTGAGGGGAGCAAAAAAATTGAAAGCCTTTGGAACAAACTGTAGAACAATGAAAAGCTCCATGAAAATGATTCAGCTGAAGTGTCTTACTCTCATCTGCAGCTAATGTGAACAAAGAATAAAGAAAGGCCAAAAAACAATGTGACAGGCCTAAGTCACATTCTAAGTCAGCCTGTTATCATCCCTGTTCTATCAGTAAATGAAACAATGGTTCTGAATGCCTAAAGATAATCCCATGGGCAGATAGTAATTTTACAGCCAGGTTTAGATCTAATAATACACTTGCAGTTTATATGAGATCTGTGATGTCACTTTCTCTTATCCCATCGGTTAGTGCTGCAGATGTCATTTTAATTATATATTATCTTTCTGTGGTCAGTCAAATAATTTCAGTCCTGGATGTTCCACTCATTTGGCTTATGTACAAAAATATTTAGTGGTTGTGCTTTAGAAATTTCAATATATTACATTTATTCATAGATTCAAATGATTGTAAAATGTTTCCCCCGCTATTTAGAGAAAAGCAAATTCACCATGCTCAGAAGAAACAGCACAAATTTAATGCACCACTTAAATCCTGCTCAGAGCCTTGAAAGTAGGTGTTAAGTGTTCAAATACTTTATCCTGATTATCTGCCCAGGTTTAAATTTTTCACTTAGGCAAAATATTTCCAGAAACAGGGCAGATAGACTGTTTGTTTACTTCAATAAATGATAGTTTGATATATTTTTGTTTAATAATCTGATCTGCAAATCGTTATTTGTATAAGATTTTTCTATTGTGTTATAGCTCAGTTATCAATTTACCAGTGCGTTTTAAATGATGATATCTAAATGAAGGAGTCTTTCATGGTGCTCAAAACTGAGACTCCTTTCTGAAACCGTGGGTTGAAACTAAGCCCCCTCAGCAGATAAAAGGCCAGAATTTCATTTGTAATCCACAGTAATAACAACAATTGGTATGTGACGATTTAAGGATATTGCAAAATATTATTTTTTGGAAAATCACAACAGATCTGTGAGAAAATCCAATGTTCAAAATATATGCCCTTTAACAGTAAAAATTGGAGTTTGTAGGGGCTACAACATGTTCCTCTGTCATTTCCTGATTTTTCCAGTCATACTGTCTGCTGTGAATGCATAATTCAAGGTCACTCATCCATGCCAGGAAGGTAGTGACCTGATGATGTTTCTGATGATGATCAGCTCTTTCTTGATGGTCTCAAGCTGATTTGGAATGAGACGGTGACAAAGCACAGAGAAGTATCACCAGAACTGTATTCATTGGCATCTCAGTTGTCAGTTTAGTCAGTCTGGCTGGCGACCTATGGACTACCTGAATGCTTTTGGTGTGAGTGCAGAGCAGACAGAAGGCAATGGGAGAAGAGGGTGAAGGCTGTGCTGCTGTGAACCACACTGCCCGTGAGCCATGTGCTGTAAAGCCACAAAGAAGCTGTATGGTGCTGTCAGTCCTAGTGATGATCTGGCCCCCTGTGAGTTGGTATGGCCCTGGGATGCTCTGTAACTCTCCTGTGCTAGGTCTAAATCAAAAGAGGTTTTCCTCTGGTCAGCAACTGCCAGTGAACACTTGCAGCCCCCTCCAGTTTTTCCCCGCTTCTCATCCTCACTCCCACCAATCCTTTCCCTGATCCCTGGTAAGTATAGTCACTGCACACCCTGGCAGGCAGGAGTGATTCCTGGTGTGTGGAGATCCTTTGGTTTTTCAGCATCAGCCATGGGAGGCTAAAATGTCAGGAAACTGAATTTTGAGAAAGTCTGAAATGATGCTACTTAAATGCTCACAAAGGGGAGAGAGCTGCCCTTTCACTGCTAGGTAGCAATAGTAATGTACTATAAGAAAGTGGTAACTTTAATATTTTTCTGGGAAATGATGGCCTGGTTACAACTTTAATCTCTGGACCACTGATTCCCAGGGAAAAATGTGCAACGAGCTTCCCTAAATGCTTTACCTAAGGGGAAAAGGGGCATGTGTGTGCGTACCTGCATTCAGGAGGATAAGGGACAATCTGAAAACCTAATTACTGTGGCACTCTGTTCTTTTCTCTTCCTTCCCCAGCAGTTCCCTGGAGTTTTTCCTTTTCATGAACTAATGAACTATTTTATTCAAGAGCTGCTTGAAATGAGTTGAGCAGAGGTAATCCTCCTGAAAAAGTCTGATCCTCTCCTTGTCAAGAAAACTATACAATAAAACTTAGTTAAAAATTTGCTAAATACTATGTACATTCCAGGAGCTATGTGTGTGTTTGAACTGTGGAAATGCAGTACAGATGTTAAAAAGTAAATATTTTTCTAAGGAAACAGCAGATGGGAGGATTAGACGCCTTCTAATAGTGTGCAGTTTTCCTGCCTTTGTAGAAAACCAAGCAAAACTTGTTTACATTTGAAAGAAGGTGGTGTCCATTTAAGGATACACACTATATGGCAATATTAAATAATCCATTTTTATTGATTTATCAAGTCAGTAAAACAAAGGATCAGTCTGGTCCTTTTGTTTTTATAAGTCTGTAGGAGGGATGCTGTGATTCTCTTCCACCGGGCTGTTCTCACGGTTTGGTCACGTCATTATTCACTGCCTTTGTCAGATGGAGGTATGAAGTAGGCTTTTCAGAAAGGTAAATGTATGTCTCAAAGATATAGAGGGAATTTGTGCTAAATATGGGATTTGAACCCAGATCTCAAACCTGTGTCTCTGCTGTTTTAAGCAGAGGGGTATCATTCCTCTAGAATATGTTAAAAACCTTTTGAACATTAAATCTGGTGTCTGTGCTTGGGCAGCACACAGTGATTCTAAGAGGGGGGAAAAAAACCCATAATGTTAAAAGGCATTTTAGTTATTCACCTTCTTTTAAAAATCAATCCATTGCTACTTGGTTTTAAAATTGTTTTTCCGTCCCACAATTGAAGAAAAATCTTTTTTTTTTCTTTTTCTTACAGATGAAGTGAATTTTATAACTTCTTCAGGATTTCTTAAGTAGGCATTTAAACATAGCAAGGCCTCAAAACCTCAAATGGAGATGAACTTGAAATCCCTGTTACTTTTGGTCACCAGTTGAAATTTCTTGATCAGTCTGTTATCTTTCCAGCGCTGAATTGCAGGCCTACGAAATGTGATCTTTTGGTTTCAGACCTGGGCTGAAGTGTCTGGCTGAGGTGCTTTCATCATGAAATGCAGTTCTGCAGTCTCTCTGCTCAAGAGAGATCAAGGACAGAATAAGTAACGAGAGCGGTGACTTCCTCACCTCCCTGAGGCGTGTTGATGGGGAAGCAGGAAGAGTTTTGCATTATTGCTGCATCTGTCCCAGTTCTGCAGCCCAGTGCACCTGTGAGCCCAGCACTTTACGAGCACTGCAGACACAAGAAGAGAGCAAATGTCTGCTTGGTTACCTGCTGTCAGCAAGCACATAGCAGGTCTGCTTGCTATCACTCACCCTTTGCTCGTATCGCACCATTTCTACTGCCTCCTTGGTTATGGATCAGAGTAATTTATGGAACAGGCAGATGGTATAACGTATGTATTATCTACCCCACTCCAGCAAGCCCTGTAGCAACCATAACAAAATAATCTTGGCATCTGGGACTCTTTCTCCAATACCTCAATCTCTCCCCACATCCATTTAGGTTTTTTTCAACCACTGCTATGTATCTTTCTTCTTCAGGGGTGACAGGAGCAGTATCTCTATCTTATATTTCACATATCCCACTTCAGCTACAGTCTGGGGTTCAAAGTGCCGTCATGCATGTGAGCAATCTCACTGAATTCTTTGAGTGCTGCTTCAGTTTTGTTGTGTTTTTAACCCAGACAGCAGCCAAACACCATGCAGCCACTCGCTCACCCTCCCTCACCCCTGGGGTATGGGGAAGAGAATCGGAAGAGTATAGATAAGGAGTCTTGTCGGTTGAGATAACAACAACTTAATAATTGAAATAAAATAATAATAATAAGAGAATACACAAACAACTGATGGACAGTGCAACTGCTCACCAATGTTCAGCTGGTCCCTGGCTAGTGATCCTCAATCCAAGAAGAGAGAGCAAGCTTCCCGGCCATGCTCAGTATCTATATACTCAGTATCTATATACTAAGCATGATGTTGTGTGATATGGAGTATCCCATTGGCAAGTTTGAGTCCACTTGCTATGGTTCCTCCCAGCTTCTTGTGCAAAACGTGAAGTTGAAGAGTCCTTGATTTCTTAGCAATAACTAAAAACATCAGTATATTATCAACATTCTTCTCATACCAAATTCCATACTGAATCCAAAACCCAATGTTATTCTGGCTGCTAAAAGAAAATTAGCTCTGTCCAAGATGAAATCAGGACAAGTTTGCAAGAATATAGCCTTGTACCAAAGGATGGAAATTAAATCAAAGGACCAGGCTGTTTGTAGGGATTAGACTGGTGACGTTTTTGGGTGTCCAGAGTCACCAAGAATGATCATGCAGACAGTACTGGGAAAATGCATGTATCTATGCAGGAAAAGCTAACCTCACATTGAGACATGTATGGTAGAACTCATTCAGAGGGCCTTAAAAAAAAAAAAAGGTATTTTTGCCCCTTTCCAGGGAGAACAGCGAAGGTTCAGATGCTCCCTGTAGCAGCATTAATCCACAGGAAGTTATTAGGCCAACAGGATGCCTTCAGAGTTACAGGGAAGAAGGACTTAATTGCTTCTGTCAATAAAGTTTGCATGCATTTTCCTCCTGTTTTCAGTAGCTGGTGTGGGAAGTGAAGATGAACATTTGGCTTTGCTGATCTACAGCATATAAGAAACATCTTTTAATTGAGAAGGGTGGGATTTTTAGTGTTGAAAAAAGTCCTTTACATCTAGAGTAGAAATAAACAAATGCGCATGCTCCGTTGTTGGTAATGTCAAGGCTTCTTGTGACTTTTAAAAACTGTGTTTATATGGTAAAATCAGTCACTTAAAATATTGTTTATCAAAAATCCAGGCCAAAAGAGAGATTAAGGACCCTTTCAAATAATGTTTGCAGTAAAATTTCTCTGAAAAACTGGAAGAGGAAAGAATTAAAAGGCAATCTTGTCCTTTTCAAAGAAACCACTCCATCCTTGAAGGAGAGTTTGAAAGTGTGGGGGGTTTTTTGGGTTTTGGGAGGTTTTTTTGGCCAGCCCTACTTACACCTCCTTCTAGGTGCTGGTTGTTGTGGCTATACCCTGATTTTCCTGCTCTTGATGCTGAAGTGGAGGGAGTGGTTACAGCTTTGTTTTATGTGTCCATAAAAATAAGAACAACAAGAGGTCATTATGCTTTGAAGGTGGGATCCAGTGAACACTGGTCTGTGTCACTGAGCTTTGTGGTGGCTTGACCAGCATAGGCAAAAAACAGAGGATAAGGAAGCCAAAAAAGAGGTGGTCATTCCTTATAAGGGCCTGGGTCTCTTGCTTCTCCTTTGCAACCTACATCTGGCCCACCTCATCATGATTTTTTTTTGTGTTGCCCTCCCTTATGATGGCAAGGGAACTCTGTGCTTGTTATCCAGAGAGTTCAAATGTTGAAAAGCCTGTTTATGCCTGTGGTAATTCCCTGTAGGCAATAACGTCAGTGCTGGCCACTTGGCCCAGCCTGATCCTGTGCTAGTAATGAGTATTCGCAGCATGCATTTCAGTGTCTGATTAAATCTTTCTGAAAGGCCATCTGTTTGAGGAGGATGTGGCATAGGCTTTAATACTTTTTATACCTGGTGCTCAATACTGCTGTTTCATGACCTTAGACATAAAGTTTGTCCCTTGGTTAGTTAGCATCTCTCCTAATGCTCCAATGACAGGAAATAATTGGATCAAGGCTGTTGCAACCTGTTGGATCTCTGTGTGTCTTTGGGGAAATGTTCCTGGGTGTTGGGTCACAGAAGTTACACAATCCCAAGGAGACTTTGCTATGTCCAGGGCTGAGAAAAAGATACCTGTTTTCTGGGAAGGGAGTAAAGCATCTCCAGCTGCTTTTTTTTCCTAGCACTTGGGGCAGAATCTGCTGTAGAAATAAATCTGTTGATACATGCCAAATTAGTAAGGAATTTGGCCTTTCTGTTGCATGTTCTCATCTGTGCAAAATATCCAGCCTAAGCAGCATTACATCTGTGTTTCAGGGTCATTATCTTATAGGCTTGGAAGCACAGTTTCCCTTTGTGATTCTCTCAGCATAAAGTCAATCTTCTCCCATATGTCTTTTCCTGCTTTCTCTCATTTGCTTTCCTTCATGGTACAGTCTCAATATTCATCCCTTTGGCTAAAAGGAAAAAAATCTCATCCTGAAGCTGTGTATGTTCCCTTTCATTTGTAACTTATTTCTCTTAGAGTTCCTCATCTCTTCTCTACTTTACCCTTGCGGTCTGTCCTTCCAGAGTTTCTCAGAAGATCCTACTTTAGGTCACTGAAAGCCCTTCCTTTTTCCTGCTTAATCTGTGATCTGGTCTTCATCCAGGGTGCGGGTTTTTCAAATCAGCAAACAAAGGGAATCTTGCCATAAAATGAAATCATATGGAGATTAATTTTCTGCATAGCAGGGTGGTGGCCTTTAATTAGATCTTGTCTCACCTGCCAAGGTGAGATATAAGATCTAATCTTAATTTACATATCTTTTTTTTTTATTATTTTACTTTTGATCTAGATCTGCAAGGGATCTGTTGGCTTGGGAGTTTTATGTATTTGTTTTGCTTTACTTGAAAAGCAATAGCATGTTTGGGTACTTTCCCTCTACAAACAGACTTTCTTCTGACATATGTAACTAGAGCATAGCATCTAAATTCTTAATTTAGAAAAAAAATCGCAGATTTACTGACCGAATTGTAATAACAGAGCTTTCCCTTTCTCTGTCATTTTTAACATTTTCCATTTTGTCTTTCATAGTTCATCATTTTTTTTCTCTCTTTTCTCTGTTACTGGTTCACCATCCTTCCCCCTGAGTTGCTCTCACAACTGGGAGAGTTGCAGTACTTGTGATATTAGTGCGTAATCTTTGAATTAGTCTGTTAGTCTGTCTATGTCTCTATTTGCCTATGGTGACCTCTCTCAGCCCCATGCACTGCCTTCTTTTTGCAATACAGCATGATCTTTTCTGAAGGAGTTATGAGCAAGCTATTCCATGATATTTCATTCTGGTTCAACTGTCCTGTCCATCTGTTGGCACATGTTGATCTCTGGAGGTTTTCCCCTTGATCTGTCTCAATTTTTGGTGTCTACTTTGCACTTCTTTGATATTGCTTTCTTTTCTTTTCTCTGTACTTACCTTAGCAGATCCACACTCCTACTATAAGAGACACTGGCAATGCCTTTTGCCAACAGGAGAGCCATTTATGTGGTCAGCATTTGGATGTCAAGGGCAAGAAGTTGCTTTTCTTTTGAACCTGGTGGCAAGTCAGTTGACCACCTTAAGGCACAAAAGTGACTGGCTTTGTTCACTGGGGCAGTTCTCTTCTTGCTACGGTGCTGGGGCTGCCCCAGGGGCTGCCTCTCCTTCCCCAGCCTCCTGGGGCCAGCAGAGCTGGAAGCCACTCATGACTATATCTGGATTTTGAGGATAATTTAACATTAGAGTTACTTATTATGGAAAAACACCAGATTGTCTGACACTGGAAGCCTTGAGGAGCGGCTTTCTGAAACGTGCCCTCAATGTCAGCTGGCTGCGAGGCAGGAATCCCTGTGTGGCGTTCCTCCGTCTGCCTTTTGCTAAAGAGCAGCCGGAATGATTGCAGCGATTCCTCTCCCTCCCCAAAAATCTGCCTAGGAAATCCTGCATCCTCGGCAGCCTTGCTCTGGCTTCACAGCCTGTTATTGTGTAGGGCTTTCTCCACTTTCTTCACAGCAACTACCCTTTATTTTTCCCTCCTGCTGGGATAAGCAAGCTACATCTAAGAGACACAGACTAGTGGGGAGCTGAGCACCTCCTTTCTCTCTCCGACAGAAATGTACACTTTTTAATAATGTAATCTCAATTAAAAACATACCAATTAAAATGAGCTTTTTAGTAGGTCTCTGGGGACAGGGAGCCATAATTCACATTAAAATGTAAAGCTTCAGAAGCAGGGAGAGCTAGGTGCGTTGCAAGTGCCCAAATATTCAGTGATTTTAATTACAATGGAAACTCAATAAATTGCTTTGTGCCACAATCCATTATTAACAGCTTAATGAATATCACTACTGCTCCACAGTGAAATTTGTTGTCAGCATTTCAGTTGCGAACTCCGATTTTTATCACATTTGTAATTTGGCCTCTTAAAAAGGGGAGGAGACGGAAAGTTTGCAGGCTTGGCTTTGGGTCTGGGTAAGTTCTGCTGGATACAGCACCCCGAGAGAGAGACAGGAGGAAAGATGGAGCTTTTGTGCTTCACCACTGGACAAGAGTTAAATCTACTCCTTGCACAGTTTAAGAGCAGTGTCACAGCTGTTCTTTGGGCATGCAAAGGGCCTTTGTGCCAGCTGAGCATGGGGCTACCTTTACATGTGCTGTTTCTCTGAACAATACCCGTTAGGCTGGAGGGCTGTTTGGAAAGTCTGCTCAGGAGTAAAAGGAAGAATAGTGTAACAGCCCATGGGCAAGCATGCTGATGATCTTATTTTGGAGTGAGCAAAGTCCAAGTTGTTTCGAATTTTCCAAGTTTTAGCTAGCAAATGCTGATTTGAGGTGTGGAATTAGGCAAGTCCTCTTGGAGCGCTGAAATGTGAACAGTGTTTGTGTTCAGCTTTGAACAGGGATGAAACTTTTTTTTCTTGACAGTTATTATTGCTGTAATTGTGCTAACGTTAAGATGCTATATATTTATAAGTATACTTATAGTAAAATAGTACCTCCCCCCTTTCAAAGCAGCTTAATATTTCAAGGATAGAGGTGGTTATTAGGAATGTTATTATTTTAGTCGCTAACAGCAGGTATAGTGGATTTATCGTTGTGCGCCATTGAAGTGTTAAGCTGCAGGGGTTTAAATAACCATGGTCTGGCTTCTATGAGATCTATTATTTATTGTGGGTGTTCTGTTTTCACTTTTCACTTGATCATGTGGCCTGACTGAAGGGTCACAATCCTCAAAGTGGGGTTACTGCCAGGTGTTTGACAAGATCTTGAGAAGATCTGAGTGAGATCCAGATAGATCTTAGGACAGAAGTTACTGGGAACTGCTCTTCTGATTCAGAGAAGTCACAAGTGTGTATATGGGATAAATATGAGTTGTCTGAACATAATTAATGTCTCATGTTTTGCTGTTATTATTATGATTCTGATTTTCTGCAAAACAAGAGCATATTCACTTTCCCCATCTCAGAAATGGCAGCATTATAATGAAGTTGACTTGCACCCTGCCAATTACACAGAGCTCTCCTAGTTCATTATATCAATAATTACACATAGGATTATTTTTTTCTTGTGAAGAATCTTTCGTTGACAGAGGAGTAATGATGCCTGTAAGTTGCTTAAGTATTGCTCAGTCAGGAATATGTAAAAAGTGGGAGATGTCCTCATATTTTCAGGGAGAAAGGCAGCTGGTATTCTGGCATGCTGTTAATATTCATATGTTTCTGAAGTTGTAATTTTTTTAGTTTGACTTTAGGAAGCATTCCAGACCGCAGGGATGCCTGACTGTTATTTTTCATGTATCCTTGTACTGGCAGAGGACAAAGTGACAGGAAATATATAAAATGCCTTCTAATTTTTCTTTTTTTTTTTTTCTTTAATTTACGCACACACACTGCTTCTTTGTGTTTATCAGTCTGCACAAAATGCCAATAATTGCTGTGTAAATATTAGAAAGTCATATTAGAACTCTGTGAAGGAAAGGAGAGCAGGGGGAGAATCCTTCCTGCTACTGAGGAGCCATCTATTGGATAAACCTATAACTGAACTGCGCATCCATGAAGCTGTGGAGGATAACACTATTTGTTATTGGTCACTGAATAGCTGAAAATAATCCTTTCATTCCCAGTGCTGCTTTCACCCACTGTGTTAGAAACCTGTACCCCTTCATGCACACAAGTGGAGAGTCAAGTACAAAGGCGATTTATGTACTGTAGATAAAAGCCTGTTTAATATAGCTGAAGATCCAGGATAAATCTTAATGTAGGGTGCAGGTGTGATTGTGAATGGATAAGCCAGCAGTGGGATTGCCTGGCAGCAGTGGAGAGCAGTTGCATAAAGAAGTAATAGAAAAGACAAGTGTTTTTTCCATATTGTTATTAAAGAACATAAATAACATTAACTGTACTTTTTTTGTAACAGTACATGTCATTTATATCAGTCTCACGGCCATAATTAGTTTAGTTAAAAAATATATATTTTTTTTTAGTTATCCAGAATTATTTAAAGCCATCACAAAACCAAATAATGAGGTGTTTTTCCCTCAAAACGTATGCAATCTATATGTAATGGGATGCAGAAAGGGAGCATCATGAACAAACCATGGGGACAGATAAGGGAGGACAGGATATGAACAGTGAATTTCCAGTGGTCCCGAAACGTCCTGATGGCTCTTCAAAGGGAGAGGTGGGGCTTTGCAAGCATGTTAAAGGGAGCACATACGGCAGGAAGAATAAAGAAGCAATAATGATATTACTGTGCATGTCAGGCAACTGCTAAAATCAGAATTGATTATTAATCAGAAATTAAATTTAAGTAAATACAGTATAATCTGTGGTAAATAGAAAAGGAACAGAGGGCTGCCTGCAACAGCAACCTTCATTCAGCAGTTTGAGTCAGCAGAGGGTCAAGTTTCTGGGAGGTAGACACTTAGGCTAAAACATTCCCTTCCTGCATCCTCCCTTTCTCCTGCCAGGAGAGGAGGGGGGGAGTGTTCGGTGGTTTGCTGGGAGGCCAGATAAGCTTTGGGAGAGGATGCATGCATCAAGCGTGCAGCAGCATGGTCAGCTCGCTGCTGTTTTGAGAGTCAGTGCCTGTTCCACACACTGGTGTACGTGGCAGGGTCCAGCCCAACCTGTTGTTCCTCTCCAGTGCCCAGTTATTTCTTCTCCTGCTGTATTTACCCACTGTGTGTTCTGATAACCTCACTCCTCCACCTCCAAGCAGCAAAACATGTGTGGGGCAGGAGAAGCTCAGCTACTGCACACACAAATCCAATATTTATTGTTTGCAGTCTGATAATGCCAGGCATTGTTATCGGAGTGTTGTTATCCTAAATGTTTTGCAAATACAGAATAAGGAGATTGCAGTCCACTGTTATTTGCTACCAGTGTCTCTTGCTCACCATTATGCAGGGATTGGGAAAGCTGCATGACACTCTCTAGCTGTTGCATTTTGGGCTGTTTTCTGAGTATTCTCTACATGTGCAAGCTGTGGTGGTTACACTGTTGTGCTGTGCCCTGGGCTGAGGCTGCCAGCCCAACGTGTCAGAGATGCCAACCAGCTGCCACAAAGTGAATGACACTTGTTTGCCGTTAAACTGAATTTCATGAGGAAAGTGCTTCTTTTGGACACCTGGCCCATTCTGCTCAGCCTGGTATTGGAAGAAAAGTCCCCAGAGTCAGAGGCAACAGTCAGTTCATTAGGAGTGTAAATGGACTGGGCTGCAGGCAATCCCTTGGTTTTACACTGAAGAACTGCTGGAAGGGTTTCCAGCTCTCTAGGCAAGCCGTTGGTGTCTCTGTGAGCCCACATAATGAATGAAACAATTAAATAGGTGTGTGCCTTATTTTTTCTTTCCCATAATTGTAATATCTTTTCATACTGTATACCACGTCAGCCAAGTTAGGCCTCAGGCTAGGATCTTTACAGCTCACAGCCAACAGGTCCACACACTTAAGATTAAAACCAGCCTCCTTCTACAAGAGCCGTAAAGAGCTGTGTTAAACTTGTCTCAGCTAGTAACAGTTCTTTGCTCTCTCTCCATTCACTAACAATTAGGTCTGAAATTCAAATTTATTTTCATCCCTGGACTGTGTGGGAACATCTTGAGAAGGATGCTGTTGTCTTTCAAGATATGAGCCCTCCAGCGCCACTTGCAGCAGTTCAAGCTGAAGGGAGACTGTTTCCTAAGAAAATCTTCTTTTTAAGAATTCCCCCAGCTTTATTTTCAGGTCAAATCAGGCTTGCCTACGCCTCTATAGATTACTAATTCTCTTACTTTAACTTTGTGTTTTGAGGGTCAGAAACATGCAAAATTTTTGAGGAAGAAACCAGCAGTACCTAAGCATTCTTCTCCCTCACCTCATAAATGGAGACATTACCACATGAAAATAGTTTTGTATTTTTCAGCAGTATGATTTTTTCTCTTATTAGCATGCTTTGGTAAAGACCTACTGAAATAATATATATATGTATGTATAGGCAGAGAGAGACATGTATGCAAACACAGGTCATGGAGCCTCCAATGTTACAGGTATAGCTGGGTGAAATCTAATGATCTGCAATATCTGCAGTGACTCACTGGAGGAGGGGAAACCTCTCCAGTGACAGAAATGGTTCAGTGCTGAGGTGGACTGCCTGGGGAGGCTGTGGGAAGCTGGAGTTTGGCTGGGTTTTTAAGAACAGGTTAGACATACAGCTGTCAGGGGTGGTTTGGCTGATGCTGCCTCATGGCAAGGGGATGGAGTAGATAACTTGCTGAGTTCCTTCCAGGCCTCTTTCCTGCATGTGATGGTGCTTTTGCCTTAAACTCTTTGAGTCTGTGTAAATCTGTTTTCATCCTAGGTCTTAAAGGGTTTTCTGAGATCATCATTAGCTTTTCCTCACGGGGTTTTATAAGATTTGATGCATGTTGTACCAATTTTACAGATGGGAAGCTGCACCAGTTAGAACTATAACTGTGTTTTAAGGGCAAAAAAGGAGTGCAGCTTTAAGCATTCCAGCTTCTGTGGAGGTCAGTGCTTTAGCCAGTAATTCATATTGGCCACTCTGCAGATTTAGTGGCAAACTCAGCAAATAAAATCCATCTCATACTTGAATTTACACTTACTCTTGTTTTTTGGGTTTTTTTTTTTTGGTTGGTTATTTTGTAGGGATTTTTAATTTTAATTTTTAAAAGAATATTGGCCACATACAGAAGATATGTTTTGTTACCATATTTAATACTTTCCATGCTCAAGTGATTCAATCAATTTGCTAATGTACCCTTTCTGGGCCTGATCAGCATTTCATGTAGCATTTTTGCAACATTATTGTAGGGCCACTTCTTCTTTCTTTCAAGTAGAAAGCAAAGGCATTGCTGTGGCTTCTGACATTTAATGTCATTAAATAATCACAGTTCTTCCTCATTGCTGTGAACTAATGCCAGAAACTTGCTTAGGAGTTTAATGATGATAATATATTAAAATATCAGGACAAGTCTAAAGTTAGACAAAATCTTCTCAGGCTGGGGTTTCACTACAAATGTTAAGATCAAGCCAGCTGGCAAAAGGCTGCTCCACTTTCCAAGTGGGCACTCAGTGATTTGATTTTTTTTTTTTTTCCTTAAATTTACTCAGATTTTTAATGGAAGTTATATTGCTTTGTAAGACATACCTACCCTCAGACATTCAGCCCATTTACAATAAAAACATTACAGTGGTTTCACCAGCTGATGTTAACAAATGCAAACAAAAGAGTTTTTTTCTGCCAGACTGAAAGGCTCCCAGCCACTCTCGAACAACAGCCGTACCCCACAGTTCAACAGACTCCAGGTCCTTCCAGAGCTGAGCATCACCCGTGAGAGCACCATGCCCTCAACCTTTAGATGCACAAATTTGAAGGCTGTCAGCTCTGGCCTCCCAGTTAATTCCAGCTTCTGGGTTCAAGCACAAGGCAAAAGGACAATCTCTCTGAAATGTTTTGCGACTGGATGTATTGGCAGAGGCTGCCTCTTCTGTGATTTCACTGAGAAACCCAATGAAACCCGCCAAGTGTTAGGGAGAGGTTAAATTTGATCCTTTCAAAGCAGTTTGGTAAAATGATAGTTTTAGTGGGACTGCATTTTGTGCTGCTTTTTCAAAAGAATCTGAGTAGCTACTGCAGTGCTTTACTGATAACTTCAGGGTGACACACCTGAGGTTTGTCTCACCTAAAAAGGTGGTTGCTAACTTACAAAAAGTGACCTGAGTATAAACTAATACAGCAGTGTTTGTACAAGTTGTAGGAAACTGAAATAATAAAGAGGTGTGAGCTTTTTCATCCTGTTAAATAAGGATTCTTAAGCTTAGCTTCTGCTCTTTTGAGCTGCCATCAGAGCATTTGAGAAAGACTAAGAGGGTCTTCACAATTTATTGTGAGTTGTGTTATATTAGCACCATCATATTTGTATGGCTTTTGCACCACAGCAAGTGCTTTACAGAATACCAACCAATTATGTCATCTAGTTTGATTTCTTGATTCATCTTTAAGTTGCTTTTTAGTTGTGGGCTCTTTTGAACTCAAAACGGGGAGCTGAACTACCAGAGTGGTGCAAAATTTTAGTATAGTTTGTAGAAAACACAACTGAAATCACAGCATTAAGAGCAAAAAATACAGCTGATGTACATTTGGTAGCTTTGCTTAAGTAATTTTTGACTCCTCCTTGCAGAGGAGTTGAATGGCTCAATCTCTCTACCAAAAGCATAACCCAGAGGTCCCCTGGATCCCCAAAGCAGTGGTGAATTTGCCAAAAGGTTAGCTAGCATGTCAGTCTTAGCTACGAAAACACAGTTCCCTGTTTAGGATGGAAAGAGCTGGAGACATCCCCTGCCCCCTCAGGACCCTCGCCTCCTGTGAGAAAAGTCACGATACATCATGCATGTGAACAATATATCTCTCTTCTTCTGACAGCTGCAAATTTTAAAAGCAGTGATTTGAGGAGGGGTGATAGATATTGCTGGATTTGCCTTCCCCAGTATAGCACACTTCTATTCTTCCAGTGTGTAGCACAAGGCTCGTTACGGTTCTGTGCAGAACGATTTCTCTGCATGGCCAGGTGATGTTTAAGGAGACTAATGAGAGAAATGATATGGCCCAGAACACTGGTGTCAGGAAATATATTGCTGGGTGTCTATCTTGAGGAAGCTGAAAGCGAGGCTTGTCTTATTATATATTTCAAAGGGGATGTCTGTGTCACCACCAAGTTAGGCATGCACCCTGTCCCATACTGTGTTCAAATTAGATTTTTATTTCAAATAGTAGTTTTCCATTCAATTTTCATTGGCTTAATGATAGGCTCTGTGCTGTATGGGGGCAAAACATTGGCATGCCATTCTTTTGAAGTGGGGACTTGTTTCTGAGGCCATTGTAACATAACTACGCAAGTGTCAGAGGACAGGGTAGAGGCTATTATGGGCTTCTGCTTTTTGTGAGGAAAATCAAACAAATGTCCCCAATGGAAAAAGGAAGACAGCAGCTGTATGTGGTGACCAGATAATGTTTTTGTGCAGTGACACTGTCAGTACCTGGTCTATTGACAAACTGAAAAAACTGCCTCTTTTTTTTTTTTTGCCTCCTGTTGTCAACTGAAATGGAGAAACACCCGGTGAATTTTCATGAGATACCTTTTCCTCATTTTCAGCACTTAACAATCCAATTATATTTGGTTTTATGCTAGTGTTTGCCTCTATTGCCATTGTTAGGTTTTTGAGTCATAGTGATTTTTCCATCCTGATGGTGCAGAAGAAAAATGTTTCATTATGACTGGTTATAACCCTGGAAATCTTTTCTCTTGCTCATTTTTTATGTTGCGTTATATACTGATGCCTAAAGTGAAGTAGAATGAACCATAAGGAAAAGAAGCTTTACTAAAATACAGCTCCTTCCACTCTGTAGAATTATCTTGAAAGAAGCTTGCTTCTTTCTAATTTTATGCTTTTTTTCCCCACTATTATTCAAGTAGTTTTTTACAAATAAATGTTGTTTCTGTAAGAATTTTTTATGAAGCTATTGCTCTTAGCAACCCCTGCTCACCTGTGAACAAATTACATGGCACAGGTAAGGGATTTAGTTTTTCCTCGATAGGGTGACCTTATAAACAGATTCTGCAACAAGGCAAGCTTTTAAATTCCTAACCAAATATATTATGTGAGTAATAAAAAGAGCTTCTCAAAATGGCCACAGAGGCATTTCAGAGCACATTCTTGGGAATATTCACTTGTGCTAGCATTCATTAAATTTGCTTTCAGCAAAAATTCTCATGAATGAAATTTTATTCACTAGTCATTATGATTATTATTTTACTATCAGAGCAATAACCAGATGCTTTGTATGAGGCTGGGACCTGATTTTGTCTAAGGCTGGAGAAACATCTTATAGGGTCTCCAGAGAGTGTATTGTCTAAATATAAGACCAGACTCAGCTAACAGCTCATGACTGGGAACTGCAAACCCTCAGAGAGCAATGGGTTTGTTTACAAGAAAATTCACAGCTAGAAAGGATGAATGCAGAACCATTCCAAATGTTTTAGCATTTGAACCATAGTATATTACAGTGTTACAACTCCACTGAATATGAATGTAATTATACATTTTTATGTTATAAAGATAGTTTAGGTGATGATGACTAATGTTATGGGTAAAAGTGAATATCTGTACAGATGCAGTTCACTAATATACTGGACTAGTTTATCCACACAGTAATGAACACACTGGAACTGGACTGTTTTGGGGTTTTTAATTTAAAATATGGCCTAACTCAAATATATGTACCAAGAAAATCCCTGAAGCATAGGCTATGCCAGAGAGTTGGACTCTCAGTTGTGTAATGCAGGGACTCCCAGAATGTGAATAAAGCCCTTCCTGGAAAACTTAAATGAGATTTTTAGCTATGCACAGCTGAAGTATGCATGAAGTCTTGTTTCCTCCAGTCTAGAGGAACATAAAAGAGCAGATATCCTATCACGCTGGAGGAGGATGAGTGTGACAGGGCAGTTGCAAATTTTGGTTTGCTGTGTTAGAAATGAGAGACCAAGAAAGCATGACCAATTTGAATATGGAAATTGTGCCTAAGTCTAGCCATAAGGAAGTATTTTCAGAGCTGGAGCTCATTTGCTGAGCCTAATCATATGAAGTTACTTCGTGTTCCTTGACTTACTGGGGGAAAAACACATATCCTGTGCCTTGGAGGTGATGTGGTTTGGACAATTTGTAGAGTCCCTCAGCGTGCCATGACCGGCACTGGCTGCTATCTGGAGCATTGATTCTTGGGTGTACCAGGGTGCAAGATGTGCTATGGTCATGGGTACAAGGTGCCTAAGGTACACGTGCAAAATGAAAAGGTTCTGTGGGGTCGAGGGACGGAGATGTTAAAAAGGCAGCGTGCCAATCCCTTGTATTACCCAAACCTCAGAAGAACCATACCTCTCTGCATGTAGATCAGTCAGAACTATCTGCAGAGCTAAGCACAGGACACTAAATATTGCGCCTCTTTTGTTTTCTCAGTGTTCTCTCTTCCCATGTTGAGTGGAAAAAAAAAAAACAACCCCAAAGCCTGATTAGGTCCTCTGACATTTATAATTAATTAGTCTTTCCTTACTCGTATTTGGTTTGCCTGTCCTTTTCTCCAGCTTTTTCTTCTTCTACTTTATCTCTCAATCATCAGATCCAAGAAATCATTAAAATGATTTCTTTTTAACAGATAAATGCAGCTTTACAGCATTTTTTTCTTTTGAAGAAAGACTTGGTTCCTTCGTTTGTCCATCCCACTGCACAAGTTGTCGCTTCAGTCGCTTCAAAGTCCTTGAGCTATCATGTATTCTGTTGGTATTTGAGGAATTGAAAATCAATCACATAGCCTTATGGCTTAGGTTCAGCACAATTCTATTATGCCCACTCCCAAAAGTCAATTCAAACCTTTTGGGTTATATTTCAAAGCCTAATCAAGCTTGCTGTCCAGGCTGGTTTGGAGTCAACTCACTCTTCTCCATGGGTCTGTTTATTATTTTTTTTCTGCCAGAAACTAGTGTGAAAGAAAGCAGTTTTCATAAGAGTAGAATCGTTCAGTGGGCATTTTGTGAAGATAAGCCACTCAAACAGGTTTTATGGCAGAGGAATACTTACTGTTGTAATGCATTTCTGAAAATATGTTTAAAATAATTTTTAAAAATGCTATGTTGGTACAAGTGTTGATAACTATACTTTCTCATAAAAAGCTGCAAGTTTACTGAGATCAGTTTCTAGTCCTGTCTTGTTAAGCTGGCACAGAATTTATTGTAGGTGCAACCCTAAATCTAGATGGTGATTTTCGTGATTTGGACCATGTGAACAAATGAGGATGGTGCCTCCAAGCAGATGGGCCAACTTCTCCAAGCATGGGTTGTGCCACCTCCACTTGGCAGGTGCACACTGGACCATGCATTGACTATGTCAGTCCCCTTACTTCCAGCAAGTGCCAGGAACTCACCCTCAGGATGAAAGGAACTCCAAGCTCTGCATGGAGTGCTGGCCACAAGCAACCCACTGTGAAAATATGTACCTGTTATGTACTGGGGGCAGACGAATCTCATCCCACTGGGGAGAAAGCAGTGACCAGTTCCTAGCAATGGCATTTCTATCTGCTTTATGGGAAGTCTCCCCATTTGGTGAAAGGCTGGTGGCCGTTCTCTGGGGGCCAAGTGGGCAGCATAAATAGGAAACAGCGCTCCCCTTCCATCCCCCATGGCTAAAGGCATTGCTCTGTGACCTGATCTGTGTGCTTCTCCTGTGTTCTGCAGAGGCGAAGAGATTTTCTTCAGTGGATGCTAGACTCTCGCTCCTCAGCTGACTCCCTGGCAGCCGGGTGTTTTGATGTGATCAGTCCATCTGCCACTTCCAGACAGAACGAGGTGCCTCTTGCTGGCAGGGCCCCATCTGAAGAGGTTCAGAAGACATTAACAGAGGATGAGATAGCAGGCCAAGCTTTCCTGTTCCTGATTGCTGGGTATGAGACCACCACTAGCACACTGTCCTTTGCCACATATTTGCTAGCCACAAACCAAGAGTGCCAAGAGAAGGTGCTTCAGGAAGTTGATGATTTCTCAGCAAAACATGTAAGTATGATGTGCTGGTGTGGAGCTTCATGCAGGGAGGAAGGCAATATGAATGTTGTCATGCCGCTGTGGCACCTGCATGACCCCTGTTTGTCTAAGTTATTTATGCATATATTAAGATTTTATTAATATTTTGAGCCAAAAATTCAAGATTAATCTATATTGTTTAGGTTTTTTTGGAAACTCTTAAATAATGTCATTTTACAGCAACTGAAGATATGGACCAGAAACTTTGCGTCATAGTGAAAGCTTAACCTTTACAAAATGTTTTACATTATTGAAGTAAACCAGCTGTTATCAGACTCCAAAACTACGTATTTCTATTTTTTTTCTCTTGTCAAGATTGGTTTTGTTGTCAATTTTATTTACTGGTCTTTGTAAGGACATAAACAGTGTTCTTACAAACCGTAAACTGCAATTTTTTTGCTTTTCAAAAAGTCCATACTTTTTTTTATTCAGCAGCAGAATATATGTGTACGCTTAAAAAAAAATCACAATGTCACAATGTCTTATTCTCTTATACTATATTCAAATTACTTCTCCTTCACTATCTGTATTAACCAAGGGTATTTATGTTTCTTGGATAACCGTTGACAATATTTTGTGTATCCAGCAGAGCTTGCAGCAGCCATTCTTCCACCCTACACTCTCAGCACAAGTTGTTAGTTATGGGAATTCAGGGTTGTCTTCTTTTCATGAACACTTTTATAATAGATCATGAGGCTAGCAGGAATAATATGACACCATCCATGGCTGTCCTGCAGGATTTAGCTGCTAGATTTGCATGCTTGAAAGCCTTAACTGTATGTTTTGGGGAGTTTCATACTTTTTATGCATTCTGTCCTTTGTGTTTAACTCGGAACTAGAAGAATTGTATGATTTTCTGCTTTGCTGGTAATAGAAAATTCTCAACTGTATGAAGTGTGCCCATTCAAAAGCTACCATTTCCCTCCTTTTGCTTGTGCAAACATGAAAGCCAGGATTTGTGTACACAGAAGATATCTTTTTTCATCCTGCATGACGAGGTTCTGAGCGTGGTGGTTCTCCGTCTAAGATTGCTTTTGCTCTGAGGGCACAGATGGATGACAGCAGTGGAGGCTAGGATTGCGCAATCTGATCCACAGAGCGTTTTCTCAGTGCATGCTTCCTACGTCTGGTGTGAGTTAACTCCATAGAATGAAACCATTGATGTGTTATGTTTTAACCTATAGGGCTTGGGTTATATGCTTGGATTATTAGCTCTACAACATTCCAGATGGAGCATATTTACTTGTTTCATTCAAATATGGCAGACCTAATTATGCCCTCATGTCTGGTTAGTTCAGCTGACTTCCTTAAGGCCTGCAAAGATATGAAGTTGCAACTTGACCTGGAGTATGCGCAGTTTACTTGTTAATACTAGGGGCAGTTGCACATAAAAACCCCTGTTATGCAGCCCCAAGGAAAATATAATTAATCTCCTCACCAGTTCCTGATAACTGGCAGACTAAGAAACCAAAGTGGAATTACTGGGAGAGGTACCCAATATGATAGGTACATGATGTCATCCATATCTGTCTATATCCCCATATAGATGGGGGTATAAATTAGTAAACTTTTCTAAGGGCATAGAAAAGTGACTGCAAGCAGTCATTAACTGACTGATTGCTTACAGACATTTCACATAGGGAAACCACATATATGGCTATGTCTACATCAGCAAGTATTGTCCTCCCTTGGACACAGATTCGTTACCTAGCACAACTGGTAGTGAGGAATGTTGGGTGCATGCTCTACACAGTTCAGGAGGGGTTGTTTTGGGGTTTTTTGGGGTTTTTTTTTGTTAGTCCAAGTCTGACCCTGTGTACCAAATTCCCCTTAGCAGTTGGACTGGTCTGGTTTAGTTCCAGTTAAAGGAGCCCTTGCTGTGCACTTGGACAGTGCAGTGTGCACCAGTGCAAGCGACTTGCATGTGGGTGTGCTCCTGACCCAAGCTAGAGGATTAAATGGACCCTATGTTATATATCGTCTGTCTGAGCTGTCACTTACTATTGGTGGTATTTCAATAATAATCCAATTCAAATGCATAAGGCTTGACTCTCTTGGTTCTTTAACAGGAATATCTTGCTAATAGTTTCAGCTTTTGCAGTATCTAGGGGAGGCTGTGGAGCCACGGACACTTGTGGCAGAGAAGTTGAAACTTGGTGTAGAGAGACAGCACTCTAATTGTTTTTGCAGATCAGCACTATAGACAATCTGTGTGATGCCTCAACCCAAACTGGTGGCCTCATCCTGAACCATGCTGTCCCATGTCATATATTGATTGGAAGTACCTTTCAAATCACTTCCCCATACTTTACTAGTTTTCAGATTTAGCTGGAGATGATGCATATATGGCTGTGTGGCCTAGGAGAAGAGGGAGAGAAGGATACTATTTAACTGCTCTTCTTGATGCCAGGAAATTCATAGACCTAATCTGTGCAGCCCTATCCTTCAAAAGATTTCTTATTATAGACAGCTCGTTATTTGAGGAGGGGCAATGCACTGCTTAAGGAGCACATCCCAGAATAAGGAAAAGGATGCAGCAGTTCAGTCGCCTTAGTGACTGTAATTAACTACTTTTAGTCTAGAAAATAAGATCTGTGCAACCGTTTGCAAGTTATGGGAGCAGAAGCTATTTTAAAACTAGGAACATAGAGATGGTAAGTTCAGTTGTCATGCAAAGGAGAGGAAGGGAAGGGGCATAACAGCTATGAGCTCACAGTTAGTTATCAAGTCAGTTGTAAGAAATTTGATTTGGTTATTGCTTGTGCCCAGCACATTGGCTTTGCTCTTATCAAGGCGCTTTGCAATTTTCAGAAAGAAAGGGCCTTCTAAAGAAGGCCAAAACGTGGGGAATGGCACAGTCTGGTTGTTTTGACAGGTGGTGGAAGACTGCTTTGATTTGCAAATATATAAGTGTTAAACACAGTCCCCTCTTCAGACAAATTTATACCCAGGTAGTTATAACCTCAAAATGCTCTCCACCATGTCCCCCTCCCTTCCTTCAACCATTTCGGTTGCCTCATGCAGCATGTTTTATTGCCTTGATCTTTGGTGTAGAGCTGCCATCTGATTTTACAGCAGCTGCTGTGTATCATCCCAGAGATGGATGTACTTTAGTAGAGGACAGGGTGATTTATACACTCATTTACTAAAGTTTATAAAGACATGTGAGAGCCATCTAAGAAACAGTGCTATAAACGGCAGGCACAGTTCCAGTTTTTTTGGCACACCAGTCAAAAACTCAAAGCATTGTGACTTTGTGAAAGACAGGAAGGAGAGCAAGGTCGGTCCATCTGTGCATACAGCAGTATTTTGGTGGCTCTGGGTGTTGTACTTTATGATAACCCTGAGTTTGCTCTGATCTTCATGTGTCTTGCTTGCACAGTGGTTACCTCAGCAGAATCGAACAACATGAAGGGGAAAGAGAAAGCCAAGGCACTTCTGTTTCAGAGAACCCTGTGCTAGCTTTGTGCAAGCTGCTGTAGTGCGGTGCAGAAATACGAGGTTGGGTGCTGGAAGTGATCTAACCACAGTGCTGTGCTCAGAGTTGGGAGGCCAGAGGAGAGGTCCAACTGACTGTGTTGTAATGCTGTGTTGTGTCCATCCAAGTTTGTCTCAGAGCTGTCTTGGAAGACCTCTTTGCCTCTCTCCACCACACTGCCTGAATATGCTGTAGAGGTGGCACTTCCAGACAAGTGTCCTCAGAAAACAGTGTCTGAAGCAAATCATGGGTTGTCACCTCTTTTTTTTTTTTTTTTTTTTTTTTACCTCTCGGACCTTCCTCATCTGTTTGCTAAAGAACTTCCTAGGTCTTCTCTTGGCTGATAGCTCAATATGGAGGCTTGATGATCTTTCCCTGAAAGTGAGAAGTGGCACTTGGCCTATTTCAGAATCTGGCAAGCAGGAGAAACCTTTATCCTTGGTTATTGTAACAAGCAAGATACACAGGTTATTGCCTTCCTTACCTCTGTCTGGATCTTTGGGGTGTAGAGAAAAGGAGTGTACAGCTTTTCATTGTCTCTGGGGAAGCAGAGAGGCAGGGAACTAAGTGGTGACTACCGTCACCACACACTGCATCTTTTCATTCTACCTGTAAATCCCTGTGTCTGCTCCAACTGCACTGGAAAAGACAAGTTTGTGCATAATTCCTCTAACAGACAAACTGAAATTAAAATTGTAGGGACTCTGACCTGGCCATCTTCATTAAGCTCTTGGAAGTGTATGAGGGCCAACTGTGTGCTGAGGTGCATCAAGCACTGCATTGTGAGCCAGTCAAAGGAGGTGATTGTCCCACTCTACTCTGCACTGGTGCAGCCTCTCCTTGGGTACTGGGTGCAGTTTTGGGTGTCACAGTATAAAAAGGATATAAAGCTACTGGAGAGTGTTCAGAGGAGGGCCACAAGATTGGTGATGGGCTTAGAGCGAAGCCGTATGAGGAGAGGCTGAAGTCGCTTGGTTTGTTTCGCCTGGAGGAGACTGAGGGGAGATCTCATCACGATCTAGAACTTCCTCACAAGGGGAAGAGGAGGGACAGGTGCTGATCTCTTCTTTCTGGCAACCAATGATAGGACCAGGGGAAATGGCAGGAAGGTGCACCAGAACAAGTTTAGGTTGGACATTAGGAAAAGGTTCTTCACCCGCAGGGTGTTGGAGCACTGGAACAGGCTCCCCAGGAAGGTGGTCGTGGAACCAAGCCTGACAGTGTTCAAGAAGCATTTGGGCAACGCCCTCAGACACGTGGTCTGAATCTTGGGATTGTCCTATGCTAGGGCAAGAGTTGGACTCGATCCTTGTGGGTCCCTTCCAACTCACAACATTCTATGATTCCGTGGTTCTATGAGCCCTGTGAAGGGCCATGCACTAAAAATAAGATGCACCTATTTGCTGCAAGCTTGTTGCTGGGTGTGCTGCTTGCTTTGATACCATGAAGACAAAATAAACAAGATGAAAAGAGAGTTAAATATGAGCTTGTGGGGGCAGGACGCCTACATCTCTGTGTGTATAAAATAATATTACTTTCTGCGGAGACCACAGATCTGTTTCCAGGACAGCAGAGAGGGGTCAGGTCTTCAGAAGGTTGTAAATTGGCACAACATGTTTGTTATTAGTATAGGTATGATGATTTGCATCAGTTGAGAAGCTAGATTGGTATATACCAGTAAAAGAGGACAAGGGGGGAAAAAGGAAAAAAAAAAGGTTGCTATTTCAAGACCAGATTATTCTTATAGGGTTTGTGGCTAACCATCCTTAAACTGTTAGAGGCTATACACTTGTGAAAGAGATGTTTTTATCCACATTAACCAGGTGAGAAGGAATGCACCCATGGTCTTCACCCTCTCCATTTCATCTCCATCCCTGTGTGGAGTTGTTAAAGCCCTTCAGAAGACGTGTATTTATGAACAGTTTTTGTATTTGTGACTGATTGTTTTGTTGTAAAAGCAAGTTGATTTTTATTTATTTTTGCTTGTGTGTGCTTAGCAAACGCATATCAAGTCTGCAGCGCACATTCATTCTGAGCAGGTGGACACTTGCTTCTGAGCCCCACTACGCTCTGAGCTGCTCTGTGTGTTTTGTCCTAAGCTGCAGTGCTCAGGGCATGAATAATTCCTGCATCTTCCATGCTTGAAATACCCTTAATATGAGGTCTCTCTTTCTTACCTCTCTTCCCATTTTAGCATTTAAATGTCTCCCTCCCTCCTTTCGTCCTCCTCTGAAGCCTGATTAATTCACAATTATAAATTTCTGTTTTGTTTTACTGGACTGCAAGGTTTTAGGAAGAGTAGTGGCACAAAACAGATTCAAAAAACATGGGTGATCAACTTAACTTCTCATAAGAAGTTATTTGTTGCCCTTAAGTGAAATATGGTAATTGGCTATGTTTGTGCTCCTGCTCTGTTGCAAAATAAACAGATCAGGTTAAACCACTGAAATGAGGTCTTTCTTGAGAGAGGGAAAGCAAGTATACTTTGGGGCAGCTAAGGAGTGCAAAAGAGGTAAAAGAATGAACTGCTCTGCTGCTATGTAATAAGGAAATACATACTTGAAGGTGCTGAGCATAGAGAAATCTGGAGTACGGAGCACCCTGAATTCTAATCTCAGCTTCAAGAATAATTCACTGCACATTCTCAGTAATAGACAACCGTGTCATGCATTAACAAATGGGAAGACTTGGTACTTACCAAGTTTTGTTTTTTACCTTTTATCTACATAAACATCTCATTACTTAAAGCAGCACACGAGAAAGTTGCGTTAAAGGCCTAGTGCCAGTTACAGAACCTGAGAGGTGTTGCTGCACTGATAGGCGAGGCGCCGGGGGCCTGGTGCTAGCCAGAAGAGGACTAGTGAAGGACAGAGTAGCAGCTTGCTCCTCCTTGCTGCTGTTGCCTAAGAATACTTTCAGGACCCCTGGCAAAGGTGGAGGAGGGCACAGGAGTCAGGAGTAGTAAATAAAAGTAAATAGATGAAAAAGCAGCTATTACTGTAAACATTCCTTGGAGACTGCAAGACCAGCTGGGATTTCCACTCTGTTTTTAAAATGCCATGTATAGCTGTTATTTATCACTGCATGATATGATACTTAGAAGTATCAGTGTGGAGAGGAATAAAGAGTGGGATAAGCCCCAGCATGGCTCTACTCTATCCAATTTCCTATCCACACAAAGCACTAGAATAACCATTCAGTGCTGGTGTGACTTACCAACATTTTCACCACTGGCTAGGGCCCATAAAGTTTAAAGAAACTTCAAAGTCCTGCCAAACTCTTTTCACTATTTAAATGAAGATCTGGAGGTTTTTCTTTAATGGAAACTTTCCTGTTCCCACAAATATTTTATCTTCTATTGCTATAGGGCCCAGGAATATTTTCAGTATGTCTAATTTAAAATGTTGACCAGACTGTGTTTCAGCTGTATTCCTTCATGTCTATAACATTGAATGATGCCAGTCCAAAGTCATTGCAACCCGTAGTTTCATTTATGAAAAAGTACGATTCAATTCCATTGTAACTGCTATGTGTGGTCAGCTGTGAATGGGCTGGGTTGAACTGGACTGATACATAAGCTGCTCTTTTATCATTTATCATTTTGGTGCTGTAGTTTATCAAAAATGCTGGGTGTGGCAGTTGCTCATCTGGGGTAATTTGACACATCATCACTGACTTGAGTGGAGTCATACTATTTTACACTGGCTTATGATTCTGTTCTTCATATTGAAGAGCTCCTTCACGGATATCTCTGCAGTCCAATGAAGATGTCTTATTGCAAAGAGATTTTACCATTTCAAAATTTTCCCTTCCCAGAGAGCAGTGAGAGGTAGGACCATTTTTATGGTGTCTCTGTGCCTGATGGAATACTTTAGATTTTTAAGCTGTTTATGCAGAGATTCTCCTTGGTAGCAGAGACTGCTTTCTCTGAGCATTACTGAAAATCAGAGGTGAAAGTCAGAGACATGGCTGTCAGGGAATTACCACAACAATTTGCATGAGTTTGGTGCCTTTCATGCAGTATCTCAAGGCACTGTGCTCTCAGAAGCTTGCAACTACAGAGGCTAAGCTTCACTAAGCAAATATTGCTGACAGTGGAGGCTTGCATTTATCAAGGGAGACTGAATTGTAAATAGTTTGCAGAAAAAAGGCACAAAAGAGAGTCACTGTTACACATGCATACACATACATGCACAAAACATACAAAACCAATAAGCACAAGCAATACTCTATGGTGTTGCTGTTTATTCTGTTGAAGGAAATTACCCTCTTTGATTTCTTTATTTGTTTAAGAAGATGTTGCAGAGCCTCACATCATTCACAAGTGTCAGCTGTCAGCAATAAGTTTTGTTGTTAACAAATAAAAAGATGCTTTTAAACATGTAGAGACTGTATACTGTTAGGTTATATTTCTGCTTCTTTGTAAAATTGCTTAGTGTCTGAAATCAGTTAATTATCTTTGTCTCCTGGTGCTTCTGTACATACAGGTTGAAGATTGCTAAGTTAGGAGAAGACAATAAGCTCTTCTCTGCATTTCCCCCCTTCTTATAGTATCTAGAATCTACTAATTTGAATGCAGGTTTTGGACTCAAGAGACCCAAGTAACTTTTCTTTGACAGAGGTTATTTTAGTTCCTGACTCTACCTAGCTTTCAACCACTTAAGGACCTCTGAGACCAGGGGCTTTTGTCTCTTTACTGACTTTTGACTCTGCTGTATAAGGAGAGGTAGCCTGAGAAAGCTCTTCAGCCCGAGCCCGCCTCGTGTTCTCCTACTTTGCCACAAACCTGTTCTTAGGCTCAAATGCTGAGAGGAAGCACCTAAGGGGGAAAGCTTGGGCACGGAGCACTTGACGCTTGCAGAAGTAAGGAGATAAGCTCAAACCACAGTAAATAGTGCAACCACCCTCCATGTATGGCAGGAAGAGAGGTGCACATGGCAAGGCTTCTCAGGAATGGAGATGTCCTTCATGGTTGTAAGTGTCTGATCTTTGGATAGCAGTCTGCCTAGCATTCAGGATTTTTTCTGTGTGAAGTAGAGGTCTAGTCCAGAAAGGTATTATACTAATATGTATTTATGTATGGTGTATATATATGTTGTATTTTTTTTAAAGAAGTTAGGCACCAAAAGGTTTTCCCTAGGGTATGTGCTGCTGAATTGTAAGTACCTAGCAATGAAAGGGAGGATAGCCAGCCATAGGCACAACCTCAGATGCAAGAAATCAGATAAACCACACCATCTGGCCCTGAAAAAACTTACAAATGAGGGAGTGTGGCCTTGGACAATTGCGTCAGGACCTTACACTGTGTCTCAGCGTTAGCAACCAATCGCATTAATCAGGAAGGAACTTGTCTCCTGGGGAATATTAAACACTAAACTAAAGAAAGAAGCATTTTCAAGCTCTGTGTTAGCAATCATTTGGAATGAGGTCCCTCCACGTCCCTAGATTGATGGGCAGATTCTTCAGGGGATGAAGATATGGGTCCAGCCCTGGCATCCTCCTCTGCTGCAGGGATCTCCAGTGGCCTGTCTACTTCTGAGATGCCTTCAAGACTCAGGGATAAAATCTTGATTTAATAGCACTTTCATTGGTCAGGACAATAGCGACTCTTGAGATTTGTGAAAACAAGTATCACTTTCTTGGTAAGGACTTTTCATGGGCAGAGGAAGAGAAGGAGAAGTATTGGGGAACAGCTCATAAAACAAAAACGACTAACAAGTTGTGTGTGTATGCACATGGCTGTGTATGAGAGAGAGGAAGAGGGAGAGAATGAATCATGGCTGAAGAAAAGGTGGTCTTTCATCTGAAAGTTCACCACAGATTCCTGAATTGCACATATTATATGCATAAGGTGCAAAAGCTGAGCTGGGGAGAACACATGCCTAATTTGTTAAGAAACAGCAAATCCCCAGCAGCAACCTAGAAGAAATTAAACTTGTATTCAACATATTCATAGCTTAAAAATGATCTTAGCTTGTATGAATGTGAGGTCAAAATGGAATTTTTCCTCCAGGTATGTACATAAATTAGGTAGCATTAATAGGAAGTAACCAGTCCATTTATTTGTCAATAAGCATTCAAAGTGAAGGCTGAATGAGCCTGTGCCAGAAGGAATGGAAACTAGTTTGCATTTCATGATTATGTAAAGCAGTTCTTGGTAGAATGAACTTCTTGTGACCTCTTCCCCCCCGTTCCCCCCACCCCCTTACTCTACCACTCTGGCAGCACATATGTATTTAGATAATTTCAGTCTCTAACAGTATGTTTGTGTGTTACTTTTAATCAGTGTGAGATTGCTTTTGTGTTGTTTGTCCTGCTTCATTCTATACTTCCCTTTTAATATGGAAAGAAAGAAAATGTGGTATTTCTGGGTGTGTCCTTGCTCTAGAAATGTAGTGGTCTTCCAGTGATATGAGTGAACATTTCCTTACTTATCCAGATAGCAAGACTGGTGCAGAGGGTGTAGTCAGGAAAACACAAAGTAGAGCAGGAAATACATGCTATTTGAGGACTGTTCCCTTTCATAACAGTTAATAGATTTTACTGTCTCAGAGAACTGAGTGATACCAATTTTTCACTAGTATTGCCAACTAATTTGGTGTCTGATTTTCAAAGGATAGATTGTGGATCTTTTTCAAAAATCAGATCATTTAAAACAATGAAAAAACTTGTTGGTTACAGCTCAGTGTAACTAATCACATTTTTAACGTATTTTTTCAGTGCCCCAGCAGGCTTTCTATGGAAGTGGACTGGTTGAAAGTGGAATTTCACCACTGTAGCAGCCGCTGAGATAGGCTTTTGGGGCCTTGATCAGGGGAGACTGAGAGCTTGTATACTCTAAAAACACCAGTAGCTTGTATGGACTGGACTATTGGTTTCTAGCCAACACTGAGTGGATAAATAAGTGCTTGAATGAAGATTTGTTTAATAACTGGTGCCAAATTCTACAGTTTCCTTAGTCAGGTCTCGGATGTAATGAGACTGCAAACTCAGTTGCTTTCTCAGTCCTAGGAATTATCCTTCCAGGCTGCCACTGAGGCATATCGCATTAGGGCACATTGTGCAAGCAGAAGAATTCATTCTTTAGTACTGTTAACTCAATACTTTCCACCTGTATGAAATCTGTACTTTCAGAATTCAACAAAATATTAATATTATTTTAGATGTAAAAAATTTTTATTTTACATGCATCTTAAACAAAAATTGAATTTTGGAAATGTTTCTGTTAATAAGTGGGAGAAAAAAAATGCAGGTTGTTTTTTATTTTATGCTTAACACACTCCGAGGTCAAAAGAAGGAATGTGTTAAAATTATTTTGTCCTTCTGGTGCAATAGAAATATTGAATAAACTTTTCAATATCTTTCTCAATACTCTTAGTTGCTCTTCAAATTTAAAGGAGAAAATTGAGAAGTTAAAAAGTTCTGAACTTTGACCAGTTATTCACAGCCCCTTGCTGGTGTTGTTGATCTAAATGAAGGGACAGGGAAGTAACAAGATGTCAAAAGTCATTGTATTGTGAGCTGGAACAAAACTCCTTTAAGAGCTCTTGCTTTTTGAAATCTGTTTTCAAGACGTGTCAAGTTCATATGCACTCAGGATACAACAAGATGAAGATTTTGTGCAGTCAGGAATGAAGATTTAATAGCCTGATAAGCAGAGAACCTTACAGATAATTTCAAGGTGTTAATCTAACCTTGCTGTGCCTTTAATCTTTTGGTGTTCTGGAGAATGTAAAAAACAAAAGCTGACTGTTTTAATATTATAGAGTAGTCATGGAGAAAAAATTTCTTCCAACAGAGTGGCTTTTAAATAAATTATTACTTTTTTTTTCTGTGATGGGGAAAAATAACTGTAAGATGGATTTAAAGGGAAGTGAATTTACTAAGTGTCCTGCATCTTTCTCTCTCACTAATTAGTAACAGTCAAACGCTCTTGTTCTGCAGACAGTGACTACAAAGAAAAGGATAAAGAACTGGGGACAGACTCTAGAGCTGAAATAATTAGGCAATTTATCATTTAGGGTAATTGGACTTGTGCAAAGCAGCATTATTTACCACAGGTTTCCATTTCTTCTAACCGGGTGTGAAAAATACAGCTACATTGATTGGGAAATGCTCTTAGTGCTTTTTCCAATATGCATTGTGCCAGGGATGTTCAGTTCAAAGTGTGGTGTTCCTCCCAGTGATTTCTTTTCCCTCGGTGATCTTCAGAAGCAGCCTTCAGCTTCTAAAACCTCAAACCAAAATTAGATTAAAGTGCCCAATATGGGGTCAGAAATGGGAGGGGAAAGAGAGAGGGGTTTCCACTGGGGAATTTTCACTTAACAAATGAAAGCCTTTGCTTTGTTTCAAAGGAAAAATTGCCAAGTGAAGGCACATCTTAATCACACTGGTAGCCAGCTGAGATGTTTATGCTAATTTCCAAAGGTATGTAAGTATAGGAATCAGGGGGTCCAAAACTCTTGCCTCTGTGATGTGAAAAACACAAGCATTTAAGCACCACCAGCAGATAGCTCTGATGTTGTTTCATTGTAAGGGGAGAGGGGGGGAGTAGTTGTGAGGGGTTTACTTGAATGTCACTGCACAATTTACTTGGCAGTATGAATGCCCCTTCACCCGAAGGTGAGTTTTCCCATTGCTTTTCCAAGCAAGAGGGCCCAGTTACCCCTTTGTGGTCTTTCAAGCTATGGCACTCTCCCAGCCTTTGTGCCATTGCCCTCCACTCTTGAAGATTACATCTTCATGAGCAGCTTTTCTTGTGACAGGCGCTCAGGAAACATTCAAATTCCGTGGATTTCACCAGCAAAGTCTCTGGTACGTGGTGACCCCATGGCTGACTTCCTGACAGACTCCAAGGGTGGCCCAGGGTGTCACATCCCACTCCAGCATACCCAGCTTTGAGCTGCAGATACTTTGTGATGCTGGCACCCTGGTTCTTAGCTACATGTCCCCAGGCTCTGGGGCAAGGAAATCAAGTAGTGGGAGAAATTGTTATTTAAAAGTGATCTTGCATTACCTGCCTAGTAGCAACCAGTCAGCAAAGATCCCTGCTGAGAGGAGAAGTAGGGTAGAAGAAGGTGATGTTTAAGAGCATTTTACTCCCTGCCTGTGAGAAATTCACAAATGTGTGCTGCCAGGCTGTCTTAGGTGGGTGCCACAGAAGTGCTTTTAAGTGGCACAGCTTGACACCAGTTGCATGCATGTCTTCAGATAGTGTCACAGGTTGTGGGTTTTTCCCCCAAAGGCTTGTCATTTTAAAACATTTGTATGTGTTTGATGCCTTCTTTAATAAGAACATCATGACTACCAGCAATTTCCTATGGAGATATGAGGAGCAAGAAGTAGTAAGTTGTTACTTAAAATACTGCCTGTTGCCTGAGCAAGCTCAGTGTGAGATTAAAAGCACAATTTGGATGCAAACTTGGAGTGCTTGATCACTTGCCAAAGAAGCATGTGAGCTCTGATACTGAAAGGCATGCCTCTGTGGATGTGGACACATTGTTAACTGAGGAAGATTACAATATTTGTCAGGTTTTGTGCCATATATCATAATTTGTTAGTTATTTACATTGATTACCTGTGTTGAGCAGAGCAGACAGCTAAAATTTCAGGGCCTTTGGGTTGTTTGGCTTAGACCTAGGATCCAAATATCTTTGAAGTGACCCTACTTACTTATGAGGAATGTGCAAACTGTCTTTTTTCCCAGCCCAGCAGGATGTGGCTCCTGCTCTCACAGCTCCATGGAGCAACATGGATGATGGCAGTCCCTCGCCAAGCTGGGTGTACCATACTTCTGAGACAATGCCTGGTACTTTCTCATTGCCTTCGTTTTCCTTACCTAATCCTTTTCGTTCTTTCTTGAACATGCAGGTCTGTGCAGAGAATTACCCGGAGAAATCACTCTGCCCTAGATGCCTTGCACGTAACCTCGATTGTCATTTTGCATTGCAGCAGTCGCCTGTGCAACTTTGCACAGGGGCTCTAATCCTCCTTGCCTGATTCTTTAATGGAGCTTATCTGTTTCTTATATTTACCCAGAGAGGAGAGCAGTTGCTTTACCTGCAGGTTTGAACAATGTTTAACCCAAACTGTAACTGTCAGGCGAGCGACTTTCTTTTCTTTAGGTTTGGTACTCCAGCACTTTGGCGCTGTAGACTTCTGTCCGTAGAAGCAAGAGACTGTGTCTTTTCTAAATATTTTAGGTTATTTTAGCACTTTTCATACGATAACACCCAAATGATACATAAATGCTAACTTCTAAATGTGCCTACAAGGCTTCTAACATTAATGGCCCTGTTTTTTCAGGGTGAGGCATAGAGAATTAAAAAGTTTTGGCACAGGAAACAAAGAACTCATCAAGCAATATTTGCATGTTCTAGTTGGTTTATATCCCACAAGAAATCCTTTGCAAAGTCATCTGGTGTTTCCCCTATGGGTTTAAATGAAAATACAGTGATTTTCATCAGAGATCCGAATCACTGAAGTCAACTGGTCCACTGGTGTGCACAAATTAAAGGTTGCATATGCATTACACTATGCAAGGACAGAAATGCAAATTGTTTTTGCCAGTGTCCTGAGTAGTCCCTACAAAGCACAGTCCTTTCCATTCTACAGAGTGGGGGAAAAGAGGTATTGTCCATGAAATTCATTAAACCATAGATTTTAAGTTTTCGAGTTTTTTACTGTGCAGTCTAATCTTGTGTACAACCAAGGGTATAGGACTTCACTGAATTAATTCTGTTTAAATTAGTATATATGTTCTAATTAAAACAACTCTCCCAGTTGTTTTAATTAGATGGTATAAAATGTATTTTCTGACTCTGAAAATGAAGGGCCTTAAGAAGAACAAGTGAAACAAAATGCTTTGGTAATCTTTTTAATTATCCTTGTTCCGTTGTTGCAAGTTTTGCTGTTCTAGGAACATTGGTCAAAACTGTCTTTAACATGTTGTCTTTATAGGATTGTGGAAACTTCCACATTTTGCGTTAATTAAACATATAAATCCTACAAACTGTATCTAAGGTAACTGCAAACCAAGAGCCTGATGCTTAGTTTACATTTATGCCCTCTTTCACTGCTTCTGTAATGGGAATGGAGTTTTCAAGGTGTGTGTACATCACCATCACACTTTACCTGCAGCAGTAGATAATACTCATCACCTCATTCTTGTGCGGCACTGTTTTCTTAATGTATGAACAAGTGCTTGCACCTATGGTAAGACCTGTTCATGCTGCCAGAGTAGGACCTTAGTGCAACTGAGAATCAAGCTCTAAGGACACATCTCTTGTTCTTATAATCCAGTTATTTAAAGGCAAGGAGCACAAAGCAAACCAGTAATTTGGAAAACTGTAAGAGAAAGAAAAGCCAAAACATGACACACTCCATTAAGTTTTCCTTCTTTATTAGTGGGAAGAACATGGATGTTTTTGTCATGCTGTGTACTGACTTTGATGTAAGAAGTGTACCCCATGCAAGATAATAATTTTCTTATAAAAGTTAAAGATGAAGTGGAAACAATTTTTTAATTCTTTTTTTTGTTCACACCACCTTCTTTTATATTCTCTGTTGGACTGAAGTAGGAACCTTAATATAGGAATGCAGATAATTTGATTAAATTTTGGATCTTAGTGGAGATTAAGTTCAACTTGTAGAGTGGTGTGACATAGAGATACCTGTCATTTAAGAAAGCTGCAAAGACTTTATTCAAGGACTCAGAAGGGTGTTTTTTTGGTTCACATCCTGAGTTGAGATCAATTCTTTGCTTCCGTAATCAGGAGGTTGCTGTGGTGAGGCTCAGGGTTGTGGTTGTCCTCTCAGCCCCAGAGGATCAGCTGCTCTGCTGGAAACTGGGACTGGTACTGAGGGGGAGTGAGAGACACAGTAAACACGTGGAGTAGTAGTAAATGACAAGAGGATATGACTGGTAACATTAACCAGGCTCAGTGTTTGCTTAGGTTGTAGAATGGTCTTTTAAATCAATCTTTTATTATCAGTGGAGCCTTAGCAGTGCACTTAACAGGGGAACAGTACAGGGACACAGAGACTTGGAGCAAAGTGAACATCTTGCTTTCTCTCCTAGCTCTGATTTTACAAGAAAAAACAGAAACGGATCCAGGTCATAACATTTAAATGTGAACTTTTTCCATGTTTGGCAGAGTTTGGAATTGGGCTCTGATTTCATTCCTGTTCCTGCTGTAAGGATTCATCTTGCCACCAGTCCTGATATCCTGGATAAATAGGGCTGGGAATGTCATGTAGAGGGTCCTCCTGCTTCTACTCTAACCTTTCTGGCAACAGTGTATTTATCACAATTTTTTTTCATCTATTTCCATAGTTAATTATCTTTCCCCTAAATAAATATTAGGTTTGTTTCCATTTTCAATTTATTGTGCTCAGATTCCTCTGAACTTCTGTCATTTTTGGACTGCTGTAAAAAGACTCTTTGCATAGAAAAAGTATTTTCTCCTCATTGTGGACTATAGTTGTAAACTGCAATGATATCACCCATTAGTGTTTTCTTGTGTTAAAACTGTAAGTTCCTAAAAATTATTTATTTTTATTTATTTTCCTTTAGAAGTTGGACAATATGTGTGCCTGTTTTGAGAAGTTCACCTATGAGTTTTTAATATCCTTTGGAAAATTTGAATGTTAGAATTAGAGTATTCTAAAAGCAATCTCCACCAGTGTGAAATCTTACCAAGCTTATCCCACAGACCTGGTTTTGCTGTGTGCCCTTGTTTCAAGTGTTATAGTTCTTGGTGAAGTTAAGTGTTTCTAAGTGTTGTTAGATCTTTTTGTCAGTATATGATTTTTCTGTCTCTATAGTTCTATAAATGTACAAATAGAAATTAGATTGAAAGGTTGTCACAAGTTTGGGGGTTAAGGTTTTGTTTTGTAGGAAAACAATGCTACCAGATCTCTTAGCTCCTACTGAGTCAAAACCAATTGCTGGAATGGTTGCTTGAAACTGAATTGAAATCTGAATACTCTCTTTTATATTTTTAATATTTCAGATTAAGCAAGTAATAATTTTAATCCCTCTAATGCTCAGACTTTGCAGAGAAATGTGGTAGCCATGAGACACTTGCTGTGCATGGGCAGGTATACCAAATCTAAGTAGTGCATTAGCAAATGCTCCCAAGCCCTCGTGTGTGTCTTTATGCATCTAAATATGTGTATAGTTATATATCCTTCAGCACTGGACTGCAGGTTGGTAGTTATAGACTAGGTCATTTTTTGTCGTAGCTTCTTTTGAAAAAGCTCTTGTGAGAACTTTATTTTCCAAGCAAGTAATGGGGAGAAAGGGTTTAATATCAATGAGGGTACAACTTGTCAGTGGTGCAGTACATCTTGTCTCCCCAGCTCTGTGTTTCTGTCAGGGATGCAGTAATCAAACCAAGCTATGGGATTTTAACCTCTTCATTTCTGGACTGTAAGAGGAAAACAAAGACTCAAATCAGCCCGCATTACCAGCTAGAGCTAGGAGGTTCCCTGTGCTAAAAGATACTAGACTGAATGCTGGTCTGTCCAGTGAACACAAGAGATATTAACTGGAGCTGCTTGGGTTTGCTGCAGAAGGAAAAGCTGTAGGAAATGGATTGACATTGTTTTTCAGAGTGAAGCAGGAAAAAGATCTCTAAGTTAAAAATCCATCAGGGCTTGTGGATATATTTTGTCTGGATTTGGAGTGGGGAGAAGCAGAGCCACCAAAGGAACACTGGGAGATGTAATGTGCAGTTAAACTTACAGCACTGGTAGGACTGGACAATCACTAGTTAAAGCTAGTTAATTATTTAAGAAAAAAATTATGAAGTATAAAATATTCAAACTGCCTGTGCCTGATGCATGCCATTGCCACAAAGGCACACAGATCTGGGTTTTAAATTCTTGCCCGTTTTTTACATTTTCTTAAAGTAAAGACATTTTAATACTAATGATGGAATAATATTATTTGTGAAACATTAATAATAAACAGAATATGAGGGATAAAATCGTTATTTTTTTCTTCCAGAGGGGGATATGCCTGCTTTCTTGAAAATGAAAATATTTTACAATCTTTCTTGGCTCTCTCAGAAATTAATAACTTAGTAAGTGTTGTGATAATTGTGCAGAGCACCCGTTACGGTAACACAGTGTAGCTACAAACTGACTGGGAAATTGGTGCCTTGAGTCTGAAATTACAAGTTGCAGTTACCAGGCGTCATTTCAGATTAGCTGTACCTGTCTCGTGGGCAGCTCACCAGGAGCCACACCAGTGAGTCAGACACACCTACCATTTTCCTCTCTTAGAAGCTGGCCTGGCTTTGAGGGCTGACCTTAGAAAAAAAGACCAAATAAAAATCAGGGGATGCTGAGCTGTTGAGCCCAGAAACAGGGTCTGCTAGAGAAGCAGTGTGTTGGAAACCTCAGCAAAAAACCCCCACCTCCTGCAAAAGCTCGAAGATGGTGTTAAGCGGCTTACATACCCAGTGACAACTCTCGAGTACCTGGCACTCGCATGAACTCACTGTCGACATCTGTACACCTGCTCTTAGCAGGCAGAAGGCAACATTTCTCTGACTGTATCTAAAAATGGCATTTCTCACAAAAAAAAAAGGCTGTTAGATGCGGTGTCTTTGCCAAACTCCATTTACATGTTGGCTGCTTAAAGACCCATCTGCAGCGTCGATCGCCTGACACCAGTTCACTTCCTGTCCTAAATTGCTGAAAAATCCCTGCACATAAAATGCTGGTACTGTGGCTTTTTGTCAAATCCGTGGCCTTCTCCCTCCCCACATCTGCTCCCTGCGTTCTCAGCTTACCTTCCTGTGCCCTGCCCTTCAGGGTCTCCCTGATAAAGCTGAGTTAGGTAGGACCTCGGGACCTGGCCCTGCAGACACCGAGGCTGGCGCTTCCCAGCTTCTCTGCTTGCAATGCCATATATACTTGTATTACCACAGTTGTGATCTGAAGTCCTGATCCCTAATCTGGGGACCATTGCTGGGTGTGCATGAGTAATTTGAGTCACCTTGAGAAGCAGGATTATCTGCAGGAGGAAGCACACGTTTTGAAAGTGTACTGAGATCCTTCAGGGTATAAGTTTTATAAATGACAGATATAAATCCTGACTGCCTAATAGCAGGCACTAGAGTGGAACATTTTGTCATCAGTGCTTATTATCTCAAGATTCTTAATTAGTTTCATTGATAATTTTCTCACACTTGAATGTTTCAAATGATTAAATATTTCAGTGCTTGTTTGGTGGAAAGTCTCTCTGTTGTGTACAGCAGGACAAAATACCATCTCCAGATAGTCAGTAGAGAAGTGGTGTTCACCATCCCTTTTGCACCCCCTCATGGCGCTGAGGTTGGGTCTCATCACGTCTGGTTGAGCAATAGCAAGGTGGCTGGTTTAGGAGTAACAGAAAGGGGGAATGGTGAAAAAGCCTCGTTTTCCCTCTCAGCTTTGAAGGCACTATTTCTCTTTCACTGTCTAGTCCACCATTTAGGTGTCCCAGTTGAATGCATAGGACTCCTTTGCCTGGTTCCTACATAGAAAGATATTTCAGCTAGATGGCTTTTCCAGATTTAAAGAGTTATACCTGGAGGAGACTGCCTGCAGTTTTCTTTCCATCTCCTTCACACTTGTGCTGAGGACAGCAAGTTCCCATGTCACAGCTGCAGATCAATGTGACATTTTGCATTTAATGTGGACGTCTTCAGCTCCTGCCCACCCTCCTGGCTGGGGTGAGATGTGCCTCCAGCATCTGCACACGCACCCCCCAGCCAGAAGAGCACAGGGCCTGTTTTAGTCCCTTGAGACACTAATAGTAGTTCATGGCCAAGCTAAAACCTGTCCTGAATCACAAGGGTTTTCACCACAGCATATGGTGTGTCTAGTTTATATAAAAGAAAAAAAAAAAAAAGAAAAAACCAGCAAAACCCTTTAAAATGCCCCTTCTCATAACTATTTACTTAAGCCATAGGCCTGAATGCTGAATGTCTCTTGTAAATTGATGGCATAAATTCCTTGTTTGCTTCAGAAGAGAATTTGGCTCCTTGCCTTGAGACTTGTAAGAAGAAAATGTTTTAAACCTATGGTTAGGAGACACAGCACATTCATATCATTGCTTTAATCAAATTACTTTTTTCCTTTTTTTAAAAAAAAAAAAAATTTAGACCAAGTTGTGGGGGTTTTTTTAAGAGCCCTGTTCCTTGAATGTTCCCCATAGGTGGAATGTAATTAAACTCCACTGGCATCTCCCCCTGCTGGGATTTAGACTAGGGACGGTTCTTTAGGAAGCATAAAACAAATACTGTGAGAAAAGAAACCTTGTTAGAAGAGTTGCCAGAGAATCGGCTCTGTTCCATTTACACACCGATAGTTTTGAAAATCTGCCCTTTCTCCTCTTGTGAATTGGTTTCTAGAAATTGTTAATTAATCATTTAAACACTGGGGGCAGGGCAGAACCCAAAAATCTTTCACAGCTCTCGCTCTGCTCATGGGCTGAGAGTTCACATATTGAGAAGCATTTTCTGCCTCAAACCCTGGCTTTTGCTTAAAATAATTCGGCAGGCAAGGCTCCACGCTGACAGTGCCAAGGAGGGAGGGCTCCAAGAACAATGGCAAGCGCGACAGACACTCGATCCCCCAGCATGTGGGCGTGGTGGTGACCTGTCCTCTGGAAAGTCCCCATCGCCCAGGACATGGGGCAGGTCCTTCCCAGCCAGGTCAGAGCTGGTTCCCCTCCACCTGGCCCTGTAAGCATGTTGCTTTGTGCTGCTCTTGTCCGTGAGGGGCTGCTCCCTTGCAGCTCCCACAAAGCTCTTCCTGTGTTGTACCTCAGCTACTTTCAGCTGCAAAAAAATAAAATGAGACCTGCCTCTCAGTTCTAGGGGTATAAATACGGAATAACCTCGTCAGCTCAGAGAGTTACTGTGCTGTAACCAGGAGGAGAATCTCTCCCCAGATATTGCTTGACTAATGGCTATCAGAGGCAAAAGTGAAGTGATAATAGTTTGAGATCAACTCCTAGTGAGCTAGCGTCTGTATTGCAAGACAAACTAGACTATAACTGGGAGTGCCTTTGATGGCCCTCCTGCCTTGGGACTTAAGATGTTCTCTTTGGAATTGGGAAAAGCCCTAATGCTGAGAATGATGTATTTCTCACCTGCCCGATACGAGACTGCTTCTGCTTTTCTACATAGTTTTGCAACAATGAAATAAGAGTCCTTATTTCCTGGTCGGTGAAGCCTTTCACTGCGGATGTTGGAGTGGAGCTCTCAGCCCAGTGGAGAAGGGCATTGTGCTGCTCCTCGCAGGGCAATGATTGCAGTTGCGGAGACCAAAGTTGGGTGCAAACCTCCCTCAGTTGGAAAGTAAGTTGTCTTATAATAGTCCTTTTCTAGGTGGTGGTAGGAGAAGCAGTATTAAAAGATTTTATTTTTTTTTTTTTAAACCAGCTGGGGAAAAGCATACAGCATGTAATGCAATGTCTTATAGCTTGCAGTCTAGTCAAAAGCAGTTTTTAGTGGTTTATGTGTTAACTCTATTAATTTGCTTTTTCTCTGCCATCTTGTTATCTCTGCTAATTGCTTTGGCATCTGTGTGGTGGACATACAGGTGATTACCATTCTGCTGTAGTGTAAACGGAGTACGGGTCACCACAAAGTCCTTGCTCCCCCCTTCTCCCCTCCGTTATCTTTCCCTTCTTCTACACCTTGTGCTCTCTTTCCTTTGCGTTGGTCTCACCATAATCCCTCGTCCATAAGGGTGCTGGGCTCTGTGCTGCTCTCTGTTCGGTGAGGGACCTTTCTTTGTGTCAGTCACATGTGGTGTCAGAATGACCATAAAGAAACAGGACATTCCTGTAAGTGTTGTGATCTGAAATCACCCTTGCTCCAGAGGCCACGTATAATTTACAAAAAATAAGTACCCAGGTTCACTATGGAAAAACAATCCGGTCTGTGCATCTGTTCAGTGTTATTAGGAGTATTAGTTTTCAAGAGCAATCCATTATGCTGTGGAGTACCTTACTTTGTTAGACAAACAAGAAAGCCCACACCTATAATCTTCCGAAGCTTTTAATGGCATCACAGGATGCAGGTACTTGAGACGCTGATACCTACAGCAGAGGGATGAAATGGCCTTAGCTTCTCCTTACTGCTGGCCTGAAACCAGCAGAAAACAGAGCTGTTCCATTTTAAGAGGATGTTGCCAGCAAGGACATTTTTTGTAAGCACATCAGGTGTATGCGCTTGGGCAATAAAGGCTGTAGACGAGAGAGAGGTCTGTGCTTTGAGCACTCTCAATTTTCTATAGCTGTACACTAAGTTCAAAACAGCAGACTAAAAGTGTACCTTCATCAGCAGAGACTGCTGATGGGGAAATAATAGTGGGGTGGGAATTAACTATGGCTCTGGCACCTCATAGGTGCAGTGTTTTGGGGGTCAGAAAGGCTTCAGCATCGGCTGCTACAGTACGGCAGGAGAAAGAGCAGCAGCAAGCCGGGGAGAAGGCTGCTCACCTCTCTGTGTAGCCAGAGATAAATTGCTGCAGCAAAATTGTGAGCAATGTCTTGTAAAGAAAACAGAGGAGCTGCTTTAGGAGTTGAGTGAGATGAGCTGTTTTTTGGGGCTGTCTGGAACAGAGTGAATTCAGGGTGTTCTGACATGTTCCAGCCACAGCAAAAATACAAAATGGGGGTGAAGGAGGCTCACCCACAGCTAGGCATATTGTTATAGTATAATTGTATCATAACTGGCTATACTTTATGAATTGTCTCTTCATGTTTGTGTGCATACTGTTTGCGTGGCGTGTGCATGGTGTGGGGATTTCTGTGTGCATAAAGTGGTGAAGCTAACGTTTGCTGCCATGTTTCTGCATCTTCTCTAATGATTGTTGTAAATTTGCCTCTTCCCTTTTTGAACTGCCTAGACAGCGCTGTAATAAATAAAATGCTCTTTGTGAAGAGAATATTGAGGAGAAGGAGGAGAAAAAAGAGGGCATGGGTGTGCTTAATAAAAAAAAATTCCCTGCACTATCGCAGGTGCAGTTGATTCTGTTTAGAGCAGTCACTCATCTTGCTCCAAATAAATAGTAATGACTGTTTCCTGTGACTGTGCTGTGAATCATATTCAGTCCATGCAGGGGAGTAGAAAATAAAGCTGCATGCAATCCACACGAGATGATGGCTCTTGTAATATTCAGCAGTTGGGCCTGGTTAGAAGCGTTTCATTATCTCAGAATTAAGAGAGAGCTTCCTGCTGTCGCAAAAGCTTGTTTATTCTTCTGCCTTCCCTCCCCCCGCCACCTCAGTTCTTTCTTTCTTTAACATATATCCCCTTTCCCTTTCTCCCATCTCTGAAATATTGGCTTAATGTTTTTGAGCAGAACTGCAAGGACAAATTAGGGACAATGGCCCTGAAAGTACATTGGTAGTTTATTGCGTGGATTTTGGCTTAATAGGAGGGCACCTGAATTTTCTTTTATCTTTTGCTCTCCTGCTTCTTTTCTTAGCTTATACTCAAAATTGGTTAGGAAGAAGGAGAAGCTGACAAACTGTTTTCCCATTTCTCAGTTAACTTCAGAGAATTCCTCCTTTTCTTTGGCTTGGTCCCACATTAATTGTCAGGAGTCTTTCGGTAAACTCCGTTGCTGTTACCACCTTAAGTCATGACACGGTTGCTACTAGCAGACGGCTGCTCTGCAGGCACAGTTCAGTTTGTGCATAGGCTGGATGTTAAAGGCCAGCTAGCAAATGGATGGCAAAACCAGTCAGATTCCCTGCTTAGCTGGAGGGCTCAGCGAGAGCTTCTTGCCTAGAGCTTTGAGGAGGAGGCCAAGATTCAGCAGCTTCTCAGGCTCCACCATCTCTGCAGGGTGGAAGCGTGAGATGAGTAAACCCATGTGAGGCTCATGTGAACCCACATCATGGACTCCCTTTGTAGTTGATGGGTAAGGACACATATAGAAGTAAATGTATCCTGTCCTAAGGTCTGAGTGATCCCCTGTGGACTCTTCCTGTGGGCTAAGGAAAAAGGGAGCCTAAAGCTGCTGTGTTTCTAACGTAGGTGCTAAAGTAAGATGTGGTGAAGCTGCACGTTCCTTGCTGCTTCAGAGGTTGTAGAGGATCAGACAGCACAAGTTCCTAAACCAATTGTATGTCCTGTTTAGAATAAGCATGGATAACGTGTCCCGGTGTGCTGTGTCTCACTAGCGTCAGGATTGCTGGGGAGTCCCACTTGCGTATCAGTCACAGCCAGCAGAAGCACACAGCTGGGAAGCTGCAGGACTGCCTCAAACCAGGTGTGATTCAGGAAACATCTCATCTCAAGAAGAGCTCTGATTCAGGTTTCCACAACTGGGTGATCGCTTTGATTCCTTATGAGTGAAGGAGGACAAGCTGGGCTGTGCATCCCTTGAACACAGCCCTACTTTGTTTAGTGGCCAGCATGTTCAACACTAAGCGCAGCCAGGACTTTACAGGGTATCTAATTTCAGCTCATAGCTGGAGAGATGCTGAGACCTGTGTGATCCTTCCTGGCTCCTCTCCAGCAAGTTCTGAAACTAGAGGAAGAAGTGTACTGCCCTAAAGACACTGGCTTACATGGACGGTGCCCTCCTGGAGGGTGAATCTGTGAATAGTAATGAATTCATTAAACCTCTTAAAGCATCCCTGTTTCAGTAGTGTTTGCCTCAGCAGCAATCAAGATGGTTAAAAGGCAATTGCAGCCACTGAAATATGTAGCAAAACTATTATCAGAAGATGTCATTTTTCGTAAATGTCAGTACGTAGATTTTTTTATAGGGATATGGTGACAGGTAGTGAATAATTTAACATAAATTTACATAATATAGTGCAACTGTTAATTTATGGCCATATTAGACTACAAGGTTATGTATCTAATGGCTTTTGGTCTCTTTTTTTTTTTTTTTAAGTTAAAACTTTCCCTAAATTGTCCCACTTTACTCATAATTCATGAGACACCTGTCTTCCCTCCCTTGTGCTGTACAGAAGGCTGTGCATGTCATACCCATTTTGTAGCCATATGATTCACAGTGAACTCATTCCCATCTCCAACCTTCATCATTTCAGTTCAGTGTATCCCTGTTTTTACTCAAAGTGGGCCTAGGAGGGGCAAGAAGTGCTGCTGCTACTGGCTGACTTGTATTCCTCAAGGCTGAGCTCTTGGACATAACTAAATACATGCGTTGCTTCTCCCTTGTTTGAGAAGCTGGAGACATGCAGCTGAAGCTAACTGCTCAGTAACTCAAGGTCTCCTCCTGCCTACTATTTCCAAAATAGCCAGTGGAGGTGGCTTCAACTCAAATGTTTGGCCTCTGCAGTTGAGGATAGTTTGGTTTTTTTCCAAACATTTGTGTGGTGACTTTCCATGGTACAAATACTTGCCTAAATGTCAGAGAGGTGTCCATGAATCGATCCTTGCAGGACAATAGTATAGAGGTGAGGCTTGAATCTAGAGGGGCTTGTCAGGGCATAAGTGGTGGCAGGGCCTCTCAGAATACTTGATCTCTGAACTAGAGATTATGGGCTACACTGCTGCTTCCAGACTGGTCTGAAGCTCCAACCTGCTGCTATTTTACTCAGATGATGTCTAATTTGTGGGGCAGAGCAAGAAAGGTGCCTAACTGCTGTTGTTGCCTCTGAAAGTTTTCCTTATTTATGTGTTTAAATAAGACTTGGGCTTTTAGGATGGCTGTGTGCATCTAGCACACAGTGATACCAGTATGATACCAGTATGCCCAGCTGCTTGAGTTCCAGCTGTTTGTCTGCCCCTTGCATGACGTCCACGTGGGAGGTGAGCTTTCCTTGGAAACCTGCTGCAGAAATCAAACCCTCTGAGCATCCAAGCCTCATTGTACAATGTGCAGCTCAATAGTGAAGAATTATGATTAGCAGTCAGTGTTCCTAACTAAAGTAGAGGCCTTTCTTGTGAGATAGGTAAGTTAAATATCTAAAAAACGTCTGGCTGTAGCTTTACTCCCCTTGCCACACCTCCAGATGGACATCAGGAAGCACGATTCATGTCCAGCAGATAGGTTTGCAGCAATGTGTGTTTGAATAGGGTTAAACTGTAAGCAGTTTTACACATAAGCTTTGGTAAAAGATAGTTGAAGCAAAAGGTGAATATTTGCCCTTTTGTCCAGGGTGATGGAGTGAGGGGCTTTGTTCTCTGCAGAGAACAGTAATCATTAGCTTTTTTTTTTTTTTTCAGATTATGTACAATGTGTACAGCTTCACCCTCCCAGCCCCCCTCCCCAGGAGAGTGGTGTACACTCTTTCTTATTTGCAGGCCTGTGTAATCCTGGGGATGGGGAAAGAGTGGTTGTTCCATTTCACCCTTGGCCCTGCTTTCATCATTGTGTCCCTCTCAAGGCTTTTGGGAATCAGAAAATCCTGCATGCCTTTGACCTCAGAGACTATGTCCATTCTGTGTGGAGTCACAAAAGAAGTCATCTCTTCTGCCAAGGCGGGTAAAGCTCTGAGTGGAGTGTGATCACTGTTTGGTGTTCTGTACAGCACTGTGGAAAAGGATGGGTGTTCTAAAGAGCAAGTAAGAACAGCATAATTGTACTTTACTGTCTCACACTCAAGGGGAGAGCAAAGGAAGCATTTGGTTACATACAACAGGGTAGTTTGTTTCCTAAAATGAAATATTGTTCGTTTACTTTCAAAGTCTCCAGCAGATACTGACTTCTTGTCTCTCCTGTTCCAACCAAGAAGCATGTTGCCTTGTTTTCCCGAGATGCTTCTCCGTATGTTTTGTTTCCTCATGAACACAAAGCATCGTGTGCTCTGTTACCTCTGTGAGGCCAAAATGTTACACCTGTGACTGTACTCCAGGCTCAGTGCAGAATTAAATCAGCATGATGGAGCCCTGAAGACCTCCTTGTGGAGCTCACCGCAGCATAATGATGGCAAGTGAACGCCTGTTTGCGTCTCAAGGGAAGGGTCTCTATTAAATACTCGGTATGTTCCCGATTTTTCCATCTTGCTGTCCCATCTCTGGTTACAGCTCCTCATTGTAGCCAGATAGCAGGGAGACCTGTGGTTAAACAAGATCTCCCTGCCTCCACCCTCCTCATGCCTGTTTGTTTCCAAAACTCCAGATTCAATAATATATTAGGTTAATTCATAGAAAAACAGCGGACCAAATGCCTACCTCTCTTCTCATGTTTCTGCTTGACTTCCAGGAATGAAAAGAATTAGCACACAGACAGCAGATTTCTCTAGCATACCACAGAGCTGTATTTAGTGTGGCTTCAAACCTAGACTGGATTCCCACTGGACACGATACAAATGTTTAATAATTAATGTCTCTTTTTAAAAAATCAGAGGGGGTGGAAAGAGGTTGATCTATCCCAGCAGTTCTTAACTGAGAGATGGTAATGGATTGAAGAAACCTAAATTCTTACTGCCCTCTAATATTTCTTGTCAGGAACAGTAAACAGTCCCACATTTTTGGGACAGTGGTGCTCAGCATTCCTGGAGTGCTAATTGGAATATTAAGTATAAGACAGTTATGAGTCACTGTGGTTCTTATTCAAGTCAAAGCATAAATAGCACTTCTCATATATCCACGCTGTGTCAGTCAAAGATACTGCATTTCCTTTTCTCTCTGCCTCCAATAAACATCCGCCGACCTTAAGCTGCTATATACAGGAAACAGCCTGTTGGTTATTGTGTAAAACTGATAAGGTCTCCTGGGATGCTTTATCTGTCTCTGTTGTGCATATAAATTTAGCTTCGGTCATTGTAGGTTTTCTTCTTTCACCCTTTTTCCTCTCCTCCTTTTTTAATGCCTGCTAAGTAAACATGGCATTGTGGAAAAGGGGATAAAGTAAATTTTAGCATAATAAGCTCAACATCCAGAGACTTAAGGATCCATCAATACACTTTGCCTTTCAGTTCTTCTGTCTGCATCTTTCTTACAAATAATGGGTTTCTCTGTTTTGAAATCTATGCCTGTTATTTGTTACTGTACCCTACCCACACCCCTATTTCACATGATGGTAAACTGCAGCAGACCAGAGTGCCTGTCACTATGATTTTGCTCTGAGACATGATGGTATTTACAGCAATACTGTATTCCTGTCTACATTTATGGCAGGTTATGGAGCTTTCTTGCTCAGCACAGTGCTGTGAAATGGCAGACAGAATTATCTTTTTAATGCAGCACTCTCAAGAGGCTGAGTTCTTGAAGCTGTAGAGCAATTAACGCTCTTAATACTTCCAGTATTGCTTCAGGGTTTGGTGTTGGGAGAGCAGAGCTGGGGTTGGGTTTGGTTTTTTGTATTTAAGAGAGTCCTATCTCTCGTTCTGAATTATTGGTACATGGGCTAAAAATATGGCCAGTGGTGTCTCAAAGGTGGCTCCAGCTTCTGGGTGGGAGGTGTGTGATGCAGTACCATTGTTCCTCACTCTTGCCTGTGGTGTGCTCCATTTTGAAAGCATGTTGGAAAGGTGAAGGATGCAGCTAAATGTAGTAGTCCTTCCTTATTCTGCAGCCTCTCAGTGGCCATTTGAATTGGGTTATCCTGAAGTGACTCAAGCTCTTTTGAAGTTTCCCTAACTACCTACTGTTGTCACTCCTCTTCTGCTTGGGAGTTGATGAGTCTGATGCACTGTGGTCTGTCTTTTGTGTAATTCCTTCTTATGCAGCTCTGAGGTAAGATTCAGGCCAGACATTTTACCAGCTACTTCTCAAAGGCTGAAGTGGTAGTTGGGCAAGCTAATTGCCATTTGTGCTTTGGAAGATCCCCTGCAATGTTCTAGCCTAACTCTCACTGTCCCTCAGTGGAAACTGAGCACCTGCATACTGGTTTTGCCTTTCAAAACGTCCTCTTTGGTCTCTTTCTCTGAACATGGCTGAGTGACTCCCTTTATTGCTGAACAAGCCATCAGGGTCTTGCTGCTGCTCCTGTAAATACAGTTACGGCTGCATATCGGATGTGTTGAGGGCCAGCAACGTACATCACTCTTAGTTTCACGGCAGAACATCTATCACTGCCATGAGAAGCCAACAGCCTACAAGACAAACAAAACAAGTGAGGAGTGTTCAAAGTAGCACGCCTTTACCAACCCCAGACGCAAAAAAGATGCTGGATTGGGCCAGCTATGTATACACTCTGTGTTCAATAGTATGGCTGCTGAATCACCAAGATAATGGGTTTTCTTAGTTCTTGGTTTGCAAAATAACCTTGGCCCAGAGAACAGACAATTTAATAATCTGAGCATTAGCCTAGTTATTCAGATGAATTTCAGTCCTCACTGACCTTTCTGCTTCTGGTGTGGTTTCTATTACTCTTAGCACACTCAAAGGCAGCTCAGCAGGTACATCCACATTAGTGGCCTTAACTGCAGTATAGACTTAACCTAAGAAGCTTGGTGTGGTTTACAGGAGAAAGGAGATGGGATCAAAAATTCTTAAAAATTGTAAGATAAAAAAGCTGAAGAACATCCTTTTGGCACCTTGTCCTTGTGCTAGCTTCCCTGGGGCAAGGGCTACAACTCCTTTAATATTGAGAGCTTTGGGAAATTTAAGTGAAAGCAGGATCTTCAGGAAAAGGCCACATAAAGTCTTCACAGCATTGCTGTTTCCCAAATTTCCCCAGTCCAAGGTAGTCCTTGCATTTAGCCTTGCAGGACAGTTGTTGGAGATCTTCTGGAGTGTTTGGACAAGGAATTTGTCCAAGCCAGCCAAGGGTGAGGATCTCTCTCTGCTTTCCTCAAAGATGATTTTGTCGTGAGTGGTGTATAAAAATGCATTAGCACTTTCTGTCAGTAATTAACTTCTTTGTTCATTAGGTTAACATTGGCTGCTGTCACTAGTAAGTAAGTTTTAATGAGGAAGAGAGCATTCTGAAATTGTGGAAACCTGGCACTCTTGGGTCTAATTCACAGCTCATTGAAACTGGTGAACAGATAGACTTCCACTGAATTCAGGTCCCATTCAGAGCTAAGGCAATTTACCCTGGTTGAGGACCTGCCCCTGGTTTCCCCGTGTGGCTACTCAAGTGTAAAGTGCAGCTGCCACTGGCAGGTTTTTTCTTCCATTTAGAGTTCTGAATCCATCCGGTATTATTTTCAAGGCAATAACACAGCAATTGAAGTTTTGTTCTACCTCCTCAAATTAAACATAATTCTCTTACATCATTTACTTCCACTGGTTGATTTTCTTTCATCTGACCTGCTAACCATGTCACACAGCATTAGCTTTGTAAATGCTGTCATGAACTTGGTTTGTACCAGGTCAGTTGTAATTCCCTGTTTTTCTCTTGCATGCCAGAACAAGCAGAGAAATGTATATCATGGGTGTGAGCCCAAGTTTGCAAAGCTTTAGTTGTAAGTAAAATGGACTTTTAAAATTTAGTTTTCTGCTAGTAAAATCATTGAACAGGTTCTCAGTTACTGTCATATTTTAAAGCTTCGATTTCATTTGTAAGTCCCGCAGTCTTGCTTTGTATCCCTATTTCTGCTGTTCTGATTGAAAATATGTATTTTTTAAAAAAACAGACAAACCAGACTTTCACAGTAATAGTGCTGTGTAAAAATTCTATTTGTTGCTTTGTGGAAAAATTACGGATGTGTTTTAAAAAGCTCCTTCTTCATTATTTCCTTTTCTCCTTAAATAACAATTGTACTTATTTTCATACAGGCCCTCTTTTCCTGCACAGTACGTTTGAATAATTTACACATTCCTGCTGCATGGGAACCAGAGAGCAAAGCAGACTTCCTGAGGGAATGTTGCTGCAATCCTTATTCCTGTGATTATTGCTACAGGACTGCTGAGAATTTCTACCCTAGATCTAGGTTTTATTGGAGGATACGATCTTCAAAAAAACTAATAGGACATAGATTCTTAAAAGGTGGTGATGTGTACTTAAACTGACAAAACAATTTGGATTTAAGGTTGTATATTGCTGTTAGAGATGTTGACTTCTTTCCTAACACAGGAACTGCAGATGGGTATACCATTGCTCTTGGTGAAGAGTGAAGTACCACTGAACTGATTAAGACCCTGAATAAGGACTCAGGTTCCCAGCATCCCCTCTGTGGTAGTAGATCCTGGATGTTTTGTGAGGTCACCATCAAAGTTTCTGACTATGATCATGTAGTCCTCTAGATGCACTCAAGTTGGATGCAGGACAGCAGCAGTTGGTCAACCGACCTTTTGCCTGCACTACAGCTTACTTTCCCTTCAAATCTGCAGGCCTGAGTAGTTGCCACCCACACCTGCCTCAGTTAAAATGACCCTATTTAGCATGAAGAAATTTTAATTTAGTGTGAGACTTCATCATAAAGGTGTCAGGATTTTGAACTGAATGAGTGGAGAATGATCACCTGATCAGATCTGCTGTCAAGATCTGAGGGGTTGGTTGCTTGCAGTCGAGGGTGGTGATGAGCAATGGAGCAGTAACTTCATCCAGGTAAGATGCACACTCAATGCATAGTATGCCTGCAACAGCCAAGTGCTGACCTGCCCAACTTACTACCACAAGGCAGCACTATCCCATAAAGCCATTTTGAACAGCTTTTGCCGTGCACTTATATGATTGTGGAGTGTTGAAATTAGTCCACTGCCCATTCTGAGTAAAATTCAGAAAGTTAAAAAAATAGCATGAAGGGAAAGTGCAATCTTAGATTTTTGTGCTCCTTTCTTAAAAACCCAGGGAGACCACACAGGTCATCATAGCACATGCCTTCATGTGAAAGCAGATGTTTGGAGTCCCATTTGAAAGGGTTCCATAAAACTCCTCCTCCACACCCTACCAATACATCGTGGATCATGGAATGTGTCTGAGGCCTTCGTAGCCAACTTGAAAGCTCTATTAAAACATCACTAGCTGCAATTATAATGTACCACAGGAAGAAAGAGAGATCAAGATCTTAAGTCCTGGCAGTAACAGGGCATTTGTTAAATAAAACTCATCTTTAATGATCAAAGCTGTTATAAGTACATGGGTGAGCACAGATATCTTTTTAATGGTTTTCATTTTCACATTAACCTTTTAATAGTGAGTGAAATCTTTCTAAACTGTAGAAAGGAATTATATTTTCCATGTCAGAAGAAGTCATAAAAAGGGAGCCTTTTCCAAGTGCTAATTTTTCTGGAAATTTAATTTCTCGGGACACTCCCATTAGGCAATGGTTGAATCTGCCATCACTCAATTCAGGGTCACTTCCCCAAAGCCATCAGTTTATACAAGGTTTCCCTCGGATTCCCACAGACAGCTGCTGCAAAGGATTGTTGCTTAACTTCTCCAGGCTCCTGTGTTGTTTGGTTGCTCTTTTAGTACAGCCTTGACCTCCAAAGTCTTCAGATAGGAACAGTGCACATCTCAGTTGGGATATGTTTTCCTTAAGGGTATTGTATTGTAGCCCTTTCATATGAGTGGATTGAACTTGATTTAGGGGGAGCAGGAGTAGAATGAAAGGGATGTTTCAGTTTCCTAAGGGAATATGAAGTGAGTTGTATAATCCTGTTTGTTTTAACTCTTGCTGCAGTCTCTGGTTGTCTCTAAAGAAAATCCTTTGTTTGCTGCCAGTGACTGCAGAGTAGTTTATAGCTTCCCATGCTTTAGTTTTGCATTGTAAGAGAAGTGGTACATGTAGGCAGCACTGTAGGCAAATCTTTTCATGTTTTAATGGAGAGTGTTTTCTCCTTTAAAAATGTCAAGCTTAATACTGTGATGCAAAGGATCAGGGCCTCCATTAATCCTCCCCAACCAGGAGTGATCCCAAGATCCTGCTAGTTATTTATTAGAGCATTGGGATTTTTCAATAAGGCATAATTTGTTATATTACTTCCACCTTGTAAATTACATTTTCTTTTTTTTTCTTCCTTTTTAAAAAAAAAAAATACTTTGAGGAGGAGAGGGTGGGCAAAGGGCAAGGTATGCCTCTGAATTAGGGTTTAGGGGGTGGAAGAAAGAAAGGAACATAGTGAAATCCTTGCCATCCAAATGTAGGGAATAGAGCAGGCTCCATAAGGAGAAAGAGTCCTGCAGAGACGTGCAGAACAAGCATTTTAGGAGAGGTCTTGGACCAACTGCATCGGGATTATTTTTGTCATCCAGGTTAAGTGCTTTTGGAAATCTTTAGTGTTTGCACCTCTATTTTCCATCTAGTTGATCCTTTCTTGTGTTCTTGGGAGGGAACCCGTCACCCGTTGCATTCTTGAATACAGCCAGAAAACCAATGATGCTTTGTGCTAAAATTATTTGATCTACCTTGGAACTATTTTGCTGTCAGTGGTGAAATCTGTGCAGTGATCAGTCTGTCATTCTTCCTCCCTTCTCATGAAAACACGCTGAGGTTTTTGAGCTGATCAAGGACTACTGAGACTGGAGACACTGATTATGAAGCCAAAATGAAAGAATGAATGCCTTAAGAAAGAAAGTGCATGTAGTACCCTTAGGCCTGAAAAAATTTCTTAATGGATTCTTTAGCTGGTATTGGAGTCCCTTCATACTCCCTTTTGCAAGCAGAAATAAAAGCAACAGGGCTAAAACCTACTTAGTATTTTAGCAACATTTGTCTTCTTAAGATGTTTATTTGCATAAACATGGTCACTTCTTTATGCCCTTCCTGGATATTATTAACATAGCTGTGATATGATTTAATCTAAATCAATCCATATGCATCCATCTTTGATTGATTACATGATGACTGTTAAATATTTACCTGGTATTTTTCTATTGATCCCACAATTCCAGCATCCAGGTTCCTTACAAAGTGTAAATAATCTCAGTGACCTATGCAAATACCCAATTAACTGGAATTTTTTACTATTTGTGTCATTAGCTTCAAAGGAGCAATGCTGGTTTGCGCCAGTTGACACTCTGGCCTAAAGCCTCAGGCTGAAATCCAGAGGGTTCACAATGGAGAGGCACATGTAGCTCAGAGGCAGAGGCCGACCTTCTCTGCTGAGGCAGGTCTTGATTTTCATGTATTAGGAAGGATTTTCAGATCTTTTAACTACTTTTAATAATCATAGTGTTGAAATCGTGACATTTAACAGTTGCAACTTCTCCTTATCTATTTCTTCATTGTCATTGAAAATAATGAATACTGGATCTTTAAAATTCTGCTAAGGCAGGTAAATTGTAATTAATCATGAGCCCTTCATCAATAACTAATTATTCAATTATATTAAAAATAATCTTGTTTTCAGTGAGTATCAATCATTAAATGAACTATTGTTTATTTCTAATTCCTAACATCAACACTATTAATTCTGTAATTGCAAGTGTCGTGAAATGGCCAGAGCGTGATAAAACATACATGCCCTGTAACCTCCGTATTAAATCAGAATGTCATTCTGACAGATACTGTAGCATTGCAGATAAGTCACCCTCTTTGCAGTCACCTTTTTCCAACTGAAATTGCTGGGATTAAATGAGAAATAAATACTGCCTGTGTCATAGTTAAGCCCATTTGGAAAGGTCTGAAGAAGCAGACTAATAGTTAGCAGACTGATAATTACATACATTTAAAAATAGTTGTGTAGCTATTTATGCTGTCTGGAGTATTAATAACTTTATTTACAACTGCAATAAAGCTCAGCTGGGAGAGCCAACCCCTATATGACATTTCCTTGTTCCATGTGGGAGCAGAGGTGGCACTAATAACTAGTGGAGATTTCACCAGAAAATTTTGTAGCAGATGTTGTGTCCGTATGCATGCACACGTAAAGCGATGGAGGTTTCAGAGAGCATTATTGTACAAAACAAAAATGATACAAGTTATTCATTATCCAAACAGCAAACAAAATGAGAATATTTTGTTGTAATACACTGGCAAACAGAGGGGGAAAAAGCCCATTGCCTTGTAAAAGACCTTGTAACTTTTTGCAATGTGCCATGTTCACACTTGGCCCATGTTGCCATATGCTTATCTTCATGAGCTTGGAAATGGAAAATCCCTGCTGTGGGCTACTGCACAGGTCCTGCGTCTGTCCCTGTCCAGTGTGTTGTGGTGCCAGGCTGGGTGCTACCAGGGGCACCCTCCCCACTCAGCACAAGGGGGAAAATGGGGCTTATGAAGATTGTACTGAAGGTTTTAAAGTTCTGGTAGGGCTAGACCTTACCTTCCCCAAAGGAAGAGCCACTCCAGGTTGAGAGTAAGAAAAAAGATGCATTCATGCAGGATTATCAGCATTTAATAATCTCAGGGCCCAGGGGGTGATTCAGGTGAGGTGGATTTGCAGGTCAAGTGGTGGTTGACTGGGTGTCAACCCAGAGCCCCCAGAGCTCAGTGCCAGCTGCTCAGTGCCCACAGTACCAGCCCCAGCAGCACAGATGAGGAGGCTGTCGTCTGTTCAAAGGCTGGTGGCAGTGATCTTTTAATTCTTACGTGAAATGGGAGTAGACATTCCCATCAACACCTGACTTTGCTCCTTTAGAAAGGCAAGCTGTTTATGTTATTAAAAGATGGGTATTTGAATTTGCAAAAGCAGTTTTTCCTTGTCTCATTCAATCTTTCTCCTGTGGCAGTTTTGTTCACTGGGCAGGATATGTGTATGTTGTTAATAGGTAGTTGAAGAAAAGGCTGGGAGAGCAGAAAATAGGAGAAGGGGAAAGGAAGAGCTGACCCTTTTCCATCCGCAACCCGCATCACCCCAAACTGCCCCACTTTAAACACAGACAGCCAGATGCCATGCAGAACACCCCTGTGCTTACCAAGAGCCACCTGGGACCAGTGTGCTGCCCACTCCCTGTGCTGCTTGAGGGCACCTGCAGGGCTTGTGGAGCTCAAACTCTCCATTTCTATCAGAGGTAGTGGGCCTGCTCAGTGGCAACATAACTGCTGGTAAAACAGGGGTGTGAAGAGGTGTTTGTCATGCCACCCTGTCTCCCAGATGACATGGTGTTAATCACTGTTAATGGGGGCTTCACACTTCCTCTGGCCTATGCTCCTGTAGTGGCATGTGTTGGTCCTGGCCCCTGGGTGCAGAGGGTGCATTGCTTATGCATCCAGCATCAGGTTACATCTGCTCAGATCCTCTGCCAGTGAATGGGCTGAATTAAACTCTCAGGTTTACTTTCTCACTACTAGTACTAGCCAGGGCTAAAGCTCCCATGGGAAGAGCCCTGGTGCTTTGTGATGGGGGAAGGCTACCTTGCAGGGCTGAAGCTATCCCTGAGTTGACCTAGTGACAGTCCCGGAGACCTCAGGCAGGAGACCCATCATACCTGACCCTTCTCCTAGCAGGAAGAAGGTGCCAGCAATGGTCTTGAGCGGGAGCCTGCACGCAGCTTTGGCTGTTGGCTCCCAGCAGTCATACTCCTGTCATATGTCTTTGAGGGGGTCAAGGGTAAGATTTCAAGGGTTTCCTGGAGTATGTAAGAAGTTACATCCCTTAGCTCTCTTCTCTACCTGATGTGTGCCACTTTGGTGCTGTTGGAGTATCAATGAGCAACAAGGGCTTTGTTTATTAGATTGATACAGCAGCATGTAGTTTAACCACTTAATCAACAGCACTGCTTGTGAAGCTGTAACAAGTTTTTCCTAATAGCTGTAGCCTGCTAGAATCTAAATGGTAAAGCCTGAGGAAGAGAGATGGCTGCACAGCACAGTGTAAAGCTCAAGAGCAGACCCACCATGCCACGACTTAGTTGTAGCTCATGAGAGCTTGAGTGGGTGACAGAGATAACGGCATCTTCAGAGTCAAAAGAAGATGTGGGCCAGCCTTTTTGTGCATGACTGCCTCTCTTACACTTGTGCCAGCTGGCACTTGGATCATCTGCAGAAGCATACGTTTGACCAGCCTTCCTGCCAGGGGAAAGTGGTTGCTTGGGCTGATTTAAGGAGAACAAATCAGTAATGAGCACAGTGACCGATTGTTTCCTTTATCAGTATGGGATTTGGCTTAGTAGACTCTACGCTGAAAATATTTTTCCCTTTTGATTCAACTTTGGCATGCACTCAGTTCTGACCTATGGCATAGCATTCAATATCCATGATGTTGGGCTTCCCAGAAGGACCATAGCAAACATGCTGGGAGATGTGTTGTTCGTCCTCCTCTGAAAAGAGAAGGAAAGGCTGTTTTCTTGTTTGGGGAATGGATGCTGGCTAACGGCACTTGAAGTCCTTGTTTCTGACTTTTCTTAAGTTCTAACTTGCTCTAAGACCACAGCCTATTCATGTGGTAAATGGAGCATGCTTATATTTCTCTTAATGGATGTTTGAGATTCTCAGCTGAAGGGTATTAGGGAAGAGAACATATTATTGTAATTTTATTATATCTCCTACTTTTTCATGACATTATAGGAAGTTCATAATAGTATTTCAGCATCAGCCTACACAAATAGTATTTAGCAGTGGTATTTTCAGTCATGGGTGCCTAAAGTTAGATCCCTAACTCTATATTTAAGCACCTGAATAGGTGCCTTCGTTTGTTACAAGGACTAACCACTGACAATCTACACCAAGGTGAATGAAAGCTTTAGATGTTCACTGCCCTTTAACACCAAAATGTTTATTTATGAGGGTTTTCCTAATCTGGCATCTCATTTTAAGCATCAAAGTTTGAATATGGTATGTTATTGCTGATTTTGTCATCCCGATTTTGCAATCAGCATCTAACTGCAAAGAAGAAATAACTAATTGTCAGTGCAGTTTATGCAGTTCTCAAAGACAGTTGGTGCCTCTTTGGGGCTTGTGCTTAAATCATCCACTCTAGGAGATTCAATGTTTAGCAGTGTTAACGTAAAAAATATTGTGTATTTTTAAATTAAACCAGGCCCTGAAGTGTTTTCTGGATCTAGCATCACTTATCTTTCCCATCAAGGTGCATAGCAGTGAGCGCGGCCAGGCTGTTATCGCTTTTACTGTGTTCTAAACATGCACAGGCATACACACACATCTGTATCATCAAAAGCTGGCAAAAGTATTTGTTGTTGTCTCGAAGAAGGAGTAATACAATGGGCAGTTTATAGGCACTAGTTTTTGCTGCCCATTATTATAAAAACAGTTCATCTCATGGCAGAATGTGTGCTTAATTATAATTTGCTAATGCCCTTGAGTTTTTTAAAGTAATTCATTGCTCAAGTGTACTGTAGACAATATTATCTAGTGACAAAGCAAACGAATTAGTTTAAGGAACTGATTTTTTTAGCACTGAATTTCTGATCCGTGACCTTACACAAAATATTTTACCTTTTTCATGAGTCAGCTTCCCTATCTGTTTTTTAAGAAATGGCTGGAGATTTCCAGGTGAAAGGTGCCACATTTTTATTTTGTTAAATGTCAAAGCACTGGATGCATTCAGCACATTATAATGTACAGCTCTGCATCTGAGACACCTCATCATATTTATACTTTTAATTTGGCTTTACTTTTGCTATTGTTGCTAAACATAAACCACCCACAGATTAAGGATGTTAATGTTCATAGTAGTCCAAGTTGTATCTGTGATTCAACCTAAACTTAGTGGTATAACCAGTCCGTAATGATAGTGGTCTTAAGGCTCAATCACAACAAAGCAGCGTGAGGAGTGAGACACATTCTTCTCTTGGCGCCTTGTTCAGACCAAACTAACATGAACCTAGGCGTGCAGTGGCTGAGGCACGTGGGCTGCATCCCTGTGGTGCGTGGACCCTGTCTGTGCTCTTCATCAGCTCCAAAAGGCTTTTATTGGCCATACCGAGGGAGAAGGAAAGATGAGGATGTTGTGTGTGATGGGGAGGGGAGAGAGAGAGAGAGATCAGCTTTTTCTCCAAAGACATGAGCTTTCTCTAGTTTGTGACAACTTCAAGTAGCCTGCTAAAAAATCTGTGTTGCTGCTTCTGTCGCAGAAGGCTGCGGATGTCATGTCAGTGACTGCTTTCAGAGCAACCCCAGGGGCATTTGAGTGAACGTTTCCTCCAACTGTTGACATCTTGGTGGCCTCAGAAAGCTGGCCCCCTGTGGCTCATAATGGGAAGTTGGCTGGATGAGTTGAAACAGGACGTTTAAACAAGCCACTGTTGTTTTTCAGTTCTTGCTTGCATTCCTGCTTAACTGTGTATATATAATATCACATAATGCATCTACATCCTGTGAGGCACATGTAGTTGATAGAAAAATGTCTTTGATGAGAGTATGCAAAGAAATTCCACCATTTTATAAGCAAAACTGACCCGAAATCTTTGCCTTGCTGCTGACAGCACTGAGATGTTTTCTTTTACAGCTACAATGTGAGTATCATTGGGGGAACACTGTGTGCCCCAGGGGTACACATGAACTCCTGACCCTGCTTAAACTGTGTGGCACAAGACACCAGGCACATGTCAGCAACATTTGTGTGCTCGGCGCCACCGTACCAAACCATGTGTTATAACACATCGTTCATACCCAGCTGACCACGCGTCCGGCAGTAATGTTGCAATCACTGGTCCTGATCGCTTCCTGCCAAATAACACAGCCTGTCCTCCCCAAAAATAGAGATCTTCCTTACTGCTCAGTAATCCCTGTGCCAGCACCAGAACCATACCTCTTCACAGTCTGCTTCAAGTCTTAAAATATTTTTCTTGTACTTTCTTTCTGGCATAAAGCACAGTTTGGGAAATCTATTAGGGCTATTAGTTTTGTTTCAGGGAGTGCAGGGGTGCTAGTGTTATTAACACAGTAGCTCTGCTCAATGGCAACATCTGGTTCACAGTGAGGTTTCAAGGGTTCTTTATACTCCATTTTCCAGCTGTGTTGACTCAAGCCAGAAAGCAGTCAGCCACTTGTGAGAGTGAAGTCTCCAAACACTTAAAGAGCTGAGATATTCTTTGAAACTCCTGAATCTTGGAAAATTAGGGCAGAATCTGACAATACCAATTTTTCCTCCGGAGGCTTCCAGCACTCACAGTTTTGGTTCCAGACAGGACCAGGAAATTAAAAATCACATGGAAACTTTTGCAATGCTTTCAGGATGACTGTAGGTTAGATCTGCACAGAGGCAGAAAGTACAGGAGGGAGACTTAGTTTTCTCAGGTCATTTGTGTTGTGTTGTTCATGTATCCTGAAAGATGATTTACCCTGCTCAAGAAAACATGTAAGTCGAAATAATAAAATCTAGGTTGTCTGGAGCAAAGAATGAAAATGCAGCTTTGGTGTCAAGGTATTAACAATTCATTAGGCTTTCCTGTGTCCCAGCAGTGGGGCCAGCCAAGAGGCAGATACTCTTATAGCTAACACAGGCTGCATGTCTGATGTACGTTATAAATCCCATCCCTTTGGGACTTTCATTAGCCAGGTGTGGGTACGCGCCTGTGGCTTGAGCTCCAACAGAGCAGGGAATGAGCGGCAAGAAGGACACACAAAACGTGCTCCTCCACGCTGTCCCTGCTAAATCTCAGGGAAAGGACAAGGTACCAGAAAGGCTGTGACCACTGGAGGGTAGCCCCCCTGTCACTTCATCCACCATTGCTTCTGCCTTTGCCTCCTTTTCTCCATCTCCTTTCACATCATTGAGCTGTCCTTCTCTGGTAGTGTTTTTGCCTCCTCTTTCTCACTTCTCAGCTCGCCACACTCCTTGTATAGGAGGAAAACAGCAAGCCATAGCCTTGTAAGGCACCGACTAACGGCAGAATGAAAGGCAGAGGAGGGAGGGCAGCTTTAACACTCAGCACCTGAAAATTAAATTTTTGCTTTTTCTGTGGTCATTTTTGTTAGAGGAGCTTTGGGGTTCTGGTTCCTGTCCCAGTTACCTCACTGAAGCAAGGGGCTGTCCTGGCTTGGGATGTAGAATTTGACTCTAGACTTTGCCTCTGCTTTCACTGACCAAGCTTAGATGAACTTCAATGATGCAGCAAACTTGCCCAGAGTTAAACTGGTGTAGGTGGCATCCACTGGCCATGATGCCTCATATTCTCAGTTTCAAGCATGTTGCCTCAACTTTTGCCCTATTCTCAACCCTAAATTTTTTTCAGAAAAAAAGTCTAGATGAACCTAGGAAAATCAATCTGTAGAACAGGAACTGTTGAGTTGTTTTAGGGTTAAGTTACAACTGTGTTGTTTTTTTCCATGCATGGTTTTTCTTCTTTTTTATACTTTCCCAGATTGCTTGAGTCCTAAATTCCCCCTGTAAATCTGCTTTTTGTACCATCGGTTTTCAGAACAATGAACCACTTGATATACCTGATAAGAGTTAACATGAAAAATTAATAAATCATTTGCTACTCCCTTTTTTTTTTTCTGTAACTGGGTGTTGGTCTGTAAAATGAAGGAAGTTACATTGAGCAGGAAGTTTAAAAATGCTTAGACAGATGTCATTAAAAAAAAAAAAAATCAAAATTGGCTTCCTGCCAAGAGACTGTAATTAAAATTATTCTTCTTAGTGAGAAAAAAGCAGATGCAAAGGGAGGCTTCCTGTCTCTCAAAGTAAGAAATATAAATAACTGTTAGTCTCTCCTTTGTGTGCATGTGTGTCTTAATGTAGACCTCTGTTGCTTATTTCTAAAGTGGCTTGTGATTGAAAAGTTTAGTCAATACTGTGTGGATGGGTGCTTTATTAATCTATCCTTTTTCTGGTCTTATTTTAAAATTAGATCTTTGTTGAAAAATAATGTTTATAAATTGCCCTTTCTGTATTACAGCTTACTGAAATGGCTGCTCTTACAGAAAAGAATAGTAAATTTCTGTGCAGTGTTGAAAGGAGAACAGTATGTGGGTGTACACATGTATGTAGCTATACACATCTATACACATCATATAGCTATAGCTGATAGCTGTATTAATTTAGAAACCAATACAGTTAATGCCGTGCAACTTCCTAGCATACATGGAAGTATACAAGTATGAAACTGCTCCTATCAGCATAACTTCTTTTTTTCCTGTACAAGCATCTTTAGTTTGATATAATGCCTTTACATTATACTTTAATTTCATTTTAACTACAAAGATTTCTCATCAGATATAATTATACAAATTCCAAAACAGTCTATTAGCCAAATTAGGCAAGTCTGCCATCAAGGGATGTGCTCTATGGCTCTTTTCTGTCACCAGTGTTTAAAAGGAGGGTGATTCCTTTTCTCTCCTATGCATAGATAGGCTAATAACGCAGGGTGAAGAAATTCTATTAATCTATTTACTGTGGTTTTTTCAGGTGTTGCACTGAAGTTTGTAGTTTTGTTTCTTCTTAAAACAAAATTCCTTTTGAGGAACTGCAGACAAAGCATGGGCATGTGTTTCAGTGTTGATCCACAAGAACTGGTAGACATTGGTGGAGCAATACCCCTTGCCAGTTGCTAAGGTAGAGTGTGTAGAGTGCGTTCCATAGACATATCTGGATGGGACGTTGCTTGCTGGTTTTAGCAGCCTCACATTCACACAGGTCAGGCGTACTGTGCGGTTCTTCCACCAACGCTCATTTCTGAGCTTCAGTTATTGCCTGTCTGCATTGAGTGTATTATAGCATAGATACAGTTCCCTGGGAAAAGTGTCTTAGTAATATTGTTTCTTCTCCTCTCTGTATTGGGGTAAATGGGTCCAGTGAAAGGATTCAGTAAAAGTGTGCTTGTACTAACGTGGGTTTTCCTAATTTATTATGTTATCTAACGTTTTTAAGTAGACTAGTCTTGAATTTACCTCCACCTGTGAAAGTAAGGTTTAGCCCCAGCACCTTTCTATCAACCAGTACATACTGCTCTAACATATCAAATAGCACACCAATACAAATACGCTATATGCTATACAAATGGCACAGAGTATAGGTGTGTGGGTGCAGGGCCTTGGTTTGATACTAAGCACATTAAATGAGGAGTGAGAGACAGCAGAATAGCCAGTCTGGTTTGTGATTGATGACCACAGGCAGGCATACCTCTCCTTTTCCATGAGTGCAATACAGTACAGATGAATAACATAATTTTACCTCTGTTTTCTTCAGAACTCCACAACCACTCAGCTTCTGTTGTGGGCCAACCAGTCTCAATGCAGTAAGATACTTGCAACAAGAACCACCACTTATATTGATAAATCCTGACTGCCCTGAATGTCATGAGCTGCATGGCATGCTCATACAGTGTGTAGTGACCTTTGTAAACAATTCCTCCATGATTTTGGCATCTTTGAGTGGTCCTGGAAAAACTTTCCTTGAAACAATTAGCAGAACTTTCTTCTGTATTTTGAGTTGCCAGATTATCTGTCAAAAGAGCTGCTAAAATGAGGTCACGAGAACAGCTGAAAAAAAGCAAGTACATGACTGCTGCAGTCAACAGAGCAACTGGCACCCACTGAGCAGGAGTAGCATCTGAAAACATGCAAGAGAAATATAGACATGTATGTCTCGTGGGTGTTACAGTGCTGTGAGAGCCAAAGGGAGTTCTTAATTGCTCAGAGAAATATGGAGGCACTAGCTTGAATGGATGTAGGCTTTGGAGATGAGATCAGGTTACAAAAGCTTTCACCAAGAACACTGTTGGAAACTTCAGCCACAGCTAAGCTTATAGCTCTTTCAGAAAATGAAACAGAAACATTTTAAACTCACAATCCACTTTACAGTACACCCCAAGGCCATAGGTAATCCATCTCTGCCAATCCGAGGATGTCCCTAGTAAGCACATGTTTAAGAACTGCATTGCAACAAACCTTGTGTCTTGAAAAGAGATTCCTGTGTCTGTTGAAATCCAGAGTCCCCATGAAAAGGTAGAGAAGGTAAAATGGACAGCACAAACCATGAGAAATCCCTTTTTGTTCCTTCAGTCTTGACTCCATGCTCTTCTGGAGCACAGTTTGCCTAAATCTAATCCAATTGGGTTTGCAGTTATGTCTGCTTCTGCTAGGAGAAGTCTACCAAATGTGCCTTTCAGAGAGGCAATCTGCTGGAGAGGTTTTACTGCTGCTTCCCAAGTGGGAAGGAGAGCCATGGAGGGATTAAACGGTTACTTCTATGTCAGCACCCACAGCTCCCAAATTCTTGTCTGATGCCCTGGGCTCTGAATCAGCAAATACTTAAACTCTTGCCTTACTTTAAGCTGATGAGCCGTTACATGGAAAAGATAAGACAGTCTGTGCTGTTGGCAGTGATGCCTTCCTCACATGCTTCCAGTGGCATGGTGTGTCTGCATTTGGGGAGATGTGCTGTGTGGAGAAGGGAATGGGGCAGTTTTATTTGGGGCAGGTAGAGGGAAGACTGGTCCTTCTACTAAGTGTCAAAAAATACACTGATGTTTTTCACTCTTGTGTCGCTCTGCTGCAGATGTTAGACCAGCAGAAAAGGAAAGCAATGGGGCTTTTTGTTGGCATTTTGGCAAAGTGTTTTCATGAGCATAGCTGCCCATTGAAGACATCTGTTTAAGTTCCCAACCCAGAATAACAGGCAGATCTGGGAAGATGTTCAGGGCTGCATTTTTCCAGTAGATTCGCTTACATTTCATATACCTGAATCCAGGGAGGAGTAACAGATGCCCTGAGCAGGCCTGGCCAGCGCTTTCAGCTGAAACACGTGTTTTGTGTCCAGTGCACAGGAAGGAGATTTCATTCCTGAGAAGCTCTTTTGAGGAGTGTTAAGTAAAAATAAATCTCTCCACAATGGAATTTATTCTGAGTGAATTATCAGGGTTAAAAAAATACCCCATTGCTTTCAGCTCTTATCTTTGTTTACCATATCACTAAGGACAGTGACCTGCCTTTGTGCCCTAATACTGAACTGTCAGCAAGAGGGACAGGAAATGCTGCCTTCTCTATAGGCTCAGCATATAGGCTTAATGAGAAGAATAACATCTTAGCAACAGTTGTTGGTTTTGCTCAGTTCAGTTTATTCTCTTTTGTTGTCTTACTTCAGCAAACCTAGATAATCTTAGAGAAAGGTCTTTGTGCCAAATTTCTGTACTCTGTAATTTAGTGACCTTCAGATATTTAAACACTATTAAGACCAAGTTGAGCTGACAAAAGAGCCTATATCCTTTTCATTTCCCACTGAGCCAAGCATGCTGTATCCTGTCTGGAGCCTGGTTGTGCACAACACTCTGAACACAAGCCATCTTTCAGCTTGTGCAAGGAGAGAGAGAACCAACTCCAAGCAGAGCACCAGCTCTTTCCCCTATGGTGGTAAAGCTGGGTTTGTGGGAAGCCCTGCCATTCCTGGGTCACCTCAGTAATAACTCCACTGAATAAAATAAGAAATGTGTGGTGGAAAAAATAATCAAATAGGGAAGTAGCATCTAGGCTGAAGTGGAGATATGCTGGTAGCACCACACGTGGTGGAGCAGCATTACCTTGTCCCAACAGCCTCCCCTCTGGATTTTGGAGAGCATGGGATGTGAGAGCAGTATGAGCCCAGCTTCTGCGCCCTGACATTGGCTGCAGGAGCCCGTCCTGGTGTCTGCCCAGGGAGCACTTTTGGCGTAGCTCCTCTTCCAGAGGTCCCATAGCAGCAGCAGTTTCCCTGCATGGTTCCCTCTTCATAATTTGAGAGTACAGAGGTGCAGAGAGCATCCCCAAGGATCCCAACCTCTGCTTGGGACTCAAGGGCATAACAGATAGATAAATCTTGAAAGCAGATCCCTTAAACTTCAAATTGCAACTATTTTTTTCCATGTAAATGTAAACAAACAACAAGTTTCTTTGCCTGTTTGTGGCTGACGTGTGGGTGAGCGTATAGCACACATTACAACCCTTTCCCCCAGCAATTGCACGTTGTGAAGCAAAGCTTTAATGGTGGGTTAAGTTCACTTCTTTATTTGCACAGAAGGAATGTGTGAAAGTTCTGTTCTGGTAGTCTGTCCACAATTTTGTTTTCTATTCAATATTTACCTTTATTTCATATAATATAAGCATTAACTGTCAAGATTTACTTTACCCATTACTTAAAAAATAAATTTTTATAAAAAAGCAAGGCATTTACTGTTAGTGCCACGTAATGATCAGGCTTTGCACAGGAGCATCATATGCTGCCTGCCTCTGAGCATACCAGCAGTATCTACACAATCTGATGATGAAGATTTACCAGTTTTATTAAAAGTGCTGGAGGAGAGGACGAAACTTTCCTAAATTCACTTGGAAAGCTGTGTCAGGACTTGACCTTTTGACTGCGAGCCCCATGGCTTTGCCATACAACAGCTACTCCCTGCGCTCCTCCTGCCCTCACAATAATGTGCCTGGAATCTGACCCCGCATTTCCCACTGTCACGTTGGTATCAGCTGGAGATAAATTAAGCTTTTTGTTAACTTGTTCCTTGCTTTGCAGGCTGCTTTCCTCTTTTGGTTTAAAGAAGAGGCAGCGGTGATGTGGTGCTGAGGCAGAGCAACGTACGTGCACTGTCTGTCAGCACGGTATTTGCAATATACTGGCCGAAGTGTCTCTTGTGGTAGCCATGAGACAAAACTCCATTATAAGGAACACAAAAGGGGATTTTCTATCAAGCGCATTGGAAGCAGGGAGCAAGCTGTCACCTTCCATGGCTTTTCAGCTCCCAGCCTGTGTAGTACCAAGGAGCAAAAGTGGTGACGTGTATACGCAGAATGCAAAAAAAAAAGTCTTCCCACATCCTGACCTAGATAAATAGGACTTGGAATGAATTTTCTGACTTCACAGCACTGACACTTTGAATCTTCTGAGATTTAAAGGTTGGATTTTTTTTAACTCATTTTTATTTCATTTCAAATTGGATGTGTTACAGAAAAGATATGTGCATACATGTGTGCACACATGAAGAGAGGCCAAAAGTACTAATACCAATCTCTCTTACTGTGCCATAATGTGAAATGGGAAGCAAATGTGTTAGGAAAAGCAGTGGGTGTGGACAAAAGCACAAGATGATCTGGCTCTTCTGAGCTGCATCACAAGTGCCTTGGGAACTAAGACAGGGAAAATGATGAGGTTGCTCCAAGTTACACTGGCAGAAGGCAGGTCCAAGTATGCAAGAGGTGCAAAAGGGAATCCCATCCACTTGCAGTTTTTGCCAACACGTTCCTTACAAGAGGTGTAACTCAAGCAGAATATGATCCCCCGTAACCCGCTTTCCAAAATCTTTTCCTTCACAGTTGATCCAAACCCCTTTTTTTTTTTTTTTTTAGTGCATCATAGATATGACTAAGACTACCAAGATGTTGCATGATGTCATTTGAACTAGAGCAGCAAAGTTGGAATAGCAGCAAGGTGCCATTGGCTTTGTGATTACCCTGCTTGTTCACTAGAAAGAATTGTAGGTTTCTTTACAAACATGGAACTCAAAGAAATAATAAGCACCCTTCATCAGTCAGATAGTCCCTATTTATACACCAGGGTAGGTGTAGGAGGCATGAAGTCCTGTTTTTTCTCTGTTTTTTTTCTTGCTGATTTTAATTTTTACTTTTTAATTAAATTTTTCTATTTAGAGTCACACAGCTGTCTGGGCTTCAGCCATAGATAAGTGGATCTTCATATGACAGTAGCAACCAAAACTTATCTTTCTTTTCCCTCTCTCCCCCTCACTTCCTCCTTTCCCCACCCCGCTTCTAGTACCCAGCAGAAACAAAATGCTATATATAGACTCAGCACAATTCCCCCCTCAATTAGTTTGTCTGCATGTTTCAGTTTCATTCTTTGTCAAGCTTTGCCAAGGTACCAAGTTTGGCATTTTCAGAGGAGGCTGGATGCTTATTTTCCAAGGCCCCTCTTAGGGTAGCCCCCTCCTGAAATGGGTGCTACAAAACCGTGGGCACTCTGAGGGGCAGCTCAGGAGCAGCTCATGCTTGTGTGATGTTTATTCACGTGAAGTTCCAGGTTTTGTAGACCTTGTTGTTTTGTTGTGTTGGGTTTTTTTTTGTTGTTTTGTTTGTTTCAAAAAAGGCCTGTGTGATTCTAGCTGAGCGCTAGCAGCAGATGGCCAAAGGGCAGGCAGGGATGGCCCACAGTGCTCTGTAAATGGAATATTACCAGCATCCTGCCATCACACTGCAAGTCTCTGAATATTTGTTTTGCATTCTCTCAAATCACTCGACATTGAAGCCAGGTGTATAACCAGAATCTCATCTTTCATTATTAAAACAAAACAAAACAAAAAAAGAAGGAAAAAGGCTTCTAGTTGAAAAGGGAAGTCTGAAAACATGAATCCCAGTTCAGAAGCCAGAAGGCAAATGAAGTTCAAAATATTATTTGTCATAAATATCATGTGTTTTCCAGCCAATTTGTAAGTATACTGGGGCCTTGCTCATAATGTTTGAGCAATCAGGGTTGGTAATATTCTGAGTATGCCTGGCTGCTCTTGTGAGTGTGACAGGGCATTTACAGGAAAAGCCTACAGCTGTGCTCCATCTTTGTACTCTCAGAAAATCCCTCCCCACAAATTAGCCCATCTGTGGATATCTATAGATCTTTGTGCCACAGCTCATGCTAAAAAGGGCAAAGGAGGCCATATTTTATTAGGCCATATTATGCCATTTATATGGGCAAACTTGCTAGTGAACCTCCTGCAGAAGACTGGTTTATATGCTTTTCTGGCTTAAAAGTGCTCCTTCCTGCTGAATGATTCAGCAAATGTGTCCCTTTGTGGGTTCCACCTTTGTGTCTCATTGGCCTCTGGATTGAGTGGCTTCCGTGTCAGGGCTGGCTCAAATCGAGATAGGTACCATCATGTTGTACAGGTTCCCCCATGCCCTGGAGCTTTTGCGACTTAGTGCAGGATAGAGCTTTGAAAAAGAGGAAGAAAGGATAAAATGCAGAGTATTGAAGTAGTGTGGCCATAAATGAAATGACAGCACAAAGGTGAGCAGTGGGGAATTGTAAAAATAAGGGTACCCTGGCAGATACGGAGAGGTAAATGAGCAAGGTGGCCAGGCATGGAGACAGAAAGGGTCAGGTTCAAGAAGTAAAAGTATCCTCGAGAAGCAAGAGAGAAGGAACAGCAGATTGTTCTTCACACCAGGATCGTTGTGGGACTGTGAGGTAATAAATAAATAAAGACCAAAGCAGCTTACTCATAAAGCAGAAGAAATCATGACCAATACTTTCCATTTGCCTTCCTCATAAAGTCTTATATCATCCTAAAACATGCTAGAGATGACCTTGTACAGATTACAAAAGAATTCTGTATTTTCTGACTGCTGACCCTGTGACTTCATCCTGCAGCTTTTTGAGTTGAGTTTTCCCCCCACCCCCTCACTCCCATGTGCTCACAAGGGACAGTGATTCGGTGCCTGTGAAGGGGCTTCCTCCCTGCAGCGATAGGCAGTGCCCCCTAAACGACTGCACTTCCTGGGCTCTGTCCTCAGCTGGTGCAAATCAGTATAATTCTCTGACTCTGTGATTCAGGTCTGAGCTAAAGGAGACCACAAAAGATGCGGCCTCATGAATTGAATGCTGTTCTTTATAATCTCTTCTCCAATATGCATCTTTAAGGTCAGAGAGACCTAGGTCTCAATTTCTCATCTTCTCTTCAGCTTTTGTGGATCACTTGGACACTGATAATTGCAGAAATAATTCAGAAAAAATATTTAATTTTTGGTTTTTACCTCCTGAGATTAAGGATAAGAAGGCTTTTCTGGGGGAGGTCCCAGTGGAGTTTTTCCACTGTCCTTTTTTTGACTGGAAACGTTCCCACGATTTGGGTACAGTTTGAGTGTCATTACAGAGGTCCAGTTGGCCCTCAAATAACCTACTGTGCCTATCAGTGTAATCGGGACCAAGTCATTGTGTGAAGTAAATCATAAACAGATGGACAGCTATGCCATGCTGCTCTACAAAGGGTAGAGGAAAGCAAAGACACAAAACAGTGCCAGAACATGACACCATGATGGCTTCACTAAATCTAAGCGTGAACAGGCTTAGGGAAATCTCTGTGTTCCCAGATGGAGAAGAGATAGGGTAAGGGAAGAAAAGGAAATAAATCCTTGAATAGGCGTCTGCCAGGATTCGTTGCAGACAGCTTTATCTGAGTATCTAGGGAGGTTTGCCATAGGATAGTGCCATGGTAGCAGACACCCTTGCTCACAGCCAGCTCCCCACTGAGTTGGGGTAGTGGGTTTTGGACTGGCTTGTAGTGTATTCTTTTTTAAAAGATCCTCTTTGTGCATTGGAGGGAGAAAACACAGAAACTGTTTCAAGTGCTATCAAGTTTTTTCACATACCGATTGTAAATTGCTTTGTTGTACCCGAGGCAGTCAGCACTTTCCAGAGGGAGTGGAAGAGGAAAAGACATTGAGTAGCTTTGGTCAGAAAATAATTTTTTCCCCTTTCTTAATCAATTTTTCATGTTTTCAGCTAAAGTATGAGAAGTTTCAACAAGAACAAACTTTTCCCTCAGGCCTTGTAGAAAGGCCATATGCTAAAATTTGGAGCTAGGCTTGAACATGGCTTTTACCTGTAGATTTTACCTGTATTAGGTAGGAGGTGCAGAAGTCTACAATGAGGAATTGGAGATTTGACACCAGAAAAGCTTCGTTAATTTCTGTACTTTCAGTACCATTAGTTTCTCAAGGACAAGCTGAGCCCTGAGTTACAATCTTGGCAGCTAAAAACAAACAAAGCTTCTTTTTGTTTAAGACATATTTAAATGCCATGCAATGAATTTCTTTCTTTTTTGGTCATTTTAAGTCTATGCATTCAGAGCAGTATTTGCCTATTTACTCACAGGAGTCATACTGAGGCTGGAAAAAAAAATCAGGCTGCTTATGAAGGCTCAAGTTGGTAGGTGCTTGACTCTTAAGGTTGTAAATTGTTTGCCTCAGTCTTCATCACTTCTGCTGGCCCCTTGTGTACAGGGAGAGAGTGTTTACCAGGAGCACCTCACACTTACATTTGGAAGATGACCAACTAATTAATGTTTGCTAAACACTTCTCAAGCCTCAGGGGAAAAACAACTATGGAAAGGAAAAGTTTTATTATTGTTGTACTGCACCTAAAGTACATAAAATGTTTTCAAGGCATCAGGCACTGCATAAATGTTCTACGGTACTAAAACTGACCTGCCCTTGTCAGAGCAAATGATAATTACGCTGAGTGATGGGAGAATCTTGCAGTTTCTTTGCTGTGAATGTTTGCCTGTTTACTAATTTAGAAAAGGTTTCATCCACCAACTGCTGAAGCCAATGACATAAACAGCCACTGGCTCAAGCCTATATTTAAGTATCTGCAGAAGGGCGAATTACCAAAGTAATTTATTTTGCGTAAAACTCTGCTCTTCTCATAGGTTGGACTGTGTTCTCTAGGGCTTATTTCACCAAACTGCATGCCTGGGACTGAGTCACCTCTCAGTCCGTAAGGCTGCCAAGCATACAAGGCCATAGAGATGAAGAATGACTGAAGAGGACCTCACTACATAGTCTGTATGATAGCCTCTGTTTGCAGTATGAAAATTCATGCTGATACCTTTCAACATAAATGTAACGTGAGGAAATGAACATTTGATTAAACTAAACACATGGTCCTTTTATATGCAAAGGCCCTAATTTAAAGCACGGTCACCTCCTTACAGAAAATACCAGCCAGAGCAGGAATGATTAAATTAAATAATCTGGCTCTTATGTGATACCATGAATATCTACTGAGAGGGGAAAAAAATCCCTCCTCTTTATTCCTGTATATCTGCAGCAACCACCAAGGGACACTTCTATAGCAGGAAAGATTAAGTCTTGCACGAACTTCAGTGCTTAATGTGCTTTGGACTGGTGACATGCCCCTCGGACAGACCTACCCCAGTTTTATAATTTGTCTCAGCCTTTTGGGCCTCTGGCAGTCCTTTCGCCCATCTAATTTCCTCCTTGCCTCCCTCCCACTGGGATCCTTCACCATTCAGCATTTCTGCCACCCAAGTAGAAATTTTGATTGTGTCAGACAAGTGTAGAAAGAGAGACTTTTGAGCCTCAGTGGGCTGAGGAGAGAACCAGGGGGGATTTCCTGGGGGCCGAGTGGTTTTTAAGGAGGCGAGAAGCGGGCAGTCTCTGTGCCTCTGATGGGTATAGCGTGCTACAATGCATAGCCAGGGATTATAACACATCCACAAAAAGCCGGAGCGAGGCATGCATTGCATACAGGTGGGGAGCCACTTCTGGAGAGGAGCACCAAACTTAAGTACAGTGAGCAGGCACAGGCACTATCAGCACATTGGGGACTTGCCCCTTCCTTCATGACACCAGCATGCCCTAGGGACCCAGTTTCACTCCCACTTATTTATTCACTTTTTGTTTAGGGTCACAAATTTCTCTTGGCACAGGAATCTGGAATTAGGTGGAGTTGACAAACTTACAAAACCAAGATTGAAACATATTTTTTTCTTCTTTATTTTCATTTGTAGCTTGCCTTATAAAGGATTTCTGTAGTGATTTTCTTTTCTCCTGCCTTTTTTTTTTCCACATTTTCCACCTGATGGCACTCATTCTGTTCTTGCTGATCACCATGTGTCAGCAGTGATGTAGGTGGAAGATAATTTCTGTTTTCTTTGCAGATTTTGTGTTTATCTGTTTGGTTTTGAGACATTGTTCAGTTTCAGGAAGTATTTTTATCTCACAGAAGTTTGCTTGTGAACAGTGATGCTACAAAGACTTTGTTTTAGCACCGCAAAAGCTACTCGAGGTGATGCAGGTCTGTCTTCTGTCAGGAGCTGAAGTCTTTGATTTGAAAAGCAAAGTAACATTGAAGAGAGTCGACACTGGGGTAACTTTATACTTTCTGGCTCTTCCTCCAGCACAATTTGGTACATACTTAGAACCACATTTTCCTCTCCCTTACATTGATACAGCCCTAGGGAGCTGTGTGGATTTGCACCAAAGTAACGGAGAGAATTTGGCTGCAAGGTCTGTGTGTAATGTGGTTATCGGTGTGTAGCTGGTGCACCAGCCTTTTCCCCCACCTCTGAACTTGGCCTGCAAGTCGGCACCTGCCTCTGTCTGTGCTCATGGGACTTGTGTGGTGATGGACCTGGCAAGAGGGGAAAGTGGAGGGTGGAGTTAGAGGAGGTGTGAGGGTGACTGGCAGGTTATTTGAATAAAAAGTGGGAATACTAAATTTATTTGGCACACGTTGTCTTTAGGAGGAGCTGGGAGGAGTTTGTTTGAGATGTCTGAAGCACTGAGTGCTGTTGCAGCTTGGGAAGTGCCTCAGTGAGCAAAGTAATGCTCCCACACCTGGTGAGCATCCACCGAGGGTGGGAGTGAGAGCCTTCGTGCTGCATTTCCATTTGAATGACAACTCAAGCATGAGAGGTAGCAAGTAATCCAGGTGGAACAAAGAAATAAAGGGAAAGCTTGGGAGTACTCAGATAGCCTTTGCTTGCTTCTGAGGAAAGAGGCATGAGGGGATGTAGCTGAGGACTTGCTTTATTGTTCATTTCTGAGAGCATGTGAGAAAGCACAATGCTGCTGGTGAGGCTTTAGTGCTACCAAGATGTGCTGTAAGGATTCAAGAGGAGAGGTGCTAGGCAGCTCTTACTGCTGTGTCTTAATCTGGAAATCAGGCTTGTTGTCCTATTTTTCATTCCTGAGCCTTGTTCTCAATTCTGTAATCAAAAACTGAATATTTTGCTTGAAGATACCCTGTCAATGGAAATGGCCAACAGACACTTTGTGATTTGTCTCTTCTCTATCTTAAAGCAGTGTATCTTAACGCAATACCTTCCGTTGTGACCTGCCTCCTGGGATGTGGGAGACTCGGGAGCTTCAGGGTCCCATTTCTCCAGCAGCAAGGGCTGGTTCTGCCTTGTGCCATGCCTCAGAGAGACATCTCGCTTGGCAGGTGCAGGCTGGACCACAGACAGCAGAGAGAAAGATTTTACAATAGGTATTGCATGAGGACTGCTTTAAGCATTTTTTTAGTATTTGGTCCAAGTTCTGAGGATAAAGCCAAGAAATTTTATTCCATCAACTTTGTCACTATTTCACTGCCTGACGTCGTAGGGAGGTTTTAGTTTGGCACTTTACAGGTATTCCAGCACGTTGTTATGGAAGTGGTAAAGAATGAGGCCAGCTTTCTTTAAGCAAGTTAAAGATAGGTGCCAGCTGACCCATCCCACCCCCTTTTTTCATTTATCTGCATTTTGAGTGCTGTCCTGACTCTAACCTTTCCTTTCTTCATATGGTTGTTAGCAAGGTTGTTGTGGGGCAACCCTAACTTGACATAGTATCCTTGCATTTCTTCCCCCTCTCCCAGGCCAAACATGGCACACAGGGTCTAGTTCTGTTAGGGGAAAAGCAGCTCCTGGAGGTGGCCAAAGCGAGGTCAAAACCCTAGGCAGATTCTTTGATCTATTAGCAGCTTTTGATCCATTTGATCAAGAAATGTTATGTGAATCCTAGCTGTGGCTATGGTCTGAATAATTCTTTTGGCAATTTGAAAGGGGGGTGGGTGAGTGTCACTGAGGATGATGCTGGCTTGTTTTTGACTCACCACCTCCTATCCTATTGCTATCCAAAGTCTACATTTTGGGGGAGAGCTGATGTGGGCTGTGTAGCTATGCATATACAGATAACTCATGGATCTGCATTTGCACTTAAGCAGATCTGCACGTCATCTCTCTGACATGGACTTTGTCACAGTCACACCTGCCCATAAGGCATTTGATTTGGATTGCAATTTCTCAGAAACCACAGCCGGTTCAGTCTCAGGCCATGACTCAGCAGCACTGGTTGTGAGGAATGTGGTCTCTGCAGCCTTCGCTGCTTCCAAATTGATTTCAGGTGCACGTCACACTCTGTCAGCTACACAAAATTTTCTCTGATTTTTTTTTTCATTTCTGGCTGCTGAGCACCACCAGACCATGACCAATAATATAAGTGGAAATCTCTTATTCATTGATGTGTACTTGGATTACCATTCTCAAAAGAGAGGTGGTAGAGGAGGATCTGTGCCTCACTCATCAGCTACTTTGGGGAAAAGTTAGTATCTTGTCGTAAACTGTCGCTGAAGATGGGTTCATGCTGGACGTTGTATGGAAGCAACTGGGGTGCAGGCATATGTTCCCTTCTGCTGACTTGGCTGTGGTGATGCAAACCATAGCCAGCAAAGAGGAACGAGCAACTGGGAACAGTAACATCTCAAACTGCAGCAGAAAGATTGGCCAGACCTCTCCTGTCAGCACTTGGATTCCCTTGATGTTCATTGAGGAATTAAAAGTTAACTGAGGGTGGTGGCAAAAAATAGATTTGCCTGCCTAGAAAACGCTAAAGCCAATACTAAAAAGCAGAGATGGATCTGAAGGCAGTTACCTCTTTTGGAATTTATATAGGGATTAAAAAATGCATCATCCCTGTGGCACAAAGGCAACTTTTTAATCACTGCTGGTATTTTACCTCAGACTACTCTGTGGGGTGAAGGATTTATTTCTCACCTTTTTCTGAGGAATAGAGGCCTGGGATTGAATGGTCTGGGATGGGTGAGGGTGTACTACCCCACCTCCAGAAATCAAACTGGGGAAATGTGCATGTGGAGAAATGCCACAAGATGTTACATGGCCATTTTACTTCCATGTCAACAGGAAAAGGTACTACAAGGCTGTGCAAAGCATAAGACAAACTGCTGTACAAAGCAGAGGCTGCAAAATTAAAATATAGGATGATTTATTACATGCAATGTGGTGCCTCCTTTCTCCCCCCACATCTCTACTTGTTACAGAAAGAAATCTCTTTCTTAATGAAAAAACACCCAATCTTGAATAAGAGACAATGTAAACTTTTTTTTTTTTTTCAGGAGGTTAAAGTGGCATCTTTGCATACCACCACCCTCCACACCAGCAAACCTGCTAGCAGTTGAAAGATATAAATAGGGACATTTAGGGAGAAAAGCATATTTAAGTTCCTTTGAAATGTGCTTGGCTAAAGGAATATTTTGAAGAGAGGGAGTGGAAAAACAAATGGAAAATATTTTCTTTGAAAGGAGGAAAAAAAAAGCAACAAACTGTCCTTCCTAAATAGAGATACTTGGCTGGTGTGTACTTTATGCAGCTGTAGGTCAGATTTTGCAAACAACTACTAAATTAGGTCCAGCTACTTTGATTCTAAAAGCATGGAAATGCCAATAATGAAGTTGCATCAGATGTAGGAAATGATTGATGTGTCTGCCATGCTCATGATGGCGGAGTTCACTGTACTGCCATTTGACCGACCCCCTTTTTTATGTAAACAAAATGAATTTTCTTCTAAGGAAAATCAGCTGGTTTTGCACCTTTGTTTTGTTTTCTGAAATGCTAATCCCCTGAAGGTATAGAAGCTGTTTGAAAGAGCAAATCAAAGCTCCTGTAATTTAGTGTTATATTATTTGTTGATGTATGGTTTGATTTAGTGGCTACTTATTATATCAGGTTACCATATAATTACCTTAATTATTGACTCCAGAAGTAAGTAGAGGGATTATGAGAGAGACAGGAAGGCCCAGTGGAAAGAGCATGGCTCAGAGAATTGAACACATCACGGTGTGCTCTAGGCTCCACCACTCATTTACTCTGAGCCTGAACTCTTCCCTCAGCCAGCCTGGCCATGAAATCGGGAGGGATTGCATGGACAGGACTCAGATGCTGACCCAAGGATTCAAAGAGATGCAGGAGAGCAGTATAAAAAGGACAGACGAAAGTTCTGAAAAAGAAATGTAAAATTAGCAGAAAAAAAAAGAATACACAACACAACATGCATTTGCATCAAAGCATGGAACACCTGTGTGGTCATGGAGAAGGGTAGTTTTGCCACAAAGGCCTGAAATTTGAGTCTGTCACAGCCCTCGGATCCCTTTCTGCAAAACAAGGATGATAAAAGTCATCCTTCTGTCCTTGGTTTTAGCTAGTCAAATTATTGGAGCACAGCTCCTTGTGCAGCCTTCAGCCATGGTTCTGATGACATTGCAGCCATTTGTGGCTTTTAGTCTCCTAGTCCTTTGTCTGATAACCATCGACCTCAGCCAAAAGTTTGAGTTAGTAGGCACTACTGCAATATAAAAACAACATTGAAAGGCTGTCAGTGCAGTCTATACTTCCTGTATTGATAATATTTGACATATACTGGCAAAATACTTCATCTATTGACAAGCTTAGTTGTATCTTTTTCCCTAAGAGAGGAGCAGACACACTGGTTCTGCTCAGCCTGTGCAAATTACTTTCTCTGGTTTTGCTTTTCTTTCCTGAGCCAAAAAATTTGAGATAATAGAATGTATCTGTTTCCTTCCTAGAAAAGATCAGTTAATGTGAAATGGTGCATGGTGGCTTAGAGCTGAATAAGTGGGATACCCTAATCCAACAAGGTATCCTCATTCTATTGTACGCCTTTTCTGCATACCATCTGGAGTTGTTCTCTGCTTAGTATTTTCAGTATGTACCATATGTTTTTGCATGAAAATTCAATAAAATATGCATTATACATGAAAAGTGCTGTAGTAAATAAAGGAAGGATGGAATCCAGTCCCCTTTGTGAACAGCAGGAGCCCCAAATCTTCATAAAAGGTTTAGTCTAGTCTGACGTCTGTGCTTTTCTCCAATTTACTCTGTGTCAGTCTTTTAGGAGATGCTCTAATTTAAAACAAAACTCTGCTTTCCTGATGACATTATTAGATGTACTTTGTCTGCCCTCTGCTGAGAGCATGGAATAAGACAGGGAAAATGTCCTTTTTCCAGGAAGGTAACAGTGAAGAATTCTCTGTTCATCCATGCACCAAGTCGTGTCACTGCTGCTGGTGGTCGTCTGCAGTTTGGTGTCTCTTGCTGTCTGTTTGCTGCCTGTCAGAGAGCAAAGTCTTCTGAGCTACAGCTCTGTTCAGGTTTTAGTGTCCATGGCTCATTGTCAAGGGCCAGATGGTTTTGTAGACTTATGAATTTGTGGGCTCAGGCATTGCCCACCATGTAAAATTAAGCAGCATTACACAAGGGGTGGCCACAGGCTTCTCACCCCAGGCACTGTTGCAATCCTGCCAGGTGGGATTACAAGTGCTAGGAGTCCTGAGTTGGGCAACCCCAAGCACAAGTATAGGATGGGTGGAGAATAGATTGAGAGAAGCCTTGAGGAGAAGGACCTGGAGGTGCTGATGGACAAGAAGCTCAACATGAGCTGGCAATGCACACTCGCAGCCCAGAAGGCCAACTGTATCCTGGGCTGTATCAAGAGAAGTATGGCCAGCAGGTCGAGGGAGGTGATTCTGCTCCTCTACTCTGCTCTCGCAAGGCCCCACCTGGAGTGCTGTGTCCAGTTCTGGAGCCCCCAACACAAGAGAGACATGGACCTGTTAGAACAAGTCCAGAGGAGGCCACGAGGATGATCCAAGGGCTGGAGCACCTCTCCTATAAGGACAGGCTGAGAGAGTTGGGGTTGTTCAGCCTGGAAAAGAGAAGGCTTAAGGGAGATCTTATAGCGGCCTTCCAATACCTGAAGGGGCCTACAGGAAGGCTGGGGAAGGACTTTTTCCAAGGGCACATAGTGATAGAACAAAGGGAAATGGCTTTAAACTGGAAGAGGGTAGATTTAGATTGGATATTAGGAAGAAATTCTTTCCTGTGAGGGTGGTGAGACACTGGAACAGGTTGCCCAAGGAAGCTGTGGATGCCCCCTCCCTGGAAGTGTTCAAGGCCAGGTTGGATGAGGCTTTGAGCAACCTGGTCTAGTGGAAGGTGTCCCTGCTGATGGCAGGGGGGCTGGAACTAGATGATCTTTAAAGTCCCTTCCAACCCAAACTGTTCTATGATTTACCACTCTACATGGCACAGCAATTCCCTGCTGTATGCTGTTCCTCATTGGGATACCAGTTTCTTTCAGTGCCACCTCACACCCCTCCACAGGCATCACAGCACTAGCACTTTGCTTTTTTTCTGTAACTGGAAAAGGGCAAAGGGTTTGCTCCAACATCAACAAGAATAACTGAAGGACTTGCAGTTTCTTGTTAACAAAGTGCTCCTGGTCTGCCACGTTCTTGTCTTTGGGAAGGAGCAAGGGTCCTGTGCAGGTTTTAGTACATGTATAAAACAATAGTTCTGTTGTAGCTATTAATGCTCTCTGCAATGCCCTGTTTTTAATACTTCCTAGCAAGTTGATTTATTATTATATCTTCAGCTGGGCTGCGCACCAAAGCATTTTGATGATGAAAGGAATGTTATACACACATTTAATTGCTGCCCACATTTTAGTATAATTTTATCATTTACTGTTTTAGATGAGACATCGAGTTCCTCTACAGGAAAAATGCCCAGTAAAAAAAAAATAGATTATTTAAAAGATAATCTGAGATGAGTTTGGCACTTAAATGTGAGAAAATGTGATTGTTCCTTTCTTCTTGCATTTTCAGATGGTTCCTGATTACCAAAATTTACAAGAACTACCTTATCTGGACATGGTGATTGCAGAGACATTGCGCATGTACCCACCTGCATTCAGGTATCTTCCCTCCCCTCTCCCCCCCCCGCCCCCCGCGCTTCCGTGTCCACAGGGTAGATCCCTATCTCTATAAAATGGAAATCTGCTGTTGGAAGACCAGTGTGCCCTTGGTCTCTGTGCCAACATCAATATTGCTTGTGCATTTGAAAGACATAATGTGGCCTATTGAAGGAAAACTGGCTAATACTGGTATTTCTAAAGCAGTTTTTTTTTACAACAGATTGGCCAAGATTGCTTCCTCATTGTTCTTCACATCCCCCAAGGTCTGAGGATGGACCTGTTTTGCAACAGGATTGGCCTTAGAAAGCCAGATGCTGCTGCTTCCATATGCCTTGGGCTTCAGGGATACGGAGCAAAGACCTAGCCTAGCCTATTGGTCACTAAGGCCCTGGTCTGTGGAAGGGTCGCACATTCAGAAAGCTGTATTTCACATGTGTGTTGAACTTGGACCGTACCATTTTGCACTTAGTACTGTGTTATACCAATATAGCTAAGCTAATGGCTACATCCATTAAATCTGGAAAGTTTTGCCACAATTCACACAAGACTAATTTTACTAAGTTATATTGACAAACTGAAAACAAAGGGAAAAGAAATTAGAAAACTGTTTGATTGACAAATGTCCAGGTTATCACAACCATAAATGCAAAGGTTAAGAATATAACTTTTCAAAGTGATTGGCCAGTTTCACTGCTTCTCGTGAAGCTGGGGGAAAATTTCATATTATTGGAAAGGAGCCAAAGCTGAGCTTGCTGTGAGAGCAAAAACATTGCCCCATGATTGCAAGCACCTTAAAATAAAAAAAACCTTAAAAAACTTAAAATCATATTCTCTTTTATATGTTCACAAAGATCAGAAGTCAAGATTTTTCCATGGACTTCTGCAGGATTGTTCAGAGAGTAAATATCAAAGATACTTGCTCCGGGATGGGAAGACTGGGAAGACTGGGCATTATTGTTATGCGTGGTATACAAGTAGAAATTGTTTTGCCAGTTAAAGCTTCAGGGATCTTTGAGTTTCAGCTGAAACACTGGGAAACAATCAATGTTTGTCAGATGGGACACAGAATGAGAATGGAGCAAAGTTGTTCCAAAGTTTCGGTTGGCATTGTCAGTGGTGTTTATTGATCTGGCTTTTACTCTGATAGATGTGGAATGGATAGGACAGCCCAGTGCCTGGAAAAGATGCTAATTGCCTATGACAAGGATAATGCTGAGTTAGGGGAAAATTCAGTAGCAGCCAAGCTTGTTATAAAATGATTTGGGTTTTTTAAAAAATGAATTTACTAGCCAGAGAACTTTCTTCTCCAGAACTCATGTTGCCACTATCACCAAATTCATGTAAGGATGAGGAAGTGTCAATGTGTTTTTTCACACGCCAGTGTTTTGTTCCAGGTTCCTCTGTTATTTATTTGTCTATGAGAGAGAGATGGGTGACAGCAAGGAAAGAATGTGTTCCTGTAGTGATACCAGACTGACAGCCTTGAAACTGAAATCTTTGTTCAACCTTTTACACAGAGCCCGGGGAGCAGCAAAGGGAGCTCCTGCACCTTGTCTCACCTCTGTGGGGAAGAGCACCCAGGCTGAGATAGCAAGGCACCCTCCTGGGTCTGAGCTGGTTTGGGGTCTGCAGCGATCACCCAAGCACCAAAAGATCTAGATCAGGATCTGCCACCACATATGCACACCCACACACCATTTTTGACAAGGTTTACATACCCAAGATCAGCTTTGGCAGGCAGCTTTTCTCAGGCTTACTGTCACAATGAGGTTCCTAAGGGCAGTCCTACTCTGTCACCTGTCAGCACAGGGTGGGAGGAACCTGGAGAGTTTTGTTGCTAACATCATGCTTGCCTTTGATAAGTATATGTGAGCTGCAGTTTTTCAAGGCTTGTGAATTGGTTGTATTTTTGTAGCATCAGCAGAGCACTTAGCCCTAAGATTAAAACCATCCCTTGCGAAGTTTCAGGTGCTGTCCCAATGCAGGGGAGCTTCTCAAATAAATAAACTAAAAACATGTATTTAATTTATTTTTTTCTGAAGGCAAACCAGCATACTCTTTCTGCCTGTTATTAGAGATGACTGACACATTTCGTCTGCAGTTTTCATAAAAAATGAGTCTAAAACCAATATTAGCAGCAGAATTGCAGTTTAAAAGTTAACATTTTGGAAAACCACAAGCAACCAGAAATTCATTACTTTGAAAAGGGCAAAAGTTAGCCAGCTCGGCTGGAGCTGTGTGCTTCTGGGTGGAGACGATTGTAACCTGAGAAGACACTACCATCAGCAATGGTGACTGTATTTATCTACTGGGAAAGTGTTATTCCTGAAATTATGGGGTCAGTCCAGCTGAAGAGATTGACTTTTATGGTTCCCTCCTGCTGTGTTTTCACCTTTATTAATCATATGGGATACATGACATGTACTGTTGCAGGTTCACTCGGGAAGCAGCTAAAGACTGCGTAGTGCTGGGGCAGCATATTCCAGCTGGGGCTGTCATTGAAACTGCAGTTGGACATCTCCACCACAGCCCTGAGTTCTGGCCAGAGCCCGAGAAGTTCATTCCTGAGAGGTATGTAGAGTAATGCTTTCCGTTCTTAGGTTGAAGTCCTTATTTGTGCCTCTTTAGATCAAAGACCGGCCTTAAATACTGTTTCACACATTTTAGGGTGGGCACAGGACTGTAGCCTGTCCAGTGGAGACACCAGATCTTGCTGCTCCTTCAAGGCCACTGTCACCCACTATTCACTTGAAGCAGTATTTCCACCAAAAGGAGCACAGTTTAATTTAGATCATTGTCCTGGTTTTGTCTGGGATAGAGATAATTTTCTTCTTAGTAGCTAGAATAGTGCTGTGTTTTGGATTTAGTATGGAGTGCGATATGAGAAGAATGTTGATAAGAGACTGGTGGTTTTAGTTATTGCCAAGAAATCAAGGACTTCAACTTCTCATATTTGGCTAGTGTGGGATTAGCTAGAAGGACTTGTGTAAACTGGATAGGAGCACAGAGACAGCGATGGACTCAAATTGACCAATGGGATATTCTATATCATAGAATGTCATGTCCAGTATATCTAAATGAGAGTTGGCCAGAAAGCCAGGCTTTTGCTCTTCCGGGATTGCAGTTTTGGGATCTCTCTCCTCGCCTGGGATCGCTAGCTGGGAACAAGCTGGGCCTTGGTCAGTGGGTGGTGAGCAATTGCATTGTGCATCACTCATTTATATATTCTATCATTATTAATAATAATAATAATAATATAGTTAGTGTTATCATTATTGTTTAATTTTATTGCAATTATTAAATTGTTTTTATCTCAGCCTTTGAGTCTCCTTACCCTTACTCCTCCAATTGTCTCTCCATTCCCTGGGGTGGGGAGGAGGATGGTGAGTGAGTAGCTGTGTGGTTTTTAGTGGCCAGACAGGTTAAACTGTGGCAATCATAAAAATATGTTATTTATAACAAATTAGACAAGTGGTGATAGTGTCACATCCCACAGAGGGTGAGAGGTTTGGTCAAGGTTGAAATGTGGTGCAGGTTTTCAGACCTGTTTCCAAATCAGATGCTGCAAATAGTGTCATCTCTGGATGCAGAAAATTCTGAAGTGAGATAGTGCATTCACTGGCATGGAGGTGCCCAGGAAACTTGTCCAGCTCCTGGCTGGTTTAGACCAGCCTTTTCACCCGAGATCTTGTAACAGTGTGGGAACACTGTGAGTGGGGAATCTATCCCATCTCCCACTGGGAATTTGCTCTCTGTCCATAAGTTAGGATCCTGGGTTCTTGTATCTGTTTGGCAAGGCATGCTTTCCCGTGGAGCATTTATTCTATTCAACTGGTGAGGGGGAGGAGGGTAAAGCACTGTCAAGTTGTGGTTTGTACCCTGCCTTATATTATAGATGCTGACTGGAGCTTACAGGAGGAGTTTCAGCTGGTGTGGTGCTGTGTGGAAGCACAATTTAGTTTTGTGGGCAGCTATATTTTAAGCTCTTTTGTGGGAAGCTACATTTTAAGCTACCACTACATTGAATATTGAAAAGTCTACTAAGAAAAAAAAGCTCATGCTCCACAAACAACTGAGTGTGAGGCGTGCAGCCCAGAACCATCTTTGCCAGTAAGACAGCACATGTATAGTGTAGATGGGTTTATCCAATGCTCCTTCTAGAGCAAATCTTGGCGTATGATCTGTAAGGCATCTTAGGCCATGAAGAATAGCAATGCCAGGGTTAAAGAAGCCCAGAGTTTTTTGGGGGGAGGGATCTTACCAATAACTGTAAGTCTGGAGTTTTGTTTTGGTTTTTTTTGTTTGTTTTTTTTCTTATCTAGAAATGCTGTCTTAATTATTTATTCACCACTTTAACAGTGGTATGAAAGTGTGTTAGAGGGTAAAATGGACAGTACGGGCTGCAGTCCCCTTGACTCATTCAGTGCTGTTTGTTATGAATCTGAGATGAATTCCCTTTTGAAATTTCCCTGAGGAATGAAGCATAATTACTAACACTCTCCTCAGCTTGTATCAGTTGGTAATGTTAGTAAAAATTATAAAATAAGAGCTTAAGAGAAAATAAATTAATTCAGCTACAGCCTTTTTTTCCCTAATATTTTGTTTAGAAATCTGCCTCAAGAATAATACAAGGGAGACTTTAAATTTATATAGAGGGGTAAGCAAGGCAAGAATTGCATTAAGCTGTTTGCGTGGGTTACGCAACAGTGTTCAGTAAATGAGTTAATGGTCCTTCAATCTCAAATTAAGGGTTTCCATAGTACTTTCTGCAGTAGTATCCCAATCTTATTTTGTATCCCTAACCATGGGGATGTAGTTGGCAGAAATAACTTTTTTTTTTCCAGACCTCCAAATTGTCTGTATTACCTCTCATCTCCTTCTATCCTGCATGAGTTCTCTGAGCCTTACCAGACTAAAGTCCCTGCAAACTGTATCCAGAGATGAGATATTTTCAGGGATGATCCTTTACCTGAAGGACAGAACCTTTGTCCATGTGCAGAACTGGAAAAGTAGTTCTATATTACCAGAACAAATCCAAATACCTTATGACATGGGAGGACTATGTAGATGTCCAGGGTGATGTCATTGCTGTAAAGGTTTGCTTGTTTTAAGGAGACACTCTGATCAGTGACTCAGCCCGGGCCAGGATGAGTTGCACCTTGTTGATTACACATTGGCCCTAATAACTTCTACTGACTCAGACTCTGTGCTCTTGTCTGTAAATATTCTATCCAGTGTACATCTGTCTTTGCAGATGTTGGCAAACAGATTTTACTTCTTTTTCCTTTGAACTGATATTCAAATAGGAATTTTGTTTCCTTCCTTGTGAAAAAAAAAAAAAAAAAGGAAATTTCTAATGGGTTGATCGAGTATTTTAAAGCTGGCTAGTTGATGCAGATCTGCAAACACATTAGTCTTTCTGATTGGACTGAGGTACTTCAGCTCTAAGAACAGAACTGTCTGCAAATTCAGTGTTTCCCAACTAGGAAACTGGTGTCTTTGGGCCAAGAGCAGAAAGAAAGGCTGAACTGAATTGTAATAAATGGCTTCCATGGCCTGTCCAATCCCATGAGATTTCATCTCCCCTTGCAAGCTGCAAAGAGAAATAAATTCCCAGTGATCTGCAACTGCGGTGCACAGCAGGGAAGCACTGTTGCTAATTCTGGTTAGTTCACATTGCAACCCCTTAGTTTCCTTTTAGCTGTAATCTCTCCCTCATACATGCAAAGCTCTACACAGCTAGCATATCTGCATGTGAAGTTATTCTTCTGGGTGTGGTCATCACATGAAGGCAATTCATTAAAGATAGGTTGGAAGTGATACTAATGTCTGTCCTCTACTAGAACCACCAGCCAACAAAGGCTGATGGCCATAAGTCAATTATCTGTTTACTTAAGGGTGTCAGCCCCATCAGGACATGATCTGTCAATAGTCCCCTTGACCTGTGACCTTATGACCAACTGAAATAGCCACCTTTTGACATGTAAATGAAAAATAATGGAGTCAGGAGCAAAAAGCATTCCTTGAACCAGTTTCCATCTCTGCACCCTCTAGGTTTACAGAGGAGGCCAAGAAGGAACGACATCCATTTGCATACCTGCCCTTTGGGGCAGGACCCCGTGGCTGCATTGGCATGAAAATGGGTTTGCTGGAGACAAAAATTACTCTGCTGAGGATTTTGCAGAAGTTTCAATTTAAGACCTGCCCAGAGACTGAGGTTTGTACATGCAGAGGCCTAAAGGCCACACTTGTCAACTTCAGGATGTTGACAATACCCCCTAGACAGGATGACTGACTTGCCTTTGTAACTTTCACTTTGAGAAAATGGCTGGAGCCACTACCATAATAAGGAGGGACATGAGGCCTGGACTGCATGTTTTAATCCAAATGTGATTTAACCTTTATGATTTTTCCAACAAAACAGTTACACAGTCCTGCCTTGGTGGAGAGCAGTGTAGCAATACTGCAGTCAAAATGCTTTGATTTATACAGGGCAAGAATGGATGTACATCTCTCATGGGATCTCAGTACTTTAGTACATGCCTATTGACATATACATTGCATCTGGTACTTATTCAGCAGCTCTAGAGTTTTGAGAGTTAATTTCTTTCTGTTCAATACAGAGTATGCCTGGGCAACCACTGCCTCAGCCTCTCGCTATAAATTCTATTTAATATTATACTACCACAGCTGACTGCGAAACAAGTACTTTACAGCTTCCACAGTAACCCTGCTATGAATTGGCTCCCCAGCAAAAATGTCTGTCTGTGTGTGGGGGTGTTATACACACATAAACAGATACATGCAACTGTACATAAGATGCTCTTTTTTCTTTCAGATTCCTTTGCAGCTGAAATCAAAAGCCACACTTGGACCAAAAAATGGAGTCTACATTATGCTAGAATCTCGCTAAAAGAAAATGTACATCCTGAAGCCTTCTAGGGTGGGACTCCTTGTTCAGTACTCACTGAGTATAATTATTTTTCAAAATCCCAAAGACGAGTAGGGCCTGAATCCCACTGATGGTCAGTAGGAGCTGCCTCACTGCCCTCCTGTGGGAGAGCCTCCAGTCACTTTTTTAGCTGAGACGTGAGCTCTGCAGTCTTTTTAGTGGTTTTTAAATTGCTGTGAATAGTATCTGTAAAGCAGCATCTCACTTTCACTTGCTTTTCTACATTACACTTCCTCTCACTTATCTTTGAGAATGCTTTCTTCATGCTCAAGTTCAATAAATGGAGCAGATGTTAAGCATACACATGATTTACAGTAGATTGTAATTGCAATTCATTATCTCTCACGTCCTTCTCATGCACTTGTAATTCCCTACTCTAGGAAAAGCCCAAGAGGCACCACAGACCTAGAATCCAGTGCATTGGATTTTATCATGAACTCTGCTAAGAATGAGCTAAAGCTGTCTCCTGCACAATGCTTAAGCTCTCCCAGTGTGTGTAAAATAGAAGTTGCACCTTCTTCATGCTTTTGAAGTGATTAGAAATACATTTAGATTAAAAATTTCCACTTGGCACATTGCATTAACATGACTGAAGAAGAATGAGGAATTCCCCTGCTTACCAGTTAAGTTCCAGTAGCTATGACCAAAGAAATGAAGTTACAACAATTTTGTTGGCTACTGAACTGCTGTGGGAAAGGTGGAGAAAAGGAAGATACGAATTTAAAGAAAGCAGGACTGTCTCAGTCTCGGGGTCTTTTTTTTTTTAAGGTTTTTATAAATAGCAAAAATAAAGAAGCACCTTTTGTTTCTTTGCAAGTGTTGACCTTCTGCCTGCTGACATACTGCACTTGAGGTTTCCTTAGGTACAGCATCTCTCTTGGTGGTATCCACAGAGAAGTGTCATGGCAGCAGGAGGAAGAGACTGACAGCTCAGCTTCACTGCAAGGATTGTCGGAAGGAGTGATCTGTTCCCTGATCCCTAGCTAGTTCCCTAGTTTCTCTCCAGCAAGTATCTATTGCTGCCTTCTTCCCACATGCTGCCTTTAAACTGATCAAATTACTGTATCTTGCTCATGGAGGATTCTGTCTTTGTCTTTCATGGAATTAATGTAATTTTTCCTTTTTTAAATTTTTTTTTTTTTTTAAACCAGAACTATACAGGTAGCAGTGGTGGAGTACTGACCTGGAAGCCTTGGAATTGTTCCTACTTCCATGGAGCATCTCTGCCACACTAAACAAAAGTGCCCTATTACAGACACTCTGATTACATGAATTACTGATGGAATGATTATTGTTTATTTGAAAATTAACCCTAGTTTCTAGATGTTATCCATCAGTTTCCCCCCTTGAAAATATTGTGCTGGCAGCTGATTTACTGTACAGCTTATACATACAACTGGCAAAACTTCTCACTTACCTGAATAAGAAATCATTGCCAAAGGCTTGTTTGTCCCTTCAAAATTTTTTACTGTTTTTTCTTCCTTATGTGAATTTGCAGGTCTGTGTGTGTTTCATTTTTGTTCAAATACTCCAAGCCTAAATTAAGCTTGTGCCTTTCTTCCATATGCTTTTGTATGAACTATAGCTTGTCTGAATGCTGTTTATATCTTTACTATTTATCAAAGAAAGCGCCACTAATGTGTAGAGTAGTTGAACAAGTCATACTTCTGTGCCTGAACAGAGCATTATCATCTTGAATACCATGTTGACTCCACTGGAAAAGAACAGTACTGCAGTGGTTGCAACTGTGCGTCACATTTTACAGGCTTGGAAACTGCACCAAGAGTCTAAACTCTAAACTACCCCAGCCATGTCTAAACTGAACACAAACAGTATGTGTGCAAGTAAACTCACCTGAGTCTGCACTAAGCAGTTTTTTCAGCTGCCCTGCAAAGTTTTCTGGTTAGGAAGCATTATTTGTTTTCACCTGTTAGTTTATAGTGATATGGAATAGAGGAATTATTTTTGCAGCTGTGAGCCAAGTCAGAAGGGCATCGTGTCTTGTTCTACTTGCAGGCCTAGTGAGACAGCTAGAGAAGTAAGACAGAGAAAAGGCTGACAACTTTCCAGTACTATAGGAAGAGCCCCAAGCCATTTCTTCCTTTTCAACAACAGCTGCTGATACAGTCACCCGCCACTGTCAGACATTTTACCAGGATAGTTAATGATGCTGGTTCTCACCCTGGCTCTGTGGACTCAGCAACATACCTAAAGAGTGAACTGTGTTGAGGGACCAGCACTGCTCGACCCCCATGGAAGCACACATTTGCAAAAAAAACAAGACATGAAACTGAGAGCAGCTCTTCAAAACAGAAACTGGTAATATCATGTTAATCACAGTGTGTTTGTGCACCCATATAATGTGGTCTGGAACCGATCCTGAGCAGAGTTGGCTTTAGAATTCATTAAAAAAAAAAAAAAGGCATTATGTTTATAGTTGCAGCATCAAAACATAACATTATATCCTTAAATTATGGTGACTATTAGCATTTCTGGTACAGCACACTTCAGTCAACAGCAGTTGAGTCTAGGGAGGAACAAGGAAGCTGATTTAAAATAATGTCTCATCTCAGAAACAGTAAGTGTGTTGTCTTGCATTGCTGAGCTGTGGGTTTGTTTAAAATTGGGCATGTCTGTTTTACAAAAGGGTCTTAGTCATTCTCTGACAGCTGATATGAAGCAGAGGCTGTTTAGTAAAGGAAAGCTTCTATTAAAAACATCTGGGATTTTGCAGTGATTACAGAAAGCTGTCAGTATAAAACAGTATTTTTAATGAGCCTGCTGATATAGAAAACCTTTACAGTACTTTATAAATAGTATTCCTAGAAAAACAGAGCCAGGTGTTAGAAATTACTATGCTTTGCTGATTGCAAATTTGAACTATCTCTTTTTACCTGGCATTAAACTGCATTTGTGATACTTTCTGAAATGACCACCTTCTCATTTCCCTTTGTTAAATGATGTTTCCATCTTGGACACAGCTTCATCTAATATCAGACTCTTCTGTGCATTTACAGTAGTAAACATGCTAAAAGAATGTAAAGCTGACTTATAAACAGTTTATTTCATTGCTTGGTTTGCACTGGCCCCACTCTCTCTCTTCTGACTGTTTAAAGTCTGGTCAGTCTCTAAGATGTTTGGTCCCTGCACTATGGCTCCTTTGAAAGACAGAGCAGGATTCTCTGTAGGATTTTTGCAAGTAGAGATGAATTTGTAACAGGGCCTGAAACAAGCATTCCAAGGAGCTATTCAGACCCCTGAAGCCTATCCCCCAGTAAAACAGGTAAGTGCCAGTAACACTGGCCATGTAATGGCCAGCCCACCTGAACTCTGTGCTGGAAGTACTTCAAATAAAGCAGAATTTCTACAACTCCCCCTTGCCTTTTGGCTCAAAGGCAGCTCTGAGCAATGGTTTCTAAAAAGCAAAGTGCAAGCCTTCTCCAAGCCAAGCAGCACTGAGCACACTACTGTAGCTGGTACATGCCATCCACCTAAGGTCCTCTTAAACCCTACTTCAGCAGGCTGCAGGTACCCGAACTGGGTGCTGTACTGCTGCTCCTTTGCTGCCACCACTTACAGGCAGGATTTTGATACCCACAGCTTAAAAAAAATCTAGGCAGAATATAATGACAAACCTGATTACAGGTAAAACTCATTAAATTATGTGGTGGGTTGACCTTGCCTGGCTGCCAGCACCCTATCCAGCCCAGCAGGTGGTGGGTCAGGGCTTCATGAACTCCCATGCTCCATGTTTGGTTTCTGCTGGCTTGCCATCAGTCTTGCAAGCATGGACCTGTTACCAAAAAAGGAAACAACCATCACAGCTTATCTTTCTTCTCACATGGTGTAGGAGAGATTATTAATGTTCCTGCACAATTACTGTTCCTGCTCAACTTTCTTGCCTTAAGTAACCAAGAGATATCTTCCTCACTCAGAAAAGATGTTCAATTTTAAAGTTTAGATTTAATGCAAACAATTCTTTCATCTGTTCCTTTCCAAATGTAATCCAAAGAGCTGTACAGGCACTCCACTACTTAACAGCAGCATCTTTAAGAAAGTTTCCAAGAACTCAGAAAGGTAGTGAAACATGGTGCTTAGTATCGAGAGAGAAAAAAACATTACAAGTAAAATAGTGGTTTGAATACCTGTTTATTTACTACACACAAGAAAGTTACCTCTGCAGTTTCAAAAGTGGAAAACATGGTAACTTTCCTTTTTTTTATGTTAGTGGAGAAATAACAGATGACAAAGTAACACCACTAGCCATTTTATTCCAGTGGCTACATACACACTTACACACCCCCTCCAAGAATTAAGTTAAAGGTTTTAAGCATATTACTAGCCATCAAAAATATTTTTACAAAATAACTCAACTTTTTGCATGAAAAAAAAAGTGTGTTTCAATTTTCTGTCAAAAGATTAACATGACTTTATCCCAGTTCTTAGCTGAAATGCTGGTTATGTTCAGAGGAAGAAAGACATACTACCAGTATTTTCATTTGCCATGAATATGGTTTTTGTTTTGGCAGAAATATCTTATTCTGTACAGGTATGAGAGCTTTCATACACAGTGCTATCCTCCTCAGTGAATGTAGCATTTGTTGACAAGTTAATTTGCTGTGTCATGGTTTAACCTCAGCTGACAAGTAGGCACCCGCAACACAGTCGCTCGCTCATCATCCCCCAGTGAGATGGGGGAGAGAATCACAAGGGTAAAAGTGAGAAAACTCATGGGTTGTGGCAAAGAGTTCAATAGGTAAAGCAAAAGCTGCGCACACAAACAAAGCAAAACAAGAAATCCATTCACTACTTCCCATCAGCAGGCAGGTGTTCAGCCATCTCCAGGAAAGCAGAGCTCTGTCATGTGTGACAGTTACTTGGGAAGACAAATGCCATCACTTCAAATGTCCTCTCCCTTCCTCCTTCTTTCCCCAGCTTTATGTGCTGAACATGATGTCATATGGTATGGAATATCCCTTGTCCCTCTGGTCAGTTGGGGTCAGCTGTCCTGGCTGTGTCCCCTCCCAATTTCTTGTGCACCCCCAGCCTCCTCACTCGTGGGATGGGGTGAGAAGCAGAAAAGGCCTTGGCTCTGTGTAAGCACTGCTCAGCAATGACAAAAACATCCCTGTGTTATCAACACTGCTTCCGGCACAGATCCAAAACACAGCCCTATAACAGCTGCTCCAAAGAAAATTAACTCTACTCTAGCTAAATGCAACAGACACACACACACAAAATCAGTCATTTTATTTCCAGTTATTTTACTAACCCCGCCCCCATTTTAAGAATATTACTAGCCATCAAAAACCTTATGACAAAATAACTCAACTTTCTTGCATGAAACAAATGTTTGTTTCAATTTTCTGGCAAAAGATCAACATTGGTTTAGCTATTGCAGTGCTGGTTATGTTGAAGAAAAGAATACCACCAATATTCTTAGTTGCCAGGAACATGTAGATCAACATTTTTTTGTTGTTGTTGTTTTGGCAGAAAAAAAAAAAAATCTTATTCTGCACAGGTATACATGTTATCCTCCTCAGTGAATGTCATATTTGCTGACATAAGATCTATCATCTATTACAAATCTTTCAAAAGAAAGAATATAGTCAACTTGCTTTTCTACATCCTGTGTTTTACTGAGTGAGTTTAAACATGAATAGGAGTATCTTCCTTTATCACACTGCTAGTTTTACAGTTCATATGATTAAAAAAAAGAAATTTTAAAAAGAAAATAATTAAAAAAAAAAAAGTTCTGCACAGCCTTACTCCAGATAATCATGGCCAACAGGTAGTCATTTAGGAGCATTAACACTGTGATAAAGTATCTGCCTATGCATCAGCAACTTTAATCTTAAGAAATACCTGGCAGTTCCAGTTTTTGGATTATCTGTGTAGATGTATGCCAACGACTCAACACTAACATCTTTTGCTGGGAACAATTAAATATTCAGCTTCAGATTTTTCAAGGTTTCAGCTCTGTGGCTGAAGACCACTGCCCAGGCAAGCACATTTTTCCTGCAAGAAAGTCTAAAGACACCTTGATTAGACAGGTAACTGACACATTTCCTGCAACCAAAGGGGCAGTACACTAATAAGAGACAGTCACTCACTGTTCTTCCCAACAGCTGTAAAAGTACCATAAAGTTGCTCCACAGAAACAGGGTATTGCTAATCAAACAGCCCAAGCAGTGTATTTCACTCCTAAGTACAACATTCTTAAATGACAGGATGAGTTGCCTCCTCTTCCTCCCCTTTGGCACCTGCCAGCATGCTCTTATTTGTAGGCACAGTGAAAATAATGAAAAACTTGTGTTCTCACAGACCTAAAACAGCATTTATTTGATAGAGTATGTCAACTAAGTAGCACAGCACCAAGCAACCCTTGCTATGCTTCATATCTTTGGTACTTGTTTTAAATGAGAAAATTAACAAGTGAAGATAAGTCTCTGTTCCTTTTCAACAATCATCAAGTTTAATTTCTGAGGCTTTGTTGGTGAACATTTAGTAGGGGCAAAAACCAGTACTGCTAAGAATTTATGCAATGACTTGAGCATAGAGACAGACATTGTAGAGTCTCATTTGCAAATACTTGAATGCCTACTGTTACTGGAGACAGATTATTTTAGAAAAGCAGGTTTTATGAAATTTTGAGTTAAAAGATAAACAGGTAGAAGGAGACAGCCTTTAGAAGGAGACAGCCTTTACATGAGCACGTGTAAAGATCCATCCTAAAACAATTATAACTAAATATTGTTTAAACTTGCCAGTCATAGCCAATCCTCATGTTACAACCATCAGTGAACACATCTAATAAATTTATAAAAATCTCTTGTAATGCCTGGAAACATGATACCTGCTAAAGAACAGGAGACAGAAACAGGATTTTAATAATTCCAGGACATCCTTTCTGTCTTTTTATTCCTTGTTTGCTATTGCACAGAAAGGACAGAGAATAAATGTTTCTGAACACCCAATTACACAACTTCTAAAAAATATTTTTTTTCCCTCTTAAGTCAATACTAATTTAAAAAAATGATTATACCAGCTAAAGATAATAATGATGGGTTTTGCTGCTATAACATTTTTGCCAATGCCTGGTCACTGTATTCTATGAGATACTCTGGATAAATTTGTTGCTTCTCAAAGATGACAAAGATAGACGGGTTTGAAGAGCAATTCACACAACTGTCATAGAAGTTTTGGTTGTCCTTCAAGGGAGGCCGAACATAAGACGAACTACCAAGAGTGAACTCCCCAACCAGTACCCGTGCCAGAAACATGGTCTTGGTGTGTAAGTCTTCCCTGCAGTAGTAGTCAGAATAAGATGCATCCCTTGCAAAATAGCTTCCTGCAGAAAAGACACCAAGACAGGGTTGATAAGACACGAAAATTGCAGAGAAGAAGTGACAGTGTGTGAAAGTGAATTCATAAGCAAATCCATTAAGCAGTTCATGAACAGCCTTTCCAAAGCCCTCACTTGTCCTGTATGTCCTTATTAGTGGAAATGACCACTGTGCATTACTTACATTTTTATTTTTCACAGAACACATACTAAAAAGCAACACAAGTAATGTTTTAAATGTTATAGTCCTCAAAAAGTTTTCCTCATGACCCTAGACATCCACCTTCCCCAATCTCACCCAACTTCCTCTCCTGACAAGAGAGGCTACTAATATTCATTAGAACATTTCTGAGTGTTACAAAGTACTCAAGCAGATGAGTGGGTAGTCAGTCACTCAGCCTGTTTCTTAGCTATTCCACTTGGTAGGTTGATCCTTTCCTGTACACAGGACAATGTAAAAGAATATAATTTGCTAACAAGACAAAAAGATTGTAACTGGGATGGCATTTATGTTGCTGGAAAAAAAACCCAAAACAACCCAAAACGAATAATGCCCCATTGCCTTCCTGAAGGAAAAACTGGAACAGAAGCAAGCCTGGACTCTAAGAGAAACCGTCCCTAGAACTGGCCTCTCCTAAGCTTGTCTTTCCTTGCAAGGACAGAGTGGAGCATAGAGGCCAAGACCTTTCAGTATGCCTTAGCTCCAAATGGTTACTGCCAAAGTCAGCTACATTGTCCACAACATTATGGAGATAAGCCCTAGACTGGCTGAATGCCCTCTTTCTAACTTTACACCTCTGCAGCAACTACCGAGAATTTTTAGCAAGTTAATGAAAAAGCCAAAAAAAATAACCTTTGCCGTAGACTGTCCCATGAAGGCCGCAGATCCTCCAGTCAAAGTTTTGCTGACAGATGGCATCAATGTATTTTTTACTGGTCCCATGAAATAAAAATCGCTCATCTGCAGCCTTTCCACCATTGCTTTTCTGCATTTGTTCCTTCTGCCTGCAATGAGAAGCAGTATCCTTACAGTTCCACAGTGGCTGTACTCAGACTGGTTCCAGCCATACTAGCGCTCAGAGACAATTTTACACAAAGAGTACACTCTGAAAATCCTAAACTTTGGCATACAGGATATCTTGCTGGCTAGCTGCATACAAACATGCTTTCATCGCACACAAATGCCTTCCGATATTTAATAATAAAATTATTTTGTTTCGTTCACTACCTACTGGGAGAGGGGAAGGAATCTTAACATTACTTTTTTTTTTTCCCTAAACACGGGAGTTCATGTTAAGGCTTTCCCTTAGCGAGTTTTGCATTTAGTTTTGAAGGCTGTTTCAGTTTTGATCAGCTACAAACCAGTGTGTGTTCCAAATGTGACTGATTACCAGCTTCAAGGCTTCAGTGGAAGGCAGCTGTCCTGGACACAGGCCTGATAGAAGTCAGAACCACTTTCTCAGAAGCAAGGATTCCTCCCACAGAGCTCATATGACTATTCTATGCTCTGTATCTTGACTGAGTTTTGATTTTTTCGGTACCTCTTATCTGCATGTTGATCCTGGCTAGGTATTTCAGTGGGGGAGTAGAAATAGATTCTTAAATGCAGCTGCATTTCAGGAATGCGTGTGTCTATCTTTAGCATACAGCTAACTGCAGAAACAACAAACTTCATGCACACTTATTTTACACATACCATTGATACAGTTCCCAGAGAGATGGGTTCTGAACTCTACGAATCCTTTTAATAAGTGTTTTGGGCATTGTCCGTTGAAAGTCCACCTTGACTTTCTTGTATTCTTCAGAAGAACTGTCAAGCTCAATCAGCTGTAAGGAAAAGATTAAAAAGCTACTCTCGTCTTTTACCAAATCATAACAAAGCCACCCTACCTAGTGCACTACTCAGACCTTTAAAGTTTTTTCTGTGAAGCAGAAGTACGAGCAGCAAAAATACTCTTTGAAAAAAGGAAGATTAGAGATCTCTGCTCTGTAGAAGTGAGCTCTTACCTAGAGAACATCGTTAACTCCTGGGGTCTAAGACACCCAGGTTGCTCTGTCACAGGATATTAAAAGAGCTGCATGCTTCTGTGCAGCCACCCAGCCCTTTTTAGTATTTGGGCCCAGATATATTTGTATGCATATACCAAACAGTACCTAAATACTAGAGGAAATGAGCACATAAAAAAAGAACACAGAATTTACGTTGCAGCAAATCAAAGAGTACCTCTACACCCATGCTTTTTAAATCTTTATAGTTTATACTCCCTTCAGCCAGTGAACACAAACTGCACTGCCTGTTATGTTTTTAAATAAATTGAAAAGGCTTTATTCAATCAACCATTTTAGTGAAGAGTAGGGACAGACTGACAAAAATCAGTTCCTTACATGACAGTTTTGAAAGCAAAGTTTTCTACTTGCACGTTTGCCCTAAGAACATCACAAATGTCGACGTCAGCCTTCCTGATTTTTTACTGACAATTTCTTGAGGATTTGCATTTTGCAAGTTAGTAATTTTCAAGCCTCATATAACTATACTTTTCTGTAAGTATAGTTACTGGAGTTGACAGAGGTGGTGGTGGAGGCAGGCAGGAAGTCAGAAAAGATAAACCATGCAGATGTTAACGGGGTGTGTTACAAAAGTAAACAAGTTGACTCCAGTGGAATTATAGGACATTTTAATAGGTGATCCCAGCCTGAACTCTCCCGATTCCAGCAGTGCTCTGTAGACATACACCAGTGTACTTACACACAGCTCAGGGAATGGCAATCCTGAAAGTTTAGAGGCATGATTTATTTCAGATGCTTCAGCACATGTTGGACTTCAGAACCATGTATCTTGGGCACTAGTAACAGTCTTGCTAATACAGCATAAGCTTCAGGCAAATTTGCCAAGAAAAGGGATAAATAGTAGCAGTGAAAAATCAATGTTGCCATGGTTATACTGCCACCATTTGTTAGTTTAAATTTGAGTCTAGTTTCACCTTCAGGTCTGCCCAGTGCGATACCTGGCTCAAATTTACCAACACCTCTGCATTACATGTAAGAAACAGCCATCTACAAAGGCACAAGAAACACTGAACTTGCCAAAACAAATGGAGAGAAAAAACAAAAAGCTCCAAACCTTGAATCCCAGCTCAGGCAGGGCAGACTTGTCCCAGTGAGCTGGAATGCCCTTGAACTCTTCTGAATGTTTAAAGCCCCTGTACAGTATAAGATATTACAAACAGATAATTAAAACAAAACAAATCCCTACATGTTATGTACATATGATAGTAAGCATTTTTGCTGAGTTTAGGGAGAGTATAAGCAACTGAATATATTTAACAATATTTCAAAATTGTCTTTTCAGTTCAGTATGTGAAAATATTTGCTTCCAAATCATCATGTCAAGACTTATGGCAGGAAGCAAGATGTCAAATGAGAAAAAAAAAAATAGATATACGGAGAACTAAACATGAAAGTAGTTCTCTTAGTTGCAAAGAGTTGAATGTATACATAAAAGCTCTGCTGCTCTGGGGCAGACAAATAAAAATGCATCCAGTATCATATCAGTATGTCAGAAGGAGGGTAGGTACAGCCCTCCCTCTGCTTCTACCCCAATTTTAATTAGCATTTTCAGCTGCTCTTTTCTGTGTTGTTTAAGTAAGCACTGTGTGCCACAAGGGAATGTGTAAAAAAAGTTGGCTGTTGCATGCAATTATATGAAACTTCTCCCCTTGCAGCCTCATGCCTTTTGCTCCACCTTTAACAGCTACTACCTTCCTCTCAGATCCTCTGTTTTTTCTCAAAAGAATTGTTTTAAACTTGTACTTAGCTATGAAAATTACTGATCTCAGATGTCAGAAAGGGCTAGTATGCATAAACATTATTGCTTCCATCTGTATCAGCTGCTCTAATAAGATTGCTCCCTCCAATCAGCAGCTCTCTACAACATTGTTACGTGTTGAATTATTTTCTATGCTTCCACACTTTCAGTGGCCAACACCAAACTTCCTTCACCCCCAAAGCTCCCAAGTTGCTTGAGAACTGTTGTCCAGGCTGCAATACTGCCCTGGCTAGACATTGTTGCAGGAAAGGTGTCCCTTCCCCTCTCGATTTCTCGCAATTGCCTTAACAGCTACTCCTTCACCTTATTTTCACTCTTGTAAGACACTGCATTCACAATGCACTAAATTCACCACCTCAGAATGATCAGTTGTGGTTTACCTTGCTCTTGTCTTTTCTACCTCTGTCTGAGAGACAAATTTGGGTCTTCTGCAAATCTCTTTCTCTGTTTGGTAGTGAAGGTTTTTCTGAATCATGGCTGGGGAAAAAAAACAAAAAACAAACAACAAAACAAACAACAAAAAACTCCTGAACAATCAGAAAGATGTTTTAGAAAGCCTTCACACTGCAGCAAAACTTGCCACTAAGTTGTTTTGCCAAAAATGTTGACAAAAAGGCACTGAGCTTTTTTTTCTTGCTATACAAAAGGAAGTCAGAGCAGGATGTGCAGCCTACAGTCCATCTGTATAAACCACTGAGAAGGATTTCAGTTTTGCTCTTTACTTTAGAAGGAATGGTAGACACTGGTAGCTATTTTGCTTTCATTGTTCCATCAGCCACACTTAACCAAAGGATCATTGTAAAGTAAGTAATTACTTTTGCTCCATAGACTGCATCCCCTCCTTCTCAATTTGCAATCAAGATACTGTTTTCCTACACGTAGTTGTAGATTTTAAGCCCTATAAATGCAACCTAACAGCTATCACAGGCCATTCTTTTTTATTTACCACCAACAGAAACAAGTCACAGCAACCTGAATTCTAAAGGCATTCTTTCTGGATCTTGGAACTTCTGTAGCTACTGCCCCATCATACTACCAACTAAGAGTCAGTAGCAACCAGGAGAATGATGCCTCATCTTCAGAGAGAGATACACAAGAAGAAAACAAACAAACCAACCTTGGCATCACCAAGCCTAGAAACTAAGTTTTGGAGGACACCTACGTGTTTGCCTAAGTTACTAAAACAGCCAAAACATTAGAAAAGGGATTGATTTACTATGCAATTTTCTCTTCTAAGCCAGAACAGTTTCCCCAGCCTATAGAGGTTACAGCATTGCTTTCAATTGAACCGTAAACAACATATCACATGCCCTTTCTCTGGTTTTTTGTTTGTTTTTTTTTTTCTCCCCATGCAGAGTGAGATAGTAATGGAGAGCTGGATCAAAGGCAACTATAACAAAATTACAGTTTAGGCAGGCTGATTCCCACCACCACTGTCTCCCATGATTTTTGAAAAGGACACCTGGAAAGGCAACAGCTCAGAGAGGACAGTGCCATCACAAGTGGCTTAAATTTCCTGAATTCTTGGGAAACACATCTTCCTACTTGGACATAGTCAATGTATTTCCTCAGCCTTTCCAGACAGGCAGAGCTATGAAAAGAAAATAGTTACATAAATCTTGCAATACTAAAGACTGTCTGGACCTTACACCTTGCCCAAGTATTTGTTTTTCTGCAAGCCAGTGATTAAAGCAGACCCAAAGCAGGCTTGCCGAGTTTTCCAGAAGTTTCTCACAATTTGTGTTGGTGGTAGCATCAATGGCAGTGTCACACCTGGACTTGGTGGCAAGCATTTTGAAATCTAGCACAAGAACTCAAAAATAAAAGGTCTAGAGGAACAGGATACTTTGCTTATGTGAACAGCTCTTATCCTGAGAACTTTGATAGAAGCTGTCTCTGTAAGCATTGCAGTTCAAAGTTCAAATTTCTCTCCTATCTCCTGTAGTAATGTAGTTTAAAACCACAAAAGAACTAGGAGGGAGGGAGAGACCAACAAAAAGGACAAAAAAAAACCCCAAACCAAAACAAACCCAAAGCAAGTGGAACCTACCTCCAAAAATGAGCTCATATTCGTGTCTTCCAGCTTTGAAGTTCAGCTTTGGAGAACTTTTGGCTATATAAGCTTTCTCCAGGTAATCACTGGAGACACTGGCAGCTGCATGACCATCAACCTGTCAGGCCAAAACCAGAGAAAAAAAGATTCTCCTGGTCTGTTACACACAAGCAAGTTTAAAAACCAAGTACTGTCCTATGGTACAGTGGCTGCAGTATGTATCAGTTTTGGGGCATGACTGTAGCTATCAGGCAAAAGAAATGTATTAAGCAGTTGAAACTGCCGCTAAAACAAATCAAGCAGTGTTATAAAGTCTAAATGTACACTGCAAAGTGCATGCTGCAAAGACTGAGACTGCACACTCACCAACTAGACCTTAGCAAAGATACAGAGAGTACTACTGGAAACTCAGAAAAGGAAGTTTTAGTAAGGAGCAATGAAAAGAACGTATTAATGTGACATGACTCACTGAAGAATTATTTGTCAACAATATTTGTGACTCATCAGTGAGCACTCCCCTACCTGAACCAATCAAATTCCCATTAGGCCTCTAAAGTCCATCTGTACAGTATGAGTGAAAGGGAGGGAGAGGGTGACAAAAGAGGGGAAGGATATAAACACTGTGCATTTTTCAGTAGTTCTGCACTTTTAACACAGAGCTGAGCATCTCCCCATTTCTCCACACTTACTTTTTTTCCATACTCCCGCCACAGGCCATATTCATCTTTCCAGTACCAGATCCATTCTGTTGTATGAATGAAATGAGGGGGCTTGGTCACAGAGGAGGCTGTAGAAAGACGCCTAACTTTTGCAAACCCACAGCACATATTCAGAAAACAGATACATGACAAGACAGAGCCACTTTCGGTAACACCGTTATTAAATCTATTAAAAAAAAGGAAGGAAAAAAAAATCAGAATTGTTTGTGAAGTTTTATACGTGATTTCAGAAGCCCACCACAAATTTACAAATTAAGTCAACATCACTCAACAGCAGAACACAAACCTGCAATTTCCACAACAACCCCAGCTCCCTCTTGTGTTTGTATATATTTTGCTTTACACTATTATGCCTCACCTTGGTTCCATGGGCAGTTACCATTATCAACTTGTAAATTAGTGAGTTACATAAGATGAAAAGAATCAGTAGAAAATGTACACTGCCTTCTTGCTAACCAACTATATTCTAAACAGAACACTCATAACTTCAGCATGGCTTCAAAGAGCGTCTAATATAACACAAGAGGCCTAGGTAAATTCTCCAGCACAGAACACACCATACTGGTATGAACCCCTTCCAACACCCTCTTTGTTCTAGATAACCAGTTCTGAACTCTTAAAGGTATATCCATATTCTTAATGTTCTCTGCACCCAAGAGGATCTCTCTCCAGGTACACAAGGTATTCTACCAGTTCCACAATATGGACTGGGGAAAAAGGGGGCAGGAGGAGAAAAAAATCTCATGCTCCTTTTCCATCCTCCAGCTCAAAACGAGAAAGAGAAGGTTACTTCTAATCATGGGCTCAAGCTGTGTATTGACAAGCTCTAACCAGAGACAGATTTCCACAAGTACTTGTAATAAAATCACCATTCTCTGCAGTTTTACAGCCATTCTTACTGAGGATTGAGACTTCCTATGATAGCAGCAGTAGGAAGTATTAATACATTTTTTTCACAGCAAAGAATACTAGAGTTTATGGATCAGTCACATAAAGTAACTGTGGTGGATTGACCCTGGTCAGCAACCAAGCACCCACACAGCTGCTCGCTCACTCTTCCTCCCCTCCGCTGCATGACAGAGGGTAGAAAACAGGAAAGCCAAAGTAAGGAAAGTAGTGGGTCAATATAAAGGCATCCAAATAGGTGAAGAACGGGGTATGTGTGTAAATAAGCAAATGAATAAAGCAAAGCAAATTACTCACCATGTCCCCAGGCAGTCTAATGCCCAGCCAGCTTCCAAACAGTAACCATCTTGGTAAACAAAAGCCCAACCCTCTTCTTCCTCTGCCCGGGTTTTATTGCTGAACTTGACATTACATGGTACAGGGGATCCCTCTGGTCAGTTCAAGTTAGCTGTCCCAGCTGATCCGCTCCCAACCCTTTGCCCACCCCAAGCCTACCCACTGGAGGAGCAGGGCAGAGGGTAAGCCTTGACATTGAGCAAGCACTGCTCAGCAATACCTAAAACACTGGTGCATTATCAGCACTGTTTTAGTCAAAACCAGAACACAGCACGATACGGGCTGCTATGAAGGAAGTGAACTGCATCCCAGTCAAAGGCAGTATAGTAACCCAGAGGGACCTACACGGCCTCTGGGCATAAGTAAGTCACAATGTATCAGATCTCCAGCAACAGCAGATCAGCAAAAGGAGGTCATTGGAAGAATATCAAATGAAGCTACCTACATAATGACTGCAATAGAACCTTAGCAACTTCTACCCACTAAGGGCCTGATCCAGTATAGCAAACTTCAAACATTATTAACTTTTATAAGAGTTTATACCTGGTGTTATTGGGGTCACAATATGCTTTTTCTATTTCTTCCATATTCTTCAAGTCCTTCCAGGTATTACCATCAGAGATCTGCCATCTATATGGCAAGTGAAAATGAGTTCTGATACATTTGTCTATAAAAGTTTTTAAAAAAAAAAAAAAAGAGGTACATTATTTTTACAGGCTATGAAAAAAACTCCATTTCAGGGCTGTACACCTAGCTGGTGAAAGTATCACATGTATAGCTATAGAAAGTGTTCACCTATGGAATCATTACAAGCAAGGGTTCAGAATTTTTCAGCATGAGGAAGCAAAGCTTAATTTTCGAGTCTAGGCAGAAGTTCAGTTTCTGTACCTACTAGATTCTCTTTGTGCATCAAAATTGCTCACGGGAGCTCAGTGGTGAAGGACCATTCTGCCTTCTCAGTTTCAGAGACAAAAATTAACAATGGACCAAGATCAGAAGCTCAAATGAGGCAATTATTTCATATATAGAATACCAGTGTAGACTCCAATATCTATGCTTGACCACTTAGTCTCAAAATGGTACTACTGAGGAAAAAAACAAACAAACAAACAACAAAAAAACACAACAGTGCTTAGTTTTAGGATAGGAGGTAGCTCATTTAGAGACTTCAAGAAGTCTCTAAGGGTCCAAGCCTCACCAGGAACAAGAGTAGTGGTAGCAGTGATCCAAGTATCACAAGTGTTACTCAGAAATCGTCTGAAGAATCAGTATGCAGTCACTCCTCAATGGGAGTGAAGAGCCCATCACCAGTACACATATGCATAAACTTGAGGTTTTCATGGTAGAACAACAGGCAACTTAACTACAGGGAAAGTCAAGGAGACTGCACCACGCAGTTAGTATGAGAAGGTGTGCAATACATCAAGGAGCTAGTACAGGTCAAGAAAATCAGGAAGGAAAAGGATGACAAAAAGGCAACAAGAAAGCTGGCACAGCAGACTTTTTTCTGGACAGATTGGAACATTTTGAAAGGGAAATAGCTCAGAATAGAAGAGTGCTAGAAGAAACAAGGAAGAATGAACAATTTACAGTATCTTTTGTAGCTATTTGGAAATGGGACTCTTCTCATTCAGCAATCCCTTAGGTGAGCACAGGTGCAGTAGCCAATCTCCAACATAGGCAGATATTATACATTTCAGAGTAAAACAAAACAGCTCAGTTTGCTATACCATATAGGTCAAAAACTTTCCTACCAGCACTCAAGATTACAATGAGATTTAACTAAAGATAAGCATAAGTTGTGAAGTTCCCCCTTGAAAGATGTCTATCACTTTCTCTTTATGAGAAAAGGAAAATAGACAACTTGCTACAATCACAACCTACCTTTAAAGGCACAACTTCTATGCAGATGATATAAACAGATCTGTTCCAATTCATCATCATTTGTATTTGAGGACTCTCGGCTAGAGCTGTTTTTTCTCTCTAGAAGGGGGGAATTACACACCTTATTAATACACTTTGTTTCAACAAGCCCTCTTAAAAGTGCACCTATGGGTATGGAAGAGGAAGATGCCCCAAAGCAGTGTTTATAACTACATGACTGCATTCAGCTCCAGAAAGACAGTGAAGTCTTTGATAACCTTGCATACTCAAAAGTTCTATCCCTTCACCCATCCTTTCCTGTAACTGCTAAATTCCTCAGATACAGTTCTCGGCTATCATCCCAAAGTAAGAATAGAATCCAATGCCTTTGCATTTCTAGATGGACTTGCATTCCACACAGTGTTCATTCACACTGGCAGCTATAAAACCTAAAGTCTCAAAACTTGATACTTCTGGAAATTAAAGCACACCTAAGGAAACAAAGAAGGGAAGAAGGAACTGCAGGGAGAACAGCAGAGATGAGCACACACACTTGGCTTTTCCATTCTGTTATCCTTTTCTTCCCTACTAAATTATACTTAACTTACAATTCTAAGGAACTTTAAAAAAAAAAAAACCCAACAAAATATTAGATCTCTGAAAAGTAACTAGGATAGTGCTGTCTATAAATTCTTGTGTTAGACAATCACTACATTACCATTCCAGAAAAAAATGGATGAACTACTTTATAATCACACATAAATGCCACCCCTATTCTTAAACAGTTCTCTACCCATGTTTATGTTTTTTACCAAGAAAAAAATCTATAGATCTCCCTAATTCCAGTTCCTGTTATGCTTTTCTAACTTCAAATTTAAGATTTTTATAAATACAAAGCACTTTATTTCTCAGGAATCCATAATGCCTTGAAATCCACTTTACTTGTCACAAATCTCTGTCAAGGAGATAGGTGCAAGGTCCCTCCTAAAAGACACATCAGGATGTGAATTCAGTTTTCTTTTTCTTAATGACATCTGTGAGGAAGTTACATTCACTATAGGAACTCTTTTTCTGATGTTCTCAAAATATGGTATCATTTACCTTTGCATGGTGAAGACTCTGCATCTTCTATGGTGTTGCTGGTGCCAATTTTTATGTCATACATATTCCTATAAATGGAGGGTAGTTTCTCAATAATGCTTGAGCTCATTCCCAGTCTCTCCAGTTTTTCATAACATTCTGACTTAAATAAGTCATGGGATCGCTTGCACGTGCTGCCAAATCTGCACTGTCCCCGCAAAAAAAACTGGCAAACATGCAGTTTGGTGCAGATCTTTTTATAGGTACAAGATCCATAAGGTCCATCACCTTTGTTATAATGCAAGCAGACCTTGGATAGAGAAAGGAAAAAAAAGAAAGAATTTAAAGTACAATGTGCTCATATAGACTGTCTGTATTCATTATTTTTAAATTTTTACACCTATGCATTTATATTTGCATTTTAAAGACCTATACAAGTTGCTTCCATCTTCTTGTTTTCCAAATGGTTACTTGATAGTTTTTCCTTTTCCTTGCTAATGTCTAGAAAGGTCTTTCAACAGACAATAACCATCTTACATTCTCAAGAAGACAGGATTTTGTTCTAAGTCACATAAACGTAAGACAGTGGATTTTATTGTGTCACTACCCAAACTCTTCAGTTTTATACTTTTAGAGTAGTGAACTTTTTTTTAAACTGAATTTGATGGTAGGAGGTACTGTATCTGGCTGGGAGGAAGTTAACTTTTTTCATAGCAGATCATACCATGGTATGTTTTGGATTTGTGACCAAAACAGTGTTGATAACACACCAATGTTTTAGCTACTGCTGAACAGTGTTTGCACAGTGTCAAGGCTTTCTCTTTTTCTCCACTCTGACTCCCAACACCCCGGGGGTAGAGGTGGGCAAGAAGCTGAGAGAGGACACAGTTGGGACAGCTAGCCCAAAATGGCCAAAGGGATATTCCATGCCATGTAACATCATGTTAGGTTTTTTGTTTGTTTGTTGGGGTTTTGTTGTTGTTGTTGTTGTTTTTTTAAAGGAGGTGGGTGGCAGAGGTGAAACCTGCTTTCATGGTGGCCCTCACATGCTGGGCATTGATCTGCTTGTCGGAGGTGGTGACTAACTTCCTTTGCAATACTTGTTTCCTCTCCTCTTTCCTCCACTTGCTAAACTGCCTTTATCTCCATCCACAAGTTTTGTCACTTTTGTTCTTGTTTTGCCTCAAGGGGGAGGGGCGTGAGTGAGGGGCTGTGTGAGTTCTTAGCTGCCAGCTAGGGTCAAACCACCACAGATGAGAACAGAGGATGCACATTTAACCGTTTTGATTTGCATTATGCTATCTAAACTGACACCCAACTGTTGTGGTTTAGCCCCAGCCAGCAGCCAAACATCACACAGTTGCTTGCTCACTCCCCACCCCTGATGGGGAGAGAATTGGAAAAGTAAAAGTGAGAAAAATCATGAGTTGAGATAAAGACCATTCGATAGGACAGAAAAGCAAGATAAGATAATAATAGATTATTCAAAACTAGTAATACACAATGCAATTGCTCACCACCCACTGACTGATGCCTAGCCCATCTCTGAGCAGCGATCACCCCACCCCACGCCAACTACCCCCAGTTTATACGCTGAGCATGACATCATATGGTATGGAATATTTCTCTGGCCAGTTTGGGTCAGCTATCTGGGCTGTGCTTCCTCCCAGCTTGCTGTGCACCTCCAGTCTTCTTGCTGGCAAGACATGAGAAGCTGAAAAGTTCTTGACTTGGTGCTCAGCAACAACTAAAACATCAGTGTGTTATCAACATTATTCTCATACCAAATCCAAATCACAGTACTGTAACAGATACTAGAAAAAAATTAACTCTATCCCAGCCCAAACCAGGACAGTATTTCCAGCCTGTATCAAGCTTCTTACACTTTGTGATGCTCACTGAAAGAAACATAAGGCTAAGAAACTGTCACAGTACTACTCACTTCTGGTAAGAGGGAAGGCTCATTTTGAAGCAGAAGCTGGCGAAGTTCATCACTGTTAAAATGCTCCAGTCTATATTGTTTTAGAACACAGAGATTGTGGTCCGAGTAGAAGTTGTGAACAAACTTGCATTCTTTCCTACAAGTTAAGAAACCCAAGTGCAAAATGAGTGTAACAGACTAGCACTCTTTCATTAATTAACCCAATGATATCACACTAAACAGTTTTAAAAGCACACCAAATTTGCTAGTTTCAGAAAATGCCGTAGCACTCTTTAGAATGTAATTATGTGATTTGCTAAGCAGATTACATAATTACTCTGAGAATAATTGCCACGCTATTTCTGATTTACAGTTATTGTAGCATTAGTATAGGCTGACAATATTGGCATTTTGGACCTGCAGCTTACAACCACACGTGAAAAAACACCAAAACGCCGGAGTAAATCCACCTCCCCCCACTCAAATCGGTAAGCACAGTCCCCAGCTTCACGCAAGACAGAAGCTCCGATTTGTTTCGTCGGCCTGCGTGGGGCAGTGTGTGGGGTTAGAGCTTTCACCCTCGCACGGGCCCTTCGGGGGGAAGGGCCAGAAGCAGGGTGGGGAGCTGGGAAGGAACTGGTGCAACCCAGACTCTGGGAAACAACCGCCCCTGTCGATCGCTTTGGGGAATAAAAATTTTTAAAAAGTAATAAATAAATAAATAAATAAATAAATATTTTTTTTAAAGAAGGAGCATTTCCGACACGGAAAAGGGCAGCGAGGCCGTTACTGATGCCTCCCTCCACTGCAGGGGGCACACTGAGCGCAAGGCCGAGCCCCCCGAGGTAGAAACCCACAGGACAAGCCGGCTCCGATCCCAAGCTCGCAGCCGCCACCCGTCGCACCGAGAAAGGCGGAAGCGGCCGCAGCTTCCCCCGGTGCCACCACGGCCAGCAAAAGTAACAGACTTTTCTCTCCCTCAACAGTTCTTTCCACAAACGCGTTCCGTGAGCACTACCAGTGGCAACGGGGCAGACAGCACAGGCCACAGCAGCGCCAAGCCCCGCCGCCGGGCACCGGCGGCTTCCTTCTGCGACCCCCCGATGAAAGGGGAAGCCGCCAAGGGGAAGGCGGCTCCGCGGACGGCAACCGCGCCCTGGAGCAAGGAGCAGCACAGCAGCCCCGCGCAAGCGGACCCTCTAGAGCTCAGCTCCGTCTGCCCGCCCCCGGCCCGGGCAGCGCTGGGGGGGGTGTCCCCGCCGGTAGCTGGCGGCGATGGAGACGCCCCGAACCGCCCTCTGCCTCTCACCTGGCCTGCTGGTTGCGGCAGAGCCCCCTCAGGTGGTACTTGCAGAGGTGCAACTGCCCGCACTTCCCCTGGCAGCCCGCGCCGTGCTCCTGGCACAGCCGCACGGGGCTGGTGGCCACCACCACCGCCACCTCTGCCGGCACCGCTGCCGCCCCCGCCTCCCGGGGCCGCCGCGCCAGCGTGAACCGCTGCGCGTCCCCCAGAACCAGAGCCAGCTCCTCCCTCGTGAGCCGGCCCGGCAGCCGGCGCTGGAACTCGTCTAGCTCCAGGCAGCCACCGCTGCCGCACAGCATCCGCAGCGCTTGCGAGGCGAACGCCATGGCCGCTGCGGCCGCCGCCTTCCCGAGCCGGAGCGGCGATCGGCGGGCGGGCCCCGGGCAGCCCCGCCCCAGGACGCCCCACCCGCCGGGGCGAGGAAACGAAAACGAAACCAGAGCATGGGCGGGTGGTACCCGGGCTGCGGGGATGGCCTCCAAGGGGAGGGGTCAGGGCCGGGGGCGGAGCGGGGCGCACAGTCCTGCGCCGTCCCGCTGCAGTGGCTTGTTCCTGTCCCGGGCGGGGGCTGCCCTCACGCCCCAGGGCAAGGCCACCCTGACGGAACACCGCCGCTGAGGGGACACACACCCCTGAGGCGACACCCCTGAGGGAGGCTCCAGCCGCTCGAAGTGCCCGCACTGCCCGCACGGACGGAGCCTTCCTTCGCCTACTGAGATGCTCCCGGGAACCCAGTGGCACCCCAAAGGCTTTGCTCTTTCTTCAGTGGGATTTGGGGTGGGGTTTGTTTTGTTCTCCTTTGACCTGGCTGCAGGGAGTGAGACACGTGCAAGTGAGACTGTGTGAGGGCACTTCGCCTCCCTCCTCCTGCTGATTTTTGGGAGGTAGTGGCCATTTTTAACCAAATGTAACCAAAAAGGGGTGGCAACTGCAAGGCCACACGTCTCCTGTAGGAATAAGTGGCCTAGGGGAGCAGAGAGACTGCAGCCAAGTCTCCTTCAGGTCTTTCAATTCCAGGAAGAAAATTGGTGTGTGAATTCAACCGTTGTTATGCACCAGAAAAACTTTTCAGTTTTGATCTGTGTCAGTTTTCTGGTGATACACCATGAAGGCCACTCTCACACTCTTTTCCTTTCAACATCTAAATTAAAAGCTCGGCAATAGGCACGCATCTGCTGGACATGTGACTGCCCTGGCTGCAATGAGCATAGTACCACCTGCTCCACAGTGTCACTGTGTCCTCTGGCACTGCAGCTGTGGCACCAGGCTGTGGCCAAGCAATGTGCTTGCCCTCTGGGACCTCACAAACTCCTTTAGAAAGGGGACCATCTTTTCATTTTTTAAGTGCCTTCCTCTGGGTCATTTCAGCACTCCTGGTGCTCCATTGCATTCACTCGGAGGCATGCTTTAAATTCTAGTAAAACAATGATGTAAAATACTGTTATTTTAGGCAGACTGGCAGCAGTAGACATGGGGACTGTTAAAGTGGATGGCAGTTCCCACTGAGCAAGAATCCTCCCTGCTTCCTTCTTTTACTGGTCAGGTTCTGTTGTGCCTTTCCCCTTGTCTCATCTTATTTCCTGCTTGCCCTGTGAGATCGGGAAGGGAGTGACAAAATGAGAAGCTAGACAAGTTCAGCTATACTAGGTCACTGAGAGATTCATATAGATCTGTAGCCTGCCTCTGACAGGCCATCAAACAGATGCCTAGGAGGCATCATGAGAGGCTGTAGCATTACTGTCCTTCATCTCTCCCTTCCGTTGTCGACTGATCAGCTTTCCTGAAACACAGGAAAAGTGCTATTCACTTTCTTGGTTCAGTTTCTGATTTTACATCCACTGATTGTATCGCTCTTCGTTGTCTCTTTTCCAAACTAAAAAGCTTTGGTCTATTTTAGTCTTTTGTTCTATGGAAAGAGCTCCATAGCTTGGGTTCCTTTGTTCTTTAAGACAGTCTTTCCTTCAAGGGCAGACCTGCAGATGGTCTGCAAGATGTGAGTGCATCAAATATGCACAGTGGCTTTTCAGTGTTTTTTTGTTTTGTCTTCTGTTGCTTTCCTAATAGTCCCTACTGTTTGATTTTGTTGATGACTTTTGTGGTTGGGCTGTCATGTTTCATTTAGATATCTCAAATTTTTGGGACAACATACTCTCTAAATTGAACTTTATTTTATGAGCTCATTAGGAAAGAAGACAAACAAGCATGTCAAACAAAGGCTCAATCCCCTTTTGTACAGACTTGTCTAAAATGTGAATTCACTAACTCATCACTTCATTAATTCATGAAGCTTCTAACTCACAGGTTCTCTAATCATGACTCATAACTCATACACCTATGAGCAAAATAGTTACGTAGCCAAGGGCGAGTGCTCATTCTTACTCCTCCATCACCATGCAGGCATCCTCTGTATCACACTGGGAAGCACAAAAACATCAGCCATCTGGCTGCTGTTGGATCAGCTTTAAAAGCTTTTTGTGTAAGCTGATGGCATTTATACCTTCCAGCTTGGAAATTTGATCTATACCATTTCCATAAATTAGTTGATTATGAAGAAATTTCCAGAGGATTAATATGCAAGAATGCAGAAGACAATGGCTGCAGGAGACAGAAAGCTGCAGATGGTAACAGCTACATAATGACCTTTATCCTTTCCTGTCCATCCTGTCCTGCCTATGTGTTGCTCTTGATTTGACCTAATGGTGCTGGTCCCGACATGTGAGTGAACAGACACGTTGGACCTGGTGTTTTCATAGAACTATCCCATTTTCCCTAGGTCTCATTCCTGACCGGCAATAATTCAGAAGCCATCACTCTCCATATGAAGATGGGATATTTTCTGCCTTATCTAAATCTACACTGAATTTCAGCTGCTGTTTCATCATTTGGGTCTTTCAGCAATTCTTCATAGGTTACCACAATCACTGTTTTCCTGAATAATATAGTGTCCCTGGCTGTTGTCAGGAAAAGTGAGAGACAAACACGTATTCTCATAGAGATAGTGTGAATGCTCCAACTTTATTTAATACAGGTGTCTTTTATATTCTTTTGTTATATAACATACGATGCGTGTTAGTAACTAATTGGTTAAAACTCTATTCCCACAACACAGTTAAGGAGGTTCATGCATACTTAGCTCTCTATTGGTTAGTGATTAAAAGTTATCCACATATTAGTTTCTCACAGAATGCTTATCTGTAACTGCAGCTGTGAGGATTCTACTTGTTTCTTACAGATAAAGACTTTCTATTCTCGTTAGCCGTTAATTAAAATGTTTCACAGGGGCCCTGTTCTCACAGGGGCCCTGTTCTTTCTCATATTTTTAACTAACTGGATGTTATCATGACCCCTGTCTCATAGCCAAATTCCAATAGTGCTCTCTACACCTGGCAAACCTTACTGCCCTATCCTCTTTTCCAGATGATTTATGACTCTGTTGGTCAGTGCAGGGCTGAGAAGGCCTGCACTGGGGGACTGCCCTCTACTGGGAAGAACTATTGAAAATCTAAGTCAACTGTACAAACTCTTCTGACCCTTGCCTACTGTCATGGTTTAACTTGCCTGGCAACCAAACACCACACAGCCCCTCACTCACTCTCTCCCACCCCAGGGAATAGGGGAGACAATTGGAGGAGTAAAAGTAAGGAGGTTGAGATAAGAACAATAGGTGAAATAAAATAAAATAATTAAAATAAGAAAGATAATAATAATAGTAAAAAAAGAATGTGCAAATGAGTGATGCAGAGTGCAATTGCTCACCCCTGCCAACTAATGCCCAGCCTGTTCCCAGCTAGTGATCCCGGAGGAGCAAAAATACTAAAACTGAAACTGCAAACCTGGAAAAAAGAGAGCATTCCAGCCAACCCTCATTTATATACTGAACATGACATTATGTGATATGGAATATCCCCTTGGCATATCCAAATGTCAGTTTGGATTCATTAATCTTACAATGCTCTCCCAAGCTGCTTCTGCACCTGCAGACTAGCAAACATGGGAAGCTGGAAAGTCCTTGATCTCTTAGCAACAACTAAAAACATCAGTGTATTATCATCAACATTCTTCTCATACCAAATCCCATACTGATTCCAAAACACAGTGCTATTCTAGCTACTAAGAAGAAAAAGCTCTATCTCAGCTAAAATCAAGACACCTATATACTTGCTGATGACCTCAAACAGTTCCTATGGATTTCTGAAGTATAAATTTAAAAAGGTTTTGGTGGCTTTTCATTATTATTTTCTATTTCCAACACCTTCTGTTCCATATTGTAGGTTTTGGTGATCTGGTTTCTTGCTCTGCAATTTTCTGGATGTCCCCTGTGATCCAGACACCATTGAAAGTCCTCTGGTAGCTAGGCACTTCTGAGTGAGAGATCACACATCACAGTTAGTAATTAACAGATTCACAGAAGAGTTGAGGTTGGAACAGGCCACAGGAGGTCATCTAGTCCAAACACAAATTCAGCCATTTCATCCCTGAGTTGTTCAGAACATGGGTGGAAGCCTCCTAATTTTGATGTTTTGTCCAATGTTTTCAAATTGTTGGATGACTATATATACTGCCACATCAGCAGGAGGTATCTTGACCGAACCAAAGCTCAGGGAATCCTTTAGCAAAAGCACTAAAGCCAGCATAGTACTAGACAACTCCCATTCTCCCCAGTAGGCCTCCATTTACTTTTTCTGTCCAGTGCCCTAAATCCATCCTACCTAACTGGTTCCCAGACTTTTACATATTAGAGCCCTGTCCCAGCATCACTGTGCTGTCCAGGTAGCTGTTTCAACTGCATCTCCCCTCCATACTTCCTTTCCTCATGCATATGGAAAAAAACCTCATTGGACAGAAATATGGCATTTTTTTTAATCATAAAATTTGTATGAATGACTATGCCAATGCAGATGGCAACGTTATAGAGAGAGAAGCACAAAGCAGAGCAGTGTAAGGTCGGGGTTTGAGGAATGTTTGCAGGTAGCTTTACACCACTGCAATTCATTCCAGTGTGCTGATGTGTGTAGCACAAGGAAGTTCACATTGCTGTTCCTGCTTTGCAGATAAGATGAGTTTTTCAAGGCTCTGGAGCAGAGCTATCATTTTGTCTCTTTTCATGAGAACAAAAGTAAAACTAGGAAAACAGGCAATGACTGATACAGAGAGATTTGCAGAGCTGCCTTTGAATTTAAGTACCTTCCCATCCACAAATGCATAACTGAACTAAATCATAGCTTATTCCTTTTCACACAAGTTTCTTGTAGTTTGTTTTGTGGCATGTTCCTCAGGAAGAAAAAAAGTACCTCTTTGATTTGATAGAACTTCCCTGCCTATGAATTATATATAAGCAAAATTGTACTTTCTCCTTCTTCAGAAGAATTTTCTGCTAATGGAAAAGTCAGTTTTCATTTGTACAATTAGGTACCTCCAATGTAAGAAAGGGTTACATTAGACCTCAAGGGCGCATAAGGCCAGTGGCTCCTCTTCACCTCTCAAATACTCTTATTAAAGGTAAGGCTGGAACTGTTTTCTTAAATGCCATTGCAGCATAATTGTGTATGAGCTATTCTACCTACAGTTTATTACTGCTTGGTTGAACTTGGATCACATGGATTTTTAGTAATTGTGGGACTTCAGGTACTGCGGTTTCAGTGAGCCACTAGAAATTTTCAAGTGTCATTCGTTAGACATATCTCTATTTTTAGGAACAGTTGATGGATAATTGTGGTAATTTGAATTGCAACATCACTTCGTAGTCTTGCATGTATAGATCTTCAAAGTATAGTAATTTAATTATTTTCCCATTGGTTTTCATATGCAACCTTAAAACATCCATTATTGCAATAGCACATGATGCCCCCACTTCCCACCCATCCACATGTTTTCGCCCTTCTTCTAGCTAGTGTGGTGAAGCTCCTAGCTTTGTGTTGTCTATTCTGGAAGATGATGTAAAGACAATAAGTAGAACAAGAGAGATTTTAGACATAGCTGTGAGCCGGAATGTTCTCTGGTGAAACATCACCCTCTGGTTGATACATTTGCATCGCTGACTCTCAGGGTTTCAGAAGCTTAAAAGTGTGGTATGTTTGCTTACCAGTGTTTTGGATTGCCTCTCAACCCACATTTAAACACACGTGTGGCGGACTAATAATTGTCCCAGTGATGGTCTGACAGCATGGTTACTTTTAAATGCTTGGCTAAACCTTCAGTAACTTTGTGTGCAACTGGTCTGTTTATAATGGCTTGTATTCGCTATATATTATTTCTATGCACTTCTCTCATTTCTTCACTTATGACTTGTATTTCTGAAATCTAGTTGGCTAATTGATAACATATTAAGCTTACAGCTACAATCTCAAGAGTTTCCCAGTGACACACTAATCTAAAAGGCAACCAAGCAGCAGGTAACACATGTACCCACAACTTGAAAGCAAGACACCGGGAACTCGGTTCTGGTGCAGTACATGAGTAGCACCAGACTGTGGGGCTGTTGGCTGTCCCCGAGATCTTGCAGCCTCTGCAAAAAGCAGGATAAATCCTCATTTTCTACTGTTGCCTCAGAACTGGGTTTATTTTCAGATACTAACAGTATAATCTGGACAGGACAAACCGTCTATTTTAAAAGAATAGGCCAACCTAATGGTCCATGCAATAATTTGTACTGTGAACAGTTTGCTTTGTTGCATGAATATGTTTCAAGTGGCCTTGCTTCTGAAAATAAAAATAATTTGGGGCTGAAAATTCACAGTATAGTTAGTGATGCTTTTATTGGTCATTGGAACACCTCTAGGTTTTTTCTGTTGAAGTTTTAGTTACTTGGTGCAAGTGTAAATGTCTGTTTATTGTGCGAGTCACAGACTTGTTCTTCTTGGTTTCATACCCTCGGAAAAGTATTGTATTCACATAGATTCATCACTTTCTACACTGGCTTCCTCCACCTTTCAGAAACCTCCTGAGAACCTCTCTTCTAGATTCTTCTTTCCTCTACAGATCACATCTCTCCTACTTTATTCTTGTAAGGACAGAGTCATGCACTCCAAGATCTGATCCTGCGCTCCTGGGGGTTAATGTGGGAGAGAATCTTTCTATTACTTTTGAGACAGCAGATTTCATTCCTAGTGGCTGTTTCCCTAATTCAGTATTTCAAGAGACTCACCTCTTGCTAGAAGAGCCCTGTCAGTTTACATGAAGACATGCCCCTAAAACTTGTGTGTTTGCTGGAACTAAGCCTCTGAAGCACATCTCTCTTCCAGGACGTCTTAACAGGGTTAATGACTCGCTTAATACTACAGTGATCCTCAAATGAGACATATCCTGAGCAGCAGTATTTTGATGCACCCATGGAGAAGGTGCTAATGGTAGTATATATGCTGGCTACAGCTATACAGAATGCCCTTAACAAGTGGCTCTGCGTGGCTTTGTCCAAATGTCTCGCCATGAGCATTTTTATACCTGTGAAAATACCTTAGCCCACAAAGTCATTCCTTTAAATGACAGGGAAAGTGTCACGATTGTAATAGTGGAAAAAAACCAAAATCCATTGATTTCAGCTACATTTTTATGTTCCTGTTTCTCTTCATTTAGATTAGAAATCCAAGGTGAAACTTGTACAAGGTGGAGGGAGAAAACATGCAAACCAACCAAAACCAAAAAACGTTTATTGAAACATGCAAATAGAGAGGACCAAAGTCAAGAAGCCTTTTGTTGTCTCACAACAGTTTTGCTTGTGTTTGTCACCACATTATCCACTGTCTACATTATCTACTGTCTTAATATACCGAATCTGATATGTCTGTCAATTCTGCCTTTAAGCCTTCCACTTTTTGATGGGAGTGGAGTTCCTGTTGACAGCTAGTGAAAAAAAATTCTATTTTTCTTAGTGTATGAATTGCCACCAAACCACTTATCTTTGTATCACAGATATTTGCCTAATATGCATGCATTTAAATTAGCTGTTCCAACAGTTCAAAAAGTTCTTTTAAAAGCTCAGTACTTTTTTGGAATTTCTTATGATTAAAAAAATGTAGTTTGTGAGGAATCAGAATAGTTAGTGAACCCTATGTCACATTTCATTTTGCACTGCAGTCGGCAACAATACAGAAGTTGGCCTCATCATACAGTGTTTCATCCTGTGTTAGACAAAATATGAAATTCCACTGATAAGGACTTACCTCTGCTCAGTCTTCACCAGCTGTATGAAGAGATATGTTTATGGCAACATGCAGTACTTACGAATGAAAATTCTATGTCTGTGCATAGCAGTTCAAAAAGCCCTTGCTATTTTATGGCTAGATTATTGATATTTTAATAATATTAAAGAAGTTACGAACACGAGACAGAAGGGATCAAATAGATCATCAGTTCTAGTCACTCACAATCACCAGCAATTAATTTTTTAGGTATCCAATTCAGAAAAGTCCACAGCATAATCAACAGGCACTCTGAGCCCCAAAAAGCTCTTCAGCACTTTGCAACAAATTTAAGACTTGTAGCTTTTGAACATACCAGGGAAAAAAGTAGGAGAGTGCAAAAGATTTCAAAAGGAGTCGGTATGTTTCTCAGGCACTCTGCCCAAAGCCTTTGAAAAGGGCAGTCAACTGTTTATGGGGAACATCCCAAAGAAATATAAAAATCCTTAAAACTACCTTTGCAAGAAATCAGAAACTTCTAACTTTATTTTCCAGCTGCTAGACCCCACTTTCCATTGAAGCTTCCTAGTTTCAGTGAAAACTTCCTAAAGTTTTCTTGTGACTTTTTCTTCTGTGAGTTAATTTGCTTCCCTCTGTGTGCACCAGCTCAATTCACAATTGTTCATGAAGTGTATCACACATCACCTGGAATGTCACAGGGAAAAGACTCAGAGGTCACAGAATCACAGAATCACAGAATGTCAGGGATTAGAAGGGACCTCAAAAGACCATCTGGTCCGATCCCCCTGCCGGAGCAGGAACACCTAGATGAGTTCACACAGGAAGGCATCCAGGAGGGTCTTGAATGTCTCCAGAGAAGGAGACTCCACAACCTCCCTGGGCAGCCTGTTCCAGTGCTCTGTTACCCTCACAGTAAAGAAGTTTCTTCTCAAGTTTAAGTGGAACCTCCTGTGTTCCAGCTTACACCCACTGCCCCTTGTCCTATCATTGGACATCACTGACAAGAGCCTGGCTCTATCCACCTGACACTCACCCTTCATATATTTATAAACATTAATAAGGTCACCCCTCAGTCTCCTCTTCTCCAAGCTAAAGAGGCCCAGCTCCCTCAGCCTTTCCTCATAAGGGAGATGCTCCACTCCCTTCATCATCTTGGTGGCTCTGTGTTGGACTCTCTGAAGCAGCTCCCTGTCCTTCTTGAACTGTGGGGCCCAGAACTGGGCACAATATTCCAGATGTGGCCTCACCAGGGAAGAGCAGAGGAGGAGGAGAACCTCTCTTGACCTACTAACCACTATTTATGGTGACAGGGGATAAACAGAAGGAGCAAAAGATCTCACCAACGAGGAAATTTTTCACCCAGGTACTCATTCCAACTAGCAAAACAGGCTGGCTAATCTGGATTATCTGCAGTTGATCTGTGCAAAGCAAATGTTCTGCATTGGCATAGAACAAGCATGTTTATCAGCTGAACTGCTGTTAGCCTTGTCCTCCCTCTTGCCACAAAAGGGCTATCTACCTATTTAGTACCTTATAATTTCTGTATAAAAATACGTTCTGTCTATTTTTTGTGTAATGATTGTATTTATTTCTTCAAAAGAGTCTTAAAATAAAGCTAGTATGTCTACTGCAATATAGGATGTGGAAATATTGCTTTAGTTCTGCGAGAATGGTGCTGCTATATATTAGCAAGTTTCAAGTTCTATTTAAAAAAGAGGAATTTATTTGTAATAAACATTATGCTGAGTCATGTAAGTCTTCTAAAACTAGATTTACAACTGTTTCCTAGAATTCTCATGGGAATTCCATACTTGCAACAGAGATTATTTTAATCAAAGCTGATGACGTTTTTGGTTTTTTTTTTTGGTTCTTTTTTTGGCTTATTGTCCTTTCATTTGGTACCTTTCAGTTCCCAAGTTATTACTGGTCTATGTAATTTTCACAAGCAAATCTTTTGTCATCAGTCTTTATACTCTGAAATAGCAAAGAAAGAATTCTAAAAGGCAATTTATGGGATTTATTATCACTGATGCTTAATATTTAACTGTAGGCAAACAGTACTGAACAAGAAACAATCTGATTACTTTGAAATGATGCACAGAGGAAAATATAGCCTTTTTTTGTTTGTTTTTTTTTTTAAATGACCTGATATTTTTCTTTCCTCATCAGTCTATAAATGGATTATTTTTGTGCTACGCATATCAAGATCTCCATGTCATGTTTATGTTAGAAGACCATGGACAGCTAGAAAATGAATGAAACCATGAAATGAGGAGAGCAGATATGTCAAAGCTTTGACTTCTTAGCCACAGGCACATCTCAGGCTCTAACTGTGTCACTGAAATCGGGAATGAACTTCTTAACACCCAATGTAATCTTAAGAAGCAGGCACTTCTTTATTACAGCGCCGGATGCACAGGGGACCACTCCACCTACCGTGCATACCAACTTGTCCCTCTACAAAAGCTTTATACCATCAAAACATGTGTATTCATTTATTTTCCAAGAAATTATTAACATATTCATCATATTTCCAAGAATTCATTAATACATTTAAATGTCTTTTTCGCCAGTGTGATGGTTGTCTTTAAAGTCGTCTGATGATCATAGAAACTTTTGTCACTGTGTCCTTTAGTTGAATTTTTCTTCTGCGCATGCTTAGTTCATCTCTTGGCCTGTTTACAACACTTCTGTCTCCAAAAAAAAGGGTTTATTCTAGCATCACTACCTTACCAAAGGTTCGACACCTCAAGTCTCCTGTTATCTATTTTAGACTATAAACTTGACTAGGCCTAGCTGGTATGCAACTGACTTTCAATGTCACATTGTTTTAAGCAGAAGATGTTCTTTCGGTATCAACTGCATCTCATAACCACCTGGAGTCTGTATGAAGACAGAAGCTGTTTAGTAGTCCTAATTCCTCATGTGGTGCTGCTAAGGCTGATGTTGCTCACAATTTTATTTGCAAGCTCAGCCCAGACACCTTCCCAAACGGAGCACTATCACTATCTTTATCATGAATGACCTGAAAACACTCACAGAGATTCCCCTTCCCACAACTTTCTGAAGTATATTGTATGTGCTTTGTGCCTGTAACCTGTCTGAGATTTTGTTATTTTCATTATTTTTAAAATAGAGATGAGCACTGAGAATCTGAGAATTAAGGGGAAGGAACTTTTAGCTAGGTACATCTTTGTTAATGTTATTTTATATGAATAGCTCTGTCTGAGTCAAAAATCTTCCAAACATTTTTGAAAAAAAATGTTCTTGCGTCAAAGCACCTTCTGATAAGGATCAAGAAGTCCCATTTGAAGTTCATAATTTTTTAAAAAAAGGCAGATGACTCTATATTCTAATGTAAGAAACTAGTAAAACCACACCCCTCCTGTCTGTGCACACAGTGAAAACTCCTTTAAAAGGGAATTAAGATTACTAATAATCAAAAGTTAGTTACAACATGGGAAAATTAACTTGACTGGTACAACTTTAATTTATCCTCCCTGTGTATATGTATTATGGCACTATTTTGACATGATTATCAGCTGTTTCTGCTAGAAGATCTTTCCTTCATTCAGTGCATGTATGGGGTAGTGCTCTTTTAGTGACTACTTAACCAGTGGGATTTCAATACTAATTGTATCCCCAAGCCTTATTTACTATGCAGTCAGATGTTGCTTTCAGGAGAGAATTGTTAACCTCTTTCTTTATAGACTTTTTCATGTTTCCCCCATTACAGCATGTGAATGCTATTTAAGCATTAAGATGTTAATAAGAGCTTTGTGATGTGAAGATAATTTTATTATCCCTGCTTTACAGATGAAGGCACAGAGAGATTAAATTAGAGAATACCTGCTTATTTTGTGTATTTGATATAAGATACCTAAGAAGGCACGTTTTAGAGTTCAGCATTTGTGGGCAGTTTGTGGGCTCAGGCTAGCACTCAGTGACTACATTTGCAGCTGGTACTGCTCAGCATTTCTGCAAATCTGATACTAGAGTCTCAAGTCCAAAATCCAAAAAATAAGGAACATACAGTAAGTGACCACCTGTGAAATTTTGTTCAAGGGGACTTGCCTAACATTATTTGGGAACTCTGTGGTAGAGACAGGGTCAGAACCCACTTCTCCAGGGGTAGCATTCAGCTGCATTAATTTTGAGAGCATCTTCTCTCTTCCTTATTCACTAGACAATTTATAACTTCTGCAACGGATGCATCAGGGTTTCTGCAAATGACAGTCTAATTTACTGAACAGTCCCAGTTCACCATTAAAGCAAGATACATTCCATGCACAGAAAAAAGTAGAATCCTTCAGAGGAAAATGTTAAAATATACACCCATATATATAGGTGGAGGAGGGAAGGGAGATGTCTGTGTTTTGATTTGGTATTGTCTGTCTTTGAAGTGCTTCTGCATTCTCCTGAAAGAGGGTCCCCCATGCCCCGCTTTCAGATTCACCAGTCAACAAAAATACCATTTGGAAAAAGCCGAGCATAAAAAATCCCTTTGGTCTGCCAACTGTATCTCCACCATTTTAGCTAACTGCTCAGCCCATGACAATAGCAGGTTGTGATCTTCCTACTTCACCAGAGAATTTCACCAATATTTGTTGCAGCAGGGAAGCATGAAGTGTCCAGGTGAAGTCTTGGGCTCTACTGTCGTCTTGGGAGTTTGGAAGTGGGAAGAGGACATTTCTCAAGTTTTCCCCCTCCTTCCCTTATCTTTCAAAAGCCAGTCTCCCTTCTCCACTATCTTCGGCTTCTATTCTTCTCGTCTCCTGCAATCCAAGGCACTTTGACCCAAGCTTTTCATCTCCAAACCTACTCTCTTCATCCAGGTTGCACAAAATTAGTCCAGATTCTTTTACAAATCTTAGCCTTCCTTTTATCTTCTTGCCAAATGGGTTCCACTCTTCTCAAATCCTGGCCAAATCACTTTCTGGCACCTCTCCCCACTATTCCACTGAGCACACTGGCGTTCAGAGCCAGTATCTGTGCAACCATCTTTCATCTCCAATGACCTCCAGCTCCCAGCATCTTCTGCTCTTCTAATTACTAATGGCAGTTTCCTTCTTATACCTCCCCTGGAGTCCTGCATAGCAATCTCTGGTCCTGCTTCCTCCCAGATTCAGCCCTTCTTGTGACTGTATTCCACTCAAACAGCTACTTGTCCCATGAAGCTTCAGTGCTGTCCAGGTGGCAACAGAAGAAAACATTAATCTGAAAGAGCAGGAAAAAGTCAGTTCTCGCCCTGCTAGTGCTCAGTCGTGTCCTGGTACAAAGCTTCAGTTGGAGGGCAAGTCCTGTAAGCACTACAGGGCCCCTGCAGCACTTGTTCACAGCACGTGCTGGTGGAACAGTGCATGCACAGTCCTGTGCCTGGGAAGGAGCAAAGCACACTCCACTGCCCAGGGTCCTCTGGCTTCAGATGCTGGAGTACAAAAATTCATTGAGTATGGGTGAAGAACTGCAGTGGTTTGCAATATCATCTCAATTCAGGTGAGTTTTTATGAAACAGAAAAAGACATGCCCCCAACAGAAACCATACCACATCTGTGAGATTTTCTGTGTCTGATCAATAGCATAACTAAACAGTCCTGAAGGTGTTTTTAAGGACAATGCAGTTCTGCTTACTGTGCATTTCAGCTAACACTAATATTAAATATAAGGCACACAGTGGCATAAAAGCCTAACATCTACTATGTTATTTCTGTCATGATTTGCATTTACGGACCTTTCTCAACATGTGTTTAGAATCAACCTTGAAAGCAGGCAAGAGTTGCAGGTCATGCCCCATGTTGTTATAACTTCATGACATGGGATGAGTAAAGCTTGATCTCTCAGGTTGTGTCTATGAAATATGTAACTTTTCTGTTGTACTTAATTTAAATGAGTAGGCTCTATATTCCCTGAATCTAAAAGTTGTTCAAGCCTCCAAAATATATTTTGCATAGATAATGTTAAGAGTTTCACTTAAAATGAGAAAAGTACAACAGACACAGGTCAAAAATGCTATTTAATTTGAAGATTCATGCAGAATGTGTCTCATTTTCCATTGCTGCATCATGTTAATGATGTAACTTGCAAGCTGCCTTCTCTGGAATCCTATTTATATTTGTTTCTGTAAGGTATCAGACATCTTTTTGGAGAGCTATTAAAATACAAGGCATCACCTCTTACCATGCAGTAATCAGGAGCTCGACTTGTCTGGGCATGTTAAGCACATACTTAGCTTTAAGTTAAAGCGTGCTTCTGATTAGGCATGAGTTTAAGACCACATCTGAATGTTTTCTGGAGCTGAGTCCCTAGCTCTGAATATGTTTGAACTGATCTTTAAAGAAGTCACTTTAAATTAAACCTCTCATATCTTTATTCTAGACCCTTGTATATCACTGAATTAAGCAGTTAGCTGACCAACAGCTTACTAACAATTTCATAAAACAGATAACTTTAGCTTTTAAACCCATGATTCCACTTCTCAATTCACTTCATGTTCTTTTCATGTTTCTTTTGTACCTAACTTCATCGGATATATTCTAGAAAACTCAGGTGAGCTAGACTCACTGAGATCATGTTGTAGATGTGGGTTGGGGGAATTCCATGGAAAATATTTACAGGACATATGTAAGGCTAAGGTGTGGTATAACTGTCATGTCTCTTGCTTCTTTGCTGAATTAAATGATAATTCAAAATATAAGCATCTAGCCTTCTCTGTTGTAGGTCTCTCTTAAAGGAATTAGATTTTAAACAGTTTGATTATCTGGGCTTCTGTGGCTGATGACCATGGGAATGGCAACATGGTCAAAAAAACATTCCTAATTTTTTATCCTAACAGATAGCTTTTCCCCTTATATTTCACTTTTCTAGCCATTTACCCAGTGGAAAAAATCCCCACAGACAAGATACTTGTTAGATTTTACCATTTATTTTACCTCAAAAATAAATTGAAAAGAGTGTGTCCAAATAGAAGCCATTGCAAAAAGACAGTTTAATTTGAAATTTAAAACCAAAAACCACTCAGCTTTAGAAAATTCTCTTTCATAAAAATTCCATGCCAGGAAACAGTATTACTGACATGCCCCCTACCCTACTGTCAAGATACAGGATTTCTTTAATACCAGTTTGTAAAAATCCCCAAAACCTAAGTGCTTCCTCAGCACTTCCCTGATAATATAGGAAGCATTTATTTGCTAGTCGTAGCACTTTATGCCCACATAATGTTTGCCTCATCAAAGCATAAAACCCCATTATTTGGCACAGCTGTTTTCAGTCACCTTCAGAGTATAGTAGTGAGAGGAATTCTATTTTAAATAATTTCCTTTACTGCTCTGCAATTCCTCAAAATGTATTTATTTTATCTAGAATTCTGGCAGTAAACTGACCTCATTCTACTCTTTCAATAAAGACAAAATATGCTGGGGATTTTAGCAATATGACAATTATAACACCAGGAATCGCTTTAAATAGCTTTTGTAGTTTAACTACTTTTATTCAGAGCATTTGGCTATAAGATCAGGCATATTTTCATGTCTTCAGCTGAACTAGATCAACTGGTTACCTCTCACAACTATTTATTACTTTCTTCCTCTCAATCATACAGCTTCCTTCCTTTCAGATGACCTGTTTTCAAGTCTCCACTAGTCTACTTTTTGCATCTCAGCCCTGTGTAGGAAATACCTGTCCAACTCCCTGGTAGTACTTAATGTAGATGTGTGTCCCTGGAAATGGACATTTTGGCAGATGTCCAAACTGCTATGCTTTTGGTGGTTGCATGCTTCAACATTTTCTTAACTTTGTGATACCAGTCATGTAGTTTGGTAATAGCTTTCATGGGGACAATGTCAAAATGCGATCCCACATTTAACCTTAGTAGAAAAAATAGAAGCATATTCACTTTGTGATATATCTGCCTGGGAAGGGCAGTTTGCCTTCCTGTTGCATGTTGTGGAATTTTGGTCAGCCTGTCAGAGTATCCTATTTATAATTATTTAATACAAAGGTACCTGCAGCAGGAATAGCTGGAAGAAAATTCTTGTGGAACATTTCATCTTTTGGTTGAAAGCCCAAACTGATTTCTTTTTTTCAGTTTTTAGGAGGCAAATGCCAACATACAGTTTACTTTTCTAGTTCTTGGTCTTCTGAGGAAATTGCATATTTTCCATGAAAGGTGGTGCAGAAAACTTACATTGTGTTAAAAATATTTTCCTCCCATTTTAAGTGTTTTTTTTTTTATTGTGTCTTATAGTATTTTTGACTATTTTTAAGTTAAAAATTAAATACATACACTTCAGTAGGCCTTATACTAGTATCCTGTAGAGAGTTGAATTTAATTTAAGGTAAAGGTCACCACGTATTCTTATAATGAAAAAAAGCACCTTTTATTCTTATAATGGGTAATATCAATATTTTCATTAATAGTGCACTCATTATTTCTATTCTCTAGCTCAACAGACTTAGGAATCCCAGGCAAATCCCATGATTTTCTTCCACTGTTTTTTTTATGGGCATATTTTTCTATTGCTGGTAATTTAGAGAGGATTTAAAGACAACTTAGGGCCTGCTTAATAATAGATGTGGATTTTTCTTCTTGTTCAACAGCTACCAATGTGGTCCTTCAAGAGATGCTTACATGGTCTGTCTACCTGAACCTGGTATGTATCATGTCTTAAAAGTGTTAGGATTACATTACATTTATACTGTTCATTTCTGTGTAAGTCTACTATAGGTCTTTTAATTATCTTTTTTTTCATCTGCTACAGAGTTTCTAAGACCTTATTTTCCTTTTCCTTTAAATATCTGTTCTTTCTTTCCGGTTAAGTCTGTTCTGTGATAACTAACATAATTGTATCAAAAATCTTGGTGCAGGTCCTTCACAGTCAACCTATTCTGAGGCTTGATAATAGCTACCAGTGGTTATTCTGCTTTTTTTTCACAAAAATGTTACAATAAGAAATTCATGGAAGCAAACACGTTAGCCACAAGTCTGTGTGCAATTGATCACTGGAAACTAGGTCTCCATGCTTCTCCTGGTCTTATGTGTTTCCTTAGGCATCCAGCGTGACAACAGAGACAAGATACTGAGCTGGACGGACTTTTGGTCAGAGTCATTTCAGCTGTTCCTGTCTTCTTAAGCCTTGTTCTTAAATGCTGCCTCCCCCCAGCTCACAGCTAAAGCAGAACACATTTTGCATTCCCTACATACTCTGGTTTTTGAACTACAAAATGAGTCCACCAACAATTCCAAATCCTTGCACAGCAACCACACTACTACATACTTTTGTCGGTTTTCTTAGAATGAGTGTATATATTCTGAGAATATTTCCTTTTCTCAAATAGCCACCCCCTCAGATTTGTTTCTAGGCTCTACCTGGAAGGATTGTCATCAGGAAGTAGTTTTGCACTCTTACTCAAATCAAGCTAGAAAGCACTGTTCTGCAGTTGCCTAACTCTGTAAGCATTTAATTTCATTAGCACTTCTCCAGCTGCCTTTCAAGTTTTCTATATTATTCAAGATCTGCATGTAACACAAAACCACCTTAAGGCGTCACCATGTGCAGACATCCTGGCATTCACCAAAGATCTGAAGCTTAAGGAATTCAATAATATCTTCATATTTAATAGCCCCAGTAGATTTTCCTCCAATTTATTTTCAAAAAGGTATTATTTCTTAGTTTCTGCAACATCCTGTAGATAACTGGTATCTTCTGTAACTTAACGATTTGCTGTGTGAAGTACAGTATCCTTTGCTGGTTGTGCACTTACCTCCTGTGGTGTCCTTTAGTGTCCCTTCTAATACAAGGACTATTTTAGAACTGTAATAATCTTTATTCATATTCTCTAAGTTAATACTGATTTAATAGATTTCTGCCATTCCCTCTCTATTTTTTTTTCCATATTGAAGAAGATGCTGCTTTTATGCACATCTAGAAATGACTCAATCTGACTAGATCAGTGCCTTCCTTCTTCCTAATTCTACCCAGGATCTAGATGCTGGACTTTCTCCTGTCTGAGGTCCCCTGTATTGTACAAGCTGGCAGTTGTTTCTAGATCATTCCTAACACTATCAAACAGACTTTTCACCTAATGTGATCTCAGACACTGTTTTAAAATGTGGAGCTGCCTTTTTTTAGTGTTGTGCTGTAGTGGCATGAATGCTTGCTATGGAAATAAGAGATTTGGAAACAGCCTTTTTCAATAGTTAATGGAGATTCAAATTAAGATGTCTCACCAAGGCACAGCTTCACGGTGAAGAAGTGCCATAGCCTGGATTTGACAGAAAGGTCTACTATTCAGGGTCTTCTCCTGAATGATGGGGAATGGGAAGTTAAACTCCTGAAGCCAAGGAGGCAACTGAACCCACATCATTACTCTTCAGAGCAGTGCTGTGGTGGATCAGTTAGCATGCACAGCATGTCCTGTTCTCCAGTGGAGCTTTAAAAGGACAGAAGGGGCTGGGATTTCAGACACCTTGTTTCTTGCTCGCTAGATAAAGTGCTTTTATTTCCTGCATGGTGTTGTGGATGCTGATTCAATTTGGAGATAGAAAACTGCCTCCAAGACCTTCAGAGGAGAGTAACATATTGTGTTCTGGAGAAAATTAAAGTGTACATATTTCAGTACCTAAATTGTAAAGTCTGCTTTTTATTGACCTGGCCATAGGTCTATGCAGTGCAGATGCTACAGTAGCTATGATATGCCTGTCTTTTCAGCTTTTCCAAAATAGACACCATTACTTCTTTCCATTCTTTGGAGTTCAAAAGACTTTTTCACCTATCTTAACATTTTTCAAATCTGAGCTTTACGATTTAGAGGGAATGAGATTGAAACGGGGTAATTATTAAATTAATCCTGAATGATCTAAATGCCCCTTGAATCTGAAGGCATGTTTCTTCCACAAATGGCTCAGTTACTTGGAAAATGATCAGTTCTTATTTGGTTTCCCAAGTTTCACCATTAAGGGTTATTAAAATACTGTGTTATGCTTTATATGTGCTTTCTTTTTAAGTAAAATACTTCCATTTTTACCCTTTATTAGGCCCACCTCCTAATGACAGTCTTTGATTTATCCACTGCTATTTTCATGGAATACTCTCTTACTATTATTCCTGTCTTACTCTGATAGATCTCCATTGAAGTATTACTGACTTGTAGGTGTTTTAGCTGCCCTGATATTTAAGGGAATACTCATTATACCTGCACATTAATTAAAGTAATTACTTAATATTTCCCTTTAAAATCTTCTTTTAGTTATATATTATTTTTTTTTTTTTCCCCCCAGAGAACTTTTTGTTATTAGTTCCTTGTGCTTCTGTTGTGGTTTCTGGTTTTCTGTCTTCACGGGGCTTCCCAGCAGAAAGTCACTTCCTTTGGTTATGTGAGGCCAAAGAAGAAGCTTCCTGAGAAGCCCTGCTGACACGGACAACTGGACCAATATATTGGGTTGAGTTGTAAAGTAGTGGGTTTTCCATTGAAGAGCTGATCTACCCACTCATGCAGCTTCAGCCTTCATGCTTTGCTTCTCTTTTTAGTTCCTACAAGAGATAATTAAATGTTTAGCCCAAGCATGGTCTGTGATGGTTTATTCAAATAATTAATTTTATGACTAATTATTTGATAGTTCCAAGTGGTATGTTACAGAGATAAAATTAGCCTTTAAGATTGGATTGTAATCTCTTTTAAGATTGGATTGTAAGTTCTTAAAGCAGAAACACATAAAGATTGAAACATATTAGTGGTTCCATTTACATCCTTTACATTAAGATAATCATATGTATTTCTGAAATACTCTAAAAGTAGACAGTATCTTCTTAAGAAATAACAAGGGTTGGGGGCTGGTTTGTTTTGGGGTTTTTTTTTTGGACCTGTAAAGTCCAGAAAATTATAAACTCTAAAAGGATTATAGAGTTTTAAAAGCAAAATAATTTAAAGCAAAATTAAAATGAAAAACATGATTCTGAGATGGAAATCCCAATAAGATATGCAAAGATTTAATATTCAAAGATAAGGAAATTAGTCTGATTGAGATAATCTCACAATTTAGACTTAAAATTCAATTAAAAAATATTTTCAGTATCTTTTTTCTTCCTTTCTTGCATAAGATGTGTTTGGAGATAATGGTTGGACAGAGCTCTTTTATAAAAAAAGTGCCCTGTAAGTAACTATAAAGAGCTCTTCCAAGGCTTAAAATGCAAAAATGCCACTCTTTCTGTTTAACCAACTGTAATGCTTTACAAGGTAGCCAAAGATAGAAAACAAATCAGGAAGTCAGGGAAGAATGTGCAACATTAGTGCTGGTACAGGAAGTTTCCCCTTACTGTACTGAAAATAATACTAGTGTTAACTCTGAGCCAGAACCTCTGCTTGTACAAATCATCAGTGAACTTTTGCCTTTGGTGGCTCCATACCAATTTCTGCCAGCTAAGGAACCGATACTATAACTCCACCAATTACAAAAAGTCTATATTTTCCATTACAGAGAGTTCACCATTTATAGAATAATTTGTAAAGAGTGAAGAGTTTGAACTTGTGATATGTCCTCATCTTCTGGTATTTGAATAAACGATTGTGTTTGTTGAAATGCATAGACTGAAGTCTCCCGACACAAATGGAATTGTTAGACCCAGTTTCATCGTTTGATTTGCTTATATGGTATGATGCCATAATTGTGTTTTTATGTTCCCTTTGAGGTTTTTTTTCTGTATGCATTCTACACTAAATTATCTAGCTAAAATAATGGTAAACAATAGTACTTAGTCTGGTACTAAGCAGCATTTATTTCCTATTTGTGTTTGTTTGATGTTTAGGGGGGTTTTAGGAGAGTTTTCATTGTATTCTGGGGCTGGGAATGTGAATTCAGGCATTTTCTGAGCCCACTAATTTGAAGTTCAGATTGCAGACTGATTCACTCCGAAACACTCATGTCTGGATTATCTCTGCATTCTACATGTAAAAGAAAAGAGTTCTCCATGTCTTGATTTCTGTTCTTGCTCTGTAGAGAAAAAGCAGCATCCTTGCTGTAAGGAGCTTGCCAGTTTCTTTTGAACCTTGAATGGAGAGGACCAGAAGCAGCATAATGGCCGAGATTTGAAAGTTTGCTGGTCACCGTGGTTAGACTTAGGAGGTGAGCACAGGCATGTGATCTCTCAAGCCTTCCACTTTCAGGGAGACAACATCTGTGGTTGTGTAGTTATTGTGAACCTACACCCACGAGGATACATGAAAAAGATTATTACAGAGCTACATGGCCATAAGAGGGGTGGCAAAGGGGTCTGCCAAGGGCCAGAAAACCTATGTAAGCACAAAAGCTCTGTGGCTGTCACATTCAGCAATTTCTGATTTCTGGAGATGGTTGAGTTGGTAAGCAGTCTGTTCTGTATGGGCAAGTGACTCCCTGCAACAGGATCATTTCTACAACCAGTTGTTTGTGTGCTTGTTTGTTTGTTTTTCTAATAAGGGCCTTCTATCCTGAATGGTCTATCTGTGTTATTTGGACAGTTACAAATTGCCTGACATTGAAAAAAAAAAAAAAAAAAAAAAAAGAGAGAGAAAGCTGCAAATGCCTGGTGAGAAAACTCACCATTTAAAGTTTTACATTCTTTTAGGAAGGGAGAGACTGGTTTTTATTCTACATTTAAACAAAGCCTCATGTGGGAGTCTTTATGCTTTCTCGAGCCCTTTGACAAGGGCTGTAATATGTTATTTAGTTCTGTCTTTTATTCAAAGAGAGGTGAAAATGCTTTTACCATTACTATGAACTAGCTTTGAGTGCCAAGCAAGGATGAAAGAAAGTTCTGAAACTGAAACAATTTTTTTTTTTGATGGAAGTTTATTTTTAAAACATGGAGGAAGGAGGAGTTTGAAACTGTGATTTCTACTTGATATTCAAATTTTTACATCAGGCATATCAATTGTTTGAGACCTTAAAATGTGAATAGTAAGTTCTCTTTCTCAGGCTTGTAACTGGAATCCATCTTCTTATGCAATGCAAAAAATCAAAGCAGACTTTTTTCTGTGATAGCATTTCTTGTCAGAGGCCAACATGCTGCCTGCCTTGACTGTACAGTGAGTTGCTGGGGAGTGGGCAGTCAGTGTTAATGAATGCTTAGTCCTGAGCTGTACCTGACTCTGCCTCTTCTGAACCCTTACAGGCTTCCCAGGGAGGTAGCCTGAGCTCCTGCTCTGGGCTTGTGACAGGCCAAAGATGCAATGTACAAATAGGTTACAGAGTTTAAATCTACCCTACAGCATTTGCTCTTGTTTTCACGCTGTGTGTCTGTGCTATGTATGACACCTTCCCTTTTCCTCTGAAAACAAAACTTTTGCTGATCTGCCTTATGATGTAGCCTCTTATTTGAAATGAGAACATCCTGATTGAGCAATTTGATTTAGGAAGATTGATCATTTTAATGGTGTTAAAGCCATTAGCTTTAATCTCTCAACCTTCACCCTCTTTTACTACCAGGGTGTGTTGGGCCTGGCCAGCAGCCACACACCCACACAGCTGCTCACACGCTTTGGGAATTTAACTTAATTTATTGCCATAATATATTTAGTTGCCAGTTTGGGTATTGGGAAGCAAAGAAGATAAACACTGAAACATCTTTCCTTCCTCTTTCCCAGGCTCAGCTGCACTCCAGACACATCTCCTCCCTTCTTGTTATCTCTCCAGGTTGCTCTTGGTCCTTCGGTGAGGCGATGGGTGGCACAAGGGACTGGGGTCAGGATGTAGCGATTTCTCTCTGCCTCTCCTTGTTTCTCACACTTTTCCTCTGCTGCAGCTTCCTTGTTAATTGTTTCCTCTGCTCCAACGTGGGCCATCTGTGGGCCACAGTCCCTTTCGGGATGTGCCCACTCAGTCATGGAACACCTCCAACTCCTCTGACCTTGTTGTGCCTTCATTCCCTTGTTTCTCTCCTTGTCCCCTTGTACCCTCCTTGTCCCTTCTGGTGTTCCCTCACAGGTTTGTCTCCTCAGCTTTGGCATTCTCTGCCCTTTCCTCAGTGTGTCATCACACATCACTTTGGCTGATGGGCTCTGCTTTGACATGTGGTGAGTCTGTTGCAGAGCCATCTGGAATTGACTATGACCAGCATAAGACAGCTCTAACCTCCTCCTCAGGGGCTACCCCTGCAGTTTCATGGCCATGATAAGTGGAGAGCACAGGAGTGCAGAACAGCAACTGCCCAGTTTCAGGTAGAGATGTAGGCACAGGCAGGTCAGATTGCATTATCATAGGGCCTATTGGCTCATCATTTATCAGGAAGGAACCCAGGACAGATCTTGAAGCTCATTCATAATTTTAAGTTCAATATATACTACTTCAGGAAAGAACTGAAGCATGAAATCAACTCTTTTCCATGTTGCAAAGTAAAGTTAACTGTATGTGGAAAGGAAGTTAATTTTGTAATCGTATTTTGGTCTGAAATCCAATGCTGAGTCACATTTTGATGTTTTAAGAGCAGAGTTGCCAGTTAATTTTCCGTTATAAGCCCAAGTTATACCAGAGAAGTGCTACAAACCACATACATGTATTCATGTATTCTACTGAAAAAAAAAAAGAAAAAAAAGAAAAAAAAAGTTCTGAAATTTTGTGCTGCAAATTTTGAAAAGGCAGCTTGCATCTGAAACCAGCAGAAAATGGTTGATGCTAACATTGGCTTCAGGTTGCTACCACTCAGCATTCATAGCCAGGCTAGTTCTTGACTACGGTCATTGGTTCAGGGAGTACAGATAAATATTGTAAGAGGTAATTACTATTTTACAGTAGTTTCATGGCAAATGCTGAGAAAATTTTGTAAAACGTGCCTCTGAAAGACTTGCCCGCAAAGAGCTGCACAGGATGGATTGTGTCAGCAATAAGAAGTTTTGTAGTGAAAATCATGGAGAATTCTCATCCTGTAGGATGCAACATCACAACATCATGGCTTGTAGCTGCTCAGAAAGCATGTGGCAAATCAGCTTGTCTGAATCTGTACTAAATGCTTTAGTAAATGTTTTAGAGTTGGGCCTGAGCGACAAACATGAGCTTTGAAAAAGAACTCTGAAATTCCCTCAAACTCTTATTTTAGGGTCTAGTTTGATCTGCTTCTTACACTGAGCTAAGCAGGAGGTTCAGATAAAACCTCAAGGTGCACTGCAGTCTATATGGGACAGATGAAGGATGTAGGATTTTGCCCTAGACATACCATACTGGTGATGATTTGTTAAAATCTGACATAGCCAAAAGGAATCTCTCCGTATGGCTAGAATCTGCCTGTCTTGGGCAATACTTGAAATATTTAATTTTATTTTATATCAGTATAAATCACCCTTCTTTTGTGCAGAATGAAGGGCCATGCTAGCAGTGTACTATACCTTTACTCTCTAAAAAATCCCTAGCCAAAACACTTCCCTAAAATCAGCTATTTAATGCAGCCCCTTTGCCAGCCCATTGCTGCGGGAGCTCAGTCTTTCATTTATTTGTGAAACCAGACAGATTCTTGTGTTGCATGTGGAGTTTAAATTCTAGGTAAGTGCTCAGATTTTTTTTTTAACTTACTCCAGGTGTGACTTTTTCTTTTTTGGTATGAATTCAGCTACCTAAATGATATGACTGTTCATCAGTACGTTGCTGCTACTTGAATCCTTTTAGGCTTTGAAAGGCATCAATGGTGACTGTAGCTGTTCTGTCAAGGTTACCAAGTATCAGTTTGGAGCCTGAGTTAGACAAAATCAATTTGTAGAAAGTGAACTACTTAAAATTATCGGAGCACTATGTGAGTATCTTTACAAAGGAGATTAATATCTTTAATTTCTACAGCTCTGTACCCCTAGAATCTGTGGCCACCATTGCATATAAAGGATTAACATGGCCCACTCTCATTTTAGAATAAAATTAAAAGAGTTTATCAAAATACTTGCTGAACTGAAGTCAAAGAGGAAAATCCCATCTAATTCAGTAAGGTCAATTTACTGAATCTCCAGGATTTCACCATGTGTGGTTGGTCACCAAGATTTAGAAAAACTTCTACAAATTTTGACAGTACTTTACAACATAATTATCTGAGGCACAATTACCAGATTAGAACATTCATTGTGAGTCTTGGATAAAGTTATTTCTTATTTATGTTTTTGTATCTTGTCTCTTCTTTGCATTTTAAAACATCACAGAGACACCAATTCTGCATCGCTGAAATAACTAACAAAATTTCCACTATTTTCAATAGATCATAATCAAACTTTTAATGAGTAAAATACTGATGAATATGTTATTATTACTGTTACAATTATTATTATTATTGCAATTTTGAAATAAAAATGTAAATGAGAATAGGAAAAAAACCTGCAAGGCAACAAAACCTGATCATTATTATCTGTAACAAATAAATCTGTAACAAATAAAAAAGAGGTAATAAGGAATTGTTTCTGAGTAACGTTGTATATGAAACATAGTCCACGTTAAACTGGCTGAAAATGTGTCTATTTTCACTGTTTATTAAACAATCAAATTTGCTTCTGGAACTCACAATTAATCTGGGAGTTTATGTATATTCATATACAGCCATATGTTAATCTTCATTATGAAAAAAAACCTCAGTTTGTTTTAAAAGTTAAAATATTGATGAAACTGGAAACTTTATTAATGAAAAATAGTATGCATTTCAAAAAAACCCAAAATAAAATGTTGCAATTATTTAATTACATTAAAATACACCTTTCTAATAATAAACTACTTTTATATGTGTTATTAAATATATTTTATTCCATCACTGGAAATAATATGGAGTTATTAGATTTCATTAATTTTATTTATACTGAGAGAATTATTGTTTATTTTGAAATGTACAATTTAAAAACATTGTTTATTTTAAACAGGATTCAAGTTTTGATATCTAAATAATGGTAAGTGTACAATGCCTTTATTCTCTTTCATTATTGAGTGCTTCAAATATGCTACAGAAGACTCAGGCAAATTCAGATTTTGCAGGATTTTTTTAGCTTTTTAGAACAAGTTGTTTTAAAATGACAGTAAACAGTTTTCTGGACACCCACACTTGGTTTCCTATACTGGCATAGTATAGAATTTTCTTTGCATAACTACTTCATAACTTGTACACAATAATTTTTGTCATATCAATATTATTGAATGATAACTTTGGCTTCATAAATCGTGTTATACAAGTGATACAGACCTCTGTAGTACATACTATAAAACACTCCAACAGCAGTTACACCCTTTATGTAAACTTCTGCTGCAAATGAAGGAAATGAACCTTGAAACATTTGCACGAATGAATAATGTTACCCGTGTGAGTTGTCCCACTGACCTCAAAGAGACTTCTCAAAGGAGTGAGAACTTTCTCATTATAGTAAACAATTATGGTAATGCCTCAGTGCCTGCACAATACATATTCCAGGAGGATGTATTTTCTATATAATCATTGTATTTTTGGGGGATTATCTGACTGACAATGTTGAAAGAACCAGCCTGGTCTTTTCTGGCTCCTGACAGAAAAATGTTCTTGCAGAGTTTTCCTGACCAAGACGTACTGGGCCAAGCTTTCGAAGATGCGCTCGAAGTACTGCAGCAGCACTCTGACAGAGAAGTGCAGTATTCACCAGGTAAAAAAAGACCATTATTCCATATCATTTACTGCTTTGTATTTTTACAGAAAAGTACATATTGAAGCACACAGGTGAGAGAGTTACTTCCCAGAGGTGGATTAACGGACAGCAGAGGGGTATGTTGGGAGGATGGAAAGGGGAAGAATATTTGGAGAGTTTTCACCCCTCCATTAGCATTGCCTAGTGTGGCACGCATCTTTTATGTCACAGTACAGGGAAACTGCTTGACACCCACTGGCACTAGCCTTGGTGCATTGAGCTCAAATTTCTTATAATCAGAGGATATATGACCACAGCCATTTTCCAGTTTTAATGTTTTAGTTGAAAATGCCCTTCTGTTATGCTGTGCCTAAACTCATACAACAAAGAATTCCAGTGGGGGGGGAAATAAATAAATAAATAAATAAATAATAAATAACCAAGAATCCAACAGGTGAAATAAATTTCCACTCTTTTTTTTTAACATGAAAAAGTAAATTTTAAATATTTTTATGCATAAATGGTAGTTTGATTCTGGGTAATTAGTAGAAAAGCATTTTTCTTGGCTTCAAGACTTTCCTACTTTACAAAACTTAAAATACAGGCAAGCTGTAAATGGTTCTAGTTCAGGCAATGTTTTGGCAATTTAATTACTATAAAATGTGAAACCTGTCTCTGGTGGTTTTACCTTGTAAATAGAAATAGAAGGAAGGGAAAATGGGAGGATACATCACACGCTCTCTAAGTCCAAAACAAAATATCTACTGTCTTCTGTGTGGAATGCATTTCATATGAGGAAGTTTATTTACATATTGTCTATTGTGTACTGAAATGTAAATAAGACCAATTGGGACATATTTTCAGCTGTTGTTCATAAATTCTTGCTCCATTGCACTGGTAATTTACACCTGCTGAAGGAGCCACTATATATAATTTCTTGCACTGTTCTGTTGTTAAAGCCAGTGGAGAGAGGTTTTAAACATTTGCAACTCAGTATTTAGTATGTCCCACAGCTGCACCCACATTTCCACTTGCAATAGATATGCCCTCCAAAACCTTCTTCTGACCACCTGCAATGCACCATTTATTCCGAGTGCCTCTGTGCTATGTTTTCCTCTGCTTCTTTTAAACACTGGAAGATCTTGGGTTCCTTCCGTGTTGTTCTTTCAGGCACTGCAGATACTCTGATGCTCCTTCACTTCATTTATGATTGGAGAATCTTACTTCCCTTGTACTAATGGCCTGCAGAAGAAATGAGTGACTTTCCCTTTTCCTTTCTAATACATGTATTATAGTGGTCTATAATTATCCCATTCATTATGTTTGGTGATCTGTTTGGCCTTTCTCTTTCTATTAATCAAACTATTTAATAATATAAAATAGCTGACATTTTATCTTAACAAATATTGCTTTTCATCGTGAAGGCAAACAAAACCAGCCTCAGGGTGTGATTGGCAGTAACAGTACAGTATCCTGCTGATATGAAATATCTTGGCTCTGGAGAGTTTATCTAGAAGGTAGCCATAAGATAAATGCTTTTTGACATACCCAGTAGCACATTAAGTGGTTTGCTGCTGGGTTTTTTCCTCTCCTCTCTCCCATTTAGTCACTCAGTTTTTGTTCCATTCTCCTAATTCTCAGGTTACAAAAATTGTGTGACTGTCATCAACCATCACCACCACCTTCGAGCAAGTCCCAGCTACTCTGCAGCACCATCTACAGAGGATCCAGGATATAGCTGGAGAAATGTGATTGTAAGCAAACTGATTACTAGTAAGAGTCAGACAAAAAAGAAAAATTCCCTGCCAGTATCTGTTTGCTAATATGAATCATTATACTAACTCTAACTGAAGCTCAGTCTGGCCAGGTATGATTCAGATGAAATTGCCTTGGGAAATATTTGCAAAACGTGTTTCATAGTCTCCTTTTGGATTCATCTTAGCTCTTTGCCTCTCATGCTCCTCTTGTAGTTCATCATGTAACATGACAACTAAAACCCAAACCTTCTAGTACAGTAGAGAAAAGAGCTTCTCTGTATTACCCAGGAACAGGCAGAGAACAACTTCCAACCTCCGCATAGTTTCTGCTGCTCTGAGAAAGTACCACACCTTTGATTTCTTCTCCAGCAGTTTGCTTTAAGAGTGCTGGGAAAACCAGCATTATCTGGATTCTGAGCACAACTTCAGCCTGCAGAGTCCATATTCATTCTTAAAAACACTGGGAGTGTGGCCACCAAGAGTGATGGAAAATGAATATTGCAAGGGAGATAACTTCAGGTAAAGAGATTCCACAAAAAACAATTTTCAACCAGCAGATCATAGACAATGTGACACAGGAACTACAGAGTCTGTAGGGACTACTGTCCAAGTGGCCCTTGTCTTTTACTAACTCTGGAAACAGAGTCCACTTTCCCTTCTCTGCTTTCAGAAGAAGGGTTGAAGGTCCAGAGTGAGGCAATTACTCTGTTTTCCCTTTTAATTTCTCCCCTGGTGGGCAGTCCTTCCCACCGGTCATAAATTGGTGCTGCTTGTTACTGGTACAGTGCACTGCATGCCTTTGTGACTGAGGAAAGGCTTTCCATGGGTGAGGTGATGAAAGGTAGCATTCTGAAGGCTTCAGGCAATTAATTACTACAAGTTTATTTTTCCTCAGAGAATGTACTTTATTAGTAACTCTTCATTGTCTTAATTCTTGAAGAACAGTGCAGAGGATTTTTATGCAGACGAGACTGTCTACCGTATGCCACAGAATACTCCAGAAAGCCAAGTGATGCATGCTGCTGCTGGCCAGCCAAAAGCAGGGAAAGGTGTGTAGAAAGAGTATGTCTTGATATGTACATTATGTTACTTTAAAAAAAATCTCTTGGCAAATCATGCTTTCTCCTTTTCCTAATTTTTTTTACTTTTAACAGGAAAAAAATAAGTTATAATTTAATAGTAACTAGAAAACAACCACTAGCATTCAATTACTATCTGCTAAATCTCACAAGGTAAGATAAATCTGTTATCATCTTATTTTGTCCTGTTTTTTAGTACACGGAAAACCAAATCAAATATACGTTTCACTCCAAATCATCTGGGATGAAGTCTGATGCAGAGAAGTAAATCTAGTTATCAAGAATATCTTTATCCATTTTAACAACTTATTTTATGTTATGTGGTCCAACAAGGAGTGGTTTTCTTGCAGTTTTTTCACATGCATGAATATTTTTGCACCTTTCTTTGTTTAGTTTTCAAATTACCTCTTACCTTTTGTCACTTCCAGTGTGCATTTTTATATCTATTTTTGTGCTCCTTTTGGTTGACTTTACTTGAGTGGTTATTGATTTTGCAAAGCAATATCAGGTGACATTGTTCATTATACTACTTAATTTGTTTATTGCATTCATTCTTTGTTTTTTTGTTTGGAACACAGCATCCTCTCTATGACTCTGCTAGATGATGTTTCCACAACTTCCACCCTGAGCTGTTGTATCTACTTTTGACCGTGGGGTCTTTTTGAGTAGCTTCCTGGTTTTACTGCTTTTTGAAATCCCCTTCTCCCAACTTTAACCACATGGTGTCTGCTTTTGGTAGCATCTCTTCCCATTGATGCTGAACACTGTGGTTTCTATTGCTTAACAGCTACTACTACTACCACTACTACAAATTCCTTGGGATGATGGGAAGAGTAGCCTCTTCTTTTAAGTTCTGTATTTCTAGTGCTTGAAATTCACCATTGCAAATGAAAACCTTTCAATCCAGAAATGTTGCTTTTCTAAGTCTTACCCAGTGTTGCATTGGGGAATTTTACATCAGCATCTGAATTCACCTTCACTTGTTATTGCTCTGTTCAACTTCATTTCTTATTTCATCTTTCTTTTACATTACTATGAATCTTCTTTTCCAGAACATCATACTGCATAAATTTTTGGAATGACTGAATATTTTTATGGGGTTTTTTTGTGTCCTTTTATGGGTTTTCTTTGCATCCATGGTGATATTCCAGCCAGAAACTGTGATTTGGGGTACTATTTCCAATATATCTAAATAAACCTAATCCTTGTGGCTTCTTATTGAGACGTGAGAGGTTTTCTGTACACTGGCACTTTAGGAATAGATCTGTAGATGAAACATTCAGTACTGAAGACCCAAAGTCTATGTTTAAAGTGTTTCACAGGGGTTTAATTAGGGTAATCTCCAGGCTGGCCTCAAGTTTTGAAAACTTCAGTGACTTAGATATGCTTCTGGAAAACATCTTTGAGTTAGATTTCCTCTGAAAGGAGTCTTGTTCATGCATGTCAAGACCATTCCATGATCTGAACTAAGGGTCAGTGAGTGGAGACCATCAGGTGAGGTACTTCAGAAATGCATCTGAATTAGACACACTCAGAGAGAATTAGGCTGCTTTGGGACAATTTGACACAGAAATATAATGCAGATGCTCTGAAACACCTTGTGGAGAAACCTGCCTCTCTCCAGTGACCACATAAGAAACCTGTGGACACCAGGCTGCTAGTGTGGAGTGGTTCTTAAGCCTGGTAACAAGTAACACTAGCTTATGCAGCGAGAAGCAGTACTAAGATGTGTGAACTAACCCCAGCGCAAACTGGTGCCTCCACATTTTGTAGCACCTTGGAAATAACAGCTGAACTCTAGAAACATAGCTGTATTAACACTTAAGAGCCAATAAGCCCTCTCAAACCAAGAGCTCAGCTAGAGACGATGTGTCTAGAAATAAAAGCTTGGGCAGAAATGACAGCTGAACTAAGAGGATAGATAGCATGAAATCAGATGCTGCTGCAAACGTGGCTACGCTATCATTTTCCAGCAGAGACTCAGTCTGCAGTAGTCTGTGGATTTTCCCTTGATCTTATTTGTCCTACCATAGGTTCATATGTTTATAGGATAATTTGGATTGGAGAGGACCTAAGGAGGTCACTTACTAAGAAGTGTTTACTGTTACCAGTATCCTTCACTGGTTTGCTTTTAAACTTCTCATCTTGCTAATACTATATACATTTGTAGTAGGATATGTCACAGGCCAATTTTTATTTAGATAATGAAACTTTACTAATTTTTTGGAAAGTACCTCTGATTTCAGGCTCTTCTTCTTCCTAGTCTGACTGTCACTTCTCTCCTCTTTCCTTTACCACCAGATGCAGAATTACTGTCATCCCTAACAGATGTCTTGGCTTGACCTCAGTGTTCCTTAGCAACTGTCATTTTTCTCCCATTCCTAGTTTAAAATAGCCATTCAAGACAAGACTTTATGAACTTTAGGTGCAGCTGCTTGTTTCCATTTTGGTTAAAGTGGAAGCCGTTCTTCTGCATAGACTCTCCATTCTGCAAAATGTTCCTCTTTGTCTCATAATCTTCAATTCTTCCTCCTTATGGCAGCTTCTTGGTCACCCTTGGCTTGGTGAAGGGAACTAGAAGTACTTCAGAGGGAGGGATGCACAAGACCTATGTGAAACTGAATATATGTCACAAGCAAACTTAAATTTGAGAGCTGAGTCTGGGGAGAAGCATTCAGTTAACTAACAAATATTGCAGTGTCAAGCTTGCTTTATTCTGCATGGGAATGCAAGTTGACACTCCTGCAGATCTTTAGAAAACTACAGGACAAGAGAAGGCGCAGCTCCTTATTGACTAGGTGAAGTTTATAGTTCAAAACCTGCATTTTTCTTCTATCAGAGACTACCTTGCATCCACAAAATATTCCTGAAACAAACCTGACAAAATTGAGTAATCTCAAAATCTTTCAGTTTTGATTAAGCAGGGAAAACATTTATTCAAAAACATTCAGATTGCCTCCATAGAACCTCTTTCCTGCACTGTCTGAGGATACAATTTCCTTCAGTGAGTTCCTTGACCATGCACCTGCACAACATGTGCCTGAAGACTGCTGAAAGTGGCTTCTGAGACCTACCATGCAGTCAGGTCACCAGATATTTGTCATAATCCCCAAATAACCTGCTCTTGAAATTCTAAATACCAAATCCCTTTCTGTCACCACAGATCTGTACGTGTTTCAGAACTATCAATTTGCTGAACTATCAATTTCAGAACTATCAATCCCATTTGCTGTTGCTAGTCTTCCATTGAGTAGTTTACACTGATCTTTTAATTTGTGACAAGGTATTAGGTTTACCTATGGTCTTGCCTGTAAGATTATTTCCAGGAAAAAGACAACTGCTCAACTTTTAAAACAAGTATGAGTTCTGTTCTGACCTTTTGTACTTTATTTCTTAATAGGTAGAAAAAAACTTCGACTGTTTGAGTACCTCCATGAGTCTCTGTATGATCCAGCTATGGCAAACTGCATCCAATGGGTGGATAAGCCCAATGGTGTCTTCCAGTTTGTCTCCAAAAACAAGGAGAAACTTGCAGAGCTATGGGGAGAAAGAAAGGGAAACCGCAAGATCATGACATATCAGAAAATGGCCAGAGCACTGAGGAATTACGGAAGAACAGGTGAAATCATTAAAATTCGAAGGAAGCTGACATACCAGTTCAGTGCTGTTGTTTTACAGAGACTTGCTCCATCTTACTTCTTGGGAAAAGAAACAGTTTATCATCCGTACATTCAGTCTAACCAAGAATATCAGTGTGCAGATGACTGGATCAGTTACAATAATTACATGTATAACAATGGTTATGCATTACAGCATGCTAACAGCTAGGCATATCTTTCACATAAACAGGCTTTTGTTAACTAGTAATACTTTCCAGCACAGGAACTCTTCTCTGTACATAGCTTTTCCTTTAAGATGTCATACAAACACATGAAGAGGAGGGTTTTGAAAATGATGTCCTAGTATTATTCCTTTTGAAGTTAATGATAAATGGTCATTGACTGTTGAGGAAAACCAGCAGCTATAGGGCCTGTTCTATTATCCATGATGTTAGAGGAATTATTTCAGATTCAAGCTGGTATTCAAGATCAGGATCAAGGATTTTGTCTGTTATTGGACATCAAAGATTCCATCCTGACAACAGTCATTGTAAGTTTTATGCATGTCCTTTTCCAATCAGAATTTAGGTGCTGTTCTACCATAGCTCATTCACTCCCTATCTATTGGGTGCACAAGAATTAGAAAGGGAAGAAGTTTGTCAACTGCATGAAGCTACTGTCTGCTTTACTCATCACTGTTCTTTGTTAAGAGACATTTTCTGAGTGAATGCCTGGCTGAATGATAGAGTCCACATGAAGGTGCACCTGTTGACCAAGTTGTTAATCCTTAATCACTTAAATTAACATATTTTAGCACAGATCCTGACATATGGTATTAGCATTGGCAGGTGCACATTTCACTGTTGGCAGTGGATTCATTGGGAAATTGACCATAACATGAGGGGGTTAGTAAAGGATTATGCTTTTCATGAAGTTATTTACAGTTCTTCCCCTACTAATATGAGAAGCTGCACTTTGATCCAGCAGTTCTGTACTCACCTAGCAAATATAGCTTTGTTATTTATAACCTCTTTTGGAGTTATAATTTTATACATATAAACACAATTTAACTTCTCCAACTCTTTTCCTACCTGGGAATGCAGCTAAGACTCAGTGATTTTACACTCTCTTTATGGAGAAGAACATATGTAAATTTGTGTAAAAATAGAGTACTAGGCCCCTATGCTAGGATGATACCTATAAATCTACTTTTTCTAATACTTCTGTTACCTGATCAACTTGTATCATCATATAAGTTGCCTGTTGTGCCAAAATACTTCCATCCAATTGCATTCAATTCCAAGTTCTGTATTTTGCTTCAAGTAAGTGCAGGCCTAGATCTTAATATAGACAAAATTAATTTCTGTGGAGAGGTATAAATGGTGGCCTGGTATGTTTGATAAAATTCACTGACTTTGATAGTTGCCCTTTGCTCTAACTCCTGCTTACTTGTACAGGGATATTATTTTATGCAATAAACACAATGCAACACACTCCATTCAAGCAAAATTTGAGATTTTGAGTAACACTTTAGTAAGATGAAAGATGTGTGCTGTTAGAAACCTGAAGCATGTTAAATAGCACTAAAAACAGACCCAGATTTTAAGTCAGTAAACATCTACCATAATCAGAAGATCATAACTGTGTTGTTAATATTTCAAGTGTATTATCTTGTAAAATGTGAACTTTACTACAAAATATACATAAGGATGCCTTTGGTCTTACAGAACTGAAACTGGATCCTGCTGTAGTACTGAATGCAGTAAGAGTTTAACTCTTACAAAGGACTGAGCTCTTTCAGTTGGGATGCCTCACTATTCAAGCACATATGCAAATACAACATTTCAAATATCATAATGTACATAAATGTGCCAAGAAGCTGCAGAGTTTAGTTACTTCACATCTGTCACCCATTGCACACTGACTTTATGTTATTTACAAGGTAACATACACTGAGTTAAGAGTGCTTTGTGTAAAATGCTTACTTTATCAATATGTTTGGATTCACTTTCCTCAGCCTCATCTACCTGTTAAGGAAATAAATACTTATTCAGATCCTGTGTTACCTTTTAAACTTAGGTATAAACTTTAGCATTTGCTTCCTGTAAAATTGGTAACCAGGTGAGATTTTATAGCTGCAGCTGGGAGAACAGTAAGGAGCTGAAAGAAAAGCACACAAGGGTTAAGAACTACTGAAGGAAATTCAGGCAAAGAAGAAATGAGGGAATCATAGTATCTGTGGATAGGAAGAGACAGACTTCAGTCACAGGAGTAACCATGGGAACTGGCAGTGTTAGAAAGAGATTTATTTGCAAAACAGTAGCCCTGTCTTCCAGCCCCCCAGCCAAATTTATCTGGAGAGATTCTAGAAGCTCCTACTGTAGTTTTGTGACCACATGGAAAGGATATTTAATTGTGCAATGCACTGATATTTGGCTTACATACAGAAAAGACTTTTTACTGTTAGCAAGACTTTAACCTAGCAAAGACAGGTTAACTCATAAGCAAAAGCACAAGACTGACAAATATCTGAAGCACTGACAGACTTACTGAGGTCTGAAATAAGGTGTAGCTGTTTTTATCTGTGCAAGTGTTTAACCACTGAAACCACACACCAAGAGATGTGGTGGATTCACTGCTTCTCAACATCTTTAACTCGAGACCATTTCCATTTCTAAGATGTACACTACTGCAATAAAGTCCTAGCCACACCACAAGACACAAGACTGAATGTAGGACATCAAAGTCCTGCTAGTCTCAGTATTTGCAGTATTCTGCCATGTAACTCCATGCAGGAAATTCAAGGACTTTATGTGGAGATCTAAAGAGAACTGAGGTGGGTGCTAGTAAGGCGTGTTGTTTCCCAATGCAATTCCTTGTGCACTTCACCCTCCATCACTGCCCTCTCACTCCCATCCTCTGCCTTACATCTCCTTCCTCCCATCTGCACAGGCTTGGACACAAGATTTGACAGTGCCAAGCACTCAGGGGAAACATGACAGGCAACTCCCAAGACAGCAGCTTTATCCCATCTACATAACTCTTGGTAACAGGCCCTGTGCTGGCATTGCTGACTTCACCTTTGTCTCTTTCCTGTCTCCCTTCTCCTCAGCCCCAGCAGCCAAATCGGGCCAGAGAGCAGTCTGCCTGCTCACCCATCTGCCTATAATTCACACTCACCTCTGACTCCGAGGCTGCACCCTCCCTCAGAAGAGGCGGGGATAGAGCCTAAGGGTGGGGAATGAAGCCAGACTCCTCCCAGCTCCCCCCTTCAGTACCCTACTTTAAAGGATATCCCAGTCTGAGCAAGGTGCCCTGCACTGAAGCCCTGTGTGTAACTAATACTCTGCCTTGTGATGCTTCAGGCACTTAATGAGGACGGGAGCCTCTCAGAGTGAAGTATGTCTCTGAAGAGATGGCAGAAATCCTCTTGCACAGGTGTAGCTAAACATGTGGACAGTGCCCTCGCTCATCTCTTGTGCGGACTTTGCAGCCCGGTTTCTCTTCACAGATGGCAGACAAGGCCAGAGGGCCCCAGGTGAGCGCTGGGCTGGTGCCTCTCCCCAGCAGGCAGTTCTTGTTTGCTCAAGTGACCGCAGCTGGGGCGTCCTGCCTTGTATATCTGCTGTAGCGTCATGATGGAAGGTCCCTGTGCTGCAAGCTAGGGTGGTGTGAGGTGGGGTTGCACGTTGATGGAAAGATCTTTGTGTGTGGTGGGGTAGGGGGATGGTGCTGGGCCCACAAGATGGCACTAACAGACAGCGTTTCACACTGGGTTTGCAGGCCTCGTGGTCGCTTGTTCTCTGCACCGCACCTCCCTTTTGTATTTTCTTTTCTCTCTCTCTCTCTCTCTCTCTCTTTTTTTGTTTAATTTTTTTTTGCCTTCATGCACAGCACTGCTGCAGGCGTGGCAGAAGCAACGCCTTTCCTTTTGAAGTTATTATGAGGCCAGTTTGAGCTGTGGCAAATACAGAAAATGTCTTGACCAAGATGATGATATGAAACCCACAAATTAAAGTAGATATATTATGTCAGCAGATCCACAACGCTATGCCATCTACCTTGGACAACAGTCAGTTTTACAGCTGCAGCTCAGCATTTTCTCCAAAATAAATGTGGCTGCAGTGGCTTCCAACATGGCTGAGAGTGATGCACAATAAAGAAATAAAACTCATCTTTCAGATTTAGACTTCTAAATTCCTGTAAGCAGGAATTACATCAACAGCCTTACAGACTTTGTGAAGGAAACAGAATGAGAGCATTTTTGTAACACATTTTATCTGCCCCATTTTTCCTGGCCTATGCTATGCTTACAGTTATATGTTCTGTCCAGCAGACCAAAAGCAGGAGAGATTCTTAGCTTCCAGCTGAGAAATAATTTGGTTTTATTTAATTTTATTTTAATTTAACTCCAGTTAAACTTTTCCCTTTGGTAGCACTTTGAGCACACATTGAGTACCTTCCTCCACCTTGTCAGACACTTACCAGATGTGCATTCTGGTGACAGATGGGTCAGACTGTCCCACCGTCCCAAGTGCAGATGGACAGTGTCTCATGGAGAGTGTTGCATTACCAATTCCTCATTTTTACAAGCTGAGATCTTCTCCTATCATATCACAGAGCTTCATGTACTGGCTTGCCATTAGTATATTGGTTAGTGAATATAAGAAGGATGCAAAATACTAGAGACTGGTGTGATTTTTTGCAAGAAACTGTCCCATGGATTGTTTCCTTAAAAGTATCCTGAGTGCCAGATGTAAACAGAATTGTGTAATCTGCCTCTGCATTCTTGGCAACATCTAAACAACCATAGCTAATTGCCTAATAGATGAATGACTGGTATGTCAGGGTTAACACTGGAGTTCAAGTCAGGTGTTCAGGCTTTTTTCTATCTAGGTTTCATTGACCTTGGCAATTTTTTCCTAGTTTTCTGGTTTCCAAAACTTCTTTTACAAAGGTGGTCAGTGAAAACTCCCAGACTGTCTCTATATTGCAGGAGCAGACTCCTGCATCTGAGCACATGCTGAGGGCAATAACCTACTGCCATCTGCATGAACAGATTCACTTGAGGGGCTGGCAAGAGTTTGAGACGATAAAACAAAATTTACAGTTCAAATCTTTTTTGCACAATGGTTTTTAGTTCTGCTTTCAGTCAGATTTACAAAGATGCTGCATTTCAGACTGAAACAATTCTTGTAATATTTCACTAGGCAATGTGATTAAGGCTTCATATGTATTACAGAAGACCTGGAAAACTGCATAGTCAGTGTGATATGTAGAAAAATCCCTTAGTGATAGTGACAACAGAGGGCGTTTGCCAAAATGCATCATTTTCTTGGGTTTTTTAGGTCCAGCAGATTTCCCTGTGAGTTACCAACTGGCCTCCTGCAAGTGACACTTCGCAGGCAGCTACTATCTACCAATGTAAAGACATCTTCTAAAATCTACCACTGTTTTAGAGATTTATTTCGTCCAACTTACAGTTGTCTTACCTGCTGACATGCTGTGAATTTAATGTGGCGTATTTTGGACCAAAAACTGGCAGTAGTAACTATGAACTCACTCTTGGTTTATTGAAAAGAAGCCTGCACCTCTAACACCAGAGTAAAGCACATCACCAGCAACACAGTGCCTGTTCTATAATGTGACCATCTTATCACCTCTTTTATTATATCGTCTTCACCAGGAGATTTCAAAGGGCTCTGTAATAGTCCCATTATCCCCATTGTATCTGGAGGTAGAGCAGAACACACATGAGGTACAGTCCAATATCTGTGAACTCAGTGGCAGGTGAGTAGAATGACAGCATCCTGAGCCTGTCCTGCAGCCAACAGCCAGGCCCATCTTGTGCTGGTCCAGCTTCCTGCTGTTTCCAAGGCATCAAAAGAAATAAGTAAAATAATTAGCAGAATCCAGTCCATGCACTGAAACTGCCCAAGCGAGAAGTAAGCAGTGCTCCACTGACACATATGGCACACCTGGAGGCAGGACAAGCTTTTCATATTACTCTAACAACACACCTCGGATTTGAAATGTGAGATTCACTAGTGTGGAAAGGCATTCCTGAAGCAGATGGACACCTTTTTGCCTGAGCAGAGCACTTCTTTTGCTTTTTTGCAGTGAAGGAAGTTATATCTAATTATGAAAGGCAGGAGCTTCAAGCCAGATAGCCTTGGTGCCGGGCATACATTTGAAAATACCACTTTCCCAAGGCAATACAGTGCCCATGAGGCACCAGCCACCTTGTTAGGAAGTTACACATGGAACAGTCAGTGTTGATACAATGGATTATAAGGTGAATTACAGTGCAACCAGACTGTATTAGCAAGATGCCATCAAACTGCATGCAGAGTGTAAACTGATGGATGGAAAAGTAGATTCCTTATTTGACATTCCAGAGACACATAACCTGAGCCAAGGGTTCAAGAACTACAATGAAATAAAAAGAAAGACAGCTGGTTGTTTGTCATGATATCTCCATGTAGAATTAGAGGCATTAATTGCATATGGGGAATATTAATGACAGTTTAAAGCGGAATGTAACTAATCATTACAATACTGTCTCCAAGCAGAGCACTGGTGAAGCCATGCAATATTTTCTCTCAGAGGAAATGAAAACTCAGCAAATCTATTTGGAGTCCTAGCAGCATGCAGTAGTCTGAGGGTCTAGGTTGACTTTTCTGCCTGAGCAGAATTCAATCACAATCAGAAGACACAACTCTTTACAGATTTGGCCAAGTCCATTGGTCTTGCTGGGATCCAGAAAGCCCAGGACATGGCTTAAAAATCATGAGACTGGCTTAAAAATATTAATACTTGAATGATTTAATTTGTATTCCAGTTTTTAAGCTCCTTGATTTTGAGTTTCTTGCCTGCACCCAGCAACATTGAGGCTAACACTTTTCAAAAAGAGCCAAAGACTAAGAGGACTGAGGTTATTGGAAAAGCAGCACAGTTGGAGAGATGCAGAATAGTGAGGAAAACTCCATCTTCTGTACAAACAGCAACATACTTTGAAATGGAGGCAAACCACTACAAGAGGTTACAGACTTGCAGTCAGAGAGGAAGAAAAAAAGATGGAGCAGCAAGATGGTCCTTGTCTGCTGGAAGTCTGTGCATTATAACCAGCAGCCATGTTTTCCCCCAGTTTCTGCTGCCCTGTTTCTTTTTGTCTGGTTTTAGGCAACTGGATTACTTTGGATGTCTGAGATCCAGAGAGCCTCTCAGTCTTCATAGACTAAGGCAAAGGATTTAGAAAGCATTTTGGCATACTGGGACAAAATCCAGAGTGTTTAATTGTCCATTCCACTGGTTTAACTGTCCACAGTATTTAAACTGGGTAAGAATCAGGTTTAAACATTTCAAAAGGTCTTGGAAGGTCTGAGCACATCACTAAGAGCAGTCCTGCAGGAAATCTGCAGTTTTCACTTGGTGTCACTGTGAGATTATGCTGTGTTCTGTGAAAAGCACATGAGAAATAGAAAGTACTCAGTTGGCTACAGAGCATCAGGGCACTGAGTGCACGTCCCTCTCTCCTGTGTGTTTAGCTGCCTGGGCTCAGGGCCAGGTTCATTAAACAGCTGTTGGGCCTTGAAAATGTTGTGAAGAAAAAACTGTTTGAGAAGAAGCTGAAAAAAGCCTCATCAGGCTCTCCCCCCTCTTTGCTTGGGAGCTGCATTTAAGCTGACTTGGATTCTGCCTGGGCTGTGCTGCATCCATGGCTTGCCTGGCTATGTACCTTGTTGATCCAGACACTCTCCCTGACCCATGGACTGACTTTGTGACATTACCTCAGACCTTCCTCATCACTGTGGACTTGTCTGGCAATCGCTGGACTGTGTCTGACCTGGTTACTGCCACCAAACCTACTCTGCTCACGTCAGTTGGATGCTGTAGGACAGTATCCTTGTAGCAAGGTCTCTGTGTGGTCCACCTTGTTATCCTCAGCATCCTGCTCCCCTTCCCTTGCAGAACAGCTTGCCCCTGCTGCTTACGGACCCAAAGGCAGCTGAGGTGCAAGGTGTTAACATTTTCAGTCCTAAAATATGAATGACACCACCATATCCTGGGGAGTGTAATGAAACACAATCTCAAAATGAATTTCTTGAAAACAGTATCTTATTGATCTTTCCTAGTATTGTTTGGCAAACGGGAAGCATTTAATTCTCTCTCTGACCTCTGGCAAAAAGACCACCACCTCTTATGTAGCTCTTGTGTACAGAGGGAAGTTCTCTTATTATGTGCTAAAGTGCAAATTTAAACCAATGTTGTTACACCAGTATTCCCCTCACCTCATGTAAGTTCTTATTCCTCATGGGTCTCTGCCAAATCCATGCTTACTCTGGAATAAGCATTACACAAGTATAGTTGTCAGTGGCATAAGTGGTAGCACTCCCTTATCTGGACTAAGCAAAGAGACATCAATGAAACAGTTCTGCAGGATTTGGACTGTTGCAGGCTGCAAGTAACTGGAAACATGAGTCTTTCTGCTTTCTGTGTTGTTTTCTCTCAGATACAGCATGCTTTAATTTCCAGTGTGTGTCCGTCGGTTTGATTTCTTCTCATGTTTTGGAGTCTCCGGGTAGCTGTAATTCACCCCTTGGCTTGCCCTCTGACATGGTGAGGACAGCAGCACATAATCAATGGCAGGCTCACTACTATTAATCTTGTTCGGTAAGGGCCTGATCCTCTTTCTGCGAAGGGCAAGAGGACAGTTCACACCAACTTCAGTGCAGGCAGGAGTGCCTCAAACACTAACGGCTTCAGTAGCAGTTGTTCCAGGAAATCCACATCAATCTTCCCTTTTGTTGAGATTAAGACTTTTGCCACCTTCTGCTGGGCTGGCAGTCAAATGCCCGTGCAACCTGACTCTCCAGCATTAGGTGTGAAAGGTGTTGCCACGCAAAGCTCTCCAATCATTTTAATTGCAAGAAAAACTAACAACTAACCCACTTGAAAAAATGAACACCTTTACAAGTGCTTACAATTATTTTAAGCTCTTCTAGTTAATCATCTTCCAAGACTGGAAGGAAGAAGCACTATACAAGTGCTATTCACTTCCATGAGGAAGGTGAATTTCTTACTTTCCAGTGGCAAAAATCTCCCTTTCTTTTGTTTCTTAGGCCTGGAACCAGGTACAGATGTGAGCTTTGGGTCAGAGAAATGACCGTTTTGTCAACCTGAGACCTGGCATAGAGTCATTTGGAAGCAGAGGAGCCATCATTTCAGAGTCTCAACTGGCCAAGGCTGTGAACTACCTGCACTGAGACTGGACATGAAAGTAAGCCCTTGTGTCATAGTTATGTTTTTTTAACAAGACCTGTTCAAAGATACTTAGAGGCCTGGAATGATGCAGTACTTCCTGAGAAGGTAGATTAAGCTCCAGTCCTACAGGTATTTCAGTCTGTAAGTCTTAATCTTGTGTTGTGCAAAACTCATGTAAATCCATCTAGGCACCCACTTCTGTGGAGCAGACTAAATGCAAACTAGCTAGTCCAGAGTTCAAGAAATATGCAAGTTTTACAGTACAGCAAATGAACATGTCATTTATTGCATATCTGTAGATTTCCAAACAGTTAGGGGCATATATATATACACATAACTCAATCATCCACTGTCTAGCCTTTCAAGTTTTGTATATTTGTATTATTTATGATGTATGATGGAGAACATACACATGAACATAAAAGTTTATATACACAAATAGGCACCACTATAGTAAATACAGTTGGAGGCCTGTGGTTAGTGGTATTCCCCAAGGGTCAGAACTTGGTCCAGTCCTATTCAATATGTTCATCAGTGACTCGGATGAAGGGTTTGAGCGTACACTCAGCAAGTTTGCTGATGACACTAAACTGGGAGGAATGGCTGATACACCGGAAGGCTGTGCTGCCATCCAGAGAGACCTGGATAGGCTGGAGAGTTGGGCACAGAGGAACCTGATGAAGTTCAGTAAGGGCAAGTGTAGGCTCCTGCACCTGGGGAGGAATAACCCCAGGCACCAGTACAGGTTGGGGGTTTACCTGCTGGAAAGCAGCCCTGCAGTACTGGTGGATGACCGGTTGACCATGAGACAACAATGTGCCCTTGTGGCCAAGAAGGCAAATGGTATCCTGGGGAGCATTAAGAAGAGTGTGACAAGCAGATTGAGGGAGTGATCCTCCCCCTCTACTCTGACCTGGTGAGGCCACATCTGGAGTATTGTGTCCAGGTCTGGGCTCCTCAGTTCAAGAAAGAAGGGGAACCTCTGGAGAGAGTTCAGTGGAGGGCTACAAAGATGTTTAAGGGGCTGGAGCATCTTTCTTATGAGGACAGACTGAGACAGTTGGGTCTGTTTAGCCTAGAGAAGAGAAGACTGAGAGGGGACCTTATTAATGTTTATAAATATCTAAAGGGTGGATGTCAAAAGGATGGGGCCAGACTCTTTTCAGTGGTGGCCAGCGATAGGACAAGGAGCAATGGGCACAAGCTGGAACACAGGAGGTTCCACTTACACATGAGGAAAAACTTCTTTACTGTGAGGGTGACACAGCACTGGAACAGGCTGCCCAGAGAGATCATGAAGTCTCCTTCTCTGGAGATATTAAAAACCCGCAGGGATGCAGTCCTGTGCAACTTTCTGTAGGTGAACCTGCTTTGGCAGGAGATCTCCAGAGGTCCCTTCCAACCCCTACCATTCTGTGATTCTCTGATTTTGTGACATATTTAAATTTTCTGTATAGATTGAAACAGAAAGAAAGAAAGGCATGGGCTATTTGAACTACTTCTACTCCCTTAGTACAATATATGGTTGTTGATATAAAATTGGTGATGTAAGGGGTTCAGCAGAACTGTAGGTGAACTGTATCACATGAAAATATTTTTCATATCATATTGCCCTTTGCAAATGACTCTATTTAAAATTTGGTATGATTTATGCCTCTTTGACAGGATAAATTTCTAATTTCAAGGTAGGGAAAGGTATGAGTGGCTGTAGAGACCCAGCAATTTGCTTAGAATTATTAGTTACAACTTCTATGTAGTACTCAGAGCTGTTATTGTCTTTTAATTGTTTTGAGGGCTTTGCATTATAAAACAGGAAGAGTTAAGCAACTGAACTTTGTTTTTGTAACAGTACTTTTGCTAGTGCTTGAAAATAGACGAATAAATGCTTTGTAGAGCAGTTCGAAATAAAGCAGTATGTAATTAGACATTTTCCTAGAAGTGGAAGAGAGTGCTACTTTGTATTGATTGGAAATAGTTTTACTCAAAAACAGGATAGAAGAGATCTTCATAGTGAATATGTATAAAGGAACCACATACATACATCAAATTTACATGCACGCTTCTATTATCTTGTAGATAAAACATCTGAACAAAATTTGTGTTTTCATATTTTTTTCCTGTTTCAAACATAGGCAAATAGTTAAATTCTTTGCAGTGACTTAATATTCCATTGGAAAATCTAATTTAATTCCAGTTCTCCCAGATCCCACAAGGCCTTGAATTTACTCTTGTCGCCCACCTCCACAGGGACAGGTCTCAACTCTATCAACTTTCACAACACATTTTGCAGAAACTGCCAGGCTGGGTTGCTTCAGTTTCTGTTTCTAGCAATGGCCCATGCCAAGATCTTGGGGAAAAGTGCAAGAAAGGCTGGCAGTGGTTGATGGTGAGGACAGCCTTCCTCTCGTGGGCATTTTTTCTTTGGTGCTATTTGGTAGCAGTGGCATTGCAGAAGGGTTGAAGTTCTTTACCAATCCTGGAGGAGTCAAAAGTATTTCATCAGAGTATTTCAACATCATCAGAGCATGCAAAAGCTTCATATATTGCTTTGATCATGATCTGAATACTCTCAGTTAATTCTCTTGTTATGACTAGTCTGGCCTAGGAGTAACAAAATTGGCATTTCAGATTCCAAAAGGCGGTGTCACTTGATCTGCTCCATTTAGGGATGAGCACACTGTGAAGTCTGTACTAAGACCCTCTTCCCTTGTACTTCATGGGTGTGAGGGGTTTTAAAAGTTGGTATTTGCTTTCGACCCTCTCTTCAGCTTAATGTCACCATGGAGCACTCTTTTGGATGGAGGTATTTATTGCTGTTTGTTTTTCACCCTTTTTCTCTCTTGCCCTGTACTGACATATGACATGCTCCTAATACCTTGCAAATATACTCACTAGGTAACAGAGAAACAATGCAGGCTCTTGCCAGTTGTCAATCACATGATCAAAGAGCACAGCACTGTATGTCCCAGGTCAGTGATGAATTTCCTTCCAGCCTTGTCTAGCACTTTCTTACTCTGGATATTAAAGAGAGTATTTAGATGTGGAAAACTGGAATCAGAGAGTCTTTGCTACAAACTTACGATCTTAAGTCCTACACAGGTTGCTGCAGAGACCATTACTTCTTTTCCTGAGCCAGGTAGAAGCAATGTCACCTTCACCACATTACCCTGCATGTGACTTCAGTTGGTCTTGACCCACAGCCAAGATGCTGAGTGCTAGCTTTATGATTCCAGCTCTGGCATGCTGAAGATGGAAACAAAAATGTAAGACTTCAGATTACACTTTGGCAAGGTCTGTAAAATTCAACACTAAACCCCCTTAAATCCTTTTGGTTAAAACTTCATTTTTTAAAAGGTTAATGATCATTTGATCATGAGAATGAATTGCTGCTGCAAATAAGGAGCATAAATTAGATCACAGTAGAGCTAATAATTTTTCTTTCATGCTCTTTGTGTGCAATTTAAACTTTAGCTTTAAAAGATTGTTTTACTCATGTAGACAGAAGATTTGTTCTGTTTTCCTCTTTAGGAAAAGAGCTGAGATGCCAGCTAATTGACAACTCCTTCTTCTAGTGAGTTGTGATCTCCATTGCAATCTGTTGTCCAGTGACCTTGGTTTTAATGTATTTCCAGTATGTAGGACACACAGGATGCAAATAGTGCTCCTAATAAAGCTCCTAAAGCTTTATTTCAGAGGTTTGGGGATAGAAATATCTATGGGAAGGAAAGATTCCCCTTTTGGTGTAACACAAGTTTTGCAGTGTTATAATTGTGCCCATGAGCTCATGTCTATGGCATTTCTATAAGGAGCTTTAGGCTAACATGTACTCAACTCACTGTACTGTTAACACCGTTATTCCTAATCACTTTCCCTCCATCCTTTTCCCTCCTCTCTGGTCATCTCCCATGCTTTGACCTTTTCCAGTCATCTCTGTTCCCCCAGCACTTGCTAAAAATCTCTCTCTGCAGTGTTCCTAAAAGTTCCTAGTCTCACTGTCTACCAGCCTTCAATGGTACCAGTTCATGTTTGACATTGGATGGATCTATACAAAGTTTTAGCATGCCTTTTATCCAGGGCAACTCAGTGTTCAGAGCACTAGCAATGGTAACACATCAGCTTTTCACATTTCTAGTAACTGCATCACATATCTGTGTGTAAGGTACACCTCATCTTTTTCCTCTTGCTAGACATGAATGTTTTATAGCTTTGTATAGAAATTTTTCAGCAATAAAAATAGAAACACTGATGTCAGTTCTTGATAAGTAACCCATATCAAATCACATCCCACTGGTAATCTGGCATAGCTCTTTCTTACAGAAGTATTATGTGAATGGATGCCCAAAATAACATTTGGTGTTACTAGGAGTAGCAAGGTCTCATCTGTAATAACAATAACTATTCAAAATCCTGCAAGAATAGAACAGATGATGGTTCTTATATAAAAAAAAATGTGAGTTTCTTTTTAATTCCTTGTGTGACACAATTTATTGAGATTATTTCAATATCATCATTAAATGTCATCAGTGATAGCATAAACTTCAGAAAAACTTACCTTCATAAAAGTTTTCAGGTCTTTTCTTCAGTTATAAAAATTGCATAGAAGTCATTTCACAAACACTGAGATAAAGTAAAAATTGCATTGCTTTCTTTCATAATTCTTCTGTAAGTTTTCCATTACATCTACCACAAAAGTAATCATTTACCAGTATGGTACCAGATATGTTAGCATGGCTGATTCAATTTAGTTGTTAGGAAAAATTTTGGGAGAGTGAGGGCAATGAAGCAGTGTGATACATCTCTAGGGAGAGTGCACATTCTTCAGCCCTGGAGGTGTTTGCAAGCAGGCTAGAAAAAAAGTAGCAATCATACTAGGATAGGTGATCTTGTCTTAGCATAGGGGTTGCATGAAATAATCTTTTGAGACTTCTTCTAGCCCTGTTTTCTTACAGTTTTATATTGTAGCACTTCCTATTGTAAACATTTTATAGGAGTAGTAAGTAAGAGTAACTAATAATTGCAGGATAGGAGCTTTCAGTAACCATTGAAACCTCTAGGTACAAGAGAAATAGTGCCAAAACATACAAAAAGACTGAAATAAATCACTAGTGTAGCTGACTGAAATGAAATGAAATTAAATAAAGCCAAAGGAAGCTGAAATAAAATTCTGAGGAAACCATTAAAAGCTAAGTGGTGCTATTGTTCATGTCTAAACAGCTATTGATATATATGTATACCCAGGGATATACATAGGGATTTTTATTCAGGCTCAATGTAAGGGCATAATAATATGAACATAGGTCATGTGAGTCACCTTTGAGACTAATTTGACTGTCAGATCACAAACTGGAGAAATTAATATTTGGGTGATGTTGGTTCTGTCCTCAAAATGTGCTAAGCCTTGCTCTACTTGGATGTACAATACAGGTAAGAGTAGGCTGAATTTAAGTCTGGCAGGAATCTGAATGCTTAGGCAAAGTTGGGAATCTGCTGGGGATGAAGGCTCAGTCATTTGGGAAGGCTTTGCTAGGCTGAAGCTAAGAAAGCAATCTGATCCTACTTGATTTTGACAATTTCCATCATTGATCTCCTCTGGAAGTGACAATGTGCTGGGAATGAAGGATTCATTCAGAGTTTATTAAGTCAGCCTTGGTAGAGAGGGGAAATGCAACATACCTGTGTGGCTCACAATTTTGCCTAATCAACTACTTGCAAAATTTCCTAGAAGGGGGAAAAACTGTAGAGTCTTTGCCAGCTCATTATTGTTTTGGCTTCAATCCCAATTTCTGTAATAAAATCTCCATCCAAGGAGAGTTACTCAGTGTTTGCCACAGTCTCTAGCCTGAACTGTTGCTCTCAACTTTGATTTAGTCAGGAGTCCTGCTCTCAAACCGCTAAGCAAAGAAGGCAATTGCATGTTCACATCAGAGCAGAGCGTGTGAACTTTCCTTCACATGCTGTTACATATGCTACAGCTGTGACACCTACTCACACTGTGGTTCTGCATTAAATGTAAGACAGAGGGCACTATCTTGCAAACAGTTGCTCTAGTCAACATACTCATTCCCATGGAGAGCCATTAAAGCCAATTTTGCACAGGATTGTCCACAAGGAAGTAAAACTGGCACTTGAAGAAACCCAGGTGGAAATGCTTCGAAGAGGACTCATTCTCAGAGCTTTCTGCAGCTCTGCACAGTGCTCACAGAAGTAACTGCATAAATTTTACAGTGCTAGTGGGGATTAAATTCCCTGTGTCAGACACAATTTCAGAACCTTATCCTTTGATTTCTTTTCTTTCTTTTTCTTGCCTTTTAAATTTTTTTTTTAAATCCTAAAGGGCAAAGAAATTGATAGGCAGCAGTTAGCTATGCCTAATCAGGCAGTCTCTGTGTATTAGATTTCTGTATACAAATTCATAAGCAATGATGACATTTCAAGGGGTTTTCTAGAATTTCCATAACCTTTCAACTTGGATTTGCTGTGTATACTAATAGAGACATGAGTACATGCACTTGGTTGTTCTGAAATTTTGCCCATGGTCCCACCCTTCTAGCCACTAGGGGTATCCAGAAGTCCTAGAGAAGTATATAAAGCTCTGAGAATCAATCTGGGAAAAATTATTAGAGCAAACAGGTTGTGTCAAAGAACCTGTAGGTATACGAGAAGCTCAGTTGTTGAGGAAATCTTATTAGAATATACTGGATCTTGATCATGCATGTGCAATTACCTTGCTTTGCTAGTAGGGAGAGAGCAAAGCAGAGAGAATGGCCTGCCGTCCACATTGCTTTGTGTGAGGCATGAAGCTGTGCCACAGCAAACAGATAATGTTTTGTTTGAGGAGAGCGGGGAAGGGAAAATTACCCAGCCCATGGCTGAGCTATGGTGGCAGCTGAGGCTAGAACATTCTTTCTCAGTTGAATTTTCCTGGCATACAGCTTCTAATGTGTTCTCCCCTAGAACTGCAAGAAAAATCAAAGTGGTTTTAGTATATTCCATCATGAAAAAAGAAGAGGTATTACCATGTCAATCCACTGCTTTATTGACTTATGGAAAGAAATAAAAATTTCTTTTGATGACACACAAGAAGAACTATGTCTGTTTCTCATTCTGAGTTCAAAATCCATGCACAAAGAAAAGGAAACTAAACTTGCCATAGCTCTGTCCAAGCACATATAGGGGCACATGGGGAATGCTTGATTATACCAAGAAATGCTTCCCACTGAGCCCATGTCATATAGAGTGGAGCAGAGGTAGTCTGTTCTGATGTAGTTTTGAGTCACTTCAGTAATGCAATAAAAAGTTTATCACAATAAAAAGTTTGGTGTGAACTTTGTACTCCATGGGTGTAACTAGTTAGTAAATTACACATGGATTTCAACTCTTGAGATGCTGAATATTGAGTTTCTCTTTCTTTTGAGATCTTTTAAATGTGCTCCTTCAATGTAGCTCATCTCAACAGCCTTCAGTCAGCATCTCAAACCAGTAAGCTTGAAGGTATGTGTTTATATGCAAGAGCATGTGTGAGAGAGGGAAAGTTGTAAAGAAAGCACTGGGGTAAAAGGATACCCTTTCAAGAAGTACAAGGACTTTCTGTGTGGACATGGTATGCATGTAAAGTGCTTGCTCATCACTTGTTGAATTCTTTTCCATGCATTATTTAAACTGTTTCCATATGGCACAGGTCTTTTTTATATAAACCCACCCACTCAGATACCATGTTAAAAAGGGCTCTCAGATTCCTTTGCCATTGTCAGATTCACAGATCCCTCTTGGCTTTAAGCCAATAGGTTTTTCTGCTTTATCCATCTAAAAATAGATGCTCCTCTCAGATTTTGCTAATATTTTACCTGGAACTGAAGTCAGGCTGCTGGAGTTACCCAGTTCCCTCTCTAGTCTTTTTAAGGATTACCATTCTGTTTTTTCACTTTGTCTCTTTTCCAGCTTTTGACATTTACAGAAACTTAAGCATTCTTCTGAACAAGTGTAGAAGTGTCATGGTTGCTACAATAATTGTTTGCTACCACCTCTTTAATAAGAGCTTTGGCTTATTTTTTTCCATTGTTGTACCCTTGTAAGATTTAGAGTTGATGAATCCTAAATCTCTTGTTGCTGTAATCCTCTGGCATCAATGCTGTGCTGCACTGTCCTCCTCTACAGATCGGCAGAAACTTTTTCCTATTTCCCAGCTCTTGTGTAATGTAAGATTTTCCATCTTTTTTCTCCCTTTCTCTTTTTCTGGTGCAACTGAAGTAGAATGTAATTTTCAGGCACGGCTCTGAGGAACTGGTGGTAGAAAAGCTGGGCTAGGACAGGAGTGAGCTGGCAGCCTGAGTTGGAGGCAAACCTCTGAGCAGGAGGATCCTTCTTGCATCATCCTTGCTTCCAGGATGTACAAAGAAGGGAGGAATTTGTTACTAATCTTCTTTCTCACGCTAGCTTAGACACTCTGCAAGGCAGATAGTGGTAAGGGGACGGAGCCAACCATTGCCTGTCTCTTACTCACCAGCTCCAAGTTGTCCCTATTGATGTCTGCCATCTGAATCCATGAACCCAGCTGCCCCTGCTGAGTGGAAAAGGTTTCTGATTTCTTTGTGCAGATATTTAAATCTGAATTAGACAGCAAGAGAAGTGTCTAGTTTAGATAAGTGCCAAAGCTGCAGTCATTATTCAAATCATGTCAGAGCATCATAGCCAGAGTTATAATGAAATAGTCAATCTTGTGTTTTTGGCATGATGCATGCTTATAACTTCTAGCAGGGAGGATAGAAACAGCTACCCTTTCTCTAGAGCTCTGGTCATAGCCAGCAGTGGGCAATACAGGGGTAAATAAAAATTAAAAAGACCTTTAAAACAGAATTCAGAAAAGCCAAGGAGTGTTGCAAAAGTTTGAAGCCATATCTGTTTGGTTTTTTTTTAACTTCAGATAGATTCCCTCTGATTTCTCCACTCCCAAGACTTCTGTGGCTAGTCTGCAAAGTAGCCCTTGCTTAGGGCTGCCCAGACAGCAAGTGTCTCCTCTCTTGCAATTCCAGGGATAGTATGATGACTTCCATCATGCCATCACCTTGACATCATCAGGAACAGCAACTGCTTGTTTCCCTTGTGATATATTACTCCGAAACAACATAAATGTCAACTAGCTGCCTGCACGTATTACACTGAGAGAAAATGCTCTGAAGCTCTGACTTAGTTTGTGGGAAGACTGAAATGCTATATCTAAAAAATTGAACAGAAGTAAAATATTGCAACCCAAGGAATAGTTAAAATTAAATTTGCTTCTTATTTCTTGTGCCACCTCCCCTTTCATACTGCTAGGGCAATTTTTCATACATTCTTACCTCCTGGTCCCAGCCAGCTTCAGCGCACTTATGCTAGTCCTGGCCATCAGCATCAGGCTGTGTTAATTTGTCTCAGACTTCTGTTTTAGCGATAAAAGGATCTTAAACAAAAAACACACAAAAAAATACCTCCCTCACTGCAAAGGGTATCTTGACACCCTGCTTAATTATGAGGAAAATTTTTTATTAAAAAAGTGAGAGCCAGTCTCTGTATTATCAAACTTCAGAAAACGAACACAGGGTTTGGCTTGAATGACAGGATTCTCCTTGGTAGGAAAATGTATAAAATCCCTGAAATTAAGTAGAAATTTTTGTATGCTCCAGCAAAGGCTTGTTATATTACTGTAATGCATTTGACAAATATGTAAAAGACTACTTCTTTTTACAGAGAGATGTGTTTGATCCAGCATCATTATCTTAATTTGAAATTGCATAAATAATTGCACATGATGAATCCAGTTGATATTAAAGAGTAGATTTAGGAAAACACAAGCTTTAAAAATTCTCTTAAATAGATGTAATCTGTCTCCTGACTTTGACAGTACACCTACCTCTTTTTTTTCAGTTCCTGGCTGGGATGGAGGAAATAGATTCACAACTGTTCTCAGGACAGTTCAGAAACAGTAGATTAGAGCTGAACTACCGGATATTCAGAGATTAAGTCTGCCCTGTCATGGCTGCAGATTTAAGAAAACTATTTAAGGGACTGATTGTAGTATAGTCACAGTATCACGGAGCTTTGTACAGCCTGCAAAGCCCCTCCAAATATCTATCCAACCTCTTGCATGGGTTTTGCAGCCTGTGCTGTATTCCTGGCTGCTACAGCTAAATCTGCTACTGCTACCCAGTTTAAATACTGGGTAGGAATCATTTAAATGGGTAGGCTTACATGGCAGGACCTTCAGTGCACTCATCACTGCAGGGCAAATTCTTGTATTTAAGTTAGTGGATTTATTCTTGCAAGTCTAGTTATTCATAACGTGATATGTTCACCCGGTGCTGATAATATGCATGGACCTCTTGTTAATAAATTGAAAAAGTCAGCACTTGGAGTGCAATTTGCATGTATCTGCACATTAGATGCCTATGAAAAATTTTACTCACCATACATAAAAAAAAGATATTAAGGCTTCCAAGAATCATATTAGAAGGTAAGAAGCATTGCCTGTTACTGTCCTCTTAAGAAGAAATGATTAATTAAAAGAAAAAATACTACACTCATGAAACACTCCCAGTGCACAGTAAAAATAAATTCAAGTAATAGCAAAAGATTAAGTTGGTGAGATGGCTACTTTACACTGTGTTATATTATGCTATAGTATATTTAGCAGTTCTACTATTGCATTTTCTGTCTTAGCTGTTTTTCTCTTCACCCTGCAACAGGATGTTAGCTTTTGTTTTGCAGTTACTGATTACTGTGCAAGTGCTCAAAGTCGAACAAATCTGGGGAATAGTGTCCGTAATGCATTGCAAGAGACTTCATTTTTTGGACTTTTATTTTGATGCCATGGAGGTTGTATTTACCAGAATAAGTTAGTAAGTATAGTTTTATCATAATGTTTCAAAGTAACTACAAACCTCTGACAGCTGCAGCTGTTTTCAGACCCAGCAATGAAATGGAAGATGAGTCAGACTGACATAGTGCCAAGTGATACTGCCAGTGCAATACAACCTCCATGATACCTCCAGTGAGGAAAGCAATGTCAGTGAAGAGGAGGTGTCTAGAAAGATTGAGCCAACATATGCCACGGTGACAGATCTCAAGAAAGGAGCTGCATCCCCTAGAAGGGAAGTTAGTAGATTTAAACCGGTTCATCTGGGTTTGACACTGTCAGGCTCATCAGTTGAATGGGCAGACCATGTCTGCTACACAGTGCTTACATACTTGAAGACGTGTGGGTCTGTTAGTAGCAGGATCAAGAAGTTTGAAGGGTCCCACTGACTCAAAGATGTGGCCTTCAATACCTTCTTCCAGAAGCTTCACTGCATATAATGTAAAAGAGAAATGTAGGTAAACTGGGAAAATGAGACAAATGAACAGTGTCAAAGTGGTGGGCTGCATATACAAGGTAGCAGATTTCAACTTGGAGATTTTTTGCTTTAACAAAAAAGAAGAAGGGTAGTAAAAAAAGCAACGGTGACAGATTCTGTCAATAAAAGAACAACATATAGGGAATTAAACCCAGGAAAATCTAAAGTCACAACCCTATAATCTTTGCTATATAAAAAATATAAGAAAGCTATAAGGTTTTGGAAAGTTATTGCTCAATTCTTAGCATTTTATCAAATGGGATGTGCAACTTGCTAAGCAACTCAATAAATGTAATTCGAGATACACATGCAACTGTACAAGGGACATTCCAGACAGGGATTCCTATAAATTTAGAAATTAAGTTGATATTAAGGAGGTGAGAGAGAACATTTTGATCCCCCAATCATCTCCAGCAAGCACACTTTGCTCTTTGATATGCTTTCACTTGCTGAGTAAGTAGACAAGAGTACACCTGGTAGGACCATTTACTAAATAGCAACAAATTAAGGGCTAGTATTATTTATAGGACCTTTCCTCAGTAAGTTAGTCACCTTTTCCATGCAAAATTTTAAGGGCAGGAAGGATAATTTAGTGTCTAGGACAGGTTGGAAATCTGCTTTATAAGAATACAAGAATTCTCTGCATCCTGTCAGAGGCCATTTAGTCTGTAGTATTTGTTAGTATGAGATTCTACAGGTAGAGGGTTAAAATCTTGTTTAAGTCAATGTATTTCTAACTATGGGTAGCTTTACATCTGGAAACAAGATGGCTGATATGCCCTCATTTTTTTATGCTTGTGTAGCTGTGGATGAAACTATTTAGACTTCTGAGAAATGGGCAGCTTCAGGGACAGCAGAGTTTTTTCTGAAAAAAACTTTTCTTGCTGTGCAAGAATCAAGAGCTGGCCATCCTTGCCCTTCTTTCTGCAAGCGCTAGGAAATTATACCCTTACCTGAAGGATAGCAGAGTTTCTTCAGGGAATTATGGATTTTTGCATTTTCTTTGAATTCCCAGAGGCCTCCTCATTCATTCTCACCAGCACCTGCACTGAGGAACACTGCTAGGTTCAGTGGGATAGGTACCTGGGGAGAAGCATACCTCTGTGCAAATACGTTCATTCATACATCAAAACATGGTGGTTGGCATCATTGTGTCTTAGGCTAGAGCCATTTCAGTTGCTCATATCATCTTCAGACTAAATATCCCTTTGTGCTTTAACCTCACTTTGTAACTCAAGAGAGACTGAAGTTTTCAATAAAATTGCTCCACTCTTTTAGCTTTGAATCTTTTCTGCTTCCTCCAGCTTCATCATGCCAAGTTGTAATTTCATCTTCTTTCTCTCCTATACCCTGAAGGTACTGTAATCCAGCCTTAACTTTCTTTGCTTACATTACTTTCATCCTACCTATCACAACATCCAGACATTTTCTTTCACAACTCCCCATTTTTCTGAAGCCTCTTGTAGAAACAGAATTACCTCTTAGTTCTAGTTTATAATTTTCATCTTGTTTAAATTCTTTCTTAAATTCTTATTGTCCCAAAAACGCTAATACCCTCTGAATTAAGACTATTTGTATGCCAATAGCCTTCTTACAGACGTCTGACTATCAGGACAAAGACTGTTTCATCCTGAGATTTACACAGCTCCCAGATCAGGATAAAAGTTGACCTGCGTGTTGTGCCACAGACCTGCATGGCGACAGGAGAAGATACATAGGATTAACTTTCTAGCCCATTGTATAACTTGCTCAATTCCAGAGGATGCCATGTCTACTCCAGTTGGTGGGTTTAACAGCTTTAAGACCAGGAAGCCGGAGGTGGACTTCTCACAATTTCCCACTGGCAAAGGGAAAGGGAGATTTTCACACATTTTCCTCAGTTCTTTAGGTATGAGAACTACACTCTGCTTTGCGCAGGGTGATAGTGGTAGAGAATGGAATTAGAAATTCTGGTCTGCATATTCACTATTAAGCAGTATAAACTCCATTGTCATACCTGGTCATTTTTAGTAAAGCAAGACTAAGATTTTAAAAACTAGGAGCCTGAACTTGGGTTCTTAAACCCATATTTGGATTACTGTGACAGACAGCACTGCATAGACTGCAGCTCTCTGTGACAACTTAGGGTTCCTGAAAACTAGACTAAAATTTGAATATTGGATTTTGTAGCCACCTTCAAATTCTACCTTTTTTTTAAACCAGGCACAAGCATATTCAGGAAATTATGTGACATTCACTAATGTGACATTTATCCTTATTCATAATGTTTAATGCCAGGGAAAAATGATAGTGCTACACATAACCTACTGGCTGATCTTTTTTACATTGCAGAAATCTGATAGTTTGTTTTTTTCTATTTTTATAGTTCTCTGCAGCTTGATCCTTGGCAAAAGCACATGACAGACAATAATTGCAGAACACTAACAAAAGAAATAAGAGAGGGTGAGAGATTTGAGACAGGAGGTACTAGTGAGCAGGAATATGAAGGAGAGACTTAATGGTCTCTCCTGAAATATACTGGAAGTCCCTGGACATGTTAGCCAGGTGGCTGCTGGTGAAACTAGCAGGAAGGCTTAAGAAGTAGCTATTTTCAGGTAGTCCCAAATACTGGACAGACAGAGGTTGCAACTGCAAAGCTCTATACAACAGAACGTGAGAGTGTCCCTGGTTCACTTCAGCATGCAGTTAGCATTGCTAGCTGAGATCAGTGCTGAAGTTATCCATAACTGCCAAAGGAGGGAGAGAAAAACTAGCTGAGATGATAGTAACTGCTTGAAATACCAAGCCATACCTGTGAGAAGGCAGTAGTAGAGGGAGTGTTGGGTACCATCCTGCTGACTTGGCCAAAATACCCGTGGGAATGATTTGTTGTATGACTCACAAAGAAGAAGGGTTGTGACTGACAGTCTGGGACCATGGCTGGTTCCTGCTGGGGAGGGGAAGAGATGTACTGCCCCTGTCTGCCTGATAAGTTTATACAAAAACACATTTTCAACCATATAAATGATTATTTTACTGTCAATATATTTCAAGCCACAGAACTTTTTAAATTTAGCACTTGCAATGAAAAAAAACATTTTGTCATGCTTGTTTAGGTACTGGTAGATGGCACACAGTCTTCCTGCTTATGCAGATCATATGCAGGGAAAAAGTCTTGTGGAAGCAACCCCACAAGGATTATTGAACTGGTGATAAGAAAGCAGTGACGGCATAGTGCACAAATGCTGTTCAGTACCATTTGGGCTTCTTATGTGTTTGTATTGTTATGGTTCCAGTCTGCTAATACCTTAAGCCTCAGGCTCTAACTTGAGCAGGAAGGGTTTATTTTTGGAAGAATTTTTCCCATAGACGAGAGCCTGCAATACCAACCATTTTTTTTTTTTTTTTTTTCATAAACCATACAGTAAAACTTAGGCTAAACTGAAAAGATTCGACCCAAGCATCATTGTACCACTGAGAAAGGAATAGTCAGAACCCAAACTGTAAAGTCTATACACCCAGATGCATTGCACTGCCAACAGCATGTGTAGGAGGTGGTGGTGGAGAAGAGATTGAGCTGGGTGGCTCATGTATGCACAGATGAAAGACTTTGGATGGCATGTAATTCTGTGGGTGCAGAGCCACTGCAAGAGTGAAAAGCCAAACTGGGCTGATCTGCTGTAACTGCTCAGGGAGAAGCTGCACAAGCCCTGGTACACATAAGGCAGCAGCTGGTAGGAGCCTGTGGAAGAGGTGGGGAGTTCATGAGAGGGCTCTCTTTTGGGAATTCAGTGTATTGTTGTAGTTATGAGCCCAACAATCTCTCATAATCTCTGTGAAAGATGCATTGGGTAGGACTCTCTGGATATCCTCACTTCAACACTGATATGTGGTCTGGTCACCATTGAAATCCAAGATATGAGACACTTTATCCTAAAATTCACTTCTGCATTGACCTCTAAAACCCATTTGATATGGGTTCAGCTCCCTAAACACGTGTAGTGCCATCAGAGGTGCCTGAAGTTACTTAGACAGTCATATGGAAGAGGTGGATTTGACACCAGACTTATTGATGGCCCACATGCTGTGCAGGGGCAACAGGAGGCCGTGACAGATACCAGAGGGCACTCTCAGCTGGCTGCATGTGATCATGTTTAACTAACTGAACTGAGCCTGATTACTAGATCTCCACTGACTGCATGGCTGGGAAAGACAAGTTCAGATGCAGAAGCTAACACTGCACTCACTAAAATTTAAGCACAAAGAATCTCCCCCAAAAAGTCAAAATAATTGCCTATTCTGAACTTCATATGTGCAGTCCATGGCAAAAGTATCCCCTTGAGATTTCTCTTCCAGGGTTCACAGTTCCAGAAAGTAGCATATACCTTAGTCTAGCAGCCAAGGACTACAACTGTGAGCCATATGTCTAGGGTCCTGTTCTTTGACCCAGTATCTCAGATGTATTTTCAAAACCCATGACTTCTCTCTGTTTATTCCTCTCTGAAATATTCTTTCTAGCTTAATTTCAACAGGCTGTTTGTGAAGCTTAGTGCATTAAGTCCTTGTTAACTGATTCCAACAGTCTTCTAATATTTAATCTTACTTTTCAAGCAACCTTTTGAATTACAGCCTATCTTTAAAATTCTTGTTGGATGTTCCCCAAAAACTTCGAATCTGAATCTTCAACATACAGTGTTTTTCCCAAGAAAATCTCCTCATCACTCCTTTAAAAGACATCACTAATTTCCAGCCCAGTTGATTCAGAGTGAATAGAGGTTACAAAGACTTTGGAAACCCAGGCTGTATTCCTGTTAAAGCCAATAGGTGTTCACAAATGGTGGTGCCATCATGTTCCTGTCATTCAGCCATATTAAGTAGGTTACATAAAAGATGACATTTATCAGTGAAAAAGCCAGTATGTCATTCCTTTCATTACATAACGTACATAGGAAGAAGGTCAGTCTTCAGCATCCATCGAGTTCAAGGGGAACCACAGAGTTATGAGGAATGGTCAGGCTCATAGAGCAAGTGATGAAAACTGAATAACCTTAGTTTCTTAGTGAGAAGATAAAGGCCTCCAGCAAAGCAGAGATTCACAGCTAATTATTGCAGATTTGCTTTGTGAACCCAGTGGATGATGCTGCTTCTTCATTTATGTTCCCTGCAGCCCATGTTCACTCTCCTCAGTGGATCACTGGGACCTCCCAGTGGTCAGATGTGGTCGATGGATGATGCATAAGATCTCTTTTGGACATCTGGGAAATTAATGTATTTCTGTATCATTGGGACCGACTAGTGGTTCACTGAAAGTTGAAAGGAATTTGATTTTATTCATCCAATAAAAAGGAAAAAAGATTTGGATAAACTAAAGAGCAGTCTATATCTCCATGCAACAGACATTTTTGGAATTAAGAGATCAATATGCAGTACTTCACACTTATCTCAGTTATCTTCCAGAATAGGAAGCGGATGTTTATAAACTGTAGACCTCTGACACAACGAGGGTATAATTTCCTGTTAACCTAACACTATGTGTGTGTAGGTTGCAGCTAAGAGGGACAGTCCCACTCCCTTGCCCGCGGCTGTGCACTCCCATTGCCTTGTATCCAGCCATCACAGGGCTGCTAGGGAGTATTGCTTCAGCTAGCTAAGACAGCAGAAATAAAGTACCTCCTGCTACAAATGAGTAGGAAACTAAACTGAATCATCCTGCATAGTCACTAGGTCCAACTCTAGGAAGGGAACAAGACCTTCTGGTTGAGGGAGGAGGAAGAGAAAAAGGAGGGGAGAATGTGCCCACCCTGCTAGCACTGGAAACTATACCGTTAATACGTCAAACAAATTAGCCAAGTGTATTATACTGTTATAATTATACTGCAGTTATGCTAAGAACAAGTGATTTAATAGATAAGAGATAATATCAGCCCCAGAACTTGGTAACTTTTATTCCATGTACTTATATACAGCAGTATTTTTAGACATTGTAAATAGTAATAATATATCATAGTAGCAATCAAGATTGATGTTCTACTGTGCAAACAGGTCCTGATGCAGACTCCATATGCTCTCTAAGGAAGCAAAGGAGGTATGGTGATAGCTATATGGTAAAAGAATGGGTTATCAGCCCCAATTTACAAAGAGAGAACTAAAGTATGCCTCAGTTAAGGAAGGCAGTTATGGTGATGTGTATGAAGTCCTTTGGATGTATGGGAAATTAATGTACTTCTGTTCAACACCTTCATAGAGTGATAGTTATGTAGCACAGGTGAACTTAGGTGGTGGCAATCTGAATGTGAACAGCCACTTTGATAACATTTTCAGGCTAATATATAGTTAGAATGAGTTTTAAAATTTTATTTTCAGCCCTTCCATGGTTGGGATTTTGATGCTCCTTTGAATGCTAATGAATTATGACACTTGGATTTACATAATTCATTCTGAATTGTTTAAATATTTATCTATCTCTATGAAGTATTAACATTTGCCAGACTGCAATATTTAAAATTCTAAAGGAGACCAAGTAAAGTTTTTTTAATACCAGTATACTTCTAATACTTTAGTTTGAAGGCTTGTGACAATTTTAACATAGAAGACTGGTATTATATAAGCACTAATTAAAAACTCTTCCCCTGTCATAGCAATAATTCTAAAACTGTTTCAGAAATGTAAATGAATGTTACTTGAAATCCCTTGTGCTAGCATTTCCCATAATAGAGGGTTTGCGTCTTTGGTACAAGAGGTACCTGCAGTATTTTGACACTGGAACATGGTAATTGTAACCAGCAGGAAAGCAGGCTTGGAAAAAATAATATGGGAAAAATTGTGCTATTGTTGGGATGGTTATGGATTTTAGGAATTTCCAGGGCAAAATTTCTACTGGTATGTTTTTGAAATTCTTCAGACTTCTAATAAGACAGATCAAATGCACTGAAAAGAATTTAAAATTAATCCACCAATTTCAGTGGTGAAATGTTATATACAAATCAGAAAAAAAACAAAAAATGCAATTCTGAGAGAGAACCTGAGTTCAGAGTCCTAGGTTTCTAATGATGAAGGGGCGTTTTCCTCATCCCAAGCCTCATTGGCCAGTGCTGGAGACACCATACCAGCGTGATACACCCTAATCTGCCGGGATAAATCATGTGCTCTTTGTAAACTGCTGAGGTAAATTTCACATGCTTAATGAACAAATCAAATCAGGGCCGAAGAAGCTTTCATTTGTCACACTCCATCAGGCATTCACAATTAGACAGTTTTCAGTACAATGGAGCATGTAAACCCAGCACGAGCCTTGCTTACCTACGCATAGCTCAGGTGAGGAGCTGCTCCTAATTTCACCTGTGGAAGTAAGAACAAAAATCTGGACCACAATGTCTCTTTCCTCTCCTGGCTTCAGGGTCCTCTTTCAAGTTTCCTCTTAAAAACAGTGAAATAAGCTCTGGCTCTCTTGAAGTCAGTGGCAATATTCCCATCACTTTTCCCTTTTTAGCACCTCTCATCTTATTTTTTTCTGACTGATCCAGCCAAGTAGTCAATAGAAAGAAGCTGCTCTCCTTCTTCCTCCTGCCTTTTTGCCTGCTGTCCTGACCTAGAGACTAGCTCTTGACTTTGGTGCCGAGTGCCTCAGTGTGCTGGAATTTACTGTCAGAAAGGAAACACTCAGACTGCTATAGGACACCATGGGGCATGTGTTGCTTACACAGTAATGTCACCCTTTGGGTCATTGTAAGGCAGAAGGTAAAGCTGACAAGTGGTGTTTATCTGTCAACGACATCTTGTACATGCCTTGAAGTGTCTCCAAGCCGACTGTCTTGGAAAAAAAAAAATGCAATCTATGCTTTAAAGTTTAATCTTCCCTCGTCTTGCTAGATAGAGTAAGATCCCATTTGTGGAAGCTACATTTATACAGAAAGTATTTCTCATCACTTCTCAACCAAGGTCATGTCTCATTTACATGGCAGAAAAGTAGAGTGCACAACAGAGTAGGAAAGTCTTTTTTTCTTGGCAAATCTACAGTGCAAGGTTTTGATTAAACTGAGCTGGCCAGGTAAATCCAGGTGTCTCATCAACACCAGTAAGTTCAGCAAAGATGTAAGACAAAAAGGACTGCCTTCACAAATAAAATGGGGACTTACAAAATAGCAGATTTCCTGAGACGCAGCATTCTTCTATGCTGAGGTATTTCCCTCTCTTGCAAAAGTAGAAGTTGTGCATTTTTTGGTTGTATATTTTCGGTCTTCCACTTGCCAGAAGGGTAGAAATTGAAATAATTCATTTGTTATTTTTATTGGTAGAAAAGAAAAAATGCTCTGTGGATTATCAGTGATATCAAAATAAAAAAAAATTCACCAAAATCTATCATGTCCTGTTTTAAATAGCATATGTGGCAAAAGCAGAGTCTGAGCATGAAATGACATCACTATGATGTGATTCTTCTGTAGACAGGGAGAACAAGATTCAGACCTTGTGCCTGGTGGGAGGGGACGTGGGACTTGAATGGGGCTTTGGCACTGTCAAACCTCATTCCAGCGTCCTCCTAGAGAAGTGTGTTTATGGGTTGCTCCTGATGGGAAGGAAAGCTTTGTCTGCTGCTGCTTCTTACCCTTCATCCTTGGGCTCAGTAAATGACTGTCTCCTAGAGGCTCCAAAGCTCCAAATATTAAAACAGGTTAAAATGGTTTTCTGTTACATAAGACTTCAAAACTTTGGATTATTTATGAGTGCAAAACCAAGATGCTGTTTACTTTTTACTGAAAATGCATAGGGACACCAGCATTTTGGGTGTTATTTCCAGATTTTGGGAATCCTTTTCTATTCTCATCTAAACTGATAATTTCTGTCCAGCATTCTTTGTTCAATCAATCACCTTTCCTCACTATCGATAAAACCTTCCAGTGGAAAACTTTTAAACATTTTTTTTAAATATTTGTCTCTGAGGTCTTCTGGGAATATTTTGATCCTTTGGCTTGGTGACAAGATGAAAATTTTTCTCTGCTAACAAACAGACAGTGACTTATGAGAATAGTGACTGAAGTGAGGGATTTCAGTCCAAGGAATAGGGGCAAATATGAAGGTATGGATGCAGATCTAGCAGCTGCAGGAGTAAATAGGGCTTTGGATGTTTGACCAAGGGATTTTATTAAAAACAGACAAGAGAGAATGATTTAATCATCTGATGCCTTGGTTAGCTGTTGTTTGGAAGCTGCTTGAGAAGCTGAACAGAGTTAAAATAGCATACTCATGTTTTGGAAAGAGACCACAGAAAATTAATTGAAGCAGGCATGGAAGGGAAAGACTCAGAGAGCTTGGCATGTTTGGCCCCTGAGGTGGCTGAGAAGAGGGCTTACAGTGGTACACAAAAGCCAGGAGAATAAATTTTGGTCAGAATACGTTCACTTTACGGAAGGGCAAAATACAAGGTCACAAGCCAACTTACGGAAGGAGAATGTCAAATTATGAGAAGGGACGTTTCCATCCAGAGACATAAGGTACTCTGTGCAAACAGGGGTGTCTTTAGGAACAGGATAAGTTAATGAAATTACTGAGGAAACCACAACCCCTAGTTTTATCTACTGAGGTACAGGGGGTGGGCTAGAAACAAGGTGGAGATCAACTCTTTCCACCTCACCATTTCTGTGGAGGGCCTGGCTCAGTATTTAGGCTGGCAGCTGAGTCAAAAGGTGGTTCATGGCCATTTCATTTGCTCAGAAGTTGTTTGTTCGGCACAGAGGAGCTAAATGCCTCCACTTCTGGCTCAGTTCCTTCACAAGATCAGTTGCAATGAAATCAAATGAGTTATTGTCATACACAGGGAAGCAGAGCAGGACAGCAGGAAAAAATGGCTTACAATCTGGACTTCATAGAATGAATAGATGAATGCATTTATTAACAGAGAGTGTACAGGTTGGCTGCATGGATGATTTTAAGTATGTTTAGACATCTCTGTGATCCAAGAAGCATAAGCTTAGAAATGACCAAAATGGAAAAAAAAACCCCAAAGAAGTCAAGAAAACCCTAGAAGAAGGTGAGGCATTTCCTGCTTTTCAGTTTTTTCCTTCTTTTTCAACCAGTCTTGAAGCAATTTGGACAACGGTTGGACAACATCAATGCCTGTCCTGTATGCAGTCTTAAGGCAAGTTTGGTGACTACCATGTGCTCTGCAAAAATGGAAAAGAACTTTAAGAAGGCAAACTCTGAATGACATCTGTCCAGTAGCACCAAAGTACTAATGACTGTCATGACACAAACAAAACAGGGTCAACGTTGTGACAACAATTTTGCAGGAAGAAGAATGACTTGATTGTCTTAGATCAGAGTATGAAGTATCTGCAGGTGCTTGAGACATGGACTCAGCTGGGAATCAGACAAAACCAAATAAAATAGGGTTTACTTTCTTAGGCAATAAACTGCTTTCCCTGTCACTGCTATTGCTAAGGTACACTGAGGTATGACAGTCTCAATCTACCCCAGTGGCACCTTTTATAATGCTATTAAAAATTACATTACACAAAAGTTGCAACACTGGAATTTTTGATGAGAATAAAAGAGATCCTAACATAAAATGCAGTGAATTATGTAAGTATAATGTAAGGGTAGGAAAGAGTGAAAGGATGAGCAAATTTTCAGATGATTGCTACTCCACAGTTTCAGTTTATTTCATGCATTCGCTTGTACTTTCAGCAGGCCTTTACAAAACAGAGACCTCAAGAAACACACGTCTCCACACACTGCTATAGTGTTTCATTATTTTTTTCTACCCATAACCTATCTTCTTCCCGTGCTGCCTAGTAGAGGCTATAGAGCCAATTAAGTTTTTCTAACTATGTCTGTACCAGTAAAAAAAGCAGGGCTAGGGCATGGGTTCAAGTGTCCTGTGATTATCCACACTGAGGGATGCTCCCAGGTACCATTTTGGCTTAGGCCAGTTAGCACTCTCCCATCTATGCCTAAGCATAGCACAGGCACTTGCCAGCAATCATCCCCTGTGGATGTTTTGGCTGCCATCTCCCAGTTTTAGGGTAGGGAAGGAGTTTTGCTGTGCAGATGAGAACCACACACTTTCACTTGGTCTCTGGGCCAGTGAGTGGTCTCTACTGATTAATTTAGTACTCTAAAAGTAGTTTAGGAGTTAGATTCTGTCTTCCTGAATATTCTCCTTCCTCCTGTAAAGAAAGCCCTTTAAGACTGTAAGGATATGCACTGGTCTCCAATCCTTTCTCACCATGAGATTGCGATGGAGGACCTCTCTAAGCCATCCAGTGATAGATTGTGACCATATACAATCCTGTTTGTATTAACAGGAATCTCCAGACATGTAGTTCTCAGCACATATTGGCATCTGATCGGTGAAATGCAGAGCAAACTGTCTTTACACCTTACAAGTGACCACTAAGAAAACACGATGCTGGAAAGAGTCAGCAGTTGCTCTTCATCACTCTCTGGTTCCAGCCAACACAGTGTTCAGTGCCTGAATGTGAGTAGAAAGAAAAAGGAACAAGAATAAATTATCTCTACAATGTTTTTAGGTCTGTTCATGCACTGACTCCCCACTGTCACCACACACAGAGAGGGATAAAAACCCCAGTTACCTATTCAGGGTAGCACTCTGCTTTCTGAGGACAGGAAATATTTCAATGATATAAGGAGGCTTACCTAGATAGTGATACAAAATAAAGTAGGAAAATATCTTGAATATTCATTTTTTAGACTGCTGTAAGCAGGAGTCTTGCCTTTCTCTATATTTTATAGGCACATGAATCAGTCAAATGATAAAACAGCACAATGAGTAGAGCAGAAGAAATCAGGTGATGGTCTGATCTCTTAAAAAAAGGAATGAAATACCCACCCCTTATAAGATGTCTATAAAATGACTAAATATCCAGAAAACAACAGATTGTAGAAGAAACAGTCACGCATTGGCTACAGCATAAACAGGCACATGAACACTATTCTATCTCCAACTCCTATTCAAAAGATGTAAAATATGTTTTCCATAACATTTGGGGGTATTTAGACAGCAAGTAGTCTGTCTAGTAGTCTAGTTCTTAATGATATATGATAATCACATGCACGTGCATTTTAATAGGAGATCTTTGAGAACCATTTCATCTTTTGTACTAATCACTATAGTTTTGTCTCAAAATCCTAAAAGGGCAGAAGAAAATAAATCCTAGCACCCCTTGGTTAACTTGACCTGCATTGTATTGCTTACATATTCATAGTTTAGGTAAGAGTTTAAGAGGGGAGCAGACCAGTGGCTTAGTTTAGTGGCTTGGTGCATGTACTACAGATAGGATTTCCATTACTTCTGTTTGGTTTCCTGGCTTGGCAAAGGCAAGGAGCTTTGCATCTCCTGGGTGAGTGGAAAAGAGAATATCTATCTCATCTCTCAGCAGTGACCTCTCCAGTTAGTGACATAGCAATGCTGAAAGGAACTCCACAGTCTCTACTGAAGCCACAATGAGGATGGCTACAGGGAAAGGACCCAAGAAAGCGTAGCAAATGTAAAGACGAGGGAGATATGGAGGGTCTTCAGTGCTCCAAACAGGAACACAATAATCCTTTTTTGTTTATTAACACAGTAAAGTACTCTTCTCCTCACTCCATCCTTGCATGCCACTTTCTCTTAAAGGAAGGAAATTAAGTTTCACTGCAGGCATATTGTCTGTACTTATTTGTCCCTTTTATGTTGTGGGAAAAGGTGTAAATGTATACAGGTAGTTCCTATAAGTTCTGCAGGCAGGAGGGGCTCTTTAATAGGGTGGCAGGCGCTTTTTCAACCTCTATCTGCATGCGTATGCGTGTCTGCATGTTACAGAGAGAGACACGGAGAGCGAGCAGTGCAGCTGAATTTAGAAAGTTAGAGATGTTCTCATCAGCCCCATGCAATGCAGCAGAGATTCCTTCCAAAAGCCAAGGGAGCAGAGGCTGCAGACAACAGATGTGAGAAGGGTTCCCATAACTGTCAATTTTCAAAGTGTTTGCATTGAAAAGAGAGGAGGTGCTATTTTGATTGATATTTCAGTTGCAGTATATAAAGCAGAGGAATTCTTCTTACCCTCTGCTTGTCATACTGATCTGCATACTCTCTCAGCTGGACTTGGAGCTACTACTTACTGCATCTGAGAGGCTGAAAGTCACTGGGAATAAAGAATTCTTGTAACAATGCCGGAACCCACCAAAAAAGATGGTAAGCATAAAAAATACTACCTGAACTTTTCTTAATTACAGGATTTATGAGCACGCACACACATAAAATGTCTTTTAGACCATCTTTTCTATTTCAGAAACAAATAATATCTAAGAGTGATAGCTGTGTAACATCATTATATCATTACACATCACCGATCCTTTTAAACTAAGAAAGTACTTTCAGGCAAGGGTAGAGCACAAAACTGTTTTGGCCTCCAACTATTTTAGACAATAAACAATGGCTTTCCAGAGATATTGAGAAACTACTTGATCGGGCAAATGCTGTTTTTACTTTTTAAAGACTGCACAATTTTTGAGGTGCAATTAGTGGTTTCTCTATAGCTAAGATATCTAGACTTTGGAAAACAGGGAATAAGCAGTTCTTGTGTTTTAAAAAGTCAACATGTTGATATGTTTTTAATAAAGTTTTATAAGTTCTTGAATAGAAGGGTATGTTCATGAAACAGTTCTAAGGTTTGGATGAATATATATTCTATATGTCTAGTGCCTTAGTGAAGCACATAGTAATTTTTTATGTACAGGTTAAACTGGAATGATACATTTTGCCACACTAGAGAAATTATTGTTTTCTGTTTCAGAAGGATAGTGAAAGGCAGTACTACTGGCTCATTTTGTGGTACTATTAAGTTCATAGCAAAGAAACTGAGTATGTAGTTTGCTAGAGAGATACAGCATTGCCCATTGGAGACTGCCCAAGTAGGCGTAAAATGTTCAGGTTCTATTAATTCTTAATGTTTTAAAAGTTGGCATTTATTTTTTACTATTTTGAAAATTTGAGCTAAGTAAACTTCTTACATTTGCATTATTTCTCTAACCCTTCTTTTATTTTTCTTTCAAAGTTAGATGTTTTGGTAAGAATTTTTTATTATTATTGTTGTCATTGACTATATACATAGCTTCTACAAAGCCATAAATGTGCAAATAACATATGCTTTGCAAGTGTTGGTAAACTAAAGGTATACAGACAGGTTCCCTAATGCATTCCCAAATGCAAAACTGAGTTTAATCTTCAACAGAATCTTGTGGAAAGTATAGAAGTCATTAAATAGCATTTATTTTCCATCAGTTCTGAAAGATCTGATAGGCCCATGTGTGTAGCTTGAATGGGTACATTTGATTTAACACTCACCTATCAATAGCATTTACTTTGTTTTAACAGTCTTTTTGAAATATTTTCTGGTTTTGTGGAAGGCAAGAGCAGAGCAACTATCAGGAGCATTAGGCAGTTTCAACACTTTTTTGAGTTGAGGGAATATGAAAACTAAACTTTTTGCACGACTGAGTCTTAAGCAAGTAGTGTTGACAGACCAATGTGATCATTTTACTTACTGGCCCTCCTTAGTGCTCGAGGACAATGATGGATGAAGTATCCTTCTGAAAATAACTACACCAAGTGCACGTATTAATACGAGAGCCTAATCCTCTGTATCAGTCCTACAGCCAAGCCCCTTCTAGAGTGTCTCATTTGTAATTCAAATGATTTACACATGTATTAAGTGTCCTTTTTATTTGATCTGTTATTTGACTGGATATTACACAGTTTAATCAGAATGCATTCTGTGGCTGCCAACTAAAAAAAACCCTAAAATATTTCTGTACTTTCATAAGATATGTGCTTTGGAGGAAATTTGTTATGAGGCTCATGTTTCTAAAGGTTATTATTCTGTTTAAGACTAGATTGTTTCAAAGATGTTCTTGCAATGCAGTGAATTCAAATGCAGCTCTGTGGCTGTGTTGAAAAATAAGTTTAGCAATTCTGAACAACATTATATTGTTAGTGGAATAAATGTGATTTTTGATGAGTCAATATTCAGGAACATAAGCAGTATTGAAACCTTCTGTCCTGATAGAGCTAGAGTTCACAAGCAGTAATGAGCTCTGGAAAAATGATACATACAGGTTGCATGATGGTTGTTCCTCGTTGCATCCAGCTTACTGGCAGCCGGATCAGGGTGATAACAGGTTTATCTTATTGTGCTTAAGAGATTAGCTGCTTCGTAATATGTTTTCACTGATCAGCAACTCACCTGAGCTCGTGGCAGTACTTCTATAGTAAGTACAAGTACTTACTATATTAGTGGCAGGAGTATTTGGTACCCATAACAGTACAATACCACTGCTACTACTGGTGTTAGCTGTACCGGCAGGAATTCCAAACTTCACATGTCCATCAAATGTCTGTTCTCAAGGTAATTTCCAAGGTGTGACAGGCTGAAAGTAATTAATGAAGGTGAAGCTTGGACTGACTGCATTCTGGAAGGTACCACTGGAAGGACTCTCTGAGAAATCGTTGGAGAACTTGGCAGACTACAACAGAAAGCAGATTAAAAAAAGAGACTTAAATCTTCTGCATCACATGAGCATCTAAGCAATATTCTTCTGACATTTCCAAAAGAAGCAATCTACAAGAAGGATCCCATACTCCTTATTCTCATAGGTTCTGATGGTTAAAAGCAGCACATACAAGAACAAGCAGCTGAGAAATCAGAAACTGGCTAACACTTGAATGTTAAGAAAATCTCAACTTTGAGTTTTATTTTTACTGCAGTCTCCAAATTAAATAGCTAGATTTTTCAGAGGCAGTGCTGTAACAAGCTCACAGGCTTTTTTCAGGCCAAATGCTCTTTGAGCTATTTTAAGATTATTAGATTACCAAAGTGACAAATTTCCTGACTTGATGAGAGTGTAGCCTCACAATGCGCTCTTAACAAATAGGATCACCAAATTAAACACACCACTCAGCTTAGAGAAGGTTGCTGGAGCACTTCAGCCTAATGGAATTTGTCACGGTAGAAACAGGCTTCCATGCCTAATGATTTAAGGCCTTTATTGTTGTACTCCTAAAAAGTTGAAGTCCTATATATTACATTGGCTGTGGCTTCCTTGGAGTATATGGTCTTGTCATTGTAAGATAGTTTTGTCTTGGCCTGTTCAAAATTTCATATTCACAAGGCAAGGACTACATCCATGGGTTAACTGATCCCAGCGGATGACTAGGATAGGATTGTGACACCGAAGACCTTTACCAGTGCATTTAATATTAATGGACTTCAGTTTTCCTAGTGACTAATAAAATAACCCTCCCTCATATAATTACTTCCTGTAATTTATTGTAATCACTCGGTCAATCCTTCCTCTCCCCGCTTTCCTTTAACCAATATTCATAATAAGAGCTGACGATTAATTAGGCGCCCTCTTAAACTGTCACAGACCATGGCATTTGGACGTGCTTTTGTAAAAGTGCCAAGTCTCTCAAGAGCAATGGTTGCAAACTATTTGTGGGCATCATCCCACAGGGACAGGTGCAAGTCAGTCCCCAATAGGCAGCTCTGTAAATTTGCCTTATTTACTCTCCCCAATCTAGGAAATAACTCATGGCCATGAGTTAAGTGACCATTCCAAATTTTAAGCCAAAGTGTTTACCAACAGTCTGCCAACTTCATTTTCAAAGGGATTGCAAGCTCTGCTTGAATACTGCCTGGAGCATCTACATATTGGCAATGAATTAAAATTAAAAAACCCAGTGTTTCTGCTTTAGACAGTGTTTTAGTAATTTTTTTTTTGATCTATAAACAGCACAGAGGTAAAAGTTGTGAAGAAAACTAGGTGCAAACACTGTCTGTTAGAAGGACAATCTCTAAAACACAAAACAACTTGTGAAAGGAGGTATGGTGACACTGTTCTCTCTGAAGAAGTGCGGTTTTACTGGGCTTTACTGCTATTGACCTTTAAACATTACTGGTTTTTGTTTCATTGCATGATTGTTCTATAACTATATTTGCATAATATTTATTTTATATTTATTTTATTTAAATCAATACCACAGTCGGGTCTATGAAGATAATAGGCATGGTAAAACAAGTTGTATCACAGCTAGTCATATCAATCATATAAATAGAAATGTAGAACAGCATTCCAGTGGGAAATCAATCTCAGTAGCAAGGTTGGATAAAAGTTAATTAAAGTAAGATTTCTTTTAATACCATATTTTCAAGGCTAGAATATTTTTCAGAGGTGAAAAAGAAGTTAAATGGAAATTCTACTTTGGTATATGAATTTGGCTTGGGAAATTAACCCTGCCAATGGAAAGTTTTCCTGAAAATTCCAGAACCCAGCATGTGAACATTGTATAACATTGCTTAGTGATTTTCATGTGGAAGGCTAGACCTGTATAATCATTTGATTACGGCACCAAACTGGGTAGTGCAGCTGCTGCTGTCCTTGCTGCATAGAAACATGCTTCAGTGAGACAAGAGAGAAGCATACAGACATCCATCTTCTGCCATCATCATTGCACCTCCGCAGGACTGACTGTAAAATGCATTCCCATTATTTCTAACTTCCTTCAGTCTTGGAGCCAAATCACACTCAAAGTCAGGCCCATATATATCATTCACAAGCACCGCATTAAAGTCACAAGTAAATGAGTTTTGGTGGATGAAGGAAGGAGGAAACTCTAACCTCTCATCTTATTTTCTGCTTCAATTCTTTAGAAAGTTTCTCTTCATCACCTTTAGCTAATAAATTTAAAGTCCTCCCAAACGGAAAACAAAGTTATGCTGAACAGTTGTAATTAGATCGTTAGGGTGGACCAAGCTCCTGTTCTGAGCCCTATAGAGCAGTGTCCTCCTGCACAGATCTTGTTGCACACTGGGAACTGAGTTGTTCTTAGACTGCCTTTTCCCTCCCATTGCTAATTTCTAAGTGTTGCTCCCACGCTTCCTTCTGACATGCCAGAGCATCTCAAATTTATTCTTTGACCTTCTGCCTCCACTGCTCCTAAGTTTAAGACTACTTTTCCAATCAGTTTAATTGGAATCAAAAAACCTACCCTGGCAAAGTAAAATTCCCAAACTTTATTTATTTTGGAGTTTTTATGTTTTGTTTTATTATGGTGTAAATTGAAGGAACTACAGTGATTTTTTTTTTCTTCTACAATGCACTGATTTTACTTTAATTCTGGTGTAAAAGGATAATGCAAGATTGATCTGGTTTACTGTTATTCTTACTTGAGCTGAAAATCTTGTCCACTCTGGGCAAAAAACAGTACATCTATGCACAGGAAAAATATTTAATACTGTCACCCTAAAATAAAAAACTAATTGTGTTTAGGAGGAAAGAAGGGAATGGTCTTTCAGCAGATCAGAGGGTGCTTTGTACTTGGCAAAACTGAAATTAGCAAATGCAGCCTTTGTACCTCCCTATGCTGCACCTGTTGGGAAGATAAATAAAGGACTGCCCAGTTCTTTCCCCTCATACCTCCTAAATATATCACTTTAAGAGAGCTTTTTTAAAAAAACAACCATGCTACAGTACCCTTCTGTTCCATGAAAACTAGATTAATTTCTTCCCAAACAATATGGGAAGGTCTGTGATCGCATAGTAAAAAAAATAGCAGAGACCTGGGGAGGCTTCAGTGATCAAAACATTAGTAGCTGCCACACACATCAACAGCCCTTGGAAAATATGTTGTAAAACATATTTTATGTTTCTTGAGGGGACAGCCAGAGGGATCCTTGAAGTGGAAAAGCAAATCAAGTTTGAAAATAAATCACCTAGGGAAATTTCCCTTGGGATAGAGTCAACTACTGGACTCATCACTCAGAGAAAATACAGAGATTCCACTAAGTTAGAGGTCCTAATTTAGTAATTGCTCTAGAGTGAGAGGAAAAAAGGTTTTTCTCATCCAGATGCCAACGTGGCTTTGCACTGAATGTAAAAATCTGTAAAATAAAGGAGAAGGCAAATGGATAAAATCATTAACTTCAGTTATAATTAGAGTTTTCTCAGGTCCACTGCAAACAGCTTTGTCTCTTGAGTCTGAGGAACTGTGTGGGAGAGAACCAACCTTGTCTCTTCCCATCCAGCCCTCTCTCTCTGTCACAACTGAAGTGCTACTTCTGAAGACTCCAAATAAAGTTTTTTCTTTTTCACTGCTGCTAGGGAACCAATACTTGAAGCCATTTTTCCATCATTCACTAGGGAAGTTTGATGCACTTTATCACCACTGGGAAATTTTATTCTTTTGCTTTACACATTTATAGCTCCATTCAACTTGGGCTTCAGTCCTTTGCCTGGCTCGCCAGGAGCATTTGTATTCACCGGGAACCAAAAGAGTTGTTTTAAGAGTTAAAGAGGTGTTTTCAGAGTTAGGGAAGAGAGGTCTGATGTGACATGAATGTCCATGTTAGTTCATTGAAAATTTTGGTAAGTTTGCAACCATACAAAGATCTTAAGTCTTTACACTGCCACAGAAGATCTCTGGCTTAGGAACCAGATACCAAATAGAAGTGTGCGCAAGTGAACGAGGTGTCCCCACTCCCAGGGGAGTCACAGAGAGCAGGTCACTACAGTGGAGCCAAGACTGCTGCTCAGCTGACCAGCCAGCAGTTGCCTAAACATAGGTAGTTACAGCCATATGAGACGCTCTAGGATACACGCAATGCCTGTTTTGGGCTGGCAAATATGACTCAGGACCTATGGGAGATCTGCAAGACCCTGGAGTAGCAGCTAGAAACCAGAAGGGTATGACAAAGTGTCTGAACATCTTTGATCACCCATGTTCAAGAAAATTAATTGCGCCATAAGCAGCTATTTTACAGTGAATAACATCTAATTTAATTAATTATAATGGTAGCTTGGACTCCTGGCTCACACCATAGACACATTCATGTGTCTCCCTTTTTTCTGAGTACTTTAACAATAAAGCTGCAGAGTTATCAGCTATCATTTGTTCAACTAGCATTTAAGAATTTTCTGCAATGGGTTGTTTTATACGAATACAAGGAGAGATTTCCACTCCAGCATTATGTGCATGTGATACTCAGATGCTTTCCCTCAATAAATGTGGGAGTACCTGAGACCTAGACTCCCTTGAGCAGAGGAGAGTGCACTCTTCTGTAATCCACTGGGTGCACTGATTTAAAAAAAAAAAAAAAAGTGCTACTGCTTTTTTTTGGAGGGAGTGGAGATCCATCTGGTTTCACTTGTTTTATTTTTTATAAGAATAACTCAATATATTTTATTTCATGCTAAACTGAGTATTTAAATACACTCAAAATTAAATTTTGTTTTTATATCAGAGAGCAAACAGAAAGGTGCACTCCTGTTCAAATTAATGTTATTTCCTCCTCTTCCTTTCTACTCTAGCTTATTCTCACTTCCTCCAACAGCTTTATCCTGTTAGATAAATGACTGGTTCCATCAAGGACATTTGTAGTTATGAGTAACAAACAGTTTTTATGTTAAATTATAAAGTGTTTCTGAGTCTTCTACGATATGTTCAACAAAACACATGTAAATCTAGGACCCTCCATGAATTCCTACCTCTTGAATTTACTCTCCTTAATTTGTCAGGTGTAGTTTTAGCTCCTAGAGCTCACTGAACTAGCAGGTGGTTCAGCCAAGATGAAGATGCTTGCAGAAGGGGGTGAACTACAGTCAAAATACAGTTCTGTGTCCAACAGGATTGTATCCTAGGTAGCCATTCTGGCAAGCATGTTTTAGTAAAATTTCAGTCTTCGTTGCTTTCTGAGATGCTATAGGGACAGAAAGAAAGTTACTGTGGATTCAAAAAATATGAATATAGATTTCTCCTCAGAGACTTCTCAGAACCCTAAAAAATGCAGCATTCACAAAAAAGAGTGGTTTCTCTCCAGCTGCCCTCCCACATTGCCTATATCTGTACTGCTAATGGCATCTCCATAGAGCAGTCAGTGGGACCTAGGTTAAGCAATACAGATGACTCGCATCTACACTGCTTAGAATTGCCTTTTCTGAAGAAGATAATCACACTCACAATCCCCTACTGCTTGGCCAAATGTTTTTATGTGTATTTCTCAAAGTGTCAGAATAACCTGTGACCTCTGCTGCAGTTAGCCATGGTGCTGTTCGATGTCATAATACTGAGACACTGCATGCCCTGCTCTTGCTTTCTGTTAGTGCTAGATGAAGGTTAATTTAGGACATCAGATCTCCTGCAATAGCCTCGGAAGGTTGTTGAACAGAAAGTCAAATATGGCACAGTCTCACAAAAGCTTAAAAATTCCAAGAAATTACCCATCCTAAAAATTTCTTCATGCTCTGCTCTGGAGCAAAGTTGTTTGTTCCAGGAGACATCTCACAAATACAATAACTTGCAAGCCAGTCTTTGCATGTGACTTCCATGCAGCACCTGGGAGCACGGCTAGGTGACTCAATCCATGGTTTAGAGCCTCAACGTGTCCCATCTCCATGTTCCCAAAAGTGTACAGGCACCGTTTCAGGAAGGGAGTCCTGCTGTATCTTGCAGCAAAGGCAAATGTCTAAGAGAGTCAGTTATTGCTCTGCCTTCCCTGAAGATTAGGAAATATTTCTCACATAACTTGCTATCCCTTGACCCTAGTACTAATTGAAAAGAGCATATGATCTACTTCTTAGGGCAGTTGCCCTTATATGTGATGGCTCCAGCAAGTTATTTTGATCAAGTGATTATTACAAAAAGCTCTGTTCTAATTTAATTCTCTGTAGGATCAAATGGTGGTTTTAGTGAGCGTCTGAAAGCATTGTTCAGTAGCACCACGATGTTTCCTGAGAAGGATCCGTATTAAAAATACACACTCATCACAACCTTGCAGGCTCAGAATAACTTCCTTATTTTGGTCATAAATGCCAAGAGCAGGTTGCAGTCATACACTGATACAGATTAAGATTCCCTTTTCATACAGATTTCTGTTTATAAATCTTAGCTCTGTGTGCATAGACATAAATTGCAGACATTTGCTCACTTCTTTTTATTGAAGTGGATGGAACATGTTAGGTAGGGGCTGAGCAAAAGCGATGCACAAACCAGCTCAAAATGTTACTGGTTTTTTGAACGGGAGCCATGTCTTGCTCAGCCTATGTGCAAACCCAGTCTAAAAACCTATTCCAGATTTTGTCTTCTCTCAAAGCCCTGAAGTTGTGATTAAATTAAACTGAATACAGATGCAGCTAAAACTGAAAGAGATGCCGAATAAAAAACTTACTGGTTTAGTTGGTGAGATAGGTTGTACTCCTTGTTACTCACCTACTCCAGAGAGTTGGTGGACTGGAAAGGGCAGTAAGACATACAACTGTTGAATTCCAGCCTTTGGGTATTTTTGTATTAATTTTCTTGACTTTCTGCCATGAAAACTTTTTTGTGCAAGAGAAGTGCATAAATTACGGTCCTTAGCACCAGTTCCAACTGTCCTAGAAGGACTAACTTCCTCTTATCAATCTGAGCTGATTTAGCTAGGGCCCCTCACTGTTTTCTGATCTGAAATGAAACATTTCAAACCATTTGCACACCTGAATGTACACAGCATTGTACTTCTGTCCTTTTTCAACATCTTTTTTAGTTTTCAGTACCATTTTTCCTAGCAAAAACTGCAGAATACATGTGCCCCTGGTGATGTGGAGGATATCTGTGGCTAGAGATATCTAGGAACAGTCACATGAGAAATGCCGTGCAGATGGAGTAATTCATTGACTAATAGCTTCTGGGTCTCATGCTGTGACATTCATGTAGATGGAGATATACATACACACACTGTAGCACATTTGGTATCTTCTGTTTTTTTATAAGAACATAGTATCTAGGCCAAAAAGCTTATTTTAGACCCAAAGAGTAGCCGTAATACCAATGGAGGCTGTGGCTGACACTCCTCCACACATGCAGACTTCAGTGAAGGCACAGAGGGTCAGATGCCTGATGACATTTTTTCCATGGCATTCCCTCTAGCCTTACTAATCTTTCATCTAAGCTTTCCTTAGCCCTATTTTTAAAGGGGAAATCTGACCTCTGTCCTCTGCCCCTTTTTCTTTGCCCTTGTTTTGCATTTCCATGTTTTGCAATGAAGGTTTCTCTCTTACCCAACTACTTTTTAACTGAAGAGAAAGTATATTCAGTGAGCTGTGATTGTTATTTGCAATAGCATCTCAAATGCATTTTGCTGTCATGCTTTGTAAAAGCTTCCTTTTATACATATCACTTACTGACTTACTGATGCAAAACCCCAGAGTCTGTCTGCAAATATCCTGCTGTGGTGTTTTCCCTAGAGACAAAGTTAAGTGATTTTTTTTTTTTTTTTAAGTGAAGGCTTATAATTCTCACTGTTATCTTCACTGCTGCAGATTGAGAGGTTGAAAATGTAACAGTATTAACACAGGGGGATGTATGTAATTTTGTATGCCTAACACCCACAATGGGACATAGGTGACTTTCATGTACATAAATATTACTGCACAATCCACCAAAGGTCTCTGGGACCTTAGATCTCCTAAATTTTTACCTGCAGAAAAAGAACTTTCTCTCTACATGTTGTTTTTCAGTACAGTGCTGAATTCCTGGTATCTGATTAACAACAAATATTTATATGCAAACAAGCTTACAAAAAAATAAAACTCCCACAGTCAGTACATAGAATTCCCATTGAATAAGTAAGTCCCCGAGTGTTAGGGTAACTTCTGATTCTTTTAGTGTTTGATATCAGCAATATTGCAACGCTAATACAAAGCTTTCCTGTATTACCAGTTATGGGATTTTAAAAAATTCTTCTCCAGACTCAATTGCAAATCATCTTTGGTTGGCATGTACTGGAACATCAGCACTCACAAAAAGTAGCAGCCCTTGAATTTCATAGCACATAAATATATTACCCCTAGTAAACTAAGAAAGTGGATGCTACTACCCTCTTTTTCATGTTGAGTCAGTCATTTTCCACAAGTCTGATGACTGAAAATTAGCATTGGGTAAAAAATTCAGGTTGACATAAGTAAATGGTTTATTTGCTATCAGCTACTTGAAATGATCTCTAATCACCTACATGTCTGACAGCCCTGTGTCAGGGTTCCTCCTTACAATCCCATTCTGTAAGACATTATCTCTCAAGAGGAGGCTGAGTACTGAAGTGCAGATGACAGGAGAGTGCTCTTATCTGAGGGAAGTCTGAGAAGATTCTTCCTTCTTGAAAAAGATTACAGGGTATCAGGTTATCTGTCACCCACTGTCAAACAGACTTGCAGCAAATAGTTTTCTTATTTGGTGAGTGGACACAGTCATGACAGTGTTTAGATTTAGTTGAAGTATATATTACTTTGACAAAGTGCTGATAACAAGCTGAGAAAATCAGCCCTGGGGAAATCCTAACATGTGCATGTTTGGTTTTGCCCTGAACCTCAAAGAAAAGTTGACATTTCAAAAGCTAGGGAGTCGGAATATGAGCAGATTTTCTATTCACAATATTTGCTTCCAGACAAAAATTATTAAGAAACTATTGCAAGGAATGATAGGAAACTGAGAATAAAGTCTATCTATTACCATACTTTTTTACATGGGATCAAACTTTTCTGATGCATTAATTAATTGATTTCAGTAAATACATAACAAAGATTAACTAGATTTGGGTTATTTAAAACATAAATTTCACTTGGCTGGTCTAGGAGTCATTTTGAAAGCTTGATTTCTCTTTAGCACCTGCTGCTGATAAATCATAGTATTTTACAGGCAATCTAGCACACTAAAAATGTGTTGCAACATTTCATGAATCTAAAGAAATCAAAACTACGCTGTGTTCATGCATTTTGTATTTATGCAGAAGAGACTGTCTCCTGAACATTGGCACTAACAAAATCTGCTTCTCTATGGCTATGTGTCTCTTGTCCCTGCAAATATTAAAATACAGATGACTGCATTGTGACCGGCGAGCCAAATCACTATTTTCTAACCTGAAAAAAAGAATCAGACCTGCTCTGACTGCTCCCTGTTCTCTGGAAATCAGTGGCACACCTGAGGCTGGGAGCCCAGGCAGCAAAGTGGACCTGAGCAGCACCGTGAGCCACCAGCGCCCCTTACGGGCCATCAGCACACGGAGACACCAGCAGGTTCAGATGCGTAGAGTGAATCGCTCCACAGACCTTGATGGGACTTTTTTAACATACACGATATAAAAAAGGCAGAGGGGTTTTGTTTTGTTTTGGTTTGTTTTGTTTTGGTTTGGTTTGGTTTGGTTTTTTCCATAGCTTAACTATAGTATAATGGGTGTGGTTCTGCAGAGCTTCCACTGCGCTCACAGCCCTTTTTTAATACAGCAGAAGAGAGAAATCTGTGCTAATTGCCGAGACTAAACAGAGCTAGGGCTTTTGGGGATGAAACTCTAGAATCTATGAGGTTAATAATTCCAGATCAGGCATTTCAGGACTGCTTTATTGTTGGTTTTACAATGTAAAAATAGAAACACTGCTTCTATCCTTTAGACATAAGCACCCGTCTGGTTGGCAATATTTACACAGCCAGTTTTCTCCTTCCCCTGTTTAACTGGAGCCAGAAATCTGTGGTACATACATCGTGTGGAGCAACGTTAAAGAATGGCTTAGATGATTGAGAACAGGTAGGTGAGGAATATAGAATTTCAGGAGTAGGGAATTGTTTCAGACTAACATTAAACTGGTGGCAGATAAATTGAGGTGTTGCCATAATACAGAGAAGTTTGAGACTTTCTGTCATTGAGCTACCCTTTGTAGGAAGAATCTGACTCTGGGTGGAATTTCCACAGTTTCCTCTGTGCAAATATTATGGGGAAAATGCCTACTAAGAATTTTTTCGGTGACATTTGGGATTGCATACACCTTACTTTATAGTAAGTTTTGCAATTATAGTTCAAAATAAAATGTTTTTCTTTCCAAACATGGAAATAAAGCCTAACACATCAAGACGTGGAATAAAAGATAAATCAATATAGCCACAAATAGTCTCAGGCCTGGAGAATTTTCAATGACTTTGCAGGTACAGCTGAGCTGAAAAAGCCTTCTCATAAAGGTACAGTTACCGTGGCAAACTGAATTACCTTCTCAGCACAAGTCACTTTGATAAACACTGTAACACATTTTAGCAAAATCCTTTTGCCATAGAGACGGTGTAACCAGCAAAACTTTGCCTACAAGATTTTGCAGGATAGATAGCATCACAAAATTTCAGTTTTGGAAGTTAATTTTTAAAAAAAAATGTAATAAGCTAGAAAGCTGCAATTGTAAAAAGTTCAATGGAAAAATATTTAGTAAAAAATTTCAGCTAAGTGTGGCCCTCAAATTGTAGTCTGCTGCTAGTCTGTGATCTGCGAGGTACAAGCATGAATACTCTTTTTTCTCTTAGATGCACGAGTGCTCAGGAACCGACTTTTATGGATTCATTTATTTCGAATTTCTAAAGTAAGAGAAGGAAGATAAGATGGAAATACAAATAGAATTGAATAACTCCATGTTGGTGCCTTATGGGCCGAGTAGGTTAAAAATAAATTTGAGAATGCATAGGAACTTGATAACTAGACTAAAGCCACCAATTTTAGCTTTATTTATCTATTTTAAATACTGTCAACACTTGGCACCATTCTAGTTCCCAGTTACAGTACACACGTAACTTCAAGACTGCCAAGGAAGTCTTGCACCATCTGATGAAGGTGCTGACTGCTGATGGCTGCCTCCTATCTACCAGAAATTAAATATGGGTGGTTTCAATGCATGGATGAGGTAGACCTTTACTGAAAAGTCTACTTACACAAATTTAGGAGAATATAGATATATAAACATGCACTTTATTAAAGAAATTATATTTGTTCAAGGTCATGGTTACGGTGTACTTTGGAGACTAATTCCTATATGAAAGCCAAGTTCTCATAAGAAATGAGAAAGATGTGAAAGCTCACATGGGATCCATTTTGATTTTATGGCATCATTTTAGAAAACTTAGAACTACAAGGAAAATACAGTAAACAAACAATAGTTGCTTTATGCACTTCCATAATTATGGTTGGCAATGAAGACAAAATCTGGAGTCACCTCCTCAAGTGGACCTATAAACTGTTTCATTGGTGTATAGTCCATTCCACAGAATTTTCTATTAACAGGTTTTTTTTCCAACTTTTCATTCAGTCTTTCAATTCTTAAGTCAGGGAACATTCTGCATTTATCATATGACGGTTTGATCAGATCCTGCGGCCCATAAAATCCTCTAAAATTTGAAATGTTTAGACTGTTACTGAAACAGGAATATTGTAGGTGAGATTATATGCTGGGACTAATTGTTATCCTTGGTTTTGGTTTTTTTCTACAAGCTGAAATTCATTAGGAATGATTTTGAATTTTAAACATATCCAAAACTAAACTTTTAAGCAAACTCTCTGTTAAGTTTATTTCTTTTCTAGTCCCTACCTGAAGATGCATCACTGGATTATGGGATTTTAGTTATAAGAATACAGAAATAATTTCAGCTTCAATCAACATGCTGACTTGTTCACTTTGTGGCAATAGGAGACAATATTTAATCTAAGGTTTCTGTTTTCACTTCTAACCAGAGTCACAGCCAGCCAAAACAGGCAGTCTCAGCTGTCTATACTATCATTACAAGTGGAAACAGAAAACAGATATACATTTTAAAATTTCTCAGTCTGGCTGCATCATACTGTTGGCCACAACAATAGTCAGCTAGACAGCCACCAGAGCACTATTACTTATTCACTTCAGTCCTTTAGAACAAGTTTTGCTCTCGGGACCTAGGACTGAAATTTGTTTAGAATAGTTTGTGTAGCTTCATTTTAAAAGTAATATAGAAAACATCCATGGATATTCATAAAAAAGGTAATGATTTCAGCTGGTGTTATAGTTTCCTGCTTCCACTCAGATTGGGAACCATCTGTGGAAGTTGCATCCACATCAGTGGAAAACTGAGACTCAATGAGGCAGCAGGCAGACCCTGTCTGCATGACTGTGCTCAGGTTTTGCAGAATGCTGAGTGTTCCACTCTTTGTTGATAAAAATAGTATTTACTTCAATTTAAGTCCAACCAAATGCATTAAGAGTGTTTTTATTGATTACAAATGACTTTGAATTGAGCCCTCTGTTTTCCAGCTCTTTTAATCTGGGGTCTGCTAACAGTATTGTGTCCCAGTGAAATGCTCACCATGCTCTGGTAATCTCTATAGTTAGTTGAGTAAGTTCCCATCTTACAAAAGATGAGGCTATGGCTTTTAATCACATCACTGATGCCACTGTGACTCTTTACTGGCCTGGGTGAAGTGACACATAAAAAATGTTCAAATAATTTTGAGCCATTTCTCTTCTTCAGAGCCCTTTTTTTGCAAGGAATATAAGTACCACTGAAACAAAGAAGCTTTATTGCTTTTGTCTGCTGATGGTCTGGACATGAGGTCTGTCAAGCTACTGTTCTACATCCTTCATCCTTCCCTGCCCACCAATTTCAATGGAGCATCTACCCATAGGAGAAAACTATGCACCACAATGGTAGTTCTTATATCTGATGGAGGCCATGCATGGGGGATGATCTTTACACACGACAACTGCACAAGGGCTGGGGTGAGCCGTGCTCTCCCCAAAGTAGTATTTTTTCTATTTTTGTCTGACTAGCAGAGTCAGCACTTCAGGAATGCCTACGTAATAGTTATATTTGTCTGATCCCTTGAGGCTATGTTCACAAGCTTAATCCACCTACTTAAATTTGACACAAGTTGACAGGTCTTTGTGACAAAAAGCACTAAGTGACCATCCTCGTGCTCTTTGACATATGAAAGTCACTTTACTATGCTGCTGTTACACAGACAGATATCATACCTGTATCCATGAAGATGCAGCTATAGTCCTGGTTTCCCTTTCGGGTAAATGGCAGTAAGCCCTCTGGTCAGACTGGGTGAGATCCTGAACCCCTTGGCTGTCCAGACCAGAGTCTTTGCTGGGTTGTAACCAATCTATGTCTAACTGCAGGGAGAAATTGATGCAGGACACTTTCCTCCTCCCTCCTGTGAGTGTTCCAGCCCAGTAATGGTAAAATGCTATCTTTAGACTTTGTGCAAGCCCTGATTTAATGCTCAAGGTCATTTCCTTCACCTAAAGGAAAAAAAAAAAAAACCAAACCAAAACCCAAAACAACAACAAAACAAACCAACAAACAAAACCACTACTCACTTTCCAGTATTGTTGAGAGTTCTGAAGTCTACCCAAAACAAACCTGGTCATGAGTACAGAGTCACAAGATGAGAAGGGTTATCCAGCCAGACCTCTTTCCCAGTATGCTTGCTGATAACCCGTAGCTCTCAAATGGTCTGAACTGTAAGTATCCAAAAAACTTTGCTCCCAGCATAGTAGTAAAGTAGGACCTGGAGACTGCTTTAGAACTGTCAGCATGCCTCATTATTTTTACACTCCAATGTGCAAAGTAACATATATGACGTCAAGGAGTTGCTATGCTTGTTGCTGTCACAGAAGCCAATGGAAGTGGGAATTCAGAGTCCTTGAAAACTGGCCACCACACATAAGCACCCTACCAGTTCCCTGCCAAAGCTATTGCAGGTCGGATGTCAGCGCAGTCAGACCTAAAATGGAATTGAAATGTTAAATAATCATAGTCCCAATTTAACATGGTTCTCAAGAATTTCCTTAACTCTAGTACATGGGTAGTCTCATGGAACTTTTTAAAGCTTAGTTATCTATATGCATAGCAAGAGACTTTCAATCTTATTTTGTCTGAAAAACTGAACATAGTAAATGTGGAACAGTGATGGAAAATTGTTGGTAATGGGTCAAGTTGCGTCTCCTGCTGATTTTCAAGAGTGTATGTGTGCATGTATAATTATAAATCACAAATGAAAATGTCTTGGCTCTAAGTGCTTGTATCCTATGTCAAACTGGATCCTGAATGCATCTCATGACATGATTGAGGCATGAAAGCATTTCTGGAGATGTTATCTAAATGACAGTTGTGCTTTCACTTTATTTGCTAACTACACTTCTTAATATACTATCCTTTCTGAGTATCCACATAGAAAAGACTGCTAAGATAATTCCATTTCTTGCTGTAGAATTATATATAGCCAGCTGCTTTATAAGTTTCACAACCAATGAATAACGCAAGGTCTGTGTTTAGCATGACACATCCCACTGAAATGCAACATTCTTGGCTTCTTAAAGAACTTCAAAGAGGAGACCATTACTTTTTGTCTTAGAAATTGTGAGACAGAAGTCAACTTTAGTTGCTTATTAGAAGGCCTAGTTGACATTATGGTATCAATCCAGTGGTAACTAGACCTTCAACAGCCTCTTTCCCCTGTAGCTCAAGAGGCATCATTACAACCCAGTGAAGAACACTCTTCTCCCAAGGGGCTGAGGAGTGCATGCTTGAGGCAGCACTTTCTCCACCTCCAGCCCCCTGACAATGCTTCAACAGAGCACCATATTAGGCAACGGGGCTGCTGGGAATGGCATCTGGGGACTCCAGTGAGCATGCCTCCTAGGGAAGGAGCACAACCATAAGCTGCTGGTTGAGTGCACAGAGCCCTTTCCTGGCTGACAAGCCTGTTGCAGAGGTCAGCCAGAGAAGGCTATCATTCTTTAGGGAGGTGGAAACTACTCAGTGCTATTAATGGGTTTTTTCCTGGCTGTCCTCAGGAATGGAACTGTAAGCCAAGCATGACCATGAAAGGGGTCGCACATGGTCAAAAGATTATGTTGAAGTATCTCCCATGTCTCTACCACCCCAAGCACCTGGAACTCCCCCCTTCTGCTTTTCTTCCCACACCAAACCAGATCTCTCCCCTGAGTTCAGTTCTTGCCTCAGTTTTCCTAGCAATAGCCCAAAAAGCCTTGAATTATTCTTTAGGAAAGAAACCACTGACTTCCTGGTCTGGCTTCAGTCATCATTGCATCACAGAATTGCAGAATAGCTGAATTTGGAAAGGACTTCTGAGATTGTCTAGTCCAAACTCCCTGCTAGGAACAGGGTCAACTAAAGTAGATTGTCCATGACATTGCTCGGGTTTTTAACGTCTCTTTGTACGTCTGGATGTATGAGATGAAGTGCAGACTGGAATAATAGTGTTTCAGGTCTCGTCTGTGCTGTAAATTTTGGCTAACCTCTGTGCCTACTGCTAAGTAAGAAAGGACTGGAAAGATGTGTGATTTCTGACCAACACTACTGTGTGATGAAGCCATGAAATACCTTTCAAAATAAAAGAAAATTCAAGGCAAGTTCCTCAAAAGGCTCATAATCCTTTCATCTGGAAACTGCTTAGTTTGGTGAGCTTTTGTTTATAAATTTGTGGATCTTGCTGGTGAGCCAGGGAGGGTTTTCTAATTAAGTGTTCATAAGAATACTCTCTGTTTCTAGCTATTAAATTTCAAAAAGACGAGTATACAGCTAATAATTCTGTGCTATTACTTTTCCATGCAAGAAATAGACTTCTATGCCACAGAGATGTTATTTTATTCTCAGTGGAAGCGGTGAGAAATGTCATGGTAGTAAAGGGGGTATATTCCAAGATGTTCTTCTTGTGGTGGAATTTTTGTATTTTCATGTGAAAAATTTTCATATTTTCCTAGGCCACAGAGCAAAACCTAGTAATTAGACCAGAAAAAAAAAATAATTGCTATGAATCTAGGTAAAGTTATTTTATTATTATCAGACTCTGTGTCTGTTGGCCTTTAATATACATTCTCACTTTTATTCCATACAATGGGTGTTGTGATCAGAACATACAGCACTGAGCTCATTCTCTGTAGCGAGGGATTCTCTTTGGGCCCTCTACAAGGATTTGCTATAGTATCCGCATATGTGGCTGGAAGTTCCTAAACCAGATCAAATTGACACGCTCAGCTTAAGATTTTGTTTATACTAAAAGTATTCCTCCCTTTTAAACTTTAAATATACTTACTAAGAATGAGAAGTATGTTTTAGTTATATTTAGACATGAGTGCAAATGAATAGCCTTACCATCATTTCAGTGTGAGAGAAATTGAAATGTTATTTCCTGAATACGACCTGAGGTGGGGTCCCAAAGGTTAATACCCATAACATGACAGAGGTTAGTAAGAGCCATCTACTGTTACCGTGAAGGATTTCAACCTTTTAAATCTTTGCTTGTTGCAACTAGTTGAACTATAAGTCAATTTGTTATCTCAAATAACTATTACTATTTTCAATCAGTCTAGAGTCCTAAGGCTTTTACAGGTTGGAAATAAGCTTCCTTTAATGCAGATAAAATAAATTTTATCTAGTTAATTTATTCTTATGTTTTTAGGTCGTAGAACATGTAATCGCAAAAGGATAACATTTAAATAGTATAAAAAGCCTGGTTTCTGTATCACTCATCTGAAAGAAAAGTGATTTAGATTAAAAGCCATGACTGAAAGAAAGAAAAATCAAACATAATGATCCTATGCAGAGCAGCTAAACTGACTTTTTACTCTCTGCTTGTACTGAACACTGAACTCTAGATCTAATGGTGTGATGAAAATGAGATAAAGGTCTTTGGATTTTCTGTGCATGATCCTCTTCAGTTAATAGATCCATTACACTTCACAATCAAAGTCATATAAGATATTATTCCAATTGATGGAAAGTTTGCTTAGACATAGGATATCACCTGACAGAAGCATATCAATGTGGTAAGTTATACATTTAAGTATAGGTTCAAGACCAATTGACTTAAACTAATCAAACCCAAACTTGAAATTCAACTTGGATTCCTTGATATTCCAGACCTGTCCTAAAAAGAATTACCAAAACATCCTGAAATGTACTGTGGCCCACCTACAGAAATCAATATGAATACATGCAGGTAGATGACCAGCATGTCGGGGAGAGACCTTATCACTCTCTACAACTATCTGAAAAGAAGTTGTAGTGAGGTGTATTGTCAGTCTCTTTTCACAAGTAACAAGCAATAAGACAAGAGGAAATGGCCTCATGTTGCACCAGGGGAGGTTCAGATTGGATATTAGGAAAGATTTGTTTGCTGAAAGGTTTGTCAAGCATTGGAACAGGCTGCCCAGGGAAGTAGTTGAGTCACTGTCGCTGGAGGTATTTCAAAGACCCATAGATGTGGTACTTAGGGACATGGTTTAGTGGTGGACTTGTCAGTGTTAACAGTTGGACTCAATGATCTTAAAGGTCTTTTCCAAACTAAATGATTCTATGATTTTATGAGTATTATATCTCTCCAGACTGAACAAGCTCAGTGCTCTCTCTTCACAGAGAAGCTTTAGGCCTCTGTGAAAGTAAAAAAAAAAAATTGAGAACTGCATCAAAATATTAAATGAACCCAAACTGTTACAAATTCAACAAGCATATAACAAATGAGTGAAAATTATTTGGTTTTACTTGAAGCTCAATCTCTCTTCTTTCCTCATTTTTCAGAGACTGAAACTGAAAGTGCGCCACCACCTCCAGGTTAGTGTAAAAATTGTAATTTGCACTGTAACACTAACAGTTGCATGAGACTAGGTACTGCATAGGCATAATATGATTAGTGTGCATTGTACCTTTGAAATTGACAGGACAATAAGAAAAGTAAGAAGCCTGTCCAAATAAGATATTCTCATTTCACCTTTCCTGAACATTGATTTTTCAGACTCTACTTTTGTTTGTGAGAGACTTGTTTGTATAACGATGCAAATGTCCTTCAGGAGGAAGGAAAATTATGACTGCTTAAACTCAGTGGGCAAATTATGCTGTCTTCTTTGATGTTGAACAGCATCTAATTAACAAAATATTCCCTTTCATTTCTCCTCAAAGTTACACTATAAGTTGACAGAATCAAGCATTAGACTAATTTCTCCTAATATTAACCATCTGAAAATTAGGTATCTTGTCTAAGTTGTTCAGCAGTGCTCCACTTATAATGGATGGAGCAGATCCTGGGTCATACATGTTCATCCAAGGAGCATTTCCTGGATAACCTATATATAATGTCACTGGATGTCTATGTACAGGCAATTGCCCTGAGGAGTCTGGTTGTCTAGATTGGAATCAGTGAATAACTTTTAGGAAGTCAAAGTGAGGTGAGGTGAAACTAATTCATAAGGATTAGGGCTTCAGGTAAAGCTGAAGATCTGTGCAAAGCTGATACATTTTCTTTAGTGGGAGCTGGAAAGGTAGACAAGCCTTGGCCTTGTGAGTTTGATTTGCATTGAGTAACTTGAGTTATATTCTCAGATGATGATTAATACACATGTACGTTACGCAGGTCTAATTAAACAATTTTGTGAGTTTTATTCTCTGTATAGCTTCTTAAACAGCAATGCCCAATAGAATAAATACTCTCCAGGTGTTAAACCTAGTTTTACCTAGAGTTTTGCAAACAGGCATTTTATGAGGCTGATTAAAAACATTTTTGTTTAAATGATACAGTCTTTCATTAAAAAAATACAAAGTCTGGAGGTAGTATCACTTGCTTCAAGGAGTTTCAAGTTTAAAGAACTCATATTATTTTTATGTTAGGATGAACTCTTTCATATTGCATATATTTGCAAGGAAATTTAATTGATATTTCATTCACTATGGTTGTATTGTATTAAACCATAAAATCTGTACAGTTGTTATTAAAGCAATTAATTTCAAAATGTTCACACCGAGGTTCTTATCTGATATACTTTGCGCTTGAATTCATGTTCTTCATCAGTCTTTTAAGTAGAACTGAAATGAGAAACTGCTTTTTGTATAGAAAGAAATATAATCTTTGAAACATTATATTAAAAACATCTACTAACATTTTTAAATAAATATAATCTTCTTCATTTGTATTTAAATAGACGGCATTACATACAAAATCACTCTTGTAACCCCTTTCCTTTTACACATACCTGTGCTGCTTCTGTAAAACAAGTAGGGTGCCAGAAGACCTTAATGGTTCAGCACAGATCAAACTGGCATATTTCTAAGCTGGAAGCACCAGTCACTTCTCTGAGCTTCCTTCTGCCTGACTCAGAGGCTGTCATCTTGGATTACCAAGTGCTATCACATAAAGAGGGAAGTCGGTTGTTCAAGAGTCCAAATGCTAAAACATATAAATAGTTTATTGGACATGATCAGCTTCTTGAACTACACCAGGAATTTTTTGCGAAGCCATTGTAAGAGCTCCATCTAGATCTCAGTGTCAAGCCATCAGATTGGTATACTTAGCCCTGATGAGGTTTTCAAATGGGAATTAGACATGCTACCACCTGCCAAGAACAGTGAATTCTCCTAATCCCAGTTCCTAGAAGGCAAGGCAAATGTTACTGTAATGAAATTCCCATTAAAAAGGAACAGGTTTGACCATGCAGTCAAGATGGACAACCTGACAACTAGAGCTTGGAAATTTAAGGAATCCAGACAGAAGCATCTTGGAGTCAGTCATGCTTCCAGAATATGGACTTGTTTTCCATATTTCAAGTTTCATTTTCATAGTTACCATGGCTATGCACATGTGAACAAGAAATCAGGATAATCATATCAACTAGTTCTTGCAGATGTTTCCTCCATATGACAAAAGTTATCTTAGTTCCATCATGACAATGTTAGTCCATTGACTTTCATCCAAACCCATGTTCTATAAGACAGTTGACAGGTAAGTGTGCCACAGAAAATGATTGTTCACAGGCAACAGAATATTGAGTGTTTGCACCTTGAAGACAGCACAATTCATATGGTTTCACAAGTCTCTAAATGGCCTTGTATGCAAATTGAATGAGATCAGAAACCAAAGAGAAAATGAATCCTACCAAATTCTTATTTTGTTGAAATTATAGTCCAAGTTTTCTCATACATATGGGGTCAAAGTTAATTCACATTCACCCTCTTGGAGCAGAGGAGAAGCTGGCAACATTTCTGATCAAGAAAACTGGAAACAAATAGCCTTGGAAAGATTATGATGATAAGGATGAAGGTGATGATAAAGAACACCCTCAATACACTCTCTCTTAAGGATAAACCGATTAGGGTGATGGAGCTCTGGATACCATTAATATTTGGCAGTATCTCATGTCTGATCTAGTCCCATCCAAATAACAATAATATGTAACTCATTTCAAAGGCTTTTGTAAATAAGCTCAAAAACAAGAGACTAACAATTGCTACTTCTAAAAAACCCAGTATTTTTCTTCCACTAAGTACATGAACATCAACCTCATACAACTTGTTCAAAACATAGAAAATGCATTGATTTGCACACAGTTGTAAAATGCTTTACGGCACTAAAACTGTACATTACATATACATATAGCAGTAATTCTTTAATTTTATTTTTTCAATATTAGCAGAACCTAGAATATTGCTGTATTTTTAATGCTCTGTAAGTTTTTCTTTTTACTTTAAGATCCTCTCAAAAATATACTTGTACTTCCTACACAGAACAAAAAACACCGCAGGAGGGTGGAACTGAAAAGGGTAAAGGTGAGTCTGAAATAATATTTAAAAAATAGGCAGTAAAGGTGAAATCCCTAAATGTTGTTCTGATGCTGGATTGCTTTAGCTTTCATTCAGAATTTTGGTGCCAAATTTCAGAAGTGTGATGTGAAGCTTCCTGGATCCTTTTTCTGCATGACTCATCCAGCACAAGGAAATGATGATACCTATGAGCATCTTCAAAAATTCTGCAAATAAGTCTGACACTTTAGCAACAATATTTATACAGACTGTCTAGTTAACAGATCACATTTCAAGAGATTTCATGAGCAGAAAGCCATGTTTAAGTGAGCCTGGATATTGACACTGACCAAGCTCGCTAAAACTCAGGTACTATGCAAAGTGGTAGCTTTTAAATAAAGTGGACAATCTCCTACTGCTATTCTAAACTGTTTCCATTCTACCACAGAAACTTGATATTGCATGTGTTACCTTTCCACGAAGTGCAGTAGATTTTTTTCATCTGAAAAAAAGAAATGACACATTTGTCTTTCTGTCCTCACTGGGAGCCCAGCAGCTGAGCTCATTACATGTTGTGAAAAATGTCTTTGAGGACTATGTGCTGTCAACAATCTCATAACTGTTCCACTAGAGATGCATGTAAAAATGATCTCCATTTTTAATATATATTTTTGTGCCATTGAGATTAGACTTCAGCTCTGTTGGCAATTCTTCCAGTTACAAAGAGACATTTTGAACTGGGCCAAATTCCGCCCCTTTTTGTACTCGCTGCCAAAATAGAATTCAAACAGTTCATCAGCTTATTTTGAAATTAATAAACGTTTTTTTTCTTCATTCTGATAAAAGGCTAAACCAGACCAAAATATACTTACAACTGATGGAATGCTTGCTTTTCTTTTGGCATGGTTATGCTTTTTCATGGCAAATCAAGAACTAGCTTGCTTGAAAAAGTATTGTGCCTTTTGGTCGCCTTTAGACAGACTTGTTTTAGACAGACTGGATGTCTACTTGATACTTGCAGATTTATTTGGCAAAGGCACGCATGGCTATTTTTCTCAGCAAAATCAAAATATAAACACTGAGCATGTGTGATTCAAGTACCCATTTGAAAATAAAAATGCTGAACCAGGATTCAGTGCATGTTATTTTGCCAGCTATCTTTGCATTGAGCAATTATTTTGACACAAAAAAATTCTTGTGAGTAATCAAATCTGTCAACTTGGTGATAGAAACACCATCCAGGAATAATTTGCATGCCTAATAATAGGAAAAAAGATGAAAGTCTTGCCTCCAGCCATTCTAGCATTTAGTTCTGCTTGCTTTAATTTTGATATGAGAGAAATGTTTGTTCTTAAGCTGAGCATGAATGGTGTTTTCCCCATTGCTTACAAGTCTACATTTTACTGAATAAAAAAGAAAACATGGTAGGTATTTTATCAAAAAGTTCCATTATATTTTTATACATTTTTATGTTTCTATTTTGAATTCAGTGAAGAATACATGTCTTTCCTAAGGGGAAAAATGCTCTTTTGGTGCTTATCCTGTCTAGGAGGATTTTGCTACCAAAAAAATTGTTTGAGATCCTAGTATAGGAAGTGTTCCCAGTTTCAGTCCATGGTGACAGCAGCTGCCTCGGTAAGAATTCCAGTGAAAGTCTGAATACCAGTATGTAGAAAGAATGATTTATGCCATACTCCATTGAAACTGTCGCCTCTGCAAAGCAATGTAGATATCATTGCCTGACACTAGGCAGTATTTTTTTTAATTAGGTTTAGTAGAACCATTCCTTTAAGCTCCTATTTTGCTGAAGAATATCACCACGTAAGGGAAAGTGTATTTTCTTAAAGTGATTCTTTCATGTTTGCCTGCCAGAAGAAAATCTTTATAATGCTGAGCATAATTCACAAAACGGGAAAAGGTTCAATTTTTCCAATCTATCCAAAATCATTTACACTAGAAAACGAGCAGTTCAACAAGGAAATGAGGAGAGAACCAGCTACGGGTTAGCTTTTGTACAAGCTATTTATAAAACTGTTTCTGTAATTTCAGAAGTAACAGATTTGGGTACTTCCCTGAATGGGAATGAGATAGGAAAGCTTTCATATCTGAATTCCACAGTGACTCTACAATACCTGTGTGTTAGCAGTTGTAAACTCTTTGCTGATAATTTATGAGAAAGACCACACTGTAGGAACCTGGGACAGCCCTTCTCTGCAGAACAGCCAGGCTGTGCTGGAACCTGGCATCGAGGAATGAAATCTTCATCCATAATTGCAGACCAGGTGGTCCATAAATTTCAGCTCATTTCTAAGACAAAGTTAACAGCAGAAGTTAGGAAGATAAAGCATACCTATCTGTGTGTCTGTTTTACTGTTCCATTTCTTTTTAGTAGTTATTGTCTGTGTGAAATTACGTATTTATGTTCCTTTATGTTCCATGTAAAGTTAAGAAATGAAGAACAGTGTGATAAATTCTTTGTTATCTTGTGGTTATTTCACTATAAATCAGTAGCTCAGAGCAGTAAAAATAAAATTTTCTTGCATAGAATAATCTTTTACAGCATTTTTAGCTTCAAAAATATTTGAAATAAAGTAAAAAATTCAGGATATATATGATAATCCGTTTTATTTTCAGAGAAAAAGTGACTCAGAAGAAATCCCACCAGTTTTACTATGTTATCCCATTCTCATTCAATTTAAATTCTTCTGCTTTTGTTTTTAATTTTAGGATTATCTTATATATTGAGTATTGTTATAATTGTGTTCCCACCTGCTGGAATAATAATTTAATTTTAATATCAATTTGCTCATTCCTTTTTTAGGTCTCATCCAGCCATTCAGAGAGCTATTAAAATTTCTGCATGCTTTACATATATCTTTTTCTCTAGGTTTCATCAAACCATCTACTAAAACGTTTGCATGTTTCACCCTTGCATTTCTCCATGTTTCACTTATCCATTCATCTCTCTACTAAAATGTCCATTGCTGTATGTATGTGCTCCATTTACCACTTCCAGGGCTTTGATTCACGTGATCTAGTTGAGGATGTCCCTGCTCACTGCAGGGAGGGTTGGACTAGATGACCTTTAAAGGTCCCTTCCAACCCAAATCATTCCATGATTCTCCATTTCTAAAGTGCCAAGTCCCCTTCATGGGACTGCTGAAAATCAGATGGGTAATTGAAGACAACTGAATTTTAAACTCTTAGTCTCAGAAGAGTTAAACTGGGCTCAGTAATTTCAGCATAAACCAATTCAGACAGCTGGTTAAGTTTATTGTATTTATTTATGAATACGTTGTATTTATTAATGCACAATAAGGACAAGGGTTCACACTTTGTGGTGTTTATGTACCTCCTGCCGTAGCCCTGAAGGCCTGCTCCAGTCTGCAGTAGCGTACATGAATATTAGGGCACTCAAAGTCACCTGCAGCTGCAAAACAGAGTCTCTGCCCTGTTCACCGCCCAGCCTTTGTATGCCTGCTGTATCTCTCATGCTACGGTTGTCAGGGAGTGAGAGCAGCAAACAACAAAGGAAGATGAACTAGTTTACCAGCTGTTAGCTGATTGAATCAAGTTTGAGATGCTGCGCCAGTGGAGTAAATTCCAAAATTCCCCTGCTCAGTTCTGCAGCACCAGGCTTTTGATATTGGCACATGGCTTTCCAGTCATGTTTTAAAAAGCTAAAAAAGACAAAAGTAAAAGAATAGATTAATATGATTTTGCCATTTCTGCAAAACATTAAATTTATCAATAAGGTGACTGATGGCAGAATAGCAGCTTCTGGTTTTGTGTGGTAGATTTCAAATCAAGGGAAAGTAGAAGGTTTAAAATTCTTGATAATTCATATATAAATCAGTAGTTACTACTTACATTTTGACGGATTTTTCTATACTCCCCTTGTGTCAAGAGTCAGAAATGTTACTTTTGATGTTACACTGATTGTGAGTATAAACAAGTTTTGGGAGTATAAAAAAATTTTACATCAGCTGCTTCTGAGATATGCAGTGTTCTTTCCTCCTACAAGACTCTATTCCTGAAGGAATTTCAAGAGGCCCGGTCCTTAATGTAATTGTTCAGATATAAGAGAATAAAAATATCATATTTGTTAATGACAGTGTGTTGTAGATTAGTAGAAGCCAAGGAACCAAAGTCTCTATAGAGTAATACATCTATTGACCTACTGCCAAATGAATGAAGTGATTTCTTCATACTTAGCTTTTGTCATACAACAGATTGCTAAATATATTCCTTTAAAATTGTACTTACAGAAGATAAGATCAATGAACTAATGATCAGAGTTTTATCACCAGGTCTGATATTTTGGGGATTTTTTTTTATTTTAAAATACAATTTATTGCTAACCTAAACAATTGTTTATCACGGAAAGCAAATCGGTTATAGCTGTTGAACCATTTTTTATATTTTTTCAATAGTTCATTTCATACTAGAAGCCTGAGCTATACTGATTGACGGATTGATAATTACCTATTTGTCAAAACAATGCTATTAACATTTATTCTTTCAATCTATAGCACATTCAATTGTACTTTCATTTCGATACTTCTGAAATGTTTGTTTGCTTTTATTTGTTTATGTTTGATATTAACTTTTTGTTTGAAAAATGATAGATTACACTGGAGAAAACCCAGCAATCCCTCTGCAAAACTAATAAAATCTTTTTGTTGTTTTAGTTTGCCAAATGTTTAAAGAAAATAGAAGGCAAATAGAGTAGTCCTTTAACAATGTGATTATCTGCATCATCATGTAAGGTGTATCACATCAAATATTTTATGCTAATTGATCTTAATTATTTTTTTTCTGGCCAGAGAGTATACTCTGTACCTCTTCAAACCATCATCAACCACAATGGTGACATTATTGACAAAAAGAGCTGAAAGTATACATTATACTTTCACCAAATATGGTTTCTAGCACAATATAAAACATCTGACATGACTTTATCATTACTGTGCTTTCACTGAAAATCAACATCTTCAATGTCTGCTTATCTCATTAGATGATGCAGGTGGTGAGAACTCTTCTACTAATTTTTTTTTTTTTTTGCTATTAATAAGAAATAGTTTTTCTAAAATAACACATTAATCCTTCATGTGTAGGCCTACCTTTTACAACTGACATCCTCCTCCCAAGGGATTTTTAAAAATAAGTTTAATTATTAAAAAGGAATGAGTAAAATTTCATAGCTAAGTAGTTAAATTCTATTAACAGACTTTCAATTAGCCTTCACTGGTTAAGCAAACATTAAAAAATAATATGACCGGTATTTATAAAAATGCAACTATGTTTTATATGTGTTTTTGTCATAGTTATTACATTTGTTCTTGAAAAGACACAGATGTAAGAGACTCTTGTAAAGATAGTCTTTATCTTATTGTGCTTTTCTAATAATCATGATTACAGTATTTCAGGTTTAATGCCAGTTTTATGCTTTTTCAGATTTTTGATTATATAATTTTATACCTCAATGTATTCTCTGAGATTAAACATTTTAAAATACTTGGATAACAATTGCTGATAGTGATTTAATACCTAATGATGATCAACTTTTAGTGTGATTAAAGGAAAATCCAATGTGATTATAATAATTGTGTCCTTATTTTAAATTATTCTCCTATAACGTGGGAAAAATGAGTTTATTCCTTGCATTTTAAATTAATACTCTAAAACAGAAATTACAAAGTACAAATACAGGGGACTACTTTTAACTGTTGCATATCTTGATTTAATGATGCTGAATGCATATATGGTGCACATTTTAATTGCAGACACGGACATCAGAGAAATGGCATCTTCCTCAGGTTAGATATGTGATTGACCTTGATTTCTTTGTGGCTTTTTTGTATTTACCTGTGGATTACATCTCTAACAAACAGAACCACTCAGCAGCTTTCATATAAACTCATGATTTAATAATGATCACAGTCCACATCTCATTTTTCTTTTACTTGCTTGAAACATTAAGGTTTACCATTTCAGCTACTGAATTATGCAAAGCTTTCTCCATCAGTTTGAAGCTTCCATTGTGAATGCTCCTGACTATTATTATTATTATTTCTTCCCCTTTCTTTTGCAGGTTTTAAATTCTCACATAGTTGTTTTAAAGCAGATGATCATCTGTGCTTTCAGTTTCTTTATGTACATTTTTATTTGTATTTCTTTTCACAGATGAAGATGACACTTCAGTTAGTACTCCACCAGCAGGTTAGGACTGTGATAGTGCTTTGTGTGTGTATGTATGTATGTAATTTTCTCTTGACTATTAATGAAGAAAGAGTCCAAACTATTGGACTGAACTCGAAATATACTAATTAGAGAAAAAGTTTTTTGAAGTGCCCTAAATTGAATTAATCTCTATTCAGAAGTACAAGACCTTCATACCAGATAAGTTCCTTTCCAGTCCCATCTTGAAGTCTTTGGTAGAACTTCTGCCACTGGAAGGTAATATATGTGTTGGCAGCTCTGAAAGCAACTCCCCTTATCTTTCCCTATCAACAAACAGAGTACATTTTTAAGGTTAGTCTTGAGAGAAAATTCCAGAATTACAAATAAAACAGATGCTTCATGACTTCAAAACAGGTTTACTCACATAATTGTCACCGCACCTCAGGCCATATGACCTACAAGTTAGTATGAAAGTCATTGCTGCCAAGCTGGCAGATATAATGCCTTTGGTTGTTGGCAGTAAAAGAAAAGCAATAGCACAGGGGTCCATCATGATAGATGTGATGTAGGCAAAATTTCTCCATTGCTTGTTTAACATGTTTTATAAAAATCAGCTGTGAATGAAACAAAGATTTTGAGCACTAGAAAATGTTTTGCAGTGTCTTAAATCTTCACTGCCCTAAATGATCCCATTTTCTTGATTTATCCCAAAAGAATTTGCATTATTAACTTTGGGCTGAATGCTACCTGTAAAGTCAGTAGCAGTACATTGATTTACAGTACTAGAGGATCTCAGTGGCAAAAGCTAACTGTATAAATAGCATTATAAATCACAAACCCCTAAAATTTAACTTTAACTACCTATTGTTATTTTTCTCAACTTAGATAAATAAATAGACTAAATAATTCAAAGTACTGTCCCCTCAGATAAATATTGAACAACATAAATTCATCTGTTATCTGGAACTACACAAATCATGAAGAAAATATCAGCTTCACAGAATCCTTCTAAATATGAACCACTAAAAAGGAAACAGTGAATGGGAATTAAACTAAACTAATTGAGTTTTTCTACAGAAAAGGGGGAAAGACTTATGATTTTTTTTCTCAGTAGTTCACTTCCTTTTACTGCTATTCAAGTAGTTCCTCATGGGTATGGTCCTAAATATCTAGTCCTATCTTCTTGCATGAAGAATCAATGTTCTTAAAATCCCAATGATCTGAGGTCAGTTAAGGTGTGATCTCTGAGTTGGTGTCATCTAAATTGCTCTTACCTTTCAGATGGGATGTCTAAGCCAGCGGAAAGAAAAGATTCAGGTGAGACTTCCTGAAAAACATGATGAAACACTCCAAAATTTACATAATACAAATATTATTAATATTTTATTAATACTTTTTTCTTAAAGATAGTAATTATTTTTATTTTCATGGCTTATACAGTCTCAAACTGTAACTGTATCAGATCAACTAGGTTTCTAGCAGCTAAACTAGCAATGAGAGAAGGTTCTGCTGCACAAGACAGGACATATATCAGTATTTTACACATACATACATACCTATCTATCTATAGCTATTTCTATATAGATAGATATGCAGCTATTCCTTCCCTCCTCAGCCTACAGGGTGACAGTGGCTTACCTGAATCTTACACACAGGCCCCAGGAGACAGTAGGAGAATGGCTTCTTCTCACAGCTCAAAGGACAGTGGGAAAAACTTAGCAAAGTCATAACCTCTTTCTTCCTACCCTGGCAGGTAAATGCATACTACACCCACTTTTGTGATTTCAGGATTTGCAGCCTCTGGAACGAAATGAGCAGCAGGTACTTCAACCATGGTTATTGACCTGGCATAGCCACCTATGCCAGCCCCCTGAGCCAACGTCATGTCAAACCCATGTTTTGTTCTGTTTGTTTAATAAATAGGAAAATGTTAATATCTAAAGGTGATTATAATATTTAGGTGTTACTCTGTGTAAGCTTCTTCCATTTATTAATATCCTTTTTCCATTTCACCCTGTGGTGTGTTAGTTTTGTTACTGCACGTGACCAGATTCTGTACCGAGCATTGTCACATCATTCCATTCACATCACTTGTTCTTACATCGTTTCCATATACTAGCACATTACACTGGCATAATCTAAATTTCTAGATTATAGAGAGAGTATATATAGATGTGTATCTATATATATTTGTGTTCATGTATGTCTGTGTATATGTCTTCATATATGTGTATATACACGAATGTCTTTATCTGTAAGAAATATTGTACAAGCAGACATATACAGAGGTGTTAGGCACACCACCCATAATTCACTCAAAGACTGAAAGACAAAGATTTTATAGCAAAGCTATCTAGCATTTCTATACCTTTTTAAAATTCCTAATAGACTTTAGGATAATAAAAACAGTTTGGTTGCATTTTCCCATGGTTATCATGACTTGTGTTGCATTCATGAGCAATGGAAATTTTAATGAGTTAAAAAGGTTCCCATAACAGTTATCTCCACATAGTAGAAATATAATTCTGATTTCTGGCAAATGAGTTTCTACTCATTTCTACTGAGCAGAGAAAGGAACTCTTCATTTCAAGACAGGTTTGACTAAGTGAGAAGTGTTGTGTGATTAGTTATGGAACCAAAACCAATGGATCAACTATAAAAAGCTACCTTCGCTTCTGAAACAACTAGAAGTTCAAGAGGAATAAGGGAGATTCAGCTCTGATTTGAGAGAGACAGACGTCTTTTTTAATTATAGCTGTACATTTCCACATTTGCTTTCTTCTTTGGTACTACCATGGCAGCATAGGCTTTACTTAGTTTCCCCTATGTACTGGTGATAACTGCTCAAAGAAAGGAAATGTTACATTTGGACTCCACAAGTTTTCACTTGAAATATGAGACACAAGCTTTGCCTCTCCACAGAAAGGGAGCAGGTAACGAACAGATGTTCACTGCCTTGCTCTCCCTGCCTTTTCTATTAGGAATCAGCTTTGACGGCGGTTTTGCATGTATTTACCTGAGATATAACTGCACAGCACAAAGCCAGGGCTGTTCAGATGAACAGAAAGACCAGAAATGCACAGCTGTGCTGGTACAGTTCTCTGCCTGGGGTGACCACTCACTCGCTGCTTCTCTCAGTACGGTTGTTCCTTTTCAGTTCCAAAATCCCAGTTTCCAGGAGAGAAGGTGTTGTATCTGAACATACAACACAATCCTTTTAATCTGACAAACTGTTTTTCTTGAACTGACCCCCAAACTTTCTGCTTCTGTCATGGTAGAAGAGAACAAAGTTCAAAAGTAAGCTTTATCCCTGCCCTATTTTGCCATCAAAGAGGAAAAATTAGCTTGTACAATTGACTGAGTTTGGGCTTGAGAGAGACCCACCAAAATTATGCATCCTATGTGTTTTGTTTGTGCTTCTAGCTGTTTGTGTTTTCAGAACCTCCATCTCTTCTGAAAAACAAAGAGCTGACCTTTGTGCATTGCCTCTGTAGCGCACTCATGGTTGAATGCTGGTGCCATTCGAGTTGCTCAGTACCCATCTTGGCTGATCAAGTTTCCCTCTCTACGCCCCTGATAGTTTCATTTTCTGTCACCACAGAGGTAGCGTTCTTGCAGGAACGGTACACAGTGTGACAGTCAAGCAACGGATATCAGTGTGAACAAAAACTTACATATCTTTCAGGACATCTGAAGAGAGAGGTAATAGGGTTAGAAAGTTTAGTAAGTTCAGGTAAGTGTATTTTGGAGGGAGTAAAACATACTCAGATGATTGACATTTCCCTCTCTCTCTCTCTGCATCTCAGTATGGTCTATTGGAGAAGGAGCTCCAGAAGAGACAGAAAAACGCGATGACTCCCAAAGATCCACTTTATTTGTCGAAAAACCTCAGAGTGGTTCAGTGAGTGTTGGTAAGTGCTTAAAAGCAAAATGAGAAGCCACTCCCAGAGAGAAAGACACTGAGGCAGAGCCAGGAAAGGTGTGTGCAGTTCCTATGAACTTCAGCTTCTTCCTCCTGCTGCAAGGAATTCCACTGATTTTAGTTGGATGTGAACTCCACTCTTCTAAGACAAAAAGGACTGTACAGAGAGAAGCAAAACGTAAATGTTTAATTCAAGACAAGCTAAAAATCTAATAGTTTACTGAGCAAAATGGGTAGTTTCTGGAGAAGACAGCTCGTTACTGCGATGCTGTTGGCTGTACTGCTATTGACATATCAGGAAAAACCTACTCAAAGGCCAACAGCATAGCCTAGAGATTGTTAGGTCAACTTTTATACCCTACAGCTGTGTGTAAATTAGCAAGTAGACTATTTAGAGCAGCTTTGTAGGGAAGTTGGTAGGGTTACAGTTACTGTAACCATTCTGTGGGGTTTGCTCTGGACTAGCTCTGGTTTTGACCAGTGTTTGTATACTTATTAGCAGCTGGAGCACAGGTAGCAAGTTCTCAGAGCGTATCTTTGGTTTTAATTTGAATTCCCAGAGGAATCCAGTTCAAGTACCATGAGGACTTTCTGCATTGTGAGCCAGAGCACAGTAAATAGGAATGGTTAGGAAGTTCACTTCCAAACTGCACTCCTGAGCCATGCTATCACGGTAAGGTAGCCACACTGTAAGCAGGGTAGCAGCAATGGTGAGAAGTACAGTCAGTACAGGCTACTTAATATGTCTGCTGTGTACTTAGATATACTAAGATGTGGTCAGATGGGGTTTTTTATGCATGTCTGTTATTTTTCTCAGTTTCTTGGTAGAAAATGCATTTTGGAAGGATCATTTTTGAAAATAAATATAAGGAGTTAGCTATATTCTCCTCTGGAGCCCATGAATGTTAGAATGGAAACTCAGCAGGGACTGGGCAGTGGTGTTCTGAAAACTGAGCTAACTTTTACTGTGCCCAAACCATTATTTAGAGAAGACTCTTTCCCATTCCTTCATAGCTTGAAGAATTAATGATAGAAATGCATGAAGAGCTCCAGGCTTTATTTTCCAAACTGTGGTTTATTAATGTTACAACTGCTTGTTAGCCTAGAACACTTGTGCTTGTTTTAAGTAGAGACATTCAAATATTGGGAACAATTCACCCATGACAACATGGGAGTTTTGCCTCACCTATCCTGCTTCTCAGTGTCTCAAGCTCCACATTGACATGGGCAGAAAGCTTCCAGACCCAGAATCATTTATCTCTATAACACTGCAGTACTTTCATAGCTTGTGTAACTCCATCTGATTCGTACTGTCATGGTAGAGCTAGCACGTGGAGACTGGAAGGAGCAGAAGTAGAAGGAACTTGTACAGACATGACTGACCCACCACATGTTCCTCAATGACTGTATTATTCTTTTCTCTTTTTAAAAGGTGGGAATATTACATTTATAGCAAAAGTAGAAGCCAAAGATCTTCTCCGAAAGCCTAATGTTAAATGGTTTAAAGGAAAATGGATGGACCTGGCCAGTAAAGCGGGGAAGCACCTGCAACTGAAAGAATCCTTTGAGCGTCACACAAAGGTGTGTCTTTGCTTTTCTTTCTTATGGGGACAAAGCCCCAAAGAGAGCTTAAAGATCAGTTTAAGACAACAGGTAGAAATTCAAGAGCAGTAGATTCTAACCATGGTTTCCCCATACAGATTTCAATGATGATCTCTGACCCTGCACAGAAACAGACTTTTCTGCTCTCCCAGCACAGGACAAGTAGTGGTGGGGAAATGAAAGTTTTCTGTTGCCGTTTCTAGGTTCCAGTTTCTTTCCAGAGCCTTTTATTCATGTTGCTCCTTGCTCCTGGTTTAAGTCTGAAAGACCATCTTTTAACTTCTGCTTTGTGCAAATGTATCCCCTACGTTAATGGACAATTACGTTTGGTTTTCAGATTCACACATTTGAAATGCATATCATTCAAGCTAAGGAGAACTACGCAGGGAACTATCGTTGTGAAGTATCTTATAAGGACAAATTTGACAGTTGCTCTTTTGACCTTGAAGTCACTGGTAAGATTTCACTTGTGTCTGTAAAGCTTTATAAAGATTTCTCTTTTTTTAACCTGAAATGCCACCTAATTTTGTTCAGAACCTTTAAATGAAGTAATGCTTAAAATGAATATTTTTAGCATAGAGCTCAGATAATTTTCTTCAGTGTCTCTAATTTATTGTTTAAATGAACATTGGGACAGATAGCGTGCGAGACATTTAACCAAAAATTTGAAAAGCTAGCAGATAAAACTAGTATTGAATTGCAATCAGCCTCTGGCACACAAGACAGAGAGCTAGGCTTAGGGCAACTCGGAGAGCGAGGTTTCATCTGGCAGCATCTGAGCAGAGGGAAATGGAGTGGTCATGGCTCACCAGCGCTTTGCATGCTGATCAGGCATGGTATGATCATACTCCAGAAAGCAACTTCTTCTACTCTTCATCTAAATAAAGAATAACACAATGTGGAGAGCACTGGACAGCTGTGGCTTTGTCTGCTTCTGTGTTGTAAAAGGCCTTACTCTGGCAAATGTTAACCCACAGGCAGATCTTCTTCGAGAGCAGTTCTGCTAGAGCACATATACCAGCATGATCGGGCTGAAGATTAATATCTTCTGAAAAGCCAGGGATAGCAGCCAGTGCACAAAATAGTTGTTGGCCCTCATAAAGCATGCCTACCAAATGGTCTAGACTGGACTGTTCATTCACCAGTCAGGGGAAGCCGGTCACAGTTAAGGGGTCAGTTGATGTCTGACTGACAACCCAAGAGGTACAGGTAGGAGTGTGTACTCAGGGGTCAGCGAGGCAGGGGCCAGCCTGGCTGTATCCATTCACTGGCTGTGGATCAGAATGATTTAATTCAATTCAGGCTGGCACAAAGGAGTAATTCACACAAGGAGGATTCAACAAGATCAGATGATAATCAACATGAGTTTATAGTTGTAGAGAATACTGCCTCTTTCCTCTGATGCTGAGCATACTGAAAACGTGCAGGATGCAAGCAGGAGAGAAAGCAAAGGGAATGGGAAGACAAAAAGGCCAGAGCCTGTGTATAGGTAGGAAGAGGATCAGGGAGAAATATCACAGAGACAGATCTCCTATGCAGAACTGCAGAAAGTAGTTTAGAGAAATGCATTAATTAAAGTTAGGTGATCACTAAGCAGCTTTGCATTTATCAGAACTTAATGCCAAAGGAGCAGCACAAACTGTAGTCACTTAGCAGGAAACGGAACAAATTTCATATGCCAAATTACACTGATTACAGAAATTACATTAATTTAAATTTATCTTTTTAATTCCTGTATTACTGTTATTTCATAGAATCTTCCCAAGCTGCTCCATCCATTGACATCAGATCTGCTTTCAAAAGAAGGTAACTTCAAATAGTGATCCTATGAAGCTCCTCAGTAATGGATGCTGGTAGCATGCACAGAACTTACATCAGTCTTGGGATACAATTGTATCAAGTACTTTAAAAAAATGTTTTTGTAAATAAAGATTAAAGATATGTGATTTAGGGTGGTTGGTAGTGGGTAGAATGAAATAGTTACAACACATAGTACATACTAAATAATTTTCTGTTAAATTATAGTGTAATTGTTTTAAGAGAAGATGGAATATTTAAGGCAATTAAATATATATTTATTTAGATGTTTTTAAAAACATATTTTCATTCACTGAAACATTCTATGGTATGCTTCCTGAAAGTTGTCAGTTACAATATGAAAGTTCCTGGTCTCTATCCTGTATTGATTGAAAGCAGAGAGAAAATTCACACTGATTTCAAGAAGATAGCATCTGGCTTTATGTTACCATACAGTAAAAAAGTGTGCCATAAGGATGTTATCGCTGAAAAACTACAAATAATATATTGCAGAGGATGTAGGATAAAGCAATGTGTCAAGTTTTTGTCTCCTTTGTGATAAAGTAACAGTTCAAACCAGTATAGATGTCACCTTTATATTTTGTGGAGAAAATTGTCTCACAAGGACAGAAATGTTCAGAACGAAAATGTTTTCCAAACAGAAAATGAAAGCAGTTTGTTAGCTTACACATATGAGCAAAGCTGTGATTCAGAAGTAACTTTTTATTTAGAGGGATTTGATTTAAAGAGTAAATTAAAAAGATACTACATTCAAGGTGCACTCGTTTCTTGAGCACATTTAGAAAAAAACAAACAAACAAAAATACCCCCTGCAATATCTATTCTGCCCAAGCACATAAGGATATCTGAATATTTTCTGATTCCTAAGTAATATCTTACATGCAAAATCTAGGATGAAATATTGGCATCATTTGACTCAACATTTGCAGGATTTTGTCCTTTTTATAAATATTAAGGACACTTCTTTTGTCTGTATGAGCTTTATAATAAGATATTACTGTCACATTATAGACATGCACCTTCACAGGGCTGTGATTCTACCTGTAAAAATGTACAATGCACTGTTTCTTCTTTTTTTAAACTGATTTCTCCCCTCATTCAGAGAAAGGTTAAATCTTAAGTGTAATACTTTGCAATCAGTATTTGACACAGCTGTGCGTTGTTAAAAGCACCACCCAGCAATGCAAATCTTTGTTTTACATTCATAGCAAAAGATCAGCACAAGCCCTTTGTTTTTATACACATACACTATGGAAATGAAAACAAAGCTGGTTGTGTTGACTAGCTCATATTTATTTGTGTTACTGAAATCTAACACAAATCTTGGCAAATTTATGTATGCAGTTACAAAAATTTGCCATCAAAGTATAATAACAAGCAATACAAACCTTTGTGTTATTTTTCACAAGTGCCTAAGGAAACGTAATTCATGTGAAAAAGAATACAAGTTTGTGTTGATTTTATACCGTTATTTGTGTGTCTGGACAGTGTTGAGTATATGAGACATGTAGAGCGTTTGCAATGTGTGTTGTCTAAGTTTTCCTGTATTAAACAAAGATTTGATCTTTTTCTATTAATAACAGCGGTGATGGACAAGACGATGCAGGAGAACTTGACTTTAGTGGTCTCCTGAAACGTAGGTGAGAACCAAGTGATGCAGTGAGCAGGTGTGGATTGCAAACCGTTAGGTTCGCACACAGAAAGAGTCAGGTGTAGCACTAATAACTTCTTAAGAATTTTCTGACCTTTCTTTTTTTTTTTTCCAATGTTTCTAACTATTATTCTCACAGTATAATATGCAAATGTTCAGTTAATTGTACCTTTAAATGTGCAGAAAATAAAATTCAGGTTTGAGTGCACTGGGAAAAAAAGTGAGCCACAACTTAAAGAGGCCAATAACATTTAGTTCATTTGCTATTTCTTTTGTGTTTGCATGAAGGGTACAGGGGGATGATTTCCTACACAGGGATGAGCAGTTCAGAAAATTGAGTCTGGTGCAAGATTTAAAAATTGCAGGGGATAAGCATATCTCTTTGGGTACATATAAATTTGATTTTATCAACATCCTGATATAAAAAATCGTCTATCATGCTTTAAAACCACAGACATTGGCATAAATTCTTTTTAGCTTTCTGTTTCAATATATGCACGCAAACGTTCAGTGGTGTTTTATTCAACTTAAATGCTGTGTTGGAGAAAAACTTGGACGTGTGTTTCTCTGGTTTGACTTGAAAATCTGGTGATATAATAGTTATGCTTCTTGCTATTTCAGATCATAAACCCATTTTAGTCTTTTAATAATTAAGACAAGATAGAATTTGTAATTTTTTTTAATTTGTTACAAAAATTCTATATGCCATGGAAATCAATGGCAATGGACCACAGAGCATTGGAAAAGTACTAGATCCTTTATCTTATCTACCACTTACACTGAAAGAGGAACACCCAATATGCAGTATTAATTACATAAAAACTTCACAATGGCCTCATGGGCTATGATGGTCAAAATAGTTTGTAAGCAACTAAAGCAAACAGGAAAGTCTGAAGGTAAAAGTATGCAGAGTAAGAATTACCTGAACCAATTCAAATCCACCAGGTCTTTGGTTTTTCAATCTTCTCATCCCTAATTAGGATCTTCAGTTTGACTTTTTATCATACTAATACAACTTATGACAGTTGTCATGACTGCCTGTGGGACATTTTATTAGCAACATGAGAGTTGCATGTAAGAGGTCTTGGTGTTTTTGTGGAAAGAGAAACGTGATTTAAGAGTCATTACCACTTCACTAACAAGTAACTCATGTTTTGTAAATTAAATACTGTATAGCCATATAAAAATACTTATCATGTGATTAATGGGCAAAGCAAACCTTTAGTGTTTAAACACCATTATCTGATATTGGTCAATCAGTTCATCACCTCCTTGCTTCAGGCACTGAAATACAACCTCATACTTCTGAGCTTAATTGAATAAGATTGCTAATTAAGCCCCAGTATGGGTATTAATATGCATTTATGAAGACAAATACACATTTTCATTTTGATTTTTTCAAGAGGCAACCTTACAAGTGCATTCCTTCTCTTTGGTATGGTTATATTACCAAAGAAAGAGCTAGAACTTTTCACCTTTGGTGCATAATACTTGAAACATGTTTTTTAAAAAAAACCTAAATGCATAGAATCTATATATTGCCTATTTTCTAATTTCGTGCTGGTCTTGCAGAAGACAAACCAGTTTTCATCTCGGTAAGACACTCTGTGACTGATTATGCTTCGTCAATGCAATGAATCGGTGACAGCACGAAAATCCAAAAGGCACAAGATCTCAAAAACATTCAAGCATTTAGGTACTTTTTTAAAAAAGTACATCTTTCAACAAAATGCACATTTTTCAGGGAAAAGATCTGAAAGAGATTTTGTGGAGAGGTCAGTCTACTTAGGAAATAGCAAGCACTGTTTGCCACTACCCACAGCAGAAACTATTGTGGTCTCAGAACAAAGTTGCTTTGGTCTGTGTCTAAATCTGTATTTCAGTCACACAAGAGGAAAGAAAAAAAAGTCTGGAATTAATTATTTCAAGCTGGTTGAAAATCAGGATACTTTAACTGATCCTCATTCTCAACTACTGCTCGATGTAAAGGGGTACACTATCTCGATTCCCATGGACTGTACCTCTCCTTAGCATGGACAGGCATTGCAAGGCAAGCGGCCAGCCCTGGGAGAGGAGAATACCACCCCGTGGGGCGTGTCAGCTTTTACATATGTTTGCAAGCTGATCTTGACTTGCCACCATGCAGAAGGAATCTCACTAAAAAGTGTTCATTGTACATAGTTACCCTCCAGAAAGCATGAGCACAGATAAAAGTAAAAGGAATGAATCAAAATTACATACCTGCGATTGCCTAACAATAAGACCAAGATAACAATGTAAGTATTTCAAAGACTCCTTAGTGAGAAGCTTTTTTTCTTTTTAAAAATAACACTGGCATATTATGAAAATTAATGAACCTCATGGATTAAACAGCAAAGTGGTTTTCCATAGTTCCTCATCCAACCATGCAAAAATTTGCAGGGACCCCCAGTGCTATTTCTGTATATGTTAAAGAAAATTTTCTGTCAGACTTGATAGAGCTCAGCTCTAACAATGTCTCACTCCAAAGCTCAGTCTTTTATTATTTCTCAACTGTTTATTTTCTTGCTCTGTTCTCAAAAGTACTGATTTCCAAACAGACCAAATCAGAATCATCCTGGTCTGATCCTAATGAATTTACAGGAAAAAATGTCTAGATTTCTGTTCCAATTCCTGGATTGTTCTAGCGGTTTGTTTTTTTGAGTTAAGCTGTCAATCTCAAAAATTATAATTTTGTTTAAGATACTTCCATTATTCTCTCATTTAATGGCTGCCATTGTGAAAATAATTATACTTCTCTTTATTGGTTGTCTTAGCCCAGAGTTGCAGATAGTAAATACGATATTGAAGCTTCTGTATAAAGGTGATGCTATTCACACAGGCCTCTGAAAACACTTCCTGCTCTTAAGACTGAAATAAACATAGAAGCCAACAGATTCATCTTGCAAGTCCAAGCTGGTGTGGAAATCTCCAGTTCCTATCCATATGCCAACTTTAAGTAACTCTGAGAAACACTGGTGTAACTATAAACAGACCCAGATTCCCTTCCATGTCTTTTCATTGGTCACCCCTAGTAGCAGTTACAGGGACTCAGGGTTTGAAAACTTTTTAATATAATTATGAAATGTACGGATTAGACTCAGATTTCTGTGGTGCCGTCATAGATTGTAACTGATTCCACTCAAGTTACAACAGATAAAACATTTAAGTAGGCTTAGCACATATGCTATTATAGTACTGCATTTTAAACTGTATTTTTTTTAGTAATAAAGCAATACAAAAATTCTCATGACTGATTACACCAGAAAAGGTCAAATCAAAATTTATATCCAAATTCTGCCTTGAAGAAGTGTAACGTAAGGTGTGAATGTCATTTGGAGCTATTCCACTCATTAGGAGTGAACTAAAAAAATATGATGGCGGCCTTCAAATTCTGATCAAAACATTTCTAACCTCACCATAGATTCAGCTTCACCTTTTTTCATGGTGTGATAAAGCCTCACTAACTCTTCTCCCATAATTTTATTTTGCTACTGTCAGGGAGGTTAAACAGCAAGAGGAAGAACCTGAGGTGGATGTGTGGGAGCTCCTGAAGAATGCAAATCCCAGTGAATATGAGAAGATTGCTTTTCAGTATGGTATCACTGACCTGAGAGGCATGTTAAAGCGTCTGAAGCGCATGCGCAGGGAAGTGAAGAAGAGTGCAGGTATGGATAAGGCAGAATATTCTTATGTTCAGTAGTCAAACATGAGTGTCCACCTTAAAAACCCAAGCTTGCTTCATTTCCATGTAAGGGGACTTGCACGTTACAACTCAAGCCTTATTACTGAAAGGAGTAAATCAGAAGGTGGCTTGGGTCCACTGTGGTTAGTGTAAACACCCTATCCCATTCAGCACTTGCCACAAGGGTCCCAGCCTCTTGGCCAAACAGTAGTTTCAACTGGAACAAAGTCCCCCAGTTGCATGGAAAGGTGTTACCTGATCAAACAGTATGGAAATTAGACCTTGTGTTATCATTAATATCTTCTGCTCTGAAACAGAGTTACTGCAAACACATTGTTTGTGTTTCATAATTTCATTTTGTGCTTAATCTGACATTCCTCTGAGATCCCACCTGTATTAAAAACCCTCCACTCTGCCTTGGGTGAAGACATTCACTCTCCCATCTACCCTACTAAATAGTATGAGTGGTGTAATGCGTACATAAAGATTAATAGGTGTTTATATGTATGTGTATATATATGTGTATATATATGTGTATATAAAATCTATGTGTATGTTGCATAATATATACACACACACAAACACACATACAAATACCACAAACTATCCATTATACTATTGTGGCACTTGCTTGTGCCTGGAGAGCATTTAAGAACTGGATGCAATGTATACATCTGCTGTTCCACTGGTTTCATGGAGGAGTCCCTTTCGTGTAGGTGAAATCCTCAACAAATCCAGCTGCCTCATACACCATGTTTTCTCGTCATTATCTCACATTTTTTAAAAACCCCGTTAGAATTCACAGAATGACAACTTTTGCCTGGTCTCAAATATTTTTGCAAATGTTTTGCATCTGTAACATTTATCACAAGTGGAACTGCAATGTGCACCTTGCAACCTACAGAATCAGGAAAGTTAATTTGGCTTTTAGACAAACCAATATGTTTATTCTCATAGTAGGAAGCTCAAGAGGAATTTTAGCTTAAAATTCTCTGTCAACTTGTGTGGCATTGCTAATAAAGAATTCTTTTGTAACAGTTTCACTGTAAATAATTCCATGGCACCAGCTGTATACTATTCCATCCTCTTATAGCACTTCTCAGCAAGATGTCAAAGCTATATCTACCCAATACTATTCAGAATACAGTCACAAAGTTATGAGGATATACTAGCTTGAACTTGGTTAGGATAACCAGATCTGCACAGCTTTACACTTATTCTAATGTTTCTAGAAAAAAAATTGATTCATGTGCACTAGCCTAAGAACACCGTGTGATGCATAACATTTTGTGCATGTATTCTGACAGCTTTGATGAGATTTATGCAATGTCATTTCAGCATTCATATTCCTGTTTTCTGACCTTCTTTTATAATAACACTTGGCTTCCACAACAGCTTTTGCCAAAGGTCTTGATCCTGCATATCAGGTGGACAAAGGAGGTAAAGTAAGGTTCATGGTGGAGCTAGCAGATCCAACAGTAGAACTCAAGTGGTATAAAAATGGCCAAGAAATACGACCAAGTGCAAAGTAAGTGGTTTTATTGTACGTAAGCAGTAAAATGGGTACACATGTACTTCCTTGACAAGCGTGTTGCACAGATCTAGCTCTTTGCTCAGGTTGCACCAATTTTATTTCTGAATTTCGTTATACGTTAAAAGTATGCACATGACACTATATTGTTCATGACCCAAAAAATTCCACTGTTTGCTAAATGTTAATGTAGGTTGGCTCCTTTGTCTCAAGATAAAAGAATTAAAAATCCTTAACAAAAGATGGAGCCACTTCCCACTACTTGGTAGCTTTTAAAAAATAAGGAAGCACTGTGAGTGCTTGTCCTCAGTCCTGTGTCTGAAGGAGGTCAGAATCATTCTACAGTAATTGTGTGATAAAAGAAGAGATGTTGAACATCACATATTTACCCACCTGGCACATAAATTGCTTAAGGAAAGGGGGGCAAGGTTTGTCTCACCTTCTACTACCTAGTTAATACTCGCACTGAAGTCAACAACCTGCATTAGCTCAAAGTGACTTCAGTCATGTGCAACAGGTCTGGTGTACTCAAGCTGCTTCATCATCTCCATCACCTGCACATTGGTTTACTCTCTGTCTTTATCTAGAAGAAGTGGCTTTTCAGGTGCAGACACTCAATTACAGGTAGAGCAAAGGCTGGAAGTTGAGTCCAGTCCCCAGTGTCAGCACAACCAGCTCTTACAACCTGGTGCAGAAAATCCCATTCCACAGTCAGACACAGCTAGGAATGATGACGTGCAACCAGGAATGCACAAGGTAACATTCCTCAAATGTTTCAAGCACAAAACCATAGCAACTTTCACCTCTGGCCTTGTGGAAAAATAGTAATTATCAAAAGCCCTCTTACAGAGAAGGGGCAGATTTCCTTCATTCTGTTGCTTCAAAAGACAACATTCATAGTTGACCAAAAAAAAAAAAAAAAAAGAGAGTACCTTTTCTTTAGCCTCTATATCTGCCATGAGCAGTTCAGAACTGTTTCACATGGATAACCTTCCAGTAGAATGACCTGGATTGAATGCTCCAGCACATTTCTTCCAGGCTGCTGAAGCAATTGTCAGATGCTAAGGAGCTTTGGTTATGACAAACCTGGAGCAGATCTAAACCAGTGACATAAAGGTGAAGGGCACCATACTCCATAACCAAAACCACATATCCCATTACTGATCTCTTGTGCCATCTGTCCTACCAATAAAATTAACTTAACTTCGGCTATTATTATACTTCATAAAAATGTTAAGAGTGTTGGAATGAGGATGGTGTCCTGTTACTGGTTATTTTCATCTTTACTTATTTAGTTTCAGACTCCATTTTATTTGCCATCCTTCAAAGCCTCCTCATTTTTTTTTTTATTTTTTCATATCACTCAAGCCTGGAATTTTGGAACAAGCTAGAATATGCTCGTTGTCACTCTACTCCATAGCTCTTTTTGTTAAAAAGTCTATGACAGTTCTGTTGAATCTTGGAAATTTTTTTCTCAGGACCGTTTTTCCAGTTCTATGTGAAAAACAGGATTTTTGCCTCTAATAATCCCTAAAGCACTTTCTATGTAAAACAAAAGGGGTCCAGTATTTCTGCTAATGTATCTTTGCTGCATTCCTGTTCAAACAGATACATTTTTGAGCACAAAGGTAACCAGCGAATTTTATTCATCAATAATTGTATGATGACAGACGATGCTCGTTATCATGTAACAGCTGGTGATGAGAAATGCTCCACAGAACTGTTTGTGAGAGGTAACTACATCAGCTTGCTCCTATTTCACCTGCTGTAAATTGGTGTGGCTTCTTTGGCTGGAATAGAAATTAAAAGGAAAAATCTGGTTTTGTATATTTTTGTATTTGTATCAGCAGCCCTTAGGATCACTATGTATTTCTGTGATCCCTGACCATTTTTTTCCTTATCTTGTATTTAGTAATTTAGAGAAAATCCTGAAATGGGGATATGTTTGATTTCATGCTGTGCATTGGGATCTACTGGGGCTGTGGTTCCCTTTACAATTTTAAAGCCATTTTGGAGGCTCATTTGTCATAGCATTGACTTTCCCTAACACCACACTTAGGTACCTTGTGACCCTGGTACTCTTGGTCCAACAGATTTGTTTCAAGTACCCTCAGATCAAGCTTTCTAGCAGTTAGTTTTCATTCCATCTCCACAGATTTAAGGGAAGACTATATGAAAAACTACAAATGAGTGGCCCTTTCTTCACCTTTTTTGCTCCCACAGTGTTGATAGTCTTACTGATAATATTAATGGCATTACTCACACATGCGCAACAAAACAAACAGAAAAACAAAACTTACAGTGAGAGACAAAAAATAAATCACTAAATATTTTAGAAAGCTCTTTAAAATAATGGAGCCCATTTCCCATATAAATATCACAGGATAGCTGTTGTACAATCTCTTGCCATTAAATAAACTTGAGTTTTGACAGCAGGAATGAGTTAAACCAATAAGGGCACTGAATTATGTCATCAGGTCATCTTGTGCATAACAAGCTATAAGACCAATAAAAATGCAGCTTGATGAGAGAGATCTGTGGGGCGGCAAGAGGGGATTGACAGCTTATGTTGACCTGCCTGGACAAACTGTCAATAGAATGGGATGCAAGGCAGGTATTAATCTGAACAAATATACTTTTTTATTTAGCACATTTCTTACCAGCTCTTAATGAGTAATCACTTTTCTGATTTAAGGCAAAAAAAAGTTGCACTGAGACTGATATTAGAATTTTAAAATAGTATGGTCTTCCATAACATGATTTTGAAAACCTCTTTCACTGTTTTCTCTCTCAGATTGTAAATCTGCATTTTTTTTCTTTCCAAAGATCCTCCAATTTTGGTGACCAAAGGCCTGGAGGATACCAATACCTATGTTGGTGAACGAGTAGAGCTGAGCTGTGAAGTGTCTGAGGATGATGCAAATGTGAAATGGTAAGCCACATTTCAAATAGATAATGCTTTCCTTGAGAATAAAACCCAGAATATTTCAATTGCAGGCAAAAATGTAGACAGCTCTTTCTATATCAGTAAACCTGAAAATTGTTAAGAAAATCTCAAGAAAATATTATTCAAAAATATAGCAACAGCAAAAATATCCTTACACATTCATGGATGACTTTGTTAAACCTTTTCTTGTTCCTTAAATCCTATAACATCTTCTCTGGAAGTCATAGTCTACGAGAGTCTTATTTGCACAGGACTTCTATTGGAAAAATAATAATTCTTTGTCTTTAGGTTTAAGAATGGTGTAGAACTTACCAATGAACCTAAATCTCGGTATCGAATCAAAGTTGAGGGTAAAAAACACACTTTGATCATAGAGGAAGCTGCAAAAAATGACAATGCAACTTACTCAGTAATGACAACTGGAGGCCAATCAGAAGCTAAGCTTAAGGTTGATTGTAAGTATCATCCATCTTGCTCTTGAATTTGCATACCAGTTTACTAGCTTATAGAAATAAATACTCTGCTTGCCTTTTCCTGGGAGTTTAAAGGGAAACTTAACTTCCATACCAATTTCTCTGCTGCAAATCTCCAGAACAGTGACTTTCCTTTAGACACTGTTTGCAGTAACAGGCAATAAACAGTCCTGCTTGAAATCTTTCTGTCACCCAACTGAAATGGAAAACAATGCTATCCATCTAAAGATATAATAGGTCAATGAAGTGAAATTTTCAAATGAAGTATCTGCTTTTCTTTAACCCTTTCAGCTTTTCACAGAAAAGCCAAACCAAGGCTTTTTAACCAAAATCAGACCAAAAAAAGTATGTTGGAAAAAATAAGCAGGCATAATGTGAACAGGCACCAAGGTCACTTGACCTGAACTCATAGGCACTAACACATGACTATGCAGCTCCTTCAGTATTGTATCTCTTTAAAACATCTGTGTTTTTTAGCAAAATGCACGTGCCCATCCTCTAAAGTTATCAGGCATTATGCATAAACATACAATGTTTTGTAATACTCAACCTGCTTTGACTATTTTGTGCAAATTGGCATCAATTCATGCTGTTCTATTATCAAGTTGGAAATTACCCTCCATGGCTACTGGCCTCTGTCATCTTCCCTTTCATGCAACTTCTTCTGAGGATTTTGCAACTGGATTTCCATAAACCACTGCCTTTTTTCCTATGTAAGATTACAGTCAGGGATATTTACTGCATACAGGTAGTACTGTGTGTTCAGCCTGGACTCTGGTCTACAGCACCTAATCTTTCAGAAAGTGGAAGTGAGCTAGGGAACTGGTTCTCAGACTCAAATTTTACAAAAGCTAGTAACATCTGTGGATATTCATAGGGTGAGTTAAGGCAGTTTAGCAAACGTGAGAACTAGTGCATGAAGCTAAGCCTACTGGACAGTCAGCCTTTGCTACCAGCCTGACAAAACAGATTGAGAACTACAGTCCCCACTTGTGATAAAATACATTAATAAGTGTCCAAACTATCTCAGATCATCTGGGAGAGCAGTTGGATCGCTGTTAGATCACAGGAAGGGTGGGTTGTAATCTCTTCTAGTGCATAGGTCAGGGGACATGTGTCTTTCGCTTCTTGAAAGTTTTTTACTGGACTCCAAGGGATAGAAACACCCTACATCCAGCACCTAAACACCAGAGAGGGGATAGCATTCAAATTATGCTCCTGGGCTTAGTCATTCTACTGGCAATACCCATGGAGGTTCCCCAGTCAAGGCATGGGTGTTTTGGATCACCCTTTCTAAGGCATCAGACTACATGAAAAGAGATTAATTTATGTAGCTTACATGTACATATTACTGGTATTTCAACTTGAGAACTTCATTATTGGAGGCATTTTTCTGATTTGAAGACTATCGTGATGGCTAGTAGCAGCTCTGTGACAGAATCATGAGCTATTATTTGATATTAGCATTAATATCTCTGCTTCTGTTTTGCTAAGTGAGACCACTGAAGATATCACTTGCACTGGAAGACCAGACTGTGAGGCTTGGACAAGAAATCCACCTGAAGTGTGAGATATCTGAGAATGTGGAAGGGAAATGGTACAAAAACGGGCAACTAGTTGAAGCTAGTGACCGTGTAAAGCTTTATCACAAAGGAAGGTAAGACTGTTGTGCATTGACTTGACATTTGGTGGAATGACACTGTAGAGATGTGCCAATATGTTGGTTACTTCACTGAAAATTATCTGATAATCAAGCCTAACCTCTGTTCCTCAAACATATTTATTTTTATCATCATAAAAGCCATGTCTTCTTGTTCACGTTCACCTTGTGTCTTTTAGATGTGGAGGACAATAATCAAATCCTTGATCCATCAAAATTCAAGCTATTAATTTTTCTGGATATTGCTGTCGCTCTTAGTATGGGAAATGAAGTAGTAAAGTAAAATTACTGTTAGATGTTATTAAAAATATATAGCTTTTAAATGTCTGGCTTTATGATAGCTTCTATTTGTGTTAGCTCAGAACACGTAATTCTGCCCGTGCAAAGTATACAGAGATATCAGGTCCTTTTGCATTTATAGTCCGTCCTTTCTCATGGAACGTTTGTCGGTTAAAAAAAAAAACAAAACAAAACAACAACAAAGCAAAAAACTGATCCACCCTTTAACTGCATCCCCTTCACTTGAGCTTAGCAGATCATTCATACAGCTTGGAACTGCACTTGCAAAGATGCTCCTAAACACGCTACAAAATGTTTGCTTTGCCTCCGTAATGCTCGCTAAGTCACAGTGAGGGACAAGTGCCAGTGTGCAATGACCCCTTAGTTTCACATAGGGTGAAGGAGCTCCCCAAAATCCATGTAGGCAGATAGGGTGAGATGAGAGAAAGGGGAGTAGGAAGGGCACAGAGGTAAGTCCTACCTTGAACAAAGCTTAGACACAGCAGGTCATAGGAGAGAAAAAACATCATCGTACTGGAAGATGCAGTTAGGTAATGAGAGCAGCAGATGCTTTGCTTGCCCATTTCTTTATTCTGGTAAACAAACAGTAAATTGGATATTGTCACAAAGATGATCTAATAAAAGTCATAATATTCCCACAATGGCATCATCTAAAGATTTCTTCTTAAAGACCAAATTACAATCTAATTGTGACAGCACAGAATCCCTGTGTCAAACAGTTTGGACTCCTGTATTTTTCTACTTCTGTGTTCAAACAATAAATATTAGAATTGATTACAATATTTGGTGGTTGTCTTAATAATATAATGTAAAAATCACACAGTATTTAATCAGCTAAAATGACACTAATCGGCCAGCAAAGGATTTTTAGTCAGTAATATTACACACTTGCACACATCTAAACTCTTCACAGATTTTTCCTTACAGTTTCAAGCAGTCTTCAAAAATAATTTACATTTATTTCTTTTTCATTTTTTTACAGAATCCATAGATTTGTTATAGCAAGCGCTGCTGTTGATGATGAGGGTGAATACATGTTTGTACCAGATGCATACAATATTAATATTCCATGCAAAGTTCATGTTGTGGGTAAGTATATGGCACAATGATTTATAAATAACACCCCTTTCTCTGACCTTTGGGAATTAAAAGCAGTGTGAAATATCTTTGATTACAATCAGTCTGTTTCCTCTGAGCGGGCATCTACCAGAGAAAAGAGACCTGCTGCTTCGGCAAAGTGCAAGTGAGCTAGTCAGAGAGCGCTTTGCCTGTGCTCAGGATCTGCTCATAGTTTACAAGCCTGGGGGAGCTCTCAGAGAAAGCTTCTTGGTGATGAATTTCTAAGCCTAAACTGCTATTACGAGCTTGTTAAAACACTATTTGTTGTCCTTTTCAGATATAGAGCATTGTCCTCTTTGAAGAATTGGCTTGCTGACATTGCAAAATGTGATTTAGTTTGGTAAAAGTTTAGTAGAATAGTACGTATTTACCTATTCCCTAAATATATTAAAGGATATCTAGAGAGCAAAATGCTTTTGGCCAGCTTTTATTCACTCAGCAAAACAGAAGGCTTGTTAATGATCTTAATCTTTCAAACAAAAACAAAACAAGGCATTGACTCTTCCCACAACAGTACGTCACTGGCTTTTAACTGCAACCAGCAACTTGCAAGTCAAAAAGAGAGCAATTTAAATGAACAAAGTTTTATAAAACCTGTTCTGCAATTGAAGCTGCAAGAAGTGGGATATCTGTGTGAGATAATGAATTGGCAAGGTTTAGGGAGAATGAAGAGGGAAGGAGTACTAGAGAGGTATGCTCACCGATATAACTTGTAATACACTAAAAAAAGCTGTAAGAGGATGTTCATCAGTTGTTCTCTATACACATGGAGTACAAAAAAAGTGACCATACAATTCTGTCTCAGGAAGACAATTTTTTTTTTATATGGTCCTACTATACCAAAATTTCTATGGTGCCATGTTTTATTTTTCATTAGACAACTCTTTTCTTAAAAATAAATTTTCTTAACTAATTTCCTTCTGAACAAAAAATCAGAGAATGGTAGGGGTTGGAAGGGACCTCAGGACATCATCTTGTCCAACCCCCCTGCCAAAGCAGGTTCCCTACAGCAGATTGTACAGGAAAGCCTCCAGGTGGGTTTTGAACATCTCCAGAGATGGAGACTCCACAACCTCCCTGGGCAGCCTGTCCCAGTGCTCTGTAACCCTCACAGTAAAGAAATTTTTCCTTAGGTTTGTACAGAACTTTCGGTGTTCCAGTTTTTGCCCATTCCCCCTTGTCCTGTCACAGGGTACTACTGAAAAGAGCCCGGCCCTATCCTTTTGGCCCCCACACTTCAGGTATTTGTAGACATTGATAAGATCCCCTCTCAATCTTCTCCAGGCTGAAGAGTCCCAGCTCTTTCAGCCTTTCCTCATATGGGAGATGCTCCAGGCCCCTCACCATCTTTGTGGCCCTCTGCTGGACTCTCTCTAGAAGATCCCTGTCCTTCTTGAACTGGGGAGCTCAGAACTGGACACAGGACTCCAGATGTGGCCTCACCAGGACAGAGTAGAGGGGGACGAGAACCTCCCTCACCCTGCTGGCCACGCTCTTTTTAATGCACTCCAGGATACTGTTGGCCTTCTTGGCCAAATCAATAGACTAAAAAGACCAGGAAAATATAAATCAGAGAGCATATTTCTCCATGTTGCAGACATGTACAAGGTCACTGAACATTGTCTCAGAGTGGCAGTCACATGGCAAATTTGGACAATCTCTCCTTTTTCAGATCCTCCTAAGCTCCACCTGGATGGTCTTGGGGAAGGTAACACAGTGACAGTAGTAGCAGGAAGCAAACTACGACTTGAGATCCCCATAACAGGCGAGCCAACTCCAAAAGTCATGTGGAGTAAAGGGGACAAGGTACATTGTCATTATACATGTTTCTTTAGCTTAACAAGGGGCCTTTCCCTTCAAAAAATAACCCTTAGCCTTGTGAAGACATTGATTTTACTGACAGAAAATAATGCATTTTATCTAAAAATCACTCCTGACTCAAAAATTGAAGGGTAAAATGGATAAATATTAGTTAGTATCTTTTGAGTTTTTTTGAGGAAAGGCTGAAATTAATGAAGGAAAAAAAAAATCGGTTGTGCTGTAAATAAATTGCAAAGGAGGGGAACATATGAGATGCAGAAGAAAACTAGTGAAAATCTAATAGAGGTCTACTTCTTCTATACATACCCCAGAATGGCTGCCAGGTTTTGACAGGAAGCCATGGTATGGTCTGGTTTTGGAAAATTAATTATAAATTCTGATGGAGTGTCAAATCTCAAATGAAACAATAGGCTGGACAGTTGGTGTCTTGCGTTTGTTGTCTTAATGTAAAACTTCGCATAGATCAATTCCTGGCTGTGACATATCAAAAAGCTGGTTTTCACATTTAAATTTTCACTGTGGTAACATGTTGTTATTACTGGATTCCTCAGACCCCTCTGATCAAATCTCTGACTGCTATTTTCCAAATATTAACTGTAGTATCACCAATGCAGACTTGTCCAAATAGGAAATTATTTTAGGAGAGCTCTTACTCCAAAATATGTGCCAGCATTTGAAATCTGTGAGGACCAAGTACTGACATTACAATTACTCTGACCTCTAAACTAAACAAATTACATTTTTATCTGACTTTGGGAGAATCTACTACTTTCTTTTCATCTAATTAATGACAGGTAGTGTTGACAAAAGCATGTTCTTGCTCCCAGGACAAGTAAGCCTAGCACCTCTTCCTTTAAGATGCAATGGCTGAACTGTGTGCCAAACAGTTACCGTATTTTAAAGTTATTTATTTGTCCCTCTGTTATTTTGTCATTATTGTGATCATTAGATGACTAGATAACTGAAATTCTGAATTTTAGTGCATTTTTTCTTCAGTATTTTGACAAAGTGTCCTGTACTGCATTTGATTTTTATTTTTGAGCATTTTGATTCTCATCTCCAGAAAATAAGACTTTTCCTTCTGCTTACTTTGATTCCTAGTGGATCACAGACAGTGGAAGAATACGGGCAGAAACATACTCAGACAGCAGCTGTCTGGTCATTGATACAGCTGAGAGGGAAGATTCAGGTCCTTTCAGAATAACATTAAAGAATGAGGCTGGAGAAGACACAGCTCTAATCAACATTAAAGTGGTTGGTAAGTTGTGGAACAGTGCACAAGAGGCAAGTCTTTTATCACAGACCTTTTCAATAAACAATCCTTGAAGAACCCTACTTTTCTGCACCCCAACAAAAGACAAATTCCTTTTCCTCTGTCTGAAGGGTTTCTTCTGTAGATGCTATCCCCCCAGCCACAAAACTGTTGTAGATTCTCAGAAAACTTCCATTTCCCTTTTGTCTCCATTTTCAGATGTGGAGCTGAGGTGCAAGGATACTAAGGTCCAGTGTTACTGAAGAACACAGGAGCTTAGCACTGGATTTAAGTAGGAGTTAATTATCACCTCCCTACCACCTCACACTGCAAGGGCCAAACTTGCGCAGTTGCCTCAGGCTGCCTTAACACTCTCTGTTGTCCATTCTCCACATGGTTGAGGGCTCTGTCTTATCATGTGCCTTCAAGTGCCTCTCAAGTGTCTTGACTGTGCTGAAGAACGTGGCGTTTATCCCTTCCTAACCACTTTCCAGGGTCTTTCTCTCTCTCCTGTCATTAGGAACTCTTGTTGCACTTCAAAAACTGTTCAGATTTGTTTCTTATTTGACATTTTTTATTTCAGCCTATGGAAGAAAAAAGAATTTTATTTTTTTTTAATAATACTTACTTTGTTTACAACAGATGTCCCTGATCCTCCTCAGGCACCAAATGTCACTGAGGTGGGTGAAGACTGGTGTATTATGACCTGGGAACCTCCGGCAAATGATGGTGGATCACCCATCTTAGGTACATACTTTTTTTTTCTTTTATGGAGATGCTGTAATATGGACAAAAGAAACAAACCCTAAATAATGGATGATCAGAGCTTTTTGTATGTTGTTACATTATCAATCTCCCTACTTGAAAGACAACCTGTTGTAATACCAAACTTTGAATAGTTAGCCTGTTTGAATGTTAGCAGGAATTTCAGAAAATATTTACTGAGTAAATTGGAATTATCTTCTAATACACTGAACCAAGAGGGGCCCAGAGGCCAGCAGAATCAGGCTGCTTTCACTCTAAACTAAATACAGTGGTATTGTAAGTCTGAAAAAACCTTGTATGTGGCTGTGAAAACCAAACAGATGACTATTAGATAGCTTGCATTAGGAAAAGTTTAACAATAAACCCTGAACCACTCTGAGGCTAGAAAGGGATAATGAGATGTATTCAGAAAAAATGCCATTGGGTAATCAAAAAATAGACCCTCACGATTGAGCTTTATGCCACCACTTACTATAATAAAGTTTTATTCGGTCAACAGGATATTTCATTGAAAGGAAAAAGAAACAAAGCTCCAGGTGGATGAGGTTGAATTTTGAACTGTGTAAAGAAACAACTTTTGAGCCAAAGAAGATGATTGAAGGTGTTGCATATGAGGTCCGTGTATTTGCTGTTAATGCAATAGGCATTTCCAAACCAAGTATGCCTTCAAAGTCTTTTGTTCCTTTAGGTAAGTAATCAAAAGCATAGAGATAGGCATGCATTTAGAGAATTTTCATTAATACATTATTACAGTCATCTAATTATATAACTGTAGTTCTTGCTGCACTTGTGGTGCTCAGGACCTGTCTTTATTAGGTGATGCATAAACTATACATCTATCCCTGAAGGATTTATAGTCTTTTATAAACAAGAAACAAGGATGTATAGACAGAAAAATGGTGCTCTACAATAAAACAGTGACATGCTACAGGTGAGCCTGATACAGTCAATACTATGGTCAATATGTTTTAAGGACCAGAACTAACAGTTCCACGTTTTTGTGTACGATAGGTATCTCGGAGTCAATAGAGTGAAACTATTGTCAGTTAAACTGGCAATTTAGAGAACTGATGAACTTGATAGATTATAGTCTTGGTTGTTTGGTGTGTCTGTCTCCTGCCGTAAGTTCAGTCAGGCACTGGCTTTTGGCCAAAAATGGTCAGAAAAAGTGACCAGAAGTCTAAAGATCACTATTTGCAGGCTGCACTGTGTGCAAATTGAGACTTTCTTTGATGTTTCACTGTTACATAGTAGCATGCCATTTTAAGATGTCCAAGTATTCACAAATAATGCATACATTTTCATCTTAAAAAAAAAAAAAATCAACAATACACAACCTATCATAAAGATAGAAATATATGGAAAAAATTAAGTTAACTTGCCCAATATTCCAATAAATCACATGACAAGATACATTTGAATAGTCTATAATTTCAGTCTATGCCTCATGGAGCGCCGTTAGCTGAAGTAGGGGCTTTTTTCTCAGAAAGGGATCATATATTTTCAATATTATTTTGTAGACAATCCGGATTAGGCTAGGTCATACTTTATACTATTCTACATGTCTCTTTATTGCTTTATATTAATGTAACAGCCAGAGGGCCTTGTCATTCACCTAGTGACAGACTAATTTGGTGGCATTTCAACATAAAGAAACAGATTTTCAAACTATTGTGACAACCACAAATCCCTGTAAAAGAAAGGTGTCTTGTTCTGTAGGCCAGCAAAAGTTCCCACCTTGCTCAGCAGCACCCCCACGACACAGAGGAGGAACAAGGTGGCTGTTATTGCTACAGCATGCTCGTCTCTTGTCAGAAAATACCTGCTGTTGTAGAATACCCTACTCAACTTCTCTGCTCTACCTTCCACCGCTCTTTGTCCTTCTCACTCCTCAGCAGGGGAGTGAGACTCCTAACTCCAGGTTAGGCTATGAGCAGATATGGGGCAAGGTACCTGCTTCTAGTTTGGTCCTAATTGGGAAAGATGTGGCAGGGATGACTGGAAATGACTGGTAGGTAGGAATTAGCCTGTCATGTATGATGCTAAATTAGAGGAATACACACCATAAATGTAAACCTTTAATTGAAACAGTTTTCTGCCTTCTCCCCACTGCCTGCTTGTTTCAGCTGTTACCAGTCCACCAACTCTCCTGGCAGTGGATGGAGTGACTGATACCTCAGTTACAATGAAATGGAGGCCACCAGACCACATCGGCGCGGCAGGATTAGACGGCTATGTTGTAGAGTACTGCTTTGAAGGAAGTAAGTGGCAACGACTGTGGTATGTTACTCATGGTGAAAGTAGGTGAGACTTTCACCATTTTTCCTCTATGTGTGTCAGGTGCTCTTAGTTTAAGGCAGAGACTAATCAGTCAGAAAACCTCAAGCAGCACTGGTTTGTTTAGGCTTCCTTTGGTTTGTGTTTCAGATCCCTCTCATTGTTTATAATTCAACCCATCTTGCATTTGACCTGAAACTCAAATCAAAAGCCATATAATCTGTAGTGTACCAAGTACCATGATAATCATTAAATGAAGAGTCAATGCAGTAAAGAGTGGATGGATGAATAAACAGGAAATAATTAATGGCTATAAATGTGGTCCAAAATATGTGTAGCTTGGCTGGGTTTTAAGGGAGACAGGAGGTCCTCAGTGTGGTAATCTCTACCTTGGCATAATACTAACTGACTACTTCAAGTGACAGTTCCTAATACTGAGGACAGACAGCCTCTCCAATAGCTGGCTGTAGAAGTTATCTAGGCATGGAAAGTTCATGTCTGGATATTTAATTTCTCCAACATTTCAGTGCAGTTAGATACAGGATCTTTAACTATGCCCATCTAAGACATAAATCTATACAGAACTGAAGGAGAAAGATAAAGATGTAAGAGACTGAATAAACTTATCAGAGTAAAATAACAAAGAATAGGGACATATAATTTATATTTTACAACTAAGAGTCTTTGGTGATCAGGTAGCAGAAACTTAGTTTTTTCCAGCACATTTTATTCTGAATTGGCATAAAATGAAGTCTATTTTCAAAAAGTAATATCCACCAACACCTGGGTAAGTATCAAATAACAGCCTGGAGTACTATGTGTGATACCCAGCCTCTGTGGCTAAACATCAATCAGTAGGATTCAAACAACGTTGTGTATTTGGATGAATGGGACATGGTTCTCTTCAGCTCCACTAGCTGCTGCTATTAACTGCGCTGTAAATCAAGTGATGGGTTGGACACCTTTTTTCATAAAGGCATTTATTTCGATGAAAAGTTTTCATGACTGCAGTCTACAGCCTGGAGACAAGAGGCAGAGGACGGAACTTGTCATTCACCCTGTCACGTGTTTCAAATTCAGACAATCCACCAAAACGGTAGTTCACAAAAGTGGTCAGACACCTCAGGAGTAGAGTGCCCTCAGCTCTCACTCAGGAGAGTGGGAAAGGGAGCAAAGAACCACTGGCTTTTCTCAGGAGCACTCAGCATCTTGTAGTATTGAGCTGAATATCTGTAAGGAACAAGAACAGAGTGGAAGAAGTTCAGAGGTCTGGAGAAGACTACCTGAAGGCAGACACAGCTGGAATGGTAGGAAGGGCTTTCCTTGTATATTGGGAGGGAGCTGCCGGAACAGCTCAGAACAAGTAAGTATGCAGTCTTACATCAAGATGCAACTTTCTTATAATGTTTCCATTGCACAGGCAAGATTTATGGGAATATAAAGGGGACTGTCAATGTGATCTGTTTAGCACTGGTAGCACGGCGGGGCAAAAGTTAAAAGAGCTTCTAATATGCTACTGTCGTAAAACCCTTGACATTACAGTATGTGATATCCAAATTAGGTGACAAGAGAGGATGAGAAATATGTATACACTAATGCAAACTATGGTTTTCAGAGGAATCTGCCAAATCTATCTTTTAAGGATTATTACACAGAAGACCATTGTATACTTACTGAATGGAACAAATTCTTTACTTTTTTTTTTCAGATAGGTTTAAAACATATGAAGATACAACAAAATGGCAGTCAAGCCTGTCATTTTATTGTTACACCTCAGTTAAAATACAATGGGTACAATGTATTTTACATAGCTTTCTGAGTGGTTATGTATATCTATATATGCCTCCTATATATGCATATACATCTATATATACACAATTGACATTATTTATGTATATATGTTATCAAAATAGTTAGGAAGAAACAAGCTTAGTAGAAAATACCAATTAAAAAAGACGTGTTATTAGAATATACATCTTTTTCTCTGTGTTCAGTCCTTTTTTTCCTTCTTGCAATATCGCAGTGCCTCCTTTTCTCAGTCCTTTCAGTGCCTATTCTGCCTCAAACTAATTTCTTCTATATCATTTAATAACTTCTTAATTTCAAGGTATTTCTTATGACTGTCTATATTCATTATGTTGTTCTTTTAGTTGTCTGTTTGTAAAGTCATACTTTCTCCATTCTTTTGTCGTTGTCACTGATGTTTTAAGCAGGGCTTTTTTGAGCCTTCCTTATCATAGCAATCATTAGGAGAAATCACAAGCTGAAAATAGAAAGACAAAATATATATATATAAAATTAAAATTTAGAAATACCATGTACCGTGAGCATTGGTTTGGCTTCGTGAAAATTGGTATTTCCCTTCAGTTTGAACCTTGTAACTTAATCAACATTGTGGACTCTTTGACTTCCTTAACTATAGTAGCACCTTGAACAGCTCTCTGTGTATGTTACTGAACTGGAGTCTCATAATGAGTATCTGGATCCAGCATTGCATAGGTGTGAATAACGTGAATATAGAACTCCCCAGGGCTAGTTTACAACATCCAACTTGAACCTCTTGCTGTGGTGATACAGAGTAGAACAAATCTTGTTGACACTGGAGAGGTCAATTCCTGGTAATGTGTGCTGCGACTGGCTCTTGTATGACATTTTGAGGGTAGTCTGATGAGCTTGGCTCTAGCTTTCCCTAGAACACAATGTTTATCTGCCTTTAAAGGGCCATTGTACTGGCAGATGATCTGTTTTCATAGATAGTAAATAAGAACTTCAGAGAGTCTCTGTTGGCTGAGATCTTTGCCAGTGTACTCATCCAGGACCATGCACAGATATTAGATTAGTATTTTTATTATCAAAAAAATAGCCAAGTCCAGGAAATCCAGGGAAATGATAGCTTTGTCGAGGAAATAAAACCTTAGTGTGATTACATCATATGTGTCATCATTCATGGTTTTGGCCTTCTTTCTATGTTGCCTTTAGTTAAATGTGTTCTCTTCCTCTGTTTCCTCAAGTTTTTTTCCAAGACTTCTCTTTTTCTGTATCTGTTACTCGAATTCTTCTCTGAATTTCTTCTCTCTTCTATGATGCGTTTTCTGCTCCTCCTGCACTTTCTTCCATCGTCGTTTTCTTTAATTTCTCTCTTCCAAATGTTCCTTTGTCTCTTTCTTTTCATCTCTCCAGGGCTGTGATCAGGCCCAAAGGAAAAAAACAACCTTATCTCCTCCTGTCCCTTTATCCTTTAGCTTTCCTGTGAGCATCATGCATAACTGTTCTTTGATCTAGGTGCCCTCTTTCCATCTCTTTCCTCCCTGCGGTCTCCCTAAATATGGGTCCTCTAAATCTTTAAAGCCCAGCATCTATCTTTGCATACTTACTAACAGGAATTGCTAACCACTGACAAAATGCTCCATCTGTGTGAAAGTGGGTGTCTCTGATTAATTTTAAAGATGGATTCTCACAAGGTATATCGACAGATCTGTCTGAGGAGTTGGTGGAGCCACCTTTTAACCTGGAAGGTACAGTATTCAACAAAGGATATAAATCTTCTTTAACAAAAGAAAAACTCTCTTCATAAAGTAAAGATAAATTTCTGAGAGTGAATTTTAGAGGCAATAGTCTACAGAATTTGCTGTAGTGCCTGTATAAGGGGAGGGGAAGGTGTCTGGAAAACAGTAATTGATTGCAATCCTCTTCTGCTAGAAGCTGAAAGAAGCAGCTTGAAGGAGAACGTAATTCCTAAAAGTAAGACACACAGTTATGAAAATGTGCCACAGTATTGCGCTCTAAGTCTGCAGGGCTCTCTAGTTTATAATAGTTCTCTTGTCTTCTGTGCCAATTTTACAATGCTATCTTTATGTGATGTGGAAAGTATTGATACTGACTTGCTACTGTATAAATCTAACTCCAAATGCCAAGGTGCCAGCAGTGTTAAGGCAATCTACGTTTGGAGACAGGGTGGAAAAAAAAGTATCATTTATAACTGAAGGTTTTCTGAAGGACTGTACTGCTATGATCACTCTGTAGATTAGATGCGACTGCCTAGGGGTAGGATAAAAAATCCAAGACTGCTGTAATTATGTGAATAATTCTGACACAGCCTTCCTTTATTAAAGGCAAGAGGAGAGATGGCATTTCATTGCAATTTGTAAATATTCTGTTTCTCTCATCCCTGCACTCTCAGTGGTACTTTCAAGGTCACTCAGTAGTGGTTGAAATTAATTGTAAAACCCATTTCTCTCACAGGAAGCTGTTAAAGCAATGACAAGTACTTTTGGAAATATACTCTGTCCCCCTTGTTTTCTATCAGCTGAATTTAAAAACTCATCAGTTTTCTCTCTGGAACAATTAAATGATAGACATTCTAAAAATATTTCTTTCTCTAAATATAAATGTATAATCAGTAGAAACCCTTTAAAGTTTGAATATTCTTCCTGCATATGAAAGTGAATCAATATAATGTTATAGCATAATTAGAAAAACAAAATAGAAGTATTCATTAGAATATAATTAATCTATTACAGTTCTGTAATTTTCTTCATCTGTGCAGTGGATGTATTTATAATTCCTTATTCTTTTGATTCGTCCTCCCCTCCTCTTGTCCCTGAACTAGCTGATCAGTGGATCGTGGCTAACCCGGAGCTGACAGACAAAACGAGGTTTACTATCAATGGCCTGCCAACTGGCTCAAAAATCCTTGTGAGAGTAAAAGCTGTGAATGCTGCTGGTGAAAGTGAGCCCAGGTACCACCCACAGCCCATTTTAGTCAAGGAAGTGGTAGGTAAGATCCTCCTGCCTACGCTCACCCACAAATACATTCTGCTTCCATATTCAGTTCTGGATTTTAAGGTTAATGCTTACTTGTTGTTGGAAACTGCTGCTATGGCCTTACAAAGCCATTGTGCAGTGGCCAGAAATCACTAAACCGTTTTTTTAAAAATTACTAATTCTTTTTATTTGTTTCATTTCTAAGCCTTTATTGCTCAGGCTTTCAAGACTTTTTTTCTGTGGAACTTGATGTTGCTTTTTTTAAGTTGTGCCAAGTTTCTCACTTATTCCTGCCACCATAGCATTGGTGTTACAAAAATTAATGGTGTGCTGAATGTAACATTGTGGGACCAAGAAATTTAAGATACTTCACTCATTAGTCACTTTTGGGAATTGTAGACTACACAGTCTCCCATTTGTACTGATGCCCACCAGTGACGCCTCAGTTAGGAAAAAAAGATAAACATCAAACACAAGCTTTTGGCTTTTTTCAGAACCTCCAAAGATTCGTCTACCAAGACACTTAAAACAAACCTATACTCGAAGAGTTGGAGAAACTGTGAATCTTGTTATTCCTTTCCAGGTAAGAACTAAAAACACTGACAGGAAAATACTCAATTTTTCTGATACTGCTGCTTTTTAACTTATTTCAATGTAACTTTGGTAGGCCAGTAAGTTAACTTAAGCAGATGTGGAAGCATGCTGAAGTACACAGGTGTTTGAAAGCTTTTGCTTTGACATCTTGAAGAAATTATGTTAAGCCAATTAATGAATTGGGTAACTAGCTTAGACAGACTGATTTATCATTTGTCATCCAAAGGACACTTAAATCCTCACAGTAGACATTACATGTGAGATAATCACTAGCACAATGCAAAATGTGTGCTGCCCACCAGCAGTAGTTAGATAGGGTATCAAGGCTGGGACTGTAGCATTTAATAATTTTCTTGTCATGAGAGAGGAAAAAGGAAGGGAAGAGTGGGCAGAGTTTCATTGTCTCCTATAGAAACTGCAAATTTTAAATCCTTGAGATCACAACTATAATATGACTATTTCTAAGGATATAGTACGTTTTACCACAGCATCATGTTAACCTTCATTCCCATACCTTTTACAACTGCCTCTCTACCTGCAGGATCCTTATTCTTCTGAATACAAGAATTACAGAAGAATTCATTTCAATTTTGTATCTGCACACCTAAAGATACTGGAAGGGAATAATCCAGCTTCTACAAGGCTGTTAAAAGCCTAATAAAATCTTGATCAGCAATACACTGCAAGATACACTGCTCTTGAGAAATTAAAGGAATATTCTATAGTTATTCTCTAAGATACAGCATTCACAAAGTTGTGAGATTACCCTTTTCATACAGGATCTGCAAATTGTTTGCCTTGGAAAGGCAAATCCCATAGTAAAACAGGTGGAATTCACTCTAATTTAATCACCTAAATCAGGCACTGCTAGGCCTATAAAAATGGCACACAAAAGATGGCAATTCAGCCCATCTAACAACTATTCCCACTGCTTTTGCAATGAAAAACACAGAGTTTGGGATCCCTGGATTTTAGCCCAATACTTTCATCTTTCACTAGTAGTGTAGAGAATGTAGGCACTTCTAGAGGGTGAAATATTTTGTTCTGCATTTTCTGTTTTTCTCTCCTTTTTTTCTTTTAGAAAATTGGAAAACAATTGTCAAATATATCCAGAAGGTTATCTAGCCAATTTAGCCAGAATTTGAAAAAAAAGCTGAAAAAAAACAAAAGTCAAAGAAAGCAAGCTGCATTTTAGATGAATTAACATGATTACATCTCAACTGTTGTATGATTTTAAAAAAGAATTCTCAGTTTCTTTCAGGATAGTTTTTTTCTCATTTGGTTAAGATGAGAAATACACACATTCTCTCTCTCCCACCCTCTTCTCTCTCTAAATCATGTGCAAATTGTTTCCTGGCTTACTACAGGGAAGACCAAGGGCAAAAGTATCATGGGAGAAAAATGGTTCTCCAATTGACAAGAACCAAATCAACATCCGCAACACCGAAAATGACACCATCATCTTCATCCGAAAGGCAGAAAGGAGCCACTCTGGAGAATATAACATGAAAGTTGAAGTAGAGAACTTGGAGGACAAAGCTACAATTGATATTCAGATTGTTGGTATGTTTTAAGAAACAGAAATAAATGCATGCCAGAGAAGCAGACTTCAGCCATTCCAAGACTATAGGAAAACACGGGAATCCCAAGAGCATCTTTCTTGACAGTGACAATTCTCTGTGTCCTACTACTTGGCTACGATTTGTGGTCTCTAAGCAAACCTCCCTACACAACAGCAGCTGCTTGTTGAAACATGTCAGTCTCTTTTTTTCACTGTTATGCTTTTCATGTTCTTGTCTATCCAGGAAGCAAGCTTTATCCCTTTGAGTGGTATCCATAGTCAGAAATGGTAGTAAATTCACAGTGACTTTGTCACAAGCGTAACGTGGAAGAAATCTTAAATGTTGAAAGTACAAGAAAGTAGGAAGTAGAAAAGACAGACAAGAAAACACATTTACTTTTTGTTTTTATGAATCTGTTTCTTTATATAATAGGCAAAACTGGTAGCACAGCCTTTATAATGATTGTCCGACTTTGTCTTTTAGGAACACATCTTCAACTGGTTTTAGCTTTTCCAAAATATCATGTCCTTATGCAATTACAGAGCATATGCCTATTAGAAACCACACTCACAAAGTGGTCAAGTTAAGTTTTTCATAATTCCAACATGTCTTAACTTTGGAAAGTTTTATTTTGCAACCCCAGCTTTCTTTTGAAGTTGGTTTTAGTATGTGCATGTTGTAAGGAAGAGAGAGTGAAATCACGCTAAGTGGAAGATGTGTGTAGGAAAGAGAGATAGGGAAAGCAAACAGTGGAGAATTTCAGCTGCCATATTTTCATTACAGATCGCCCAGGCCCACCAGAGGTTGTAACTATTGAGGACGTCTGGGGAGAGAATGTAAATTTATCATGGAAGCCACCAAAAGATGATGGCAATGCTGCCATTACTGGGTACACTATTCAAAAAGCAGATAAGAAGAGTATGGTAAGTAATAAGGAGATGTTTAAAGGCTGATATGCTCGTGGAATCTCCCTTTTAAAAATAAAAAGCCTGACATGCTTAAATTGATGTAGGTGGACAAAGCATTGATTAGTCAGTGTTCAGAAAATCTGCAAGGTATCTTTAAAAAATCTAAAAAAAACACCAAAAAATTTCTGCTCACTGTATCTAAAGCCTAGAAATGGAAATGTTTTCAGATTATGCCAAAGAGAAGGGCTAAATAGGAAAGTACAGGTGGATTTGGGCGAAGTAATTCTGCTTTTTTGGCTTTGTTTCAGTAGAGAAAATAAAACCCAAAAATATTAATTCTGAAAGCAGCAGGTTGCTACTAGAACAAAAATGTAGTGCTGTTGTTTTCAAACCTGTGATGTCACATTGTGTGTATCATTGCCACTCCCTACTACATATGTAATGAGTAAACTGCTTTTAGATTTACAGATGAAAAGTGCAATATAGACATGTTTATTGTTTTCATTGAACCAACATGAATTTTACACTTCCTTTAAAGACAGTAGTTGGATTCTTACGTTTAAGACATTGCAAATATAAACACTAGAAATCTAGGACAATATTTTGGGAGCTGCCTTATCTAAGAGCATCTTTTTGCTGCTGCTGCTGCTCTACCCCCCCCCCCTCCCAACTTTAATATGTCGATCTTCTACATGATTCATTCTCCCTGTGCTACTATTTCCCTTCCCATCCTTCTTTTTTTTTTTTTTCTTTCTCTTCAGACTCTTAAGAATGACGTCCCCTGTCTCTAAATTACTGTTTTAAGGAGAAAGCAACAGCAGCAGTGTCTAGGATCTAGTGTGTCATGGATCATTCAGGCCATAGTTTCCCCACATTCTTTGTGGTGGTGAATTTTGCAATTCAGTCACAGCTGGTCTTCTACAGAAAACTGTTTTCCCAAAAGGCACTTTAGGTCTTAAAGATGACTGAACATCAACACAAACTGTGGCACAGGGAACTCAGCACATTTTCATCTTTAGAAAAGCAAGAAAAACATGTAGGACAGAGTAAAGAAAAGCAAAAAACCACTGAGGTGTTCATATTGCATTTTATATTATTTGCATTTTTAGCATTGACCTCTTTCATCCCAGTTTGTTATTTAGGTATAGTGTACTAGGATAGAATTCACATGTCCTGTTACTGCTACAAGACTAAAGCGCTAAAACTCGCTTCCCCATCTGAGCCTTCAGATATCAGAGGACCACTTGCATAAAATTACATCTCATGAACACTCCACCTGTGGAACAGGGGGTAGATTATTGCATTGGCCTCTTGTAAGTATGTGTTACTGCAGACTAGTACATGCTGCTATTTTCCCCTTCAGCCTGCTGTTTCCTTATCTGCAGCAGTACCTTCTCTGTCAGCAGCATGGACTAGGAATGAAGGAGTCTGCCTTGCCTCACACAATACAATCTTTGTAATATTGGATTTCCTAAAATGAACCCTCCCAGCTAACAAAGTATAACAATTCAGTAGGGTTCACTCTCCATTTGACGTTCATTGCTCAGCAGTGACCTCTCTAGTGTTCTCATCACTACTCATTTCATTAATTATTGTTAGCTTCACTATTTTAGTACTCATTAACGTTCCCTTCAGATAAAAATCTTCCTCCCACAAGCTTGATGACTCTTCCAAACAGTCAATGGCTGAGAGGTGCAGGGCACTGCAGGGAGGCTTACTCTTTGTGTTTGTGTGTCTCAGGAATGGTTCACAGTAATGGAGCACTATCACCGCACCAGTGCCACCATTAATGAGCTCGTCATTGGAAATGAGTACTACTTCCGGATCTTCGCTGAAAACATATGTGGCCTCAGTGAGGACGCAACGATGACCAAAGAGAGTGCTTTGATTGCAAAGGATGGTTAGCTAATTATCCATTTCTTGTCAAAAGGGAAGGGGTGTGTTCAGAGGCTGGAAGGTGATTAGAGGTAAAGGCCATACCTCTAAAGCATTCAGACACATTCCTAGCCCCAAGACAAGGTACAAATAACAGCTAGGACATTTCATATTAGGACTTCTTGTCCAATAGTTCATAGTTGGGGGTTTTTTTTAATCAAGAGTGGGACATTTTTCCCATGTTCTGACATTTTCTACGATCTTGGATCTCAGGCTTGTGTCACCACTGGCAGATCTAAGTCGACAAGAGCTGGAAGAGGAGTAAAGAAGCTGTTAGAAGCAGTGGGTCACTGCCTCCCAGTAGAGCCTTGGCATCATCTGTACAAGTGCTCCCATCCATTTCAGGCAGGACGCAACAGATGAGCGTATTCCCTGCTACACATCTCTTGCAGGTGGAGCTGGACAAATTCTGATTCTGCAGTCAGAAATCCTGATGCTGCAGAAACTGTCAGTTTGAAATGGTACTGTAAACTTAAAAAAAAAAAAATTAACTGCTCTTTTATGGAAGGGAAATTCACAAACAGGTGGTTTAAGGGAAGAAAATCAAACCAGATCACCTTAGGTTGTCTGAAAGGAAGGAGTGCCATGATGCACCAATTTGTACAACCCACACAGACAGACTGAAAGAATAACGGTGCAGGGTACTGGACTCCACTTTCATGATTGTAAAGAAAACTACTTCTCTTTTAGAAACAGGATCATGAACAAAATAATGACTATAGGAATTGCTTTTCAGCACTCTTTACTTGCCCTCATCATGAGAGCAAGTATCAGGCCTAAGCTGCACTGAAGTCAGTATGAGTGCTTGGATCAAGTTTTGGTGAAGCAAAGACATTTAATGATGCCTGTGCACAGGAATAGATGTCAGTCTGTCCAACTGTTTTAAATGCCAGTTTAGTTTGTGGGTGAAGATGATTTATTGATGGTAATCTCCATTACAGAGCAGGTAAAAAGTAGCAGTGAAAAACTAGATTTTACTACCATATTTTCCTTGTACAGAAACTACATCCATTCAGGTAAATGTATGTGTTGTGCACTGCATGAAGCAGAAAGAAAAATGAATTTTCAGAGCCAGTTTGTAATCAGAACAAACTGTGAGAAGTAATTGGCAATAGAGTGAACAAGGTTTGTCAAGGCAGGCATCCTGCAGCACATCAGTCAGGATCACAGAATAAATGTGTACGATTTTGTATACCACCTTCTCAGGAAACAAAGAGAAGCTGCCAGACATTTATGCTACAGAATGACCAAGGGCTGTAGTCACTCTGCAGGCTCACTTCCAGCCCCTCTGACAAGTGCAATTAGTAGAGTCACGTTGGTACCTAAAGTTGTGCAGATCAGAACTGACTGTTTGTGGCTGTTCAAGATGCTTGGGTATTTAGCTATGTGCCAACACTCTTTTTATAAATGTTTTATTTTCGTTTCTTAGGCAAAGTCTACAAATATCCAGTTTACGATGATTTTGACTTCAGTGAACGGCCGTTGTTTACTCAGCCTCTAATCAACACATTTGCTATAGCTGGTTACAACGCTACTTTGAACTGCAGTGTTCGGGGCAATCCCAAGGTACAGCATAGCTCATAACAGTATAAGTTAAAACATGAGAGAGTGTGTTCTGACAATAAAAACTGTGATACCATTTTTATTATTTGTCCCACTCACAAGCCAGGCTGAAGGCAAGAAGGATCTAAAGAATACAAAAAAGGACCTACTTACCTGTGTTATAGGCATTATAACAGTTACTAAATCCACAGACAACTCAGTGAAAGGGCAGAAGCTCAGGAAAAGGCTGGGCTATACCGGAACCAGCACTGACAACAGCTGTACAGTTGAAATATCAGTAAAGGTTGTAACTAAAATAAAGCCATAATGATTTTATAAAAAGCTAATTATGCTTTAAGGAAGTGCATTGCAGGAATACTCTGGGGACCATGCTGGTTCTCAGGCCCACTGTGCAATGCATCTTCCAGTTTCTTTTGAATTGTGTCTTTTTGTGTTCTATTTTCCATTGTGAGAAACTGAACTGACCTAATAAAATGAGAACTCGAGAGTGTTTAAGAATATTTGCTGTTCACTCATCATCTTCAGTTTCTGACTGTGCAAATTCCTGTGAAAAAAACATGCTTTTCTTATTGACTTAGAGTAATTGAATGTCAAAAGCTACTGCTCAGATGTTTGCTATTATTACACAGCACCTCTTATATTGATAACAGGATTATATTTATGACTTTAATTATGTGATAGGAGCTGCACTGAAAAAATCATGCTTAAAAACATATGCATGATGCAGCATGTGTTTATGGGTTTTTATGCGGTAAAATATTATAGTTCACAGATTTGTGCACGTGGGCTTTCTTTTTTCTTTACCACAGCCCAAAATAACCTGGCTGAAAAACAAAGTCATTATAATGAATGACCCAAGGTACCGAATGTTCAGCAACCAAGGTGTCTGTACTTTGGAGATCCGCAAACCCAGTCCCTATGATGGAGGCACTTACACCTGCCGAGCAGTCAACGCACTTGGAGAGGCAGAAGTTGATTGCAAACTGGAAGTAAAAGGTAAGGTGTTTAATGCCCTCTTTGAACACCATCTACACCGGAATCAAAACTATGCACAGCAAATGCAAAAGCAAGTTCAAACAACTTTTTTAACTTTCCTGGATGAAAATAATAAGTTGGTTAGGACAAAGTAAACTACATTGGTTGCTTTGGTTTTTTTTTGAGGACCAACATGCTGTGCTTATGCTATATTGTCTTTTTTTCCCCTCCGTGGCAATGTATATCCTGAGTGTTCGCAAGGACTTTTTCGCAAGGGACAAAGTGGGAGACTGTAACTCTCAGAGCTATGCCACTTACCTGAGAAACTCTAGTAAAGACTTAGCTATTTGAGAAAACATTGAGAAATTTATCTTGGTTAAGAGACAGATCTCCGAAGGAAATGGGAAGAGGAGAAGGAAGAAAGACTAGCTCAGAGCAGACCTTGTCCGCTTTAAAATTATTTATTAAACAAACCAAACATTGGCTTCTAAGGAAGTTTGCTAGTAAAATCATGTAGCAAATAGCAGTATTGTTCCCAAGAGCACAAGCTAGTTGATAATTCTTGTATTTGCTTTAAGAACAATGTATTCAAAACTTGTATTTGCTTTAAGAACAATGTATTGATTTTACAAATACAAGGAAAGAGGACAAAGTAGGTTAGCATTCTACAACTGAAGACATATTTTTGTTTTCATTAATAGATAAATTTTATGAATTACAGGTAGTTTAGCATTGACTAGGATATCACAAATGGCAATAGAGTTTGGATTGGCCTGCTAATGAATAATCTCAGGACTGTATTTTTCAGAAAGTTACTTCCTAGGAAAAGATGGGGTCATATTTAGCTGAATTAACTCCCACCAAAGGCTTTTGTTTCAACTGTGGAATAAGCTAAGTATTTCTGAAAAAAATAATCTGAGGTTGTAAGTAAGGAAAGCTGCCTACAGCCAGCTGATAGGAAGTGTCTAACTGAGGAATTTAGAGGGAATTCAGGCTAGCTGAATATGGTCCTAATTATATTATTTCCTTCATGCTAGTCAATAATGAAAACCATATTTAATATCCTTGTGGATTGTATTTTTTTATTTTGGATTTAAATTAACATTTTCTGTATTTTCTTATGTAACTTGTCCTACAACTCAAATCTGCTAGCAAGAAGCCATTGCAATAAATGTTTGGTCTATGAAGTTGCACATTTAACTAATATAATGAAAATATGCATAATATATTTCTTGATTTTAATGATTAATTTTTAAGATACTGTATTGGAAAGCTGATGTCGTCATCCTGGAAATATGATTGTTTTCCTTAATCACAAGCAAATTTTCTGTTTCACAGTGTAAAAGAAGAACTCATCACCTGAAAAGGCTGCTTCATCTATTTTTTAATACTGAACGGCCAAGATAGTTTGCTATTTCATTAAGCTTCCTAAGTTCCCAAGCCCTAAAGTTCTTACACACGTTTACACTCAGTTTAAAATTTTTAGTCTTCAGCACTTTGCTTGTAATACAACCAAATACTACATTTTAAATGCAAAAGACTGTTCATTTCTGTCCTTCATTTTACAAAGAATTTTTTATGTATAACGTGCAGCATATTCTGAAATATTTTTAAGAAATAACTTAACTACTATCTCTCTATTTTAGGAAGTCTAAACTCCAAATGTTGCCATGGATTACATATTATTCTTCAGTAATTCCCTTTCCAGCTGTTCTGAAATACTGATGCTTCCGTTGACCTTGGAACTTTTTTTTTTCCCCACTGAATATCAGGATTAAATAGTTTGCTGGTTTTGAAGCATAATACAAACACTGTATCATAATTCAGGCTCTCTTTTCATATACAACAGTTCCCAATAAATTGTTCACCACCAGTGGAAGTGTAGAGATTTCTGCCTTTGATCAATACTGATGGGGAATTTAGTTTCTTACATATATCTTTAGTTTCTTACAGGTATCTGAAATAGGCTGGGAATGGTTAGATCCTTTTCCAGTCAGTTAGAAGCAATGTATCTAGGAAAAAAGCTACAGTAAAGTGGTCACTAAGTACAGCTGAGATGCTGTCCCTGATCATTTTTGCTGTCAAATGTTTATTTAACTTTCATAGGCCCAGTTTTCTGACTAGCATTCTGAAGTGCAGAGCACGTGATACACTGTGTTGACAGGCTGCCAGACCTGTCCTATTCACAGCTGATTCTTTCCATAATGGCTGAATTAAAGATTAAAACAAAAAAACCCCCCATATCTCGCAACAAACATTTAGGGTAGACAACAGTCGGAGCAGTAAAGTGCTAGAGCAGGTTTCCTGCAGAGGTAGTAGAGCCTTTGGTAGCAAAAGCCTCTAAGAGCAGCTTAGAAGAATGGCAGCAGTACAATTTGTTGTTATTGTTATGATAAGTGCTAAATGACATTTTGAGATTGTTTCCAGCTCTGAATTTGAGATTCTGATTCAGTTCTTAACATTGTTGACATACCCTAGCAACTCAGTCAGATTTAAGTATTCCCCTGATCACCCATCCCACAGGAAACCCTGGATAGATGCATGGGCTTTGCATCATGTCCTGAGGGTTGTATCAATCATCCTATCAGCTGGTTGCAGCATGTTCTACAGTCCCAATTCCTCTGGCACCTTATCTTGGGGTAGCAGTTGAACACACCTTTGCTACAGTGAGAATAAGGCTTAAGAATTACTCCCTTTCGACAAGATTTAATTCATCCTTCCTCACTATTGCTATATGACACAGACAAATGCAAACAAGTATCAAACAGCTGGAACATAAAAACATAATTATATCTTATTTCTCTCTTCTATTGATTTATATGTTGAATTATCATTCTTTTAAGTTTCCCAACCTGTTTGTTCATTTAGGAGGGCTCTTCGGATGACTGTTCATCACACTGCTGCAGAGCAAAGGCTTACGGATTTCTGACTCACTGGAAATGGATTGCAGTGTGTGTGTCTGTGTCTGTATGTGTGTGTTTTCATATGTGTGTTTTTAAACCAGTTCAGCTTTATTCCAGCAGGTAACAATCAAGGTCTGGATTTGTAAAATTATGAGATACAGTTGAATGTTGCCTGAATAATATCAATAGGCTCCCATTTGGTGCTACCTATTTGGTGAATACACTAGCTATGGTGCTATTATTACAGATCTTTGGATAATAAGTCATGCTAAAGAGCTCTATGCTATGCAACAGTATGTATTGTAGTAAGTGAATTTTCCTTATCTTGGTTAGAATTTCTTTTATCCATTTATTTCTGAGGTATTTGAGATCTGAAATTTATCATGCATATATACATGCTCAGTCCTAGGAATGTCATAGAACTACTCACAGAACAGTCTAGGATTTCTGATTTTGCATAGTATTTGAACAATTGAGTAGCTATGAATACTCTGGCTATGAATAATATCAGTATGCTACTACTATTTTCTACTTTTTTGGACATTTCCTTACATCATTTTAGGTGTAAAATTAAAACCCCTAGTTGTTACTAAATTTAATGCTCATTTCCTGAAAAGGTTTTAGTGATTATTATGAGCACAAGAAGAAAAATAATAAAACCTTATTCTGTTCTCAAAAAAGGTTTTGCATATGCTGATGTTATTTCAGATAGACAGTATTTTGTTCTTGTTTTGCTGAGTGAACATAAAAATGTCAGTTATATGAGCTGCTCAGTACAATTGCACATACAATGCCTTTTTTTGTCAGTATAAGCATGCTATGAAAAGTCATGCAATAGATTGCAGAGAAAAGAGTAACTACCTCATATATCTTGAAAGATCATCCATACATATAATCTCAGGATACATGTTTCGTATTCATCTTAGTATGGAAAATAATGTATATATCTTTTAGGTTTGTTGAGGTAGATCCCTAAATATGTCTGTAAATCTCTGATTCCTTATCAGCTTCACTGAAGTCAATGAAAAGATTCAGATAAAGTGCCATGCTTCTTTTATAATGAAACAAATGTTTTTGGAGAATGTTTATCTTAAGAGCAAAATCCAGGTTGGTGATCACTCTAATAGGTTGATGATAGCAAAGATGCTGTATGAGAAATATTTTTTAAAAAGGTGTTAAGATCAACTGGGAAGAATTTCAAATGCGAATAAATACCACTATAAATATTCTAATTCTGCAGTGATATATCATGGAGTAATTAACCCAGGAGAACCAATCTTCTTGGCGGGGAATAATCAGGTTTATAACAAGCATACTCCTCTGGACATTCCATTTCATTCCCTTCCTCTCTTTCCACATGAAAACTCATTTTCTGCATGCAAAGTGTGTATTTATTTGCTTTTTGAGATTAAACTAGCTAGTGTCTCATGGCATACAATGTCTATGTCACATGAGCAAAGAAGGCCAAATTAATCAAGAATATGGGTATTTAACATCAGAGTTACAAGAGATTTAGACGTATTTCTGCTATGCCACTGAGCATAGAACTACTTGTACCTACAAATAATTTATTTAATGACTGTGACTGCCTTTGACCAGAACACTCAGACCTTTCCAGGAGGTAAAAAATTGTGTCTCAAGAAAACAGCTCTCAGTTAGTTTGTAGAACTATTGAAAGAACAGAAGTATCATAAAGTCATTTGCTGTGCTTAAAAGCAGATTACAGATCAGTCTTTGGTTACAAGTTAGTGCTCAGAATGATAATACATGCCTGAGCTTAAACTAAAGAATCTAAGGATGAAACCTTGATCCAGTTGAAATCAGTGAAAACTTTTTACTTACAAGCATATAATTTTACTTCATTTCCTCTAGAATTTATTTTAAATTCAGGTTCAGTGGGGTTCAGAGAATTTGGCTCTTTCTTTAGGAATGTATTTGCTTGTAATCTTGCCCAAATCCAGAATACTGACAGTGCAGTTTTAAAATGACAGAGATGCCCTGAAACCAGTCTGCAGCATATTATGCATCTAATTTTATTATTTCAAACCTAAAACCTGCTAAGAAATCAGGCTAGATAATGTTCCTGTAGTTTTTGAAGCATTCAGGTATTTTTTTTAAAAGGTTAAAATAGATACAAAGTTGAGTGCTTTTATATATGTACACATACATAAATGTATATATATGGGTGTTTCATAGAGTCAAAATGTTTAAAGATAAGGGCTCCTATAGACTAAATAGCATGCTTTAAGTAATGTAAATGTGGATATGTGACAAAGTACATACTTTAGTGCACAAGTATGTTATTAGTCTGTACTTGATTATTTTGCCTTACAGAATTTCAACATATATATATATATATATATATGCTTCAGTGTTATGTGTGTGGTTTTTTTTCCCTGGTGGAAAATACTATATATATATATATGTATTAGCTTCTTTGAAGCTATGTTTGGAAACTTTTATCATAAGTGTCAGTTGCATAATTTGGTCCCAATCGATACCTTAGACTAATTACAGGATTTATAGTTACTTGTACATATTAATATAGCTTTTACATATTACTGATAATTTTGAAGTGGAACTGGATCCCTACCTTTTACTCTCCATGTGCTTCTATTCCTATGTATTTTACATGACTAAGGATTAAAACATCATCTTGACATAATTATAAGCATAATTTCACTCAACATTTTCTCTCTACTTTTGTGTTTGCAATTAAATTGTTACTTCTCTTTCTCTCTCTCCCTTAGTTACACAGTAAGGATTTTTGAATGTATATTGTCATCTAAGGTAAGCTTTCATATGGTTCTTGCATATGAAGCTTATGTCTGTTTAAACGTCATACACTGTCTGCCGAGTATGGCATGATTTTCATTATTTCACTTAATGAAAATGTTTTTTAAAATTAGTAACATGATAGTTTTAATGCATATAAATCCAGATTTTTATAATAATTGTTCGTTACTGTAATTCCTCTTAGTAGTACATCCCACTACCTTCTAATAGTGCACATTTCAATGGAATTTAACAGTGCATGAGTTAGCATGATTAATTAGCACGAATAAAATGCAAGTAATAAAAGAGCATCTTGTACTTGTCACTTATTTTCATATAGGAATATACCTCTACATAAATGAAATATTTATTCCACAGTTAATTTCATTTAAAAATGAATGATTCATATCACGACTTGCACTATATGAGTTGAAAAGAATGCCAAAAAGCATGCTTTTTTTTTTTTTGTATGTATTGTGCATCTACCCAAGGTCTGGAGCAAACAGTTCTGCAACAACAACAGTGTTAAATGAGATACCACAGTCGCATAATCACTAGTAACTAATAGCACTTTACTTGGATAATCCTTGTGTTAATAAAGGTTATAAGTTCCTAAAATCCGTACTCGGGATAAATGCCGTATGTAAGTATCAGTTCAGTTGCATTTAGCTGAAGCATTCGGAGACAGTGATATCTTCAGCTTGGCAAAGTGTTTTTGCTTTAAAGCTTTTGGTGTGCTCCTGAAAAGGCTCAGAAGGGTGGGTTCGCAACTTGCAGAACAGAATACTCATGCAGATTTGTAAGAGGAGTAGTAATGGTACCTAGATTTCTTTCAACAAATGCCACCTTTCACCTTGAGAAAGGGCAGACTCTAAAGTTTTTAGCAAAATATTTATCTTTTTCCCACTGTTCCTTCCAAATGTCATTTGATTTCAATGAACTTAACAGAAATGCACATGTGTTTAGTTTCCACTACATTTTTTTCAATAGTGTGAAATTTCACTCTTAATTTGGATTATTTTTCTAAATTATTGCTTCTACATCAGTGGGATCTGGAGTGCCCTGGTTGGTGTGTTAGACACTACATATATATTCCTCTGGGCACTGAAATAAATCTTTTGTCTTGGATTGCCAAAATTATTAAATGTTCTTAAAAAATCTTTTGCCTTGTCCCTTTTTCCAGAACACTAAAGAAAACATTGGGTACTTCCAATGGTTTTTTTATAAGCCCAGATTTCTACTATACCAGTTATATAAAAGAGGTTTGGTATGGTATTCTGATACCATGTGTTCAGTGAATATGGTCTCCAACCACCATGGAAAACAAGGCAGGGCAGGGGGGAAGGGATCGGGGTTGTTTAGTTTCACAGAGACAGGAAACAAAGTTTTGGCATGGTGGGAGGAAACACTGAATAGAAAAGGCCCCTAATTGTCCATGGGGCTTGTTAGCGTGGACACTCGCTGCTGCTGCTAAGGAAGGTGCTGGCCCCAACTGTGGAGTAAGTCTCCCCAATGGATTGGTGCAGGACCTCCCACCGCTTTCAGATCACATACCCATAGCTTCAAGCCCTGGGAAAATTCTAGAGCTTTCAGGGCGTAAACACCGGGATCCAAGGTGATTACATGTGTTCTACTTTTTTATTCAAAAGCAAATCCAAAATCATTCTTCAAACAATCAAAGTTTTGACTTTCATCACCTCCCACTGGACTCTAAAGGCACCTATATCCGAATTCCTGGCTTTTTTCATATGTTTCTTTTATATATGTCATCTCATCTGTTATTTTGAAGCAACAAGGTAAATATTTTGCTAAATATTTATAAACCATTATAAGATCCAACACTAGAACAATTTGAATGTCTCTGCATGTTTTCCACAACTCATCATAGTCAGGTGTTTTCTGTGTAGTTCCCTCTGAGGTGACTTCCATCTTTTACTATACTCCACCCAGCTTGATGGAAATCCAGGAGGGTTATTTTGAGGTGAAGCTTATCATAGACTGTTGCATGGGGTGAGATAAAAGACTGAATGTATGACATCCTAGAAATTAAATTCACCCTGTGCAAGAGGACAGGAAAGTTTTGTATTGTACAGAGATTAAATAATGGTTAATTCTCACACTGGACTTTTGAACAGGGATGAATTTTATCACATCTCAAAACAAAGTATGCAAGAAGGACTGACTAAATCTTTGTTGCTTATGCCAGAAATTAAAGGTACAAAGCTGTTGCTCCAGGGACCTTCAACCTGAAGATTGTCTTATGCCTTGTTTGTAGGTGGGCTTTCGTTCTTCAGACTCTTGATGGATGGAGTGCCTCCGCATATCATTGATTCATATATGCGTGAAGTACAGGCAGACAAAACTGAGGGGAAGTGAGAGTCCGTCCAGTGTTTCCTCCCACTGCGCTGGAAATTGGTAGCAGAATTACAGCATTTTAGTTCTTGCAATGACAGAACAAACGTGTGGTTGGGGCTTTTCTTTTTTTTCTCTCCTTTTTTTTGTTTGTTTCTTATTTTTTGTTTTGTTTTCCCTACCTGCTCTTACTGAAAAGAAAGAATACGCATGGATTGCTTTGGGGTTGAAATGAAATGAACTGAAGACAACACATGTTTTGTAATGTTAAGCTTTATTTTCTGTTTGATATTGTGCTCTGTTTTTTAATGAGGAAAGAGGAGAAGCTGTGTAATAAACACGAGGAGGTAGTCAGAGTTTGTACTCGGTGGTACAAAGCATATCTTTCTCAGACTGAAAGTACATGGATTAGCCAGTAGCTGTGCAATAAGACCCTTGGAATACATACCTCTTTGATAATGTATCTTATTCACCTGAGAATTGTTTAACAGAATAATGGTTTTACTATAACCGAATTAATACATATGTACTTAATGATCATTTAAGCTGAACATATCTTCCTTTTAGAAGTTTTGATTTCCTAAATCTGACCCATCAGTCTCTCAACTGAACTGAAATTGTTTTATTTAATGTATAATAAATATGAAGTGTTTAAGATCTATCAAGTTCTTGTTTACTATTTTCTTAGGATTTTCCAGTCTTATCTTAGCATATTTCTCATTTAATTTCCACATTCCGTAAAGCAGGAACACCCCAGTCCACCACACTGACTGGAAAACAGTATCAGCAGTCGCCTAACCCAATGGGCTTACACTTTAAAAAACAAGACACAGAATGTGAGTGAAGATAAATGATGCAGACACATGCAATTTTGTATCTATGTGGTTTTAATATTTTAAATATTATAAAAGCCAACCATGACAGATGTCATCATTTTGGATTCGCCCTCTTCCACAGCAGTTCGTGGAACTCTCGTGGGTGGTGTTGCACAGAAGGGACACGGACCATATCACTAGTGAGTTTACCGTGCAAGGCAGAAATGCCTTAGATAAGGTAAAATGGCTACGTCACTTTTCCAACTCTAGCATCGTTAACCTCCAAGTACTTCAGGAGTGGGGGTGATTGTCTGTACATCTCCAGCAAACTCTGGGCATGTGAGACACAAGGTCACACATAATTTGGCCAGGTTGTTGATTCCCTATTGCCCTGTCATTTATTTACCAGTTCTCACTCTGGCTGTATGGATAGGGTAGGTTATCGTGCTTACTGACTAAGGACTGATCTCCAATTATGGTTTATAAAGACAAACGTCTACTTAGACCAGGAGTACATTACAAGATGGTTATTCGTCATCAGCACATTTTCAAACATCCATCAGTCAGTAACTATGCAATAACAAAAGAATGTGTTACTATGAACTGCCACCGCTGAACCAGTGTTTTTGCAGTTGAATTATCCCTTCTTTCACTTTGGGCATCTGAATGCCATTTCTCACTTTGTTCTGAAAATCTTCCTCACTCTGAGCTTCTTCTTTCTTTCCTTTCTATCTTTATGATTTCTTCTGTGCTGCCATCTGTGCAAGGAAGCAATTTTCCACTCCCAGTGATCCTGGACAACCCCTCTCCTGCCTACACATGAAAGAAGGCTACACATCTACTAAGAAGAAAATTCCGTATAGGATTAATAATTTATCTTTATTCTGAATCTATCGCACCAGTGAATTGGGACTCCATCTATTTTGAAGCACAGAAGACTTCAAAATAGGAAAGGGAGTAGGAGAGGGAGAGGGTCAGTTCAAATACATGCCATGCAGGTTGAAGTATTTAAGCAAACAGCTCTCATTTAAAATAATATCAATCTGTTGAGATATAGTATAGTCAGCACCAAAAGCTACACTTATTGCGAGTATGTGCTTTCAGTAAGCCAAAAAGGACGCACGTAGCCATCTGCACCTTGTATGCAATGATGTTTATCAGCTTCAAGCTTATATATCTATCGGCCTCCTCAGTCCTAATATACCATACATAATAACCTGGCAGCCAGCAGAAATCTCAGCTCCTGTAGGCTCTCTGCCAATGGAATTAGCTACTCTAATTTCTACCAGATGCCAGCAGCGTTAAAAGACAGGCTAAACTAAGCTCCTTTTCGCTGTGTGAATGGTAAGCGCCCTATTCAGACGCCCTTAATTCCTCCCCTGCTGCACTGCCCAGCGTTTGCCATTGGCTGTCCCTCAGGCTCGAGACGCGCCACACCAATACGAAGTACTGGATATCGGGCCGTGGGTGGAATTGAGATGAGTGGGAATTAGTGTGCTATAAATTCATGCTCTCACTAACTATGCTGACCAGCCAAGGCTCTGGATTAAAAATGAATTGAAAATGACTTGGAGAGGAAAATAGGATGGGGTGGAATAGGAAAAGGGATTTCTAGTAGATCTAAACCAGGCTGCCGAACCTCACACAGAGAATAACAAAAGATAAAGTTTTGATTTACGATAATTTGTTTAACAGGATTCTCCAGGGATGGTGTTTGAGAGCTGAAATAAAGTGTTATTTAACCAAAATAGAGTTATTTAACCCAAACCACAGAGTTAAGAAAATGCTAATGAAGTCTGCAGTTAATACCAGCTTGGGAGGATAAAGATGTACCAAAGACAACAAAAACTACAGGCAAAACAACCTAGAGAGAATGGAAGCAGCAGAATATCATGCTGTAGAAGATAGGGCCCAATGTTCCCAAGAAGAAATTTCTCCAAAGTCAGCTCACATGGAATTTCCAGGAAAGACCTAGGAGTAACAGCGGGCAGCAAATAAAACCTGGTCATACGAGATAAAATAATAGCAAACCACAAAATCTCCAGGGAAGTGAAACCAGTAGTGTTTTTACGGCTTATGCTTGTGTTTTTTGGTGTCTTGTAATACATGAAACCAGTTTAGGTCCTCAGCTAGTTGCATCACTCATATCTGTTTGCATTGTACACACTCCAACTGCTAGTACATGCTGAGGTTATAATTCAGTAGTACCTTTAATAAGGATTTTCTTTTCTGCCCACTTTCACATAGCTGGTAGGAATTTAGTATTTCTGAAAGCTCTGCCTTGGTGTTCAGTTTGACTTACACAGGTCAAGGAAAGTTATTACTTGGAGGAAGAAGGCAGACCCAAACATGTATACACACACAGACACACAGAGAAAGAAGAATCAAAGTTAATAGAAAAAAGTGGTTTATTTTTAAGGAAGCCAGAGGAAAATATTTTGTATTCTCTTGGCTTGCTCTCCTTGCCCTTAGAATGGTATTTGGTATATAAATGTTACTGTTGTATAAATATGATCCACTGTCAAACTGCCACATGTGGAGCTTCATGCAGGCATTGTAGTTATCCATTTGCACTGAAGACCGTGGTCAGTGTCAGCTCATTTTTTCCTCACTGAAAACAATCTCACAAATATAGAAAGAGAAAAAAACACGTGCAAATCTTTTAAAGAATGCTTAAATGGGGATATGCTGTTTATAAGGATGTCTTTACTGAAAGGCAGAAATTTTTAAAAATAGTCCTTAAAAAAAAAGTTTCAAGCTTCCTGGACTTCCTTTTAAGAAAAAAAAAAAAGTATAATATTGCTATAATATTGCTACCTTTTACAGAGCATTGTGAAGGGAGACTTAATGTCTTTTGTTGCATTTTGGATTCTGGAGCAAAAGGCATTCTATTTTAAGCACAGTGTACTCACTGTCATTTGATTTTCGTGGCTTGCTTTCCTGACTGACAAGTAAAGCTGCTGCTTTGCTGAAGCAGAGAGCATTTGGAAGCAAAAGTATATCCTGAATACTGAGGAAGCACTGGAAGTCTAAACACTGGACTTGAAATTCTATGTTTTCTTGTTCTATTCTTTGTTGCTGATTTTTTTTTTTTAATTAAAATAAACCCTTCTCCAAGGTCAGTGAGAAATTCAGTAGAGAATCTATTTCTTCCTCTACTCACAGAATCACAGAATCACAGAATATTAGGGATTGGAAGGGACCTCGAAAGATCATCTAGTCCAATCCCCCTGCCGGAGCAGGAACACCTAGATGAGTTCGCACAGGAAGGCGTCCAGGCGGGTCTTGAATGTCTCCAGAGAAGGAGACTCCACAACCTCCCTGGGCAGCCTGTTCCAGTGCTCTGTCACCCTTACTGTAAAGAAGTTCTTTCTCAAATTTAAGCGGAACCTCCTGTGTTCCAGCTTACACCCATTACCCCTTGTCCTATCATTGGTCATCACTGCAAAGAGCCTGGCCCCATCCTCCTGACACTCACCATTCAAATATTTATAAACATTAATCAGGTCCCCCCTCAGCCTCCTCTTCTCCAAGCTAAAGAGCCCCAGCTCCCTCAGCCTTTCCTCATAAGGGAGATGTTCCACTCCCTTAATCATTTTGGTGGCTCTTCGCTGGACTCTCTCAAGCAGCTCCCTGTCCTTCTTGAACTGTGGGGCCCAGAACTGGACACAATATTCCAGATGTGGCCTCACCAGGGCAGAGTAAAGGGGAAGAAGAACCTCTCTTGACCTACTGACTACACCCCTTCTAATGCACCCCAGGATGCCATTGGCCTTCCTGGCCACAAGGGCACAGTGCTGGCTCATGGTCATCCTGCTGTCCACCAGGACTCCCAGATCCCTTTCCCCTTCACTGCTCTCTAGGAGATCATTTCCTAACCTATACTGGAACCTGGGGTTGTTCCTGCCCAGGTGCAACACCCTACACTTGCCCTTATTATATTTCATCAAATTTTTCCCTGCCCAGCTCTCCAGCCTGTCCAGGTCTCTCTGGATGGCAGCACAGCCTTCTGGAGTGTCAGCCACTCCTCCCAGCTTGGTATCATCAGCAAACTTGCTGACAGTGCACTCAATTCCCTCATCCAGGTCATTTATGAATATATTGAATAATACTGGTCCTAGTACTGACCCCTGAGAGACTCCACTAGACACAGGTCTCCAACTAGACTCCGCCCCATTGACCACTACTCTCTGGCGTCTTCCCACCAGCCAGTTAGTAATCCATCTCACTACCTGCTCATCTAATCCACACTTCCTCAATTTATCAGCGAGGATGCTGTGGGAGACCGTGTCAAATGCTTTGCTGAAATCAAGATAGACCACATCCACTGCTCTACCATCATCCAGCCACCTGGTCGTGTTTTCATAAAAGTCTAGAAGGTTGGTCAAGCACGACTTCCCCTTGGTGAAGCCGTGCTGACTGCCCCTAATGACCCTCTTATCCTTGATATGCCTAGAGATGGCACCTAGGATAAGTCGTTCCATCACCTTTCCAGGGATGGAGGTGAGGCTGACCGGTCTGTAGTTATCCGGGTCCTCCTTCTTGCCCTTTTTGAAGATTGGAGTGACATTTGCCTTCCTCCAGTCCTCAGGCACCTCTCCCGTTCCCCACGACTTAGCAAAGATGATGGAGAGCGGTCTAGCAATGACCTCAGCCAGCTCCCTCAACACTCGTGGATGCATCCCATCTGGACCCATGGGATGCATCCACGAGTGTTGGATCGAGTGTACTCATTTGGCGCTCACTTTTTACACCACTTACTTTCACCTCCATTTCTTTTGCTAGTTTGTTTTCTCTTCTTTTCTTCTTGGAGCTCACAAGGAGCTTGAGCAGTAGCTCCATAAATACCAGTACCATTGTGGTCATAGACCACAGTGATGCACAGGGCATTAAAAGAAACAGTGTTTTACCTTTTTCCAAAAGCAGTGACTCCAGTGAACTGGGGATCTGGCTGTTTTTTAATCTAATTGTCACATTTCCCTTTCGCCATTCTCTAGTTAGCTGTTATTGAATCTTTCTTTATTAAGTCATGTATTACCCTCTCCTATGCTGGCAGCTCCTCTCTTCTCTGTTTTGTCCCGTAATCCCACCTGCTGTATCATACTCTATTTACTAATCTGTAAATGAAATCAGCAGATGAACAACATAGCATTTTGGACACGCATATCATGCCAAGGGTTTTGAAATAATCTTTCTGCATATGTCACTCATTTCTGACCCTAGCAGTAGAGAAAGCTACTCAAAAACAGACTAGCTTTATAAGACAAAGGGAATCAGCTCAATTTGAGCAACAGGAAACTGCTCTGTCCAGGAAATTGGCCTGAAAGCTGCAGCCCACAATAACTTAAAAAAAGATTCCTGATTTAAGAAGATACCACTTGGGTATATAATACTCATCACAGGTTGTATTTTATGCTTTCTGCTTTCATCTTTCATACAGCTACACAGTGCTCACCTTTCCTTGACCACATTCAGAAACCACATACCTTCCCAGAGAGAAAGGGATACACCTAAATCCTTCACACCAACAATTCAAGTAGTTGGAAGTGCCACAATTTCTGAAAAGGCGTATTTGTTTGGAGGCACCTTGTCTAAGCAGGTCAAGGAGGTAAAGGCAGTCCTGCGTACCACAGTCTTCAGGTGCCCCGTAGCATGTAAGCACCCCACTCCCCGGGCAGTGGGTCTCCTCCCGGAGGTGGAGGACCCCTCGGTTTGCACAGCGGGGCTCACCTCCCAGCAGGCAGGGCAGCGGAGTCCCGCTGGGCGCAGGAAGGTTGTCAGCCGCCCGAGCCCTGCCTTTTATGCCTTGCTCCGGCACCAAGCCTAGCCTCCTGCCCGCACCCGCGCTGCGGTGGTCAGCTGCGTTGCAAGACGTGCACAAGGGAAATATGAATAAGGAGAGTCAGAGAGGAGAGGGGCGTTCAACCCGCCCCGCCCGCACCCAGCAGCGAGGAGACGCGGACACTCAGGCCCACCGTCCCAGTCCCCAGCGCCGCCCGTGACTGCCCACGGGCCTGGGGAAATAGCAGCAGGCGGGAGAAAGCGGGCCGGCCCTCCCGGGGCGCAGCCAGCCCCTCGATGACCGAGAGCCACCCCCGCCGCCGGGGGATCCCCATCCCCTCACGGTGAGGTAGGGCTGGCGGAGCCGCCATGGCCAGGACAGCCCGCCCAGAAACGGGGCCTCTGCTGCCCGCGGACCAGGAGAGAGGGAGCCGCGCCTCAGCCTGAAGGAACCGGGGGCGGGACGATGGCGCCCGGCGCCGCGTTAGGCGTCGCGAGGACAGCAGCTCACCCGCCGCAGGGCCGCCGCTGGGCGTCGGCCTCTTCCGCCTCCCGCCGCTGCCCTCGGCTCAGCCCCGCCCCGAGCGGCGGCGGCTTGAGGTCGGTGCCGTCCGGTGTGTGGCAAGCGGCGGCGGTCTGAGCTTAGTGCCGTCCGGTGTGTGGCGAGCGGCGGCATGGCCGTGCCCTGGGCTCTGCCCGCGCCCCTCAGCCCGGCGCAACTGAAGCGCCTGGAGCAGCACCGCTACAGCGCGGCCGGGCGCTCGCTGCTGGAGCCGTGGCTGCAGCCCTACTGGGCCTGGCTGGTGGAGCAGGTCCCGCTGGGACTGGCCCCCAACGCCATCACCCTGGGCGGCCTGCTGCTGAACTGCCTGACGGCGCTGCCGCTCATCGCCTGCTGCCCCAGCGCCACCGAGCAGGTACCGCCCGCCACGGCCTCTCCGCCAGAGCCTGACCCCTTCCCCCGCCTCTCGCCGCCTCCCCCCGCTACGGCCTCACCTCAGCCCGGCGGCCCAGCCCCGGCCGCCGCCCTGCTGGGCTCCCGTGCCTGGGGCCCTGCGAGTGCCGCAGCTCGGTCGAGGTCGGCCCGGTGTGCGGGAGCCGCCCCGGTGCCTCCTGGCAGTAGCCGGAGCTCTCGGGCCCGTGCCCGCCGCCGGATGCGGTGCCCTGTTGCGGGGCAATACGCGGGGCCCTTCCCGTGGGAGGGAGGGCTGAGGCAGCACTGCGGGCTTGCCTTGAGAGATGAGGGGAGCGGTGGTGCGAGGGAGCAGGGCTCAGGCTGGAGATGCGCGTTCAGGTTTGAGTGTGGGAGCACCGAGGGTTCCCGGGAAAGGGCGAGGCTCAGTGGGCGCCTCTCCCCTGGGCCCTTCGCTGAGTGGGAAAAGACTTTGACCGGGCGGTTGGCCACGGCAGGATGCTGCGGAGCAAGGGCGTAGCCAGGCTCGTCCCGGTGCGTGGGAGCCCGGCCTCCAACAGGGACCATCTTGCTTCCCACGCGTGTGCCTGCGCTCGGGCAGCTTGCTGGGGAGGAGACTGGGCTGTGTCAGCGCCCTTCTCCGGAGGAAGGCCCTGAGAGAGGGGCTGTGGAGGCAGAAGCAGCTACTGGCCAGGAGAAAGGGTGTGGGCTATGCCCAGGAGCAGGGCAGAGCTGGCCACCAGGCATGGCTGACGCCACTTCAGCATCGCTTGGTTCAGAGCCGAGCTTCGGTTGTGTTGCAGATAGGTTAGCTGACAGTAGCTCAAATGCTTCCCATCCTCATGTGGGAAACACTTAATTGCTTTAGTTTCTGAAGGGAAAGCAGGCTTGGTAACTTGGGCTGGTGCTGCTGCTGCTTAAACTGGGTTGTCTACAGTTTCACTGACAGTTTAAGGAGCTCTGTCAAAGCTTCCCAGCCTGTTAATGAGTTTCCCAGTGCAGAGCCTTCATGGTATTTAGGGTGGGAAATATCAAGGGAAAATTGCTTTCTGTACGTAAAGTACCTTGAAGGGTGGCTGTTGTTTTTCTTGCGTTCTGATGGGCTTAAATCCTAATGGCAGAGGTGGCAGTTGGTTGGGGTTTTTTAATAACTTAGATATACTTTGGTGAGTGTTCTTACTGATGGAAGCACCCTTCTTTTTCTGTACTTGCTTCGCCCTTTGTGTTGGCAGAGGTGTTTGTGGCAGACATCAGGAAGCTGATCCAGATCAAAATTAATTTTGCTTTGGTCTGACTCTCATCATTTGCCTCATTTGCATCACCAGGTAGAGGCATTCTGCAGCATTGCAAGCAGTAGGAGAAGGGAGGAGGATGGAGATGAGAGTGAGTGGTTGGAAGCCACAGATTGTCTTCTAGTGGCACTTTCAGAATTAAAATACTTGTGGAAATGGTACCTTTAGCTTAGTTTTGTGATACAGGTATCAATTGTGTGCCAGCTATGTGTCTGGATGTTAATTTTAGCTTTTTCTCTTTGCTAGTGAGGGGAAAAAAAAGGCAGAAAGTGAATTTTAAGTTATTTTTTTCCTTAAGGGTGCTTATACAAAAAGAAAAAAGTTGTGTTGCAGACATCCAGGGAATTATTCTGTACAGGAAAGCTTAGGTTGAGCTTTAGGAACTTCTCAGGTTTTTTGGGTTTGTTTGGGGTTTTTTTTAATTGTGGAAGCTGAATTTTATAAGAACCTGCAGTTTGGACTAAACTTCCTTGTTCAGGTATCAGTATATCCTTTATAAATATGTAGTGTAAAGCCAGACTCCTTAACCTATTGTTTTTTGTTACCTCTATGTTGTGAGAATAGCCCTCACTTTCTCTTGCTGCATCAGTTAGGGCATCATTATCTCTCTTCTGCTTGTTTAATGACTCAGCCACCTAAGATGTCAGGTGTCTGGATGGCTTTTTTTGAAAAGCTAAAACTGTTGCAACACTAGCAGGTGCTATATGTATTGTTGTAATATCTACTTTGTACTTTTGACTTGGATGTGTAGGCTGGAAGGGCTGGGGGAAGGTGGAACTGAAAACGATGTTAAAGGTGATTGAATCACACACTGAACTAAGAGCATAGGGCACTTCAACATCACACTGCCAAGCCACCTCTTCCATTCTTGAACAAGTCTTGGTTACCTGATGGACTAACAAGAACTGGTTATATTTTCTTGGTGGAAGTGTAGGAGCACTGGATAGAAAATTCAGATAAAATAACAGGGTTTTGGTTTTATGTGGAGGGGTTTTTATGAGTTGGTTTGTGTGGTTGTTTGGGTTTTATTTTCCCTAACCAGTCTCAAGTGAGCCCTTTCTGTTAGTGCTTTATTGAAAACACTGAAGTCTTAATGTTTGTACAAACCACTCAAAACAAGTAAGACTGGTAGCTGAAATCCCTTGGGAGTAGCTGCTAGCAGATGCTTAGTAAAGAGGTGTTTCCCCAATACACCCTTCCAGCTGCCAAAAGACTGTGGTTCAGGGGTTTCTTGGCAAGGGATTCTACTCAGGTTACTTGCTAGAACAGCAGATGATGAATCTGTTTCCTCACAGACACTTTCCACCTCATGATTTTGCCTTTTGAATTACTTGTTTTGAACCTGTTTGTACTTTCAGCTTCCATTATGTCCTATTGCAGTGAATTCCACAATTTAATAATGCTTCCCCCTCACACACACAATGCAATTAATGTCTAAAAGCATAGAATGCTCCCTTGTTCTCTTACTGTGTAGCTGTTATTTCCTTATACACTATTTTTCTTATCTTTATCAGCAGCCACTAAAAGCCAGTTTGTTACTGACTAGCACAATATGTTTTTGCTTTATAAAATATTGTTTGCTTCAGTAATGTCTTTTAACTAGTAGGAGCATGGGTTGTATTGCTGTCTCCTGTAGATGCACATTTCAACATAAGCCTTCTTATTTGCAGCTAAGCCATGAGCAGTCTGCACCCCTCAAGCACTGTTGTAACTAAAATCGATGTGTGTAGATTTATGTAGAGTGTTTGTCCAGTTTCCTTCTTTGTGTAACTTAGGACAGTAATCTATAGCAATAATATACGGGGCTGCTACACCAGCTGTGGTGGTGGGGAGGACGCTACCTGCCCACTTCATGTTCTGTGGGTTGAAATCTTCTCTGTAACTGCAGGTTGTGTTTCCTTTTTCCTTTTTTTTTTTTCTTTTTCCAGCACTAATTTAAAAATATTTAAGAATTAAAAGTTTTGCTTAAGTATGATGAGTGTGTATTTGCTGCATTAAGAGTGTAAAAGGAGCACCTCATAGGTGAGGATTTGCTTTTTGTCACCACCATTTGACAGTGAACTGTTTTGCTCTACTGCAAGCTGACTGCTCTGAGGTAGTTACAATTCCTTCATTAGATTTTGCACATGAATCTCTCATTACCCCTTCCCATTCTGGGGAAACTTGACATGTTAATTTTTTCTTTGCATCAACACTAGGAAGAAAACTGGCTAAACACACTTATCTTATTAAAAGGGAGAAAGGAAACTGATCCTGCGCTGCTTTCATGGTTGCTCATGGAGGGGCCTAGGTTCGGTAATCCTTTGAGCTCAGACACAGGCCTCTCTAAAATACCATAGGAAGCTAGAATTTTGGGAGAGAAGTTCAAGCTATCAGTACTTATTACTTTGTGTTGAATTTATATCTATTAAAAAAAGAGAAATCTTGTAGAAGTTAAAGCAGGATCTAAGCAAAGAGCCCCTCAGACTGATCAGAGTCTGTTTCATCTGGTAGATAAAGGCTTTACTATGAACTACTTGGAGGGAGAGGAACATTGGCAAGGTGCTGTCTCTGCTTCTCTCAATTTCTCTTTTAGAAACTCCCTTTAAAAACAGAACACAACAATCCAACAAATGCCTCAACCCCCCCAAATCCCACCTCTTAAACTGAAAGAGGGATTGTCTTGGGTTTTTTTTTTTCCTGTCAAAGGGAGAAATGAGGGGAAGATACTGACAGACATGACTTTATGTAAATAGCAAGGGCACACTGAGCTTTGTGGGAGACAGAATAACAAAGTAGAAAAGAGGGTGAACTGGAGCAGCTGGTATGAACTGGGGGTATGGGGGAGTGGAGGAAGAAGCATTAAGCCCCTCACCTGCTAAAGGAGAGGTGTGAAGCACTGAGTAGGGCGAGGAATCCAGGCCATACCCACGGGTGAGGAAGAGAGCACTCAGTAGTGAATGGAAGAGGAGATATTTGGCATAAAGGAAGACAGCAAAGGTTCAACAATCCCAATGCAGAAGGACAGGAGCTCTTTCAGAGGAAGTTTGTTGGGAGGAGGAGGATGCTAAAGGAATGCAGGGAGTCCTTGGTGCGTGTGAAATGTACAGGGGCTACAGTATGATTATTATTGTTATTTTTTTCCCTCCCTGTCCTCTGTCCCTGCTGTAATGCAGGTTTAAACAGCCCCTGCCCTTCTCCTGCTATTAGCACAATTGTACATAGTGCTTTGTGTGAAACAAGTGAGGGAAATGATCCATGTTTGTGGAAAAGAGGGAGGAAGTCCAGTAAAAATGTCTCTCTGTTCTGGATCTGTTGCAGAGAGGGGCTGTGTAAACCAGGGTGAGATTAGTTGCTGTGATGTTGGATTGAGGAAACGAAATTATCACTAAATGTGATGAGTAATTAAGGGGGGCTGAATCTTTGAATGTTGCGTAAGTTTGGGCTGTTGAACTCTCTGGGCTTGAGAACTTTGCTTGAAATAAGCAGTAAGGGATATTGGCACATCTAGTCTTCTGCAGCTGTCCATGCTCTTCCGTGGTGCGGAATCACAGGAGCAGAAGAATGAGGACTGCTCTTCAACCTACGCTTTTTCCTGAAGGAGGTGCATACCTGCCAAACACTACGTGCACCCTCTGGTTCAGTAGATGACCAGACCTGCTGTACCAAATCCATGTTTGACAGGATTCTGGGGCTGTATCATCTTTCAGACATCCTTTTTAACTGAAGCAGAGAAGCTTTCTCCCTGCCTCGTCCTGCCCCCGGGTTTGTGTTCTCTTCTCGTTCCATGAGAATAGCATCTAGCTCTGGCCAAATAATACATTTGCTTGGACAGGATATAACTTTGGGCAGAGATAATAAACACCTCATCAGTGAAAAGCTGATGATTATTGGGAGCCTCCTGACCTTTCTGCCAAGTCTGTCAGCCACGTTGGCATTCTCCAGCGCTCCCACTTCTCTAATTTGCAAACTACTTGGGTCCAGCATGGGAAGCCAGCAGGGGACATCCCTGGATGGAGAGCCAGGCATGTGAGAAGGCGGAGGAGATGGCAGCTGTAGCTCTATGAGAGGGTGGATAGCACAGAGGATCTGTGGTTATTAGGAACTTCAGGAACCTCTGTGCACCTTCAGTGACTTGGAAAACTGTATTTTGCTGATTAAAACATTAGCACATTGATTTAGTCTGCTAAATGCGTAGTTGATCATGAGTGATCTTTGGTTGTTACCACTTGGGGTTTGATTTGAACTGACAGCTTAGGGCTGAAATGCTCCAGATTGTGTTTCTAAACCCTCTCAGACAGCTGTTCCCCTGTTCTTACTGGGGGAAGCTGCAGGGATACAAATGCATCTGCTACAGGTGTTAACAGATACAGACATCCTTACTGGGAAGGGGATGAAAACTTCTCCCCCTCTTTCCAGATTGTTGATGAGCAGAGCGTTCTAGTTTTGGAGTCTGAGGGGATTGTTGCTTTGATTTGTCCGAGCAGGAGCTAATGCAAACAGACTTGAGCCAGCAGTCTTAGTGATTGATTATGCCTGTACAATAACTTGAAACTCAAGAAAAGCCATTGCTTTGTCAAAAAGACCTAATAAGAGAGGTTTGAGTTGAAGCTGATTTATTAACATTTATGCTTAATGTGTTACACTTGTTTTGAGGTAAGGTAAATGCAGACTATGTTACCCTGAATAAGAATTCTTGCCTCATGTTCCGTGGGTTATGGAAATGTTCATGAACCGACTGCAGTAATGAGCACGCCAGCCTTCTGTTTGGGTTAGAATTGAGGGTGTATTTCATGGAGCCTGCATTTCAAAAGTTTGTGATAATACCAAGCATGCTAATGATAAAAAAAATGTGCCCTAACAAGTTTCTGTTCCTGACTGGTGTTTCAATTATAGAGATGATCCAATTAAATATGAAACTGCCCATGCTCTGGCATTTGACTTAGTTGGTGATGTGCCCCACACTGCAGCAAGGTGAATGCAGAGTGGGTAAGGAATTTGGGAAGCATGTTTAGCACTGGATACAGTCTACTTTTGTCCATGATATGGACAGCCTGATGACTTCAAAGCAAACTAAAATGTGTTTCAGTGGTAGGTAGATGGTTGCAAAAGAGGGGGAGCCTAATGCAGCCAAAAAACCAGTGGTGTCCTGGACAGAATTGCCAGGTGTGCCCAACACCCAGGGATTAGTGTGACCAAGTTTCAGTAGATCTCAATCTATCTTTCCCTAACTAGGGAAAGGATGCCACAATAAGGATGCCTCGTAAAACACTACAGATTACCTTTGTGGCACTTCACAGCAGATATCAGTGATAAAACTGGAAATGTCTTTAAAATAATACTTTAAAGGACTACGGAGAAGCTGGTGGTTTCTCCCAGCTTTTCTGCTCATAATGCTTCATTCATAGGTCTGTGTCAGGGGCTGCCTTGTTTGGGAATATTTGTTATTCTCCATACAACAAAGTTATTCTGACAAAGCTGGTACAGGTACCTTGGTCGCTTTGGTACGTGCATTATATCACAAGTAAAAAGATCTTACCTTCAGCAGGGTTCCTGACCATGCTTTTGTGTCCCAAGATGCCTGAGTCATGGCTGACATCCCTCTGTTTTGGAAAGGTGGAGAGCAGGAACAGGGGCCGACAGGTAGCTGCTGCCTCCCTGCAGAACATCTGACCAAGTGAGCTTGTGCCAGGAAAGGCCCTCGAGCTCTCTTTTTTCACTGGGCTCTCGGTGATCCATGAGCCCAGGGCAGCAGTAGGTTCCTCCTGTTGTCCGTAGGCTCTGTCGTCCCCCCTTCTACAGAGGAGAGAAACTTTTTTTCAGAAGATGGCTAAGAATTCACGACCAACCCTATCTCCCAACACAAAATTCCTTTGTTTAACTGGACTAACAAGGGAGAAAAAACCTAAATAACTGATTCCGTTAGTAAACATCAAACTTGTATTGCTGTCATCACTTGACCTGGATTTCTATAGTGTGATCTTTGGGGGGGTTATCAGATACCAGTATTTTAAATGCCTGTTGGAATGAGGACATCTACTCATCCTCTTTCACCTGCTCGAGGCTTCCAACATCATCTGTGATTACTATTTTTCTCAGTTTCCTTGGATTAAGGGGAAAGACGGCCTTGCCAGTTTTGAAGAACTTTCTAAGTTTTCTAGATTTCTATGTACATACAAATCCAGATTTCTCACCTGTAGCTCGAGTACCTAATTCTTTGACAGTCTCTTGCTTCAAAACTGGGCGAAGCCACCAACCATTTGACTTTAAATGGTGGGATGCTTTATTAATGAAATTATACAAATACTGGGTTGCAGGAAAATAATAAATTTGCTGACAATACTGGTTTCCAAAGCACAAAAATAAGCCATAACATAGTTTATCAGGCAGCCTTGAAAACATGAGGAAGTCTCAAATAACAGCAAAAAAAGCTGTTCAGAACTGAACTTTCCTTAAGTGTGTTGGTTCTTGGGAAGGACGTGTTTTGTGATCAGTCTAACTGGAGGTATAACTTTTTTCTAACTCAAGCCAGTGAGTGTAACAATGATGAGAGAACAGAATGTCTAGAGGAGCAGCTCACCTCATCTGCGTTCTTATCGCTGCCTGTTCCTGTCCCCGCCCGTCAGCCGATTGGCAACTGTCGTTTTCCCTTTTCCCCAGCGGTGACACTGGGTTTATGTGAGTGTGGACAAGCCACAGCTCACTGAGATTTCATCTCTTGTCTAACTCTGCTTCATAGCCTTTATTGGACTTGGGAAATACATGTAATCTTGTTGGTCTCTTTGTGCTGCAGGAGAGGAACTGCAGAGGTGTAGAGCCACAGCAGCTGTCCCTTACCTGGGAGCGGGAAAGGATTCGGCTCTGTGACTGCCTGTGGCTGTTCTCTTGTTTAACCTGCAAGTTGCATTTCCACTATTGATTCCTAACTTTGACTCTTTTTGTGAACAGCGCTTCTAAATGTTAACGATACTGCTGGGAACTACTGGAAGCAAAAATGTTACCTGTACTTTGTTCAAAAGGTGTTATTAATAATTGTTAGTAAAAACTAATTCCTAGACTAAGACATAACTGACTGTACATATGAAAATAATGCTTTTGAAAGGTCCTGCTGTAGGACAGTTCCTTTGAACCAAAGACTGGTGTTAATGTAACTGATTCACAGCTTCTTTTGAAATTGATAGTCTGTATTAAGTAGATACTTGCTCCTTCATGTTTAGTGAATGACTTAATTTCTTTAAACCCTTGTCCAGTGTGCCTATGTAGTCAATTTTTTCTACATTGGAAAAAAATCTCTTTCCCTAAAAGCTGAATCTTCATTTAGTAAAATGTAATGTGTTTTTATATCTATATTTTGTAAATCTGAGCAACTCTTCTGAGCATCTATCTCATAAACTGCTGAGAAGTTTTGTAAGTGCCTTGCTACTACTTTTTTTTAAAGATTAATTTTATTTTTGTAACATTTTTCAGCACAAAGAATACAAATAATTATAGAAATACTGTGTTTTTAAGGAGGAAAAGTAAGTTGGTTGATGCAGAAGAGAGGTTAAAGTTGTTGGTGTTTTGTTTTTTTTTAATAAATAGAAGGACCTGTATTTCACTGGTGTATCTGCAGTAGTTCATTATAGTAGTTACTACCATCCAGGTAGGGGTTTAGTTTTTCCATTAACTAAGTAACAAATAGCACAATGTAGTATAGTTTTGTGCTGAACAATATTTTACCTTTAATTATACAGATTATCAGCTAAGAAATTTGGAACTGCCTAGTGACCTTTTATGTGAATCTCTTTCAGGCACCTTTTTGGGCATACATCCTGGGTGCATTAGGACTTTTTATCTACCAGTCTCTGGATGCCATTGATGGGAAGCAAGCCAGAAGAACAAACAGCAGTTCTCCTCTAGGAGAACTCTTTGATCATGGTTGCGACTCTATTTCCACAGGTAGCCTTAACCTACTGTCACCCATCCTAAGTTTTTAAAAAGTTACCTGTTTTCAAGAGGAGCCAATTAATCACAGCTTTGTTGAAGATGGAAAGGACCTCTGGAGAACATCTAGTCCAAGCCCCTGATCAGAGCAGAGTCAGCATGTTCCTTTCTTTTAGGATAACTTCAGCATCTCCTGGTCACTGCAGCCAAGGCTGCCCCTGACCTTTGCATCCCTGACCAGTGTCAGGGAGGATATTTCAGAAGTACCTTTGGCAGATGTTGGGTAACGTGTGTTCTGCTCTTACTGTGCATCCTCACGTGCAGTGCTCTTTGAAAGAGCTAGGTGGTGAACACATAATTCAGTTAGAGCATGCTTGGAGATTCTTTACGGTACATAGCCTGTGTTTTCCAGTAGGGTACAGGTGATGCCTCGTAAAGGATTTTAAGAACCTAAAAGACTGATGCTGGCATATGAAACTAAGGATTCTGCTTTAGGAGTGAGGTGCCAAAGTATCCATTTGATAATAGAGCATCCAGCCTGGCACTTAGGAGAAGGATAATTTATATTCCTTAGCAGAATGAGTTTAAAAAAAAGTTGATTTGGAGTCCTTAAAAAGTAAGCCTTGCTCAGTTTTACTTTCCATAACTTAGCTGCTGTTGGTTGCAATGCCTGTACTTCTGTAAAAGCTTAATAGCTGAAATATTTGTCCTGGGATTTGGTAAGCTCTTTACACCTCACTTCCCAGAGAAGTGCAACTACCAGTGTCTCTGAGCTGAGCCCTTCAGTTGCAGCCATCAGTGTTGCAAAGAACATGAGATGACAAGGAAAGAAAGGAGAATGACCACCATAGGCTAGAAGGCAGGGGCCCCTGCTTGGGAGAAAAGGAGTCTTGTGTTTTGGTCTCTCCTACCAGGTTAGCTGCTCAGTGAAGTATCAGCCATATCATTACTTTGTTACAATGATGTAAAATGCCTTGTGAGTTTTGGGTTGTTTTGGTTTTTTTTTAATTTCTCTGAAGTGCAAGCACAGAGGGTATGTGACTAACATGTTCGTTTCTGCTTTTCAGTTTTTGTTGTCCTTGGATCCTGCATAGCAATCCGACTAGGAACAAATCCTGACTGGTTGTTTTTCTGTTGTTTTGTGGGACTGTTCATGTTCTATTCTGCTCACTGGCAGACATATGTATCAGGCATACTAAGGTTTGGAAAGTAAGTAGGTATCTTTAGAAGTTCATGTGGCTTAATGTCTGAGACTGCTAACTACTTGATTTCCATTTCTTCCTGTTTTTTTCCCCTGCTCTCTCTTCCTCTCACCTTCTTCCTCATCTCCCCTCTGCCCTAGCAGACTTGTGTTTTACCTGGCAAGAACTTTAAAACTCTGTGTAATACTGAGCAGAGGACTTGTTGTTTTAGCAGCTGATTTTAGCTATATATGCTTTGTTTGCATGCATTTGGCTCTTTTGTCTGCAGATTTTGTTCTTGGAACCCATACAAGCACCGTGCAGGCTCAGGCCAGAGAGGTCTTGCCTGCGGTGTAAACAAGTGCTCTGTGTAGGAGTAGGGACAAAGCAAGTATCTACCTCCCTTCATATCTCCCAGCCACAGAACAGTTTCAGCCCAGGGGACTCTGAACCGTGTGCATGTTTAGAGAAATTACCCTGATCATGACTTTCTCTCCCATAGACATCTTCAGTCTTCCTTCAAACAAACTCTGCACACACTGCATCCTTTCTCAAGGGATTCCACAGAGCTATGGCAGCGCTGGTAGAATTACCCCAGGTTTATGTGAGGGCTTTGCTTTTAGTCTGGCTCATACTGGTTTTGTGTTAGGTCACAGTTCTAGTGATTGCTGTGATGCTGTTCATTATTTTGTAGAAATTGCATCTGTTCTCACTGCAGTGTAGGAGTCGTCGTCAATGACATTCATGTAGAAGATAACAATTTCAATTTAACTCCTAATAGTGTAGGGACTGCTGCTACTTTGGCTGGTTTTAAACAATAAGCTGTGCTTTAGTAATGATTTCTGAAATGAGGAAAGGAAATCTCAGAGACTTCCGTAGCAGCAAAATTGGAAACACATAGCAGATGAAGGCTATCCTTCTGATAATCCTAGTCACTTGCTAAGTCACATGTTTATACTCCTACTTAGCTCTGGCCTGCGAGAAACGCCTTAGCAAATGTACATGACAGTGGACTTCACAGAAGGGAGATGTACTGTGCCATGAGCTCTGGGATTTTGCATGCATGGTTGCTTTTCTGTGCCCTTTGTTCTTGCATAAAATGTAAGAATGATTTCCCTACATCAGGAAGGCACTGAGACTCCTATACCACATTAAAAAAAAATCTTAATTAAAAACTGAATGGCTTCTATGTAAATATGGTGAGAGTGTGTAGTACAAGCAGTTCAGAATGGCCTGGTGTTCCATGCTTGCTGACTGAAGTAAATGGACACAACTTTTTTCCAAGATAACTTATTTCTGTTTAATGAAAACTCATCAGTTTTTTCAAGGCTTGCAATTTTATTTCTCTTAAGCATAGAGATGAGAGTTTAAATGAAGGCAACAGTATATTGCACTAAATGTGATCAAACATAACAACATGGATGGAAGTTTTCACTGATGCTGTTCCTGAATTAGCAGCATTTGATTTTAGAAGGCAAGTGACAGATGAGAGCATCCTAGTGCTGATGGCCAGGAAGGATCTGAGCAGCTGTGCCAGTGTCAGGTTATGTAGAATACTGCACAGTGTCTGATTAAAATGTCTGGACTCTGATTTGGGCTGTGTTGTAACTGACTGTCTGAGCCTCTGTAAAATTAAGAACTAAACTTTGGCACATATAATGACTCAGCTTGGAGTTTGAGCCTCCTCCCGCCACCAGCTACCACAAATGCAGTACAGCTTAGAAATCCAGGTGTACATAGCACAGAGTGTGAACTCTGAAACTCGCACTTGCGTATGGATGCTTTTGCATGACGTAACCAACAAGGTCAGCGTGCAGCTCCAGCAATCACTGGGCAGATGTAACATTTCATCCCTGGTAGAGGGGGAAAAGCCCCCTCCCAGCAGCGCTGTCCCGTTTCTCCCCAGCACAGACTAACTGCTTAAAGAAATGTTGTGTTTTAAATATCCTTTATCACTGTTTGCTGATAACTTCAGTACAAAGATCTGGTACCTGTCTCAAAAGCTTTGGTGGCATAAAAGGTACCTTAGGTGTGCACACTTACTTTATTTATTTTAAAGCTTTATTGAAAGTATTGACTCTTCCTCTTGAGCCTCTGATGAACTCTTTTTATATATTCAGGTCTTCTCAAAACATTTCAGCAGTCAAATACAGTAAGACAGAGTTAGGCTCTCTTGTCTGAGAACAAAAGGTGGAATACAGAGTCTAAACTTTCAGGGGCATATAAGGCAAACTCTTAAAAATTTATTGTTTGGAAAAAAACAAGATATCACTTATGTCCTCTGAAATAGGGCAGATGCTTAGCTATCCACTGACTCGGTCCTCAAAATAATGTCCTTATGTTTTGCAGGCTGCCAAGTTTTCATGTTATGATGGTTTAAATAAATCTTTTCTGTCCCAGCCTGCTCTTCATGGTCCATACTTTTATATGATATGCTTTTAATGGAATGTTTGATTGCATTTACTGTGAGCTTGCCTTAAAGTTTGATTTGATACTTAACACAGCAACAAGTCTGTAAATTTATACAAAATTCTCAAATAGCCAACAATGTATTCATTAAAAATTTTCCCCTATTAAAATTATATGTAGCTTGCTCTAGATAAGGAGTATAGGTTTAATTTATATCTGATCCAAAGATGCATGTCTCCATATAGAGTACCTTTCTTAGTCAAGGAAAATCATATTTTATATACATTGAGGTAATTTGAAGTACTTGTAAGGAGATAATTTGTAGTCACTGTTTTTTGTTTCCTACCCCACCTGCCTTACACTGACAGCAAAAAGACCTTTTCTTTAACTAACTCTCTTTTTTCCCTTCATAGAGTTGATGTAACTGAAGTTCAGATAGCCATAACAGTGCTGCTCCTGGTATCTGCGTATGGTGGCCCAGCAATATGGGACTATAAGGTAAGTGTATAAAGTATTCAGAGTTCCTCTTGAGTATTCAGTTTCTGTTAGACGTTCATAGTTCCTGAGGTATTTGAAGCTATCCTGTGCCAGTGCCATCAGCACCTACTAGTTGCCTAATGTTCTGTTTTAGCTTATTGTACAAATGTAGGTTATTTTTATGTTGTAGTTAACTTGGGTATCATGGTGTGACTTCCTATGCACAAATTTAGAGCTACGTAGAGGAAAAAAGACCCCATCTGCCACATATAAACTTCTGATCTGGAATTAAAACTCTGCAGATCCTTCACAGATAGTTTTTGTTCTAGTTTTATTTCTTTTGTATATTTTATTGTATACATTTCTGTTCAGTTAAATGATTTATAGGATGCTTTATTTTAAAACTTAAAGACTAAATGCTTTAACAAAACTATGGGATGAGGTTAAGAGGGTTTTTGGTTAAGTAATCCACATTTAGATGCCGATGGAGATGCACCGATTTTTAACAGTTATGTCAGAACTGACATAAATGTAAATATCTATATCTAAAGAATTGTTTTCTGTTGGAAAGCATTTCCCTATCTCTGGCTTTCATTCTGAGCTTTAAAGATGCCCTTTACTGGACAGTATCAAAAGTATGTTACATGAACATCTTCATCCTTTGCTCAGAAATGTATAGTTCTGCTTGGTTATAGCGGATGGAAGAGCTGAGACCATTCCATGCTATTGCTAACCAATGCAAATTAATCTAAATACAAACCAGCAAGTAATTCAAATTAATTCATGACTTTACTCAGCAATTAAGAAATGTTTAGCTAAATTTTGTTTCCTTTCCCCATCCTGCAAAATGCTTTTGTTCTATTTTCAAACAGCTTATTTTCATGTTGGAAAATAAAGAAGGTGCATTAGACTTTAATTATGATTTATTTTTCTTCAGTATTAAAATCTATGGTAGTTATGCTGTATCTCAAAACAATCTATACTCAAAAATATAGTCAGTGGTTTCAATTTATTACTACTTCTTTTTTTTTAAATCCTCTGCTGCCTTTGGAAGTTTCCTTGAAACTGCAATTGATTCTGAAAGGTAACTGTTTAATTAAAATTCGTATCTGGAGACTATTCTAAATGCAAAGATACAGCATACAAATAACATGTACCAAAACACAAAGCAGGCAGATGGTGTTTGTGTTTCCTGGGGCTTAGTGTTGTGTTACCCACTAAAACAGAAGGAACCGTCCTTCCCCCCGCTCCCATGCCTTGGAGATGCAGCAGTCTGTGTCAAGGTTTTGTTTATGTAGTAAAAGTGTTTGATAAACAGAGTAAGATCTAGCTGAATTGCAAGGCCAGAACTTAAGTGCTCAAAAGTTGAGTTTAAACATTACAAAATAAATTAGTTATCTCCTTAGTAAGGAAATAAATTCTAAACACTGTCCCCCTGGGCTTGTTCCTGGGCAAGTGACAGTACAAATAAACCAGTTATGTAGTAGGTATCAGTAGCTTTTGAAATTACTTCTTTAAAAAGGTGTTATCATTAACTTTTAATATCTTTCTCTTGTTTTTTTTTCCTGCGAAGGTCCCTATGGTGGGCTTAGAACTGAAGTTCCTTGCAGTTTTTGGCATACTGTGTGGGACAGCACTTTCTTTTTTCAATTATTTCCGTGTCATCTTTGGTGGAGGGGTTGGAAAGAATGGATCTACAATAGCAGTAAGTTGCTTTAAAAATCTGAATGAGGTTTGAATAAGTTATGCCCGTAATTTATGGCATTTCACATGATCATAAGGGTTTTATCTGTTTAAGCATTTAAGCAGACAAGCATGTGAGTGTTGGATGGCTAAAGCAAAGGCTTCATTATCTGTCTTCTCTGTACCTGTTACTGGATTTCTCCTGTCGCAGGAACTGGCAATGAGTTTTCTTACGAAATTGGTTAGTGGCCACTGCACAGGAAACTTACAGCATTGGCATCATGCTAATGGACTTTCCCTGCATTTTGACAACTCTGGTTTTGTTTAGTGGGATTTGCAATATGTAAAAAGTCTGGACCTTACCGTGTGACTGAAGCCTAAGACAAATTTTCTGTCCATTTGTATTTCAGGGAACAAGTGTTCTTTCACCAGGCCTGCACATTGGACTGCTTATCACACTGGCCATTATGATCTATAAAAAGTCTACAACTCAGCTGTTTGAAAAACATTCTTGCCTCTATGTCTTGACATTTGGATTTGTGAATGCTAAAATCTCACAGAAGTTGGTGGTAAGGAACTTGTTTCAGTCTTAAACTTCATCAAACATACCCAGTTCTTGGCTTAATGCTTGCTGCATCCCTGGGCACTGTGCAAGTGTTCCCATTCTGCTCTGCCACTGTATTACCAGTTTCATTATGACCAAGACAGTGAACTACAGAGAAATTATATATGACACCGCTGCAAACACATACTTACTGTTGAATGTATTGGTTAGAACTTGCAGTTTTGTTTAACTTACTCCTGGAAACATACTGCCCGTCTTTAACATCATAACTGTGGTCCCTCAAGCCTTACTAACAGTGCTGTGACTTCCGATTTAATTATCAGAAATAGGAATTTACTTTAATCATTAAAATGAAGAGAGAAACTTTTCTATCTTTCTCTCCTCTGTAATTAAAAACCTCATCAATGGGTTTAAAAAAAAAAAATCTGTGTTACTACATATGTGCTAACAACAGTAATCCAGTCGGCTGATTTTTACTTTCTTTTCCCAGTGTGGCATTTTTCAAACACTAAAAAAATAGTTATTCTACAGACTTTCTTGCCGAACAGGAGTTCACCTAGTGAGCTACTAACTTGGTTCAAGAGAGAGAATGCTGGTAAGAGGGCTGAGCCTTAGGACGGAAGTTGAGGCAGTTTGTCGAACACCTGGGCTCCCCTGCTCGTTCAGAGGAGGCCGGGTCCCTGTAACCAGCAGCCATCACTGTATGTATGCCAGCTCACTCACGGGCGCTTCTGAGCAAGCCGTGCCTTCCTTGATGCTTTACGTGCAGCTTTGCACATAGCCCGCTCCAGGCAAATCTGTAAAGGGAGTGGGGAAAGGATTTCGTGGGTTTAGCTCTCACAGTAGTCTGATACTTTTTCAGGAGCCTTGTGCTTCAGGCTTCACAGTACTTCAGTGAGCAAACTGCAGTAAAAACTTAAGGCATGGCCAGGTGAGAGGCCCAGTGGAGCCATGAGCCAAGGTCTGTGCTGTTTGTGTGGATGCGCCAGAGCTCCTCTACGGGCGTTAACCCAGTGCAGCTGTTGCACATCATGCCAGATGTGGGCCAGGAATCGCTCCCTGCAGCAAATCCCTTCAGCAGGAGAGGTGCATCCTTAGCTGGCTTAGAGTGGAAGCCTTTGCCAGCTCTCCTCTGGATGTAAGCCGTTGTGGTTTGTCCTGTCTTTAGACTAGGACACTCACAGGCTTTTCTGTAAGTTTTGCTGTTCAGCATGGAGTTGAACAAACTTGGTGCCTAGACTACTTTCCTTTGCCATTTTTGAGCTTCCTGGTGTGGACTCTTCATAGTCCTTTATTAGGTCTCCAGCTTCTTACAAAAAAACTTAAGTTGTCTCTAAGAATGCTAAACAGGGAAAGATCAAGGCGTTGGGGGGAAGAGATTCCCTGCCCCCCTAGTAATCGTTGTTCTCTTGGTCATTCTGTGAAGTGTCAGTGCACACATTGCTATCTCTACTAAACAGTGAAAGTCTTGTCACCTAAGCAAAAGCCTAGTTTCTAGTCAGCTTTTGGCCAAGCAAAGCCAAAATTTACAAGTTATGCTTGTAAACAGCATTTCACATGAATAGTATTCATTTTCAGTCATACCCTTGCATAGTCTTACCCTTCAAATACAGTACAGCACTGAAAAAATAGAGTGGGGAACCGCTGCCAATAGCTAAAATGCACTGGCGTAGATGTAACATACTACAAAAGAACATTGGAGAACATGTACACGTTTCTTATGTAATGAAGTAAAAATTACCAACTGATAATTCAGATAGCTGTTACCAGTGGTTAAAGTGCTATGTACTGACTGAATAACCTGGAAAGAGGTTACTTGGTCCTTGGGAAGTAACTGTCAGAGAGCAGCAGGCCCTGAAGCATTTACGAAGGCCCTGGCCTGCCTGCTGATGGCTTCCGAAGAACTGGGGTAGGGATGTCATGGCCTTTCACAACTGAGGTGGGGGTTTTGTGGTAGTTACATTGATCGTTAAGGGGTGCATTTTTCTCTCTCTCTCTCTTTTTTTTTAATACATAGGTGGCTCACATGACAAAAAGTGAAATCTGTCTTCAGGACACTGCATTTATTGGGCCAGGACTTCTGTTTTTGGACCAGTACTTCAACAGTTTCATTGATGAATATATTGTTCTATGGATAGCGTTGGTAAGCATTTTGTTCTATACGTTCCATTTGGAGCACACTTAAAGGAATGGATTGAGAACCGTCCCTTTCATTCTGCTCTGCCATTTCTGACTTGCTCAGATTTCAGCTGTCACTGTGAAGGGAGTGCCAGGACGCTATGTAAACATGTATTTTGGGAGCTGACTGGCTTTCGTTCCTTGGAACAGAGATGTGAATTTACAGACCTCTTTTGTAATTATGCTTTAGTTCAGGTAATTTGTTTGAAATTATTCTGCTAGTTGCAGACTAACAACCTTTGTAAGACTCAAAGTGTTTAATGCTGTTTGGTTTTTGGGCTGGTTTTACTTCCTTCTAAAATAGACCACTTTATATGTTAAAATGCTTGTTAAAACTATAGATGAATTTATAGTAGTAACAATTTTTAAAAAATATTTGTGGGTTTGGTTTTTTTTTTAACCTGTTTTGTTTTGTTCTTTTGAAGTTCATATCCTTGTTTGATATGCTGAGATATGCCACTGGTGTATGCCTACAGATTGCTGCTCATCTTCATATACATGTCTTCAGAATTTCATCTCATCAAGCTCCTGAACAGGTTCAAAACCATAATGACTGATTAAATAGGTCACAAGGACAAGAGGAGAAGCAGTTAGGGGAAAGCTGAATGAAGCAGCCTCTTTTTTGGGAAGACAGATTAAGCTTTTGAAGAAAATAGTTTTGAGAGAGCTCACTCTGTCCCAGATACTACTGGATGTTACAATTACTAAATATAAAAAGTCCTGCAGATTCTATTGTGATCTTTTGAACCAGGATGTATTTCCCCCTGTGTTCTAGACATTGCAGCTGTTACATCAGCTGTTACATCATTGCAGCTGTTACATCATACCATCAATACCACATCTGAAACTTTTGCCATTTCCTGATAGGTAACCTTAATTCTGTACTTCTGGTCTGGTGAATGTAGACTGCAAAGTAAGGGGCTACCAACCAGAATTCAAAGAGGAATTTCACCTTTCTCTGGACCGAGTGACTATCTCCTAGCGTTAGTTTCCAAGTCTTCTTGGAACTGCTGTAAGGTGGTAGTTGGAGATATTGATGAATACAGTACTGCATTATTAAGACTGGTAAAATGAGGCATCCATGAGGTAAAACTATCTGTTAATTCCTGATCTGGTATTTCTAAAGAACAAGCTACTGGATCAGGAGGGTGAAGAAGATATAGCTCAGGAAAATTTTCTTCTATTTTAAAATACTGTTATGAGTGCCTTTAGGATTCATGCATTCTCTAAGTATATAACACACTGTTACTAAATACAGTTGTATCTTGTATTTTCTTTCAAGGTCAGTTTCTGGTTTTGTGGTCATAATAAGGTTTGCCTCATTGCACTCCATCATTATCTAGACTATAGGTAGTTGTGTACTTCGAGGACACTAACTTTACCTACCCTAACTTACATCTCTGAAACTGCACAAGTGAACGACAAAGTTCACTGATAAATGACTGTGACTGTTTGACTGTGACAATGCAACCCACCCATCTGTTATTCCTTCTGAAGTATGTTTGCTATTGCTGTGTTCATCTACCTTATAAACTATTCAGTTTGGCTTGTTACTATGACTGTACTTTATCCAAATGGAACTAAGCCCTAATGTACAGTAAAACACTCCAAAACAGAAAGGCAGGCCCACTGTCAGACTTTCTCTAAGAGCAGACCCACTGGCTAACATCATCTGCCTAGCTAAAGGGCTGTTGTTGTCATTAAAGAAAGTGGCTTATTATCTGTATGAGCAAATCATGACTTGTACACAACCCTGTAAGCTTAAGCTCCTCTAATGAGGTACTATTTGAATATGATTTTTGTAAAAAGCTGTTTAATGTGTCCGTTATGAGCTGTGAGTTTATAAAGTCCTTCCTGAACTCTACAATAAAGAATGCCATGGTTTGTTTTAAATACTGCCACTGCAGCTTCCTAGCTGCACATGAATTCAAAAAGACTTTCCTGAGGTGTTGAAGGAACTTTAAAAGCGGTATATTGTCTGCTAAATTTGGGGGGAATAAATTGCCATCTACCACACTCCTGCCAAAGACGGATGTACTGACAGACTGGAGGGATAACTGTAACAGTCACTACCAAAGGCCTAGCACTCTAAGCAATTAATATCAGTTCCAAATGAATGTTACTGCCTGTGTTTCAGGCTGGGAAAAGACACAGCATCTACACATGAACTTAGCCTGAACCCAGGCCATGGGTGACAGAGGAGACAGTAAAGACCATTTCAGTTTGTCTGAATACTGTAAACAAATTAACCACCTGGTGAAAAGACATAGGCAACTTTTTTAGAGTGAGAAGGTTGGCTTCCCCAGAATGTTCAAAAATTGTCATGTAGTACTAAGGAGAAGTACCTTTAAGGATGTGATTGAGGTTGTGGATGATAGGATATTGATGCAGAAATCGGTCAGAAAACCAGAAACTTGAGGCAATACTAAGAAATAACCTAGTATTGAAGATAGGAAGCAAAAACTTTTAAGTGCAGCCTTAGAGGGCTGAGACTCGGCAGCACAGTTACAAATTAGCGTAGTTACCTGTTACCCACCAGAGGCCCATGTTGCCTTTTACATCATTCTAGCAAAGCAACTTCTGTGTTTGCTCCTTCCCCAAGACCTAGCAGATGCGGAAAAAGAGCTCCAGACCAGCTCCTTCTTCAACTTCAGTTGCAACCTCGTAGCTGAAGTTTCTGTAAGTTGTCCATTGTTAATCTGCTCATAAAACTGGAGAACCCTCATCAAATGACTTGATTCTGAGCTAAAAATACTAGTAAGCTGAGGAGAAGAATCTGTATGGACTGGTTTTGAAATACACTGTTATGAAAACATCACATTGTGTGTGTGTGTGTGTATGGTTTTTGTTTTATCTACTATTGTATTAAATCTAAGCACTGAATATGTTAGGAACTATGTAATTTGTAAAAGTGGATATTCAAGTGTAATGGTTTTCTACAAAAAACAAACTGCATGCAGGCTAAGCCTGTTGCCTAATTTATACTGATTTACTGCAATGAGATACATGAAAGATAAATGCTTTATCCTTAAAACTTAGGCCTCCCTAAATTGCTAGGCATTTGGAATTGCGAAAAGTAATATTCCATCTGAAAGGCTTGTAATAACTTGTACCAAATAAATGAGTTGGATTATTTCTAGCAGTGGTTCTACAAGAACTATATACCCCAAAATGCATAACGTTTCATTACGCTTACTTGAGCAGATGTTGTATAAAGCTCTGATACTTACCTCATCGTTCAGGTAAAGAAACCTGTTTTTTGGAGAAATTGCAGTAGTTCATAAATCTCTTACCAGTACAAACATATTACAATGCCTAGCCTAACAAAAGAGTTAACAAAATTTACTTTATTTTACTATAATACATTTCATTAAACAACCTTACATGAGCTGTGTCATACTCTGACTTTTTATAACTGCTGATACATCAGCAGACAATGTTTAAACTATGAAAAATCTTAAAAGTCTGCAGCTTGCGGAAGATGTTTCTATTTGCACAATGTATCTAAAGGCCTGAAGTTAATGTGTAAAATCTGGGTAATGCATTTTTCATTAGTTCTGCCCATTGTTACAATTTGGCATTATAAAAACTAAAATGATTTAAAATGCTATTAAAAGTGAGTACTAAGTAGGTAAAGATTAATTGGACAGACGGTAAATGGTTTGGGGTCCACAACCCCAAAAAGTAATAAATTTACTAATATACATTCTTACAACATTATCAGACAAAGGTTAGAACAATCCATGAAAGCATTTAATAGGAACTTTAAAACATTTAAATCGTAACATACTTCTCTATGGCTAATGCCTATACTTGTATCATGTTACTCAGGTACAGGTTGTTTCTCCACTGAGCCATCAGAATAACATGGACTGAAGAGACTTGCGAACAGTTGCCATCTCCTGCTGTTGCTGTTACAAGAAAAGGAGATAATACTGAACAAATGCCATATCAATATGATTCCTTTGAGCTAATTAAATGAATGTCAAATGACTTATTTATAGAATGTTCTATTTTTGCATTTAACTAACTTCTTCGTAGATCTGATACTTACAGTGTCCATCATAATCTTCTTTTGCAACATAGCCATTTCTTTGCGAAGTTCACTTTGTGCACCAGCTAGAAGATTTTCATTGCTCTTCTCCAGCTCTTCCATGCTCTGAAGTTAAGGATAATCTTAATTCAGAACTGTTCATTGTCAAAGGGTTAATTTAAAACAAACAAACAAACAAACAAACCATTATTCAGATTATCATTTAATTTTTACTGCAGCAGTGGTCACTGATAATTGATGAGATCTGTCACAAACTTGACAGACACGATACAGGACTTTGTACTCCAGCCTACTTTCCTGTTTAAAAAGATATGGACCCTCTGAAACAATATAGACCCTGTAAAGAAAATGGTCTCCTCCACTCAGCATCTGTGAGCATCTCAGGTAGTTATCCTGCATTTCAATAAAGATAAGAGTTCTACAAGAAAAGATTAAACAGACATCTGCCAGAGAGGTTTAATATTATTATAACCTTGGAGACTTGAAGTAAGGACTGTAAAACCCATTAAATCTCCTTCTCTTTGAACACTTCTCCCCAAATAAGCCAAGTAATGCTCGCTGATTATCTTCCCTTTTGTAATTTCAGTTCTGCCTAATTCTGTGTATGTGTGTAGTTGCATTTTCCTTGACTTGTATTTAGTTAAGCTTATTTGAGGCTTGATTTCTACCTTTTTGATCTTCTTTGAGGAGAAAAAATTTGAAGTAATACTTGACCTTCTGTTCAGTTTTTCATCTTTAATCAAGATATTTTTGACATTTTGGAACAGTTATTATTTATTAATGCTTCTGTAATATCCTCTGTAAATTCTGACTATCTTAAACTAAGCTTTGCTCAATTTCAGATTTATTTTTCAATGCTACCAGACTTTTGGGGTAGCATTGAAAAAAAACCCAACAAACATATAACTAACTGAAATGTTAAAAAGGGACCAGTTAGAAAATTATTTGAACAGAAATTAAGGTTTGTCAGAAACTGTCAGACTTTACTCTGCTCCACATACCAGTATATACTGGGGGGGCCACACAGCTGGAAAGCAGCTTGGCAGTAAAGGACCTGGGAGTCCTGGTAGACACAAAGCTGAACACGAGCCAACAGCATGCCCTTGCTACACAAGGGCAGCACACTATCCTTGATCAGTATGGTGTGTTTAAAATACATTATCTCTGTAAGCACTGTCCAAAAAAATGCTGTTTGTAGGGGCTCCCAGCAAACACACAAGTTATGCAGAAAGCAACCTGGAAGTTAAATGGGACTGATTACGTAACCATCCAGCTGGGCCTGTTTTCCCCATAAATCATTATTTCCATCAGACATTTCCAATGACTGCTGACCTTGAATACCAGGTTACAGAAAGGAAAACCCTTTCCAATCGCTGTTGCTTAGGAAGAGATGAAGGGAGTTCTAACTGGGCAGTTTTAAGGGAATTACAGTTGATTTTCTTTAAGGGTCACTTTCCTTACATGAAGCAGCAACAGGTAGAATTGCAGCCCAAGATGTATTTTTAATAGGTTGTCAAGTTTCACTTTTTAAAGTACGTCTGAAAAATCTAAGGGAATAATTAAGACAAAATCCTGATGATTTAACTGACCTCTATGACCTTTAAACTGCTACAAAACTGTTTTCTGTTTAGAAAGTATGCTCTGAGGGTTGTAGTTAAATATGTGAAACAGGCAAGCCAATCAGATCCCCATGAGAACACATTTAACTAAATCATTTATTAAACAGAAGCAGAGTGTGTGCATGTATGAAGAGAACAGCCATGTTCTTAACAAATAAGGGAAAGATAGTAATATAAATATTCATGCAAGGCTGTTATTTTCCTTAAATGAACCTTAAATCTCCATAATTTCATAAAGGTTGAAATAATATAGCTTTCTTAAGTGATGTAGTAAGTACCAGCTGCCTTCTAGGAAGAAAATTTACTGTACCTTTAAGAATTGCTCATAGAGTTGCTTAATGGTTTTCAGTCTCTGACTTTGAACTATTCTTGCCTGTTGAAAAACTTTTTGTTGCTGACGAAACATATTCTGAAGCAGAAGCAAAAGAAAAAATTAATCACATTAGTTAACCAGAAGCACTTGGACACTAATGTCATTTATTAGAATCAGAAATTCTGCCTTCACTGAAAGCCTGGGTCATGTAATGTACATCTCCTTGTTCTTATTAATGAAGGAAAGACTGAAGACTGGATTAAGCCCTGAGTCACCTCCTAAGGTTCCTTCCCATCGGAATTACCCCTCTGAGACCCTATGAGGACTGCTATCCAATGCAGTTCTCTAGGGTATCCCAGGGAAATGTGTTGCCTTGGAAAAGCAAAACTTGCAAATGTGTTGGGAGTACAAATACAGCAACATCATGTGATTACATTCCATTGTGCAGCTTCTATCCCCTTTCAGTGATCAAATTCTTGTACATTTATTATATGCAGGCATATTTTTAAGCTATGCATACTAAAAGACAACTACTTCCCTTTACTCCTTTGTTCCCTGAACCCAAAGACTATGGATGCACAGAAACAGCACACATCTTTCTTCTCCATAAATGGTCTTGGCTTTTCTGAAGCCATATGCTGGCATAGGACATGACTTACTACCATTTATAAACTTGCAATAAAGTTTATAAAGGTACCCCTCTTCACTTTAAAATATATTCCAAAACTTAAACATTTATTATTTGAGAGCCACGAAACTTGAATGAAATTTTTTAATCAAAAGGCAAACATATGTTTGTTTAAACTACATAAAGTGTTTTTACATTTCTTGGGTGTCTAAACAACAATATTCCCTTCTTGTGAAAATACTGTGAAACATGCCATGCTGGAAACCCACCGCTAGTTTTTCTTCCTGCTCCTCTGCTTTCTGTACATCTGAATCCCACTGCTGAAATAATGTCAAGAACTGCTGGGAGAACTCATGGTTGAGCTTCTGCCTATAAATAGACATTAGCTGTCAGTATGACAAGGGCTATGAAGAATTACAAGGAAAGCTAAGGTTCAACATACACGTGGAGCAGAATAAAAGGAGCTGGCATAGATAAAGAAACAGGCTACTTTGACATCTGATCCTGTGTTTTGAAAAACTGAACACACATATCCATACACACTTTCTGAGTGAATGTGAAAATATATATATATATATAAAATATATAAAAAATATATATAAAAGGAGACAGCACTCATAAAATTCAGGTTAAAAATTACAAGTTTTCTTCCTAAAAGTGTCAGCTTTTCTGTGTTTTACTATGTCTTTCTAACCCAACTACAGATCTTGGCTTTAACACAACCAATTTATAATGAAAAAAAGGTTAGCTCCTTCATTAGTTCATTATGCTCCAGTTTCTGTATGTAAACCTAAATTTTGTCAAAGCAAGTTTCATATATGTGTATATATATATATAAAAAAACACCAAGACAGTTACAAGTATTGCTGACTTTCAGTTTTTAGCTGTCTCATTTTTCAGTTGGCTCTACCTGTACTGTAAGATGTAATAATTAAATATGTCTTAAGAGGCAAGAGGAATGTTATGTAGGTTGAAAATTTCTTTCTTAACCAGAATGGTATACAAATTTTACTGAACATTTTTTCAGTTTTCAAGTAGAAACCAAAAATTCCAAGTGAAGTGGAAAAAATAAAAACATTGGTTTAAAAGCCAAAATAACGGCAAAGGTCATTTTCCATAAAGATGAAATAAAATTAGACCCAGCTCTTCAAGGTACCTTGCTCTCAAAATTCCAGGTCTTAAAGTTCTCCATTCAAAAGAGAAAGCACTGTGCTAAACTACTACTGTCAGTTTAACCAAGTAGACACAACTGGAGGCAGCAGAAACAGATGACCTGAGCAGATACTTAACTAGCAGATACACTACTTGCTATTTAACTGCAAGAAGATGGACCAGCTATCCATGCTGTGACACAAAAGGGAATTTAATTTCAATGGGTCAATGTTACCTTTGCTCCTGCTGTGTTTTCCAAACATGTTCAATCTTCTGGTTGCTGGTTTTGAGTGAGGCTTTTGTATACATTTCTAATCTTTTCCTCTTAGCTAAGAGAGCCTTGTTAATGTCAGCTAAAAATCAAAGAATATTTAGAAATTAAGCATACCGAGATTCAGTGTGCTTTTTATTAAAACTGATGATGAATTATACTTTGGAGAAGCGAACAGGGTGTGTTCTAATGGAAAGACGCTAATGAGATCTGGGCTCCTGGCTGCTGTGTCATGTCCCTGCACCTGCGGTTGGCGCTGGTGTGAGTGCTGCTTTCTTAACCCCCCATACACCCTAATTTACACCTGGCCTCTGGAGTTGCAACTACTCATTGCCCAGCCCCCAGAACTACTCTAGCATCTGCTTTGAGTCCCACCTCGCTCGGGGGGCACACCAAACAGGACCTACCATGATATGACTCAGCTTCAGCTGCTTTCATTCTGGGGTGGATGGTACTGTGTATGGTGTCAGCTCTGAGCCGGCACACGCAGTGAACTGAAACTGGCCAGCAGTTTGAACTCAGGGCAGCTGCAGTGCTTCCATTATGTACATTTAAATCAGTTCCTTACACACTGTCATCACGTGTTCCCCTACTCATTATTGTGGTCCAGCATGCACTTCTGACATATCACACATACAATAAGCACACATATATGCTTGAAACACTAGCAGCATCATCCAACCAGTTCGCATTGCCTGTCTTCAAACACTCTATTTGGACATCTCACAATCTGGGAATTTGCCATTCAAAGCCAGAGATACCTTGCACAAACAAGACTGAGTACAGAGATTTTGCTCTCTCCTCTAGTATCTAATGATGTTTTAGTCACACCATCAAAATCCTCCTTAGTTTAGCTGCATGACTGCACTGCCAGCTCAGAGTTTCCAGACCTTCAAGGAATTTAGTTATGCTGACACTTTTAATTTTTTTTCCTAGAAAAACTACAGGTTTCTGAGTAGTATTCAAATTGCTTAGATTTCAGAAATACATTAAAGGTAGTATGTGATTACTATCACTGTGAACATACTGAATGAGTGAATGACAAACTATTTTTCACACTTCAGAAGAGACTTAGTACTTTTACAAAAGTATTCAAGTTAATATAAGTTAGCATGTTTGTTTTACTTTAATTTACATTTGGAGATTCAACAAACAAGTCACAGCTTAAGGTTAATACAGCAATTTCTTTTCCTTCTCACTGTAAATTTCAGGAAACATCTGTCAAACCTCTCTCTCATTTGCTGAAGCATCTGCCCCTGCTAATGCCAAACCTATTATTTTTGAGCAGACAGCATCCTCTCTCTGATCCATTCATTTTCCTTCCTTCTATCCTGAGTCTTCATCAGCAAGCAATCGCAGCTTTTTAACACCGACATCCTCCTCCTATCTAAACTGATAGATCTACAATAGCTTTCTGATATGGACCTTAACTGCAAAAAGTGAATTAAGGAACTCCTTGAACTCCTCTTTCATCTTAAGATTTACATGCAAGTAATGACTGTGTACAGCATGTTCTTTTACATACAATGGAAGTACTAACCAGCTCCTGAGTATGTAATACTGGCATTAAGATGGTTTCCTTTCCTTCCATGGCTTTTCGATGCTTTGTTACACTGCAATGTGTTTTACAAATTCTTTACAAGTGAAATGCAGTTTTTCTGTAACCTGTCAGCTCTCCAGAATTCAGCGGGAAATTTAACTCTAAGTAAAGCCAGCTGAGGATCTGATTGTGACTAAACTGAATCAAACCAGGTGGCATGCATACATGTCTCATCACTAGATGACTGGCACCGCTTACCTTGATGCTTTAGCTTTTCTATAAACTTGCACTCTTCTTCCCGACTGCTGAAATTCTCTTTTCTACTGATTCCCTGTTCTCTAGATTTCTGAAGGGGCAGAGTACTCCCTAGCTCATTCTGTAGGGAAACTACAATCTACTTCCAAAATTCCTTGACTAGAATTAGAACTATTTGTTCTGTTTAGCTGCTTATATCAACATTTACATGCTCCTGATTTCTTACTCAAGTCTTGCAACCCCCAGTCTCTTCTACCTTGTTGCAACAATAACAGCTAACGCACACTGTCCCTTTTGTCTGCAATATAATGACTGCCTCTTACACCTCATCTTAAAACTGGAATTTATAATCAAAAGCACTCACGCATTTTCTCTTTTTCCTTTGTAATTACCTATACTTACATCTCACTTTATATGCAGATATTTCCTTCTCTTCTTTCTCTTTGCTCTACTTAGATATAAGTTTTTTTCAGAAAAAAATGGCTTTTTTCAGAAATGCTGAAAAATGCTACAAAGAGTGGTCATTTTATGTAAATCTTGAAATTTATATTATGGTAAGGAATCACTGCCAATTCTTCAACTTAAACATTAATTGGTTTTTAATTTATTAGAATGTAAACATACTTACCTCCAAATCTTTCCAGCATATTCTGTACTTCACCCCTACAAAACAGTGTTTAAAATTTTTATTTGCCCATTTTCTACCTTTAGAATAAGACCTGCTGTATATGCTTAAAACTGATTTTATTCACGTGCCTATTACTTGTAAGCAGTGACAGAACTGCTATTGTTCTTCAAGATAAAAATGACACCCCTTTTCTCCTTCACGAGGTCTCTTTTTTAGACTAATTTACTGCTTTTTAAAAAATTTACTAGAATCTAATTAACTTACTCCTCAGTTAAAGGGTCCCGAGTGAGGGAGGACAGTAAATGAAACTGATCATTCCCTATACAAAAAGAAGACACAGAAGGTACTTGGGACATGACACGAACACAAGTCCATCACAGTTAGCGTGACTGCCACAGTAAGAAAAATCCAAGACAAACAGCATCAGGGTTGGTTTTGCAACACTTTTAAGACAATAACACCAGCGTGTAAGGCCGAGGTACAACAGCTGAGAAGTCCAAAAAAGGACCTAGTGTGTAAAGAAAATGTTTATCTTGTTTTTATATTACTTTCTGCACATGATACCAATTCCTTTTTTGAAGATTTTTTTTTTAAAAAAAGGAAAAAAAGTATCTTCAACTCAACAGCTGTAATCTTGCTAAAAACTGTGTCAACATACACTATTTTATTAAATTGATACTGCCTGTAAATACTGAATTTTCTAAGATTATTTCTAAAAATAATTTATTTTAATGTAATAGTTGGATTATCTAAAGTACTGTTAATATCTTCAAGCAATTAAGACCAGAGGGGAAAAAATAATGAAATTATCAACAATTTAGGATAAAATTTACATCATCTTTTGAAAGAAAGAATTTTAGGAACTCACACAAATATATCAATTTTTTAGGGAAGTTCAAATATATCTACAAAAAAATGCAGAATTACTCATTTTTAAATGTTACATTTTCTCTTTTTACCTACAACTACTGTATTATCTGTTACCTGGTTTTGAATCAACTACTAAAAAAAAACCCAAACCTAAAAAACCAAGCATAGTGAATAACTGAAATAAGTATCTATGTAAGACTTTATTATTTTGGAGGAAAAAAAAATTCTTAGCCTTACCCCACATCGTCTGGAACCACATGAGTAGTCACCAGGGCTCTTTTCTTTCCATGCTTGTCCATTACTGGTGTTTCACCTTAATACAAATTTCAAAAAGATTTACAAAAATACCATATTTTGTGGGGGTGATTTCAATTACAAAAGTGAAATTACTTTTCTGTAATGCCATTTCTCTGAACATGTCTCATTGTTCTCAGTTCCCATCCATAACACGTGCAGCTCCTACAGCTTTGAATCTGGAGTTGACAGATGGTGAGTTACTCTGCAAGGCTAGATTTGAGCTGGCACTGCCTTGAGTTCCTCTAGACTGGTCTCAACCAACTTTAGTTTCTCTGTCTGCTACTACACAATTACTCCCAACTTACAACATAACGTTCATCAGAAAGGCAAAAATAATCTAAAAATTGAAAAAGCCCAATCTGTAAGAATTCCATTTTACTGTAAAATAAGTACTGAAATTGTGTACTCCAACCTTTAAAAAAAGCAAAATCATAAATAGATATTCTGTACAAAAAATAAAAATCCTTGGCTGTCACATTTCTATTAACAAGGAGGCAGGGGGGAAATTTAGTCTGAACAAGTGAAGAAGGGGAGAAATGAAGAGAAACAAACCCAGAGATAACTGCTGAAAGACAAAAACAAAATGGAGTTACATCAAACTACAAAAAACTATCATGTGATGAAGAAGAAGTGACACTCCTCAAAATCAAACAAGAATCCCATGGTCAACTTCCTTTCTTTTTTCCTCAGCTTCTTCCTCTTTCTTTTCTTGGGTTCAGATTCTTCCTGAGGTGCTGTTAACCCTGCCAGCATTAAGTCTCCAACTACCCTGGTGTGACTCAGCACTCCATACAGGCAAGCAGAGCTCATCTGTTTTGATCTCACAATGTTATATATGCAGCCAGGTGATGGAACGATACGGCATTAAGGTAACAAAATCATGTAGCAAAATCCTACTCTACTAAAGACTCCATCTATAATCTGAAGACATAATAGTGCACTACACAGAGCTATTCTGTTCTGTTCTCTTCTCTTACCAAAATTATAAGAAAGGAGGCTAGCTGTCACTTGCTTACTCAGACACTTGCTAACACATGTCCTCATTTCTGCTCAGAGTCAAAAATATTATAACTTCCACTTTAAAAAACCCAACCAAAATCATATAAGCACCTTCTCTAATATCTTCCTCTGATCCACTCAGCTCTCTTCTTTCCTCCTGAAAGTCATAGGCAGCTATGGCTTCATCTTCCTGTACTGGTTTACCAGCTTTTCCTCCATGCTTTCTTCTCAGTGGTGCCATAATGAGAGTTTCCTCCTACTGAAAAGGTATGTTGTATTTGTTACACAACTTTCCCTGCAATCCTTTGAAGACACATGTTTTCGTGCTTACACTGACCTGTTTATGGACACCCCTGTAACAGTCTCCACCTGTAAGGATATTTAAGCAGTCAAACTGTTTTAATTTTGAGGTAATCCATAGGATTACCCATCAGTTGTGTTTTTAAGAAAAGGGTAAAAAAAAAAATCAAATTCCAGGGCTGGTAGGAACATACTTGATTCTGATTAAAAACAAGGAAGTAAATTATGCACTTTCTTAAGGTGCCTGCCTGCTTGGCTTCCATTATATTTATTATGTATTTTGTCATATCCAATACTGCATTCCCAAAAAGCTATGCCAATATTCTGTTTTACAAAATACAGAAATTATAAACCATAAAGAACAATCTGATTCTACAAGCCATCCCACACGAGACAGGCAAACACACATACACATGCCATTTTTTTTTAAATCCTGGGCAACTTTCTGAATTACCTTTAATTTTAGCTATTATGCCTTTGCATTCTGTAATGTAACTAATGCAGTTTCTGCATATGTAAATATTTTAAAAATATAATGCCCTCTTTTAAAAAAACAATATTCATTTATTTAATACTAACTTTTATATATTCTGTGTATTTTTATAAATATTTAAGGGGTAAAATATCTATTTAGAAGGAAAAGAGCATAGTTGTAATTATTAAATGTATGAGTGACAAAACAACTTTTTTCCTTTATCAGCAACAGAAATATACAAATACCACAGGAAATAGCAAGCTACTGTCCTTGCTGAAATATTTCTTGCTATCTAGAGGCATGAAGAATTTCAAGTTAAGTATCACATGATATATACTTTTAAAAAACCTTAAAAAAATAACAGGATTACTTGGAAGATGGAAAGAATATAGGAAAAAACAAAAATCAGTTCTAGGTACCCTGTTTTCCAAACTGAGCAAGACATGACTCGGCAGTGGATAAACTTCTGCTTCTAGATGCAATTCAACACAGCTAGAAATATCAATAGGTTTTCCACAAGCCAGAGCAAAGACAGATCTGAAAATTAAGTTAACACTCTGAAACTGAGAACTCAAATAAAAGGCCTTTTGAATTTTCAGGACTGTGAAGTCCCCCCAACATTAATAGCTGTCCCACACACCCTAGTTTCCTGTTTCTATTTTATTAGTTGTCTATAGCTATGCAAATATACTTTTTAAACCACATATTATGTGAATATATACAACATGATCATACTAAGCTACTATGTAAGGAACATTGCTTTTTAATAGCCACCTTTTTCTCTGGTTGATGCATCGCTATATTGTATGAAGTGAAAATTTTTAGACAAGTTTCTTCAAAAAAACCCCAAACCAAAACATCTTTAAGTTATTAATTGGAAAATCAAAAGCTTTTGCATTAAAATTATCCTCAGATGAGAGAGATTTTTTGAGGCTCATTCTGCATTCGACTCCTGCGGCTGTTGATTTAAGGAGGAAAGTACTGGTATGGCATGTGGCTGTGCACATCTCTGTGCTGTCAGAGAAAGCGCTTCAACTTCAAACTGCAAATGTGAACAAATGCTTATTTACATATATTTTATCTCGCATACAGGCACCTTTCTTTGCACTGAAAATCAGTATACAAAGCAGGACTCCCCAGTCCCTCCAGACACTGCTAAACAGTCTTCCCACCTCACAACCCCATACAGCCTCCACCCATCCTCTGCAGCTACCTGCTCTAGCCAATTCAAGTATCTTCAATTCACAGCCATTAATTGTTAAATGAACAACAATTTTTCAGAGAAACACAGTCCTTTTTTCACCTTGCCCAAAATGAGGTAAACCAGTATTTGTGTGAGTCTCCTCTGTGGGGCTTTTCACTGTGGAGGCCCACCTGCTTCTACCTCACAGCACAAAGGACCTGGTTCCTCACCACACCAGCGCTGCCACGACAGGTTTTGAGGGCAAGCCACCGGGGAGTCAAAGGGTGAGGGCAGCGCGGTGTCCTGACCCTGTTACTTACTCTCCACCCAAGCACCTCTCACCCCTCTGCCCTGTAACGGGCTCTTCTCCACTCTCCCCGCCTCACACGGAGGGGACACGGAGAGGCGGCACCTCACACCCTCCCGCAGGCGAGAGAAGATGGCTCCGCCCCAAACCCCTCAGCCCCACACGCACCAGCGCCTCCCGCAGCCCTCACGGCGCCCGCCCCAGCGAGAGGCAGCCCAGGCCGACAGTAGGCAGCCGCGCCGCAGCGACGCCCACCCCTGCGGAAAGGGCGCGAAAGCGGCCGGAGCGCACACAGGGTCGGTGCGCACGCGCAGTAGCACCGTCCCCCGGGGCCCTGCCGAGCGGTGCCTGCGGTCCCGGCCGGGGACGTCGTGCGGAGTCTGCATTAAACGCGTTTAAACCTCACCTCTCTTTTCCCGTTTTTATTTCTTTTTGTAGAAACGCCTTTAGTTCCTCATTCAGACAACAAAAAGTCTGGAAAATGTGTTGTTATGGTGGATGCAGGCTAGGGTATGATGCTGAGGCAGGATTTTTCCATAAATCAATGAAAACGGGCAGTATTTCTCCAGTCAGATTCGCTTCACAAACTACATGTTTCAGATTTCTCTGGGGACAGGTGGCAAATCTCCCAGTATCTCCCTTTGCATCACTTGGTGGTGTGTTTCTCCCCCGCCTTCAGTTATTAAACTGGCTTTACCTTGATCCACAGGTTTTCCTCACTCTTCCCAATTTCCCCCTCGGCCGCAGGCAGGAGGGAGGGACTGAGGGGGTGGATGGCCCTTAGTTGCCACCACAATCCCGTTTGCTTCTTACCCTGCTTTGCTTGCTTGCTTTTTTCCCCGGGTACCGCACACACAGATTTTAGCAGTTATTTTCAATAGATGCTTCTCAGTAAGTTCATGCTACATCTTCTGTCTGTTACTGATGAAATTAAACAAAAGGCCATGCACTTGCCTTCGAAACTGCTTAAACAAAACTGAATTGCAGTGACATCTGAGCTACCTCTGCAAGCTGTTTATACATAACTTTAGCAGAAAAACTACCTTAAAATTTCAACCAGGTTTTTCCAACTATTTTGATTAGAATGCCAAATATTAGTTAAAAAACCAAAACAAAACCACAAAAAAAGCAATAGATCCTGGTTAAACTTGATTCTACCCAATAATAGTTTTAAGTAGAAGAGGTTATCAAAGCTTTCTTGCATTTCTTGAAGTGTCTCATTTTTTGCTAGTTTGAAGTACAGTAAATGTGAAGTACTTATGTATAGCCTATATTTCATCATAATATATATTGCTAGCATGAAATATAACCTTAATAAAAACTGCTTGAATTTTTACAATGCTCAAAAGTTTGATTCTGTTTTGAGAATCCATTCATGCATCAAATTAATTATTATTGTTGGAAGTTTAAGGAAAAAATAACTTTTAAACATAAGGATTCGCAAGTACTAATGGCTAATTTATCAAAATGGGCGAGTTTTTGTTTACTTTAAAACAGAAACAACAGACAAAACTTACCACATTTTAGTTGATTTCAAAGCAAACCAAGTATCTTACATTACATATGCACATACATTTTGTACATCATCTGATTACAAAAATTAATGTTTTTAAATACTGCTAATACAACTAACTGAAGATACACCACCAAACACTTCTGCTTGAAAACATTCAGTGTCCTTTCCCACATAAAACCATACTATTCTGATGTCTCAGCAAAGTAGAGTGCCAAACCTTGTTAAATTTAAAAACACCAAAGCTTCATATGTCAGTACAAATATTGTCTTTTGAAGTGAAACACTGCTCCCATACATTGCTGCATTAAAACAGTTTGTTACCCATTCATATAGAGAGGCACTTTTGCTTTCATATTTACAATGCTTGTAAAATACTATACTTTGATCATTTTCATTTGATTACAACCCTCTCTTTGTAATCAAGTCAAGAAATAACACCACCATATTCTTTGGAATATGACACACCAGTTAAGATATAAAGTATCTTTCAAATAACTATTAGTTTTTCTGTTACTGTGTATTTATTTTTATTAGCATACATTTCTTCCAAATCCCAATTCAATACTATAATTAGGGGGATGAATTATCACTGTGCTTTAAAGAATGTCAATATCAATAAATGTACACTAAATCTAAATTACAAGTTACATAATTCTCAATTTTCCTGTAGGGCTAAAAAAAAAAAAAAAAAAAAAACAGCAACAACAGAAATTTGCAAAATGTTTTGGAATGCAAGATCGAGGACCTGTTAAGCTGATCCCAAAAAACTTTGCCTTCCAAGATTTTATCTAGTTGGCAACACCTACTGCAATAAATGCAGCTACATTTCTTTAAGTAACCCTTTTTATAAAAAAGGATAACATGGCCATGAACTAACAGTTGTAAAGTAAGATCTGTTGAAAACTGCCTATGTACATGTTTTCTGCAATTATTTTTCATGTTCTTTTGCACTGTCACCGCTCCAGCAGCTTGTGTATCATGAAGAGTACTGCAGAGATCCTAACTGTAGAGGCATGATTTTTTTTCTCAGTATCAACATAGTTAAATGTCAAACCATAAAAGACACTTATGAGAGAGATTTTTAAATGCTTATCACATCTTGAGGTAGACTGATCTCCAAAATAAAGCTCTTTTACACTTTGATTCGTTCATGACCGACTTCTTTTTGGATCCTTCTCCTTGGAAAAATCTTTCGTTTAAGTGCAATTAGCTGAAAAGGGGGAAAAAAAAATACAATATTTAGTTCTCTGCTGGGCTAGAGATGCACTGCTGGTCACGCTTTCATCCTTGAAATTATAAAATCTATATCATCCAGGATAATTAAGTCAATACTGTCTTTTTTTCCTTCCACTGCACAGGAAGAGTTATTTACTCAACTCCATCTATTAGGCAAACATATTTCTACTGGACTTCTCAATATCCAGAATACAAACAAAAGTGAAAATATAGTATGCCTATATTCTGATTATTTGTAAGTTAATTTATGTATTTAAATTAATATAACACCAGGCTACATTCAGTTTCAAAAAGATCAACACAGAGCTGGTATCTTAAAACAGTATTTATATACCTAGCTGTACTACTGAGTTGAATATTCCCTTCCAAAACTAAATTACTAATGGAGGGCAGGTTTTCAAATACAGACAAAAGGCTGGAAATCAAGGGAAAGATTCATGCAAAAGTTACAGGTGGGGAAAAAAAAAATAATCAAAAGCTAACCTTTAAAGAATTACACCCTCTTCATCAGACCACGGAAAGTGTTAATTAAGGCCCCAACCTGCAAGGAATTACCCATATGATTTGTTCCACTGACTCCCTCTAAGGTTAGCAGGATTAATCATGTTCAAGGAAGCATGATTATATTGAATCCAACAGGAGTCTGCAATTACTTAGGGATGAGATTTCGATAGGGCCCATAAATACCTTGAGAGTCCCTTCAGGAGTAGAGTATTGCTATTACTTAAATTTTCTTTCTGTTAAATTACTTTGCACTTTTACCAATACGTGTGTTAATAGAACAAGACTTTAAAAAACAATTACTGATTTTGAGCATCCAAATTTAGCACACTTCTGGTGGACTTAATCACAAAGTGCAAGAAATGGGAACACCACTCTCCTTCCCCCCATATGACTCTCTTTTCAAGGAATCTCAACATGATGGCAGTAAATTTGAAGCAACCTAATCATCAGTCATGCAGCATGTTTACTTCCTTTACGAAGGAAAAATCCTAGCTACTTTTCAAAAATCTATCTTTAAAGTTCATTTTATGTTATTCCAAAACTGCAGCAATCTATTAAAAGTTACAGAATTTATAAGATATTAATTTTACCTGTTCAGCAAAAAATGAGATGACTGTAAATACAATAAGTGTTACTAGAACACAATGGGTCCAGAATTTGAGCTTGTCTCTATATGCCCTCCTGCACAAAGAAGGAAACAGAAAAACAGCTTCATATGTTATAAATGTAAATATATGAACTTCAAAAAGTTTTCATGAAACAGGCAAAGAAAGTTTTTTCCGCTATTTAAAGGGTGCCTACTAAGAGGACAGAGGCTCTTTCTTCACAAAGAGCCACATGGAGCAGACATGGAGCAACAGGTACAAGTTGGACTGGGAGAGGTTTCATCTTGATATAAGAAATAAATTTTTTACAGTGAGAACAATCATTCACCAGAACAACCTCCCCAGGGATGTGGTGGAGGTGGTGAAAACCACCACTGGAGGTTTTCAAGACATGACTGGACAGGGTGCTAGATAATCTCACCTAGGCTCCCTTTCCCACAAAAGGCAGGATCAGATGATCTTTCTAAGTTCCTTCCAACCTGGGCTGTCCTAAGATTCTCTAAAACATTTTGATAAAGTCTGTTAACGTGTGTTGTAAGAAGCAAAATGCTTATTTACTATGTGTAGCCCAAGTTCTGCATATTTCATAACTTTCTCTACTTTCAACATAATCTTTAAACTACTCTGTTAGTCTCCTGGAGCCATTCTGAGTTGTTGGTTACATTGGTTCTTAAGCCTAAATTGAATAGCATTCAAGATAAAGGTGGAAAACTCAACTGGATTTCCACCAGCACTTCAGCATACTTTAACCCACCCTGGTAGAAATCTGCTTTGGCTACAAACAGTAGTCACAATAAAGTGTTCTTTTGACACTAACAAAGTCCTGGTGGATAGCCTCAAAAAGGGAGCCAACAATGTGTCTACTCCTCCAGCCCAAATTTCTACAGCTAACTGCTGAAATGGTTTGCCTCCCACCCCCTCTCCCCACAGCAGAGTTTGTAGCATTACAATCTATGCCTATTCTCGTCACCTGCAATCCTTCCGATTCTTTCTACAGTTCCTCTAATATTTTCTCTTTCCTTCCTAACAGCTATTTACCATAATTCACTGATCAGCAACAAAATTACTATACTGCTCTTCTTGTCTCATTTTTATCACTATATCTGCCAAGCTTTTGCTTCTATTCTCAAATCAACTTATTCAATTTCTGAAATTAAAATATTATAAAATGGCAAGAGGTAAACACACATGAAAATTTCACACATGTAAAAATGAGACACCTGTATCTTTTCTGATTATTATCCAGCTCATTATTGCTGACAGAGTAAAAAAAAATTTTAAAAAAATCACTTAGTGAGAAAGGTCACAGAATTTGTATTGCCCCTGTGCAACAGGCATTCCAATAATTTTTGGGGTTTTTTTTTTACATTTAAAGACAGTCAGAAGTCCTGAATTACTTAAAAAAAAAAATAAAATCTTTGGAGTAGGTTAGGGACAATCAATGAAATGTTAACAATTTTATGAGCAGCAGAAATTTTAGTCCATTCAAATGTTTTCATAATAGTTTCACTGTTAGCTCCTTCATGACAATGCCAGGGGAAAAAAAAATTACTTGGACCAATATGTTTTACAATTATATGCTACGGCACTGCAATACATAACTTGAAAAGAACCTGCATAACGTACCATTCTTGGAGCTCATGCATGTGAAGGAAACGGTTCCGATATTCTCTTGGCAGCTCAAATTGGGAAGGTATGGGAAACATTGATTCATAAAAATCTCTAAGCACTGCTTTCACTGTCTGAGCATCCTTATGATTGTGATCAATATTGTCATTTAGGCAAACAAATTTTCTAGAAAACAAGAAGTCTCTGTTAGAATATTGCAATATTCAAAATGCAATAATGTGGCAAAGGTATTAGCAAACCAAGAACACAAATATAATCCTTTTAAACAAAATCGATACAGTATCCTTTTAAAACCAAATTGATATATTTGATACTGGTAATCAGTGTCCTTATTGTTGCCTTATTTTAAATTAATTTGATTTTAATTCTGAGAGCACTATGGCTGACAGTAAGTTAAAACCTTTGAGGAATCAAATGACAAGCCACATTTCTCCCCCTCTTCTCTTTATATAATGGTGCCATCTAATGGGCACTAGTGTGCATCATCCCAGAGCCCACCACTGGATACAGACAGCAGGTTAGAAAGGCCAGCATCATGATTTGGGCAAGTTTTAAATAAATATAGTTTAAAATAAATTATCATGAGTAAAGTATCTCTAATAACAAAATTAGTTCTGCTGTAGGAGGTAAACATACTAAGTTATTACTATTTTACTGGGTAGCTGCACTCTTCAGAGAAAGTCAACATAAAAAACTATAAAAGATTGTATGAGAGAGAGCAAAGCTTGGTCCCCAGGATTTGGGTTACTAAGAACACTATTAAAACTGGGCAGAACACGACTTGAGTCACAGACCCAAAGCTGAACTTGCATAATCAACAAAAATACAAACAACCACCACCACTTGGATAGAAGTTATATGGAAACCGTTGTGACCAAATAAGCGTGCTCCCAATAATGCCTCCAGCAAAGAGTTATTTCTCGTACAAGAAACACATGAGTGCCTAAGTTACTGCAAATTATTGAAACTAAAGCAGCAGCTAGTGTGCTAGACTGCTATGTTCCCTTGGCCACTGTGACCTGGTGCTTGACAACAAAAATTCCCTTTCCCACATATGGGCAAGGTTATGCACTTTATTTATATTGTGAGATACAAGACCTTTACATTTTCCCCAGGGGGAGAAATCATATCTGGTGACATCTGCCTTGTAATTGCTAACCTTTGTAAATAAGTAGGTCTGGTCAGCTGTATTCTCTATAGTATGGTGTGCTCTTTCAAAGAGCAAAGTTCAGACTTCCTGCATGACGCTGGAAATCAGCAGAACTCTAGAGCACGTGAATCGGCCACCCAGGGCATTACCACTTTTCTTCAGTCTGTACTGAATCTGACATAATTGGTAACTTTGCTCTACACAATCACGTGCAGGGGACAAACACATTCAAACTGCTACATCCAAGAACAAAATATGGCTCTCCTCTTCAAAGATGAGCAGGCTATGTCTACACTACCAAGTAATACTATGCAAAGCAGCTGGTTATGGCAATCATATGTCTACACTATAAGCATTTTGAGAGTTCACTCTGGACTATCCCTGACCTTCTCCCTTGGACTGGCAGCTCATTAGCCCTGGGAATGCAGTAGCTGCACTCTCTGTTTAGCTTCACCTGAAAGACATGCACTTTACAGACCAACAGGCTGCTACATAGAGCAAACCAAAGCACAGGATGTGAGAGTGATGAGGATATTAACCTATTTCAAATGGAAAGACTGTTTTAATCCATCCAAAAGAAACTAAATCTGAAATTCCTTTGGATATTCCAGAATTAATGCCTAGATGATTAAGGCTCACTTTTCCTTAGGGAGGCAAAACAAACATTTTAGGCAGATCAGTAAGGGAACAATACTTTTAGTTTGTCCCAAGAGAGGCACCAAATACCTGTTTTTAGAGACTGTGTATAATTATTATGTTGTTTTATACACAGGGAAAACAGAGAAGGAAATGGCCATGCCTACATAGCCATGCTAGCTCTCCTTTGCTAACAGGATACAACTGCAGTCCTGCACTATACTTTGCAGGACTACAGCCCAAGCAACTGACTCAATCTCACTTCACAAACCAGTCAACAATCTGGGACTACAATACACTATTGGTCCTTCAGAGGAAGAAAAAAAAAAAAAAAACCAAAAACCAAACCCAAAACAAAACCACCACAACAAAAACATATGCATATATGGAGTATCAGGCTGAGTCCATAATAGCATGCCAGTGCATCATATGAAAATAAGGGAAGATTCAAGACAGATCAAGCTCACCTGCCTCATCTTGCCTGCTGAGGGTCCTGAGACAACAAACTAGACACTCTTACTCAAACATATCCTCATCTAAAGGGTGCAATCACTCCACAGAATAGGCAGCTCCATTTTAAGTTGATAGAAGGCCTCAGTCCATTAAGCATATTCATATCTCAACTGACACAGCGTCAGGATCAAGTCTGACATCAGCATACACCCTTCAAAATAAGAAGCCAGTGATTGCAAGCACGAACTTGACTGAAGGTGAGAAACTCATGTTACATGCCCTCCTTGGGCCTAACAGAAGGCTTGAAATCACACCTGCAATTCAAGAAAGAGTCCTAGCCAGCAGATACAAAGGAGGAGGAAGGGGAAGTGGCAGGATGAGTTAGGGCACTGCCCACTTTTCTTTTGAACCGAGTCATTGTGGAAACTGGAATGCAGGAGTTAATGTGGCCAGAAGGCACTCCTGTAAAGAGGAACAATAGATACAAACCACCTTCAGCTGCAAAACATCTCAAGGCTAGCATTCTCCTTTCTGAATGAACGACCTAGCAAGTAGTACAGTGTAAGAGGCAGGTGAAAACCTGTCCTTTATCTACAAATACAAATAATGGTGTAGCTTTACAGGCAGCTAAGATTACCCAATAGCTTGCTGTGACCTGCAGGAGGAGGTTTCACTTTTCCTAGCCCAAGGTACCTGGTCCTACTTTCCTCCTTGTTCATTTTTTTGACACTTGTCAGACCCCTCCTTGAGGTCAAACTCATTAAACTAGCAGAGAACTCTATAGATTTCTGAAGACAGAAGCAAGATGCAAGACAAGAGTGTGCAACCAAGAGGAAGGAAGGAGATGGGTGGAGGCACTGTCTAATTTTTAAGACAGCTAGCTACTAAATTACCTCACCATGTCTTGTTGAACCCTAGTCTTACAGAATGGGTTCAGGACTACAGTTAAACGCTTCTGCAACACAGATTCAGATCTGAGTCTCAAATGCACCACCCTTTGCTTTGGAAGGTGGTTGCTGTGAAATGTGTTCCAGGACATTTATTCTCCCCATTTATCTCACAGTCATTTCTGGAGCCTAATTCAACACTACAGAGCCTACTCTCAGATTTAGTTATCTAAACCTTCCACTACTGCAGAGTGGAGAAACAGAGGACTAGCTTGGATTGTCTGGATTCTCAAATACTAAAAACAAACAAACAAACAAAACCCAAAAACCCCAAACAAAAACAAAAAACCCCTCTTGCCATGTTATAACAGAGCATGAAAGCATAATGAGTATGCAAAATTGATTTTTTCACAAAATAATCCCCACTTAAGTTTTGTTTTAAAATTGTTACATAAAGCGGATCAAAATGTTCTTCCTTTAAAATAAAACTACCAGCAATATAAACTGGATGCCCTTCTAGAATGACAAAAAAGAAAGCCTCAAAAATCTCTCAAGTTTATCTGTAAGTTTTCAAAGGTTTTAGATATATAAAAATGAGAAATTAACGAGATAATCTCTAACGTAACAGAGAGAGAGTCACTTAGCTTCAGTTAAACAGGAAAACTTAAAAGTACTTTTGGTTAAAAGTGGTCTCGTCCTGTAACACACTGTAGAAATACATTGCAATATATATATTTTTTTTCATGCACAGACAGTTTAAACAGAAAATTAAAACCACCTCAAAACTTCATACAAATCAAGAAACAGGATACCTGGGATTTTTTCGTATATCATCCAGCTGACCAACAACATGAGAAACATTTGTGCGAATCATTTTGAAGGCAATTTCCTCTTCTCCCATGATTTCAAACCTTATTAAATTAAAAAAAAATCCATTAATAAGACAACCTAAAGTCAGGCTCAATAAATATTAATTTATTTAATAACATTTCTAATCTGACCATCCAGCCTTCATTAGAATTCATAATTTGATTTCTATCAGTATACTTATATTTTTCAGCCCACATGCTTGTACAGAACCACTTTCCTGTAGATTTCTTAGTAGCCACCCATGAACTAAATTCTAATAACACTTACTATGCTTTTTTTAAACACATACAATTTACAATTGTAATTTATAATTACACCTCAGACATGAGAAAACATGTTCTTATTATCCAATAAAATTAAAGAAGAGTATATGAAACTACAGCCTTAAACACAAATAAAACCATCCCCATTCACCTAATCAACAACTTGCAGACAAAACAAGTATATGAAATGCAGAAGTATACTATTTCGGAAGGCTATTTTGAGTTTAAAAGGGGATCAAATGCTCTTTCAACAGTCCTACTAAAGGCACCACACCTATATCAAAAAAAGAAAGGTGAAAAATGTAAGAGAAGACCCTGCTTGCCTCTTGAAATCTCACCTGAGAACATACTCCATTTCTTAAGCTCACAAAATTAATAATACAGTTATTCAATATTGAAGTTTAACAAAACAAAGGAGCAGCTCATATGTTAAACTGACTTATAGTAATGTATTTGTATCATTAAGCACAGCAAATTCTTGCCCCTACCCCAACATTTTTGAATCTCATTTGTTGTGTTAGCTTTTCAGCTTTAGCATAAACTCTCCTGGGAAGAGAATTATTCATAAAGCTTAGAACACAACTTGAGGTACTACGAATTAATGTCTAACAATGCCCAAAAGATGCCCTAAACAACATCTGCAACCTTGTTTTATCTGTTTTATCTAACTTTGTAGACACGCCTCAGAGACTCCCTTCCCCGGTCCAGCACCACTGGTGAGGCAATGGACAGGAGACAAAGGCTATATGCTCCATGCCAGCAGCCTCGTTGGCATGCAAGCGGTGTGCAGGTTTCAGAGGAGAAAGATCAGAGAAAACCTGATCTCAGGCAGATGATGTATGCAAATACAATTATTCAAACGAACCCCTAGTCATGATCATAATTTGTCCTGCCCTTTCCAAAAGAGGATGGAAACTCTTTTCTTGTCTCCCTCCCTCCCTGTCACTCCTCTTCCTTGTGGGAAATCTACAAGGCAGTTAGGGCTAAAATGCCTTTTTTTAAAAAAAAAAAAAAAAAAAAAAGAAGAAAGTTGTGCATAAAGGACAGGCTCTTTCCTCCTTTTTATGCTACTATAACTGCCCTCACTCACAACATATTATCAATTTATATAGCTATATAAAGATACTATGGCTTACTGTTGTACAACACAAATTAGGATATGGTCACATGTAGCATGGAAATATTTAGTCTACTAAACAAGAAACTATGAAAAAATTCATAACATTCTGCACAATGAAGCATACATAAGTAGATATCAGTAAGTTTCTTAAGTTCCACCATTAAAATAAATTGAGCTAAGATTTGTTAACATATGCATAAAATATTTGGTCATGTATTTATACCTCTTCTTATTGCTTTATAAAACCTAGTATGGCTTTTCACAGGACTGTAACAACATACCTGTATTTGTTTTTATCCTTGTATGCCTTACGAATTCTGTCAGTCACAGGTTTGCAATTTGTTACTAGGTTTTTTGTTACTGGAGGCTGGAAGAAAACATTGCTTAGATTATAGGTTACTGAAAATTATAGAGTCTGTTGTAAAGATATACTTTGTAGAAAGCTTATATTACAGCTAGAAATGCCTGCATACACTCCTGGAATGAAAAGCACTAGTTTCTTCATGAACTGTCGAGCGGAAAAAGAGAAAAAAAAAAGAGATACTGGTGCATAACATCACAATTTCCTATGCGTACAAATATTATATGAAAAATACAGATTATTTTCGGCAAAACCATTGCAACTTCTAAATTTCATCCTTCATAAAATATTCAGAAATTTTAGCTCATTTGACAGCTGTCTTTGACATTCTTCTGGTAGAGGCCACCAGTAACACTGGCCAGGCAAACTCTGCAAAACAGCTGATACACATTAGGCCTTATTTCCATCACAAGCTACACTGAAACAATTCTAGGAAATAAAATTCCTGTTCTCAAGGGATATTTCTATGGTCATAGATTCATTCCAAGATATTTAGCTGTTGCAGACAACATAAATAAAATAAATTAGGCCTCTGTGCTAAACACAGACACTATGGTGTTGGTATTTTAACTTACTGATAACATTAGTACATCAGGCATTACTGCTTAGATTAGTTAATATTTTACTAACTCTCCAAAAAGATTAATTTGACATTGTTCCCACTGAGACTCATATTTAATCCCATCTTAAAACATATTCATGGCAACCATCCTTTATTACTACTCTTCAAAGTTTTTACTTCACAGAATTTTGGAAACTGAATTAAGTCGTAAGGAGGCAAAATTAAGTAAGGCTATACTGGATGTAACGTTCTCGGACAGTGCCGGATTCTCAAATCCACATCTGCATTTCTGCAAATCAGGCCAACAGTGTTTTTATTTAGTGTATATAACTTTGCTGGAATTCAGACTTAGGGGAAAAATTTTAAAGCTTTGTAACAGAGCCTGCTAAGAATACAAGGCAGGATAGGTGTCAAGAGGTGAGAAAAAGAAAAATGAAGAAAAAAAAAATACTCAATGTCTATATATATTTATCTCCACACACATGGCAGATCTCTGTACTATGTTTCGCATGTGTTGGGGATCAACGACGCTCTTCTACTACCCAACAGTTCATGATCTGTACTCATCAATTAATCAGATTACATGCACACATTTTATTCAAACGCATAGGCTGATGCAGAAATTAAATTCTCATGGTAAAAGAAATTTAGGTATTAGCTGGAACAGAGCTGGATTTCTTTTTAGTAGCTAGAAGAGTGTTGCGTTTTGCTTTCAGCCTGGGATTTGTTATGAAAGAGACACTGATAACACACCAGTGTTTGCATTTTTGTCACTGGAAGTTGAAGGACTTTGCATTTTTGTTAGTCTACAAGCACAAGATCATTTGCATATTTTATTACTATTATTATTATCATTACTATTTTAATATCAGTATTATTTTAAGTTTTCTTTAATTTCAATTATTAAATTGGTCTTATCTCAACCTATGAGTCTCCCTACCCTTACCTCCCAATTTCCTCCCCTATCCCCTGGGGGCAGGGGGGAGCAATCAAACACCTGTGTTGGCTGCTAGCCCAGTGCTAGCCCAGTGAAACCACCACAGTATCAGATCTAAATATTCTAGATTTCTAAATTCTGGCAGATTTCAATGGGAATTTAACCAACAAAATAGAAATTAAAGACTTAAATCCTTAAGGAACATTTAGTCTTAAGACCTCAAATTTCACAGAATCACAGAATGGTCTAGGTTGGCAGGGACCTCAGGAACTCATCTGGTCCAAATCCCCTGCTCATGCAGGGCCACCTAGTGCCAGTTGCCCAGGACTATGTCCAGATGGCTTCTGAATATCTCCAAGGATGGAGACTATCTACAAATGGGCAACCTGCACCAGTGTTTGGTCACCCTCACAGTAAAAAAAGTGTTTCCTGACATTGAGAGGGAACCTTGTGTTTTCAGTTTGCGCCCATTACCTGTTGTCCTGTCACTGGGCACCACTGAGAAGAGTCTGCCTCCATCTTCTTTGTACCCTCTCTTCAAGTATTTATATTCACTGATGAGATCCTGTCTTGAGACTGTTCCTTTAGGCTCAGCAGTCCCACCTCTCTCAGCCTTTCTTCATAAGAGAAAAACTCCAGTCCCTTAACCACCTTCATGGTGCTTCACTGTACTCCGTCCAGTATATCCATGGCCCTTGCACTGAGGAGTGTGGAACTGGACACAGCACTCAGGTGTGGCCTCACCAGTGCTGAGTAGAAGGGAAGGATCGCTTCCCTTAACCGGCTGGCAACACTTGCCCTCATGCAGCCCAGGATACCACTAGCCCTCTTTGCCACAAGGGCACACTGCTGGCTGATGTTCCACTTAGTGTCCACCAGGACCCCCAGTTCCTTTTCTGCCAATCTCCCACAGCATAATACGGTTGCATGGGATTGCTCCTTCTCAGGTGCAGGACTTTGCACTCCTCCTTGCTGAACTTCATGAGGTCCCTGTTAGCCTATCTTTGGAAGTTAAAAGCAATTAAGTCTGAAGCCTCCAAATTAGAAAGAATTATTCTAAAGATGTCCATCTGATGGTTTGGTGTTTTTTTGGATTTTGGAGTTGGTTGTTTTGGGTTTTTTTTTTTTCAGGGGGAGGGTTGGGTTTTTTGTTTGTTTTTAAATACATGAGTTGTAATTCAGATGAAGACTTATCAGAAAGTTCTAGTGGTATTTGGCTTACTGTCTTTTTGGTTCACAACAGTGAATTTTCTTAACAACGATGACTTTTTTAATCCTATATATAATAATATTCTAATGCTCGGCTTTTCTCTTATTTTTTTCCAAAATTAATGGCTTTATAAGTTAGGAAGTAGCTTGTAAAACTGTTATTTTATAACATTTACTTCATGTACACACAAGTAGGAATTTTTGTAAATACTTTTCTTAAAGAAATCAAACCAGCTTTTCAAGCACAGTAAATACACGCTCAGGAAAGAAACCAAGCATCTTTTAAGACCAAAGTTTCTTACCAGATTGGGATCGTAATATGCTTCTTGAGTTGGAGGAATGACATGGATCTGAGTTATGTTGGCAGGAAGAGATTTAGAGCAATTTATTAGCATTTGTTCTAGACCCGTCAAATCCTAACAGAAAGAGAAGAAAAAAAAATAATCCTGTTTTCTCACTGACATAGTTTTAAACATCTAGGGTGCACAGACATATTTAATGTTATCTACATACGAATTTCTATGCTACTGTCAGAAAAAGATTAATATTCAGCAGACAATTCAGTAACTGCTGAAGTCAGTGGGACCCCCCCACAAGCCTAAAGCAAATGCTCAGTGCATAGTTAAATTGAGACCAGCGAAAGCATGACTTAAGTAATTTTCATTTTATTTTAACAGTTTTGGACTTTAAAACTTAAGTTACTCTAAAAGTTTCTGGTAAGGAAAGAGTACCTGCAAACTTAATGGTAGTTCATGGATTCTCGTAGCCAATGTGCGAATCTCTCTGTCAGACAAAATGCCTGACTGGTCTGTATCAACCTCATCGAAGATCTGAGAAATGTTCAGTGGCTGGACTGCACTCATGAGATAGTAGAAATATGAAAAAGCAAACTGCATATCTTCTGAGTGCCGCACTTTGTGAAATGATGTCTTGTCAAACTCCTCAGGAAACCTGGATAAGGATGTAAACTGATTTAGTACTCCAGCTTCTTAAAGTATAACATTCCTTACCTAAAAACAAATTCTCATCTAGAATTTTAAAAAGGTCCTCAAAAGTCTCCTTATTTTAAGCACAACTACCATGTTATAATAAATTCTCTATTTTCCTTTTCAAAATATAATTTTAATGAGTAGCCATCAACATACTGAAAATAGCTATAGCAAAGCATCAGCAGAAAAGCAGAATTAACAACAGTCTCGCATTATTCCGAGCAAAAACATACTCACATATCCTGTAGCTCTTGCATAACAGTACGGTCAATCATGTGAGGCATATGAGCAGGGACTTTCCGGGATGTAAATCCAAATTTGCTGTTTAAAAGCTTATTTACGTATCGAAGGGAATCAGCAAATGTATCTTTCAGCTGCCTTCCAAAATATTTGCCATCAGTAAAGTATGACATTTGTTTGAGTAGTGACTCTTCTTCCTAAACAGCAGGACAGTATAAATGAAAGTTACAGTACCAAAAAAGATAGAAAACATTAAACATACAGGAAAAAATGACATTTCAGACAGGTGCCAACTCTTTCCAATATTTGAAAATGGGAAGTTTTGAATATTTTTCTTCATATTCCTTAGTTTTCTCTTTCAAATGATTCAAATGAAAAGATAAAATGTAACCTTTTCCTTAAAATTGTCATGCTTTAGGAAAAGTAGTCTATAAAATATTCCCTTAATATTTGTGTTCCGACACCTCACACACACTATTTTTTAGCTGATTATTCATCCACATTTGATAAACTGAAATTCTATGAATATAAAGATTCCTTATGCAAAATCCAACCTCAGAAGATCAGAAAGAGGTAGCCTTTTGAAAGCATAGCCCCTTTGCTATTCAGAGTAGTTGGTGGCAAAGCAGTTGCTATCAAATGAAGCACAGTCTCCATCTTCTCTTCTAGAGGTTTTCAAAACTCTAAAATGCTTTGGCTGGAAGCAGGGGAAGCTTCTACATGTTTTCTTGACATGGTCTGGATATTCAGTTTTGTTAGCAGACTTTCAATTTAACTTTTAAAGCCCAAGAACTTACCATTATATGCTTTTAAATTTTTTTTTAATACACTGGATCCATATTTGCATAAATGCAATCAAAATAAAATTTAAACTTTCTGTTGCAGTGCTGCATATGTCTGAACAATAGCACTATGCCGACATATAATGAATAAAAAGTGAATCTGACAAAAAAAAAAAAAAGGCAGTAGAAAGGTAACAGAAATGGCTGTTCAGCTTTTACCACCTAGCCAAGAGAGGTCTGGATCATAAACAAGTTAGATTTTTATGCGAAGTCAAAGGGAGCTTTCAAAAAAATCTCAAAGGCAAGACACATTCCAAATGTATAGATCATATTAACATTAGTCCATTAAATGGAGAAAGATGCAACTATTCCAACAAGCAATAAGATACTCACATCAAGAAGGTCCTGGAAATACTTCTTTTTCTCCCATGGCAAAAAGCCTTGGTAGCTTCCAGCATACGACTGTAATTTTCTTCCCACTATCCCCTCCCTTACATTTGTATCCACTTGCACACGCCCTTTTCCTCCTTCCATGCCCTGTGCATCTTCTCTGGTATCTAAATTCCCAGTATGTTTTGATTTCTGTGTTTCCCTTAATATGAGAGCATTCAATACTTTTTCTCGAGTTTCATTTTTATTTCCCATGCTCTGGGAAGGAAGTGTGGGTTTAGGCTTTATTTTATAAATAGGTTTATTTGTGTTCATTGTCACAACAGTCCCCTTTGTTCCTGTGAGCCTTGAAGGAACTTCTTCATTTGTTTTTATTGCTTTTAATTTGCCATCGTTGACATCTTTATAAGGCTTCTGCCAGCTGGTATGGTTCTTCTGATCTTCTGAAGAATTCTGCATGCCCTTCTTTTCTAGGCCTATAATACTCTTTACTATAGTTAAGAACTGGAAAGGTCGCAGGAGAGCAGCCTTGGATAGGTTAAATCCTTTCTGAGTGATATCACCATTTAGTAGTTTTAAGTCCAGGTTCTGCAGTGCTAGCTGAACATCTTCAGGAAGGAGAGACACATTTACTGATGGTATTATTACTTCTTCATGTAGACTCTCTTTGGTGCCATTTCGATGTCTCCTGACTTTTGGAAAGCGTTTTTCTTCAGGAATATCCTCAAATATCATTTCAGCTTCTGGTATTGAAGTTATAGTTTTAAAATCAGAGTCAGATTTTTGCAAAGAAGTTGTGTTCGGTTTTGGTTCTTCTCTAGTATCAGCTTCAACAGCTACCTGCATTTTAAACTCTTCATCATTTTTATTTAGAAATGTAAGGTTAAAATAGATTACAGTTGCATTCATGCCACTATGCATTATGAGGTGGATAGTCTTCCATTTGTTGGCAATTGAAGCATGTCGGATAATTGGATTATCACTATATGAACCTTCAATTCCTTTCTTGGCTATTTCACTGAAGCTGAAGTAGGGCAGACATTCACCTTTGGGAATAACGTAGTAGGTCTGATTAAGCTGAAGTGTCACCTTGTACATCTCTTCAAAGTGATCTGGGAAAAAAGAAACAAAACAAATTTCTGTCAGTTTGCAGTGACACACTTCTCTTTCAGTCTTTTTTAATTGTAATATGCTAAGCTAGATTCACTATATTAGCAGGGAGACAGCTTTCTGAAAGAACATCTAACTGTAGCTTCCAGTTTCTTGCTCACCTATCTTTAATAATGAATGACTAGAACATACTCAGATATATAAAGCTGTTAGACACTCCAGTGGTAATTCTAAAAACCAGTAAAACTTATAATTCTTTCAGTCTCTACTTAAAAAGCCTAAGTGGCTCGTTATCACACATCACTTAAAGTTATGTATCAGTCATAAGTGACGTGCCCATACTACATTTTTGCCACATTTTAGTATATTAATATTAACAACAGTTGGATTTCTCTACTACATTGCATCTTGATTTGAGACTTCCAAAATCAGATAGGCTGAATCTCCCACAGCAGAACACATTATCTGTCAAGTCTCCTCACTGCCAACAATAGAATTGCCAGTAACATATTTGTCTGAGCCAAGATGCAAGGGAGTCCCTACTCTTCCAAACAGGCCAAATTCTTCCATTTCTTTTCCCCTGCCTATACCAGACAGCACTCTCAATCACTACATTCGCTCCTGCTAGTCTTTAATATCAAAATAAACTTCAGACAACTTCACAAGTAACTGAAAGTGGCCTTTGGCAACAGCCCAGAACCAGGCTTGAACTCGTGCTGTCTACATTAGAAAGGTTCTTTAAATTTCTTAACCACTACAGGCATCATCTAGTGAGCTGTCCTTATTTGGCTAAAGGTTCTTTGCATAGCTGAAATGTAATTTCTCCATTTAAATGTAAGCCCCTTGGGGCAAGGAGTTTGATGCTTGCTGCTCTGTAAAGTATCAAACACCCTACCCATGCTTGATCAGTAAGTTTTTTTAAATAAAGCAGCATATTGATTCAGGTTTAGATTAATGAATACAAGAAGCATCTGACTTTCTCCTTCAGCTGTTAGCAGCTCAACTGTACAGGACATCTTAGTCCAATCTGAGAGTAATGATGAACCAAAAAGGGCACGCAATTCAAGAGAATTCCTACAGAAAGATTATCAGCAATGTATTTTACATACCCTGGCCACAGTCACCAGCATCAAATCCACAGGACAGGACATTGCAGGCCTGATCACAGAATTTGTCTGCTAGCCAGGAATTAGCACAGCCTTGGTTACAGTACGAAACACCACTTATTCCTGCACCAAACTGCCACGGTGGTCCATTCCCGATACCTCCAACTGCACCTCCACCAGCAACATAGCGACTACCCCCACTGTTACCTACAAGGAGAGAAAAGAAAAATGAAAAACCCCAGTCATTTGAAATCCTTATTTTCAAGGAAAGGCGCATTTTAAACCACAATGTTCAAACTAGAATGAAGAGTTGACAACCTTCTTTATCACCGGTGAAATTAAAATGGAGCAAATGCTAACTAGACCTCTGTGAGTCAGTGTAACATCCATAGTGTTCACAATCTCACTGTGGGAGTTTAGGAACTGAACTGAAACAAAAACTCCAACATATTTTGTCTTAACTTCAAAAAGGCAAGCAGAACTCTCATTTACTACTTCTCGTGCTTGCAGTCTTGACTTTACGGCCCCCTAAAGTGGTATTAACTCCTCAGTCCAGAAGTATCACTTCATTTTTCTACCTTGCAGTCCTGAAAATTCGACCTAGAAACTAATGGTGTAGTTTCACAGTCCTGCTATTATTTGGATTAAAATAATATTGTCTATTTATTATACAATAATATATAATAATAATTTTAATTTCAAAAACTTTCCTTTCAGCCACTCAAATTTGGTACTCAAAGAAAGATTTTCATATGCCCTACTATCTGTTGTCATTTTCCACAGAAATCTGTAGTTTTCAAGAAATAAGGTTTTAATCTGTAAGTCAATTTTTAAATTATTATTAAAGGAGGCAAATTTTGTGGTTACAGCAGAATGACAAATTACAGAATTGTTCTTATAAGAAAAAACAGTTAATTTTTTCTAAATTTAACATTGCTTTCTTACCAATGCAATCACCTCCATCCCAATCACATGCTGAGTTATTACAGGCTTTATCACAGTAACCATCTTTAATCCATGAGCCAGGACACCCCTCAGCACAGTTTGGCACAGGCCATGTCAAGTAAACCTGGAACAAGATTACAGTCTGAGATAAGGACTGGCAAATAGAAGTCAACTGAGCTTGTTTCTTGGAATACAGAGACTTAAAATAATGCCTCCCTTAATGCCTTAAGTATTCACAAAGCTTTACAAACAGCATTTAAACCTTATCACCTGTGAAGTAAATGTTATCCCTTCCAAACAGAACTGAAGAACTTCCAATGCCATTCAGCAAGGCAGCAATGACCAGAAACAGAAAGTAGGACTTCCCAAATTCACTTCTGTAAACCACATTGCAATGAAAATTACTATTTTATCTTTTACCAGACAAGAAAGGGGTACTTAAACTCTGAAACAGCTCTGCAGTTCACTCATTCTCCTGAATCAAAATGTTTCTTCCTTACTAACTGGTCATGAGGTAAGAAGCACATGTTGAACATAATCCCTGAAGCATCTGATCCTCTGACTTAAATAATTCTAAGAATTGCTAAGATAAAAAAAAGTGCATTTTCAACTTGTGTGTGCATTTTCAACTGAAGAGGCATTAACACCTCACACATTTTCCTTTAGGCCTTACTGTTTCAAGGTTTTAGCTGCATATTTCCTACTGAAACACTTGCTGATCAGGTTGTCACAAACATTGCAACTAAGCTGATTTTATCATCATAACTGATAAGAATACCTGAAGAAAAACAGAAGTGTGTTAACTGTAAGATTTTGCAATTATATGCCTACATCCTTAAAGATTTTAAACAACTGAAAGCCTTCTAATCCTCAAGTACTGAAACAGTAATTTTTGGGTAGCTTAAACTTATTTTGTACAACTCTGTGTGTACACAAGTGTCCACATCTATATGCATGAAGTGTTTAATTCAGTGGTCTCTACTGTCTTGTGTACTTGCTGCTTTAATCTAAATAATAAATATAAATCATAATTTTTTCCTCCATGCTGCTCTTTTATGTCAAGCTCAAGACTCTGCTGACAACCAGAGTCTTTATGCATGACAATTGCAAATATTTCCTCAGCCTGCTTTCCTTGTTTAATCCCAGTTGCTGGTAAATCTGTTGAAAAACTAAATTACTTTATGTTGATGAACATGCAACAATGTATCTTTTACTAAATAATTATATATGGTTACATATAGACTGGGCAAAGATATTATGGGTGTCTGGAACAGAGGTAATTACAGGTAAATTTAAATATTAGACCAGTTTGAATGTCATCTGACCTCAGTGTTCCATAGAAGAACTGATTCTGTTTTGAACATTCCCCAAAAAACAAAAAGATTTTACAAGGGAGGGAAGACTGATAGCTGCCAAACATCACATCAGTCTTAACAGAAAGTGGGAGAATTGGAGAATGACATTGACAAACTAAAACATGAAACCTGACAGAGGAACTATTATACTGCCAGAAATCTGTGAGTGAATATGAATAAAAGTAATTCTACAACCCAAACATCACCACAGCACAACACAAAAAAAGACAGAGCCCTCCCCACCCTGCACATTTGCTAACAATTGTCTAGTTAAGAATAATGAATCTTTAGAGATAAAAGGGGAGTGAAGGTAAATCTTCTTATAGTTGCTCTCCCTTTCAAAGTAGCATTTCTTTGATTTTTATTATATTAGCATACAAAAGTTTTACATCTACTTCTGGTAAAAATATCCTTTTATAATGGCTTACCTTTTGACCTTTAGAGTGACTGTAAAAATCATCAGGCCAAACATCCTTCCCAAACATAACATCATCATTGAGATAGATAAACTTCTGAGAGAGGCCACTGATACGATGAATGTGACTTTCAATAGCTGGTGAACTGAAGGTAGGTAAGTGACTCACATTCTGAAATATCTCCTGAAACAAAAAAGCCCCAACAACCCAAAACAGTTTCAGAAGGCAAAAATAAACAACAAAACCAAAAAAACCTAAACCATAACAGGTTTGGGACATCAGATATATTTGATACTTATCTACTAAAAAAAAAAAAAAAAGCTTTACCAAGAACTGGAAGACAGAAGAGATATGAAAGACAAAAAAAGTGAAGATGATACAGCGGAAAAACTAACTTCGCTATCTCATTTTCCCCAGACAAAACCATTTTCAAGCCTGCCGCTTAACTAAGAAACTGCACATGGTTCGATGCAAAGACAAGCTCCTCTTTCACTGGGTACCGGATCAGGCCCAGTGTACACGCATTTATACTTCTCACGCAGTAGAGGCTGCACAGAACTTTAAGCAAGTTGAAGCTGTTCCAGCATTCAAAAAGTTAGCATTCTTCCCCCTCTTTCACAAAACTTCACAAGCAGACAGCAACAGAAGTTGCATTAGTATCTTGTTACCACTTAGTTTGTTCAGAGCTCCTATGGCACGTCCAGATGCCAAAATTACTCCTAAATTCATAATAAGAAGCTACTCGAGTATTTTTGTTTCACTTATTCAAGAAGCTTGAAGGATTTGCTTTCTTTTTTTTAAATAAGCTTTTTAGAATGCATAGCTACTTTTTTTGCAGCCATCTTCTTAGTTCCAGTAATTGTAATCCATCCTGTCTCAACACAAGCTTATTAGGTTATTGCTGCTCCTGAGACTGTTTAGGGATTCAGATTACACTTTCTTCTCCCCAGGTTTTTTATAAATAGACGTTATAGGGAAATTAGCAACGGGTATACGTTATCTGAAGCCTCAGTGTTTGGAAGAGTGGACTAAATGAAGGCTTGATGTATATTCAGTGATCTGCTTAGCCAAAATACAAAGATATACTGGGGTTTAATAAAACTATGGATGAGACAGAGAAGAGGTGGTCACTTCTACCTTCCAAATAAAAGCAGCCTTTGGCTGAAAGGGGATAACTACATTTCAAAAACAAACACAGAATCTTTACTAGGGCACTTTCATGCTGGTATTTTTGTTTGAGGTTTTTGGTGGGGTTTTTTATTGGGCTTGTGTGTGTTTGGCTTTTACCTGATGTGTCACTATGGTTATCCGAGGATTATCGAGGTTAAGCCAGGAAGGAATCTGCCCGTTAGTGACGACGAAAATATGTCGTACCCAAGGGGCATGCCGCTCTATTGATCGTAATGAGTATCTCAGCTCTTCATTATCTTCAAAACGGCTGGCAGAAATATCTTCATCCTGTTTAGACTATAAAAAGAAAAAAAAAAAATCTTTCTTAGATTTTAAATAGGACATTCCAGTTCTAATCCAGCTAGGTAACAAGAGTGTGCTTTAGCGTAAGGGTGCATAAGCACTTGAGGACTTAGACATTAAGAAATAAAAACTACATTGCTCAAATACCATTATTCTTCTAAAGAATCATATACTTCTGAATTATCAAGATGAACAATACAATCTGTTGACATCAATGGCTGACCACCTGATATCATTAGGACGTCTGCTGACCACACTGCAAGATGACAGTGCTTTTGTGTCAACCTGGCTCTTGAAGAAAGAACCCCAGAAAAAACACACTCTCCCGTTTTCCTGGATTATTAGTCTCAACTATTTCCTAATCTTGACCAAAAGCTAAGTTGCCCTTCAAAACTAACACCACCTTTCAGAAATCCAGTTTTAAGAGGTTGGGGCCTTCCAAGTACATTGCACCATAAGCTGTATATAAGTTTTACCTAATATAAATACCCTGGGAGTGTCATGATGTAGCAGCTCTTCAATTATACCCTGTTCTTTTATTTTAAAGAACTTAAGCAGTAGAAAATTAATGAAATTGAGCCTAATGTTCACTATGAAATAGCCAAATGTTTCCATATGTTTTTCTCAAAAAGACAACATTTTAATTAGAAGCTTTTCAGATAAGTAACAACACTGGGTTACATAATACTGCAACATATGTTCTTTTCTCATTTATTAGAACTTAATGACTTGTAAAAAAAAAAAAAAAAAATTAAGGCTACCTAAAAGGAATATTTCTAAAAGAAGTATGCCTAATAGAAACAGGAAACTCAATAAATATTTAAACATTTAACAATTACTATTTTCACCGCAGATTCTACACACTGTAAGTCTCCTTCTTTTCTAATATGTACAGTAACACAACTTATATATTCTCAAAAATAGAATAACTTAAAACATTTCAGCAACACCAGCATCTGTTGGCTAGGTACCCATTTACAAAACAATGCGTAATTTCAACATAGGGAAGTATAAAGTTTGAGTTCAGAGTTTGTAAGAACAAGGAAGAGTCCACAGAAGCCAGGTTCATGGGATACAAAGACAGACTGCAGGCTTTATAGGAGAGCGCACATTTACTTTACCCGTGACACTTGACGTTTATTGTAAAATTCAATTCTATCAGGGGAAAAAAACCCCAAGATTTCAGAAGATCTTATCTGGAAAAAGACATCTTGTTATTTTATTTCCTTTTGCTAAACCAAACATACTTGCTTGTATCAAAAACATCGAAGTAAACTTCCTTTCCTCACAGACATCTGTATTTCAAGTCTTCAAAATTTTTGGGAGAGAAGTAATTAGCATTTTTTCAGCATATATGATGCTGCAAAGCAAAAAAAGTCTAAGAAACATAATGGAAAGGAGATAATCATGTTTGTTAATAAAGCCCTCCATCTCCCCCACACAAGAAGTCTGCTTATCTGACAGTCAGTATCAGTTAAGCCTTTCAGGACTTGACTGCACACAACTTTATCAGAACACGTGCAGAAAGCAAAGATTTTCACTTAGTGGAGAACATGAAAATTTCAGTTAAATGTAACTCTGGCTAATCCTCTTCCTCCTTGATTTCAGAATTTGACAATGTTCTTGTGATGTTTTCTTACAATGTAATAAATACTGGATTCTTAACACTTTCAAGCTTCTGGAAGAAAACTCATGTTCCTTGTCTTTGACTAGTTAGTCCTTACTTGCAGTTTTTAAATACTACAACCTTTACAAGCTGTAACAGACTTTACCTACCTGACTGACAGAGCTGAGGTCCCATAGTAAATAAGCAGGATTAAGCATCAGTTCTTTTCCATCTATAGTCATGTTCTTCTTTGCTTGCTTGCTCAGTTCTTGGAAACCCTTAGGGTTATTCAGCTGCAAGAGAGCCACGCTGGCTTCTGAATAGAGCTGCAACTATACAAGCAGAGGAAAATTTCTGGCATGCACCCACAGCAGCACTCTTCCTTTGCCAATTCCATCTTTTTGTTTTATTTTTCTTACTAGAGTTACCAGTAAGAACAACTGGTGAACACTGTTTTTAAAGAACTATAATTTTGTAAGAACACAAAAAGGGGCAGTAAAATGGAAAATATTTACAGATATAGAACATTTCTAGATGCTTAATTTTCACTTTCCAAAGGAAATTTCTCTTTACTCAATGATCCAGCAACAGTAAAGCTGTCCATGTTATAAATATTTCTGGAGTACATGAACAGCAATTCCTCCTCCATTCCCTTCCACTCCCAGTAACAAAATTCATATTTTATTACAACTTTAATATATGACTGGAAAAATCATACTTCTTTTCTGTCTTAAGCAATGCTCTCCTCAGAAAATTAAGGCAAACAATCATTGCTGTCAGAAGCATGAAATTTTCAGAATGGTTTACAGAGCAACCTACAGTTCAGAAATCTGAGATACAAAGGGCTCCGAACTAATCCATGTGGGTCTCCAAATCCTTAATGATGGTTGCCAATATGTTGTTAAGGTCATTTCTTCATTGTACACTGTTTGATCTGTTTGCTGTTTTTATCTCTTGCCACTAGTAAGTCTGTATATCAGATTTCATAATGCACAGGATAAGAAGGGGCTTGCACTACACGCCCTCTCTAACAGCTAGTATGGCTTACAAATTACAGGGCACTAAAACATTTCACTGGAAACATAGCATAACCCAATGAAATGCTGTGTTTACCGTAAAAAGTTGTATGAGAAGACACAAACACACTAGAAGCAGGATTGCACTTTAATTCTCCAAGTGTACGGAGCATTCAATAGTCAAACCAAGAAAAAATGTAATTAACCATTAATTTGTTAGATGCTATGCTTAATTTTTGTTCCTTCATGCAACATAAGACAAATAAGCACCTCTACCAGACTTTCAGTTGGATGTTCAAAACCAGCAAAACCATCACAGTTTATTTCATAATACTTTTAAGTGATTTTTTTTCTTTATTTCTTTATTAAACCCAACCCCTTCTGTTCATTTTACAACAGCACTTGTCCCAGAGTTAGCACCCCTAGCAAGACCAGCTGTCCCACTTGTGACATTTTAAAGCTGTCAATGCTTTGACTCATATGCTATTTGAGATCTTTCAGTCTGACTTATGAGGCCTGCCATTAGAAAAATCTGATAAATCTCAGACCTTCCAGGGAATCATCTGAACCTAGGGGTGGAAAGGATGGCTTCAGTAGCTAAATGGCTGAGGTATAGTTATGGACTGCAGCTACTGACCTCCCAAAATATCAGCATCAAAATGCTACAGATTGCAAAGCTGCCATCAGTGGCTATGCGCTTTATTTAGGAATACAACAGTGTCATACAGTCTCTTATACATGTTTTAAATGACAGATTCAAATAAAACAAAAGTACTACCATTCCAGAGCTTTGAAAACATTTAAGAACAGTTAGTTTTTCTTAAATTTGTTTCCAAAGTCAACAAAATGGGTACCTGTACTACAAATTCCTAAATAGATTTATTATAAATACTTCCCCTTTCCCCAATTAACACAGCATATATGCTCCAGGTTTTTAAATATGTAACAGCCTAAGCATAAACAAGGAGTAGTAGAAAAAACATGCTCCACTGCTCAACATCAACATTAATTAACCCCTACATTGAATATATTATTTTTATTACATCAGTGTTTTTTCCACCAATACCTTTTTTAAATAAAAAAGTCTTTTTATAAGCAGAGCTATCAATATTAGACTTCAGTGGAGTTATCTGGTGACATAACTAACTGAATTCTAACCAACTGCAAGCTCTGCTTGGAGAATTTTGTTGCTGGTATATTCAAAATGGAACTCTCCCCAGCAGATTTTCCTATTATCCTCCTCTTAGTGGGGACATATGCAATTGCCCAGTACCTTGAAATATTATCTTCTAGAGATCGTCTTCATCCTGACAAAACAGGGCAGCTTATCCAAAGATATTGTGAAAACAGAACAGAAGAACAAGCAGGTGGACACAGAGCCAACCTGATAAGGCAAGCCTCGGCTTCTAACACAAGCAGGCTGAAAAGACACGATGCAGGCACATGCACAGACCACCACCCGTGCACGTTTACATCATGCACTTGAAAACAAGACAGGAAAACTGCATTCTCCCCTCCAGGTAACTGTAAATGCAGATTCTCCTTTGGAGTCAGTACCTTTGGCAATGCTTAGACTTTACCAGACTAAGAGGCAGGCCAGATGGGCTAAGCAACCCCATGTAGAAGTAAACTTTCATTTACATATTCTCAAGGTAAGAGGCCTAAAGAGCAGATTTTTTTTCTGAGGTAGAACTTGGACTCTTAACCAGTCTTTAAATGTTTTATCTTCTTAATGGTCAAAGCTGATTGTTAAGGAAATGAGATGCTCCTTTTTTCACACTCTAGTATGGATATTGGGAAAACTCATATGTCGACATAGCAAGGGAAGGGAGAGGCATGTGTTGTGTTAAAGAGTTACAAAGAGCTTTACAAGTATGCAATACTGTTTTCTTTACAAATTTATCAAGTTCTGTTTATAAGGTAACCAGTAGAAGGGTCATCTGAGAGCCAAAAGCAATGCAATACCTTAGGATTTTTCCTACAAAGCTTACTTATTACATCTGTGTGAACATACAACACCAACTCCGGAAGCCACCTGTCTGCTCCATCAACACTGACAAGAGCAGCAGTAAGAATCCCAGACCCTCCACCCTCAAGCCAGAGAGCACAGCAAACACCCAGCATCACTGTGCTTGCAGGTTCTTACGTGGCTCTGCAAGATCTCAGTTTTCCATGACGCAATCAGGATATTAAATCTTAACTGTATACTATTTCAGCAAAAACGTGTTAGCATGATGGCTTCAAAAAACAAAAATCAACCAAATCAAATCCCCTTGCCCTTTCAATCCTTCCCTTATCAGTCTTTACATCACTATCTAGCTTTTAAGTCCAAAATGTCTCTTTTAGGCTGAACATTAGTTGTCCTTAGAAATGTAGGTAAGGGAGGGAAGAAAAGGTTAAAAAAAAAAAAAAAATCAATTGTTCTTCATGTAAAGTATAATGTAACATCTCCACAGCCTTTAAAGAACTAAGGTTGAGCAGCAGACAGCTGCACAAGCAGAGTGGCACCTCCATCTAGTGGCTGACTGACACACCGTTAAGAAAGCACGGAAAATAAAAAGCAGCCAAATAGAATTTTCAAATCAAATGTCATAACACACATGACTTAAAACAACAAATGTGATCAGCAGACACACTGCTGCTTACCCTTCATCTGGAAATAAGCTTCCATATCACTACATTACAGTGCAGGCCATCAGTAAAAAAATTTCAGTAAACCATAACATACATAATTTACCTTGGAAATTGCTTCGTTATATATTAAATCTTCCCAATTTAACCCCATCTAGCTCAGCAGCTTTTCTCAGAGATTTTTAGACTTTAAGACAAGAAACATCTGTCCCAGATGTGCAAGCAATTTTTGGTCTTCTTTGGATTCAAAAGTTATTTAAATCAAACAAACGAAAGCAATCCAATTAAAGCAGCATTACCAACATTCAACACAAACACACCAACTGCTACACTCCTTTCTCATCTTTCTTCTTTTCTAATAGCAGCATTGTTGAAATTTTTAATTATTATTTCTTTACTTCTAGCACTGTATTAAGAAACAGCCACTTAAAGCATGCAGAGACCCACTGAGCATGAGGAGGCGGCTGTAAGAAAAGTCTGGTCTAAACTCAGGTGGAACCTCCTTCTACACTGGGCACCTCACATCACTTCACAGACCTTAGATTCCTAAGGTCTGCAACAGCAGAGGAATTGCTGCAAATTTCAGTGGAGACTGTAAATAACCTTTCTTCTACTTAACTGCAGAATTAAGCTAGTATCTCTCTCTTTGGTAAGGAGAAAGCCATACTTGGTTATGTTTACCATAACTGCCTACCTACACCATCCACTAAACAAAGAACTGAATCTGAGCTAGGATCTTAGGAAAGGCTTCTATAAAAACAACCTCATCCACACTTCACATATACATTTTTTAATAATTGCAAATATTGCATTTCTTACATCTATATACATATATCGAAGTGTAGGTATAACATAAATAAATTGCTACTATCAAGAGTACAGAACTGGTTGAGAAAGAATCTGGTGCTATGACCATACAGGGTACGATAATCCCAATTTAATTGCTCTAAAGCATCCACCACCAGAAAAAGAAACACAGACAGCAATGATGACTGGATAGAGAAACTGCAGAATGATGAAGATACCTGAGAAAAATGTGTTCATACAGAGATATGCCTAACCAAATTGCAATAGAGGAACTCTTAGGAATAGATAATGAGTTGATCACAATGGTAATGTTTACACAGAGATAAGAACTCAGCAAGGAAAAGAGAACCAGCACAAACAGAAAGATTTGTCATCAACTGGATGACACATGACTGACGAGGAGAAAGAGACAACCAAGGCAGGGTAAGGAAAAATCATGTAGAAAGATAACAGGCATGTGATATTGCTTCCATGAAAGCAAACAAGGAGATGGAAAACATATCTAAGACACTTAGAGATGCAGCCTTTATGTGCATCTGGACAACAATGCAAAACACAGAGAAACTTCAGTATTTTTAAGACTTGCTAAAGAGTTAAGCTAGTGATCAGTTTGGATATAGACAACAGATTAGCCAGTTACTTGGATGTGAAAAGCAGAACTGAAACACAGAAAGAATCCATCTATCATGGTTTTTGTTGGACTAATACTGCTAGGAGATCTTACTGGAATGGAAAAAAGATTATGAAAGGGATCACCTGATGAAATGGAAAAAAACCTGACTGCAATCAAAAAACTACAGTCAAGGCAGAATCGCTCCACAACTCTCAAAACCACAAGATAACAAAACAAAACAGCAGATGGCTCAAAAGTAATTAGAAGAAATCTGGGTATTTAACTCTTCCAAGGTGAAAAGATGGAAAGTCTCTATCATAGCACAAGAGACTAGGGCTAGCCTAAGAATAAGGTCTATGCTTGACAAATTTACAGCAGAGGTCCTGGAGAAAATTACAAACTTCTAGAAACTTCTGAAAGTTACTAAATGCTGGAAGCAGAAATCCATACAGGAGTATTAAGAAGAAAAAGAATCAATGGTGATTTGAACAGCAGTTAGATAATTTTACTGACACCGTCCCACAACATCCTTGTCTTTAAATTGGAAACATGTGGGTTTGATGGATGGCCCACGCGGTGGATAAGGAACTGGTTGGATGGTCGCACTCAGAGAGTTGTGGTCAACAGCTCAATGTCCGAGTGGAAACCGGTGACGAGTGGTGTCCCTCAAGGGTCGGTATTGGGGTCGGTACTGTTCAGCATCTTTGTTGGAGACATGGACAGTGGGATTGAGTGCACCCTCAGCAAGTTGGCCGACAACACCAAGCTGAGTGATGCGGCTGACACACTGGAGGGACAGGACACCATTCAGAGGGACCTCGACAGGCTTGAGAGCTGGGCCTGTGCTAACCTCATGAAGTTCAACAAGGCCAAATGCAAGGTCCCGCACCTGGGTTGGGACAATCCTAAATATAAATACAGGCTGGGCAATGAGTGGCTTGAGGCCAGCTCTGGAGAGAAGGACTTGAGGGTGGTGGTGGACAAGAAGCTCAACATGAGCCGGCAATGTGTGCTTGCAGCCCAGAAGGCCCAACCGTGTCCTGGGCTGCATCAAGAGAAGTGTGGCCAGCAGGTCGAGGGAGGGGATTCTCCCCCTCTACTCCGCTCTCGTAAGGCCCCACCTGGAGTGCTGTGTCCAGTTCTGGAGCCCCCAACACAAGAGAGACATGGACCAGTTAGAACGAGTCCAGAGGAGGCCACGAGGATGATCCAAGGGCTGGAGCACCTCTCCTATGAGGACAGGCTGAGAGAGTTGGGGCTGTTCAGCCTGGAGAAGAGAAGGCTCCGGGGAGATCTTATAGCGGCCTCCCAGTACCTGAAGGGGCTACAGGAAGGCTGCGGAGAGACTTTTTACAAAGGCAGGTAGTGATAAAACGAGGGGAAATGGCTTTAAACTGGAAGAGGGTAGGTTTAGAGTAGATATTGGGAAGAAATTCTCAACTGTGAGGGTGGTGAGACACTAGAACAGGTTGCCCAGAGAAGTTGTGGATGCCCCCTCCCTGGAAGTGTTTCAGGCCAGGCTGGATGAGGCTTTGAGCAACCTGGTCTAGTGGAAGGTGTCCCTGCTTACGGCAGGGGGGTTGGAACTGGATCATCTTGAAGGTCCCTTCCAACCCTAACCATTCTACGATTCTATGATTACAGAAATAACCACAACTAATTATTTAAAGTTAGAAAGGACCTGGGGAGAGCTGGGTAACAAGGAAAAACCCCACAACAACAGGTATTCTTATAATAAAGGAAGTCTGTTTTAGTATCAGAAATATTAGTACAAGCAATGACACCAGACATCAAAGGGCAGTTGAGAAGGTGAGAAGGTGTTAGAACATCAAGGTCAGAAAGTTACTGAAGGGTCCAAGAAAGACACATAAAAGCTATTCTGACAAAGGAACACCAAGAGTTAATAATACAAGGCATCAGAATGAAAAAAAAAAAAAAGTAGGGTACTATAGATAAAAACTGATTTAAGTCAAAATAATTTTGGAAAAAGAACATAAAGGGACAGAGAATGAAATTCCAAATGTTGTTTGAGGGGAGGAACCTTCCTCAGAACTATGTTACTGTGAGAGCTTATATCTATGATGTTCAATCACAGAACAAACACTGCCTAGGATGGTGCTTCCACATATTCCCAAAGGTGGAAGCAGGCAGATTTCTTTTACAACAAATGATCTCCGAACTGACAGAGACAATATTATTTCAGATACCAATTTGGTAATTAATGAGAATGTTACAGAAGAGCTGCTCCTAGAAAATAACTCTAGGTCAGGAAAACATAAGCTAATTGATTTTAATTGAAACAGAAAGAAAATAATTAAGGAACATCTTGTTACTAATTTCTTGAATGCTAAAGGGCAAGTTTAACAAATGAAAAGAGCAGGTAATTGAAGTCAAGAGTATTCTGAGCTCTTCAGCTCCATTAAGTCAAATGTGTTACAACTACCAGGAACCTGTAACTTAAGCTATGGTGAGGAACTAGAAAAGGTTCCAAATCCAGATGGATGAACCTGCACTCAAAGAAAATTCTTCAGAGGGCTTAAAGTCGGGAAGCATTTAACTAACAATGCTCCTCACGCAAATTTGAATAACCTAGCATCCCAGACAGCAAAACTTAATGACCATCTCTCTACAGTACAAACCCAAACTAGCAACAGATTCACAATAGCAAGAAACAATTTTTATGAACAGCATCAACACACAGCAGTGGAAGGATGCAGGGGAGGTTATATGAAAACAGTAGCAGCACTGTTTGCAAGAAGCATAATCTAGCACATAGCAAGTCTCTGACAATCTGTTGGCCTTGGGTTAGCTACATACTACATGTATTTTACAGTGCAAAAAAAGTTATGGTGATGCCTCATGTAAAATGCTGTACAAAATTCCAGTCAATTCGGTTGAAAACATGACAAATTCACAACAGAAGTGCCAGGGAATGGCTGTCAGAAGAATGACGGGAATGGAGACTCAATATTGTGCGGTGAGCACTGCAGTAAGCACTGATTAACTTAATAAAATAAAGGCTAGCAAAAGCCATAGCCACTCTCTATGAATGCACAACAGATATAAAGAAAGGTAAAATAAAAGAGCTATTTAAGCTTGAATAACTGTTAAAGAGCTCTCACTATTAAGCTATTTAAGCACAGGTAATAAAAAAGTTACAAATATATATACTTCAGAAGGTTTCTACCATTAGTGAGATTCTAAGACAGCCTGTTAACTCAAGCCAAGCCAAGAAAGAAGAAATTCACCTTGGATTAAGTTGGAGTGTGACCAGCCAACAAAAAGGGGTTACACAACAGAGTTTCTGCAATTGCAGAATACATCATTTGTTAATTCAGCCTGCCAACAAAAGAAAGTCATACTCATTTGAGCACCATTTGAGCACTCATTTGAGCACCAAGAACAAGCCATAGAGTGAATTAGTAAATCCTATACATGGGCATCAGACTAACAAAGACAGATTACCTATGGACTGACAACCCTTTATCCCTGATAACTCCTTCACCACCTGGCCTCAGCCCCTTGAACACCAGCAATCACTTCTCTTTCCAATACATAAGCCAATTATTTTAATAGACTTTTGAAACTTTTACCTATCTGTTAAACCTGTCTGTAACTGGAAAAAGTGTCCAAATGGCAGGGGAGAATAGAAGGCACAAAATGTTAATGGATGGCAGTCAGACAAGTTGTGATCTGCTGTTGCCTTACAGGTGAGTATGCTGAAGTGCAACTTGCTCAAGACCATACAGAGTACTTGGCAGAGAGAAATACAGCATTCAGCTGTGAAACAATCCAGTGATGTAACTATTAAGATAATTATTCTAAAAGCAAAGAGGGGGGAAAAAAATAAGAAGCCACATAAACAAAATTCTGTCACATTAAACAAGCCAGTGTTATAGTATACTTCATCAAGACAACAGCTTATAGTAAATGGCTGCGAGAAATCGATAAGGCTAGTACTTTTAAAATCAGCTGCAGGCTAGAAAATCTAATGCCTATTAACTTGCAGTCAGAGAAAGAACAAGCAGTCTTTTGAAGGCAACTATTTGAGTCACTATTTTCTACTCTTCACAACTCAAGAAAACAAGAGTCACTCAGAAAAACAGGTTACTATCAGAAACATCCTAAGTATCCTAGGTGGGAGAGATCCCATATGTGAACCATTGCAAAAAAACAACACAACTAAGTTACTCTTTCTCCAGACCCTTACCAGTTTTACTTTAGAGGCCAGGCTCTCTGGTAGTTTTGTTCGTAGCTGATTTGTTTCTTTGAATGTAGCTGGAAATCCACTAAGGAAAGCCAAGTCTTGCATTAATACTAGACCTGGAACTTCTTTGTCTGTCGTCTAAAAACAAGAAAACGGGGTATAAAGACTTCTTTAAACTTACAATAATTCACATTTATCTGTTAATTTTTCATCAGGTGACAGATTTAATAGTGTATATTTTGTCACCTAACCCAAACTTCAAAATTGAAACAAGGGTTATTTTAAAAGCTTTCGCTTCTTACTACATGTGAGCTATGGAAAGAGAATACCATAGAAACACTTTTATAAAAATGTGCAAGAAGTTAAACATACAAAAAAGCTAATCAACAGATTTTAAGAGTACATACCAAGTAACCTCTCCATACAATCTGTTTGCTGTTGTCTTTTAACATTCCAGAATGGGCAGCTTCAACTAGAATAAATAAAATGCATTGCAAATAAAAACCTGAAAGTAACTTGTTTTGTATGTTCTAGTAACTAATATACTTTCACAAATTAAAAAAGATTTATATTTATGGTGTGAAGAGTAGTCTCTATAACTGGTAAATAATCCTTAGTGATAAAAAAACACCAGTGGTTGGTAGTGGCCAGGCACTACATATTAAACAAAATAAGAAGCCCATACTTGCTCTAAGATCCTACTTACATATGCTGAACACATGGATAGTTTTGCTTTAAGGTGTGCAATCCTTTAAGCAAGGTCAGAACTTATTGCACAATATTCCAACTAGGTTTCACAGCAATTAAAAAGATTTCTAGAACTAATCTTCCTCACTCTAAATTGCAAACTTCTGAGATTATCAGTGCAACACAGATGTTCAGATTTCAAACATGGTTTGCAATAGTCTTTTAAACCATGGTACTCTGATTACCTGTAATCAGTTGTCTGGGAGGTAAGCAAACACTATCATCAATGTCAACATTTAGAGGAACTGACTGAGGTTGAGAGACTGAATGACTTGCTAAAGCCAAACAGAAAATTAGTGGCAGAGCCACATTTTTTCCCATTGCAGAGAAAAAAAAACGAAACAAATTCACAGTAGCTTACTAAAAAGCTTCCTCTAGAAAACTCACTAGAATCTGACAAATAGGTTCTTACCATCCTTAGGGCTATCAAAAACAATCACTGTCACATTGGTAGAAGGATTTTTTGGTTTTGCTACAAAGAACATATTGCTAGCAGCTTGTAAAGCAGGATGAACGGACAGCAAGTCTTTCAGTGTGACGTTGGTAGGCAGCGCAGGATCCAGGACAAGCATTGGCACTTTGATGCAGTGTGTCAGCAAACACTCCAGTTGCTTCTCACTACAGCAAAATACCAAAGTATTTAACACTTGTAGAAAATTCAAGACAAAAATCAATGTTAGATGCAACAAGAGATGTTTTTGTAAAATCTGATCAGTTATTTCTAACATCTGCTGGGGCAGGGCAAAATTACTAAGAGCACACTTAGTTTGCTGCACAAGGTGATTTCTGACTGTTACAGTGTCATTCCCACAACTGTTTTTTCAAAAGTTTCCAAGATTTCAAAGTTTGCCCACAGAAGAGACCTTATAAAGATCTCTAAGTAAGAGTAACCAAAACAAACAAAGAACAGGACAGACCAGGTCCTGCAGCTTTCTGGCAGCAGAGGCACAAGAGGCTTGGTCCCTCCACAGACAATTATTACAGTGCACACATAAAAATGGCAAGTAAAAGCAACATTTAAAAAATGTTAATGCTTTTGAATTATGAAACTCCAGGTACACATATATTAAAAATCGACACTCTAAATAGGAACTATGCCTAACTAGAGACAAAGATATCCTTTCTGAACTAAAGAAATTGTCATATCTTAAGAAGCTCATTCATAAATGTCACAACAACATTGCTTCTAATCAACATATATTCTATCATGCTGTCAGCTTTTCTAAAAGTGACATAGAAGGAAAGCAAGCACAGGCTATAGAAAACCAAACAACCTCCCCAGCCAGCATCTGCTTTCAACTAACAATAAGTTATTCCATTTATGCCCAAAACTACAAAAACTCACCTCCTCTTTGTTGGTTCTGTTGCATTCTTTCCAAGGATTTCCCTATTACAAAATTAAAACAACTACATTGAATAACACTGAGTTGACAGTAAGGAATTTAGTCACATTTCAGATTGCTAATTGAGTCAGGGACACGTGAAAGCACCAATAACTCAGTGATAAAACTGCCAAGGTGAGCACAAGCTGACACACATGCCCCTCACTGCTCAGTCTTGTGCAGCTCAAAAATTCTTGGTTGTGCTGAAAGCTGTGGCAGTAGGACTCTTTTTGCGAACAGGATATTCAGGGGTTATTATTAGATACTTAATGAAACTGATGTTGATACAAAAAACACTGGTAAGAAACCAGGGCGACTTGATTGTTTTGCCTAACATACATATTCTGATAAGGTCTAGCATGTATTTGCAGTGTGCATGTATAAGCTAATGAGGATTAATGTAAAGGCAGTGCAGTGCTAATGATAAATAATAATCAAAATAGTATCAGAAGGGCACCCTTCTGCACACACCAACAGAAAGAGAACCACCACCCATCAAGCTACTATCTCCCACTGAAGAATAAAGCACCTGGACTAGGACTAGCTCAATTCAGGCCTATCAACAAGGAAGTTACAACTTAGTACGTTTTGCTACGCAATACCAAATATACACTCATCATCAGAGATTCACAGCATCCTTGTTTTTGTCTTCTGCAGTTATCTTGATCTCATGAAACAGCTTTTTGTAACAGTGCTAACTGTACAGGAAAAAAGTTAGCTACAAGGGAGAGGAGGAGGTGCCCCTGTAGATAATGAACATGGCATGGTCATGAGTCTTGCTCATAAGCTTGGTATTAACTTTCCAGATCAGCATTATGGAAAAAAAGTATGTTTTCCTCTTTGTAAAATGGGAATCACATTTTACAGTGAGATGAGTGAGTGATGACAAAGCGAAAAGCTCTTAACATTTGCTATATGAACTGCTAGGAAAAGATTAGTAAAATTTGAAAGTTTTTCAGAGGAGAGAACATATCTATGTTTAAGATGTTTAAACATAACAGATTTAAAGTTCTATTAGTACTTTTATTGTTTAGGTAGCAAAATAAAGATCCAGAATTTCACTTGTGATCACATTGTCAGTGGTATCTACAATGCAAGTCATAACATGTTAAAAACAGATCAATCCGGTCACTTGTGGGTTTCAGATTATTCTGAATTAAACTTTTACAACCCTGAATATACAGGCTGGTTCTTCTATTTAGCATATCCTCTGGCCAAAACAGATCACACGATCACAGAGTTGCTTATGCAGAACTAAATCAATGGTTACAAGACACAATCCAAGATATTTGCAGCAGCCTGTGTTCGAAGCCTTGGATCAGTAATTTTGCGGAACAGTACAGCACAGCCTCGAACATCAAATGCAGCAATATATGTTTTTCCCTCTTTAGTTTCTCTCCTGACTCATACCTTTATAACATGAATAAATTATTTTCCTCTTTCTCAGTTTCAGTGTTTGGGAGACTACCAGTTTTAAAAAGGATCCTTTAACAAATATATGCTTAAGACTTTATTAAGCCCATTATAAAAAGAAATATTGAGGGGGTTGGGGATGAAGGGGGTGAAGAGAGGTTAAACATTTGAAATAATTTTTTATTATTATTTACAAACTTTGTTACAGAAATCAATACAAAATGACATACAGAAACTACAGTTTTCTGTATGGCATTTTAAAAATTCAAGACAGACAGCCTTAATTACTTTAAATTATTATGCTTTGTATCTTAAACAGTTTCCTGATTAGACAGTACTTCATAGCTAAACATAGACCTGAAACAAGGTTTTGAGAATAATCAAATGAAGTGACAAAATGCACTTTGAATTTTCACATTAAGTAACATGTGAGAAAAACAAAGCGGACGAGTACTGCATTAGATTGCTGTTGTCGGTTAAAGGGAAAAAAACACGTAAGATTATTACCTCATTATTTTCTGTTCTTCCTCCATCTGTTCTCTGACCTGTTGTAATTCTTTGATCAGCTCAACATCTGTGCCGTTCACCCAGGTGTATACCACATCAATTGGCATGGGTAAACAAAGCCTATATAATTCAAATGAAAGCTACATGAGCTGTTTAATATTACATAAGTGTTTGTGGCATACTACAATAGTAATTTCTATCTACAACAGAGATACTTGGTGTCTGGGCTGCAAACAAAACAAAGCAAAAAGCTTCTCTTTAGCTACATATATAATCTCTTAATTATACACAAGCTTTTGACAAAACAGCACAGACATAAAACTGAAAAGGACATAAAGTAGCTATAACAGTTCAGTAACTAAATGAAATCTGAACTTTATGTTCTAAATTTCACTGACATTAACCTATAACCCAACTTCTTTGAACCTATGAAATATTTCTCAAATCAGTACCAGCATCCAGGCACATCCTTAATTCACCAATTACATTACACAGGACAGTACGAAGTATAAAGACTTGAATCATACTTGCTGTTTGATTGCACAGAGACAGTAAGATCTCAGCAGGACCAGGTTTTATTCTAGGAGTGCATCTTAGATATTAGTAACAGGGCAACAACTTAAGTACAGTACATGAATTTAGACTCTAGACACAACAGCCAAATTCATTCTTGACAAAATTTAACATCCTGGAGCTGTTTCTGGACAGTTACAGATCTCCTAGCATACCTAAGGCAGAAGAAAAGAAAGGGGGTTGGGTAACTTTTTTCTATTTGTTTATGATAATCTCCTCCTCGAGGCTTTTTTTCAGTAGGTACTCCAGGCCCCTCCATAGATGAGCCTCTCAGTTCCAGACAGCAGCAGGATACCCCAACTATTATTTTCAAAGTTCCAGTGTCAAAGCTATTCAGTAACTTCCTAAACTGTAGACAGTCTAGTAAACATTGAGCACCCCTCTAATGCTAAGATTCAAGGGGTCACACAATGGGGTTTCCAAGGAAAGGTGTTCCATCTCCACCCACTACATCCTTCAAAAAGAGACAGAGCTTACAGGTATCATGTCCTGCACCTTCCCTTGCACAGTATAACATGCAGACAACTTCCACCCAGCTTCATTTTCTGCTTTCTGAGACTTCAATAACTGAAGTACAAAATTTGGTAAAAGGGCAGCCAGTAGCTGGTCACAGCACAACAGACAGAACGCCTTGTACTGAATTCGTCACTGTCCCTAACCGAGCTACAACGCTTAGAGGGTAACAGTGGGTCATTCTGGCAGTTTGTACGTCTAAGGAGCACTGCCTTCCCCAGCAACACCACCCAGAAAGTCTCTCACCTCTGACACGCCTCTGCAGGAGGCTACCCTCGCAACTGGCTAAAAAAGTAAATTTACTGAATACAACCACCCTTCTAATCGGTTATTTCATTTCTTTCTCAGGAGTTGACACTAGCTTCTGGTTCATTAACAGGCACAAGTCAAGGCAGGTTTTGAACCAAAAAGTCCTCCACAGGAGTAGAAATTCAATGGCAGGAGCTCTTCCAGCTTTCCTACATTTCCTAGGATCAGTTTAAATTACTGGATCGACAGTTCTTGAATGCTACAGCTGGGGCAAGAATGTTTTAGGTGAAAGCACCTGACTCAAGTCAGCTGATTTCAAAAATGCCCAACCCTTAGTCTTCTGGGCAAAGGGCAGAATTTATTTACCCAGGCTTCACTGAAGAACATAAAATGTCAAAAAAAAAAAAAAAAAAAAAGCACCTCAACTCCAACTCCTTCTTGGGTATGAGGCATTTTTGACTGCAGTGAAGCCTCTCCCTAATTTATCATTTGCTAAAGTGTGTTTCTATGCAACAGCACATACAACTATGTAATTTGCTACACTTAATTTTTAGCATTGAAATTATGCCACATACAGCCAAATGCTAAAAAACTCCATAAAGGAAAGGCATTTTTAGTCAGATGCAGGTATGTCAGTTCTGAACTCTCACAGCAAGTTCATTCTTCATTACCAATGGAAATACAGACAAGGGAAAAAAAGGCTATTAAAGCAAGTGAACTGTTTGCCAATTCACTAGTTCAATTGCTTAAAATTTATCCAAATACTCAGATATTTTTTTTAATGCATTTTTACAGCATTCATTGTTTGAGAAAGCAGTGGTTATCAAACATAATAATAAACAGGTAACATACACAAATTAATTTGTTGCTCCCAATTAGAATCAGTAACACTTAAGATTTCACCTTTTTTGTCTTTGACAAAGCTTTCTGGTCAGTTTCACGGCTTCTTAAAAAGTACTGGCAGTTTATATTTTGAAAAGCATGTAGTAGCATGTTGCTTTAAAACTAAAAAGGAACAGGAGAGCCACTGCCGCATTATCCTTCTCAAACACTACTTTTAATATGCAGAGCCTTTTGCAAATTACTCAAGGTCAGAATAGATCAAAAACTTTCTCCCTCAAATTCTGTAGCTGCATTTCTCCTTCATGTGGATTTATACATTTGGTCTTCATCACAAATACCAGTCTGGCAAAGAGATTAAGACCAAGATGAGCTACCTAAATGGGAATTATGTAACACCTTTCTACAGAAAATCATCCATTTTCCCATTTGCTGCTGATTTTAATATCAGCAAACACAGACTTGGGAAACCTCCTCAGAGACTCTCAAACAATTAGTAAGTTGAGGTTTGTTTTGCATACTCCTTTACATTTTCTTCTTTCAAAATACCCATTTTTTTACTTGCAAACCTAAAAACATCAATAAGATCCTGCTTGAAGACAAAGCCAGAGCCATCAGCCCTTCCAGAAAGGAGACATGGCACATGCTGCCTCTTCTATGCACCTGCCAGGAAACATTTTCCATACGCATAACGTTTGTTTACATACAAGAACCAAGCTCACAGTGGAGATTGCTGCTAGAAGACAAAGGCCTCATTGTCTCAGTGACCACTGTCGCTGACAGAGTACAGCAGCCTCTGGATCGCTCCTAAACTCCCAAACAGAGATTTCCAACCTTGCTGAGCCTCTTCATGAACAAGTGTAAGTCTAGCACACCCTTAAGCTCCTCACTGTAAACCTCCCAGCCCTCCCGCCTGTTACATCTCTGCAATTACCCACCAACGGCAACTCAGCTGTTCCACTGCTATTCCCACTCCAGTACCTCTTGGCTCCCTAATTTGTGCATCTTCTTCTCTCTTTGGCCTCACTCTGCTCAATAGTTAATGGCTCCCCAACCACTCACTGACAGCTCTCACTTGCTGTACTATATTGAAATTGGTCTGTACATTTTAAAAGCTGAGGACTGTTGCTTCACATTCCGTTTCCATACATATTTTGGAGTTTCAAATATGATTTGGCCATGTCCTGGAAGAGCAAAATTACACTTCAGCACTTCCCAAAATGCAGAATTTGCTGGCGAGGAGTAATAAAATAAGAGTTCTTTTCCAATACTCTCATGCATGCAATCCCATTATTTGGTTTCCTTCTCTCCCTTTTATTTTCATACCAAAACTAAATAAGTCTTCAAAAATGGGTTTGGATGAGGTGGCTTGGTAAAAAGCCCTGGAATTTCTACTCCACTGTCTCAAGCTACTTAAGAGCCTGGGCAATGTAAGTAGGAAGTTTAACAGCTGATATGACTACCTGGAAAGTGCACCTGGGATGCCAGAGGGCATGCAACAGGAGGGAAAAGCAAAACAAAGCAATTGCTAAACTTCAAGGTAAAACAAGAAGTCTTCCTTGGTCTGACAGAGAACAGCGTTCCATAGGTGTAACTCATGATGCTAGCAACATCACTGTTTTAATGTTACTCAGGAAGAAGAGCTTTCTGAGTTTGTAGTCAAAAGGAGCTTGCCCACATGCACATATTTGTCTAAGTTTTACACTGAGATTTTCTTTATAAAAGTTTATACCACAACTGTTTGACAAGAACAGAGACGTTTTCCTGAAAAGCTCCTAGAAGATTACACTACTTCAATTCAGTTGAAGGTCCATTAATATTCCTTAAACGCCAAACAGCTTTTACTTTCCATTAAGCAGTGGATCTGCTTAATTTCCAACCCAACAAGCTTCCTGTTCTCCAATTCTGAGTATTTTTCTCTAACAATAAAATAAGAACTTATTAAAATCAATGGATAAAGTAGGATCAAAACTGGAAGTCCACAATCCTCACTTTATGTAAAAACCATGTGACACCCTACATGTTGCATTGATACCAACCTTAAAAACTCCATCAAACCACAACTGATACAGTTCATACTGTGAGAAGGGGTCCATTGCTGCATTCGTGAAGTTCAATATTAAAAACAAACAGACAAGAGACTTCTACAAGTTAACAGACACCTAGAAGGATGTCTCCACAAAGACTTTTTGTTGGTATGAATTTTTACAGGAAGTTTGTATCTGCAAACAAGTATCATAACAAACCTCCCTGTCAGACCCAACATAAAAGTATTAAAGGCATATGGGGGAACTGGAAAAACTTAAGCACCCATCATGAAAACCTTCAGCTTTTGCTCAGGCAGATGGTAGTTCCTCCCCAGGCCCTGGACTTTTTGCTTACAATTCACAGAAATAAACACTAGCTACGGAGTGCTTTACACAACCAAAATGAAGTAAGAAAACACAGTGCAGAAATGGGAACTGACTATACCTCCATCACAACAGTAAGATTTGTGATTTTGTTTAGGACAAACTTGACAATTTTATAAAAACACTGTACTTAATTATCACAAAGTCAGGCATGTGAGTACTGACAGGAACAAACTACTACCATGTTTTCACTTCAGCACTGCATAAACAGGTAAACATTAAGCTAATCATCCATACAAGCTGTATCACTCTGCTTTCATATGTCACCCTTTGGAAAATGGGGGAGGGGAGTAAGAGATGAGACTATAAAAGCACACAGGGTCTACTGACACCATGCAACGTACTTTCATAGAGTTGTCTTGCAGCAGCTAAAGTGTGACAAACCGATCTGATCACTTCTACTGTCCCGTGATTCAACAAACCTCAAGGCAGATTAAGCATCTGCTGTCAGTTGTTTTTTTTTTTTCCAGTCAAGTGTATCAACACTTAAGAGTCAGATGATATCTCCCCTTAGCAGCTTCTTCCACCTACCAATTCACAGTCCACTGACTTCCTGAGCAACAGACCCCACAACTATTCAGACACGAATGATGAAACCACAAGAAGTCACGCAGCAGTGAACACAACGGAAACAAATGACCCATATGACCTGGTTTCCAACTTGCTGTGAGTGACTTCTCCCATGCACTCAGCTTTAAAAAGCTGCTTCTTACTAGCTTTGCAACTTCTCTACTAAACAATGTCCCACATAAGACGACACAGAAAATGTAAGGTAAATGAAAAATAGCTTTTCAAAACACTGAAAGTTGTAATTTTAAGTGTGCAGGTACAGTACTTATATTTTGGTATCTTAATGTAAAAAGTATGTCACATCTTCCCTTTATTGTTAACATTATCACCATTTTGAGGCTTCATTAGAAACTGGATTAATTAAATGCATTTAAAATGTAAACTCTGTTATATGACTAGAACTTCCAAATGCTAAACATCTTCCAAGCTGGGATATTAAGCACTAATTCACAATTTTAAAAACACTAAGTTTGAAACTTGCTGCAGATTTAGAGCCCATACAATAAGGTCCTACTCAACAGCATGTTACTCCATCTAGAATATTCGATTTAGATATCTGAAAATTTACTGAATGGTAAAATGTGCAATAGTGTCAACTGCAAGTAAAGCTCACCGGTTCTGAAATGATTTGCCAGCAACGTTGTCTCTGTATGAATCAAACATAACATGATACTGGTCTCTACTCCACTCCAAGACAACCTGCAAAGAAAAAAACAAAGTAGTAACACTTGATGACACCACCTTCTAAAATTAGACACTTAAATTTCTCATTTTGAAATGTTTAAATACAATCAATTTCATTCAAATCGATCTATGCATTTATGCGCAACTGACCAATCTTTAATCAAGACACTGAGCCAGCAATCAGACCCAGAGTTTAAGAGCACACTTGATTCAAACGAACTCTGTTTCTTCTCTGCAAGAAAGGATTTCATGCTTTATGGACACACTTTTTAAGCTACTATTAATTTAGGTTACCTCCCCCTTGTCTCTAAGCCTTTAAAAATTCAGGAATGTTTTCCCAAATCTGAGATCTAAACCAAATATATTTCAATACAAGCAGGAAAGCCCAACCCCCACACATCATTTTGCTTGTCTTCCTTTCTATTCTCATACAGGCCATATTGAAGTATACACACTTTTGGAATCTGAGCTTTGCAAACAAACAGCCAGGCTAGGGCATATTAAATTATTCAGACTGACCTAGCCACAAACTTAAAACACAATAGCTATTTCCCAATACAGGTGATGTCTTACATTGCAGCCAGACTAGCCCAACAACAAAGTATTTCTGCAGGTTGCAGCCTCTCTTCCACCCTCCTGCATTTCTGCCACCCTCCTTTAGCTTGACAGGGGTTCACCCAACACTGCAGTCAGCCAAGTCATGGAGCTAAACCAACAGAAAGATGAACCTTAAAAACCAAGAGCATTTGAACTTCCTCTAGTTGGTTACTAGAGCAGATCAGACATGGCAGAACACACATCACCCAGCCATCAAGGCTGCTTAGCTAAAAGGTCAAGCTGTGCCTCACTTACATGGCCTGCACCAGCTGTCCCTGTTCCTGGGCATTTTCACAAAGTAGCTATATGGGAAACCAATCACAAGCCAATTCTTACTTTGGAAAGCTGCAACTTTACATTCTGTTTCCATTCTTAAATGTACATATATATTCACACACATAACAAAAGCACATAGTTATGTTTGATTACTAATGAAGCATGTAACATTATGGTTCTAAACAGAAAAAAACCCAGACTTTTCAACACTAAAAATGCATAATATGCTTTGGTATATCAAAAAAAAGTTATTTAAGGGTAATTTAAGATAAAAAGAGTATAAAACATTCAGGCTCTGCCCCAAGACAAACTTGCTATGATACCTTATAAAGTGGAAGTCCAACATTAAAAAATACAGTAGCATCTTGTGCTGCTTTAGAGATGAAGGTGTGGTGGCTTATTTTACCTGGATAAGTATGTATTTATATGTACTGGAGGGGAAAAAAATACCAGGAAAGGATAGTACTTACTTTATACCACTCGTCCTAGATTTAAATTTTACTATTGCTTATTTATTGTATTACAGGAACTACGAAATATACCATTTCTCTAAGACAGCATTCAAAACCGTAACATACAGACTACCTCCCTCCCTTTCAAGATACACATCTCTACAGCCTCACACCCGCTAAAGCAAATTAAACCCTTCTAGAGAGCAGGGAGGCCCCATCATGTGTCTGGATGACAAGCACACACACAGTTCCTGACAAAGCTGCAAACAGTCTCTTTGTAACCAAGATCGTATCTCTACAAGTTCATTCCCCTCACACAAAGGACACATGATTTCCGAGGTAAGCAGAAAATCTCCTCCCTTAAATACTAAAGTCAGGAACTGTCTTAAAAACACACTATCACACTTCTTCATGGGCAAGTCACTACGTCCTTCTGCCAAATACACCAGCTTAATACAGCGCACAGCAGAAAATACCCAGGCAGAAACATTTGCTACAAATGATAATGATGAATTGACACACACTGATATGCTTCTTGAAGAAATACAGAAGTATTTGAGTAAGACTGTAATTTATTATATGAATAATACAGCTCTCCAGAATAAAAACGTTAACCATTCAAGCATTTGCTTTTTTATAACCAAAATGACCCAGGACAGCTCTCTTTAAAAAACACTTAGGAAAAATGTTAAGCTCTTCCCACTTGATACATTTTTTTCTTATAACTGTTTCCTCCTGTCATAGTATTTGTGTTGCAGTAATGCCTGGAGGCCACTTTGCTTCAACTTTACATACTGATATTAGAAAATAACATTTAAAAATGGGGAGAGACACCCTCTATTAGGAGCTACTGTATCAGACAGGTGGTAACAGTGGCTCTGGCATGTTCCCGTTATAAAACATTCTGCAAAGCTGAGCAACCTACAGAAGGACAGCCGAGAGGGGTTTATCACCAAATTGTCCTAAACCCAAAGCTCATCTTATGACTAGGTTACAGCATTGACTTAGATCTGGCTACCCTGTATGTTTTTGCAGAAATACTCCTGAATCATGCTCAATGTACTGTTATTTCATTGAACTCAAGTTTTGTTGTTTTTTTTTTCCTTGAAATCAAGCTCATTTTCACCTTGAGGCTGTGAGGATGTCATTACCAATCTCAAATTATTTGCCCCAGCCATACATTTTTTATGCCAGCATTAATATGCATATTAGCATGAATCTAAGCAAGCAGATCTAATTTTTACCTACTAGAATGAAAAAAATGTCACTGGAGGTGAGGAAAAAGCAGACCTGCGGCAAACACTGCTCCTGCATCAACTCTGATAAACGCTGCCTCACATTGCTTTTTATTGCTTGACAGATCCCTGCAGATTGTTAAAAACTGTTGACTTAATTACTACTAGAAAGATTTCTGGTTTCATTTTCAAAACAATCTTATATATTTTTATTAGTTACTGTGTTGCAGACTCTGCACTGAAGAAGTGTTTTCCATTCCCACTATAGTTGTTAAAAAGGTCTAATGCTGTTCACAAGCCTAGTCACTCCTAAATCCTTAAGCTACCACTGTTTACCGAAACACACCACTTTAAAACATACAGAGCAAAATGCATGCAAAGATCTCTTACCATGCTTATTTACCATCACTGTAAAAAGAAAAAAAAAGGTTTTTCGGTATTTTTGTATGGTCATTGCATAAAAGGTCTGGGGTTTGGTGTTTTGTTTTGGTTTGCATTCTTTAAACATTCCTGGTCACTTCCCTCCCCCTCTTAACATACAATTTTGAAAGTTTACTCCTCCATGAATCTGCCAATTCTTTGCTCACTGTCTAAATAGTATCTAAGCTTTCCAAACAGCTCTAAAAGGGGTAGAAGTAGCAAACTAAGATTTGGTAGGAAAATAATTTTGAGCAGTGATTCTGACTGATACTCAGTGAAAACAGCCATAACCTGGACAACTAGTAAGGTGTTTTAAAGAACCTTCAAAGTACTAAGGAATCCCAAAGTTTGGCCTAAGTCCCCATTCTGAAGAAAGGCAAAAGTTTCACAGCACCAAGAGGTATGCACCAATCCAAGTTGATAATCATGTACAAACAGGTGCCTAAGAGTGCTAAAGAATTAATTAATTAGCTGGTGGCTTTCAAGTGTTTCAGGAACTTGTGAACCCTGACAGACAGCAGGGATGAAGTACTTTAGGCAAAGAAGATGTACAGATACACAAAATAAAGTTCTGATTGTGCTACAATCAAGAGTTTCAGATAATACTCTTTATGGCTCTTCATTTTTTTCTGTATCTGAAAAAGCCTATCAAAATAAAACAGGGAATAAAAAAAAGACAAAAAAGAGAGAATAATTTAGAAATCGGGAAGTTCCAGTCTCTTTGTATTTAACACTGACATCCTTTTACACTGGCAAAAATACTTTCTTTAATTCCCTGAATACTTACTATATTCTCAAACCCTACACTGAAGCAGGATTGTTTTTCCCCCTCCAAATTCTTTCACTGATGACTTCCCAAATAGATAAGGTAATATGAAATGAAGCTTTAAAATATATACCTGTATAAAATCACATATAGAAAAATAAGAAGTTATATTGCATCATTTACAAAGTAACAGACAACCCGAGTAATAAACAGCAAGCAATGCAATACAGACTCTGTTGAGCCTCAGGCAGCTTGGAGAGAAGCTGCATTTAACTCCTTAAGCTCCGGAATGGAGAAAGATTCTGTCACTCTCGGTTGCCATTTGAAGGTTACATCCAGCACAAGCTTTAGAAGAGTCAAATAGAAAAAAAACAAATACAGCACTAATAATTCACCTGATAAGGGCAGTGGAAAAAACTGCACAGGACAAGAAAACCTGAGCTCCCGAGGACGCAGATTTTTCTCAGCTCTCCTCTGCCAGGGCTGTTAGAAACCACCCAACAAGCCCCGGGGTATCCTTTTGGGCCGCGCCCGGCGGTCACAGCACAGCCGCGCTGAGGGTGGCGGGGCCAGGGCGCGACCGAGAGAGCCCCGCAGCCCCGACGGGCCCACGGCCGGTACCGCTCCCCGCATCGAACCGCGGCGCGCCGGGCTGTTCCGAGCCGCTTCTCAGAAACCCAGAACAAAAGGGGGCACCACCGCCGTGACGCGGGCTTCTGCCCCGGCCAAGCACCAGGGCGCGGGTCCCGGCTGCTGGCCGAGGGCACTCGCTGCTCTCAGGACATGACAACTCCCCGAACCGAAACGCACCCGCGCCCTTCGTGCCGGGCAGCCGCTCGATTGCGCCGGCGCCTCTCCCCGCCGGCACGGCTCGACTGGGGCTGCCCGGGGGAAGGGGGGGAAAGGGAGGGGAAGAAGGGGCAGCCACGCCACGCCGGCGCCGTACTGACCTCCCCGAACTGCAGGGCGGAGACGATCATGAGGACGAGGCCCCCGAGGCAGAGGCAGGGCCCATACCTGTGCGACAGGCAGGTATAGGTCTGGCGCTGCAGGAGCTTTAGCAGCATGGCCCGCCGGCGCAGGGCCGCCGCTACCGCCGCCTCGCCCGCCGCGGCCCTGCGCGGCGCGGCCCGCCCCGCCCCGCTTCACCGCGCTACCGTGCGCCGGGGCGGCCGGGCGGGCGGGTCGCGCCGCCCTCAGCGCCCGCCCCGCTTCCGGCAGCGCTGCGGCGCCACCTGGCGGCCGCGGGTGACCGCGAGGGGGCGGAGCGGTGCTGCATCTCGCGCCTCTCGCCTTTCCGCGGAAGGGAGCGGCGCGGTGTCGGGCCGGGATCCGCTGCCTCACAGCTCTGGCGGCCGCTGCCGCCCCCCGCTCCTTCGGGGTTTGCCCCTGCCTTCTCAAAGGGCTCAAGACCAGCAGGCAACAAGGGGTTAGACTATATGGGATTTCTTTTCCTTTTTGGGCTGCCCGCTGGGTGTTGAGCGCTGAAGGCTTCGAGGCGTGCCGGTGGAACAGAGTTGCCGGAGGTGGCAGGCTGTCCCTGAAGTTTTTTAATAAATCATTTGGATGGAGAAATCCAGATCCAGTACTGTGTCTGCAGCAGGTGGGCCACAAAATATGCGGCATCCTATGCACCTGCAGTGCTTTGCTGACAGCACTCCTCTGGGAACAGGGAGATTCAAGGCAAATGAGAGAATATGCACCCAGGAACAAAAAATCACACCAGTTTCACTTCATTGGCACGATCATACTGGTGACTCTTCCCTTGCTACCTACTGGCTGTAGAATAAAATTTAAACTTTGATGTGTAATGCCCTGGGTGATCTTGAAATTACTGACACACAAGTCAGTTTTCCTGCACATGTAAACACCTCTGCAGTTGTGGGAGACAGAGCTGCACCATCCTGCCACACTCACAGATACGCTGCAGAGCAAATTTGCTTTCCTGAGCTAAGAGGCATCAGGAGGACTCTCGGATATCATAAAGATACAGTAGAGCTCCGTGCTGAGATTTCATTTAAGCATTTGTATGCATGTTCTGGCACAGAAATGAAGTGCAAGGATAGGTTCACGAAAGGGGAACCACTAGACTAGAAGAAAGTTATTCACGGAGTTCTTCAAGAACAGTTCTTGAGGCAAAAACATGATAAGAAGAAATTAGTTAGAGGTCACTAGCTAAAAGCAGACTCTGTAAATCCTTGATCTGCATCAGTTTGGTTTCTTCCATAAAGTTCAGCCGTCTACATAGGACACTGCTGGTATAACCACTGTAAAAAGTCTCACCAGACAGAAGCACTTATGGTTACCGGAGCAAAATACTGTGGTGTCATAGGCCCTCATGAGGCCAAGGACAGTAGCATCTATCTCTGTAGTCCTTTATCCCTCATTCAAAAGGTCTTCTTACAAGTATTTCAACTTCCTGCAGTGACTTTTCTGAGTAACAAATGTCAACCTCGTGTCCTTATTTTTTCCCTGTGTATATTAACAATGCCTGACTATTTCTGGAAGTTTGTCCTAGAATATTTACACAGTTGTGGTGTGAGGACTGCACCTGGCTGTACTTCTTTCAGAAGTGCCCAGGAGTGCATGGCTCTTCAGCACAGCTCTCCCAATCAGCTGAGCCTGACTCCTATTTACATTTTTGGTATCACAGTGTTTTTTCTTTTTCATGGGCCATGGGATGGGATGGCAAATTAACTAGGGGCTACCTTCAGAGTCTCAGAGCCTACTACACAGTGTTGTGTTCCACCTTCTTATCATGTGTTATCAGCGCGATTGTACTTATTTAAACCTTCATGATAACCCAGCCCTCCAGTCTCAGTACGCAGAAGTCTCTAGCTAAGCTTTTATGACCTGTTGTGCACAGCCAGCACTTTCTCCTAATACATGCAGTCTTCTTCCTTCACATATTCTCACCAAGGTGCCCAAGTATTATCCTGGAGGAATATAATATTTATATATTTTCCAGTACTTCCCTCACCTTCACCTCCTCCTCAAGCACTGAGCTATTATTATTGAGCTATTATTACTTAATGGCAAGGTCTCTTTACCACCACTTACAGAATTGTGGCTGCAGTACCAGGGATGGCCTGGTATTCTGAGTCAGCAGGCTGAGGTTCTCACTGAGAACTGAGGTATAGCATGTATGCAGACTATGAAAACAAAAACACTAGTTCTGAGCACAAATGCAGAAACGGACTAAAATGCACTGAAAATATGAAGCTGAGAGACATAACACCAAAGAAAGGCAGAAAATTAATAAGGGAAAACTTATGGATGACTTCAAGGCTTGGATTAACAATCAGTGTGAAATGTGGGATGATACATTTATACAGAGTAATAAATACTTCCATGTAATACCAATGTGATAAAGCCATTAAAATTTATATGATTTTATAAGGTATCAGCCAAAGCATTCCAGTAGATATAGAGATGTAAAAAGCTACTGTACAAATCATGATGGGACTATATCTGTCCTTGCCTTTAGAATACTCATGTTCAAGGAATATATATTTAAACTGAAACAGCTGCATGGAAAGGAACAAACAGATCTTGCCTTCTGAGAATACACTAAAAGATTTTGGCTTGTTCACACCACAGGAATGAAGATCAGAAGTTTATTTAGACTAAATACAATACTGTCACCAGCTTAAACCAAACCAAACCAAAATCCCAAAAAACCCAAACAAAACAGACCAAGAGAGAGAGAGAGAAACGAGTTCTGGAATATATTTGAAATAGGAATAGCAGGAAAACCTATCAAGCCTTTAGAGAGAGCTTAGCCAGCTTGCGACAGGAGACCAGTCTCTACACTCCAGATGTACCCCTATATTCCCATTTTTCCATGGGTTTATACACTATCTTCAGTCCATCAAAGGCTTAATTATTCCATGCAACACAGAAAGGCATGACAGAAAATGGATTAAAACAAGGTCACCCTATAACTTGCTAAGTAATTGCAAGTTATAGGGTACACATAGATGCAGGTTCAAATCCCTTTTGAGACAATCTGAATACAAATTGCTTGGATCCTTCTACATCTGTCACTAGAAATTCTTTACAAGCACAAAACCAGAAACCAGATCAGGGACTTTGCATCCAGCTTTGTAAGCATGTCTCTAAAAGGAGCTCAGGCCAAATTCTTCCGCTTTCATGTTTTATCTAATGCATTCCTTAGGCAGCTGTCCAGGTGAGTATCTTACCATTGTAGCCAAGAACGGGATACTTAACTTTCTTCATTTTCCCCAGTCACTGTACAGGCAGATGAACCTACACATTCTGCTTGGAGGATTAATTCCACTAGGTGTCAGGGTATCTAAAAATTAAATGCTGCCCTTGTAATCAAACATATACTTAAGGGCCTTGCCAAATCATTATCCATGTAAACCATGGGGGCTCTTGGAATAATCTACATAACTGTACTTGTATTTGTATTAACTTTAAGATGCACGTAGCAGCACTTAAAGCAAAGGCATGCCTGCCGTGGAATATTAAGTAATCTAAATAAGCAGTCAAATAATGATAACCACACTTTATCTTGATCTTCTGCAAGTTGCCTTCACCAACATTTTCTGTCTCTTAGGTCTTCAAAAACTCTCTGAATTGGAGAAGTTTTTCTTGCTACAGTTAGAACTTCTCTCTAAGAGGGGAAAGAAGCTACTTTCAAAGGAAAGTTACAACTACTTCTTTTAAATGGGTCTGTAGATCCTGTAATGTTCAAAGGCTTGAGGAAGGTAGGAGTTGCTGCTACTTTTCTTTATGTCTGCCCGGGGAAAACAGCAATCACTCCCTTCCTTAGAAAAGCTCAAGTATTGTGGAATACTCTTTCAAAATCTTTTGCATTCTAATTAAATGGGAAGGGAGAAGAGTAAGAGCTGGATATCTGAGGCAATAATGTAATTATCTTTTGTTGAGGCAGAAGACCAGAAAAACCAACCTATCGTCACGAGCTTCTCTGTTAGCCAAGACTAATATTCACTGCACACACCATGAATCTTGAGCTAAAGCAAAGAGAATTAACATCCTCATAGGTTTCCAGTGCTCATCACTGTATGGTCGGTTTCACAAACAGGAATTAATCTTGTAGCACCTCTGTGAAACAAATGTTACCAAGCACAAAGGCAAAGACAAAATTCAGCAAGTTTGATGCCTGCTTCCACTTCAGGACCTATTTTTCACAGTACAGGAGCTAACTGGCAGTACTCTGAGGGCTCAGCAGTTTGCTGTTAGGGACTTGGGTTGCATTTGTGAACACTCAGAACTTCTGAGCTTTCAGAGGTGTCTCAAGTCAGGCAAACAAAAGTAAAGGACATACAGGTAAGAACTTACCTGTGGAAAGTTTGTTTGAAGTAACTTGGCTGTCATCATGGAAGTGTTTTGTAGCAGAGGTAGGGGCCAATTTGTATTTGCTTATTGTAATTATGCAGCCATCATTTCTATTCCTGTTCTGTTGACAAGAGATCTTCTAAGAACTTTTGAAAAAACCTTAAAGTTCTACACAGCTGTGAACAGGCTTGACCAATATACTGAAGGACAGAGAGGAGAAAAAATAATTATTTCACCCGCTGTCTATGGCACCACTTCCCACCTCCCACCGAACCTGCTGCAAGAATGCACAACTTGAACCACTGGAAAACCTGATGACTCTATCTACCACTGCTGTTCATGAGCTTGGAAAAATTGGTACAGACAAGACCCAGGTATAGCTCACGATCTTTCCTCTGTGACTCTCAGAGTTCCACTAGCTTTTCTTCAATCCAAACTTCCCCACCAAAATAAGAAGCAGTGATGCTCAGCTCTCACAAGTTATCACAGTCCTCATGGCCAGGATACAAAGCTGAGCATTTGCTTACACCTCATGATACTAATTTCACTGCACTTTTACTGAACACGAACAGTCCTTCTGCCTTTATTCCACATTATTTCTGGTCTTATCAGAGTGCTGCACAGCACAAATATTTGATATAGAAGAACCATGAGGGACACTGGCAAAGGCCAAGAAAGGATGGAAAACAAAGTTTGTTAAAACTGAAAAGACAAAATTGGATAAAATATTTAGGTTTTGTAAAATTACATTTTAGTAAGTCTGTTACATTTGTATTATCTTGAAACAAACAGTTCCAACATAAAGAGATTTTGTAATATTACCCTGAAGCACATATAGCTGTTCTCTGTGGCCTTGTCAGACCTTGGTGTCAACTGTGACCAGACACAAAAAAGGGAAGTTTGTGAAAGGAGCAAACAGCAATGCAGCCAGTAATGTGCAAAGCATAGTATGAACAGGAAGAAATAGCTGAATTCCATATTTAGCAATATGTTGCGGTAAAGGCAGACAAACCAATGTCTGTAAATTGTTCTGGCAAATCTTGTTTAACATATAGAAATAGGATCTGATTTTCATCAGTGGGTACTCTTGATTTCCATGAGGTTTTGTTCCTTTAATCCCTTTGCATCCTAATTGGACTCAAGGTCACGAATTTCATTACTTCTTTTTCCTCTTCAGCAAACAACTTATTGTCAGTTACATAAAAAGGTACCATTTTGCTTTGAATGATTGCCTTTTCCCTAAAAATGTGCTTCTCAAAAATATAGTACCAAAATTATTAAAATGCTAGAGCCAAATTCTCCCACTGGCTGCTTCAGCATGTTCACTACCTTGTTTAGAGTGAGGGAAAACAAAGCCACTGCAGAACAGTTCATTTGCAGCTAAACAGTCTCTTTCTTGTCCTTTATAGCCCACCACTGGTCTACAGCTCACGCATTCTGGAAATAAAGATTTATCCCATTGAACCCTTTCTTTTGAAAAACATTACCTGAAAAGAAAGTTAAAATAGACAGTAGAGAAGTTAAAAATATACATTTTGAGAGCAAATCTTCTCTAGGAATTCTGGGATAAAACTTTTCAGATCTCAGAATTATCAGGAGATAATGATCCAAATCTGTCCCACACCACAGGAAGCTTGTATACTTTTTTGGACAGAAAAATACATAATTTCTACCCAGTAGATACCTCTCGTCAATATTTTTTACTTGCCTGCTCTTTCTAAGAGCTGAGACATCTTTATCTATATTTTGGTTAGACATTTGGTTAGGTATTTTAATCTAGCTTACTATAGAGGGAACCAAACAAACCAATCAAAATAAATCATCTTTTCTCTTCTACAGTAACACTGGACTACTTTACAACTAAATCACATTACTTGCCAGAAATATTCATGTAATGCCATGAATGCCTCACAGCATGAGACTTCACAGACGTTGCAAGTTGTTATTGCCATTCTGAACTTCATGTCAGAAGTGAGGATAGCTTACATATGCTTTTATTACTGAGAGAAGGTTACCGACATTTAGCATGTGTCCAAAGAGGAAGGGAAGAGACACCACAAACCAGCTTGAACCCTTCACACAGTAGTCTGCGGAAGTCACAGGTAGCATGTTTGATTCCTCCTGTAAATGTCCTTCTGGCACACGTGGCTGGCAACTACTTCCTTCTTTCCAGCCAATATCATCTTTACGACAGCAGTCTCCAGCTGCTGCACAGCTGTCACACTCTCCTTTCCTTATTTCACCATACACTGCTTTTCTCTTTACTAGCAGCAAATTCTTCCTCTTGTCTCTCATTTTATTTCCTGGGAAGATCTAGTTCTGCTTATGAGCAGTCCTAAGTCTGTGAATTCCAAAGGGTATGCCATTATAGTGGAGCTCCCTGGATATGCAGGTCTGGTTACATATCAATAAATCCAACAAGTAACCTCTAAGCACAAAATCTGCAGACTTTTTTTTTTTATATTCTAAATGTAATCTCACAGATTTTTAGGGTTTTTGTTGGACACTGGAAACACTTTCAAGTTTAAAGATAGGGTAAAAAGTGAAGTAACAGGCTAGAATAAAATTATATTTTCAGTTTTACTTAGGGTTTTGAATGCCTGTGTATGACAGTCCAAGCAAGCTTGGGTGGTACTCTTTACTTGTCTTTGCAAAATGTATATGAAGCAAGACAAAAATCACTTGCTGTAGGTTTGGCAATCGTTAATAAAAAAAATATAAGCATTCCATTAATGGATTAAGGCTGTTTTTTTCCTAGTGCTTTTGTGTAGCAAAATACAAGATTTCAAGAAGTAATCGAACTAGTTGCCTTTCTATTGCTTATGTTACAGACTTTCATTACTGTCATGTTCTCATCACACTTGGTCTTCCATCTTCCAGCAAGTTCTTTACCAAATCAGGGAAGTAAGAGCTCCCCTAACTATTCTGCACAGGATCTATCTGAACACCATGCAGAGATATTAAGGACCAACAGGTTTGGGGAGGGGCAGTTTTTTAAGTAGGTCTTTCATCTTCCAGATCACTTCATTACAAATGAGTCTGGAATTACATTTTGCACTTTCTTATTTTATTTAGATCTCTCTCAAAATCTGCCTAAATTAAGCTATGCTGCTTCTCCATATCCTTATTTTTGAACATAATTTTTTACAATTTATTTTTGTTGCTGTTTATAAGCAATATAAAAACAGGTGGGTGGAATATATTCTGAACTTCATCTACCTTCTTTGACTTACCTGACTGCCACCTGATCTCTACCTTTCTAGCTAGAGACCACTCTGATGTCTACTTTCTGCCTACTCTGTTTTCTCAAGAGTTGTCTGCAAGAGCACAGCAAGCTTGTAGGCTTCTCAGGCAGTGGGCAGTTTAAGTGCATGAAGTATAACAGGGGCAGGACTGAAGCAAGCCAGTATCAGGACCATGCTGTTACAAGATAAACCACTGAAGTGCCTGTCAGCTCGTCTCAGGGGAAACAAGGACTATTTACAAGCCTCTCCAGAAACCGTCAATCTCCATTGTTTAAATTTGAGAATGGAGTCATACAAGAGGTGACATATAGAAATACCAGAGAAGTGAAGTGTGCAAGTAATCTGTTTAGCTTTAGAAGTTACTATTCAATATTCTTTTTATCAATGCTCAAAGTGAGATGCTAATGTCTCTAGAAAATATGATTGTTCCACTATTTCTTCAATCCCTGAGCCTTCAAACCAGTCCTTCCCCCTACATTGTTTTTAGCTACCTGTGTTTTCTGTTAGAAAGAAAATGCCTGTTAATGGTAAATAAGTAAACTTTTCACCAGCAGTTGAAAAAGTCCATGGAGTACACACCCACAAGGCAGCAGGAGTGCATTTGAGTACTGAGTGCATTTTTTGAGGATCAAAATATAGTCATGGACAGTAAGCGGAGTGGAATGGGAAAGAGATGGGTTTAAAAATCAGTATAATCATTCTCAAACTGGAGGTGCCAAGGGAAAAATTTATTCTAGGACACAGTATTTTAAAAATTGCACAGTGGTATGTAGGTGCCATAACCAAACAACGAACTTCTTACATGACACTTTGCACAGAATGTGCACATTAATGTTATTATTTGCACATCTTGACATTTTTATTTTTCTAATAATTTTAATATGATATTGCACTGACAAGCATAAATTTATACAAATGTTTTAAACATACAGGATGTAATTCACTTTATTAAATCACACAATCATAAAATTGTAGAATGGTTTGGGTTGGAAAAGACCTTTAAAGGTCATCTAGTCCAAACCAACTAGATCAAGTTGCTCAAAGCACTCTCCAACCTGATCTGGGAACACTTCCAGGGATGTGGTTTCTACCACCTCTCTGGGCAACCTGTTCCTGTGTCCCACGACACTCGTAGTGAAGAATTTCCTCCTTGTATCTAATCTAAATTTACGGTCTTTCTGTTTAAAACCATTACTCAGTACAGATCTTGGTAAAAAGTCTCTCTCTGTCTTTCTTATACGGCCCCTTTAAGTATTGAAAGGATACCATATGACCTCCCTGGAGCCTCCTCTTCTTCAGGCTGAACAACCTCAACTCTTTCATCCTTTCTTCCTAGGAGAGGTGTTCCAGCCCTCTGACCATTTTCATATCCCTCCTCTGGACCTGCTCTAACAGATCCATGTATTTTTGTACAGGGGATTCCAGAGCTGGATGCAGTACTCCAGGTGGGGTCTCTCCAGAGCAGAATAGAGGGGCAGAATCACCTCTCTCAACCTGCTGGCCACAATTCTTTTTATGCAGCCCAGGATACAACTGGCTTTCTGGGCTGCAAGTGCACATTGATGACATATTTAATTTTTCATCTACAAAAAAACAGTGAAGCTACACTAAAGTCCATAGTTATTTTATGTTTTTATACTACCAGTGTTTTCACATAGTTTACCCAAATCACAATAAAGTACAAAGACCTTCTTTGAAATATCACACCAATGTTCTCAAGTCCAGTAAGTAAAATTACTCCCCCCGAGGTTGTGAGTAACCTGTTTGTTACTCTTTGCAGTTCCTAATGATCTTTTGAAGAACAACATACTAATGCTGTTGACGAAAACAAACTAAAGATCACTGCTCAAATTTTATGTTGTTACTGACTACCTCCTACAATAAAAGTATAAAGAAACATCACATGAGCTGTAATAAATGTTTGCATAGCAACAAAGTGCCTTCGCTAGTGATCAAACAGTAACTTACCACCTGCTTGAGCCAAAGACGTGGTTTTTTCTTTCGTTCCAAATAACGTCCAAGCACTGCAAAAAGTCATGTGAAGAATTTAAATACTCAACTCTCACTTAAGAGTGAGTTATTTACTACTTACAAAACTACAGTTAGTATAATGAGATTTTGCAGAACAGTCATGAAACATTTTTCCAACAATCTGACTTAAATGTTGATGGAGTGAAATAAAGTCAATCCTATCCTCTTTCTACAAGGAACCCAAACAGAATACTACACTAATGACACACAAAAATGACAAATTCTACTTCTATAAATACTGAGAACATCAATACATTTCTGCAATCCATTTATTTACTCCAATTACTCCAAAAAGACTGGATATAGTGCCTGTATAGTATTTTTTTAAATTTTCTATTTCAAGGGAAAAAACAGGTACCTGATATTGAGGGGTAATTTAAACAAAAAGTTTTAAGTCAGCATATATTACGACAGCTCAGATATTAATTTTGTTCCATTATTTTTGCTTCTCTAACTTAAAAAAGAAATAAACCCTTTCTCTCGGCCAGAAACTTATGGCACTTGAAATTAATAGAAGAGAGAATACCTATGGAAAGATTAAGTATGAATTTGTGGTTGTTTTTGTTTGGTTGGTTTTGGTTTGGGGTTTTGTTGTTGGGTTGGTTTTTTTTTTCCAAATCCTTGCTTTCCCTCTACTAAAGTACCTCTCTTTCAGAGCAGTAGAGAAATATTAGCCAATATGAAAAGGGGACAGGCTTTTTTTTTTTTTTAAGTGCTCACGTGTAAACATGAAGCATCAGTGAATTATTAGACTCAAGTTATACGTTAAGAACACGAGCAACATGCTACTGCCAAGAGGCATAGCGTGTAGAGTACCTCCAGTCTTAGCAGGAGAATAATTTGTGTGATTACTGTTTGGTACTTGCACCAAAGTACACTGTCCCAAGTCCTTTTAGTAAATTTCTATCTTGCTTCCTAATATCTTCAAAGGCATGCAAAGTACTCACCTTCTAACTTACTGCGCTTCCAACACAGCGAATGTGTGCTGAAGACAGCAAGACAAGACTCACAACAAATTTTGAAGGAGAGGAAAAGAGAGATGCAGAGTATCCATTATTTGTCTGTTTCAGAATGGTGACCATGTGTGTGGGTGCTAGTTTGGAAGGCAGATAAATCACAGAATCACAGAATATTAGGGATTGGAAGAGACCTCGAAAGATCATCTAGTCCAATCCCCCTGCCGGAGCAGGAGGGATACAGGAACAGTCACAGGAAATAGAAACAACCTTGACAGATTGTCCACGGCTTCAGGTTAAACCAAAGCATACATGCGGAGCACAGCATCATTTTGAATTAAACTGGTTTCCCTCTAAGCGTGTGAAAAAGTGAATCCCCCCGGAGATTTGCAAACCAAGGCTACATTATGCGCTTGAAACGAAAGTCCGAGGTGGATGGGTTTTGTACCACGTAGGACTCCACAACGAGACCTTCCAACCCAGGGTTTCTGACTCCGTTTGCCCCTCCCGTGCCGTGCCCCGCCGAGGGGCTCACCGGGCCGGGCCCGCCGACCCACCAGGATCCCTGTGGCCCGCCCGCCAGCGCACCGACCTCGCGGCGGGCACAGACTGCGAAGCTCACAGCCCTGGATGCGACCACTGGGCTGCATTTTTATCCCTTTTCCTTTGAGAGACAGCCGTGAACGGAGAAGCCGTCGGCGCTCCCCGCGGACCCTGCCGAGCACTCCCCGGCAGCACAGCCCAGCCCTCCTCCGGGGCCTGCCCAGGGCGTGTGCGGCCCGGAGAGCCGGCAGCGACCGACCCCGTCCGGGGCCGGGACTAGGGCTGTGGGGAGGAATTCTGTCGGCGAACGGGATCACTCCGGACGGAGCCCTCGCTCCCCACCGCCCGGGGCACCCCGCCGGGCCAGTTGGGCCGCTGGCCGTTGGCGGCCGTTAGCTGCCGCGGGTGGGGCGGGCGCGGGCGCTGTCCCCCGCCGGGGAAACACTGAGGCGAAGCGAAAGTGAAGGGAAGGTGCGGGCGGTAGGGCACCCCCGGGGCTGCCGGAGGTGCCAGCGCCGCTGCCTGGCGGGGGCAGACGCGTGTGCGGCGGGCGGGCGGGAACCGTCTGGGGCGGGTGCGGGTGTGCGCGTCCCGCGAGTCCTCGGACACGGTCCGTGACTTGAGGGCGCCGCCGCGGAGCCCGGCCGATGCCCGGGGCAGGGCAGCTGCCGGCGATGCTGTGCTACATGCCCGGCGTGGCTTTCGTCCCCGCTCTGCTCGTCAGCTGGTCCTCGGCCGCCTTCATCATCTCCTATGTGATCGCCGTGCTGGCAGGGCACGTCGAGCCCCTCGTTCCCTACATCAGGTGAGGTGGGAGCGGCGGAGGTGCCGGCGGGGCGCGAGGGGTGACGCCCGGGCTGTGAGGCGGCGGCTCGGCCTGGAGGCGCCGAGGGGCTCCCTCACCGCCGGCCCCGCGGCTCCTTCCCGGCGCGGATGCGGGGCTGCCCGGAGGAGGCGATGCAGCGGTGGCAGAGCCTCCCCGTGTGGGGAGGTGGAGCAGAGACCCGCTGTGCGCTCCTGTCTCCCATCACACCGCCGGCACCCAGGCCTCTGCGGGAGCCACGGGGCCCGAACCCTGACAGACCTGATAGAGAGGACATGGAAGAGTTTTCTTTCTGCTGGAGCCAGAGTGTGCCGCCGGCCCGATCCCGGCAAAACTTAAGGAGTGAGTGGTGGAAATGTGGTTTTGTTTGTATAACTCCAGAACTGGGCCGAAGTGCACCAGGTGATGACAGAACTCGAAGCCCTGCAATAGGGTTTGTAGGACACGCACTCACAAACATGTGTTTTTAAAATTTCGGCATAGGAACAACAGGTGTAAAAGGCTCCCTGAGAGATGACTGGCATCTATTTTCAGTCACCTTAGTCATTTAAGCACAGTTCTGTTTAAATCATGGCTTATGTGTGGTTTATGTTAATATTTAAATCTGAACTGTGAAGTTACTTCTATTTAGGTCTTAATAGATTAAGCCAGAAATCCAAGAGTGGTCTCTGATATAGAGAGGATCTAAAAAAGATTTTCAGATACGTGTTTAAAGTTATATCTAGACCTAATTTCTTGAAGGACTTTATGGACATGCATAATTTCAGAAGACTGCAGAGCTGATTTGTACGTACACATAAATTTGATAGAAAATTACAGTCTGTCATCATAAGCAAGTGAGATGGTGCAAATGACACCACAACCCGCAAGAAAGTTGAGCTTTATTCAGATTGAGCCAAAGAAAGTTGGGCTTTATGCTTAGCAAAACTTTTTAAGATTATCTGCCCAAATCTGGACTCAGCTCTTAGAAAACCCTGTTCTTGTGCGTGCACTAAAGCTCTACTGCTTTAACAATCGTGGTTATACTCATATTCTTCCCTGATTACATGTACATTTTTACTGACACAAAAATGCTTGTAGCCAGTCCAGTTCATCCCTTATTAACCAAGAAAAACAAACCTTGTGATGTAACTGTGTCCACATTCAGTACATGGTTGGTTCTCAGAAGGATTTTGAGGTTCTGTAGTAAGAAATTTCACAAGCGATGTTTCTTATGTTGCAGTTTATGCCATGTCCTTGAATAAAACATATGAAAGAAAGGACATTTTTTCCCCCTGTATTTTTGCAGTCAAGCTTTTGACAGTACAGATGACTCACTTGTAAATGTCATTCTTTTTAAAGAGGTAGATCAAACCTAGAAGTCACAGCTGTGTAACTCTGATGAATGTATCACAGCTGCCGTAGTTGTATCAACCTAACTGAATATCTCACTGAAAAAAATAATTCTTAACCTTTAACTAAGGAATCACAATAAATGTACACAAAAAATGTCCTAAAAAACCCTGAGACATATGAAGCTGTGTTAATGACTAAAAAACCAACCAAAACACGCTCACATTTCAGGCCCTTTGCATTTGCTAGTGAAGTTTTTAAAAAAACAGATGTCCTGTTTGTTTTATAACCTTTTAACACAACATTTGGACTAAGGATAAACACTGACTGTTGGTGAACAATCTTTGATTATTGTAAAGGCATATAATTTAAGCATACGATCTTTGTAGAAGGTACACTTGGGAGTAATATGATGATTCCTTCTAAGTACACAGGCCAATAGTCATACCATAGTTCATATTCTTATTTTTTAGCTCACTACTTTAGCCTAAGAAGCTGAATCATGGGAATGTGATTTAGTGAAACTTAGAGTGATAAAAAGGAAAGAGGAAGAATATTGCAACATTTTAGTTGTGCAATATCTTAAAATGAACTATAAAAATTAAATAGAGCTTGTATGGGGAAATTCCAGCTACATGAAGGAGAAAGATATTGACAAATTTTAGTTCAACATTTCTCATTGACATTCCTCAAGTACCCCGGGTAAGCCTTAAGGTAACTTCTTAATTTTATTTGTTTACCATGTTACAGCTGTCATAGTGAGAGAAAGACCACATCTAAATTTGTTGTTGAACCTGTCTTATCAATAAACCATATAAATACATTTCTGGCTAGATAAAAATGAATAAGTTTTTGTGTTTTCTAGCCACTGAGGCCTAAAAGATTATTAGGTTGTGCCCAAATTAGTTTTCTTGCTCATACTATTCAAAATACAAGCTAATTTGGATGTGCTGGGATGGCTGTTTGGTGGTTTGAATTCTCAGTGGAAGAGTAAAGGGAATTTTCCTTAAGATATTAGCTGCCACTTAGTACCTCTGGATCAATCAGAATCCCTGTAGGCAGAATGTAATCTTCCTACTTTAAAAATCTGGGATTTCAGTTTGGAGAGAAATAGTGGATAATGACTATGAAGAAAATTTATTGATGATTAGTCTTTTGTTCCTTAAATATTTATTCCTTGTCTCCTCTACCTTCTTGTCTTTCCGTTCTTCAGAAGACTGCTTGACTGTTTGTAGAATTCTACTACATGAGACAGCGACACAAATGCTGTCATTTTTGTACTGGGTTTCACATCTTTTCCATGGTGGTTGTGCCCACCTATGCACCATTGCAAATCAATAAGGACAAGTTTTTGTTTCATATGTGTCATTTTCTTTATTCTTTTTCATTAAAAGACAGTAACTGTCTCAGAATACCTTTTTTTTAAATTTATTTTTACCAAAGCTGCAGACCAAAAGTAAAACAAAAATGTACCTAAGTCTTCATTTAGCTTTGGGGATTTTTTAGTGGAAAATATGACATTAAAAAGATTGTGTCCTTAAATTCAGTGCAGTACTTTGTAAATACATTGTAGATGTGATACAATATTCTTAGTATGAAATTTCTTGAAAGCCTACATCTAAGATTATTAAGTTTAAAAATCAACAACAGCAAAATTCAGCTATAAAGTTTTAGCTTGAGAAAAGCTTTAATTAAGAAATGAATGGAGTTCAGTGTAATTTCAGGTTATTTGGATTGCTCTTATGACATGAAGTGTTCCAAGAACTTCAAATGGCTTTCTTTGCATGTGCCGATTCCATTCTCTTCTCACCTGAAGTCCTCCAAAAGCTTTGAAGTGATCACAATCCTGTACTTAGCATAGAGTAGTTTCTGATTTGCAAAAGTCCTTCAAGTTTGTCACAAGTGGCCCACTTTCTAAATGAAGTCCTTCATTGTATTTATGAAAACACTAGAAAGATGAGGGAAAAGATGTGAAATTCAAGGTTAAAAAATGGGCCAAATGAAGACTGGATTAAGATGATTTTCAGAATTGTCAAATTAAAAAAAGAGAGTTAATGTACTGTTTTCATCAATTCCAGTGTCAGAGAAACAAGACTAACACAGTACAAGCTGGAGCAAGTCTTCAGAAAGCATTACAACAAGAAAATACAGATGAAGAAGGATTCTTAGTGCCTGAGAAGTTGTAACAACTTGTCTGAAAGTCTGCTCTGAGCTTTGTTGTCTGAGAATTTGGAACCAATCTAGTCAAAAGAAATATGAGAATTTTCTCTATTTTATTTAATCAGATTTTCATAGAAAAGTATCTTCCTTCACCCTAAACTTTCCCCATTTTTGATAAATCATCTTAGCAACTGGTTACACAATGCTTACACAAATGCTTCTGCAACATAGAAGGAGACTGTGAGAGAATATGTGGTCATATTCTTCTGACTTGAAGTTAACAAAATTGTCAAAATCTTTCTTTGAGAATGATTGATTATATAGAGAGTTCTTTCTCTTTTGGGTGTTAAGAGCACGGGCATTTGTGCTGAGCACCTGCCATTTTGACTGCACTAGGTGGTAGGTTTGGAAATTTTGCACTAATCCATCCTCACTGTTGGAATGAAGAATATTAATCTTCTTGAATCAAAAAATGTTTAGCTAGTACCTACTTGTCCTGTCATACACCTAAGAGTAAGTTTAATTCTCAGAATCTTTACTCAGTTTCCACTGAACCTGGGCACTAGCTAAATTCCTTACATGTTTACATTCGTGACAGAGTTCCTTGGGTGCCTCTCTTTGCATACACAATCATGCCTTTTGGCACTGGTGATAATAATATTCAAATTATGTAAAGATTTATGAGCTACATGTTTTCCATTGGCTTGACCAACAGAGCCTGATCAAATAGAGATCCTTGACAAGTTGAACGTTAGACAAAAAAAATAGTGTAAAGAGGTGATGGCATCACAGTATTATTTCAACAAAGCACTCACCTTGTAGAAAAGAGTCCTGCTTGAGGGGACTTGAACGCACACACTCCCAGAAGTATGTTCTTCCTGCAAGGAAATGGCATTCTCTGGTGTGGGTGTTAGTGTGAATGTTTGCATGTATGTAAGGAGAAGAGGGAATAGGATTCTGTGAAGATGATATTCCATTTTCTATATAACATGCATTTTATATATATGACATTTTTCATATAGAAGTATGCATGTATGTATACGTATAAATTCTGTAGATATTCTAACACTCATGCTCTGTCTGTCTGGCCCAATGAACTTCTAATTATCCTCTATAAGGGTGAATTGTTTCAGCAGAAGAGACTTACAACACCTTGGACCTAGAGTGCTCTTAAGCTGTATCTACATTAGTAAATTAAACAGTGCCTAGGAATGCTCCCAGGCATTGGAACACAATTACTCTCCTGAGGTAAAGTCCTTTAAAACAAGTCAGGAAATTAAGGCAAATTCTCTCATGTCTTAGGATACTGAGTGACATTAGATATGTTTTACTCTATCACAGTGTTAGTGTAGCAAATAAATGTAATTTAAAAAATGTGATTTATGTAATCATTTATGTCATTCATGAGCAAGGTATTGCTCTGCCACATCTCTGCATATTGCATGCAGAAAAGGAAGAAATACACTTCAAATAGTATGCTCTAAAAATCCTTTCTAAAAGGAAAGATTCAGTACTACAAGTAGAGCTTAAGTGTGCAGCAGGTGACATTCCAATTTATATATTTAGATGCCTTATGTAGATAGCAGCAGTTCACACAAGTTATATTTCTGTTAGGGTTTCATATGTACATCTCATTTATGTTTCACGTAACTCAATTAACTTTTAATTTCTTCTCTGTCTTCCTGCTTTAGTGACACTGGAACTAAACCTCCAGAGAGTGGTATCTTTGGTTTTATGATTAATATTTCAGCACTTTTAGGTATGTATGAGGTACTTGGTTTGAAAAGAGCAAAGAAATTAAAACTAGCAAAAGCTGCCTACTTACATTGCAGTCCATACAATATTCTGCAGAAAAAGTGCTCCACAGTCAAATGGCAGTCTCAGATGGAAGCAACACCTGGTTTCCTCTGCAAGATGCCTACTTCTCCGCTAAACATATGCTGGCCTTGAATCCGGACATTTGGCATTCTCTGTTCACTTCTAGGGAATGGAGGATCGAGAACTGTTTACCTCTGTATACATGTAGTCCATTATGGTCTTCATGCAAAATAAAAATCCATATTTTACCTTTTCTAAGAGCTTAATTCAGTCACACTATCTTGGTGTGTTTCATGTAACTTCGTAGTGTGTGGACAGTTACCCAATTTATTTTTCCAACTGTAGATAAATTGAAACTATGTTGAACTGTGGAATGCAGTCTACAGCTTACTATATCCCAATGAAACATGATTTTCTAGTACAGTAGAGGTGTTTGCCAGGGGTGAACTGCATATTGGGGTCACATAGGCTGCAATAAAATATGTGTGTAGTGGTTTCGAGACTCTGTTGTACCAAAGAGCATCCAGAATTGGCCCAAAAGCTTTGAACAGCTATTTTTTGGTTTTTTTTTTGTTTTTTTTTTTCTGTTTACCCTCTACAAAAATGTATTTATTCTTCAGAGCATCCATTATAAGGAGATGTAGTTCTGGTACAAGACTGCATATCAGAGCAGAATAAATTCTCCCACTTCTATCTTAGGGTTCATCTCCCTGTAACAGCTATTCCTAATGTGGAATGCCAATGCCTCTGTGCCTGAAACAGAGGAGAATGGGATTTAAATTAGTGTTTTTCTTGAAGCGATGTGCAGTTATTTCTAGATAGAATTAAAGTGTGAAGTTAAGACTAAGATAATATTGAGATAGTTCTATCTGAAAGTAATACATCTGAAATTCACTACCTTTCTTCTTCATCCCAGTAATGAGAAAGGCAGTTTATTTACTGAATTATGTTTATAATTTTATTCTGTATGCAAATATGTTACAGAGTAAGGTGTTTAAATGTAAGCAATACATGATCCTTGAACAAAATATGTATTTTTGTTTTTCAGGTGTAATTACAATGTACATCAGATACTTATTAATAGAGAAGCAAAATGAATCATCGCATTTTGTTAGGTCTTCCTGCAACATGTTTTCTTTATGTATTGGATTGATGGGCTGTATTGGAATGGGCATAGTTGCAACTTTTCAGGTATGACTGTAAATTTCATATCATAAATCATATTTTACCAGTTAAAAAAATCAAATAAATCAGAGTAGTTAACATTATCCCGGTGTGGGTACTTGGCAAATGGAATAAGAATGTCTTTCTTGCTCCTACTTTTTTTCAGTAGCTTTAAAAAGAGATTTGCTTTCTCATTATATACTAGATTTTTTGCTTGTGCAGTTATTTCAGTAAGGGATTTTTTGTGTGCTTGTCTTGTAACATGTCTCTACTAGAAAACAATATAGATACTTTTGCTGTAAAATTTTTGCTATGAAAATTTTACTGTAAAAAAAGCCTTGCTATTCACAGTTTAATTTGCTTACAGTCAGGTAGAGCAGAATAAGTCAGACTAGCAAAAGCACCTGTATTTTTACCTGAATGATGGCATGCACACTAGCAGCATTTTCTACAGAATAAACCAGACTTAGCTGACAGGTTAGAACACTGAGCACAATATTAGCCCCTTGTTTTGAGTCTATAGAGACAGCATAACAACATGTTAAGTCCTTTCATAGAGACATGTAGAATTACCACTTACTTTGCCAGAAAGGATAAGACATCTCATTATAAATTGAAGAAGTCCAGCCTTTAGTGCCTGAAAGAAAATTCAACATAGAGGAGAAATCCTGAAACAGATTATTCTTTTCACCACTTCTAGTGAGGAAGCATGTGCTAGGATAGATTCTGACACAAAGAAGTATTAGGACACTTGCTCTGAAAACTTCAGCTGAGAATCAAGTCAAGTTTAATTGGAAGGTAGTTTGCGGTATTGCTTTTAAATCTATGGAAACAAATGAATTATTTCTTTTAAAGGATGGTCTGCCTTGGGGAACATTTTGGTAAATACTATTGTGCTCATTGAAAATAAAGATTGTCAGGGCTTCAGTAACTAATACAATTTGGCATGTAATTGACATGGTATTTTTAGACAAAAAACTCTGCCTTACACTTGTATCTTGCTCTTTTTAGTTTTATCTCCAGGCTGTGCATGCAGATTGCAAACACCACATGCACTACAATCTATTCTAAGCATGCTATTCTACTTTTAAATGTTTGTACTCTTACTGATTAGATTTCTGTGTGGCACAAAAAAAGTTAGATGGTGGGAAACAGCGTTGCTTAACTAACATAGAAAAAAACCTCAACTTCAATAAGGAAAAGACAAATCAGGAATGCAAAATAATTTGAGAGCATCAGGGAAGCAGAAGCTTTGATCCTAAAGTTTCCAAAAGGGCCTCTTGACAGTTATAACATTGTTTCTTGCCTCATCTCTCTTGTCTCTCATTGCCTGTTCCTGAACTACTTCCTCAACTAATTTATCTTTCCTTTGTTTTGACCTTTACTTTCCATGTTAGGTGCAGTTTGCAGGAAGGGTTCAGAACACAGTAAGGATCTAATCTAGCTAAGGATCCGATCTAGCAGATTTTTGAGCATGCTTAATTGCCTAGGAAGATGAAAATGGTGGCTTGCAAATCTTCGATCTTTTAACGGTATAGGGTATAACTAGTGAAGAGTACACTCTTATCCCCATTTACCAGTAGAATAATTGAGATGTGAAGAGGCTTTGAGATTTGCTCGAGGTCAAGCGATTGTTTCAGGTCAGGAGACCAAAGCAAAGCTGGAATTAGAAGTTGTTTCTTTAGCATTCAGTCTAGTCTCTCTAAGCAGGAGGTCATGCAGAAAATCAACATTAATATGCACTACTTCTTTGTTTCTTAACACTTATTTTTCCCCATCAGGTAAGCTAACACCATACCTGGGTACTGTACTAGAGCTGATTGACAGTATTGAGCATCAGTTCATTTTCTCTTTCCATAAAGCAAAATATCTAGTTTGTTAAAAAGGCTTTAGTGTGAAATTATACTGGAAATACTTAAGGTTTTTTTTTATTTACTCAAGTCTAGTGCCACTTGTGGTGAGTCTTTTAAGTAGTATAATTAACTGCAAGGAATTTTTTTTCACCCTTTTTGCTTCAAGGTAAGATATGGTAGGTAGCATGGGATTTTAATGGTATTGGTCTCCAAACACTTAGCAAAAGTGAGGAATGAGGACGGAGAAAACATTAGGAATGTACCCTCTAAAAGCAAGAGAATTTCTGAGAAAATAAGTGATCATCATGAATAAAGTGTTTGTTCTATGTTTTAAATAACAGAATGCTTGGAAGACAGGAGAGGGTTAGCTTTAAGGAGATAATTTGATATGGAAGGAAAGATCCCATAGCCCTTAATGAATAAGGCAAAGTGAAAACCCAGGTCTTAGTAGGTCTGTTTCTACCTATTAGATATTACACTTGATTAAAAAGAGATCTTCCTGTCTTTGACAAGAAAACTTCAGAGGCTTACCATAGTGGATGTAGCAACATTTCCCAGGTTCTTTTGGGGTTGAATGTGATGGGCTTTTTAGGGAAGCTGTGTCAGTTTGATTGGAGCAATCATGAGAGCTATGTTAGAAAAGCTCTGTATATTGAGTATGGGGCTAAATGCAAAAGCCAACAGTTCTGGTTGATTAATGCTTTCCGTACCAAATCCTGTCATTCCTATACTGGAGGTGAAAAGTGGGACAGAGGAGAAAAAAATGCAAGTATAGTTGAGATGCCACATAAATGCCTGTGTGAGGAACATGCTTTAAAATATGACAGAACTTAATACATCAGAGAGAGATAGAAGGGAACGAGGAGAAAGAAAAGCACGGAGAAAAAGAATTTAAAAGAGAATGAGAACATAATCGCCATTACAAGACAAAGAAACCAGCAACCTCCAGGCAGGAAAGATGTTAAAGTACATAGTGAAAGGATGTAGATGTGTTTTCATGAATCACTAACATAGAACTATAGTGGGTCAGATCATAGCACACGTTTTGCTATGCTCTGGTGACAGAAAAGAGCTTTAAAGCTAACTTACCTGTCTGATACTGGATTCCAAAATGGCATAACTTTATATTTGTAATTTTTTTAAACATTTAGAATATAATCATTTATCTGGAATCTTCATCTGTTTTGTCACTGGATATTCTACTTGTTTATGTTTTAAAGGAGATAATCTTCCACAGCTAGAGTATTACAAAAATATAGGCCACATATAGTGATAGTGGAATTTTATACACACTTCCACCTGTTGTGGAACTTGAATAAAACTGGCTGATGATGTGGGGAGGAGTAAGAGGGCTGAATAATTCAGGAAACTGACAGTGTAAGACCTTCATATCAAGAGCTTATTTTAGGTAACAGGTTTTTTTAAAAAAAATAATATATAACTAGTTTCCTGCTGACTTATTTCCTGGAGCCTTGTGGCTGGCCACTGGAGGGTGGGGATGGAGCTGTAGCAGTCACTATTTCGAACAGCTCCCATGAAACTTTACCATTAGTTAAGAATATGTCCTCACAAATGCAGATTAGACTTCCAACGCAAAAGGTTTAAATTCCTATGCAAAGTAAAAGGAAAAAGGAAGTGTAGGAACCTCTTAAGAAAAACAAGCCAGTTCTTGTTTGTAGACACATTAATTAGTAATGGACCAACTGCTGAACAGCACTAAAATTGATGTGAACACAGGAAAGGACTTTGACCTCATGGCTTTGGATATGGTTAGTTTACCTATCTGAGCTACTCTTTCTTCATTTTCTTTCATCTTCCCTGTGTAGACTGTTGGGAGAAGGAGCTGTTTCCCACTGCTTGTATGTGCCCAGCATAATGTGGCTACCATCTTCTCATGGCTCATTGCATTGATTCCTACCACTGTACAAAGAGTAGAAGCTAACCATTGTGCTGATTTCTCTTTCCAGGAGCTGTCTGTTCCCAGTGTCCATGACATAGGAGCTTTGGTGGCATTTGGGTCGGGTGTTGTATACATTACACTTCAGTCTATAATCTCATACAAGTCCTGTCCACAATGGAACACTTACTTTGTGTGTCACATAAGGATGGCCATATCTGTAATATCATGCATTGCTTTCATTCCCAGTATCCTTTATGGTGTATCCCATGGTTTTGCCTTTATGCATTCATGATTTTCCTTTTAAGTTAAACCATTGCTGATAAAGGATGAGAATGAGGTTACAGTCTTTGCTTAGAGCTCTCTAATATTTCTGCTATAATAATGCATATAGCATGTTACGACACCATTAATAGCATAAAGATGAGTTGCAGGGTCTTCTAAAAGGCTATATGTCTTCTTTCAGTGGTATATTTAAATCTAATGCCCCAGTGTTCTTCATAGAATCATATGATAATAAAGCTAGACTAACTTTCCGTTCTCCTTTATCTTAAGGAGGGTATGGACAAAGGCCTGCAAAAGGGAGGCATCGCTTCTGAAATGAACCTAACATAGACATGTAAAATATAGTAGACATATACAAGATTTCCTTCAAGCCTAAGCAGATGTTTTGATCATGTTGGTTGGTGCTTAACTTCATTAGATACCTCCCCTAGAGACACACTCAACGCACTTACTGGCTTTTCCCACTGCCTGCTGAAATTAGAGCCATCCCATTGATTTTATTGGTCTTTAGATGATCTGTCAGTACTGAAAAGTGGTCACAGCAGATCAGCACATCAGCCAGCCAGCTACAACCTGCTTTTGGTTTCAGCAGCTTTGAAAGGGGTTTTAAAGAAGGCCTCAGTCCTGAGAGAAAGTTGTACAAGTATATCAAGGCATCTATTGTGGACCAATGGAAACCAACATGGTTCCCCTTCCAACAGTACAGGACTCTACTCCCACAGTTCCCAATCATGAATGTGATCTAAATTTTGGAGTATCTCCCGTTGCCCTCTGTACTTCGGAGGAACCTGCAGAAACCTTTATTTGTGCAGAAATTTGTTTTGATTGCTGCTATCGGTAACCTTTCAATAATGTGTTTAATTTACTTGTCTTCTTAATACTTTGACTTGATATTCTGGTTGTTCAGGATCTCCTGTGTTACAGAGATGGGGTCCTTTTTTGTTAGCAGACATTTTCACTGTTACTCACTAAACTTTTATAGTTTCCTTTACACTGTTTTTTTCCCAGTGATTGTGTTTGCTTCACGAATTTCCATGACAAAAATTTATTGGACTCCAGGTGAAAAGGTAAAATCCCACTAGGTGGCTAACTTACCCTATATCATATTATGTTTATCTAAAAGTGTATAGCATTGCAAACACTTCAGAGACTTTAAATAGTATTTAAATAGACTTTAAATAATTATCATTATCAGATCTGTGAAATCTCACTGGTTTGTGCAATGCTGGTTTCTAGTTATTTCTTCATTAGAAAATTGTCTGCAGCTTGGGTGAGAAAACTTGTCACAAATGGGTCAATCTTCAGAGAGTTAGACTTTCATTTGAAGCTTACCCATACAAAAAACTGGGAAGAAACAAAATAATTGTGGAAGTGAGTCATTCTACTTCTTTTATAGACACATTTATTGAAAATGACCTTCACACATGAAACAAAAATGGACCAGTTTGATTCTGAAGTTCTTTATGCTTTTTACGTTGGTTTTCTCAGCTTTTTCACCATTCTTTATTAAATAATCTTTACTATTGTGATAAACATTGGGGGTCTGACCTGAAGCATACTAAAGTCAATATCAGTTATTTGAACTGATTTCAGTGTTCTTAGAGTGATAACTATGAAAGCTAAGTTCCTTTTTGGACAAACTTTGCCACATGGAGGTATTGAAAAAACAGATTATATAATACAGAGCATATCTCACTTGAAGAGCTTAATAAAAGCAAAATTGCCAAATGTACTTCAACCAAACAAAGGCCAGGCAGCTGTGAGATGGCATGTTTGTTGATGGCATGTTATGAAACACTTCACTTTCTGTTTGTGTCACATTACATAGGTTTTCTATGATGGTCTACTTAAAAACCAAGGTCTTGTCAGGAACTGTCATATAAGGGTAGCCCTCCATTTTAAAACCCTGTAAGAATTTACTGTAAGGGATAGTACTACTGAACTCAGTGGCTCCAAGTAAAAGTTTTGAATATGAGCAATTTGGTATCCTTTACAAAAGAACTAAATTTTTTCAGGTGCAAATTACATTCAAACTGTATTTTGATCTTGTGCTAATTGTAGTTTTCTTATACTATTTTTTATGTTCCTGCACAAAATATATTGCTTAATGGAACATATGCAACCTTGATAAATACACTTGCCATTCTGTAAAAACTAAATCTGAATGGACTTTTATTAAACAGGGTATTGGAATGATGAGTCAGAAGTCTTAGAATATTTGTTGAATTTACAGAAGGAAATATCTATTTTCATAGCATTGCCAGTTACTGTGTTTAGCTGTTTTGTCTGAAAGTTTGTTTTATGTCTCATTCCATCAGGATTATACTTATCATTTAGTGAGTGCGATCTGTGAATGGACAGTGGCCTTTGGTTTTATCTTCTTCTTTTTAACATTCATTAGAGATTTTCAGGTTGGTATCTACATATTTTAGCAGTGACTAAGAGGTGCTGTGAATTATATAACAAAAAATGCAATAGAAAGTTACCATTCTTTAACTCGGCTAGATAGAACAAAGCTATACAGAAACAAATTTTATCATTCACAGAACTGATTTCTGTTTACCTATTGAATATTTTCCCTTTTTTTTTTAAAACATAAAAACCAGTTTTATAAATCAGTTTAACAGTTTAAAAGGTGTCTGATCTTGAAAATTATTCAGTAAATTAATATTTTCTACTTATTTACTAACCTTTTTGTAGAAAGAGGCTCTATTAAGGAGACATAATACCAAAATAAATGATGCAACTAAAACTGCATTTCTTTCTACTGGAGGGATTTTATATAATAATACAATGCATTTCAACCATAAATGTTTCCTTTCTTTTTAAAAATTACACTTTTTTGTATACCTTCCTTCACAATGCAAAATATCAAATACTTTTTGAAATGTATTGACATTAAAACCTTCTGGTTTAGGTAGCTGGATATGGTGGTGCATCAAGCCCGACTTTAAGGGAGAGAAAATATTAGATTAGTTAAAAAGAAAACACTTTTGTATGATTTGTGAAAGTCATGCTTGAACTTAGTTTGCCAGGCTTTGCCTTGCCAGCTGTTGTTGTTTAACACAGCATGTTCTAGCTGCAGTGTTTCGTAGGGTTCTTATTTGGTACAGGGATACAAAATGCTGAAAATACTAATGTGTGAGGCTTAACTTTGGCAAAACAACCATAAAAAATGTAAAAAACCTGTTGCTCATGGCTAGTGCCTTGCCGAGATTTGAGGGCAAAACCTCCTGGATATTACTGTAGGTGTTAGGAGGATCATGGCCTCCTGATTCTTCCCAGATTTCTGGATGCTTGTTTTCCCCATAAAGTAGTTGGATCTTTGCAAGACTGGAGTAGAGAGCTTAAGGTAGAAAAGACTGAGAACTGCTGCTTTACACCATAATTACAAAGATGAACTAACTTAGTTGTAGTCACTGTAGGTATCATACCCCTTATGTAGGTCTTTCATATATACCATTGCTTCACACAAGTCACAGAAAGTTGAAAACTAGATCCAAGCACTTGCATACCTGTAGAACTAGTAATCGAGATCACATATGTGAGCCAGTTGGTGCTGTGATAAATTGCTGGAAACCATATCTAGAATTCATGGAGGTGGGAAGAGAGGAAAAAGAGTGAGAATCCTCTAAGTCCTCTGGCATAAAACCAAAGTTTGACATTAGATAATGTAATTACCTGATGTCAAATTAATCTTCTTATATTTGTAATTAATCTTCTTGCTTCTTTGCTTCTTCACTTAATGGTGCTTACTTAGCATGGAAGTGCTTAGTACTTATATATAATCTATATGTAACTTTTGTAAGCATATACAGAAATCATTTTTCAACTAAGGATTCAGAGTTAACATATATTTTGCCAACCAACACCTATTTACTTTTGAGTAATAGTAGTGAATAGACCATGACTCTAGGTCTTTCCTTTTTTTTTTTTAAAAAAAAAAAAAGCTAGGTTCTGCAGAACAAAACACTTTTTTAAAAAAGTAATTGTTCAAAATTACACAATGCATTATCTTAAAGGCATATAATTGCCTTTGAAAACTGACAAAAGTATTGAAGTACCATTCAGATATGCATGCATCATTAAATTTACCATTTTGGAGGTGAGGTATTAATTGCCAGTCCATCACTCTTTGATGTCTACATATGATGATGGTATCTTTTTTACTAAAAGTCAAACTCTTCCCTTGGAGATACACATTTGCAGACAATGCTGTAGTCCTCAGAGCAGCTATAGTAGTTAATAAGTCTCCTTTAGATCCCAGATTCCAAAGTGTTATTGTAAATAAATAAATATTGTAAACATAATAAATAAGAAAAATAAATTGAATTAAACTAAATAGAAATGCAGACATTTTAAATTCCCACCTATAAAATAGGGTTAATTCCAATGTTAGTGTTTTACAATGATGGAAAGATTTTAAAGTATCTATCATCTTTTTGTCCTAACCAATGCTCATATAAAGCCAAACTATTCATTCAGAAAAAACAACTGCCAGCCTTCTTTTTTTCTATTTCTCACATTATGTATTTCACTTAAATATATTTTTTGTTTGTTTTATCTCCTTGTACTTCATGTCACAGAACTGTAAAATTAATTTCTCTTAAGCTGATCTTGTTTTATTTTTCTTTTAGAGAGTTTCTTTAAGGATATCAACAGAAATACATGAAGACACCTGATAGTGGAGAAAATTCTGTTTTATATGTATGAATATTCTAGGTTTCTTTTTACTTACAGAAAATGTTGCAGAGAGACAGGGATTTTCAAAGTTATATACAGAACCCATGCCATTGACTCTGCAATATCTATAACAGCATCCACTAGAACATTTTGAAAACTCACAACAATGTTCCTGCTATCTTTTTGCAATATTTTGTAATTTTTATACTGTTTGATGTATTAATAATACTGTAATAGAAGCAAATCTATAGAAGCACTTGAAACTCTGAATGTCAAAGACTTGATCTCCTCAGCTCTTCCCTTTCGGACATATCTACACTTTTTCATTTGTTGTAGTCTGATTAGTAAAATTAGCTTTAAACTTGAGAAAGTACATTTTGCGTATAGCTGTAAAGGTCTAAGGACAATGGAAACACTAGAGCTGAATTTGCCCGCTGTTAAAGTTGCAAGGACTGTGGTGGAAGGTGTGTGAGCAGAAGTGGGCATCTTTGTTTCAAGACTAAAAATTTGCAGTTAGTAGATTGCAACACTATGCTACATGTTTCTGATAGTGGACACTGTATGCAAATACAAATCCTAAGAGAAATTTAAACTATATTGCTTGAAAAATGTATTCTAATCATCAATGCCATGTATGTTGTAAAAATGTAACCCCTCTTCCCCTTTATGCACTGCTGGCCCTAGGAAGCTTAAAACTGAAGTGGGAGTAGAAAGTAAATTCATATTTATGCACGATGTACTAAAGAGAAATCTTACTGCAATTTGGTTACAATACAAAGCAGAAGTTTTCCAGCCTGTGTTTTTATCTACAATGATGAAATCAAGAGGATCTCCAAAAAATCACTGAGAGTGAATGAAAAACAAGAAGAGGCACCAGTAGTTCTCCGGTGTTCAGTTATATGTGTATGAGTATTACATATAGACAAAACTGAAGAAAAAAGAATCCTGGAAAGCTTCTGTAGTGAACATATGGCATATTTGCTGCTATAAACTTACTTCTGTCATTAAGGAACTAATTGAGGAGACAGATGTTACAAGTATCTGGAGGCAAAAGGGTCTTTTGTGGACTGATTCACTACCTCCTTTTAGTGCATTAACCACTTGGCTCTCAATTAAGTTCTTTGAAAATTACATTTGCCATGGTCTATCACAGTTTATGCAGAAATACTGATGATTTTCAGTTGCTAATTTTCCATGAGATAAAACAAATGTGTGTTTTGGAGAGTGATATCTTAAGACTAGTCATCTGTTGATATTTCCCTTAATGTGTATTTTAAGCTGTATTAAATTCAGCTGTTTCACAATTTAAAGAGTCCACGTTTTCTTTATAAGTTCTTCCAAGTAAGAATAGTAAAAATGTTTTTCACTGGCAGACTTACTTTCCACCATATCCAGCTTATCTTGCAGAGGTTTATAGTTACAATCATATTAAAAATAAAATCTAGTACTGACTAAATGCAAGATGTCTTTGTTTTCACATTTCTTGGTAACAAGAAATGGCTATTTTTTTCTTTGGGAGCTATGGTAGAAAGATTTTCACCATCTACTGTTTGCATGATGTTTTCTATTTGTCAGCCCATCATGAGTGATTGGGAAACTTCTTTTGTGTAAACTACAGTAAATCACATGACAGTTATTGTTATTTTTAGAGATTCCACTAAATCATTTCCCCCTTCAAAAAGTGCAAAGCCTATTTTTTCTAGGTTGTGCAGCTTGATCTACTAATGAAATACTATTGTTACAGTCTCTATTACAGTTCCAGATCACGTAAAAATGAAACTCAATTGACTCAAAATGCCTAAAACTCACTTTATTTTAGGGCCTGTTACGCTCCCTATTCTTCTCTCCCATGTGTGCTCAGCCAGTGATCACCATACACTGCACCTTTTTTTTCTCATAAGGTATTCTAAATTTTTATTTCTGATCTGCTCTGTTTGCATACTGCCTTATCTCTAAGAGCAGCCTATGTTTGGTAGTAATAAAACCACCTTGATGGCAAGGGGTTTATTATTTGGTGTTAGTACTGTCTTCAGGCAGACTAGAGGGATTACGGTAATATATGTCAGGATGTTTTAGACATTTCAGTATGAAGTTTGTAAAGACATTCAAGCTTAAACTGCTCTGCAAATAGAGTCTTAGTCTCAATATTGACACCACATTTTCACAAGCCTTCAGGTTTTGCAGAATCTACTTGAAGATTTCAGAGTGTTTGGGGTTGGTGAGCTGATCCCAATGGTTTACAACGTCCACTACAAATATTGTCTCCAGAAGAAGCTGGAAGAGCTGTTCTCCTCCAAGAAATGGTGAAAGATGTGTGTGTGCCCATGTGATCTGTATATGCATACATGAACAGTATTGGCATGATGGGATTTTAAGAAGGGGTAATGTTCATTTCCTTGGAAGGTGAGCTAATGTCCCTTTATTTGGGAGAAATCTGATGTAAAGTAAGGAAATTGCAATAGACTTTAATTTATAAGATTTATGCAGCTTTGACTATCAGAGCTGGGTCTGTCTTCCACTACATCTGTGTGTGTGTGCCCATGTGGTCCATACATGCATACATGACCAGTATTGGCATGATGAAGCCTGACAGTCATTAGAGTCTTGCACGTTGCTGTAATACACATAAATTATAGTAATTGCTGTATTTTATAAAAAATAGAAGTGATTTTATGAGCTTTGGCTATGTTTTCTAGTTGATACTGTAATGCAGAAAGAGAATATCACCTTTTAAAGAGAGAATAGGCAACTACTACAATTGGTATCTGTATTTTTCCCTCTACACAACAGATGGCACTAGTAGACCACATGATCAGGTTTTATTTTCCACGTTCAGGCCAGCAAATACAATAGTTTTGTAGGTAGCTTTAACTGTTTTTAATAGTCATCTGGAGACCTAGTTAAATTATTTTTTCATTATGCCTTTGTGGAAAACAAGTCAGATCTAAGTTTCCTTGCCATCCCTTCCTGCCTTAATCTAAGTAAATATGTTTTGCTACTTCAACGTGTAGTTTCATAGCAACTTCAATATCCAAATTGTTTTGCCTAAGTCAAAGGAGCCACTCGCTGTAGTTAGCACTGGTGCAAGCTGCCATTCTGTTGTCATTGTTAAGCCACTGCCCTTGGGAAGTTTCCCCTACTCCTGTTACAAAGAACATACATTTTACTCAGTAGCTTCTACAGACTTCTGTCAGTTTGCTGTGGAGCATCAGAAGAAAAAATAGGCTTTATTTTCACAAGAGAATAATATGAAAAGAAGATTTTAACATTTCAAAATTGTAGCCATTCTACACCCAGAAACAGTGACATGTCAGGTTGTAAAAAAAATTCAAAGGCAGCTGCAGTATCTATTCAAAATCCACTTTTGTTTACAGATAAGAAGTATTTTTTCAGATACTTTCTTTCTTAACCGAACACTTGGATAGTATTTTTTGCATGTCTTCTATGGAGTTGTATTGGATTTGCATGGCAAGGTTTTGGTAGTGGGGGGCAGCATAGGGCTGGCTTCTATGAGAAGCTGCCAGAAGCTTCCCCCATGTCCGACACAGCCAATGCCAGCAGCTCCAAGACAGATCCACCACTGCCCAAGGCTGAGCCCATCAGTAATGCCTCTGTGATAACATAATTAAGAAAAAGGGGAACAGAAAAAAAGGTGCACACTTTGCAGCTCGAGAGAGAGGAGTGAGAAGATGTAAGAGAAACAACCCTGCAGACATCGAGGTCAGGAAAGAAGGGTGGGGGGGAGGTGCTCCAGGCACCAGAGCACAGATTCCACTGCAACCTGTGGTGAAGACCATGGTGAGGCAGGCTGTCCCCCTGCAGCCCCTGGAGGTCCATGGTGGTGCAGATGACCACCTGTAGCCCGTGGAGGACCCCACGCCGGAGCAGGTGGATGCCCGAAGGAGGCTGTGACCATGTGGGAAGCCCACGCTGGAGCAGGTTCCTGTCAGGACCTGTGGCCCCATGAAGAGAGGAGCCCACGATGGAGCAGGTTTGCTGGCAGGACTTGTGATCCTGTGGAGGACCCACACTGGAGCAGTTCCTTCCTGAAGGACTGCACACCATGGAAGGGACCTGTGCTAAAGAAGTTTGTGAAGAACTGTCAGTCATGGGAAGGACTCACACTCGAGAAGTTCGTGGAGGACTGTCTCCTGTGAGAGGGACCCCAGGCTGGTGCAGGGGAAGGAGTCCTCCCCCTGAGGAGGAAGGACCAGCAGAAACAATGTGTGATGAACTGACCTCAACCCCCATTCCCTGTCCCCCTTTGCCACTGGAGGGGAGGAGGTGGAAATTGGGAGAGAAGTTAAGCCCAGGAAGCAGGGAGGGGTGTGGGGAGGTGTTTTACAATTTGGTTTTACTTCTCATTCTCCTCTTGTCTGATTGGTAATAAATTAAATTTGGGTTTTTTTCCCCAAGTCAAGTCTGTTTGCCCATACCAGAAATTGCTGAATCACCTCTCTGTCCTTATCTCCACCCACAAGCCTTTCGTTATATTTTTCTCCCCCTGCCCAGTTGAGGAGGGGGAGTGATAGAGTGGGCTTTGGTGGGCATCTGTCATCCAGTCAGGGTCAACCCACCACAGAAGTATAGCAATAATCTAGGCCTCTGAACATCATAATTGTGGTTTATTTAACACCAGCATTCTTGGTGTTAAATAAACCATACTGAGCACAGATCTTCCTCTAAAAACTATCGTCAAATGTTGCATGGGTTTTTAAAAAATAAATATAGAAAGTGCTTTAACGAAGTATGAATCCTTTGTTATTGATAGACATCTTTGACATGGTGGAACCTTCTTACTCCACAACATGACTCATCTACTAAAGCACACTCATAAAATTCATTGTAAGTGGAAGGTACATTTAAAAGAAGATTTCTCTGATGAACGTGTAGACTTCCATAATGAGATCTGCAGGACCAGTCTCTCTTAGCCCTACTTTTAAAGATATTAGCAGCTGGCAGATCTCCCTGCAAAGAGGCTTCTTTCCTTCCTCTTACATTGCATCAAATAGATGAAATACATTAGATGGTTTTAATGGAGTTTCTTTTATTTTGGCTTGAATTGTTCAAGAGTATTTTGCTGTGACAATGGGAAGAAGAAGAGTGGCGGCAGCACAGATTAACATCAGCTTGGTCAGGTGGCTGCATCAGGTGGCACTCAAGTGTGCAATGTCACAAAGAGATGCAGGCTGGTATGAGAAGATCATCTGCCTGCAACAGGAGTTTTGTTTTGTGTTGTTTTGCTTGACAAAGGCAGAAACCAGGCAAAAAGTCAATAGCTTAATGTTAAAGGTCTTGCAGACGACTAGGGAAATTCTCATCAGGAGAAAAGGGAATAATACTGGTAATGAGATATAACACGTGCCTTAGGTTTTATCTTTGTGCATAGAGGGTCTTTTTCGTTTTTGTTCATTTTACCTAGAATCTGGAACTATTTATTTTTGTCTGTCTATGGGTGAATGGGTGATGCAATTCTTGAGCAACACTAAAATTCAAAGGAATTAAATTTTTGTTCAAATCAATCAGCTTCTCCCTTAAACATCCAACGTGTAGATAGTTCAAAAACCTTGATTACGCTCCAATCAAATGATCTGAAACAAGGGCTTACACAACTGGGCTTTGTCATATCCCAGAATTTCTAGGCTGGCTCTATTTAATAATCGGTGCTAGATTTAATTCATATAGGTGACCTGGGAAAGTAAAAAACTATTATTCTGGGGTTACCATAAATATTGTTTTATAGAATTGCTAGTCTCTTTCCTCTTTCCTATGAAAAATTACAGTTCTTCATAGTAATTTGTGGACTTTTTTCCTTTAAAATTGATTTTTTTACAGATTTCAACCTTCACTAGGATTACCCATAAAATCTTGTAGTTTTTACCGCTTAGAACTGATTTTTATCATAGTTCTTGATCTTAAGGCAAAAATGTAGTGTTCAAAAATTCCTCCTGATGAAATATCACTCTATTCTTATAGACAGCTATTTAATCTTTGAAGATACAAATCCAATAGGAGATAAAAACCTTCACTTGAAGGAAAAGCTATCTTCTTAATTTTAATCAACTAAAATGAGATTACAGGCCTTTTACTAGCTTTGATTGTTAACATTTCTTGCTCTACTCAGCAAATGCATATGTTGTTCATAGGGCACAGGAGTATTTCCTGAATAGCTTCTGAAATCAGTAGAAGAACCTCAGGGATGAATCTAAAAAATAAGTTTTTTCTCTATAAGCAGTTTGAAGGAGACATCACGCTCTAAGACTGTCTGCTTGTTCTGATTTAACCCAACTTCTTTTCCTAGTGAAGGAATGGAAATGGAATGTTCAAAGCAAAGTGTTTAGACCTGAAGTATCAGAACCAATACCACAGGTTGCAAAAGGATATTGTTTTGATTAAGCCTCTAATAACATTTAATTAAAAATTCAGTGCAAAAGCAATTGTGTGTAAAGATCATCACACTCTGGCAAGATCTGAGAAGTCCCCAAGTAGCTGTGTCCTTCCTAGAAGGAAGCAACCAAGGAACCAAGAGCCAGGCTTCAGCAAGCACTCGTTTTCTCAGGAGAGTGGAAGCTTTCCATTGGCATGGCTTCTTCTCAGTTTTGGGGGCACAGAGATGATGCTATTTCTTATTTCTCCCTTTGTCCTCTGTCCTTCTGTGTTACCTAATACTCACTTCACACAAACTGTTGGCAAATGGCTCTCCTTGTATATTAGTATTAGGATGTGGCTTCTATGATTTTGTTCCAGAAATCATATTTTTTCATGACAGTCAACAAATTAGCCTTACTTTCCTCCATTTTGTGGTCTCAATCTGATGTCTGGGGAATTTAAACGTATGCAAGCAGCAAGTCATGGGTGCTCTCTGATCTGACTGCCGACCATAATCAACTCTCAACTGAGATCCTGTCTACAGCTGGTATGGCCAGTTAACTTAGAAGTGTTTAAAGCAAATATTTGGGGTAATTATAGTATTATAGCAGATTTCAAAGGGTGATTGCCAGTGCTGTCAAAAGGTGAAGTTGACATTTTTTCAGTACCTCTCCTTGCCAAATAGCTTTAAAATTTGAATGTTATTATTGTATTACCGTAGCTTTTTAGTCTTGAACTGAATTTAAAACATGCTTACTGTTTAGGGTAAGCAATACAAAATCCCTGTTGCTACTTTCCTGGAATTTCAACCAAAGGGAATGGTACAACATTATATAATCATATTTTTAAAAATCAACTTGCAGTTTTTCATGGCATCTTCTGTCGGCTCGTGGCAGCCAGAACTGAGCGTTGCCATTGAAAACAGAGAGTCATGGCAGTATATCCACTCCAAAAATACCTTCTGGTTGCAAAAATATTTAACAATGTTAGGACTAAAGAAGAGTGAGAGGAACCTAAAGAAAGACAGGGTTGGAAATTGCTCATTGCACTGTCAGATAAAAATTCAATATAGAAAAATGCACAAACAGACAAATAAAAAACAATTTCTGGAGTAAAAATGCAGTCCTGCAAACTGCTGAGTCTTCTTGAGTATGGAGCTGAAGGATGAAAGAGGGTTGACTCAAACCACCCAGTTAAATTCAGTGAGCAGAAAGTCCTGTGCATCACGCATTCAGCTCAGGGCTCGGGAGGGATAAGTCTCTCACAGTTTTCTAGAAAGAATGGAAACACTGCCTTTGCACATGCCTCTGAGTTTTGGACAAAGAGAAATCTCAGAAACCAAAATCCTAGAAATATCATGGATGGGTTATTGAAAGCATCCCATAAATCATGGTAGCAGCTAAATGGCGTGGCAAAAAGGGAATTAGTGACCTCTCAACTTTCTTCAAGGGGAGCTGGGGATGGGTCAGTATCTGAGACACTAAATTATGTAACTTCATGAAAGAATCAGCAGTTCCCCTGTGTTTTTGTCAGTTGCTCTCAAGACAGGCAGACTCCAAAACAGGTCTAAAGTTTAGAAGCCGAGAGAACAGGTGAGAAAGAGGAGAGGCCCCATATGAAATATTTTTCATAGGGAAGGAAGGAAAAGGTAGGACTACAAGAGTTTGACTCAAAGCCTGTGGAAATGAAAATACCACTTGTCTCTAGCTTCAGTGGAAATAAATAAAGAAAGAACTTTTTATTATCCCATAATAAATATACAATAAATTGTATCAAATGACAGCACGTTATGTAGGGGGAGGAGGAAGCACTTTCTCTCTAGTTTCCTTTTTCTGGATACTAAGGATCAATACCTCAGTTTCTTAGAAGAAAAGTTATATTGTAACTGCAGTCACAAGACCTGGAGAAGAGGTACCTGCTCACAAACTGCAGCATATCAGTTGGAGCCAAGAGGATTTCAGTATAGAATCTGGGATAACAGGAGGTCGTGCTTGCTTGTATAGGTCCCCATGTACCTTCTGGTGGGAATGCACTATCTTGTTTGGCAGTCCCATAGGGGACACAGGAGAGTTTTTTTGCCAGTAAAGTGACAGATCTAGAAGAGGAACAGAGCCTTAGAAATTAAACACTGAGGAATGATCCGTGCAAGAAAGACGTTCGTGGTGATATGCTCCTATCCTGGTGCCAGGTGGGGGACTCTGAAAAGGGTGTCCCTGAAGATGCAAGGAGGGTTTGCTTGACTGTGATGGGTTCCTCCACTCCTGGCAGCTAAGTGCTGTCTGAAATACATATGAGGGAATCAATGTGCAAGAACCCTTCACATCACAAAGTGGGAAAACACAAACCTAAGTCAGGAGCCCTGTGCTCGTCACTAAAAACTAAAACAAAACAAAACAAAAAACCAGGAAAGAAAACCAGTGAAATTTGAAATAAAGCAGATAATAGAACTACAAACCTCTAATGAGTCTAATGGACCACTACTGATTTGGGGAGGAGAGGAGGAGAGAAGGGAAGATAATTATGCTGATGCAACTGGAAGAGTCACAAGGTAAATGACCAGCCATTAAATAATATATAATGAAGTCTTAAAACATCTATTGACAATCAGAAGGGAGATAGAGATTCCAGCAAAAAAAAGCAGTGATGATTTTTTTTTTTTATCTGTGTTTATACTGGACTGTGTTAGAATCAAGCAAATATGTGGTCATACTTCATCCAACTGAACCTATGGAATTAATTCTCATCTCCTAGGTACTCTGCACAGGAGGTGGTTCTGTCAGTCTACTACTAAACCACTGTTTAATATAATACATTGCTAATCTGAACACACTCCTTAGCATACATTTGTTGCTGCCCTGATCATTTATTTTTGGGCTGTTGTAAATTGTTAGCATAATTTTCTTTAAACAAGGGAACTCATTATTCAGAAAGTGCCAGACAACATTTTGATAATTATCATGACGTCTCCTATAGAGCGTTTCCTGTTAACTTGCATAGTGTTTTGAAGAAAATTCTTTTGAAGGCTTTTGTAGGCTCTTGTCCAACGTATCTGGGGAGTCTGCTTTTCAACATCTAGTTTTGCTCTTTAACATTTATTTATGGCTCCTTTAATGCCTTTAACTTCCTAGGATTTAAAAATATTTTTTAACCAACTTACCTCAGATTTGCACAAATTTGACAAGAGACCAGCTGATTCACTAGCAATTCACTAATCACAAACCCTGCTCTTAAAACAACTCAATTTACAGCTTGTGTTCTCCTTTCCAACACTAGGAGCACAGAGCTAGCTTTGTTTGGCTGTGTGCACTTAGACCAGAACTGTGCAGGACACAAACAGGAAGCTATAGAGGCTGAAGTTTACAGCAGATATTGTAAACAGGACATGAATTCCAGTGCAAGCTTCTTTCAGGAAACCTAGCCATTTTTGTCACTTTTATTTTTTCCAGTATTTTTTTAAATTTGTTTTTAAACCTGCATCTTTTTAAAGGATACCAGTTGGTGTCATCTTTCCTCCACCCACTTAGCTACCACCCCTTATCAGAACTGCAATTTAAAATCTTAAAACAAACTGGAATGATTTAGGCTTATGTTATTTCCTGGCTGCTTGTAAAGGTCAGAGTAGCTGGCTACTTCTTGCATCTACACTTACAGTGATGAGAGCAAATGTTTTTGTCATGAATCCTCTTAAACTTGAAATACAAATCAAATCACATCCTGAAACTTCCATTCCCTTGAGATAATTTCATGTTTGCTGCTGCTTTTGATTCTCCATATTGTTCATGGTAATTCTCCTGCTGGTGCAGAGTAAATTATTTTTACTCTGCCACTCAACTCTGCACATAACACACTGCTCTGCATACAGCTCTATTTCCTAACATCTACTTCTAAATAGGGATAGTGCTGCTTCAAATAAGGCAGAAATGACTAAGTTCATCATACAGCTGCCCAGGTAGCCTTAAGACAGCATGTCTTTCTGCAGATCATATTGTAGCTGACATCTGGCATGCCACACAGAAAGAGAGGATTCTTTGCCTAGTGGTTGAAATGTTCTTAATCGGTAAATACTTATAGCTGGAAACTGGCAGAATATGAGGGGTCTTCTGTTAAGTAGGACATCTGCCTGTAGGATATTCCAAAAAAGGGCCCTAGGAAGGAAAATTATGAAGTGAGAAATTGTTTGTGTTAAGGATAAATTGTTCAAAAAACAAGTATTGTTATTAGATCTGAAATAGCTCCTCTGATGTTACATCAAACCTTATTAGCCTTCTTTCAGCAAAAAGCTAAGGCTGTTGCTTAACTTTCTGGAACAAGTAATGAATTCCATTGTTTTTCAGAGGTTGTGGTTTGATTCCCAGAACCAAAATGAGTCTGATTCTTGAGCTGGCATATAACCTTAAAGCATTTCTAGATTGGGGCTCTGAAAAGAGAGGCTTTGGTTTCAAAACCTTTTCCACATTAATGGGTTCCTTATGGGTGATAATGGTGCCATTACAAGGGATGAAGAACCAGACTGAGCAGCAGGCTATGCAGCAGTCACCCTTTCCAGATTCATTGGAGAGAAGGAGTAGAGACTGGGGGTGTATAAATTTTACCTCAGGAGATAAATGAGATCTCCTAATCATGCTATATGGTAGCTGCTACCTCAAGAAGGCTGTTTATGAGGGGACTCATTCAACACCTTTGAAATACTGTGGAACCTTTCCACTCTGCTTGGATTTAAATCACATTCTGTTCCTGTCCCACTTATCTGCTCGATGTTAACTACCTTGAAAAGGCCTTCAAGAGCCATTTGCAGAAGAAAAAACCTGACTTACTATTTTTGATTGACAGTAACTTATGAGGCAGCTAAACAGTGGTGGTTACTGATACCACTTTTATCTACCTTCTATTTAACTACTCAGTGCATACGTGTTACTGATGGGCCTGGTCTGTATAATTGTTGTTTCGTATTTGTCATCATCTGGCTAGCAGTTGAATGCATCTACTGAATTTTGTCCTCAGTTCTACAAATAGACATGTTTATAGTTGAGCCTTGTTACGTTTGTAAGGTTGACCATGAGTTCTGTGCACTGCTGTGAAACAACAACAGAAAAAATGAGCTTCTCCTGAAAATAATTAGCTACTTGTACTATACAATGGCATAATGTTTAGGGTATCACAGAGACCAGGCTGGATACCATCGTGTGCCCTGGGCTATCCACCTTGACACACTGGGTTAATTAGCTAGCTACAAGTGGCATGCCATTGATCTTCATTTTCAATCTCTTACCCAGAAATGGTGCTTCATGTAAAGCAAGACTGATAAAAATATATTAATTTGCAAGAGAGCCCAGAGCCAAAGCTATCAGGAGTTTTGTGCTCATTTACACTCTGTCAGAAACTATAGACATCACGAAAGAGCTTGCTGATATCTTTATGGCAACAGCAGTGAAATGCCCAGCAGACTTGGTAGGCTAAGTTTTTAGCATTCATAAGGTTGCAGATGTAGAAGTCTTGGACAGCCATCTTCATCAGACCAGTCTGTATATGTGACCTCATCTTTGACCTGGCTATTGGAATAGTGTCAAAAAACATATCTTACCTCATCAGGTACCAGCCAGAACTATCTAAATATGATCTGGATAGTTCACGTATCCAGATTCAACAATCAGGGTAAATATGCTATTATCATACTGTCATTGAAGAGATGCCAAGAAGAGATGCTAAGAGCAACATCCAAAGAAGAGGAACAAAGCTGGTGAAGGGTCTAGAGAACAAGTCTTATGAGGAGCAGCTGAGGGAACTGAAGTTGGTTAGTCTGGAGAAAAGGAGGCTGAGGGGAGACCTTATTGCTCTCTACAGCTACCTGAAAGGAGATTGTAGTGAGGTGGGTGCTGGTCTCTTCTCTCAAGTATCAAGTGATAGGACAAGAGGAAATGGTCTCAAGTTGCACCAGGGGAGGTTTAGGTTGGATGTTAGGAAAAATTTCTTCACCAAAAGGGTTGTCAAATATTGGAACAGGCTGCTCAGGGAAGTGGTTGAGTCATCATCCTTGGAGGTTTTTAAAAGATGTATAGACGTGGTGCTTAGGGACATGGTTTAGTGGTGGACTTGGCAGTGTTAGGTTTACCATTGGACTTGATGATCTTAAGGGTCTTTTCCAACCTAAATAATTCTAGGATTCTGAGATTGTATGACTGCTGAATGGAAAGTTTCAAAAGTATCATTTGGGCAATATCCCTCTGAATGACTGATACTCCATCTGATGTAAACTAATCAGTAGCTGTTTGTCTTGATTTTCATGAAGTGGTCTCCAAATGGCTGTTTTCTCCTTTTTTTTTTTTTTTAAATCAGTCCTGTGTTTAAAATTATTCTATGCTAGATAGGGGCAGAAAACTAGAGAACAGACAGCCAAAAATCAAGTGTTCGTCAGATATGGTGGCAAAGACAAACTCTCCATACTTATGCTGTATTTATATTATATTGGGAAAATTATTTTATGTGCCTAGACCAAAGCTGCTAGATCCTGTATACTGGAGATATTCAGGGCAGCAAGGCTTCAATATTGATATGAAAGAAGCCCTTGAAGGCTGGTAAGCACATGGACTTTTAAGCACTTGCCTTTATTTAGGAGGGCGTCTCAAAGAGCACAGCTGCATTTCTCTCTTACCCAGCACATAAGCTTTTTTGCAGTCTCGGAACAGAGTGCATCTACTGTGCAGTTTCATGAGGCACAAAGTGTTACCTGTGAAAAGAGCAACTTACACCTTCATTCAGAAAACAGATCTTTCCGTCTTACTGCACAAGGGTGGAAATAGCAATGAAGAAATTCTCCCTGACTCTATTACACGTAACCTAATACCATCCAGTACCAAACCTTTCGTTCTTGTGGCAATTCACAAAGAACCAAGTGCAGTTAAGTGACAAAATTTTCTTATGAAAATCTACAACCTTCGTCATCAGAATTCAATTATACTAGAATAGAAAAGTACTATATTAGTATTATTATTACTTATTAAACCAAGGAAAGTCTTCCCTAGGAATGAGGGAGTTTGAGGCAATACCACTATCCTTAACTATCTGTATACCAGGCTACACCTCAAGAGATGAAAGAGGAACAGGAATTACTCTGGGCTTTTTGAGGAACAAATGGCAACTTTCTGGGCAGGGAAGTCCGTTCATTCTGAAAGAATGCACCTAAAACTAAGAACTTAAAAAAAAGTATTTCTTTTCTGGAGGCAGGCCAATCAAATGAAGAAAGTCAAACTGTAAACTCCATGAACTTTGTATGATGCTGAGATTTGTTTATTTATAACAAAGTAGAGAAACAAGGGCAGGAGCACCTATCTTGTAACATGAATTATAAAGTGTAAAACAAATATAAACCTAAGAAGCAGTCAGGCCAAGGAATCCAAAGCAAAGTTTGTTCAAAACGTGAGCAGAGGCACAGCTGTCACAATGCTGACTTAGCATTCTTCAGGTTTCAAAGGAAGGTCAACTCCATCAGTATTTCCATATCCAAGTAAATCGATACCTAGCCTTCTCTGCAGACACTGCACTTCTTCACACGCCTTCTTGAGGGAAACAACCAGAATGTCAGTTGTCCTTGGACACAGAAAAATACCCCAAACCAAACAACATATGAATAATGGTGCAGTAATATCATATTTCTGCCTTTCATTTAGAAGCCAAATTGGAGTTACAAGTTGTTGTAATTTCAGTTATGGTTTGGAAAAGTGGTTCCCAAGTACAGTTTCTGGACCAGTAGTCATCCAAAGTCATGCCCAGAATCACTGATGCTCCAGGCTCCTGACAGGCAAGGACAAACTCTGGAGAGCGACAAGAGTTCACTGATTTAACTTTTAAATTTTTACTGACTTGGAATAATTTTTCTCTCAATTCTTCTTCAAAAAAAAGAATTCTTTTTTCAGTCATTTGGCTATTACACTGAGTTTGGTCTACAGCATGTAGTTTGGGAAGCATATTTTTTCTCTTTACTATGCAATTGGCTGCAAATTGGCTGCAGGAAATTTAGAAATAAGACACGTTTTTGAAGGGTGACTGATGCTTTACCTGGAGAAAACAGGCTTTATTTTGCACCGTCTGCATAATTTCTTTAAAGAACAGGTGAAAGTTTACACAGTGTATTTCCAAAACGCTAATATGCTGACAGATCAGTAAATATAAAAGCTGAAATCAAGTGACAATTTGAGTAATTCTCTCAATTTGAATGAAAAGAGCACATTCTCTCTGAATACTTGCCTTTTTCAAGTCAGAGGGCAGTGGGGTTATTTTCCAAAGGTTTGCCAGCACATGAAGGAGAACAGGTGTTTCCACACCTGGGCAGCCTAACAGTGGCAGGAAGGATGGAACCACGCTACATTTACTTTGTCTTAGTTCACTAAAGCAAGGTTTCAGCTGGGGTTTTAAAGAAGCAGAAAACAGGAACGACCGGCAGCAGCAGCAGCTGAAGAGAACCAGAGAAGAAGGCAGCCCGCTGTGAGACAGGTGGAGGGCTACCTGGCCTTGTCTCCAGTGGGCTCCTGTAAAATGGTGCCTAGGACAGACACCTGCGGGCTCCCATCTGGCAAAAGGGTTCATGCCATTTGTAAAAGCTGAGCACAAGGGGGAAAAATCCCAAACAGGGGCCACTGTGGCACATCATGAAGAAAAAGCAAGTCTTCTTTATTGCAGCCCTCACCTTAACTTTAGTTCATCACTATGACAATCTTGGCACGCGAGAGAATATTTCTCCTGTAACCTCCCATTCTTGTTGCAGTTTTCAGTGTCTTGCTGACAATGCTTAGCTTGGTTAAGCAGCACGACTCCACTACAAATCTCAGGTACAGCTCTGTTCTCAGCAAGTTAGACCAAATGGCAGCCAAAACTCTGGCAACTCCCTGCAGCCTGCCCACCGAAGGACTCCAACTCTTCCTGCCTTTGGTGGATTAAAATCAGTGGGAGGCAATTAATGCTATTTTTAGCAGAAAGAAGAGTGCAGGAACCGTAAACTGGCTGGAAAGGTCTGAAATGTGAAAAAACTGAAATTATAGAAAGGCTTGTTTTCCATCCTCATTTATTATCATAAAGCAGCAAAATCTTATTCTCTTCCTATCACTAAAGCTTTTTTACTGACTAGTCTGACACATTTCTGTTGGCACCTCTCACCACAGGTGTCCTTGATTTGGGGTTTGTATTTGCCATTCAAACAGTAACAGAGGAATGCAAATATTTTAAATATTGAATTAGTTTGGATTGCATGTGATTTTTGAGCACTTTTGGACTGTTTGCCTTTAAAAGAAACAATAAATAAGAAAAAAAAAACCAAACAAATTTAGCTTTCTGCACTAAGGTGACTAACTCTCCTCCATCCCTCCCCTCTCAGGCACCCTGTGTTTTTACTCTAGTATATGTATTACCACTTTGAGAATAAGTTCCTTATGATTTTGCTTTGTGGAAAACTATGCGCCAGCTTTAAAGCTTCTACGGTAAGTTTTTATTTATGAGTCATTTGTACCAAAACCAGACATTTTTGGAAGTGAATGCTGCCAAGTCAGGACATCTAAGGAAAACAAAACTGAAAAATTAACATTAAATCTTTTTAAAGTTCCTTACAGTGATCTGACAGCAGAAAAGCTCTTGCCTCTCATGATATTTAGAATTTCATATTTTGTCACACATTCACCTAACTGTAATGAAGCAGTCAGACACGATAATTTCTATTTAGGTAGCATGTCTGTGCTTTTGCATCAGTTTAAGTATTACTATATTTGCTATTTCAAAACAGGTGATGTCAAGCAAATTTTTGGAGCACTGTACACTTGAGCTGATGTGGGACAAAATTTTTCCCAACAGGAGCTCATACTTTCTGCTCTACCCACACCTCTTGGGGACCTTGAAGAACATTTAACATGCTGGTCTAAGTTGCTCTCTCTCTCTGTCTGTCTTGCTGTCATGAGTATATGATCAGAGCAAGTGATGTCAGAACCAAAAACTCATACCTGCAACACACTGTTACAAAGCCTTGCTTTTTCCCTGGGTCTTTCTCTCCCATGTGTCCAAATCACTTTCTACATGGATAAGAAAAGGAATGAACGCTATGGTGAGTAGAACTTTGTCAATCAAAAATTACTTATAGCGTGTAATTCAATCCATCCTTTTGCAAGTTTTGCATCCTTTTGTAAGCATCCTTACAGCAAGGATGCTAGGTAAATTAATAAGCAGATGTTACAGGTCTTATATTGATGAAGTTTAATAAAGACTAGAAAGACAGCTTTTCAAATAGGCAAAATCACATAACATGACATTTCCTATTTGCATGTTTTAAATATAAGACAAAATATGGACTCTTTCAATCATTCAGTTCCTCTTTGCTAATACGATGCTTCTGGATTAAATATGAATTAATCTAAAAAGCTATGTATGTAAAATACACAGGAGTCTCTCCACTCCTGTTGTTTTAATTTAAGATAGGATTGGGGTGAAAAAGAAGGCCAAAACATCTCACAGTATAACATAAAAAGAACAAAATACATCATATATTCATTAAGGCAATCTTAGCAGCTTTATGCAAATATTTGTGACTGACCATAAAGATTCATAATATTCCAAAGGGAATGTGACAAAAATAATTGTTTTAAAGTGTGATACAGACAATTATACCTCCTTCCAAGTGTTTTGGAATCTTTTAAAATCAGAAAACTGGTTAAAAAAAGCCCTTTCCAGACCCTTCTATTCAAACATTCACTTTGTCAGATAAATTGAACTCACTTGCTGAACACAAAATATCTAGACAAACGTAGAAGAACATTTCTGTGCTTTTGGAATTTAAGATACTGCCCCCCTAGAACTCAAATGAATGACACAGTCATACTGTCTGTCATTTTACTAAATTGCTTGTTTGATTGCTTGTGTTTTGTTTTTAGGGAAAAACTAACTTTTAGTATCTCTGTGGTTCCACCTAACTAATTAGAGAAAACCCACTACTGTATGGGACATACATTACCAATTCTGTGTTTAATTATTTGTTACTATCATCTTTTTTTTCTTATTAGGAATCCAAGTCACTAACCATGTTAGATGTAAAAATACAAGTTTACCAAGGGCTGCAACTGAGTTTTAACTCTGAGGAAATGCAGCTTTAACTCATTTCCTGAAGTGCTTTCCTATATATTTGGGGATGGCCAAGATGCACAATTTATACTATTCAGGCATTCTCCAGCCATTCAAAGTGGGATGCAATTTTCTTTAATCCAAGGTTTGCCCATTTTTCCACTTTGTGAGTCAAAAAAGCATGTTTAGAGGATTCATTATAGGTGCTTGTGGCAACTGGGTATGTTTATCAGGGCATCTGTTGTTACACCTTTTTACTGCTCTGTCAGAAAATTATTTCCTTTTATTACAATTGGAGTTTTCAGTTTTCTTTCTAGAAACTCCTCCAATATTCAGAGAGGCTTTTGGTGTGTGCTATTAGTGCCAAAAAATAAAGTTTTACCAGACCTCTTCCCAACATCTAATTTATATGCATCACTGCCTATTTTTTATGAGGTGTTATTTGGTATCTTTTCCACACTATCCTTCCCCACACAAGAAGAATGAGTCAATCCTTTTCTCTTAGTCTCTGCTGCTTATACGTATTAAAATCTCAAGCCAAAAGTGGGTTATGCATCTTTTCCCATAAACATGCAAGCTGTAAATTTCCACTTTTAGAGCTACCTGTGTGAGAGTACAGTCTGAGCACCCCCTGCAAGTGTACTTCCATTTGTCTTTTAATTTTGCAGTTAGGGAGTCCCCTGATTCATTATCTTCCCTGGACAGTGGGGCAGCTGTTACTTTCATGGTTTCTGCACATGGCACTCTGATATTTTCAAGCTGAGGTCAACAGAAATGTTGGAATAGAAATGGCCAGGGAAATCCCTGCCAAGGGCTCTGCAATGGTACTGCATCCCTCCTGTTCTGGCGTTGTGGTGCCAGGCTGGTTGCCACCACAGCCACCATCCCCACTTGGTACAAGAGGAAAATGGGACTTGCAAAGATTTTACTGAAAATTATAAATTTCTGGTGGGGCTGGGCTTCATTGGGACAAGAGAGATGATCAAGGAGGCCAATTACCATTCCTGGAGCTCTTTGAAAAAGCCCTCAGATCTGATTTTCTAGCTTGACTTCAGACTTTCCTCCACATTATGAACATGCTTGATGATTGCTGGTCTGTGTAATGACCAGGGTATTTGCCTCTGGACCTGATCCTGAATTGCAAACTCAACTTGACCTCAAATCTGTCTCATCACTACAGACCTGCTTGGTGGTGGGACTCAGTCAAGTTTAGCTCCTGTCATCAGACTCTCTTTGCTCACCTTGCCCAAGGGCTGTGGGACTACATCTGTGCTGGCCGGCTTGCCAACAGCCTTAGCTTCTGTCTTGCCCTCCCTCAGAGGAAAAGAAACTGTCCTTGCTGCTCCCTGACAAAGGCTTCCCCCTCTGAACATGAGGTCATTGAAGCTTCTCAAAAATACTATTTTTTAAAAAATACAGAAAAAAGTAACTGACTTTTTCTCCCTAACTTTTTCAAGAAGGCATTTTGAATTAAACTTCAGAAACAAATCATCCCAAGAAGGGCACCTGGGCTGGAACATTTTGCTCCAATGATTGAAACATGGCAGGTCTAAAAACATGCTCTAAGTAGCTCTGAATTTTTTATAAATACTTCCATGCCATTTTGCAAGAAATGGACACAGGGAATGAGGAGAAGCATGGAAAGATGGGACTGAGCAAGTCAGTGAGGCATTATGAAGGAGCAAGAGGAAGAAAAGGAGAAGGTCACTCTTTCCTCTTCAGGAGCTCCAGTCATTCCTATGCAAGAAATATGAACTGAAAATTGACTCAAGCTGCCACAGCCAGCTCAGATTCACCATCATGGTGTAAGAGAGCAGGCAGGAATTTCAAGTGGCATCTTGACCAGTCTCACTCAGAGGTGATATACTTCTGGGAAATATGGATGAATGCTCTGGTTTAGAGGGCTAAATATAATTCCTGCTATTGCAATGGGATTGTTTATGCAAATAACTATAATGCAGGAAGGATTTAGAAGGAATGAAAAATATGACAGCCTGTAAGTCAAGACACTAAATTGGGTAGTAGGAGTGAAAGGGACTCTTAAGTCAGACTCCTTAACTTTAGCCTTTGTTTAAGCTCAGTGACTGATTAAAGATGGGGAAAAGAAAGCCTTTGTTAATGATTTAATCTTTTGCTTTTCACTTAAAATGGTTGTGCATATAACATACAAAAATCATAGAACAACACTGGGAAATACTAGCACTGGTGTTTCTTATATTTGCAGTTCACATGTAAGTATGCCATCTTGGCAGTAAAATGGAGTTGACAGTTCTTAAAGCAGCTGTAGCTTTCCCCTCCCCATGCACTAGAGAACCAGAAACTAGAGACATCCCTCCTGGAAAAAAATACTTACTTTTCTGTCTTCTGTTCAGCAAATGTGTTTCTTTTTTGGTTTGGGGGTGGTGGGAGGTGAGGGGAGCAGGGGGGTTGTTTTGTTGTTGTAGTTTTTTTCCTTTCATTCTTTCTTCTTTCACCTGCAGACCATTTACAAAGAGTATTACAAGTGTCTTCCTGAGAGTAATGATCCAGGAGAAGAGGAAAGGGACAGCAGCTTTAGGATGTTTTCTATTTACAAATCCTAACCAAGATGTTTCTATTCCCTCTCATGCAACTTTATAAAACTGTCTTGAAAACAACAACCAAGCCACAAAATCATTCAGCTACTACTTTTCCAACATTACTATGAAATAATTCAGATATTGAATGTCCCAGTGTTTTAGGGGTTGCGTTATTTTTTTTTCACTTGTATTTGGTTAAAGAATGATTTTTGTAAGGCTGACCTAATATATTTGTGATTTCCCTCTGGGACTCTTGAATGGAAGTGCTAAGGAGGAAAAAAGCTTTTATGTGGCTTTCCCTTCCCCATTTCATCTTTGCTGATCTAGAACCATCTGATCTTGGCTTGTGCCTAAAGCCAAACAGATCAGAGCCACAACTGTGGTGTAATGGTTTCAATGATTTTACAGAAGAAGGTTTCATCACAATGTTCACCCTTCTTCCGAAATCTTGAGTAACAAAAAGCCATAAACCAAAGAAAAAATTCTTCAGAGCAAGGTGAGGAGAAGCCAGGGAATAGTTTGTGATGGCAGGAATTAGTTGAAATCAGGAATGGTAATGTGTACTGCTATCACTCCATGACTTAATGAACTTCAGCAACAAGCCTGAATATTTTCAAAAGCTCTTGGGAGAGCAGAAAAAGAATTTCTGCTGAAAACACCAAAGAAGTTCTACTGTTTTTTTTCCATCTAATTATGAGCCGCTATGGTTAAAAACAAATCCTGCCACCGTCTATTTTGTTAATTCTTTGGTTTTTCAGAAAAGGAGTACAACTTGTAGCCCAAAACCTTATGTAGGTCACTAAGGTTGCATAAAATGCTATGTAAACGCTGTCATAAAACCAAAAAAAGCAGAGGTATTCTGCCGTAAATAACATGTGGTTACCATTTGTTTACAATTTAGTCCAGCTATCAAAACAAGCTAAAGATTTTGATAAATGGCTCACAGTCATTTTGTAAAGAACACAGATTAGGGGAGGTATATCCAACATCTGCTCTTCTAGTGCCGGCAGTACTGCTGAACCTCAGCTCCCTCTGCCTGGGCAATTTGCAAGCTACCAGAGCTCTCTGGGGTCAGGCCACATAGGCTCATGGTATGTGCTGCTCACTGCACTTTCCACTGATGAGCTGATTCCACTGAAGCCATCCTAATATTTGAAAAGAAAAGGAATAAATGCAATGAATTCCCTCTTTGTTTCATTTGATTTGTTATGAAAGAAAGGATTTATAAAGAAGAGTGGGACTCGGGGTTGAGAACACATCATTTTCTTAGTACACAAATGACTTAAGATCAGCAATTGTAATTTGTCTGGAGGATAAACACAGAAATATTTTGCACTAAAGAGCTGTTGGAAGTGATGTGCAGAGGGGGAATGTCTGGTTGCCTGTGGAGGCTGAAGGGAGTCTTTCTTCAAAGCCAAGTTTCAAATATCATCTGTTTTCACTATAACACTATGTAACAAAACAAGTCTCAGTAAAGTTTTTGTTTAAGTGGGAGAGAATTTAATTGTTTTGCTTTTTTTCACTGTCATCTCTCCTCTAATTCAGAGAGATGTTTGAAGGAATTTTGTTTGCTTGGGTCTTGGACATAGAATCATAGAATCACTGCTCAGGAATAGATGAAGTGTTGCAGATTGGAACTGAGAATGTAAACATGTTGGGAAGTTAGGAGTGTGTATGTGAGAATGTGTATGTATGGATGCATTTTTTGTGAAGTTAAAAAGTTTATACAATAAAAACTTTCAAAATCTAAGAATAAAGACTGTCCATAACCAAGTTAACCATTAATAAATGCTTTTTTCTCTCCAGTTCACTGTGTTTTCATACATAGACTAGAGAAAAAGAGATCAAACAAAACTATTAAGTGAAGACTGGCACTAAAGTGAATCTGTTATGCAAACCTATAATCAGAAATGCTGTCTGTCTTCTAAAAAAGTATGAAGTGCACATGTTATTGGAGAAAGGACATAAATGGCATCAGTGCACAATTGCCTGCAACAGTCAGATACGAAACCTGGAAGGGATGAGAAAAATGACTGCTGATCATAAGTTTCTCTCTTGTGATACTTTTGGCAGGTGACTCCTGTGTGATAAGAAGGATGCACACTGAAAAATTGTCAAAGTATGGCATTCAATGTTGCATGGCTAGAAACCTGAACTGATTGTGTGACATTAATTGTGGCTATAGCTTGATTGTGCAGTCAGTGTGTGAATAAAATGGGAATTAAGATGCCCAAAAGAGACATACTAAAAAGTAACAAAAACCCCATCATAACCTCTTTTAAAAAAGGAAAAAGGAAGGAAGCCTGCCTGGGGGAAGGTGGAGCTCATAGCACCTGAAGTCAGGTTATTGGGTCAGCAAAGCCCCACTGTATACTGTCTGGCAAAACTCCCTACTGCCAGTGTGTCCATTATTTACCACACTGCCCTAGTGAAGGCATCTGATGAAAGAATCCAGTCCCAAATACTTGGGCAAGATTGAGCAATTTGTTCCCCAGGAGAGGTGAGATTAGCAATGCACCATGCAGCTGCCAGCTGGGGCCTGACGCTGGGTAGCTGTACTTTGTGCTGCTGGTGGCTGAGGCTCACTGTAATGCCTGGAAATCCTGTGGAGGGCAAAAGCATGTAATGGAGCAAAGGGAAGGATGCCCAGGAGAGGCAGGTGCTGGAAAAAACAGCTAGTGCAGCGTGTGCTGATATGTATGACGATATAGACACAATAACTGAAATGGAAAAAAAGTCCAGAATAGGAGAAAGAGAAGTTTGGTTATGCAACCCACTCTGTTTGTATGGCAAAAGGAAACTTTGTACTCCCACCTGATTTCCTGAGGACTGCCTTACACAACACTAGCACAGTGTGGCCCACTTGCAAGCATAATATAAATAATTCCCAAAGAGAATTGTCCTATTGTTCCTGTCCTCTCTGCCAAAGCTTCAGTCGCCACAAAAGCATGGCATCTCTCTTCATCCAAGCTGGTCACATTTTGAAATGTTTTCTGGTAACTGTATACTTACAGCAAGAAGTTCAGGGAAATTAAGAGAATTTGATTTCCAAGCCCAAGCACGTGCCTGACTGGCTTTGGTTTCTAAGATGCAAGACCTGTGTGTACATTTCCTACAGCAGGGCTACAGACCATAGCTTTACGCTCAGAAAAATCTGTTGGAGACAATGGAAACCCTGCTTAGTGAACCTCAGGTTCTAGCTGCTAGTTTGCCACTGGTTATAATCTTACTGGCAATATGTTCTGCTGACTGACACATTACCTAAAGAAAATCTGTAAGACAACCTTAGAATTGTGTTAGGGCTCTAACTAGAGAGATCTAAAGACTTCTTAGAATTGTGTTAGGGCTCTAACTAGAGAGATCTAAAGACTTCTGGCTGATAAGAGGGCCTAACATAACAGGAAAAGCATAAACAGGTACTTTGTAACACCTCTTTCTGACATTGATCACTTGGGGTCTAAGAAGACTTCAGCCAGGGATGTAGCCTTTCTTCAGCTTAGATGCCATTACATTCTCTCTCCCTTTTACCCAGTTACCTATTTTCATCAAACCCACAGGGACCCCAATCTTTGAGATGTCTTCCTCTCTCCCCTACCAAAATGTGACTGAAACTAGCCAATAGATTCTCACAAGTTGAGAAAAACTAAGGACAGATATATGTACAAAGTGATGGTGTTTCCACATCAGTAAATTGGGCAGAAACACTTTCTACAATTATAACATTATGCAGAAGCTATCATAGAGTCATCCTATAAAATGGAAGAGCTCAAAAAAGTAACTTGGATGGTTTTAAACTATGATAATAGATTGTGTTGGGTTTGTGTCTGGGTGGGGGCAGCAGGGGGTGGCAGGGAGGCATTTTTGGTAGTGAGGGAAGGGGCTACAGTGATGGCCTCTTTTAGAAGCTTTGTGAAGCTCTCCCGGCTCCAAGGTGTACCCCTCAGCCCAGGCTGAGCCAATTAGCAATAGAGAAACACTTCTACCAATCCATACTTGTGAGGGGAAGGACTGTCTTGAAAAGCAGAAGGTGGAGAGAACCTGGAGGATAGGCCATCAACCTGAACAGAAGATGACCAATAGCCTAAACAAAGACAGAGCTTCATTGCCAGGAGGAAGGAGGAGGAGGGGGAGGACAGAGAATCACAGAGAACCTCAGACACCCAGTTCAACTGCCTGGAGTAGAAGACCAAGGAGGTCCCCGCAGCCCATGGAGGTTCAACGGCGGAGTAGATGCCCATGTGTAGACCATTGAGGAATCCACATTGGAGCAGAAAGCTGAGCCCAAGGGCAAGCGTGACGGTATCAAGATCCCAGAGATGCTCAATGTCAGAGCAAGGGTGAACCCCATTCAGATCTGGAGGGGGAAGAAGTGCAATGGACTGGGGGCCCATCTGCAGCCCCTCAACATTCCCATGCCGGAGCTGGCAGCTGTGCCCAAAGAGGTCCATGACTCCATGGGAAGCCTGTGTTGGAACACTTTGTTCCTTGGCAGCTTGCAGGAAGGACTTCCATGCTAGGAAGAGTGGCAGAGGCGAACTGATTGAACCCCCATTCCCTGTCCCCTGTGCTGCTGGAGGGGGAGAAGGTAGAGAAACCAGGAGCAAAGTGATCTGAGCCCTGGAAGAAGGGAGGGGTGAGGGAAGGTGTTGTAAGATGTGGTTGTTATGTCTCACTGCGCTACTCGGATAATTGGTAAAGAATGACATTAATTTTTTCTTCCCCAAGTTTGAGTCTGTTTTGCCCGTGACCATAACTGGTGAGTGAGCTGTCCCTGTCCTTCATCCTAATCAGTGCCCCCTTTGTTGTGACTCCCATCCCATCTCACCAGGTGAGTGCAGGACCGCATGGTCTTACCTGTGGGTGAAACCACCACATAGGTCAACTCAACAACGTCTGAAGAGCAAGGATGCTAGGAGAACAATAACAAAACCTAATGTTTACCATAGAAGAGGAGGCAGACACGAAAGCCAAATCACAGGAAGTTACAGTAAGAAAAATACTAATAACCACCTCTCACCATGATACTTTGACTGCATTCAGCTGCTTCGAAACTGTCTTCTTGCTTTTGTGTAGGCAGGCAAGCTTTTGACATCAGTTTCCTAAACCACATCAAACACATGATAAAGCATTATGAACCATTTTTCACCTAATCCATTTTTACAAAAATACTGGCTGCCACCTATTTCACCCTTTGCTTTTGATGATGCCAAGCATCATGCTGGGCAAACAAGACAATGTTGTTCAATGTTTCTTGGAAAAAATCTCTGTTGTTATTATTTGGCAGTTCCCTAAAAGCACTGCACTGAGGAAAAAGTGAATGATGAAACAACTAAGAAAAAGACACTCCTAATTTTCTCTATTCATCCTCCTCCCTACTTCCACTCTACTCTAAAAGTAGGTGAACTGGATCCAGAAGATCAAAGGATCATCTCAGCATGCAGAAGTATTCCTTTTCAAAGAGCTGTTGGGAAGCGATACAGAGAAATCAACACTGTAAGACATTCATTGTGAACAGTTTCTTAGCTCTCACTGGGGAAGGATTCCCCATGCTCCTGAAAAATGGTGTAAACTGTGCTACAAGAAACCACACAAGGATTATGGAATCTGTTGGGAGCAGGGAGTCAGATGAATGCTAGAGATCATTTGTTTGAAAGCAAAAAGAATAATCATCATTCTTAGGGGAGTTATAATTTAAAATGAGCCTTACAAGTTTTTTCCACTGTCCAGTTTTTCACAGCGGGGTAATTCAAGTGTACTCAAGTACTTACCACTACAAGTGACATAAAGGGTAAGGTTTAGTAAACAGCTGATGGTAATCACCTATAAAAAGAACTGTTCATATAAATCTAAAAAAAATTACCCCCAGATCTCTTTCTTCTGGCCTGTCCTTTTCAGCACTCGGATGCACGCTCTTTCCAGTAAAATGTTGGTCCCAAGCCTAGCGTCCACTTTACTACAGCTTCTGATTCCACAGACCAGGACAGAAGGCAATAATGAGGCACAACATGGCATTTCTAGTGTACAGGGAACAGCACATCCTCATACAGAGCAGACAGCTTTCAAGTACAAGCTCATATACGAGAACAGACAAGAGTTTGATAAGCGAAAGGTATATAACCTAAATCAGAGTATACTATTATTTACCATGTCATTACTTCAGGGAGACTGCAGCAGTTATGAAGTCTGACGCAAAAAAAATCAACTGTCTGCAAAGTGAATACACTGAGTAAGACAATAATCTACTTAAGGTCAAGATACTGACTTAAAACAACTTTAAAAAAAATTCCAAATAAAACTGTGTTTCATGCTACATCTATCCTCACTCAACTATCTGCATTTTAATTTATAGCCATTTAAACTTGTTTCCTCAAAATGAGTATAAGTTTGTGGAGACAAATCCTATACTAAGCTTGTTTCTGTCATTAATTTTCTGTATGGCATAGAGTATGTTGTTTTAATTTTCTGCTTAGTTTCCCTCATAACGAACTAGCCCATAGAACATCCTTAAAATAATATTGTACTTGCAAAGTTAGACAGTCAACACAAGGCAGGAATATCCAGATCTTCCCAAATTAGTGCAAACAATTTTCGAAGCACTAGCAAACTTGTACCTTAGCACTGAACATTAATCTGTGCTCACAGCTGGAGTAAAATCTTTATGGCATGAAAAGGGACTGCCGGAGCACTGTGGTATTCCTCACATCTTCCGTTAAAGCATTCAGTGTTGCTTTTTACCAGAGACAGAACTGCAAGACTAAGCAAGCCACAGGCCTGAGCTCATGTGGCAGTTCCTGTTTTGCCCATAAAGTGGACTGAATGGAGATACCACCACATGCAGTATCAGGAGAATAATGCTCTGGACACTAGTGCAAGCATTTGACCTGCAGTCGTCTCAGACAACAGGCTGCCAAATTTTCTGAAGACTAAGAAAACACACATTCTGTTTCGCAGACAAATCCATTGTAACACTGTATCAGCTTTCCAGAGATAAAAATGGATTCCCAGAAAGCTTATGACCATGATGAACTTCAGTTTCGTGCTACATAACATTATGGAAAGAAAAATTGACCTGATCACACACAACTCAAAACGTGGATCTTAATGATATTTTATTTTTCCAAGTACGGGCTATAGCTTCTTATAACTCTTTTTCACAGAATGTCAAACTATATACTTACTCACTGGTGTAAATAACACAGACTGGAAAGAAAAACAAGAGAGAGGAAGAGACCCAGCTTGGAAAAAGAACCATCAATTTTCTTTACAAATGTAGCTGAACAGGAGAGTTGAGAGGGAACAGATTAATGATTGTGAGTGCTAAACTAGGACTTCAGTATGAAGTTATTATCACGTCCAGATGTTGTTTTTGCCTTTGACAGTTGTTTGAGGTTTCACTTACATAAATACAGATACGCATCTAGTCCTAAGGCACCTACATGCATTTAAAATGCCTGTATTATCTTTAAGAATCTGACTTTTATACATTCTGCACTCTAGTTCACCTGCAAAATGAGGAAAATGGCAATGGGGTAAAAAAAAAAAGTTTGTTTAAACTTTGAGTACATAATTTACTAATAGTACATAGTATTAACAGATGCATTCAACAGCTATTCCAGCAAGAGGTTTAAGTAGTTCTCATGTCTACAAATTGTAATATTGCCGCAGATGTTGATTTTAAATCCATTTAAAATTTGGGTGTATTAGATGTGTGTGACTGACACCTTTTAATGTATACTGCACCTTTTAAAAGTTCTTTGCTATTGGAAGCTTTTTAAAACTAAAAGTCATTTAAAAACTGACTTCTTCCCTTGAAAGTATTACATATATCTGATTACTATGCAGCCAAGTTGAAATACTCCCTCCATGTTCTATTCCAAAACAGATGGCAAATAATGAGCAAGTTGGAATATTCTCTGCTTATAGTATTTAGTCTGCGGTTAAGGACTTTCCAACTTTCTGAGGGTTAGCAGCATCTCAGTAGAAAACTGCTGTAGATCAAGGAAGACTAGCACAGCTGACATAATTCAGTCTCAAACCAACCTTCCCATACTTAATAGCTTCTTGTGTCAGCATGTGTCCTAAGCTGAAACATCTCAGACAGAATTTGGCTCTGACCTAGGAGTACAGGGATGTGTTTAGCAGACGAGACTGGCAGGAACGAAGGAGCTTAATGTGGTAGGAGGTTCCGAAGGCAGTGGAAGCACTATGGCTGCTGACACGCTGAAGGTAAAGAAGAAAGGTTTTATCTTTTTTCCCTGGCTCCTCAGTTTAGACACTAGAATTTTTACTGTGCAGTGTGTCACCACTCAAGTGGAAGAGGAGACAAAGTGGCAAAATTTTTCTTAACATTTCTGCAAGCCACTAAGTTTGCATTCTTCCAAAGTAAAGAGCTACCCTGAAAAAAAACCCCACAAGTCTTAAACAATTAAATTCACCATGCCTATTAATGAAATTATTATTCTGTGACATATTATCACCATTTAATTATCCCTCATTTTAACAAGTGACAGTAGGCTAGAGGCTTTCTTTTTCATTCCACATAAAAATACATCTGTAGTGGTGTAAATGACAATTGATTATAGATTTTTCAGACTTAAATTACTTCACATAAAAAGCTTCTTCAAAGTGATAACAACAGAAGTCATACCTCCTTAAATGTGTTCTGGTAACCTTGTTATTTCTTTAAAAAAATAATTTACTACTATGTCTCAAGTCCACTCTTTAAATCATGCTACTTCCTTACATATCAGTTCAAAAGTATGGAACATACAGTCCTCATTAATTTCAGTCTTCCTTAAATTTTCTTATTAGAATAGTGGCTATGGGATGTTCAGTTCTCCTCTAGTCAGGGTACTAACACAGCGTAGGTTAAACTCCAAACACCTATTTTCAAAAGTCTCCCCTTCAGCTAGCAGATTGCTGCAACTTCAACTAGTTTTGGAGAAACAAGAATTGCAGAGACTTCAGAAAAATTTTCATTATCTTGTTTAGAACAACAGGCAGGAACAAAGTAAGACCACAACTTTGGTTTACAAAGCATAGCTTTAATTTTACAGATTGCTTCAATAAGTTTTCAAATATAGATTTTAAAAAGTCACCAGTGTTTTAATATATGCTTTCTGAAATAACATTATAACATTTACTTTTGAAATACTTATTGCTAGTATGTTAATATTTGTCAAGTTCTACCACATGTTAACTATTGAATACTTTCATTTAAGTTTTCCATAATCATTAACTCATAATTGAAATGCCATCTCTAGACATTCTCTAGTGCATATATGCTCTCATAGGGATTGAGGCATTACGCCGATTTACAGGTTATGAAGAGCTTAAATATGTCTGTTAGACTCAAACGGGAGCCATGCTTAAGTTACAGAAAAAAAAAGCAGCTAACCTACTGAAGTGGCATAAATAAGAGAGAAGATAAGGACTTAGTCATAAAAGCTAACAAATTTATACAATTAGAGCTTCAGTTTTAATCTTTTCTTGTTCTCAGGAAGAATGTGAAATACCAGAAAGTGAATAACTTCCTGGCCCATAGCATTCTGGTATAATCACAATAATCTGGGGAATTCAAATAGATTGTGAAAAAATTAATGTGGGAAAAAATATAGTAAAGAAGATTCTTCAATAAAATGTCATTTTTGACTCATGGAGTAGATTAAGTAATTTGGAAAGAAGTCTTCAGGGCCAGTTGGGCTACAAGTAGATTTCTTTATATCATTCCCCAATGCATACCTCAAGAGGTAGCAAGGTAGTTTGATCATTGTAAAAACTGAATATTGGCTGCTTTGCTGAAATTATCAGCATAAGCACCAACTCGGAGGTGATTTCTTATCCTATGCAAACTGCTCAGCCACAGCTCAACATCAGTCAGAAAGTGGTTTCTACCGACCCACGTGGAGTGGAAAAGTAGTGAAAAGCTGGTATTCCATTAATAATCTCCAGTCACTTGCTTCCTTCACAGTGCCATTTTCAAACCCGTCTTGCAATGTTTGTAGCTTTCTACGCTACTGTAACCTGAATTCGATAAAACAACTCTTCTACAGAGCAGGAATTTCTTTGACAACTTTGTATAGAACACAACGTGACATCAAATAGCAGTATATACTTTGAAAATAGATTCAGATTGGTTTTTAACATATTTTGCACTTGTATTTCAGTTTCTGTCAAAACAGAGTACCAACGATTTGCACACAAGACAGCTGACTTCTATGTAATTCCTGTTGCGTTACTTCAGAAGATAGACTATTAGAAAAAAGAAATAGAGTTCATGAATGATACAATTTCATTTTGAAAAGTTACTTTACCTGTAAGTTTTGGCATAGAAAGAAAGCAACCTAGGTTAAATGTGTTACACAGAAAATCCAGTAATGACCAAAATGCAGCCTTAGAGATCTGGAGGTTCAGAAGCGTGGAAATTTTAGAGTTCTACAAAGTAATTTCAGAATAATCAGAAAGGAATATGAAATGACAGCACAAAAATTGCAAGGATGTCATGATTAATTTTCATGGTGGGAAGGTGAAGGTTGAAACATGCTGCCTGTTCAAACTTTCTGGGAGGGAACGTATCTGTATCTTGGAGGGTATTGTTATTAAAAAATGCTGTCAGACAAATCACGTCACCCATGTGACCCACGTAAAACCATTGTCTGCTAAAGCTCCAAGCACATTAGCACTTAACAGAGGTTTCCAAAGGCCAAAATCAGTCTCTTCAGTCACTAAATGAAGATTCACTATCAGAACTGTCTTCTGCTTTCCCATCATCTCCCCAGGCAGGCACAGGGGCATCTGGGGTCCTGCAGGCAACAAAAATGTTCAGTGTTGTAAATCACAGAGGGCAGCTGAGGACACAAGCAACTTAGCATATAATGCTAATGTCCTTTCACTACAATGGCATGCACTTTATTTCCACAATATTTAACACATTAACTGTTTAGGGTTTACAAACTCACACCTTATTGGTATTGCTTCACTTACAACTGAAAGAAAAACACCAGAAACTCAAACTCACTGGACACCAAAACTCTGTAAACATCAGTTTGAATGCACACCTTTGAGGTTAGGGTAAGTAACGACAGTTCACTAAGGAGAGGCAAACACTTGTAGAAAGAGTTGAAAGCAGACAATACTGATTAATTCAATTTTTTCAATCTTCAGAGGTTCTAGGGCTGAAAGGAACATGCTGTACACCATTAAGCAGTGTAAATAGTACATGAAAAAAATAAGACAGGAAATGAACAATATTGTATCCAACTAAAACTGCAGGGATAATTTAGAGAAGCAAAAAAGAATTACTCAGAGTGGAATTTGGCTAGAACATTGGGTTAAATTTTACATGCAAGAGCAGCTATGGGATTTTTATTGACTATAAATGATCAGACCTCTTGTATTTAGCTTTGAAGAGAATATTTAAGATGGATCTTAACATTGTGTCAAAACATTGGCTCAGGGAATATACTGGGAACGAAGGGGAGAGAAGCAAGCCATCTAAAGACTAACACTACTGACTGAAGAAGCTGGCCCTCCCTGGAGTCTCCCTCCTAAGTATGTAATAAGTTTGACAATACAAGCAAGACTGAGCCTGGTAAATTCTGAAACCAAGGTAAAAAATATACACACAATTATACTTGGGGAAGGGGAAGAATGATCTTCACAGAAATTAGCTTCCTGTATGACAGTCAACTTCTCTCTTCGATAAAATATTACATTTTAAACTAAGCTGACAACTGTATTGTTTGTCCTGTTGTTATTTATCTTGGGCTGTCCCTGGGTGTCACGCCACAGAATTGCTTTACTGATTTTAGTTCTGTTTATTATAATTTCTCTGTTAGGAATCCCTAAAGTACCTTTAAAGTGCTGCTAAATATTTTGGGTGCAAAATCATGAAGTGCACTGAAGGACTGTAAGAAAGCCTTCCCCTTTGCACACCTCCAAAATAAATTAAGAAAGCATTTGCTTTCTCATGCAAATACCACTTCACAATATTATTCTTTGTTGCTGTGGTAATGACAAAACAGAAAAGCTGTGTAAAGACATGTGATTTGGAGAGACCAGCGCAAAAACTCTCCCCTAGTAAGGAGAGGAAGATGACAATGAATTCCATTAGCTTGCAAGGGCAGGACAAACTCTCCTGGAACTGTAGACAGGCAAGAGAGGAAGGATAAGAAACAAAAGTTAAAAATAGATAAATTGGGAGCTTGATAGAATAGGCAATTTTCAAACCCTGTAAAAAGTTGAGAAAGGAGCAATAACGGAAGTAGAACAGCTGAAGGATGACAGTACAAACAACTCCATATTATTAGAATTAGCATCTCTGCAGCCACAAAACCCCCATGCTCAGCCACTGGCAAGTAGCTGGGAGCGTCTGCAGTGAAGTGATTGAGCATATGGCAGTACGTACATTTCCCTACTTTTCACCGGGACTGAGTAAGCAGGCCTAAGGGGTCTGAAGACCCAAGAAATGTGGTGTGAATGGCAAGATACATATATATATTAAAAAAATCTATGATATTGAGATAAGAAAGCAAGAAAATTAAAAGAAAGGTCACCCCTGACTCCTTAAAATACTATGCATTAAGCACGTTGCCAAATAATTAGCTTTCTTTAACCAGTTTTCAAGCCAAAACATTTTAAATAAAACCTGCCTAAGCATTACTGTTGCACAGAGTCTTTGAAGATGGACTTTGAGACTAAATCCCAAACATATTCCGTGAGCCCCAGTCCACAGTAATAACATTTCTGTCTTAACCCAAAACAGACAGTCCAAAAGCAGATACTTTTTAAAAAAAGCTTTTGAAATTTTAACCTATTATCTTATTTTTATCTACTATAAAAATACATCGAAACATGAAGAAGTATCAGCATCTACAGAAAGGTATAGACCAGAGATGCAGAAAAATACAACATATTTGACACACATATCACAGAATCAGAGTGGTAGAGGTTGGAAGGGATCTTTGTAGATCTTCTAGTCTAACCCTCCTGCCAAAGCTGGTACATCGAGAGCAGGTTGCACAGGATTGCATCCAGGTACATTTTGAATATCTCCGAAGAATAGAATCATAGAATACTTTGGGTTGGAAGGGATGTTTAAAGGTCACCTAGTCCAACCACTCTGCAGTGAGCAGGGACATCTTCAACTAGATCAGGCCGCTCAGAGCCCCATCCAACCTGACCTTGAATGTTTCCAGGGATGGGGCACCTACTACCACTCTGGACAACCTGTTCCAGTGTTTCATCATCCTCATTGCAAAAAAATTCTTCCTTATATCTAGTCTAAATCTGCCCTCTTTTAGTTTAAAACCCTTACCCCTTGTCTTATCGCAAGAGGCCCTGTTAAAAGTTTGTCCCCATCTTTCGTATGGGCCCCCTTTAAGTACTGAAAGGCTGAAATAAGGTCTCCCGGGAGCCTACTCTCCAGGCTGAATGACCCCAACTCCCTCAGCCTTTCCTCACAGCAGAGGTGTTTCAGCCCTCTGATAATTTTTGTGGCCTCTTCTGGACTTGCTTCAAAAGGTCCATGTCTTCCTTGTACTGGGGGCTCCAGAACTGGATGCAGCACTCCAGGTGGGGTCTCACGAGAGCAGAGTAGAGGGGCAGAATCACCTCCCTTGACCTGCTGGCCATGCTTCTTTTGATGCAGCCCAGGATATGCTTGGCCTTCTGGGCTGCAAAGCCCATTGCCAGCTCATGTCCAGCTTTTCATCCACCAGAACCTCCAAGTCCTTCTCCACGGGGCTGCTCTCAATCTCTTCATCCCACATCCTGGATTGGTACTGGGGATTGCCCTGACTCAGGTGTAGGACCTTGCACTTGGCCTTGCTGAACCTCGTGAGGTTCACATGGCTCCACTTACTGAGCTTGTCCAGGTCTCTCTGGATGGCATCCCAGCCCTCAGGCGTGTCAGCCACACCACTCGGCTTGGTGTGATCTGCAAACCTGTTGAAGGTGCACTCATCCCACTGTCTATGTTAGCGATGAAGATATTAAACAGTACTGGTCCCGATATGGACTCCTGAGGGACACCACTTGTCACCAGTCTCTGTCTGTACACTGAGCTGTTGACCACTACCCTCTGGATGAGACCATCCAACCAATAGCTAATCCACTGAACAGTCTGCCCATCAAATGCATCTCTCTACAATTTAGAGAAAAGGATCGTGTGAGGGACCATGCCAAAGGTCTTACAGAATTTCCTCTAAAGTCTGAATGGTGAAGTCTTGCAGCTTTCAGTTTGAGAGGGTGCAGTATCTACCCATTTATATTCCATTCTGCATTTCCTAGGACTTGTCTTGGACTAGACAACACTGAAAAGACAACTCCGACATGAGACTGCATTCCTCCTCTGCTACTCATGGTCCTCTTCAGACCTATAAAATACTAAAAATGCCCTTCATGGAAGACTTCAAAACCTGTTTTAATGCTGGTAATTTAAATTCACAATACCATAAACAAGCTTTACTAAGCACACTTTTTTCAAAATTTTTCAAACACATTGTTACATTCCAGCCCTACTGAAAGTTACAAATTACTTACTCGAGAAGATCAGGATTTAGCCCTTCAGAAATCATTTTGTTTCGTATTGCCATTACAGGAACACCCTGTGTAGGAGGAAGAAGAAAAATATGAAACTACTGGACACAAAAAGGTGAACTAAATTCCACAAGTTCTTTTAGGCTACACTTTCATACTTGTTGAACAAGACTGATAATCTCAGTGGCCATCAGTACAAACCTAGAAGGGAGAAATTACTAGGGTCAAAGGCCCTTTTAATAATTCTTATATTTATGGCAAAACATCTAGAGTTGCAGGGAGAGAATCAGGAACAGACAGATACATCTGAAATTCACGCAGACAAAACCAGGAAGCTGAAGTTATGCGTATGGATGAGAAAGCACAAAGTAGGACAAAGACACTAGAGAACAGCTGTGCTAGAAAGATGAAGAAGACTCGGACATGCTGAAGGTACAGCCAAAGAGGGAGGAAAACCAGGAAAGTTAATTTGATACAGCTGCAGGAGGATACCTAAAGACAGTGCTACAAATTAGAAAAGTCTTTAAAAAGCATGCATAAAAAGGCAACCAGGACATGAGAACAGAAGCACAGTTTAAAAGTGATTCCTCTGAATACAAGTGCTTGGACAGTCAGGCTTGAATCTTCTATGACTTGTGGACAGATTTTAGCCAAGTATGTACGTGTTAATAAAAAATTCCTTCCTTTCACTGCAAATCCTTTCACGGCTTATGCACTTTATTTTATTCAGTAACACCTAAACATCCCTTCATCCTGGACCGCACACCCAAGAACACTTTGACGCATGTCGTCTTACAAGATACGTTCCAACAAACTGCTCCTATGTTTCCACAAGAGTTACTCAAAGACAACTTGTTGCTTTGCCATCCCCTGTTGCAACCACCAGAAACACCATCTGGCCCACCACATGCCAAGATAGGTGAAATAAAAGAAGCGGGGGGGAGGGGAAGATATGATTTCTGATTTGCAAGGGTCAAAGCTAATGGTGGTCTACAAAAGTCAGGAGTCAGGAGAGGCCTCACAACCTAAAGGAAAAGTAGTGTAGGACTCTTTTGGCATGGGACAAATAACTTTTGTCCAAAGTAAGTAAAACAGTGATAAAATAAAATAAAAGGCAGCCATGACTAATGTTCCAGAGAAGCATGTGGCACTAGTGACACTCGCAGTAGCTAATCTGGCAAAGTGAGAGCTAAGCTAGCGGTCTTAATGTTTTCCTTGGGCAGTTTCACAGTAAGAATCACAGTCAACACTTTGCTTGAAAATTCTGGAATAACATACAGACAGATACATAGTTTTAGTGATCTATTAGGCATATTGGCAAAAATGTGACTCAAATAGTTGTAAAGTATTAGCTTGTAATAAAGAATTTTGCAGCAATTCACAACTAATGTAGATTACAAAGGGGAAAGCATTTGAGTGCTTCATGACAATTTAAAATATTAATTTATTTTAGGATAGCTTTGGACACCAGGGATTGTGTCCCTACACACCGCCTGGTACTATTTAATGTTTTTTCCCTTGCTTGACTGCTATAGGGTTTCTTTCCCCAGCTTACAAGTCACTGATGAATTGTTTGTGTGTCAATTCAAACCATGTGAAAACAAGACTAAGTCATATCAGGCAAACCAGAATTTGTATTTGCTCTCAATGAAAGGGAGCTTGGTATATGAACTTCTAAAAATGGATTGGAAACTGTTAGGTTTTTACTTTCATACTCGGATAAGTGTTTCATTCCAAAATTGTGTGCATCAAAGTATGTAAGAAAAAAACCTCTCAGTACCCTCATATATGACAGATTTACAAAACTAATCTTAATCGAAATAGTCTTAATAGTGCACTTTTTTCCTAAAGGAAAACAAATAAGATTGAACCTATATCTGTTTATAATACAATTAGGGCATTACTTTATTTTACATTTACATTACAACTACTTTATCTTTCATACTTTCAGAAATTTTAATCTGGAAAATCAGAGCCTAATACAACTATGATCCTAAATTTTACTAAAACAGACAACTACTTTAAATCTAAAAAGTAGGTACAATGAGCAAACAGGGCCACTGAAATGGCACAGGTGTCTACTTTTCTAACATAGGAGCCAATACTAAATTTCTGTTGCATTTGTCTGTGCTCAGTAAAGATTTGAAATAATCCAAATCACCACACACTTAACACAGTGTACCCCAGCCCTACTCCCAGTCTGGTCCTGCAGCTTCAGAAGTGTGCAGGTCCCAGAAAAGCCACAGTGCAGGTAGCAGTCTTGTTGCAAAACAGGTTTTGGCTCACTAAAGTGCAGAAAGAGGTCACATCTCATCAGTGCTGCCAGCTCCTGAAAAACAGCGCACACGCTCTTCGTGTTTGGTTTTCCCTCAGTCCTTTAAAGCAAGGATCAATTCCTATCAGGCCAGTCAGTATTTTGGCTCCTATGCAGTTGTGTTTGGTGTTTAGAATCAAGTCAAGAGTATCTGTACTTTAAACGTGAAGTTTATCTGAAACCTCAGGCTGCTCCTCTCACACTGTCAACAGAAGTGCTCTGCACATTTATTGTAGCAAATGTGATCCTGCTTTTGTAAGGCTTGTTTGAATATTATTGCTGTGTATTTTAAAAATATTAATTTAGTATGCCTAACTGCACTTCATCAAAATGAGTTTGTTACTATTTCATAGAACAGCTGTTCTATGTTCTTTAAAAGCTGTTCTTTTAAAGCTGTTCTTTAGTGAAAAAGAAATATATCTTAATGGTGCTAATTCTTAAATACCACAAATATTGTGAGCCGTGAGTGAATGATCAGTTCAAACAAATCTTCAGCTAGAAACTTAATTTGGGCAAATAAATGATACTAACTGAAATACCTGACTGGATGAGAGGACAAGTTTGGCAAATACAAAACGACACATTAATTTGTAGTACGTTACTTTGACTTTCCTACCACACTGTTTACAACTGGCAGAGGAGCCACCAGGAACTGCCAGTACAAAGGATGAATGTGGAAAGTGAGATCACATTCCCTTAGCAGTCACAAAAAAAAAAGTCAAAGTAATTAGACCATCCAGCACTTTCACATCCACTTTGAAGTCTGGCATTAAATCAATACACCAACAGAGTGTTCTACTCTCTGCTACTACCCCACTGCTAGGTTTTCCAAATAGTTTGTAATAAGGTACGCATGAAGTGCCAATTTGTGATTCAAATGAAAAATAAGGTCTGCAACATCATTCAAAGTACCAAGCACAACAATTGTAATAGTTTCTCTGAAGAGCGAGTGAAACCATTAAGTTAGTTTTAACATAAGCAACAATCGACATAGTCATATTTTCCAGAATTATAATATACATTTTGGTGGAAAATTTCCACTGACAGCTTGAAAATAAAGACAGATTTTTTTCTTTGTTTCCACTCTCATTTTTAATTTTGTGGATGTGAAAAAAACCTCATAAAAATGTCACTAGGAATCTCCCATTCACATTTCCACCTTTTCATTAGTTTTCACTCATGTAAATATTGAGATTACATTCATTTATTTCCTATTTATCTGTAGAACAGTCCACAGATAAAGAGGTAAGCAAAACCTGCATCATGAATAACAAGAAACTGAAGTGGGACCAAGTACTGAAGCAATTCTTGTATCTCTATTTTGAATCCTACAGATATATGAAATACTCCTGCTTTGGACTATAATAGCAAAGCTGCATTCTGTAATTTAGAGCAAAACCAAACTGTAACCATGTCTGTGTGTAGGAAATGACACCAATTCTGCCAGGATAACGACAATTTCAGTGGTATCTTCTGTGACTCCAGCTAATCTCACACTGTATTTACACACCTTCACACCTTCAGTTCGCAAGCATATTGTCAGAATTTTGTAGAAAGATCTTGCCTGAAGGCGTCTGAGGGAATATGTTACATCAGCTCGTTTATTAGAGAAGATGTGCTAGAAATCTCGAGATGTTATCCTACCTTAAAGATTACTGATGCAATATATGTTGTCCTGGTTTTCAGCTGAGACAGAGTTAGGTTTCTATTTGGTAGCTAGAATAGCGCTGTGCTTTGGTTTCAGCATGGGATTTGTTACAAGAAAAATGTTGATAACATACCAATGTTTTCATTTTGTCAGTGGAAGTTGAAGAATTTTGCATTTTGTTAGTCTACAAGTGCAAAATCTAGGGAGGTGAGGAATATTTAAATTAATAAGCTAAATTGGCATCTGGATATGCCAATGGGATATTCCATGTCATGTCATGTCCAGTACATTAGTGAGGGTCTCACCCTCTCTTGCTCTCTGGCTTTTGCTCAGGCTCTCTCTCTTCTGGGATTGTGGTTTCAGTTTGGGATTGTCACTCTTCCAGGACTGTTATCCAAGAATTGGCCAGGCATGGTCAGTGGCTGGTGAGCAATTGCACTGTGTATCACTATTTGCATATTTGATTACTATTATTATTGTAATTATTACTTTAAGTTTTATTTTATTTCAGTTATTAAATTGTTCTTTTCTCAACCTAAGAGTCTCCTTACCCTTGCCCCCCAATTTTTTCCCCAATCCCCTGGGGGCAGGGAGAGAGCGAACAGCTGTGTTTGGCTGCTAGCCAAATGCTAGCCAAGTGAAACTGCCACATACGTTTTCAGACAATTAATGTTCACTTACAGGTCGTGTGTGACATACCACCTAAAAATAATGGAGTACTCAAAGACTGCTAAGAGAACTAACTCACTTACCACTTGTACCATTTTGAGATATCTGGCATATCTTGGATCCTTAGCCACAGTTCTGACATTTTCTGTTACTACTTCTGTTTTCTGTAACCCTTCTTCATGTATATTGTTCTGCTGTATACAAAGAAGACAACATTTAAATGGTTAGATAGGCAGACCAGAAGCACAAACAGATTTCAATCCATAAAATTTGTAATTTAAGTATAAAATGTAACTCTTCTTACATCAAGATTACACTCACAGTATTAGAGATTTCCAAGATGTGTGAACACACAAAAAACATCTCTTCCGTTGCTGACTGTTTAAAGTGTGACTTTCTAATTTTACTCACAATTTTAAGTTATTGCATAATACATGAAAAAAACCCTTAGCCTATAATAGCCCTGTTAAGCTTGTTGTATTTTATGAATAAAACAGAACTAAATTTAAATGCTCACTTTATAAAAAAAAAAAAAAAATTAAGGATTATATCTATACATCTCCCCTAGTGGTTCAATGTCTTTGTTCCTCAAAATATTTATTTGATTATTTGACAAATGTTTCATATAGATCATATAGCTTTTAAACTATGCTTTTTAGTATAAACCACTAACCTAAAAGGTAACATAATGAAATCAAAGAATCTTTGGCAGTAATTAATTAAAAAAAATGAAAAATTATAAGAAGCTATACTACTATTTAAAGGAGAACAGAAAGTGGCATATTTGCTATTAAACTAACCATGTAAAAGTAACATTGGAAACCTCCTTTCAGAAATACCTTTCCCTCCTGTAGTATCAGAGAGGAGGAACATCTTCAAGAAAACAAAATACCTGGGAGTCATTCTCTAACGTGACTGAAATATGCAATGCTAACTGCTGCTCCACAGCAACTTCCATCAAATAAGAGAGCAAGCAGTGACGGGAATTAGAGATTCGAAGAAAAGAAACTACAATAGGAAGCTGCAGAAAGAACTCCATCTACACATGAGCCAGAAAGCCTCACTTACTGAAGTGGTGATCACAGGATTTAAGTCTCGGTTCAAAAAAAAAAAGTAAACACAGAAACACACACAAAAAAACCAACAAAAAATTAATTGCAGGGGCAGGATCTTAATGGTGATCACTTACTATAAACTGGCATTTTCTGTACACAGATGATAATATATATAAAACTCCAATTTGAGCTGAAAGCTCACATTCTAAAGGAAGGAGAAAAGAGATGGAATTATGTGATTCAAACTGTTATTTTAATTCATGACCTTCACAGTTCCCCCTCATAATTCACATTCACATTTTAGTGTGATTGAAGAAGAAGGAGGCATTTACTATTAGATTTGAGTTAGTTCTAATTATTTAAGCCACATATTCAAGAAAGGGTATAGCCTTTTTTGTTTTAAGTCACTCGTTAAAATAGTTTCATTAATGAAAAACATAGTTTTAGAACTCTACAGTTGATTGCTGTCTTCCAATAGACTTGTTGCTTCCATCTATTTCAAATGAGACTAGAAACCTGAAATTGAGAGGTATATGAGGTATATTCCTTCAGTGTACTAGCTATGTTTCATTACTTACTCCAGATTGAGGTGATACAGCCGTCTGTTGATCCGTAGTAGCTTGTACCACAGGACCATTTGTAACACTATTCGTATTTGCACTGGACACTTGAAATTTGACGTCTTCTAGGCCAGGAATAGAGGATAACTGAATGTACAAAACATCACCAAATAAGCAGTGAGCATATCATAAGTCCACCTGTACAATAAAATCTGCAGTATGTTGCTCGTCACATATTCCCCAGGTAGTTTTCACATTTGTAAAATTGTAACCTTTTATCACTAGCTTAGGGATTTTCATGGGAAAAAGATTTTTCTATTCAAGTGGCTTCTACAACAAACCCCCACAACACTCCACTGGAGCTTTCACTATTAACAGAGGCTTACAGTGAGGGAAAGGCTTCAACACCATCCCAGTATTTTGCTACTGCACTTATCAGCTACAGAAAAGTCACGCCATCTTCTCTGCTACTTCCTCTACAGTGAAAGAAATAATGACAAGAACAGCTCTATTACCTAACAGATGGGTGACTGGTTACAGATTTTTCCATTTTCTACATCTTTCAATCTTTTTGAAGGAAATGCTGAGAATGGATATTAAATATGCCATATATTATTTGAAGGAAATTCTATTTAACATGATTATGAAGAATTCTGCAAAAAGTTATCAATACTGATAATTCCTGAATATTTTGAAATAAATAAGAGTTAGTAAGCACTGTTTGTACTACTACAGTGTTTTTTCACAAAGATCTCAATGAACAGTTTCAAGATGTCCTATGTTAGCTCCCAGAAAAGCCAACAGAAATTGTTTCCATCATTATTGAAAGAAGGATTGGTTAAAACTCTACAGTCGGTGGGTTTTTTTGCTTGGTTGCTTTTTTTCTTTTGGCAAATTAAATGATAATACCTGACTACATACCCAGTTGTCATTTTAGCTAAAGAAGATAATCAGACACATTTGTGTTACCTTAGATCCAATTCAGGTCACATTTCAACATCAAAAGCTTTACAAGGCATCTATCTAGTTATTTATACCAGTTGAAATCCTTACAGTCTGCTAACATTTACAAAGATACTTTTGCTTTACAAAAGGGGCAAAAAAATTCTTATTAGAGTTCACATGGCAAATGCAATTTTGTACGGCAACCCTGCAACACAAGTTGCATATACTAATATCGGAAAACTTCCCTCCATTTTCTTAAAACCAAACATTGGAATCAGATAAACACAAGTAAGCTGCCATGTAGTTCAGCTGCCCTTTCAAGACTGAAGTGCTTCTTTCCTGTTCAATATGCTTAACAGAGACAAAAACATTTCTACTATGTGCTGTTGGTTCTTTTCTTCCATATCAACTACATGTTCAAATACTACACAATATAAGTTGCAAGACATGCAAAGAGAGAATTTGCCATGTAAGCATTTTGTATTAGCTCCTTCAAATCATTATGAAAACTTATTTGCTCAATTTAGACTATGAAAATGAAGATAGTTCATGTAATCTAGGAGGCTGTCAGTGTTAGAATACAAAGTCTATATACATACAAACCTTTGCATCCAAAATATTGAGTGTTGTTTCAATCTGTTGGATACGGAGAGAGAGTGCTGACAATTTCTAGAATAGAAAACAATTAGGACGTGAAAACACTCCCCTAGGCCACTTGCACATATAAACCGGTTCACATCTAGCTAAACAAAACAACTTTTGTCTTCTACCTGCTGAAGGCAGAGTGGAGTGTAAATGAGATGATAACATTATAAAATAAAAGAAGCAATAACATCCCTTTTTAGTACAGTGGTTCAAATTTTAAATAATTTTACTAGGCAATTAGTTTTCCCAAATAATGACTGACAGAAATGAAGACAGACTATGTACAAAAGAAAGCTGAACTAAATAGGATATTACTTTGGCCAACTGGAAAATAATGGTACACATCTTGTTCTAGTGCAGTCACCAAAACATCTTCTTCAAAGCTTTTTCCAAATGTGGAAGATGAAAAGATGTGATGTGCATGTATATAGCACAGCAAATATAACGTAAAAAAAATCTGATAGAGAATACAGCAGGTGATTGAAAGTCCTATATAGTCAAAATGTACAGTGAAGTATAACTAACCAGGAGCTTTAAATGCTCCAGGTGCATCTTAATCAAATTTTGACACTTTAAAAAAGACCAAAACCAACTTCATTTTTCCTAAATTACTCTATAAGAACTGTCACTCTTTTAACTAATCACTACCATACTCTACCAGACCTGTCCAAGTAAAGTTGGCTAGCATGCTGGCTGGCAGATATGTACCACTCTGACAGCCTTCTGGCACACTGGCAAGATTCTGCCTGGCTCCGAAGCAGAACTCTAACACCCGAAGAAAATGGCAGTTCTGCCAATACCCTAGAAAAAGTAAAAAGAGACTGACAGGAGTTAGTCTTTTTGGCTAGTGCACTGGCTTGTTTACAGATGGTTCTTTGCTCATGAAGAGGAGTTAGTTACTATTAAAAGGAACTATATGCCCTACATGTAGATGGGGAAAGGGGAGGAAAGAAGTACAAAAAACCCAGTTATGTTACTTTACAGGTCAGTTTGACTAGACAAGAGCAAAGAAATTTAGAGTTAAGGATGGTGTCAGCCGTAATTTTGAATTTCTTGGTTTCTGTTGATTTACACTGGGAACTTTCACATTAAAAAACACTTCTGTACCTCATAAATACAAAAAAAAAAACTTTCCAAGGAGTTTGTAAAGCAACTATTTAGTCTCTTGGGTAACAACACATTTAGGTTAACCAATAACTGCTTTATTAAGCAGACTTGACAGTGTTGCTACATGCTCAAGATGGCTTTAAACATATGTGTTCTGATTTCCACAGCGCCTATATAAGAGGTAATATTGAAATTATGTGACAACTGAGTTTTGGACAACTGACAACACCACCACCAGGCAGTTACATTGTCCCACGTATCAAGTTACAACGTTTAAAAATCTAGACAAAAATTACTTTTTTTTCCTCTGAAGTTCCACATGTTGATGTAGTAGCCAAATTCTATACTTGTCACGGGTCTGGCTCTAAACTTTACTAACAAATAACAGAATTTCTCTGATTACATGTCTTAGTCTAATTGGACTTGACTGTTGCCCCAGCCCTGCTGGCTAGCGCTGTATAGTAGTCTTTGTTGAATAAACTAGTGAACAGTTACAAAAAAACCTGCTAATGACAAAAAGTTTAAGCTCAAAGCTACATTAGAAAACACCCTTTCTACAAGGGAGGAGGCACTCTTGTCCTGTTCAGTGGACAATTCTAGTCGTGTAAGTCGAGTATGTTTCCTAAAGTCACCACAAAAATTTATTAACATGAAATATTTTTATTTTTCTCTCTTTTACAAGACACTAAAATTAACTGCTTCATGTTCTATACTATCACCTGCCAAAAATGTATTTTTTTCCCACATCAAAATTATTTATATACAGAGCTTAGCATATCATCCTTTTAAATTAAAAGTGACAAAATCTGAAAGCAAGTTTTGACACAATATCCTAGGATGCAGATGAGTGGGATACCGACTGTCAAAATGGACTCAGCACCACAGGAATATGGCATCCTTCTTCCAAAACAAGATGATATCCACAGATAGAGCTGCTCAGAACAAATGCCATCTATCAAAAAGTTCAAAGACTGTGCCAAACACAAAACTTTAAGGAAACAGGATTAAGTGTGGTATAATCAGCAGTTCATGTGGATATCTTGGGGAAAAAGTCTGTCTTGAACACTTACTCAAGAGAAACCTTGAACAGAGTGCAGACCAAATATTTTGGTTTAAGCTACCAGTATCGAGTAAATGGTTCCCATTTCTAGCATTTTTTCATTGTATAAAATGACAGCTGGGAAAATAATAAACATACCTCTTCACAAACAGTAGAAAAGCGGTTGAGAAACTGCACTGTGTGAACCACAAACTGGTTTAGAAATGCTACAGTTCTTTTTTGCTGAATAGCAGGAACCTGCATTAAATAATAAAAGACAATTTAATTATACATAGATGTCAACTATCACATTTGGATTCAAAGACCTGTTAAAATGCAAATGTTTTAGAATAAATTATTTTAGAAACCCACCTTAAGTGTGCTTGCTATGAATGCTTATATGTACAAACTGTTTTTTAATATATATATACATATACATGTATACGAATCCTTTTTCACTAAAAATCTACTAAGATGACAGTGGAAAAGTTGCAGGATACACAGAAGATGCAACAAGATCCACGTAAATTAAGGATTACTATCTTAACTAAGAAAACAGTTTTAGATTAAATTATGAACATTCCTGAAAAATCACTATTCTTTTAATTAAAAAAAAACAGAGAAGAAATCAGAATCTTTCCTTCTGAAGCTTAAGAAGGAAAAGCAAACTTGGTCATCCATACAAGTCCTCAGTTACAACCGATACCGTAATAAAAAATAAAGATTAGTGAAATTGCTGTCGCAGTCTTTAGTAGCTACCTACACTTTTTACTTGCAAGCCCAGACTACCCTAAAATTACAGTCATGTCACTCCTCCAAGTCAGATCCAATGCACACATACTTTTCAGACTGAGAGACAGAAAGTTATGTTTGTCAAAAAAAAAAAAGTCTGATGCTTATAATGTAACAGACAGTTGGTATTTTTTATTTAAACCATTACACAAGACTGGAATAGGGAACATTCACACAAATGTTTAGGTATAAAATTATAGTGCCTCAGGGTTAACTACCTTGGACAATTGCTTAAAGTCTTAAACTTCACACAGGTAATTTCTTTATAGAATCGTAACTGGTTAAAGTGAAGGATTTACAAGGAAAAATATTTGCAGCCAAGCTGCAGCTGCGCTCAACAACACTGTGAATACAGTGACTGGTCTTCACCTCTTCTTTGGTCTTGCATTTGTCAGTGTAGCCATGCACCACACCTGGCCAATCTTAAGAGATCCTGATTTTTTTGTGAGACTTTTGTTGCTACCACCTCAAGTTGTCAGCCTGCACACCTGTACAGCAGGTCTGCTGACGTTCAATTCTGTAGCTCCAAAACTGTCAAAGAGTGCTTACCACCTTACCAGAAACATATGGGGTAGCACGGAGGATGGAGGGATTGCTGGGGCAATTGGAACTCTCTATCTTTATGCTCTATATTTGAGGAACAAAGCTGAAAATCTAGTTTTGCACTATTAGAAGACACGAACAAGCAGCTTTGCACGGGAGCTGCCCCACATTTCTAAGACTGGAATGGTTGGCCTTTAAATACAAAGGTACCACAGAATGTGGAGCAAAACGTCCCTGTAAAACGTTACTACTGCACTCTGGAGATGACGCCTTCGAGGAGGCGAACCGCCGTCTCCGCCTACGACCCCGCCGCGGGAGCTCGGCCGCCAGGACCCCGGCAGTGGGCGCTGGCGGCAGCGCCTCAGCAGCCCCCAGCACATCAACCCCCGGGCCGCTCTCCGCGCCCGCGGCAGCAGACCGCCCCGCATGGCCGAGGGCGCCCGGGGGGGTCCGGCCAGGCTGTGGCCGGGCTCAGGGGCGAGTCCGACCTCCGGGCCGGGCCGGTCAGAGGAGTGAGGGGGGCAGACGGGGCTCGCCCAGCACCAGGGCCAGCGCAGCCGCCGCCCGGGGAGGAAGCGGGACGGCTCCGCACCCCCGGGCGACCGCAGCCCGTACCTTGGTGAGGTCAATGCCGGAGCCCACAATGGGCAGCCCATCCGCGTCCATCCCCGCGGGACGGAGAGCAGAGCAGCCCCGCACACGCCGGCCGCGTCCCGCCGCACCCCGGAAGCGGCCGGCGCTCCGTGCCCGGGCTCCGCACCTCGGCCCGGAAACAAACTCGCCGCCCCGAGCAGCGCCGAGCCCACCATAGGCGCATGCGCTGCCTCCTGCGCCCGCGCAACGCACCATGGGACGCGCAGGCCGAGGGAGGCAGAGAGCGCGGCCGAGGGGCCGCGGGGCCGAGCGCTTCCCGACCACACCTCCTACGGCTTCTGCCCGCCTGTCTCTAACCCAGCTCTGCGCAGGCCAGCGCGCAGCGCGCAGTCGCGGCCAGAGGCGTCTGTGGTGGAAACGCGCTGCTTTTCCCGCAACGCGCGCGGTTTATTCCGTACATCGCCCCTGCGGCAGAGGGGCCCCGGCCGGCCAGGGGAGCGGCGAGGCGAGGGGTCCCTGAGCCTGCTGCTGCTTCAGCTCACACCGGTTCACACCGGCACGGACATCGCTGCACAGCTTCGGGGCAACGCCCCGGGTAGTGCAGGTTGTGAAGATAAAGCGCCAAAGCAATAATGAAAAAAGCCAACGATTACAGAGTTTCTGTGCTGTCATGCATCTTTTGGGTGGCAAAGGGCCCCACTTTGCATATGGAGAATAAAAATAACAAGCACTGAATGACCCTAGGATCTTCTGGAAAAGATAAAAGCACGGCTATAATCATGTTAGGAAAGATTCCTCAATGCTTACGCAAAAAGAAAACGGGGCATGGTAAACCTACTGTGGCCTGTTTAACGTTTTTGTTCAGCTTTGCTGGGACACCCAGACAACTGATTGGGATCAAGGCCATTAAAGAACAAGTCATTAAACATTTCAGGACATGTTGCCTCTATGGAGAGTCAGGAATTGCAATTACATGTAGATCACACATCTGACTCCTAGGCTGATTAACTATGAATGAAAGATGACAAATGACCTTTAAATCACCAAACACACAGCTCCAGACAGAGCATTACACACACTTTCATTTGTTAGTAAACCTCAACTTCAACAGTACATGGAAATTGCATCTATTGGGTTACTCCATGAAAACTGTAATTGACTCTCAGAATTTATTCTTATGTTAGCCAGCAATAATCAATTCAGAAGAGAATCTACCCTTTGGAGAAGGGATGGGATGTCAAACTGAACAATGAATTCCCAGTCCTCCTGTCTGGGCTAAGTTGTGGAGAATCTAGGCTAAGCAATGAAAAATCCTAGAATGATGATGTGTGCTGTATTTGTTGTAACATTGGAACAAAAGATTACCAACAGCTCAACCTGCTAAGGAAAACTTCATTTAAATTCTAAGGGTGTTTAGCACTGGAAGGCAAGACAAATCGGGTGATATGGGGTTCTTGTTTACAGCAGTGAATCCAAATAGAGTGTAGTGGAGAAAATAGCCGATGAAAATTCTTCATGCCTACATCTAAATAGTGATACATTTAATAAAAAAAACTATCTTAAATTTAGAGCAGTTAAGAATCTACCATAGTGTGAGGCTATCAGTAGGAAGCTTCTCATGTGATGAGATTCATAAAAATGCCCTAATTACTTTAATACCTTAAAAATTAGAACCCAAATGTGCTATGCTAATTTTGGTTTAAAATTTAACAAAATTATCAATTTACTTCCAAATTATTTCAGTTTGCTAAGCATTTTACAAACCCATATACAGAACAGAATCCATGGTAGTGATACAGAGCACTCAGATCTGTTACTCAAGTTTACATAAAATTCTGATTTATGTACTGAAGCAGCTTTTCTTTGATTTTATATTTATTACTTTCACAATATATTTATCACCAACCTGCTGTCATATGTGCACCATCATTACTCTCACTAAAATATGATAGCAAAAAGGTGTTTTTGCCCCTACTGTTTGAATTATTGAACAACTTATGTTTCATACTATGTTTTGGAGCAATGATGTGTAGTTGGCAATTCCTCACCTCTCCCAAAGGAAGGAGAGGGGGTTAGCCTACAACATTCAATAGGTTTCATCAAGCTTACAGGAATTGTGCAAATTTTTGTTGGGCAAAGGAACTATTTGTCTAAATTGTCTAACTGAATTATCTTGCCACCTTAATTACCTCAAAAATCCCCCTAAATTATATTCAAGAAGAATTAACCTCATTTACCATAAAATGTCCTTAATACAAGTTTTCCAGGCAATGCCACAGAAATTTAATAATTTAAATGCTTAGTGAAATCTAATCTGATACTGTTGGTCTGTAAAGTTGGACAAGAAATCTCACAAGAATATGCATTTCTGTGAACTTCCTGGTACTTCCTACTTTTAATCTGGCCAAAATTACAGCATAGGAAAGTGCAACACAGCACTTTTTCTCACAGCTGGAATTAGGAAATGGAAGGTATAAAAAGCTAAAAACAGAGAGTAGAGGAAAATGATTCAGTTTTTTTTCTAAAACCTCTTAAAAATCTTTTAATTGAACTGGTTTGTTAAACTGGAACTATTAATGACTGAACTGTCAATAGGAAGATTTATAAAAAATAATTGAGTGATAATATCCAGATTTACAGTGCGTACAATATGAAAATGTGTTTTGTACCAGCACTCATACTGGATGATAAATGTCAAATTAAGGAATAAATACTGTACAGTACCTAACTGCTGGCAGTTTATATCCTATGTATGTGTGTGTATATATATGCAGGCATTTAAAGACACAATCATGTAGCTCGACCTTTCAGTGAAGGAAAGATTAAAGACTGTTTAACAGTTACTGAAATGCAGATCAGCTGAATATTCATATCTTGAAGATGTCAACCTTAGAGATACTGAGGCTAACTTGGGAATGCAAAAGCTATGTGTACAGAAAACTCATCATAGCCTTGTCTTTATCATTAGTAAAAAACATTTTGTCTTGTGATTAGCATACACTAAAAAGTAATGGAAACAGCATGGGTTTCAAAGGACTGAAACTCATCCACTACATCTATATTTTTGTATTGCACAAAATCAGAGCCTCTTGTCAATTGCAAAACAAAACTGCACAAGCTGAAAAAAACTGGCAACTGCTACTGTAACTTACAATGTTCCAATGCATTTTGTATGCTTACATACTTTTACAGGTCCCAAGACACAATATTCTGTTAGAATCAGCACGGAACTCAAGTAGATATACAACTGAGAGGCAAGTTAAACAGAAACAAAAAGCTGATAAGAAAAAATTTCCAGACATGGTGTCACCTGATCCTCCATAGGGGCAATAATTGTTTTTACTAAGGTGGTCCAATGAACAGCTGAAAAGGTCAGTGTGTGGATTAATTATTATTATTATTTTTTTTTAATTTCCCATGGAGTCTTCTGAATAGTTTGGAATTGTCCAATTACATCACAGTTTAGGGAGACAGCGTTATTATGAACACTCATGATCTATGCTAATCATTGCTTTTTTGTTTGTTTTGTGGAAATATTAAAGAACAGGGAGAATGTTAACATGGAAGAAAATGGTGATAACGCAAAAAGTCTTTCTTATTTAGAAGAGGGCAAACAAATCCAATTTACGAAACATATAACAATCTTAAGAGATTAAAAAGACCTTTCAGGGTAATAACATTATCCATTTAATTGCTATGGAATTTTTCTAAAAGTATTTCACATAGATAAATACAATCCAGTGATCACAGTATCTCGGAACAGATGGTAAGCAGCTTTTAGTTTGTTGGTAACTCATGTAAATCTAAAAATGTAAGAGTTCATTTGCTTATCTGCAGGTATTTTTTTTTTTTTTTTGCATTAGAATGCTTTTTTTTAATTAGTCCACAACCCAGGTTTACTTAAAAATCTTAACAGGAATCACAATTAATGCTTTAGAAGTAGCAAAGTACTTAACAGAAAAAAAATAATGTAACTTTTCCAGAAAAAGAAGCTTTAGAGGACTGCTTTACACATTTGACTTTTTAAAGTGGGCAGTCAGTAGAACACCTTTGTGAGTAAAATAAACAAACTTTAAAACTTTTAGGAAATAAAGTCCTTTCTCCTACAAAGGATGAGATTCAATAGACAATACTGAAAATAGATTAATCTATGAGGAACTTTATATTAATCCTTTAGGTAAATTTTGGTGGCAGTTGGAAAGCAAAATTTCTCAAAGATAAAAAAATATGAGAAATAAAATATGGTCTTACTTTTTAAAAGGTGACTGTAATCTCACTTTTTGCTCTCCTAATTCTGAATTGGTTGTGTCTAGCATAAATGGGGACAAACAAAAAAAATATTTTAAAATGTAACTACTGCTAATAAGGATGGCTGCGATGCTGTAAGGAGCTGTTAGACTAGCTGAACATCTTGATATAACTTCACTTGCAAAAGCATGCAAAAAGAATACTGAAAACAGGAGTTCTCTCCATCTTTTACTCTTTCCTCTTCATTTTTGGGTCTTGTATGGGAGAGGCAAGAAAAATAGGCTTCTAGAAAGCAGAATGTCTTTGATTTTCCTGTAGAAGGCTGGAAGTAAACAGCTGTAAACAAAACACCCACACACTGTTAGGCATACTTGAAGTAAATCCCTCTGCCATCTTAAGAGAAATAAGACTTCTTAAAATTATCATTCTGTTGATGGTAACTAGTGTATTGAGCAAATACAGTAATAGAAAACATTTTATGACAATACATTATTGTATTTATTTTTTATAAGACAGTGATGGTGGGGAAAGTTAATACGGAGACTGGTGTTCTTTCTGTAGGTACTCTGGACAATTTCAAAGTATTTGAGCTGTGTTAACTGAGCAAGATTGCCAGACTGAAATTGCTGGATACAAAATCTCTTAAACCCCCCCCCCCCCCCCACTTAAAAAAATTAATTTCACACCAAATATCATGTTAAAAAAAGCATACATTTTATTTTCAGGGAAGTAATCAAGTATTAGACATATGATAACCAATTTTACAAAAGCTCTTTTATTTGCAAAGTAAAAATCAAACACGAGTTTCATACTTGTTCCTTTCTCATGTTCTCCAAGTGAATAAATACCAGTACAAAGAGTAAATTCCTTTGTTTTACTCTAAGAGATATTGCGCTGTAAAGTTTCATATTGAAAGCAAATGCTTATTTTACATTTCAGTTACCCAGAAGAAAATTTTATGATCTCCTCCGACTGCACATAATGGAAGAGTTCTGTGCCATGTCAAACCAGATCCTACAGCTGCAGTGCCAGCAAGAATGGGCTTTAAGAAAAAAGAGAGAGAAATATCAATCCAGCTTCCCGTATAAATGATTTCTATACCACATATAGCAAGTTGCATAGATATATAAACAGCATAGATTTAGTACTCCGTAACAAATACAGTTAAAATACAACAGAAATCCAACTGAAAAATAGGATTATCTGCTATTTAGTTCCAGTAGCTATTTGCTACATTGAAGTAAGATAAAGCAAAATATTCCATAATAACAAATTGTTTCAACTATTTTTATTATTAACATAATTATTATTTTAAAGGCATACTTTCAAACAGAAACCTTTTAAAATGAAATCCTTGTTATTTAAGCACACTCAAAACTAGTATGTTCAGAGGTAATATTCTTACTGTAAGCATTACAAATGTATACCAACTCCAGCAAACCCAAAATATTTCCTATGCTTTGTGTTCGTCTCTGGATATATTTTCATTAATGATTTAAAATATAATTAGGTTAAACCTGTAAAATGCACAAGCAACTGTTTTTAGCCTCTTTAGAATTAGTAATTTATTAAATACCAGGTGAAATGTGTTTTTCTTCCCCTTAGCACCAATAAGGCAAAGCAAAATAAAATATATAAATCAGGCAGCTTTTAAAATAGCAGGTTAAGTGTGGTGTGATTTTTCCTTAGCATGGATGACACAAACCAAAATAAAATAGTTGGACCAAGCAGCATTTCTGCATGGTTTGGGCTAGTTTTTAATTGCAGCTTTTAACTATTTGCAAGCCTGATTTGAAGAGAACAGTTGCAATTCCAGTCAAAAGCTAAACCCAAAAATTTACCTGGGGATGTCCTAAATGATGAACAAGCAGCTGAGTAGTTGTCTTTCCTGGATATCCAATGGTTGCAAACAGATTTTCACTCACTTGGGACCACCTATGAATAAAATGAACGTACTTTTCAAACAACCCTATCAGACTATCAGAAGTGCACAAGTTAACTGTATGCAGCTATCAGATATTCCACTAACACTAGAGAAATAAATTCAGAGAAATGGCTTGTAAATGATTCACCACCCCAGTCCCATATGCATGTTGTAAAACAGAAAAACAACCCCAAACCCAAAAAACCCAAACTAAATGTAGGCAATTCACAAATTTCCACAGAGTTTATAGACCAGCTCCCCCTAAAAATTATTTCAGTGAGATACAACCACGTCCCTAAACTCAAAACTGCTTTCATATACATAGATTTATATAAACAAAAACCACAGAACAGAGGCAATACTTATACCTGAATAGTCTGGCTCGATCAACATGGACAGGTCTTTTATCCTGTGGATAACTAAAAACAAACATTCAGGGTAAAAAACTGTTCTGCAAACAACTACAGCTCATACTGTAAGTACCAAAAGCATGTATGATTTAAACAGCAAAGGGGACACACTGCTTACCCTCTAGGAAAAAGCTGAGGGAAAAATCAGAACATTCCTGCAGCTTACATCTCAATTTGGAGAAGGAAAACTGAAGTAGTTATCCAGTTTATTATGGTTCAGTAATTATGTAATTATGACTTAGAATGAAATTTTAACAAACACATAAAACTTACAGTGAGAAGTAGTGAGGTGCTTTCTTTAAGGGATAAAAAGACAGACTATGTTATTTTTAACAGTTAAATATTGATAAACGTGAAACAAAGAATGCCAGGGAATGATCTCTCTTGATTTCATAATTCCCAATGAATGTTCATTTATTTACTGAATAGGTGATATAATACATAGTGCACTTAAGTGCTGTAAGTAGCCACATCTCTTAATCTACTGCTTAAGAAGAGAATGAAGAAACCTATCTAATGTGTATAAAAATACCTGGAGCGAGTAATATCCCAGATTAGCCAATCATTTCCAGCAACTGCTCCAATTTTAAGAGTATTTTTTAAACACCAGTCTGCTGACATCAGTGGCGTTTGTTCACACTCTAAGGAGAGAATGGCCTGCTGTGTAATTAGATCATAGAATCGTATTGTTCCGTTCTTCTCCGCTACCATCAGCTGTTAAGAGAAATTAATAGAACACTGTAAACTTACATGTAATAAATCTTAATATTTTTACCAGTAATGTTTAATATCTTCACCAATGACACAGACAGTGGGATCGAGTGCACCCTCAGCAAGTCTGCAGATCACACCAAGCTGAGTGGTGTGGTTGACACGCCTGAGGGCTGGGATGCCATCCAGAGGGACCTGGACAAACCCAGGAAGTAGGCCCATATAAACCTCATGAGGTTCAACAAGGTCAAGTGCAAGGTCCTACACTTGGGTCAGGGCAACCCCCAGTACCAATCCAGGCTGTGGGATGAAGGGATTGAGAGCAGCCCCATGGAGAAGGACTTGGGGGTTCTGGTGGATGAAAAGCTGGACATGAGCTGGCAATGGGCTTTGCAGCCCAGAAGGCCAAGCATATCCTGGGCTGCATCAAGAGAAGTGTGGCCAGCAGGTCGAGGGAGGTGATTCTGCCCCTCTACTCTGCTCTCGTGAGACCCCACCTGGAGTACTGCATCCAGTTCTGGAGCCCCCAGTACAAGGAAGGTGTGAACCTGTTAGAGCATGTCCAGAGTAGGCCACAAAAATTATCAGAGGGCTGGAACACCTCTGCTGTGAGGAAAGGCTGAGAGAGTTGGAGTTGTTCAGCCTGGAGAAGAGGAGGCTCCCAGGAGACCTTACTGCAGCCTTTCAGTACTTAAAGGGGGCTCATTGCAGGGGGTTGGACTAGATGACCTTTAAAGGTCCCTTCCAACCCAAGCCATTCTATGATTCTGCTGTACAGCAAACCTAGCATACTTTCAAGTAAATGTTAATAATATTAAAATAGGTACAAATTTTCACTTTGTACCACAAAACATTCTCCTGAACACTCTTCCACCAATAAATAAAAGGCACATTAATCTATACTACTGTCATTGTTATACATAGCAATTACATGATTTTATCTGTACATATCTTTAGATAACCATGTATATAATTTTGGCACATAGAAGCACTGTTTTTTAAGCACAGATGCACTATGCTTTTATAATTGTAAAGCAAAAAGTCATTCTTTTAAAATTAAAAAGTTCCTGTTCTGACTACAAAGAACTGACTGACAGACATAGCACTGTACAAGGAAACATCAGTATTGATCAGTGTAACTGCAGAGTATGGATTCATGCTTACTGAATTTATATACCATCTCTTACTTCATCCTGTAACAGTTAGCAAATGATTTTACCTAAACTTTTTATATTAAAGTCATATATTCAAGTAGTTGTTTATTAAGTATTGTAGGAAGAGTTTTCTGATTAAATGATAAAGGAGCTTTTCTTCATGAGGAGATGATGGTTCTCAGGCAGTCATGAGCAATAATTAAGGAAGGCAAAGCAGCATTAAAAACAAAACTCCAATCCAGTAACATCAAAGTTTGTTTGGAAAAAGAGAGCTTTCACCAAAACAGGCTCTTCTGCAAACTAAAGGACATGGTGCAATAAGCACTTTGAGCTGCCATAAGCTTTTCAGCAACCATCAGTCTATCAAGTTTTACTAGCTTTTTGAAGGAGTTTTTCATTTAAAAGAAAAAAAAAAGAAATCCCATGCCTACTCTTTGATAAGGGTCAAGGAAAAGACAAGCTAATATGTAGGACTGGTATATATAATATATGTAATATTGTGATAATTTTGAGCTATTCTAGTAATTTTGTTGTGCTAACAAAGTTGCCCAGTAGCAAACAATAGCAAACACATTCAATTGTGATACCACCTGAATCAACAGTTTTCCTAGTTTTCTTAGTAAGGGCCAGATATTGATATTGGTGGAAAGTGTGGTGAGAATAGAGATTCTTCTTCCCTATTGCTGTGTAAATATTTTGATACCTTATTTGACTGCTTTTCTCTGTTTTAAGTGTGTGTTTGTGTGGTAATCTGAACTATTTGTAGCTGCTTAAGGCAGTTACTGATTGGCACAACAGGCACAATAAATCCAAGATTGCAAGGACTAGACCATTAATGAAGCTGAATATTTTGGTATGTATCAGCTAATTAATCCTCCACAGTACGATAAACAGATAAGTATAAAATCACAGTTTCTCGATTTGTTTTGATTTTTTCAGCACATATTTCATATAGTCCAAGCAAGAACGACAACAAAAAAATCCCTTCCTAACTTCAAACAGATCCTTTTCAAAAGCTGGCCTGCTTCATAAGTCTGTGTTATTGGTGAACCGTGTTACCATGACTGAGAAAAACTTGAACTTTTCTCTGGTAACCCTAAGTTAACATGCAATTATCAGAATAGTTATCAACAATTGATGCATGTAATCAAGAAAGACTATTTCTGATGAGAGGAGTGAGGGACTGAGGGTAAAATGATAAGAATGAGAATTCATTTACAGTGAATTCACATTAGCAGATCCAACCAATATCCAGTTACAACGCACACCAGCTTCCCAAACTTCAATCTTAATATAGCATCAAAGATTCGTAGTTTAGATAAGTCCACCCTCCTGTTATTTTAAAAGTGGTAAGGGTGAAAAGCTGGAAAACACAACCTTAAAAGCCTCCTCAGGGTGCCAGCAAACACTCATTCCAGGAGAACGTAAAACAAAATGGGCCTTCTCATTTCCTTCCAAATCCCAGACCCTAATGCAAAAAAAAAAAAAAAAGAAATAACATTAACTTTCAGTGCCTCAATACATTCACAAAGAGACCAAATGAAATACTGTTCGTGCTTTATTACTTCAAGAAGTCAGTAAAAGTAGTCAGTGCTGAAGATAATGTATTTTAACATTGATGAACTAGGCAGAGCCTCTGTTTAAAAGGGCATTAACCAAATACTTTAATGAGTTTAGTTGTCTACACATGAAATCTAGATGATATGTTCCCACTTCATTAAGTCAACACTACAGCTTTTGTACTATACCATAAATAAAAGTGAGACAATACAAAGCAGGAAGGTCAGTGTTGATCTAGCTGATACAAGCAACCTAGAGTGAAGTACCAAGCAACTGAAATCATATTACCATGTAAAGCCTAAAACTGTGCTGTAAAGAATTTTGCTTGTTAAATATATGAATTTCCATTTTGTCCTGGTAAGACCAGATTGAGTAATAGAAATACAAGAAACTAAAAATGAAGCTAAGGCAAACAAAAGGATCTATGGCAGAGGTAACACCAGCTCACAAGGGACTTGGCAAGCTTTCAACAAATAAATCACATGTGCCAGTTTAATCTTTTCCTTTAGAAGCACCTACAGTATCACAGAATCACAGAATCACAGAATATTAGGGATTGGAAGGGACCTCGAAAGATCATCTAGTCCAATCCCCCTGCCGGAGCAGGAACACCTGGATGAGATCACACAGGAAGGCGTCCAGGCGGGTCTTGAATGTCTCCAGAGAAGGAGACTCCACAACCTCCCTGGGCAGCCTGATCCAGTGCTCTGTCACCCTTACTGTAAAGAAGTTCTTTCTGAAATTTAAGCGGAACCTCCTGTGTTCCAGCTTACACCCATTGCCCCTTGTCCTATCATTGGACACCACTGTGAAGAGCCTGGCCCCATCCTCCTCACACTCACCCTTCAAATATTTATAAACATTAATCAGGTCCCCCCTCAGTCTCCTCTTCTCCAAGCTAAAGAGGCCCAGCTCCCTCAGCCTTTCCTCATAAGGGAGATGCTCCACTCCCTTAATCATTTTGGTGGCTCTTCGCTGGACTCTCTCAAGCAGTTCCCTGTCCTTCTTGAACTGTGGGGCCCAGAACTGGACACAATATTCCAGATGTGGCCTCACCAGTACATATCAAGTAGTAAAAAAAAAAAAAAATTAAAAATCAACAATATTTGGTCAGTATGGATTGACAGAGAAGCATATGCTGAAACACAGAAACTAAGTTAGGTGATGAGTGAGTTTCCTTTGGATGCATTCGGTATGAGTGTTAATGAGCTATGAAGCTACTTTGTTTATAAAATGCAACAAAACGAAAGCTGAGACTATTTACCTCATAGCCTCTGCCCAACTGCCTCTTTTTCTACAAAATCAGTAGATTAGTTGTAGGACAAAGATCACAATTGTAAACATCAGTCTGAACCACAAGGCTGCATACTATTTATATGCATTTTCACACCAAAATATACACATGTATCTTTCCTCCCTGACATTAAAAACCTTAGAAACAGCCAATTTTTAAGTAGTGTTCTGCCCAGTCTTTTGAGTTAGATGAGTGGCTACATACTATTATTGTTTATTCTAGAAGATTTTTGCTGACTTCCTGCAGACTTTTTCAGTTTATATCTCAACAGGGTGCTCAAAGCTCTATATTCGAGATTTCAAAAAACTCTTAAATAATACATCATAAGTCTAGACAAAATATATGGGAATAAAATAAATATATTTAATGAACAATTTTGTTTTCTTCTGCCAAACCATAACAGATCAAATATTTGTTTTCCCTGTAGAAAACACAAGGTTTCTAATCTTGAAAGATCAGTCTCCTTATTAAAAAAAGTCAAAACAAAAACCTGACAACCGTTTAAAAAAATTAAATATCTACTTGATTAGGTAATTTAGAAACATACAATACTTTCTTCTACTGCCAAAAATTTTGCCTTGTAGATTTGTCCAAGTCAAATCAACACTTTCCATGTGTATTTACTGTGCAGGGAGAAAATTATGATATAACAGAAGACAGTGAATCATTTTGGCCAAAGGAGCATGCTGTGATGTTTCCTTCTCTGAAGTGAGTGAGGTTATTAGGTGCTGAGATAGAAATTTAAGCTTTCTACCTCCCTAATTTTGTTATTTATAAAAAGACAAACTTGTATCTCTTACTCTGTAAGAATGGTAAGATTGTTTGCAACAAACAGTATCGAATGGGGAAAAAAAGGATAAATGCCCCTCTTATATTTTCTTTTCTTTATCGATAACAAAGATGGTATCGCTTAGTTTTGAAAAAAAAAACCAAACCAACAAAACACCAAAACCAGAACCCCACAAACCAGGCAATATATATCAAAATAGATTCTTGTTTACAATTACATATGTGTTCAATTAACTCTTTTTGGTATTTTTTTGTGACTAACCCAAGTGAAAAATGTGCAAAGACCAAAAATTTAGATAAACTGAATTTCAGTTACTCAATTACTCGGAAATCACAACCAAATCAGCTACATATGCTAAGAAAACTTTCTAGTTTTGTCCACATTCCTATCATGTAAATCAATCCAAAAAGACTGAGCATTTTGTCTCCCATTCAAAGCCCATTAAATTTTACTAATATTACCATGATTTTATACCAAAGCAAACTAGTGTCTACTTTTCTCCAACCATCGTCATTTTTTGTAACCATGCAATATGTTACCCTCTTACTTTTCCTCCTCCTCCTACCAACCATTGTTATACAGACTTGTTATTTGGCTTGTGGTATTTTTTTTGACATTTAAAAAACTTCCACAATAAATTTAAAGGAGAAAAGTTTGAATAACTACAGTTGAAATAAGGGCCAAAGTTTGAATAATGGAAGGCCCTGAAAATAGTATGTAGTCTGCTCAGGAAATTAATTATTTTTTAAGTAACTAAGGACTGAGAAATTAAATGCTGCGGTGCTCACAAAGTTTACACTAACACAAAATAGATAGTCGCAAATGTCATTAAAGAAAATTCTTGAGATATTAGTACATTTCTCTTGTCACTCACATTCTATGATTAAAAACAAAATGACATCTGCAGTTATGTCAAAGTGCTAAGATGTTCAAACTACGTCAGAACAACTATATTGTACACCATAAGCATGAATATGGATAACAACATGCTGCATATGTGCAGTAATTTTATCACACAATGGACTTTTAAAAGTTGGCAAAGTATTCATTAGAACATCTCAAAACCTGTCTTGTGGCAATGAAGATTATCCTTATTTTATATTCTAATTTTCAGAATTATTAATAATTCTAACTAGAGAACAAAACCAAATTCTAACTGAATAAAACCCATCATTTGCAATAGTAAAAAACCAAAGCCATATTACAACCTTTACGCATTTCTCAAATCCCCAGCAGATGGAAGTAAAAAAGGGAATTCCTTCAACATACTATTCCAACCATTTTAGGGAGGGAAAACTAGAACAAACCTTGACATCTGATACCATTCCCAACCACAAAGCATGATCAATTATACTTGAACCATTACTCATGGATTACCACCTGACCTAGTCTTAAAAATGCCCAACATGTTTTTGGTTTTCATTTTAATAATATCTAACTTAATATCCCTTGTTGATGTTTCCTTTTATCTCCATCAGACATATTCCACCTGTGAAGAAAATCCTATCGCCCCTGAAAAGCCTAGAGGACTATGAAGAAGGGAGAGATTCCTGTTACAGAGATCACAAAACAAAGGCAAAGAGTGAAGTTATTCCTCACTAAGCACAAGGAGTGAGGAGGAAGATCTTGGAAAAGAAAAATGGAAGTTCAAAGATTAGATAATGCTATGGAGAATACAACCAACACTGGCCTTGTGTCACGTCTTCTGCCAGCTCCATATGGAGGTGATTATCAAAGATCCGAAGAGGACGCTAGGTAGGACATGAAAGAACAGAAGGCTGAAGTGGAACTGTTCAGAAAAAGAGAAAGGCGTAATATTAATTTCTTGTAATTTATTTTATTTTACTGACAAAATAAATAATTTAAGTTTTTATAAATCAGGTAATGCACTGCCCAACTAACACCTTACCACTTCAGAATCTGTAGCAGCATTAGGTAGCAGAACTCCCTATGCAGCACACTATGCAAACAAGTCAAAAAACGTTTGCTTAGGGCAAAAGGGGAAATGAATCTGTGCTGCTTAGCACTAGTCCAGCAGGCAGAGCCATCTTAAACTACCCCCTGACTCAGCATACAGGTTCCTAAACTGTGCCTGTAGAGCATTTCCTTCACTTACTTTTGATCCATTAAATAAAAACATTTTCATAGAGCAAATCTGCAAATACTCTTTCAGAAAGTTGATCCATGATCACCATTTTCTTTTGATGGTCAAAGAAATGTTAATGTTATTAAAGAATTAGTAATTAGAATCATTTGGATTTTGGCATTAGCTTCTTGTAATATCTACTTGGATATACAAGCATTGATCTGTTTTTAATTGTTAACTGTGGGATGTAATTCTGATTATCCCCTGCAATGTTGGTAGAAGTAGGAGAGGCAGGGGAACTGCACATGTACTATCTCAAGCATCTCGACTGACTGTTCTTTGCTAATATGCATTTCAGAACATGCATGCTCAGAAATAAGTCCAAGAAATAAACACTACTACTACTGCTACTACTGAAATACCCTTAAAGTTACCTAAAGCAAAGCCAGAGACTAACCAGCATTTTTGAAAAAAAATGTGAAGCTTCAGTTTTATCTTTTCAACCAAAGAAAAATTAGCTGTTAAGTTACCAGCTTATTGTTTCCAATGTAGACATAAAACTAAATGCTTCTGTGGGATGACTGTTATTGAGAAACTCAACCATAATTCTAGCAATGGGTTTCTAAAATACAAGGTAACTGCTAAACAAATCTAATGCAATTATTTGCATTTAGAACAATTTATAGGCCAGACTACGTTCTAGGATTGTGTGACCCTTAACATAAGTCATAATGTGTCACACAGGAAACAGCTACCATTTCATCTGCATATTGTGAAGACTTCCTAACTAAAGGCTTATTCATCCACACTTAAGAGCAGACTGAAATTATATTCCAAATATTTAATTTGGAAAGTGATTTTTTTTTTTTAAAAACTGACTGAATACTCATGCCAGGAGACCAGTTAATACTTGCATAGTGATTGTGAAGTACAACAGAAGTTGTTGGTTAATACTTGCATTGTGGCTCTGAAGTACAACAGAAATTGTATAAGATTCTGTATAAGACTACATTTGGGTGACACACAGGGATGCATACAAAAAGTGTGCAAAATCAAAGACTAGATTCTTAAAAATAATCCAAGGCTTTTCTTTATTTTCATCAATTATGATGCATAACTAGCTTGATAATTGTAATTGGCATACCTCAGAAAGGATAAATATTTTCAGAGAATCATAGAATCACCTGGTTGGAAAAGACTTTTCAGATCACCAAGTTCAACCATACCTATCCACTACTAAACCATATCTTCGAGCACCCCATTTAGCAGTCTTTTAAATACCTCCAGGGATGGTGACTCATGGTATGGTATGACATTTCTTATATGAAAAGACAGTGGGGAATTCTACCACAACAAACAGATGAAGATAGAATAACATGAAATAAAATACTAAAAAAAAAAAAATTTGGCAAAGATCCATAATTGAATGCACTAGAAATGGGAAAATACAAATAAAATACAATTTTGGAGGCTGGAATAAGTTAGAATGGCAACTTTTCAAGATAGTCACTTAAATATTTATTGAATTAACAAGGTAATACTCCAGTGCAACAAGCGCTGGCAACACATTAAAAAACAAGACAAAAAAATCAAGTGAGTTACCATTGGCTTTCCTTCATATTGCCTAGAGAAAGGCCTACACAAAATAACTAAAACAGAAGAGTATCATGTAAGCAAATACATTACAGATTAAAAAAACCCCAAACCAGATGAAACACTACAAGAAATTTTGAGACTCTAGTTAATTTAGCTTCCAATGATACCAAACCTTCCCCCCAAATCTCTGTCCAGGGAGCAAAACTAACTGGCATTTGTAGTACGTGCAACAGAGAAGGCTGAGTTTGAAGTGACTGATAAATAAATTCACAAAGTCTTTCCCTATAAAGCATCATGAGCCACAGCATAAGTAACTGAACAGAGGTCAGAAAGGAAAGGGCGAGTACATTCACAGATAAAGTGGAAGATAAGCCAACTGTATATTCTTTTTTATTACACACACACAAGAAGAGAGGAAGATGATGTAGTTTAAGGAATAATTAAAAAAAAAAGAGAGAGGGAAGAAGAGGGAGGAATGGATGAGTCCTTTTCAGCTTTTAAAATCCAACACTTGATGATTAACAAGTTGCCATTCTGCCATGATAAAGGGCCTGACACTGTCAGCAACCTTTCAGTTCAAAATGACAGTAAGTATGAAGTGGTTATCAATCAGATTGAATTAACCCGTTAACAGTCAGAAGTTAATTTTTAGTATGCATATAAGACCAGTGGGTTTTACCAGAATGGTATTTTGCATTAAATACTTCAAGAAACATCAGTTAGTGTCAAAAACTACCAACAGTGGAGGGTGCCTGTTAAGCTTATGGTGTTGTCCAAACATTTCCTATATTCTTTTTGCAGAGGCTTCATTAAGTATCATAACAAAACAATTTGTTCATCTGAATCTCTGCAGCCTCTTATATTGTGTTTCCAGATAATAACTAAAAAGCCATCATTTATTTATTTATTTGTTTTCTTAAGAGTGGTGGACACGTAGTTGCACACACAGTTCTCATTAGCAAAGCGGGATTCACATGTTCCTACACTTAATGCAAGCATTCAAAGAAGTGTATAATGCTTTATAATTTTAAGGAATTAAATGAAATATTCCTTAAAGCTACCAGAGAAGATCTTCTCCTAATCATTAAACATGCTCTTATGATACCAAAAAACAGATGAGCTAATTAATTTCACATAAATATTATATAGAATTTTCAAACTGACATAGGAAAGGTAGATCATGAAGTAAAAACCACTAGATTTGAAGGAAAACAGTTAGATTAAATCGAGGAAGTAATTTGCTTTTCTGCCATGACCAAGTTTGGCTTTCAAACTTGGCTTTATATATTTCAGCGGAAATATATAAATACTCTAAATTTTATTTTTTAATGTATACACAGATATTTACTTTTATTTATTTTTACTGCATTTGTACTCAATGTGTTAACACACAGGACATAAATAAAGCTGATTCAAATTTTCGTTTAGTATAACAATAGTTATTTTATATATTTCCTCTGCTAGTCTTCTACCATTTTCTTTAAATTTTGGAATAAAACTTTAAAAGTAATTTTATTTTCTATTTTTTAAGAAAGAGTAAAGCAATTACGAAATATATAAAAAAAGTGAAATAAGGAAACTATCCTGCGAGTTCCTCGATATCAGTTTACTATATATTACAGTGTAAAGTAAGCAAAAATTGAAAATTACAATACCCTGCCAAAGTTATAAATCAACTATATGCTTATGAACAGCTTCATCTTTTTACATAGTCATCTGTGGGACAAAATGAAGGAAGTAATACACAATATTTAGGACCCAGGATTTTAATTTTTCAATTAGCTTTGCAGATGCAGTTTTATGTACAAGAATTTTGATCTTTAATATAAATACAGGTGTGAGTAACTGTAACATGGTCGGTTTTAGGTCTTCTGAAGGCATCTTCTTTTAGAAAAGCAATTCTTTTTAAGGTTATATTAGTTTTGAGATTCTCAGCACAGCGAAACATGAGATTATTAAATTGCACAGCATATTTACTTACCAACACGTCTTCACTTGTCTATGAATGCACACAACACTTTCATTCACAACCACATAACATAGATGGCTACTGCAATTATTTTTAGGCAAAAGTATTTTTAATTCAGTTCTGGGAAAAAGTCTTGTGTTGTGACACCAACAAGGCCAACAACGACCATGTACAAGAAACAACAACAATTCCTGAATGACATAGCAGCAATTTAAAGACCATTGAATATATCACCTCAGCCTTTTCAACCAGTATCTGACTTACACTGTCTTCCAACCAAAATGACTGAACCCAGCTCTATTATATCACTGTTGCAGCAGCTTGTGGTAAGATTGTTTAGTGCTTGAAAACTGAAAATGTGGGTTCCTTAAAGATCTCTGCTAAACTTAGTACTGAGTGAAAACCAGGGAAGATCTAAACATATTTGTATATATTCTGTACATACTGAGACATTGTATTAAGACATTATTCATTATTAAGGTTTAAAAGTAGAACTCAAACAGAACAATATTCAGAACACCATGTTCTTGTACTAATTGTTCTAGAACTTTATTCCAAAGGTATTAACAGATGATGTATCCTGAGAACAATTTCAGGATAGAAACTCAGTACAGACTAAGAATTATTCCTCTTCTTACATTACTGCTGAAGTAAATTACACAGTAAGCAAGGAATGATTTTGGTAAGTCCCAGGGAATGTATTTTCCATTAGTTTTGAAAGTGTAACCTTTAAATTCAGTAAAAAAAGTCTTCATGCTCCACATGCATGAATGGAAAAAATAAGAACTCAAGTAGCCAAAAAAAATCCTACTTATTTCCCATGGCTTTTAACCAAAGACTTTATGGTTTACTGCATAAAATGTCCTTCAGAGTTACTAAGTTGAAATCTTGATAGTATACATTAATTATATATATATTTTTTCCTTTTAATTTACTGTCAATCAGACTTCTGGTTTTAAAACAGTTCTCTTTCATCCAAGGAGCACTGCATTTCATAAAATAAACAAAAAAAGGCCACACATTCAAACAGCTCATTGCTGAATAAGCCCAATATAACTTTAGATTTAATGAAGAAATCAAGGATGGGAAATAAATCAGAACATGCTATGAATAAGTCATACATTTCTACTATTCATTCCTAATGATTTTGTTGGGAATATGGATATGGTGTCTATGGAAAATCTGCCTATTTGTCAATGTAGTATTTCTGAGTTCCCTTGGGGTGATAAAATCACAGAGCTTTCAGATTTTTAATTTATGTAGGACAGAGTAGCTCAATTAAAGCTACTAAACTGTGATTTATACCAGTTGGTGATCTACCTTTTACAAAATCTCATACCTAGAGTGATCATTGTAAGAGCTATTCCCTTCTCTCTTAGCAGGTAGAAGATGGCTTAAGTAAAAAATGACTTTTTTTCCCTTGAGTACTATCTGGTCATTTATACAGGAATTGATATGGTGGTAACCTCAAAGAGCAAATTTATAAATCATATAATGAGAGAAAAAACTAAAACAGTTCCTTAATTGAGACAAGTTCTGAATTATCATAGCTATTAAAAAGAAAAGGCAAAGACGATGCTTTCTCAAGTCTCTTGCGACTGCAATGACTTGCGAGGCCTGCACAGCTGCCCTCCTGGTCTCTCCAACTGTGAGCTGCATTGGAGGGATGAGAACAGCATCGTTATAGACTTAAGTGCACTGTTAGAAGAGGGGGGTGGGGAACCTTTTGACAAGGAAAAACTCCTGTACTACAAAACCTTAACCAGCGTATTTCAAAGTATTTAATCATGTTTCTCTTTTACTTCCAGTTACAAATAACTAAATACATGTGTTTGAAGCACCTATAATCATGTTATTATGAGCTGTCAGTACCACTGTATTAGTATGGTACTGTCTTTAGGTAATCCCACCTCCTAGTAAGGCTAATAAATTTAGGTAAGTAAACAAGTTAACATACATATACTGGTTTTTAAACTTGACACATCTGCTGACAGAATGGATAGAGAGGGTCTGTACATTGCAGTGCTAATCTGTGCATGTCTTCTCTCTCCTATTCTCATGCCCTTTATTCCTGTCGCAGCAGGGGAAATTATTGAGTACATAATTCCAAGACAGAACAGTTTCCTTCATATTGTATCCAGTTAGTTCGAAATGTTGCTTTGAAAAAAGAACAACCCACAAGTCACGACAAAAAGCCAGTCCACAACCTAGCTAACAAGACTAGTCCAAACAAATATGCTTATTTATTTAAGCAAGCATATAAAGCATACACACACAGAAAAAGCCAAGCACTACTATTTCAATAATGTTTTGAACAAAATGCATACCTGCAGGTGTGATCATCACTTACACTTGCAACTTCTTGACCTTCTTTGGGAGCAAACACCAGATCGTTAATATAATCTGAGTGGCCATCAAATGTCTGTAAACCAGGAAAAATAAATACTTTTACCTTAGAGCTGACTGTTCCACCAGTCCACAATAGACCCACTAAAGCAAAGATGTATGAGTGTTAAGATAAAGCTATCGTTTTACATGGAAGATAAAAAAAGTATTTATCAGCAACTGGAGTTCTTTAAAATATCTAATTCATGTGTAGATTCATACTGTAGGTGAAAAGACCCCTCGCTATTCCTTGTAGTTACCACAGAGGTCAGCCTGATGCTTTTGCTTGACAGAGATCAGTGAATCTGTAATTGATTCTAATCGCACCAGGACATTTTATCCTCCTTTCAACCAATGAATTTTAAAGGTAGAAGATAATAAATCTCAGAAAGAGGAGAATGAGCAGGAAGTGAATGTATGCATGATCTACATATCTTAAAGAATTAATTTATCTCTGAATAGTAGTTTTTACTAGGCGTTCCTGCAAGCAGCAAGTTTTTTTCCCGAAGGAGCAATAAACCAGCCACTTGTACAGTATATGCCCTTTTCCAAGCAGTTAGCACACAGATTGCCTAAGAGGATATGTCCACTGAAGATGGCAGACCAGAAGGCTACCTTTAGAAAAAAACAGTGAAAAAACTCTCAGTGAAAGGTGAAACAGAAGACAATGCATGCTAAAGGCTTTAAGAAAACAAAACATGCGGAATAACAGTACAAGCAAAAACAAGCAAGCCATACAACACCTTAGTAATTAAACACAATTTCTATTAAGCATTTGAGAAGAGCAGACATACTGCTTTGTGCTCTCTGCTTTATATGCTGTTGTGCTGAAAAGGAAAGAAAATGGGGTACAGTGCACGCTCTTCTTTTACGGTGAATTAAAGATACCCATTTTCAAATAACAGGATATGAGCACTCACGTTGTGAATGTACATGTGAACTATCACTCAAAAGCAAACATTTACAGTTGTATCAGAAAGCATGATGTCACAGGGAACCTTGTTACTGTGTAATTGTTCTCACTTGAAGCTTCTTAATCATTACATTTTTATTTCAAAGTACTGGGAATAATTTATCTATAACAAAAGCTAACTTAGCAGCATAGCTTTTCTGAATAAAAGCAAAATCCCAGTTTTAGCAAAAATAGCTTTTCAGCTATTTTGGCCATAATATCAAGACATCTTCCCCTCCCCCCACCCCCCCCTCAATTTTGTTAAGTGTTTTGTACTTATCTATAGACATCAGTCATCTTTTAAGGCTTGCAAAAACCTACATGAAAGAACCCATACATGTTTAGCATTAAGCAAGCATGCAAAACTCACCTCATTTCGGGACCAGCAAAAGTTTAAAGTACATTCAGATTCATTCACATGGGGGCTAGGTATGACTAAATAATCTCTGGTTTCATTAGAAAATCTGTAGCTAGTTAAGATATCAGTTTGCTCAATCTGAGTATTTACACATATTTTCTCTCATTAACTACATCTATGGTCTTTTTGACAGAAAACTCACTTAAAATTTTAGGTCAGGCAAATGTTTATGTGTAGATGTTTTATCTGTTACTGTTCCATCCTCTTAAGTCTCACTGATTAAGTCTAAAAGCGTAGCAGCTCTTGTTTTGCCCAGCAAGGTATCATAAAAGGGAGACAAAAATATCTTCTGGATAATAGTATGACATGGAAAGATTACAGAGGAAAACAAGGTCGAATGAAAACAACCAGTTCCACAGTTTTCTGAAAGGAAAACACACTATCTGTTCTCTCAGTGTAGCTATTCTGAGGAACAAATGCAGAACTGATTAAAAAAAAAAATAATAAATCTCTCAAGCATACACAATAACTAAATCCCCCTCTCTAAAAATTTTATGAATGCCTCATCAATTCAATATAGAAACATTTTCAGCAGCCAACTTATTTTTTTTCCAATAGCACATAATTTTATTAAAATCTAGTGGATTATACTAGAAGTAATACATCCGAAGATGACGCTAAACTATTTAGATAGAAATGCCAAGTCTTTTGAAAATTTTCAGCATTCTGAATTCAAATATCCTGCCTCATTTTACTTCTGCAGTTCTGATGAAATATGCTTTTTATTAAACAAAATTTGAAGCAGGAGAAGGAAGCCACAATTCATTTCCAAATGAAAACCTCAAAAGAAGTAAAAGATTTCATGAAGATCCATGAGTCATATTTTACCTTTTGTTTGTTGTTCTGGGCTTGATCCAACCCATAAATTTTGGATTAGTCATGTTGACAAAGTAATGGAAAACTCAGTATGCTTCAAGTTCAGTGTTGATAATTACATCAAGACAGTTTTTCCACTGGGAAAACAGATCAAGATTCCTCCGTCTATCCCTCCAGAAGCAACACATACTAATTGTCTACTATAAAAGACAAAATGTTCAGAGATTACTTTTTGACTGTAATCACATACTTCCTTCAGCTTTGTTTGCACATTTTGTACCTCTCCTGAAAATCCCACGTGTAAAGTGTGCACCGTACATGGATCAAAGTCTTCCATGTGTTCTGCGTGAGTTCAACCTCAGGTTTATGAAATAGCTTTTCTGAGGTATTAGTTGACTGTTACTAAGAAACCACGGTATCAAACTTTATTGGGAGCCAGCTCAGGGTAGCTCACCAGGTATTCGTGAACATCTGAGATTTTGCAAATATTTTAAATCAAATTTAGGTGTTGCTTTTTTCTTGACAAGAAATATATAGTATGATGATTGTCTGGCTATAAGAACTTAAGGTGATTATCCAGAGAAAGTGTAAAAGAACTCCAGAAGGTAGTCTCAAAACATTTTTACCAATATAATCATACTAGCCCATCTTCTTCCTTTTCACTAATGAGTTCCTCACTATTAGGTAAAAATATGTACTTCTAGCTGTTTTCTGATTATTTTTAACATTAGACTAAGCCTGACCCAGTAACAAAATGGATTTTTAGTTTTTCCTCAGTCTCAGTACATGCTTAATGAAGTCCTTAGACTGTTAATTCCAGTGTGGGAGCTGGCATAAACAAAGCTAATAGCTTTACTGTTAAATTCAAGCCAACACTTCTAATTTGTATTGCATAAGCACCAAATGATCTTCAGTATTCTGTAGTCAAAAATGAAGAAGTACCCATGATAACTTCAGTTGACAAAAAACACATTCTATGATCCTTGTGATCCTTCTGTCTACATTAGATACTGAAGGAGCTTATTCATATCAACTGGAGTCGAATAATCAAGATAACTGTAATTGCTTGTTTCCTTCTGGGGCAAAATAACTTCTAATACTGCCAACTAGGGCTGTTTAGCATAAATACCACATTCTAATGTTCAGTACCTGTTATATTAGTGCTCTGTGGTCTCTTTACTCACTACCTATCATAAAAAAAATATTCTGATGTGTTATCCAATGAACATACTTCTCCAGCAGAAGTTTATAATTGCAAGTCAAGTGTTTTGTGTAGAAAGAAATCCTAAGGGTAGCTCAATCAGTTCTCCAATGAACTTTTTTGTATGAAAAATAATTATTATCTTAATGGAAATGTAAATGTGGCATTTCAAATTTATTTCTAGGCACCCAGTCAAAGCAACTGTGTAATAAATTCCCTTAAATTAGAAATGCATGTTTTGAAGTGCCATTTGTGTTGGTCTGATACCAGAAAAAAAATCTTGTCAGAACTGAGAAAAAAATAACCCATCACAGAAATTCTATTCTGGAAAAAACAGCACTCAGCAGACTGTGCTACTGAGTTGCCCCCTTTGCTTCTCTTGTTGTAGTATAGATCATGCATTGATAATAAACTAGAAAAGAATAATTTCATTGAGTATATTTGAAATCATTTATATTTTTAAAGTGTGTTGCTTGTCATCTCATTCTAATTCAGTAATTAACACCTTACTAGAATTTTTCATTAGAATAAACTTGCTTATTTGAACTTTCATGTTAAAAGTTTAAGCTCATGAATTATCAAAGGTGTGTTTGTGTTAAGTTATAATACTGATTATTTCTCTGGAAGCAATTAGTTCCTGATGAGCAAAATGGCAGATCCCATTGGTAATTCCTAGTTTTAAGTCTGGGCTGCATCCCACATCAATGTGGAGAGTCTGAAAGCTTGGTGGAGTCTACTCTGGAAGGTATGCAAGAGTACCTTTTGCTAATAAACAGATGATGTAGGGACAGGAAGAGGTATTAAAGTTATGAACTATCATAGTTGTTACATTCCATTTTTGGCAAAAACACATAAAATTATTGATCATTAATTAAGCCCTGATAAAAATAATTAACAGCTTCATATTTATTAAACATAGAAAAAATGACTGATCCATGGCTTGAACAAGCGTCTACTGAAGTCAAGAGGCTTCTCATTGATTTGAGCAGACAATCCATCAGGGCCCTTGTTAATCCAAAATAAATTTAAGTAGTAGAATTTAGATGCTGAATTTAGCTGAACAGAGGTTGTAGTACCAGATTCATCCAAATGTTTGATTATTTCCACTTATTAACCATCCATCATCTACACTGTTATTATTTAATCCATACTCTTTCTTCTGTATGCTTATTAAGAGTTCTATAAATTTCTGAAATTGCAATAGACATACATAAGTAATAAGTAACTTTACAATCTGCTAACCAATTAAAAGACTTAATTCACAACATTAAACTGTTGTCTGCAATATCAAAAAACTGTCAGATATTATATAAATGAGGAATGACAGACATCAACTTACAAACAAACTCCATTAAGAGCTTCTAGAACTATTTTGTCAGAAGTGCAGCCGATTTTACTATGCCAGTTATCCCACTGCCTGGGTGACAAAGCCATACAAGATAACTGAACATGAAAGAAGAAAATTAAGGGTATGCGCATGTATGAAGTATCATAAGAAGTATCTTCTTTGAAGACTTTGTTTTTTAGTAACATCCATCTTTACTTCTTATCCATGCCTTTATTCATCCCATTATCAGTAAGGCCACATAAGTGATATCCGCAATTCACTTAGTTTCCATATGACAAAAATAATTGTCTTACTAATACAGATTACTAAACCACAAATGGAAGTTTATTATTTTCTCCTTTATACTCAATATACAACCCTCACCAAAAGAGGCATTATTATATTCCAAGGTACTAAAAAAGAAGGAATCCTCTCTCCTGATTTTTTACTATTAATTAGCCTTGCTTATTCTTGGCTGAGACCTCAATAAAACAAAAACTGGTTAGCACAAACATCTAATATTAGTACTTGGACTGGGACATTGTTTCAAAGGCAGTACTTTGAAGAATACGTACACATCCAAGTGACATAGGAGCTGGCATGTCTTGCAAACAAAAGAAATCTCTAGAAAACCAATCTTCCGCTTATAAAGCAAGGACGGTATTTAGACCTGACTTCTTCTGTATCACTGGTTTAAGAACACTAGCATCTACACTGAAAGAAGAGGATGTGAAATTGTACTTGAAGTAGACATTTCTGTTGTTTCTATCTTAGAAATTGGGTGCCACAGTATGAAAAGGACATAAAGCTACTAGACATTGCCCAGAGGAGGGCTGCAAAATTGGTGAAGGGCTTAGAGGGGAAGCCATATGAGAAGAGGCTGAAGCCTCTTGAATTATTCAGCCTGGAGAAGAGGAGACTGAGAAGAGATCTCATCGTGGTCTGTAACTTCCTCACAAGGGGAAGAGAAGGGGCGGGCGGGTCCTAATCTCTTCTCTCTGGTCACCAGTGATAGGACCAGGGGAAATGGCAGGAAGATGCACCAGAACAAGTTTAGGTTGGACGTTAGGAAAAGGTTCTTCACCCAGAGGGTGTTAGAGCACTGGAACAGGCTCCCCAGGGAGGTGGTCATGGCACCAAGCCTGACAATATTCAAGATGCATTTGGACAATGCGCTCAGTTTTAATCTTGTGACTGTCCTATGCCAGGGTAAGAGTTGGACTCGATGATCTTTGTGGATCCCTTCCAACTCACAACATTCTATGATTCCAAGTGGCAGCCTATGGGCATGTGTAGTGTACCTGTCTGCAGTTATGTACTAAATTCAGTATTCTTTCTTTAAATTGTCTACTGTTTGAAAGAGTTGAATTGCAACTTCCAGTTCCCCATGAAAGAGAAATTACTAAAACTGCTTTTCTTATAGAGGAGTCCAATAACCAGTACCACATGTAATTTTACAGGTCTCTGTATAAAGGAACCTTATCCAACACAGAACTTGAAATTCATGTGTAGAACATTCTGTTTATTAATATATTTTAGATGATCCATAAGCCTCTACTTGCTTTTCTTCAATTTGGTTAAATTTTGATATACTTTTAAATCAAAAGATCATGTAGCTGATAATTAGTTATTCCCACTTGAAAGACAGAAAAGTATAGACAACAGAATGATTTTCCTTAGATGATAGATACAGGCTCTGCCCCTGTTCAGTGTTCTGTCTCACACAGTATATTACGCAAAATGGGCCAGAAGGGCAGTTAAAGATCAGACTTCACTAAAGAACGAATGGGGTTTTTTTAATCAGCGTAGCTGCCCTTACCTTAAATTCGTTCTTGTCCTGAAGGTCTGAAGTGAATAGCCTTAACTTCCTATCAGAAGCAGCAGTACAAAACCTACACTCAACAGACAAAGAAAAGCCCTTCAGTCAGTTAGCACTCCAAGCATTGACCTTTTATCAGTTTCCCCTTCAGTTTAAACCTGCAAAGTGACATGCAAAGGAAAATTCAGATTTTGAAAAAAACCAAAAGCTTCAATCTTAACTCTTCTGCTTTGGCAATAAGCAGAGTTACAATCGGAACTTATCTATAAAATCGTGTGTATCAAGTGCCAAATATACTTTTTCCGGGAAAGAAACGCAAACCATTTTACAAAGCTAAATCTGAATCAACTATCAGTCACCTGAAATACCTCTCATAACTGCCACTGAAACTTCTCTTGGAAGAACTCTCATTATCAGTGTTTTTAAAAAACAACATATAAATTCATAAACCAATTTCTAGCATATTTTACAGAAAAGACTGGAGAAAAATGCAGCCATAAGTAACCATCATAATTTTGAAGAGCCTTACAAGCTGTTGAGAACATTTTAATTCTTAAATACATATTTAATAGTTAACTATCTTTCTAGACATGCAGCCCAACTGGTCTCACAAATAGCATCTGACCTACTCCTGAACATAGCCCATACTGTGCAGACCGCTACAAACAGCTTTATCTAGCAAGTCATTACAATAGTCTCAACCTTAGTGAAGTTTTAAAAATAATTCCTTCTTCACTGATGTACAAAGAAAGAACTAACGACATTTAAGGTCCATCAAAATAAAGAACAAGGAAAAAAAATATTCTTTACTGCTAGTTCGTGGGAGGGGGAAACAACTAGAACAACAAAAAACAAAAAAAATTAAGAACGAAAATGTTGTTCTACTGAAGTGTTCAAAGATTTTGTCAGTGATTTCTAAAGAGTTAGATTTCACCCATAAGCTTTAAACTTAGTCCAATATTAAGGAATTAGGGAAAATGGAGAAGAGACAAAGATTCATTGTACTTATTTATTATAAATACCTTATCTGGGGAGGTAAAGCATCAAGTCTAGTTTCTGGACTCCATGCTATGGCATCAACTCGTATTCCATGCTGAAATGTTCTCAGTGTCTTATATTGCATGCCTTCTACTTCTGCATCCTCCTCCTGCAAAAATATTGTAGTTAGCTAATCCAGAAAGATGTGTTGATGACTTCTAACAATTCAGACTTCTAACAATTCAGACTGATAGAAAATTGAAAGGCTTTCAAAATTACACGTATTTGGGACTTTTTTAGATTCTAACACTCTCAAAGTTAAATCCTGGAACAGAAAGTATTAACTTGAAATATGTAAGTATGTAAAAATACATGAAATTATTGTCGTCTCAAGCCAGATGCCAATGCACAGCACAAAAATCAGAACTAAGCTACAAAGATGTTGAGCCCATTCTCTGTACAAATAATACCTTCACAGATACAACTAAAGCCACTTATAACAGCATGATAAGTACATAGTGCAATGAGAAGTAAAAATGGGAATAAAAGCAAGCACAACATTTAAGCTATCTTCTTTACAAGTTGCTTTTACACTATGGAAAAATGCTACCACTTCCAGAACAGAACAACACTCTCCAAACAGCAGGAGCTAGAAAGGCACCCTCTGTCATCTAACATGACCAAAATTACTAACTTGTCTATTCTTACCGCTGCTGAGCACACTGGATGGTGGGAAAGATGAAACAAGAGTTGGGGTTGTGGTCAATCAGCTGACCTCTAAAAGACTTTTAAAAGTTTTCAAAACATCTAATGGAGCACCTCAAAGGATATTCCTACAAAATTTTCTCTATGTCACCATTTTGCTTTAAGATAAAGAACCTCTCTGTAAGCTCCCTTTGTAATGTAGAGGCTAGTAAAAACCTAGCTCAGGAAGCATGAAATTATCCAGTTTTTCAATGCTTCCTCAAGCATGGAGCAAGAAGAGAATTTTCTTCCCCTACTCTGAAATACTCAAAGACCCCACATGTGGAAGGGAAGATATGAAAATTACAGAAAAACTACCTTGTACCAGTGATTGTCAAAATTTTAATTTTTTTTTTTTTTCAAGGCCTACAGCAGAAACAAGAGAGAGGGCAATTCGGATGACAACAGGTTTTTGTGGTTAGCACTAAGTGCTTTTCAGAAAATTCACAACAGTAAGACTTTGGGGAATAACAACAATAAAAAGATGAGTTATGCTGTTACTCATTTGATAAAGTACCAAAATAATACTGTATAACAGAGAAGTGAATTCAAGAAAAAAAGATTATAAAGATAACAGTTGTTTCCTATGGACTTTTCAAGCACCTAGGCAAAAAAACCCTAATTAAAAAAAAATTATACAGTATAACAATATACAGTATTTTACATTTTTAAAACTTTCATAATACGATGACTCTAAATAATTTCAAGGTAAGAAAACATATTTTACTGTTTCTAACAACCTGTGAGAAAGATCCAATAAAAATGATTGTGAATGAAAATAAAAAATAAATTAATAATTATTTCTACAGTCCTTCCTTAAAAGAAATATCTATAAAATTAACACAGATATTTTAGCTGTACAGTTAAAAGTAGTTGTAATCTTTGCTGACTCTCAAGCCAGCTGAATGTTTTAGAAGATAATTCAATCCCAATAGCAAATGTACAGAGAACAAAATACAACTGTGCAAAAAGGGAGACAACTATCCTGTGATGATAAAGAACAATGTATAGCAAATATTAATTCACATATTTCCAAAGTTCCATGCTTAAGTTCTCAGATAGCAGTCACAAATATTAGCAAGAGCTACTAAAATGGCATTACTGTTCCAGTATAGCATTCCTGTTTTCTTTGCAGTCTGTTAAGGGAGTACAGTGATAGAATGAGAGGACAGAGCTTTAAACTGAGAGAAGGTAGGTTTAGATCAGATATTAGGAAGAAATTCTTTACTGTGAGGGTGGTGAGACACTGGAACAGGTTGCCCAGAGAAGTTGTGGATGCCCACTCCTCCTGGGAGTGTTCAAGGCCAGGTTGGATGAGGCTTTGAGCAACCTGGTCTAATGGCAGGGGGGTTGGAACTAGATCATCTTTAAGGTCCCTTCCAAGCCAAACCATTCTATAATTCTATTCAAAGGGAACTTTATATCAGCAGGATAGGAATTTATATCAATATGTATTTTATATTTATACTTATATATGGGGTTTTTTTCCTTGAAGAAAAAATATCCCAGACTTGTTAATGTAATAAGCATGTAAAACCCTCCCCGATTACATGGGGAGGAAACAGGAAAGCAACCACAGTATTTGGACAGTACAAGTGCTGGCAAAGTAAGTTTCAGCAACCAAGTAATAAAATAAACAATAACAGAAACTAACCTGAAATCTGCACGTCCCAACAACTACGTAATTATTGCCACCATAGGCAATGAGGGAACATGTATCTCCACTATCAAATGGATTGAATTTTACCACGTGCACATAATCGTCACAATCCACAGTGTAAGCAGTGTTTCTAGTAGAATCTTGCTTCATTTTCAGTGGATTAAGTCAAGGTATCATGGAAGTGATGTCTTCTTCAGAATGAAAATCTGCATTCCTACATAAAAAGTTTTTAAAAGCACGCATTACCCCCATTTGCACAAAAAAAAAATGTAAAAGGTATTTGTAGTACAACACATTAAGATTTCCTGTAACATTGTATTTAAGAACAAAAAAGCTGCACTTAAGCCATTATTTTTAGGTGTAGCATACTCTCATCAATCAAAAGGTTAACTGATCTGACTAACATACATTCAAAACTGTCCCTACAGATTTCAGCAATAACTGCAGATTTTTTGCTACTGCTGGCAACCCAACAGGATGATAAATTAAGTAACATCCAGTGATGTCAAATGATAGGACAAGGGGCAATGGGTGTAGCCTGGAACACAGGAGGTTCCACTTAAACTTGAGAAGGAACTTCTTTACTGTGAAAGTAACAGAGCACTGGAACAGGCTGCCCAGGGAGGTTGTGGAGTCTCCTTCTCTGGAGACATTCAAGACCCTCCTGGACGCCTTCCTGTGTGATGTCACTTAGGTGTTCCTGCTCCAGCAGGGGGATTGGACTAGATGATCTTTCGAGGTCCCTTCCAATCCCTAATGTACTGTGATTTTGTGAACTGTACACATCATTAGTGTCACATACAGAATTTTTAAATTTTCAACCAAATGACAAGAAATGATACATTACTACCTTCAAATCCTCTTTACTTGTGTACCTTTTTAAAGACTGTATGTGTCTAACTAAAATCAGAGTTAATTAAGGCTGCAAAACAGTAAATGAGAATACTGTCATGCATAATATTTAAACATCATTTCATGACTTAAGCCACCCTAATTGCAGACAGAACACCTATACTGTTGTGTACCAAAGAACTTGTACTTTACTGCATTCAAGCAATTTTCAAGAAAATCAGGTTCCCATGCTAGAATACAAGAGGTCAAGATGCACAACTGATTTCAGAATCACCCCTTTTAATCCTATATTTAACACTAGTTTAAGCCTTTTTGAGAAATCAGACTTGTAATTACACACCACATGAAAACCAGATTTAAATCCCAGACCTTTGACAGATTTTGCTGTGTTAATGATCTGAAGGTCTCAGCATCCAAGACTGCATATGTCGCATAGGAGCCAACCAGGTCTGACACGGGCATCACTGAGACACAAAGAGGCTCTCCATAGTTGCAAAGTTCATATATTAATTAATATGGCAAACTACCACATTAACGTAAATACTTTAGCCATTTAACTTGTATAGCTATGCTCCTGAAACCAAATGCAAATTTTAACCCAGTCCATAGTTTTCTTCCTTTAGGCTTCCCACAAACACAGGCCACCAGCCTAGTTTTAAGGGAAAATACCAAGAATGCTATTAGCTTCACCCCTGTAGGAAACGCCGTTCAGGCAACTGAGCCGTGTGGGTGCCCGCTACCTTCCTCCCTCCCCCTCCTTTCACATCCTACTCCCCCCTTTTCCCTCCATGGCCCAGCTGCTACTACTCTCGACCGAGGCTATCCCCGGGCCCACGGCGCTACCGATCCCCAAGCAACACCGAGGGCCCCGGCCCGTCCGCAGAGCGGCTGGGCTAGGCCGGCCCGGCTCCTGGGTCTGACCAGACGAAACTCCGCGTTCCCTCCTCGCCCCGGGACCGAGCACCCCCGCCTCACCGCCTACACACGCACCTCTGCAACCCCGTCTCCCACCAGCACCGCCTCTCCCGCCAACAGCCGGCGGCACCACCCCCCAGGAGCAGCAGCCCTCTGCTTCCGGGTCAACAACTCCCACGCTCACTGGGCAGCCGCGGAGGATTTAAATTCAACCCGCCGGTAAGGGCGGTGCTGCCTCCTGAGCGGCCCGCTCCCCTCCTGAGCGGCCCGCTGTGCGAGCGGCTCTGTCCCCGCTCAGGCAGGCAGCTCCGCAGGAAAAGCGGGAGTCGGTCTGCCAGTGGGGTGCCCGGGCTGCCGTCCTCCTCCGGGAGCGGCGGCTTCGCGCTGTGCCTGAGGCGGGGGAGCTGCGCAAGGCTGCGCCTGGTGAGGGGAACCTGGAGGCGGCCGCAGCCGGGAGTGTTCAGGTGGGGGCGGCAGTGGCTGTACTGGTAATGTCAGCTCCTGGGGTCTGGGGCTTGTTTCGCAGGCTTTGGGGCTTGTTCGGACTCTCCTGGGCGCTTGCTCCGAGTGACAGGTCTTGTCCCTTGGAAACCTCTGAGGGTCGCGGGAGGGAGGGAAGCCTCCGGAGAGATTTTTGTCTGCCCCACGCGGAGTTACACCAGCCCACCCGTTTCATCCTCTCTGGTCCACATGTTTCGTTCATGTCGGTGTGAAGTAAAAAAGTAGGTTACCCCCTTAAAACATTTTGGAGAGTAAGTTGCAGTTGCTGTTACAGTCTGGCTCGTTACCTGATGTCTCTGGTTTTTCCTGCCCCTCTCCCACACTTAACCATTTTTCTTGATTGTACCAATCAAAAAAACCACCAAACCCACAAAAAACCAACAGCAACCAATCAACCAAAAAAACCCCCCGAAATTAAACAAAAAACCTAACAAACCAAAACCAGCTATGATCTGTTAGCTAGGTGAAATAAGGGGATAGGATAGTTTTGTGTTCTAAAAGTAAATGGCGTGGGTATTGCTGCTGTACTATCTCTGCAGTGTTAGGGAGCTGTTTAAAAGTTTAAAACAGGCAAATTCTTTAGAAAGTCTTGTGTACCTGTCTTGGTAAATGCAAGAAGGTGAAAAAGACCAAAGCATGAAGTAGAGAAATTGAAACTGATACTGAAACCAATTGCCAAATGAAAGAGGGGAGATAGTGATTTATGGAATGAAAAAAGGCTATATGGGTGACAAAAACATTGCGAGTTGTCTTTGGTAGTAAGTCTTAGAAATATTAAATCTTTTGTTTCCAGGTTTAAAACATTCTGATAGACACTGGTCTGAAGTATAGTACATGCAGATAGTACAGAAGGCCCACTCTGTCCCGGTCAGACTGGCTGCTTCCAGAGACAAAAGGCTGTCATATTTGTGATAACATTTATTATTTCATGTTGGTATAATGTACAAGGAAAGTAAGGGGTCTTCATGAAGATGTGTCATACATAAGCACTTTTAACCCCTTATCTTCATAGTTGCTCCTTCCTAGTGAGGCGAGTCTCTCTAGACTTCTGGTTTAGTGGGAAGAGTTTATTCTAGGAACGTGATAACAGAATTTGCGTAGCTTATTGGAAGATGAAGACATGCATAGGCCTCTTGCATAGTTATATTCATTTTTATTTCTCTTAATTATTTCTGTCTTCTCTTCCAGACAATGATTGCTTTCCAGCAAAAAATTTTGAACTTGATCACGTGTTTCAGAAGACAATGGCCTTTATTTTCAAACTCTGAAAGGACTACTGTATGTGGAGCAGACTGCATGCTGATGGTGTTACAGCTGTCAATGGCTGAAGTCAATAAACAGGTTAGAATTCTTTCCGTCTGTTCTTGGTACTTCGTACATCTCTGACTTAGTTCACTTACTGAACTTTTTGTTTAGGCACCTAGTTGAAATGGACATTTTGGTCACTTTGTTGTTTTAACTGAGGGTCAGATGCAGCAAGGCACTAAAATTAATATGATTAAGCACACTGTTGAATCAGGACTTAGAAGAACTTCAAGACAGATGGGAGGATGGGCTTGTTTTAAGTGTATGTCTGATTTCTAAACTTTAATATTAAATACTAGTGTATTTTTCCAGATCATGTAACTTCTGTTTATTTCCATCTAATATTTCTTCTGCTGCAGATCAGGGTGGGATTTGGGATGCATCTTTGTTCTGAGTGCTCCAAAGATGCTTTGGAATGACATGAGAGTATGAGTATAAAATTGATTTGGTATAGGCTGCATGATTTATGCTTGCAGCAGTCCATTCTGGCTGCTGTTTTTCCTAAGGCTCATCGAATTAAGACCTAAACATAAAAGTTGTGAGCATGCACTCAGTACCAGTAGGAAATGTATGGCCTTCTTTGCATGCGTACAAGAAGCATGTGTCAGGTGATGAGTAAGAGATGTAACCCTTAAGTGCCTCCATAAGAAGCACTGTGGCTTGTCATAGCTGGAAAGCTAGGCATTAGTAGTCATCTGAAACATACCAAAAACTGTGGCAACATGCAGTCTGGCCTTTGCATATGTCTCATCTAATGAGAACAATTGCAACAGTCACTTTGATGTTCTAAAGATATCTTTTTAGGTCAGTAAGCTTAACTATTGATGAAAACAAATTATGACTGTTGGAAGACTTACTCAACTGTTGCATAGTAAATTAAACACATAGTACAAATCTTTAGTTGAAAAACAAACAAACCCAAACCAAACACACCACAAACAAAACTGTACCAAAACCAAACCCCTAAACAAACAGAGAAAACCTACTTCAGTTTGTGCATTCCTAGTTGCAACATATTATTTTAAAATTTACCACTTGTACTGGAAGAAGCTTATATCTTGAAAGAAATATTTCCAGAACTACTCTTTAACCTAACTGAATTCATCACCACAAAAAGCTTTGTAGTCTAAAATCTGCTGAATGGAGGTATCTCTTGTCTAAACATTAAATATAAAACTGGGCAATTCATCCCCACTGTAATAAACTTTACAGCAGAAATATTAGAATCCTAAGATTCTGCATTTGTACTCATAGAATGTAATATATTCCAGCCAGGATTGCAGTGTCCTCACAATACCCATGTAGGTAAAACTAGAAAACAGTTGTGCATCAAAATGAACTCTCAGAGAACTGATAAAGGACAACTGCCTGTGGAAGCAGTCTCTGTGTGTCATTTTTGTTGTGATTCTCAGAGGAGAAATACAAACATTTTTCCAAAGCCAACTCTGGGAACTAAAATGTGTTATTCTATTGAATGCCAAAAATTATAGACATGATAAAGGTGATATTTTGATGGTTCATTGCTAATTATTTCCTAACAGCTAACAATGAGCTCTTTCCTTCCCCCAGAGGTAACTAGTTTATTCTATTTTTCCCTCCAGCAAAGATTCCTCCCCTCTAGAAGTATCTTTTCTTTCAGAGATGATCTAACAAAAATTAAAAAAATTATTTTCAACTCTTTTAATTTTGAAATATATTGCTTTTACTTCAAATCTGGAGAAAGACCAAATGCTCAAAACCTACGTTGTTGTTGGTTTTTTTTTTATTATACTAGCTCGTCTAATAAAACAAATTAGCAGTATGTATAACCCTTGTCATGCATATGTGGATTAAAACTATTTTAGTATTTGCATGTGCTGCCTCTGAGGTTCAGTTCCTTCAGTTGGAGGTCAATTTTGATGTTTATAGTGTTGGAGTAAAATATGGCTATTTTACTTTGTTCAGCACTGAAACTTCAAACTAATATGCAGAGTGCTACAGTTCTAGGCATGTTTCTTGTTAGGTCTCTGATTTGAGTACAATAATTTCATCTTGTTAACATAACACATGTAGAATAGAAGTCTATTATGGTAAAATCAATTCCTGCAAGAAAAAGAACTTTATTAACAGGCTATTGACTAGTTGGATTGAAAAAAAAAAACCAAAACCCTACCACAAACAACAAAAACCTATTCTCTTTCTTTAGGAGCCTGGACAATTTTAATGGATTTGGTATTTTAACTGTTACCTGTATCTGCAGAAATTAAAAATAGCAAAATTTATGGACAACTCTAGAAAAGTTTAAAGGTCTCATAATCTGTTAGTCTCAAATTTAACCAAGAATAAGGGTAGCAAACAGTGTGATGAGCATTGATCAAATAAAAAGGGTGAAAGGAAAAAAAAATCTACACTTTTAATTCCTCTGAAAATACTTTGTGTTGTAGCACAGTTGCAGACGTATGGCATATCGTCAAGTGGTGTATGGTCTGGGGTTAAAGTTAATACCTTTTTCCTAGACTGATTAGTATAGATCTAAAATGTAGGAAAACTTCCCAGAAGAACCACCTTTCTTAAGGTTTGAAATAGAAATAACAATTTTTAGGTTGAAGTTCAGTTGAGGGTAATTGCTTTAAGTTCACTGTGTTTGCACTTGTGGATCAGGAATGGTAGAAGACGATTATTTGTCCTAATAACCTACTTAGCGTTTTCAGACCAAGACTGTTTTAGCTAGTAGTGGGGAAAACTAAGACACCATGTAAAAAAACTAAGACATCATATAAAACTATTGTTTTTCCTGAGTCTGTGAATTTAAGTTTCAGACTTGCCTTAAATGTTTTGTAAATCTCTTTTACCACTAGGATTGTGAGACTGAAGGAAAAAGTGCTTCATTGTTGATTCTAGAAATATATTTTCCCTTTAGAAATTAGTGTTTGTCTCTTTCTGATTCTGAATTAAGTCAGTTTTGGTGTGTGGTTTAGTTCTACCCTGTGCTTTCATGAGTGCATTTTGTACATTGCCTGAAGAATATTATGTTCTGTTCAATGTCCTGTATTTCTTGAAATGTTTTCCCAAATCATCTCGTTTCCATGTTGGCAAATAAAGAGAAATGCAAAATTGTTTTACAGCATTACTCCCTTAAAACTGTTGTATCTGTTTCCCTTTTAGTAATGCCAGATTCCTACCAATTTTGTAGAAATTTTATGATATGTTGCTTGTAACATATTGTAATGACGCTACCAAGAGACATTGTCTTGGCTGTTCTTCAGTATGATTAATTTTTCACAGAATCACGGAATGGCTGAGGTTGGAAGGGACCTCTGGAGGTCATCTTGTTCAAACCCTCTCCTCAAGCAGGGCCACCTTGTGCCAGTTGTCCAGGACCATGTCCAGATGGCTTTCAAATGTCTCCAAGATGGAGACTCTATCACCTCCCTGAGCAACCTGTGCCAGTGCTTGATCATCCTCACAGTAAAGAAGTGTTTCTTGAAGTTCAGAGGAAACCTCCTGTGTTTTTTTTCAATTTGTGCCCATTGCCTCTGGTCCTGCCACTGGGCACCTTAAAAAAGAGACTGGTTCCATCCTCTTTGGACCTCCCCATCACATATTTAAAGACATTGATGAGATCCTCCCTGAGCATTCTCTTCTCCAGACTAAACAGCCCCAGCTTTCTCAGCCTTTCCTCATATGTGACATGTTCCTGTCCCTTAATCCTTGTTGTTGATGATTCACTGGACTTTGTTGGACTTTCTCCAGTATGTCAGTGTCTTCCTCATACTGAGGGGTCCAGAACTGGACACAATACTCAGATATGGTCTCCCCAGAGCTGAGTAGTTATCTCTACAAGGGACAGGCTCTTTTTTAAGAAAGAATGTTGGAGTTTTGTAGAAAAAAAGTTGAACTAATGATATACAATTGGATTTTTTTAAAAGCAAATGATATACAGACTGTTCTACTGTCTTGTCCATACCCTGTGTAACCAAATCATAAGTAGTTTTATTGCTTATTCTATTTTTGTGTTGCTTAACAGCGGGAGTTGTTCTGTGTTAAAACTCTTGCTATTTAAATCTTGAGGCATCCTGCCTAGTTTATCAATAAGGCTTTCTCTTCTCCTTCCCACCCTCCTTGTCTATAGTATTGTAGGTTTCTATTTTGAGGGGTGGAAGGGGAGCAGGAATGTGGTGTATGTGGTTTGGTTTAGTTTGTGGGGTTTGTTTGTATTTGTTTTTTTTCAAAGCGAGTGCTAAATTTTTTATCTTGTTCTTATTGCTGCTATAGTTGGTAGTGTTGACTTTAGAAAGCAATAGTTTGTTGCTTGGATTAGTGCAATTTTTACTTTGTGTGTTCCAGGATCCTGTTGTTGCAACTGCTAACTGTTCTACTGACTCATACATACTGTAGCTCTTTAGTCCCCAAAAAAACCCAACCAAAAACCAAACAACCAACCAAAACCCTAACAAACAAACCAAAAACCCCAGGTGTTCAGTCCCAAACAATTCCCATGCAAGGTGTACTGTCATTTTTCTTATCTTGAGATATTGACCTGTAACTTCACTGGCTTTGCTTCTGACAGATTGCAATATAACAGCTATCAGATGCTTCTGTCTATACACCCGTGCTTATATGAACCAGTTTCTAAATCTGTACACGGCACTATCGGTGTTCCCTGGAATGGGAAACTTATTCTAAATGCTGCTTTATATTACTTTAATGTGCTTTATGTACTACAGTTTGCAGTTTGGTAGCTTCTCTCTTGTATGAGAGTGTACACGAGCAACAAAGACTCAGTAGGGCCAGAGGTGATAAGACTGTAGAAGCTCACCATTTGAGGGTGATGTCAGATGACAATACTGCAGACTGGGAATATGCCTGAAGATAATAGAACTGGAAGCAACACCTGGGTGGTGTTTAAGTACAGCAGTCTTGAACACACATATTCCAAAAATGGTTAGTGACCATTTGTTTTGGGAAGGCAGAAGAGAACATGACATTGCTGAAATACACATAACTTCTGTTTTTCTGTTTTTTAAAACAATTTTCTGTCAAAATAGAAGCTACTAAGCCCTAGAAAGCTTGCAATGCCTACAAAATATTAAAAAATGGTGTCTTTAGGCATTCCAGTTACTACTAAAATAAGAGTCTAAGGAAATTTAACATACTGCACTATCAAGAAGTGAAGATGCTTTATAATACTTAATTGTTTTTATGCCTATGAAACACAATACTTGCAATGTCTATCATGGAATAGAAGTATGGAACTTTTTGAACTTCCTTAAGCTATTAGCCAGTTGGCATATGCTTGCTGCAAAACACCACATTATTTTTTTTTTAATTAATTTTAAAGCCAGAGACTCTTGACAAATTGACTGTATAAGTAATAGAATACACTGTCACAGTGAGCACCTGATCATGAAGGTTAATATCTGGAGTGCAGTTTTATTTGGATTTAAAATATTTTTGCAGCACTAATATAAACTTTGCTAATCTCTGCAGGTCCTTAGTCTGGTGAGGAAAAATTTTGATTTATTAGATAACATATTGAAGTTGTACTTTAACTTGGTACTCCTGGAAGATTTTGTTTCAAAACAAAGTGAGAAAACAATTTTTTTTTTTCTCCAACCTACTGCTCTTTTGATCTGTTTAAATTGGGTTAGAGTATGATTACATGTTTGGTTTGTCGAGGGGCTGCAGTGGAAAACAAGTGCATTTCAGAAAACAGATGCCATTTTAATATTCTGGTAATCAGTGGAATAGCATGCCAGTTCCCAGTTCTCATGCAGAAATTAGAAGGCAGAAAAGTGCTCTGAAAGTAATATGGATGAGTACTCTTCATTTTCACTCCTAGTTCTTTGTCTAGACAACATCAAAATAGTTGACTTTCAGGACTCCGGAATCATATATTTAACCGGGCCTATTGGGAAAGTTGTGCTAAGTAAACTAGAGCCCTAAGGTGGGATCTTTTGGGCTGGAACAGCTTAAATTATTAGAATTGGTCCTAACCTATTTAGTTTTGTATTCAGTTGCTAGTGGTGTTTGTAGGTAATTATTTTATCCAGATTTAAGTTGCTTAATGTGAAAATGTCATGAAACAAAATAAAACCTTTGCACTAGACAGGAGTTATCTGCTGTTATTGACATAGGAAAGCAAGGGTTGTTACTCAGTCACAGGGTGTTCATATGATGTTACATAATTACATGACCATATAATATTGCTTTTTTTTTGCTACCATATACTGGGGAGTGCTTTAGATACTGGTAGCGTGAACTCTGTTTCTTTGATGAAAACTGGAATGTTTGCTTCAGTTGTAAAATTACTTGTTTCATGTATTCTGAGGTCTAACTCAAATAGAAGGACCTCATCTGAAAAGTTTAACAGCATGAAGTAGGGACTGGAACATAGATTCAAGAGCAGAGTGTGAATGAAAATGAAGAGTCTAGATGTGAAAGGGGAGGGGATAAGAACAAGTAGTAGTTAGATTTCAGGGGAAAGAGGAAGTGGTGGTGAGGAAGTTGGCATCAGGAGGATGTAGAGTATGATAGCATGGAAAGGTCTGCAATAAACATGGCTATGAGAAAACAGAGAATGTGATGGACATTGAATAAGACACCAAGATTTGGGAGCAAGGTGACAGGCACAGAATATGATGAGGTACGGATGTGCAGGGAGAGTAGCAACTCCTAGCTAGTATTTTGGAAAGGCAGAGAAAACTAGAGTAGAAGTCCAGGATCAGTGATCAAGAGATTAAAAACAGTTTAACAAGTAATTAATGAATAAAGGACCAAACTCTCAATTTCAGAGTCTAGAAATATGTAATCCTGCATCCCAAACCCTGTATTTTGTCTCTGTTACTTTTATCTCAGTCTAGTAGCAGAATTCTGTGCTACTATGTAATTTCACTTGTATAAGTAGCACATTATTTCACTTACTTCTTCATGTGTATAGCTTGGTTTACAGTACTTGTGACAGATAGGTGTGCATTGCTTTAATGCATTTATTACATCTATGTAGCAGCAGTAGCAATGTTATGCTAAAGTGTAACTACACTAACACAGGAAAAAAACCTCTTTGGACATGGCATACCTTTCCCAGATTACTGCATGAAGCAAGGTAGTAGAGCTATATTTACTGCTTTTCAGATTTCAGCATGACCTGCCATGCTCAAAACTATATCTGCAAATGAATAACTTTATGTATGCAGTAGTTTTGTGAAAGTCAGTATGTCTTTTCTTATGAGTAAAGTTCAATATACATACCTGGTATTTTAAAGATGAGAAACAAATACTGCATATAACAAAACTCAACTGTAAAGGCAAAGCACTGGAAGAACTTCAACTATAAGTAAGACTTTGTTTATTATAAACTGAAATATTTAGATTATAATAGTTTCAAATATGTGTATATATGCAGCTTGTTTTAAAGTTATTTTTAAAGCTATACTGAATCCAAAACAATATTTTTGCTTTCTTCTGTTCTATTAGCACCATGGAGATTTCACAGTATCACTTAGTGATGTCTTGGAAACTTGGAAATATTTGTTACATGACAAACTGGGATTACCATACAAAAACATGAAAGAACCTGAAAATTATGCAGACCTAAAAAAAGCCTATCATGCCTTCTTAGCAAGAAGCAATATGTTAGATCTAATAGACATATGTCAGAAGTGCTATGGTCTTGGACTTGTATCTGAAGAAGAAAGCATAGCCTCTGTAAGTATTTTGTTTGTTTGATATTGTTTTGACGTATCTTTGATTCCAGTTGTGGATTTATGACACTTTGGAATATACACAGGAACTCTGAATTATTCACAAGTTACTTTGGTCTTCTGTTGGGGAAACAGTTGAGTTTGAATTGCTAAATCTTTAAAAGAGATCTTAAATTCAGTCTAAAATTATTTTTCTCCGTTGTTGTGTACAGCACTTCTATGAATATATCACTCTTTGGCAGAAATGGAAATTAAAAATGAATGGTAGAGACTTATTAAGACTGGACCAAAGCTTAGTGATTAATGTGTGTCATGGACTTTTGGTTGTATGTTGATATGCAGTCAAAATATTTTAAATTGTTATAATTTTAAAAATACCACACTCTTAGAAGCAAAAACTTCCTTACACTACATTTAGTTCTGTGTCTGATTTTTCCAGAAACCAAAAGAGGTTCCACTTTAGCCACTCAGTCAGCAGCTGAGATGTTCTTATGACAGACACTGCATGTGAGGCCATGCTCTAGGCTAGAGAAAGTCTAGTGTGTAATTTTTAAAATTGCTGTTTAGTTAATCTTCTGAATTTGATGTATGTTTAATTAGATGGTCATTTTAGTATGAGGAAAGTTGTATCAGTAAGTGAACATTAATTGAACTGAGGTATATTATGCAGATAACATGAATTAATAGTTACAGCATGATTAAAACTTTCTCCATTAAAAAGTGGTCAAATATTGGAACAGGTTGCCCAGAAAGGATGTGGAATCTCATCTCTGGAGATATTAAAAACTTCTCTCAGCATGTCACTGAGCAACCTGGTCAAATATTTCCTGCTTCAAGCACAGGTTTATACTAGATGATCTCTATAGTCCCTATTAACCTAAATTATTGTATGATTCTGTGACAAGGATAGAACCTACATATTAGGCACAAAAGAGATTATAAGAAGCATGGAAGCTGTAATTCTTAATTTTTTTTCTTCCTGTTTTCATGGGGAAGAACTTGGGCGTGTGTTAATGAGCTCTTCCTGAACATGGTATAACATATTAAATGTTCTCCAAGACATAAACAGCTGCTTTTAGTGCAAGTGTATTAGTTAACTGTTTGAGCTATCTTTTCTAAGTTAATTTGAGTCATGTACCTCATTTCTCTACTAAAACAGGTGTACTTCTAAAGACTAAAGCCAAAAGTAGGTTATAAGGCCTCTGTTAACCTCAGAACACTAGCGAACTAGCAGAGACATAGTTTCACAAGGTTTTAATACCACTTTTGCTTTCTAGCCGTCTTTATATTTAAGTTTATTCTAATATTTTTATGACAGGTTCAACTGTTGGCATTTATTTCTGGCATAATGAATGTACAAGAAAATGATGATTCTGTTCTTTCTACTCCTTCAACACCAGTCAACAGACAGAACCAGGAGAATGTGAAGGTAAAAATTATTTCTGTCTCTTATTCCTGTATATATTGAAAAGATATATAAGGTAGTTTTCTGTTCCAATTGTTGGTATTAAAATGTTGCTGGTTTAAAAAATCAGAACATGTCACTTCAACATACTGTAGATGTGTGTATGGTGCTAAATGCAGAAATTTATAATATAGAAGACAGTCCTTTTGTGGCTGGCAACCGTGGACTTAATCTGCCTTAAAACATCAGTGAATAAACTTTTCTACAAGTACACCATCACTCAAACGTTGTCTCGACTGAGACGTAAATGATTTGCCCAATGCTGAAAAGTGATAGGTGAGGTAAACTTCTTTGATTTCATTTTATTAGCTTGTACTCCCTTGCATATTGAAGAAATCTGAATAGCCACTGTAGTGGTAGCTGTAGCAAAGCAAACAAAGTTTGTCTGACCCAGTAGAGGACTTGAAGACTTTCTGGGAATACTGGTTTCTTCCCGGTTACCCTTTCAGCCTCCAAAACAAGGAACTCTGATATATAACAATGCTTGAAATGCTGGAGCTTTAGTCATTTCCAGACTTGCTTTTCTCATGATAAGTGGCAATTTCTCTTCAATATTTGAGTACAATTAAAAATATTTCTGAACAAGAAAGTATGTTCTGAACTAAGCTTCTCCCCTAAATAGCACTTCTACTGCTAACATAATGGCTTTCTTGCTGCTCTGACTTGTGTAGTAAAAATATTCAGTATTCCTTGCTCTTTTTTCCTTCTCTTAATTCTGTCTTTTAAGACTGTCACACATACATGTTTGGTTTTTTTAGTGTCTACATTTTGTGTTTACATCCTATTGAGTAAGAAGTGATTCCATAGCAAATACAGGTTTTCTCATTATCTTTCCTTGTGTTAATGGCCTTTTTTTGGTCTTTGTTTTCTTTGCTTGCAACAAAACTGTAAATTTTTCAGTTCTGGAGCTGTTGTTCATACAGTGTCCAGAACAATGCTTCAGTATAAGCGATTACAATGTTATGTTTTGATGTGTGGATGGAGCCGGGTCACAATTTATGTCCAAACTCAGTCAGTGGAGTTTCTGTGATTGAAATCCCCTAGGATCCAAGGGAAAAATTACTGAATTTGGTGCAGAGCTGTCGAGTTGTTTAAAATCTTAGCCTATTTGAAGTTAATGACAAATCCTTATGTGGTTTAATAGTGCCAGTATTTTGCCTTGGGATAGAAAAGGAATATCTGGGAATAGGCTTCTAAGTAGAAATTGATAGCAAATTTTAATAGCTAAAGATCCAACCTTCAAATATTTCATGAATATTCAAGTGCAGGAAACATAATTTTAACATATTAATCATGCTTGCTTTTGTCAATACTTCCAGAATCCCTGTACATAAAATAGCATTTTGTGATTATGCAAGGTGAAATTCTTACTCTTCCAAAATTCATATCAGTACATATCTAATTAGCTTTTTAAAAAATAATTTAGCATCAGGATGACCAATTTGTGTGATGTTTTCTTATACAGGTGAGAACCCTGGCAAAGAAATGTGTTTATTCATATTTAAACCTGTTGGTGAATTCTAAGGATGATCTGGCACTGGCTTATATTCTAAATGTTCCTGACAGAGGACTTGATAGAGAAGCCTTCACTAACCTAAAACATGCCTCACAAAACAGAAAAATGTCCATTTTCCTGGTATGTATGTCAAATAAAACTTGTAGATCAGAGGCAGTGAAATGGATCTATAAACATAAAATGTTGCTTTAATCTTGTATGCAAGACTGACATTTGCAAGCCAAGTCAAAATACCACTGTAAATATGATTTCTAGGTTAAAAAGACACAGCAGAGATTCTATATGAAGAAATGGGTACTTGCTTGGTCATGAGATCTAAAGATGCACAGAAAAATAATTGTGTGCATGTGTACCTCTAGAGCTCTAAAATGAGATGTTGTAAAAACAAGCATCGAGACTGTTCATCCCAAACAGTGACTGAAATCCTGAAAAAGTTTACTATCTTAAACATTAATATAAGAATTAATATAAGATATTATTTTTATTATTGCTTTTAAAATTTTGAAGTCTTGGTAAATAGTGTGATGTGAGGTCACACATATGCATATCAAAGAAAAAAAACAAAGGAAGAAGAAATGGCATGAGACCAGATGTTGCTGCTTACCAAATACCTCTAAAAGCAATAAGGTTGGGTTAAATAAATACCACAAAGCAGTATTAGCATTAAGAAAACCAAGCCACTAACAATGTGTTTCAGTTTTAAAGTGCTATAAGTAAGTATTTTGGTTAAACAGTAAACCAGCATTTTTCTGTGCTTTTGTTAAAACGGAGACATCTGGAACCTAAAGTATTTTTGTGTAGAAACTGCTTTTCTTAGAGCAACCTGGTGACAAAACCCTACCTTTGATATGTGCACGAGAACAGAGACCAAAACTTGAAAGGGCAGTATTGCAGTTTTTTCAGTTTTGACTCAGAATTTGAGGAGGGTAATACTTTCCAGTCATTTGCAGCTTGATAGTTTTGAAATACTCTTCAAGATGTGATTGATATGGGACATCCCTGCTCATTTTATTCTGAAAGGCACAGAACTGGAAAAAATCCCTCAAGACAGTGGTATGCTCTTTCCTCAATGCCCTTGTATAGGAATATAAAAAGCTACTACATCATTGTGCAGAGACTTGTTGCTAAAGAATCTAGTTTAGAATGTGAAGTGCATTTATACTCCCAGTAGTTATAATCACTACAGAGACATCTCAAAAATAGTTGGAATGAGTAAGAATTCTTTCTCCAAAGAAACACTGTAATCCCTCATATTAAAAAAAATAAAAAATATTTGCATGCACAGTGGCTTCAGTGCAGACAACAGCAGACTAGGGAAAATCGGTATGGGTATGTAAGAGTCACTGAAGCAGCTGCATTCTCAGATTTTCATGGTTGAATAAATATGGAAAATTTGAGAAATCTCAGTTCCAGGATTAATTATTTTAGCTCCTAATGCTCTGTTAACATTGAAATAATAATAAAAAAAAAAGGTATGTGTTTAGACTGGCTTTATTACCTCTTCCTTACAGTTGCCAGAGGGGAAACTTCTCTACCGTGTAAAGAAGTCGTCTTTTCTGGCGTGTGTGTTTTGTAGAAATCCTGCAAAGCCAGGATGTTTTCCATTGGGAAGGCAAGGTCCTATGAACTGTACTTGATCCACAGGAATTCTTTAGCACAAAGGCAGGAATACTGTCAGTTTACTTTCTTTGCTAAAGTAATTCCAGTTGTACTGTTTCCAGTCCTAAGAGCTTTATGATTTAGCTGTATATTCTGAAATGACAATTTGCATGTAGGATTAATATAACTGCATCTGTGTCAAGCGTATTGGATTGTTATCTTTACTTTCACCTTTCTGGAGAACTGATAAGCTTTTTATCCTGACTGTTGCCTTAAGATTTGAAGGGTTGTCCTCTAAGGCATACTGCTTTTGGGACATCTCTTGTTTTCATTGTCTTTATAGCTTATAAAAATATATGGAAATTTTCACAATTGGGTACCTGTGATGACAGAAGCCTGAACTGTCATGATTTTTCAGAAGCTTTGAGTATATATTATTTCTATTTGCACCTCTGAAAATAAGTATACTACTGAAGTTAAATTTTACATGCTTATGTTACAATAGTTCTTGCGTCACAGACAGCCCTCAGAATATACAAGTAGTTTTTGTGAGGTCAGCACAAGCATTTTAAACACCAGCAACACAACAAAAAATTCTATAACCTGTGTTAATTAAGTTTTTTCTAAGCTGTCAAGAGGCCAGTGTAAATATCAAATTAGCCTGGTCATTTTTGCTTTGGCTTGTGTTTTTTTTGATACCACCACACCATTTAAGTATTGATCTTGCAACTATTTGTGGTGAGATGTACAAAGTTTGCCATTAAGAGGTATTCTATGGATCTCATTTAAATTATTTCTGCTGTCAACCAGCTGTTATACACTGCAAATCTGTAGGAGAGACTCACTTCATGTGTACATTTCATATATGTCTACAGTTTAATACTTCTGAATATTTCTCCTAATAGATGGCAACATCTTTTATCCGAACCACCGAACTTGGAGGAAGAGGCTGTGCATCTTCATTATTTGATCCTTTAAGAGTCCATGTAAAGGGGCTTTCAAACCTTGTTAATTTTATTGACAAGCTGCAAGAAATTGTTGGTGAAACCTTAAATCCAAGGTAATAAGATTTCTGTTATATTTTTGTCTTGTTGAGCACCTTTTTTTGGGGGGCAGGGAGGATGGCATGTGTCTTGTGGAGGGGAAACGAAAGACAATCTAATTTATTTAATAACTCAGAGTAAATGTTTACAACTTATCTAAATATTTGAAAAACAATTGGGGTAAGTTCATAGATTTTTGAGGTTATTATTTGTATTAATTTTTATGAAATCAGTGTATGTATGGCTATTTGGTAAGTTCCCTAGTTGTAAATGTACTTCCAAAGATTTCAGTCTTGTGGGTCTGGTAAGTAGATAAACTGACACGTGCTTTACTACTCCTTGCTGTTTCATTACTTGTTTTTTTTTTTTGTAATTTTATTGTATGTACCCTTATATAAATGAGTCTTTATTAGAGAGAAGTGTAACGCAGGAATTTGAATTGGTAAGTGCTGGTATTAGTACAGAGAAGAATAATTTTCTTAAGTATTATAGAAGTTAGTGAATTTTTTTCATTTATAATCAGCAATTTTTCTATACAAAACTTTAGCAAATCAGCTGTAATAGTTCTGTCTTTGATACTAAAGAATCTTTTTTAGTTTGAATTGAGTCTAATCCACACAATTGAAAACAAAATGTTATAAGCAAATCATAAGCATTATTTAAATTACTTTCCAGATTGCATTGAAGCTGGAAGTGGGAAGTATTTCAGAGTTTATTTTCCAGTTTTTGTTTTAATTTTTAATTCTTTTTCTTTGTTTTCTCATTTCAATGTCCTAGATGCCAGGGACATACTATCTGTGCTGATGATTAAAGAAAACACCTAATGTATGCTTTTTTCTTTGTTTAAATCATACATGTCATTCTACATCGATAAAAATGAGAAATGGAAAAATACTTATATGCAGGAACTTATTTTTTAGGGTGGAAAGACCACTTTTTCAGGTATGCACAGTTCAGCAAAGTATAGCATAAAATGTTGCGTCTTGTTAATTACCCTTCTATATAAGGCATGTGAGAAAAATCAGATTGGGATAGTTGCTGGGAATTACCAGTTTCTCATTGGGAGAATTCTCTAGAGCTTGGAAATTTTCACCATTCAGCTATTTATTCTGTTGCTTTCTCTGCTGTACATGCTGTCTCACTTATTCTGGGGTATAAATCTTGTGAATGTCAGATTCTGGTGTGTTGTATACATGGAGGTGTCATTGGTTATATCACTGACCAAGAATGGAAGCTAGCTGTACTGTGGTGTTACTAGAATCTCTTGTGCTCTATATGGCTTTATAATCTCACTATGTAAAATACTATTATTGTTTTTTTATATATATATCTCTCTATATATAGTAGCTCAGTGCTTATAGAAATATACCACTCAGTTGGCTGTGTTTTTTTCAAAGAATCTTCGTTAGTATGCTGAAGTTAGCAAATATTATAGGAGTAGTGTACAGCTTAGAAACTGTTAAGGGTCACAACATCGGTGAACAAGGAGATATTTTTCTAAAGTGTTTGATATGCCATATGAGCAAGGACTGTCTCTGTGCCCTGCCTGTGATGTGACCGTGATGAATTCCAGAAGGTGCAGTTTTACACAAGAAATTTCTCTAGTTCTGTTACTATTGCAATCTAAAGAGCAGAGGGAAAAAACCGCAACAATGCAGCAAAAGTTTCAGTTGCTTAGTTTTTAGAAGCCTGCTAAGAAACCTGCGAGCAAACTGGACAACCCATCTGCTGTATTGCTGTTTCTCTGATGTAGAGATTAACCAAGCTGCAAAAACCAGGTCTCAGTATGTGCTGTGCCACAAGAAAAATGCAGTATTTTTGGTTGTTTACTTAATTATTCGAAGTCTGTTATTTCAGTTACATCTAGTTATGGTGGAGACCTTATGAAACTTGAAATAAATGCTGGGTCATCATGGAACACGTTGAAAAGGGGCTTTCACCATCTGGCTGAGTCAAGTTCCTCTGCTTTAGGAACCTAGAAAGTGAATTGAAGATGTTGGACAGTGATGGGATGTACTTAAGAGTATTTTGAACATAGTAGGAGCTATGGTGCAATCAAATATCTGCTAACTTAGAGAACAACAAAACTGTGTTTTTCATCCCCAAGTCATTCGGCTAAGAAAGTGAACAGTAGATGAGGTGAGGTACGGGAAAGGTATTGAACAGAGTGGAAATTTAATGAGACTATGACTATTTGATTCAAATATGGAATGAAGTCTGCACAAAGCAGACCTGATAGCAGGAGAAATTGAAAGATAAAATGAAGTTTAGTAGTTTCAAGGTATATTCACTGAGCAGAACAGTCTTACAAATCTTTGGAATTTTGAAATAGTTCAAGTTTGCTTCTCCTCATTCTCCAGATGTCTAAGATTAGAAGAAATCATTAATCTTTCAAGAATCAATAGCATGAACATTCCTTAAAGTTTAGGGAGGGCTTTTGTAACCCTAAAACTATTTGCAGGTTCTGTACATGTAGACTTGGATAATGTTTATGCAGTAAATAGAGAGCTGGGATGTTCTTTGTGTTCCTGTTTCTTGACAAGAAACATAGCAATGTTGTATTTGTCAGTGAAGTGGATGATTATTATACACCTGAGGAGCTGGAAACTTTTCTGTTGTTATAAATGAAAAATTGCAGTACTAATCCATCATTCTGGAAATCCTTCTCTTTTAAGCCAGACACTAATGTTTCTGGCATCTGGAAAGAACTAACTTTATTTCTGGAATGGCTTTCTTCAAGTTCGTAGGGTGTGTGTGACTTAAAACTGACTGATGGAATGGCATTTGTCTTATTGATTACTGCACTTTTTGGTTCATATAGGAGGCTGTGTGTGTATACGTTCATATATATACTTTAAAAGTCCCCACTGCTTTTGTAGAGTAGCAAAGTTGGTAGAAGGGCAGTAAATTTTCTTCTTCAGTTGAGCCCTGACTTCGCTGTAAGCACGGACCACTAGGTGACACTATTGCACAGCTCACATCAGTAGCTGTGGAAATATAAAGTTCACTGTGTTGTTTCATTCAACACATTTGAGGAAGTATGATGCTTTGGAGTGGGTCATCATTTCAGGTTTGTGAGTAGTCTTGTACAGTCAGTTGTAGAAGTTATACAGCTTGACTTTATCATGCACGTGGATTAGTGCTTTGAGCTTTCTCTTGACAGGGAAAATGCTATTTCTTATGTGTTGCCTTTGTGAAACTGCGATTGCATCTGGAGATGCAGTAGTATTTTGGGAGAGAAAGCATATGAGACTTTATCTGGTCTTGCACTGAATGACTGAGTTAATTGGATAACATTCATGCAGCCCTGGAGTTTTGTGTTCTAAAGTTGCTGGAAAGTTGTGCAAACATATGCAAAACATTGCCTCTGTGACTCCTTAAATTCAGGATCATAGAATAATTCAGATTGGAAGGAACATCAAGAAGTCTTTGGTCCAACATCCTACTCAAAGCAGAGTCAATTATATGGTCAGCCTAGGTTAATGAGGGCTTTATCCAGTCAAGCTTTATGCAGTTTCCATCCTTGGAGGTTTTCAATCTCCCTCTTGGCAACCTGTTCCACTGCTTGAGTGTCCTCATGATTAAAAGGTTTTTTTCCTTATATCAAGTTGTGTCCTCTCTTGCTTCAATTTATGCCTGTTGTTTCCCTTCCACTAACTGACAGCATGAGGAGCCTGGCTTTATCTTCTTAGTTACCTTCTTGTAGGTAACCTTGTAGGACATCTGTTAGTAGATCCCCTTGAAGCCTTCTCTTCTCCAGACTGAACAAACTGTTCCTGTAGCTGTTTCTCACAGGGCTTGTCTCCCTGATCATCTTGACAGCCTTCTGCTGAGCTTGCTCCAGTTTATCAGTGTCTTTCCTGGACTGGGGGGCCCAAAACTGGATGCAGTATTCTAAATTTGGTCCAATGAGTGCTGATTAGAGTGGGATAATCACATTCCTCAGACTACTGGCTACACTACTGTTGATGCAGTCAAGGTTACTGTTGGCCTCCTTTGCTGCCAAGGCACACTCCTGGCTCACAGTTAGCTTGCTGAATATTCACCAAGACTTCCCAGGCTCCCAAGCCTGTTTCATTGCAAGGGATTATCCCTTTCCAAGACTTTGCATGTCCTGTTGAATTTCATATGGTTCCTGTCAGCCCATTCCTTCCATCTGTTTAGGCATTTCTGCATGGCAGAACTGCCCTCAAGCACATTGACTGTTCTATTCAGTTTGGTGTCATCTGCAAACTTGATGAGCATGTTTTTTTAATCACCAAGTCATGGCCAAAGATATTTAAAAGGAAAAAAAAAACAGGTTCTAGGATAGGCCTCTGTGGTACTCCATACCTTCTAAGCCTGATAATTCAACCAGTTTTTAACTCATCTAGTACTTGTCCATTGATCCAGACTGTAACATCCAAACTTGTATATTGAGAGTATTTTCTGACAGTGTTGAAAGCCTTGCTGCAATCAAGGTAAATGGCATCCACCGTTCTCCTCTGGTCTTCAAAACCAGTCACTTTAATACAGGAGACAAACAGATTGATCAGGCATAATTTGCATTCAGTAAATCCATGCTTGCAGTTACCAGATGCTAATCCTTCACATGCCCAGAGATGTTTTCTTAAGAGGACTTTTTACATTATTTTCTTATGGAACAAAGTGAGGCTGATGAGCCTGTGGTTCCTCACACTGTCCTTTTGGTCTTTTTTGCAAATATTTGCTTTTCTCCCTGTTATTTGCAAATATTTTTTAGGAAACCCTGACTTGATCCTTATCCACTGCTGGCAGTTCTCTGAAAACTTTAATCAGAGGCCTGGGAGACTACATTGGTGAAGACCGTGGCATAGTAATCATTAAGTACTTAAAATTTATCTGTGTCTGTTGCAGAGCTCCTGCCTTTCAGCAAAGGTCCCTAATTTTCTTTGTTCAGCCTTTTAATACAAAAGCAGCAGGTGTAGCTACTTTAAGATTCCTTGCAAGTCTCAACTCCGGCTGAGCTTTGGCTTTCCTGACAATGTCCCTAAATGCCCAGGCAACATTTCTATATTACTTCTTTGTAACCTGTCCCTTCTTCACCATCCCCTGTAAAGCTTTTTTGCATCGAAGTTCTGTCCTCGGTTCACTGTTTTGCCAAGCTGATCTACTGATATTTTTACATGTTTTACTGAGTATTGTGTTGGACTGTTCTTGTGTTTGTAATATGCTGACATTAATAACACGTCAGCTTTCCTGAGCTGCTTTGCCTTTTAGAACTTTTCTCACACAGAATTCCATGTATCAGTTCACTGAAATCTGCTCTTCTACAGTCACAGTCACATACTCTGCTGCTTGCTTTTCTTGCTCCCCTGGAATGTGAACTCCACTACTTCTTGATTGCTGCAGCCAAGGCTGCCATTTAATGGCTTTACTGGAGGAGGGTAGATATAGCTTAGATATTAGGAAGAAATTCTTTACTGTGGGCGTGGCAAGACACTGAAACAAGTTGCCTAGAGAAGTTGTGGATGCCTCCTCCATGGAAGTGTTCAGGTTGGATGAGGCTTTGAGCAACCTGGTCTAGTAGAAGATGCCCCTGGTCATGGCAGGGGGCTTGAAACTAGATGATCTTTAGAAGGTCCCTTCCAACCCATACCATTCTACGATTGTTTTTATTTTTTATCTTTATTTTTTTCTTCAAATCCTTGACCAGTTCTGCCTTGTCAGTGAATAGTAGATCCAGCTGTGTGTAACCCTATGTGTTATCCATCCAGGATCCCTGACGCTCTAGAAATCTTGACTATTTGCACACCATTGTCATGCTCTTCTAGCAGATATTCGGGTATGGTAAAGTGCCCTGTAAGAACCGCGGTCTATGATACAGTGCCTGCTGAGTGTTGCTTTAAGAATACTTTGCGCATGTGTTGAGTTGTCTATAACAAACTGACCCTGATTCACAAGCTCTCAACAAGCCTCTTGTCTGTCCAGTAGAAGGGCTCCTCCATAAATGAGCTGCTCCTGCATATAGAGGGCACTCCTCCACCTCGTCTTTCCTGAAGAGCTTGCTGTATTTATCTTTTGCAGCGCTCCAGATGTCAGACTATCCCACCATGTCTTGGTTATTCTCATGAAGTTGTAGTTTTGTGACCATGAGGAGCTTATATTCCTTCTAAATTGTTTTATTATGTTTTACTGGATAAATCTACACTGTTTTAGAGTATTAGCAGTGTGCTGTTTCTCAGTAAAATACTGAGAACTTACACACTCTAAACTTAGTTTCACAACTCATAGCATCGTTGAAATGAAGAATATTTTGGTGTTTAAATACTTGCAGTGAAAGTTACTGATTAGATAGAATGACCCAAATTAAGACTGAGAAGTTATGGAGTCTCTGTCTCTGGGGATGTTCAAAACCCACCTGGATGCTTTCCTGTGCAACCTGCTGTAGGGAACCTGCTTTAGGAGGGGAGTTGGACTAGATGATCTCTTGAGGTCCCTTCCAACCCCTGTGATTCTGTGTGATTACCATTCTGCCATGTTAACAAACATTATGCTTGTGACTTAATTAGAAAGTGCTTAATTAAAAAGACGTCATGGAAACTGTGGTTCTATGTCACTTTTATGTCAGTACCAGATTGAAAAATTTTACCGCTGTGCCATCATATAGATACCAAACTATTAGTTCATCTGTTTCCATGGCCTTTCTTTAATCCAGATTTGAGAAGTAGTCTGACAACTCTCTGCCTACAGTTCCAATCCTGATAACTTTCAGCAAATTGCAGGAAAGTGATTATGTCTGTAGGGAACTATTGATTTGGATATGTTATGGTGGAAAAATGGAACTGTAGCATGGAATGCACATGGCTACTCATCAAGAATCTTATTCTGAGAAGAATACTTGTTTAGTTTTATAGTAGCTTTGTCACCAGACTTGAGGAACATTGCTTGGTATGGAAAATATCCAAAATTAATCTTGGTGAGAGCAGACACTGACAGAACACTAGCTTTGTTTTTTGCAGTAAGCTCTTGGAAAGGTACCAGATCTTTTAGGTGGTGGTACTTACTGAGGAAGTGTCAGTCTGGTTTCTTCCACCAAGCTAAAAGATAGAAATTTTTGTCAGTACAGCAAAAGTGGCAGCAGCAACATGGAAAGATACTTAACAACGTGATTCTTTTTTGCTGTGCTTTTATTGTGGATCTAATAAACTACAAAACTCTGAAGGGCCTATGGCAGGATCTTCACCTAATATTTAGTTCTGAATGGTTTAAAAAATTAGAGTAATAATACATAAGTCCATTGATTGAGGTGGAATTTTTCAGTACTGTAAGTGTTTTAATATAGTTACTTTTTCCTTTTACAGATATCTTTAAAATCTAGATAAGTTTACTGATATAATTTTATTATTAATAACATTTTATTTTTTTTAAATTAAAATAAATTTTAAAAATCTAAATTAACATGAACTACTGATTTTAAAATTTATACATGTAACATAATTATAAAAAACATTTGGTTTGCTTTAAAGGCACAGTTACCGCTCTATTAAGTTTTGTCCTGTTGTTTTACCCAAGTAGGTGAAGCTATAGTTGACATCTTATGTTTGAGAATAGAATCAGGTTGCTTCTCTGTTCATGCAGTCCTAATTTCAGAAACTGGATAACTGTTCAGTTCTTAAAAAGTTCTAAAACAGCTTCCTAAATCCATAACAAAGAAAAAGGCTGTGATCCCCTCCCACCCTGTGATCACTAGGTGTTTGTAATCTGTTTTCATAGAATCATAGAATGGTTAGGGTTGGAAGGGACCTTAAAGATCACCTAGTTCCAACCCCCCTGCCATAAGCAGGGACACCTTCCACTAGACCAGGTTGCTCAAAGCCTCATCCAACCTGGCCTTGAACACTTCCAGGGCCTCCTCCCTCATCCACAACTTCTCTGGGCAACCTGTTCTAGTGTCTGACCACCCTCACAGTGAAGAATTTCTTCCTAACATCTAATCTAAACCGACCCTCTTCCAATTTAAATCCATTTCCCCTTGTTCTGTCATTATCTGCTCTTATGAAAAGTCCCTCTTCAGGTTCCGTGTAGGCCCCTTCAGGTATTAGAAAGCTGCTATAAGATCTCCCCAGAGCCTTCTCTTCTCCAGGCTGAGCAGCCCCAACTCTCTCAGCCTGTCCTCATAGGAGAGGTGCTCCAGCCCTCGGATCATCCTCGTGGCCTCCTCTGGACTCATTCTAACTGGTCCATGTCTCTCTTGTGTTGGGGGCTCCAGAACTGGACGCAGTACTCCAGGTGGGGCCTTATGAGAGCAGAGTAGAGGGGCAGAGTCACCTCCTTCAACCTGCTTAAGGTCCTGTTTTAAGACATTTGTTCCCACTACAAAAGTTAGATAGCTATATATTGTCATCTGTTTTTTACCTCTGTTGTGGAAGTTGAAAAGAATAAATAAAAATGTTGACCTTAGTATAGCATAATTTGATACATTCTTTTCTGTTCTTGGAATAGGCTTCAGGAGTCTTTTGTACTTTTTATCAGGTTTTGAATATTGTCCATATCCTCAACTCTTTTTTTTTTTTTTTCTTCTATTGTATGCTACTTTAGACTTTTCCACAAAAGATGTATTTGCAGAAAATAAATAACAGTGCTTCTACTCATATTAACTTTGCACACGAAGGCCCCAGTTCTGTAAGAAGAGCTCTTGCTGATGTCCTTTAGATTTTAGTTAAGAAGATGATCATGTTTATGTGATAATCTCAGTAGGTACAAAATAGACATGGCATGCAATTAGTTTCTTATAAATTAGTTATCTCAAAATGAGAAAAGACAGTTTGATAAGGAAAATGAGATAGATAAGTCTGGGACTTAGATTATACAAGGCAAAAGGATTCAAGCAAGATCTGAGAATATTTTTAGTAGAAGGAACCAGTGACAGAAGATATGATTTATACAATGCCTAGTTAACAGGTAGCATTTTACATTGTACTGTTTTGGTTTTGGATTTTTTTAACTCTTTTTAGAAGCATTGATTTAAATAAGGCATTTTTAGCATGTGATTCATTTTATCTTCATATAGACATCTATTTTTCTCTGGCTACAAGACAGGTGAGATGAATCCCACCTGAACTGTATACTCCTCTTCTAGTGCTGGTTCAGGCTGAAGATGGTAAGTCATTCCTTCTGTCAGTTGATGTGAAATGTTTGGGAACTTGTTAGTTTAAAAAAAAAAAGTTAACTGAACACTGTCTCTAAAATATACACTTAGAGGCTGCCAGTGAAATCTTAGTTCAGTTGACTGAGATGCGTGCATTGACAGTCTTTATTTGCGCAATCACATGCTCTCCCCTCACCCACCCACTCAGCAGTCCTAGCTTTTGTGGATAGGAAATAAGACTGTAAACTGAGACTGTGTAATGAAAGATGGTAGTGTTTGTTGGACTCTTTCCACCTGCTGAAGCAAATGAACAATAGTGCAGGCCATCAAAGAAGGGGAAGAGTGGTTGGTTCTACGTCTCTTCTGCTATGGACTTACTATGGAATACTAGATAGATATGCTGATGGTCTCATTTGGACTTTTCCGGGTCCACTCAGTGGAAGATCACCACTGTACAGTTGGATACAGGCTTTTGTGTCTGAACATTCCATGCTGAACTGTGGAAGGTGGTAATTTCTAAAGGGTTGATGGTTTTTTTAGCATTTATAAGTACTCCAGTGGGTTTTCTTTGGGTTTTGCTATCATAAATAAAGCAAGCAGTGGGTTTTCTAGTTGAAGTTTCTTTCACTTCATACCTGTTGAAAAAAGAAATACTGTTGCATGTGAGTCTGCTGTTTTACAACATCTGTCATAGTGGTAACTGACAGATGTTTACTGCTAACTGGATTTGATAATAGTCCTCCTTCAATATGATTTAAAAGACCATGGATGGGAGAATGAAGCGCCCTAGAATATTTAATGTCAGCAGCCTATGATCTGAATGAAGCATCAGAGAAGGTTTGTCAGCAGGCACCCTGACTGGAAAGGAACAAGGTCTGTCCAGTTCTTTATTGCCTTAGACAAATGACATTGCTTTGTTTAATGTATCAAGTTCATTCTTAAATTCAATTAGGTTTCTTGGTCCTCTTTCAAAATTAAGAACTAAAATTCTTAACTTTTGCTGCTGTAAAAAATTATCTTAAGACAGATAACTTTGCCCATGTAATTCCATATTCAAAACAAACCTTTGCTGTCCTTCTGGCTGTTAGGAACTGCAAAGTGGATAACAGTTTTCAACCTTATTCTGTTCATATAAATATTTTTTTTTCTAGTATAATGCCAGATATTTTAAAGTTCATTTAAGTCCGACTGATTTTTCTATACAATATAAACCTATAAACCAGGTTGTAATATCAGAGCAATCTGGCATTGGGTGTCCTTTTTGTAACCCCTCCTGCTGTCCCCCCAAAAAACCCAACCACCCCAAACAAACAAAACCCAACCAAAAAACCCCCCACAAACAAACCCCAAAAAACCCCCCACAAACAAACCCCAAAAAACCCCCCACAAACTAACCCCAAAAAACCCCCCACAAACTAACCCCAAAAAACCCCCCACAAACTAACCCCAAAAAACCCAAGCTGCAGTTTTACCACATTTTCCTTTTATCTTCATGCTTTTAGTTCATCTTTTTAAACTTCACTAACAATGAAGTCCTAGTAGTGGATCTGAAGTTGCTCAGATATTATTAGATTGCCTTAAATAGAGCTATTTATTGTTGAATTAATCTATAGTTTCATCTTCAAGATGGTTATTTCTTAAGTTGTTTTTTGATCCAGTGAATTGTCTTTTCTAGGAAAAGGATGATACTCTTTTTACCATAGAAAGGACTTTATAAACATGGTCAGAACCCTAGCTAGCTTTTTGTGCTCTAGATGGCATATAGAAAGAGATTAAAAGAATGCCTCTCCTCCTGAGACTGGCTTGATGGTACTGTTTGAAGCTGCTAGACATGGTTACTTAGGGCTTTCTGTAGTAAGCTTTGAAATATAAATGAAATAGCACAAATGAGGGGGATTCAATGTTTTATACATATATTCAAGACTAATAAAACAAACCTCACAACATAACTTGTTTTGCTATATCATATCCTGGTGTAAAATGGCGTAAGCTATGGCACAGTGTTTCAGTACTAGTCCACACACATTAGATCAGCGTTTTATGTCTTGGACTGTTTATATAAATTCTAGTTGAAGTATGAATAAACTTTTCCTTTGCTTTGCTCCAGTTAGTACACTCTATATCTGATGGGGGCCTGGAACTGTTTCCTGGAAAAGAAGGAGCAATCGGGGGAGAAAAGGAGATTAAATGAACCTTACTTCTAATAGCAAATATCCTCAGTTGGCATTGGGTAATAGAGGTAAAAAAATAAACATAGAAAATGTTTTTATCACTTTTTTTTCTCAGTGAAAAATTATGATTAACTTAATTAACTGATGCCCAATGCTATAAGTATATTAATGCTTTTTCTTCCGGCATACATATATGTATATGTATGTAAAATGTGTGGAAATTATAAAGACATGGATTAGCTCAAGATATCTGTAGACAGAAAGGACTGAACCTGGGTTTCAAAGACATCTTCAGTCAATTCCTTCACCTGCTTGTTTGTCTTGGAGTTCTAGTGCAGTATTTATGGAACAGATACTGCTTATTTAATACAATGCTTTTCTCATTTGAGGATATTATTTTGGAAAGTGTCAGTTTAAGGCTGAGGGAAATAAAGCAGTTTGGCAAGAAGCATCAGGAGACTTGGATATAGTTTCTATATGCATCTCTGAGACAGAGCTTTTCTTCAGCAGTGCTCTCTTCTTACCTCTTGATGACTTACACTGGATGATTTCCCCCTTCCCCCCAACCCCCCTTGAACTTTCAATTCTCTTGTGGTTAAACTGAATTATGGTTTTTGGAACCGAGGTGCACCAGCATCTCTGTCTCTGTCTCTCTTTCTCTCTCTCTCTTTTTTTTAAACTGTCTAAGATCTGGATGGTTTGTGACCTGTGTGCAGAGAGACTTCACATGGTGACTTTTCTTTTGGCTAAGTGCATACATTGAGCTTAAATTTTTGCAAAGTACAACTTTTTCTGTTTAACCAAGCCTGCAGATCTAATGTGAATTGAATAATCTTTAATCTGTAAAAGTTAAAGCTGAGAATCATGTGGAAATATTTGGTTTTGACCTGGAAAAAAGCCAAAAAAAAAAAAGTTTCAAGTTAACTTCAGGTTTTCAAAGTTATTTACGAGAGTCTTGTTCAGCCAGAAAAAGCCAAAACAGCAAGAACTCTGGCCCAGTTCCCTCTGTATATTTTAACAGGAAACAATATAAACAAACTAGTTTTCTTCTGACTCAATTCCTATTCTTACATAGCTCTATCCACTTATTTTATATTTTATGTGAATATAGACATACAGAATTTCATTTGATGGAGGTTCTCCCAATTAGAATTCTAAAATTCATCTTCAGAGTTTCATGTGTACAAAATATACCTTTCAATTTGCGAAGTATCCTTTTAGGGTAAGTAGGCAGGAATATGGAGGAAGTTGAAAAATTAGTCATCAGCTCACTCTTGGCTATGTCACCTGGAGTAATAAAGCTATTGCCATTGTTTGGGGTTTTTTTTGGCAGAGCTATGATTTCCAGCATCACAGATGTATCTAAAAATTCTACCGTAGGTGCCAGTAGCAGCTCAAGAGTTGAGAGTGTGTAAATAAATATGGAGTCTTTTTGTACAGTCCATGGTATAGTTAAATCAAAACTATTGGTATCTGAGCTAGATAGACTGATGTTAGGTGATACTCAACATGCTGCATTTCTGCTTTGATTTGGGCTATAAACCTAGCTTTTAGGAAAAAAAAAAAACCAAAAACTAAAACCAACCAAACAACATATAACTTCAGTAATTCTGTTGTTAAAGGCAAGATTTAATAGGCTGTCCTTTTTTGAGTTGACCATCCTATCCAATTATTAGATGTTGCAGGAAAGTGATAGTGTTTCTCAAAGTCTCGAAAACGAAACTGTAGGTTAATTGGAAATTGAAGATGGATTGGTGCAATAGATCATGAAGAAGATTGACTGCAAAGTAAAAATTCTTAGAGCAGTTCAGAATGAACATAACTGCTTTTGTTGATTTTGCCTGACATTATACTTAGGCTTTATAAAACTTAAGAAAAAAATCTGACAAGAAATCGGTCTCATAACTGAACTCAGCATCACACGCATATCTAGCTTCACTAGAAATTTTTTGTCAAAAGCATGGTGACTGGAAGGCTGGAGTTTTTTGGCTTGTTTAAATTTAATTTTTTAAGTCCCGGCTGTCACTGCAGAGAATCTGTGTTACTTTAAGGATATGAAATGTGGTTGTACCATGTCAAAAGAAGGATCCACAAGCACAGGATCTTGTCTCCAACACTGGCAACGAATACATGCCTTGTAAGAACAGAGAAATGTTTATGATGCTTCTCCTGAGCGCTATCTCAATCGCTAATTTCAGTCAGGGTATTTTCTGAACACAGAGTTCTACCTGTTTTTACTGGGAATCAGTTCTGTTAAAGAATGGGTCCTTTGTGCCTCTTACTATGATTTTCTTTCTTCCTTTATTCTTACATGTGTTATCAGCTGGTATTCAAAGGTGAGAGTAACTCTATACATGGAAAAAGTAAAAGGGGAGGGAATCAATTAAAAAAACCCCTATAAATTAGAACTAAAAATAAAATATAGACTACCACACTTTGAAAAGACTGAGGAAAATAAGCAGAAAAAGAATGAAATCAAAGACAAAATGTCACAAGGAAATAATGAAGTCCATATATATGTATGTGATGTTAAACAGAACATAAATGTTTGTTTGGTTGGGGTGAGGGGAATCTTCATTGTAATAATCTTTGCCAGTCTGGATGATAAGTTCATGTTCTAAGAGGACTGTAGCACTGATAATAAAGTTTCCAAACAGTACGCAAATTCAAAAAAGCTTTTGGTGAGAGTTGTGTTATGATGTAGGAGAGCTGAGTGGTTCTTGTAGTGCTTTTTTTTATTTGCCCAAACTCAAGCAAGGGTAAAACATAGTCTTTCAGTTAATGTTTTGTGTAGGTACTAGAAAAAATTATTACGCTTTTAATAATTAAAATAATTAGTGGTATAATATAAACCCCTAATTATTATATTAATAAGGGATTTATCCTGTCTTTCACTAAACCTTCATGAAAGTAGTTGGCCTGGTTTTGCCGGGATAGAATCATAGAATTAAATCTCTGTCAGAAAAGCTGCATTTTTGAGAAGACTGCAGCACCCGATTTGGTGAATACAAAGTTGATAAGATCCTTAGTTTTAGTTTGTGGCCAGCCATGGTATGTGGGTTTCCATAGTGATCAAGGTCTTTAGTGGTTTAGAGTTAGCCAGGTGCTAAGGCTGGGAGTAGCGAAAGCCAGGGCAGCTGACCCAAGCTTTACCAACAGAAATGTTCCATACCATAAATGTCATGCTCACTATAAATTGGAAAGTTTGGTAAGGACTACCTTCTTCCTCAATAGTCACCGTGCCTAGAGGGTTTCACCCATCATTCTGCTCCCAAGGCCTACTCTCCCACTTGTGACCATTGTGCTTTTGTCAGCTGTGTATAACTTTAGGTATTTTATATTAGTATTATTATTAGTTCTTGTTATTATTTCATTAAATCTGTTTTCATTTCAACCCACAGATCTCCTTCCCTTTTCCCAGTTCCCCTTCCCAGGTGAGGAAGAGTCACTGGGTGATAGAACAGCTGACTAAATCAAGACAGTAGTCAAGACACATTTTCTGTCTCATTATAGTTTTTGATCATTTCTGATATAAAATCTGTGATCCTCTAGCTCATTTACTTAACCTTGGTTCATAGTAGTGCCTCATGACTAGTAATTCCTACCTTCATACCTCCATATAGCTTTTGCACCTCCTCACCACACATTGGACTTGCAAACTGAGCAATTTACTCCCGACACTTGTTTTTTTCCATTCTTGTGATGGGACTGTGCTCACTGTCATTACAAGCTTTGTTATTTTATTTTATTGATTGTGAGCAGCATTGTTCAGGGCAGCACTTTCAACCCCCTTATAAATGGCCAGTGAAATTCTTGGAATTTTAACTGTAGCTTCTCTTTCAACAGGTCTGGGTAGTTAAGGTGCACTGTTGCAAGAGGCTCAGTCCCTGTAACCATTTTTTGGACACGAGATTTTTGGGTTTTCTTCTGATTCTTCAATAATTGTTTTGTTTGTTTGTTTTTACATAGTCAGGATACTCTGGTCTACCTGTCAGCCTGTTATATTTCCATTTTTATAGAATATGTGGATTGATCTTGCAAGTCTGAGGGAGCAAGATGTGGTGTAGCTCTCTAATACGTTTCTCTAATACTGCCTATTGGAGCATCCTCTTTACGACTATAACTGGGAGTCACTCAAGAGCTTCACTAGGGTGAGGCCTGGTAGTTCTAATCCAAAAGTGATCCCAAAAGTAGTCTATCACACATGCAGTGTGGCTGGTTCAAGGTACAGGACTGTGAAATTAAATTAACAATCTAAACATAGTTTAGGTGCACTGACAAATGCTTTCTTATCTTTCTATAAGAAGAGTTGAAATAAAGCCCCTATATCAATCAGCTTCATTTTTTAAATTTTTTTTTAATGTCGAACTGCATGGACATTTTATAACTAAATTATTTTCCGTAGGCATTTTTTCTAGTTGATTAAAAAAAGATTGACAGTGTGTGCCTTTATGGAAAACAGTGATGTTCATCTGGTCTAATTACTATCTGTTTTAAATAAAATTGAAAGTTTGAAGAACTTTCATGAATCACGAAGGATTAAAAAAAATCTAATAGGCTGTTAAATTGGAATGCATGTACCAGTGAAACATTTTGTTTACACTTAACAGCTTATGAGCAGAACAATAACTATAGGTTTAAAGAAAGTACTTTTCTTTAATCTTCCATGGAGTTTTTGTGTCTCAGAGTATTACTAAATGCTGAATTAATTAGCTTTCCTTATATATTTTTTTAAGCAAACTGTTATGTTGAACAATAGTTCTACACTGCTGTTTGATTTAAAAGATCAAAGCTGTTCTCTGAAGAGTTTTGATTAACTGTGAAGACAGGCTATATTCAACACTAATAGGTATACTAAAGTGCTGCCCAGATTAACGTGGAGATGACCCTGTGCCTATTTTCAGAATCGCAGGGGGGCGAATTCTGTCAACAGTGAAGATGCATTTGATAAAAGGCCGAAGCAATGGGGATCCTTTCTGTCAGGCAGTAGAGGAAGTTGTACAAGATTTGGATTTGAAGATTAAAAATATTATCGATTCACAACATGAAGTCTTGACTGCCAGCACTACTGGAATCAGTCCAGCACGGGTAATGGGACTTCTTTTGTTCTTTTTACTATTTAGCTTTACAAGAAAGCAAATATCTTTTGCCTGTTTTGTTTCTTTTTTGTTTTTTAAAGGACTTTATATAGAGTATTATCTTTTTTTTTTACAGAGCAATGTCATTTCCTCTATGCTGCGGTTTTATACTTGTTGAAGGACTTACACTTGATTACAGTATGGATTTCAAAAGCTGATTTACTTAAACTAAGCTTCTTAGCTCAAAATTGTAAATAAAATACTCTTCAAAACTTAATTTGTTTATCCAGTTGTTATAAATGTAGATACTTATAACTGTCAGGTTTGCCACTGATTTCAAAGCAGTAGAGCTATAACAAATTTCCAAACAAAAAAAACCTCATGAAAGTGGAATTAATATTTGAGAACATATATCAGTAATTTTGATTAAAATACACAAGTTTTAATTAGCTCAGCATCAAGGATTTCTAATGGTAAGACATTAAAAAGAAATATGAAATAAGTCCAAAACATTGTGAAATGTGGAATGGGAGGGGAGTAAAACTAAAACCCCAGCAAGTTTTTCTTTTTTAGTGTTTCAAGACACTAATTAAACTATTAATTAGTTTCCTGGAAGGAATCAGGATATTTAAAGTTCCTTAAGTCAGATGTGGAGAGCAGAAATATAAGCTTTCTACTTGCATACTTTGAGTCTATTCAGGTTTATATTATGATCTTATTTGTGATTAAAACATCAACCAGCTTTAATTATTTTATTTTACATTGTTGATACAGAAAATATCTAATGTTTGCATTTTTGTCTAGGAAACTTTTAAAAACTTGTAGACACTTTCAATGTGTCTACATTGTTAGAATGCTTTGTTTCATGAAATCACTGGAATTACCCAATGGTAACATAAGATTTTTAAGAAATTTTAATCAGACTTCCAATATGCCTTTTCTTTTCTATGCGAGCTAAAAGCAGCCAGACCCTAGTGGTTAGTTAAACTAGTTTAAATGTGTGTTACCACCAAGCAGTTGGAGTATACATTTCATCCTCATTTTCCTGTTTCCCCTGAATCTTTCATTACTGTATTTCCATGTTTCCCTTTCATATCTTTCTATATCTTTCTCTCCCCCATCTGAAAAATTGATCACCATTATTAGTTCTGTCTTTATTTACATACTTGTTTTACTGATAAAATTTTTAAAGTTTATTTACTTCATTATAAGCCAGGTAAAACTGTTTTAATAAAACTTCATTCTTCAGAGAAATTCACTAAAAAATTGCTTTTCCGAAACAGTTTGTGTTTCTTATTGTTCTCCATAGGTCAAGCTCATAGTGTAATGACTCTGTAAAAATGTTTATCAGTACCCTTGTTGAGGCAGAAGATAGCAAAGATAGTTGTATCCTGATGTTGTTAGGAAATGTGATTAAATACTTAATCCTATTGAGAGCATTGTGAAGTTAATATTTTTCTCAAAATGGGCACCTGAGGGTAGCTGATGAACTTAATTATATTACTGTGAGTCTGTGGTTCTATGCTGAAATTTTTGCCCGTTCTTGAGATTAAGTTAATTAATTGCTGGAACATCCCATCTGCTCATGGATGAGCAGATACTACTATAGTTTTCAGTGAGGAAACTTAACTACATAGCAGAGGATGATAAGCTTTAGACTAATCCTTTTCACCATATTCACTACAGTATATCCATACTCCCCACGGTATGGATGTAACTGAGAGCCATCAGAGATGACTGGATATGGTCTGGATTTGACTGATGTGCTGCTTGGCTTAACAAATCTAGTGCTGTATTGCGTTTACGTGGCAAGGTTTTGGTAGCAGGAAGGGCTGCAGGGGTGGCTTCTACGAAAAGACGTCAGAAGCTGCCCCCATGTTGAACAGGTACAGTTCCACCCAGCTCCAAGACAGACCCATGGCTGATCAAGGCTGAGCCAATCAGTAACAGTGGGCAGCACCTCTGTGATAACATTTAAGAAAGGTTAAAATATGCTGTACAACAGCAGTTGGAAGAGAGAAGTGAGAATACATGAGAGAAGCAACTACAAACACCAAGCTCAGTGAAGGAGGGGGAGGAGGTGCCTCAGGCACCAGAGCAGAGATTCCTCTGCAGTCTCTGATGGAGACGAGGGTGATGCAGATTGTCCCTCTGCAGCCCATAGAAATCCACTGTAGAGCAGGTACCTACCCTGCAGCCTGGATATCCATGCAGGCTCCCATGGGGAGCCCACACTGGAACAGGTTACTGACAGAAACTGTAGCCTGGGGAGAGGAGTCCATGCAGAAGCAGTTTTTCTGGCAGGACTTGTGACCACATAAGAGACCGATGCTGGAACAGTCTGTTCCTCAAGGACTGCACCCTGTGGAAAGGACCCATGCTGGAGCAGTTCTTGAAGAACTACAGCCTGTGGGAAGAACCCACACTGAAGAAGCTTGTGAAGGACTGTATCCCATGGGAGACACCCCACACAGGAAGAAAGGAAGAATGTGAGGAAGAAGGAGCAGTAAAGATGAAGTGTTAGAAATTGACCACAACCCTCGTTCCCGGTCCCTCTGTGCCACTTGGGGGAAGGAGGTAGAAGAGTTGAGAGTGAAGTTGAGTCTAGGAAGAACTGAGGGATCCTATTCTGGTTAATTGGCATTGAAATACATTAATTTCCTTAAGTCAAGTCTGTTTTGCCTATGATGGTAATTGGTATGTGAATTCCCTATCCTTGACCCCATTAGCTTTTCTTCATATTTTCTCTCCCTGTCGTGTTGAGGAGGGGTAGTGATAGAGCAGCTCGGTGAGCATGTGCTGGCTTGCCAAGGTCAACCCACCAGGCCTTTGTGGTGCCCAATGTGGTGCCCGAGGAATTATAGATAAGGATAGTAATTGGGAGTTAACGGGAAAAATGTGAACTGGACACTGCTGGAGAACGGAATAAGTGTGGGAATTTTGGGGGGCTGGGGGGGTTTGTAGTTGTGGTGAAGGGATGAAGAATGGGGTTGTGTGTCAGTGGTCTGCCTTTGACAGTGTAGTGATGATGCTATTTTGATTTTGGTGTGGGGACTTCTTTTTGTTGATGTAAGTGAAGTTTGTGATGAATGTATATTTTAATGATAATTCTTAAACATATAATTGACAGAGGTGAGAGGTGGAAAAGGGAGCTTAGACAGATGGTAACACGCTGATATCAAATTGCATGTTTTAGTGGAGCTTGGTGTGGAAGAATATTTTACTAAGCATATAGAGCGGTAGTTTACTATTAATAATTAAAAACCAAAATAAACCAAGCAAAACTACAAAAAAAACACCCATAAGTTTTCCAAATGAATGAGCTTTATAAAAAAAATCAGAGCATCTGTATTGTTCTGTTAAGATCTCAGGATAGCAAATATTAATGCTGTGTGCTGAGTTTCACATATAGCTTTTTTAAACTGTTTTGTTTTTTACTTTATAAAGAAATTCCCAAACCCTGATGCAGTATTTTTTTTCAGAAAAACTATTATATATTCAGAATTAGTTCAGGTTTTGATAGGATGTTATGGTTTTTTTGTACATAAGAGACTGAATAATTCATTTGCCTACAAATTTAAAATATGATCTTAATTCTAAAGCTGAAAATTATGCTTTTACTAGATCCTGGGAAGGCTGCTTCCTCTTAAAATGTACCTGAAAGGAGTTACTTTGTTAGAAAAATGTTTGCTTTTCTCCTGGCAGTGGCAGTTTTCTTTCATCATTGCTCAGTTTTGTTACAAGCACCTGTTTTATAAGAATCTACAGCTCCAGGAAAAGTTCGTACTTTATGCAGCAGGAAGCACTACTTTGTATTGAAGCCTGCAGGAATGACTAATAGGAATTATGATTAATTTATTCCTGAGAAAATTACTACTGTAAATGGAATCTGACTGGTGTTTCTGGAACTAACTAGAACAGTCTGGAGTAGCTAATGGTCATTACCCTCGAAAGACTGATCAACTGGTCAACTAATCAAGTATTTTCTTGAAAAAAATATTTTGAATCATGATTTTAAGCTTACTAATAAACAAGATTTTTGACAGGGATTGTTGTCTTGCCTAAAGTTCTTTTTGTGCCTTGAGCAATAGGATTTTAGTCCATGGTTAGTACACCAAGTTACTGTGGTTGTAGTACATGAGCTTTCTGAAGGTTATCTTTTGTCAGTTAGGAGGTTTAGGAGGTTGTTATATTCTAAAGACTGTATTTTTTCCTTTGTGTATAATCAGTCAAGATGATGCCAAAATTCTACTTTTCTCATTAAGACAAATTTACTGTGACATACATGACATTTTATAAAATTCTGTGATGTGGTGATGTAATGACTGAAGAGGTTCAGAATAAATTTAAGGAAATTAAATGGTACTGAAATAGGCCAATTCTATAAAGTCAAGTAACAACCATTTCTGTAATTGCTATTTCTAGCTATTGATTATAACTTATAGTAACTGACTGACATGTGTTGCTATGGTTTCTTAAAAGCTACATACACTAATTGATGTAATCAAATAGAGAGAGAAATAGAATTTGATATTCTCAAGACTGTGTTTAAGAGCAGTTAACTGATTAGATAAATGCAGTTCATTGCTTGTCCTGTCTTTCTGAACAAACTCAGGCTATTCAGTGTTTCTGTGTATTGGTAAATAAGAAAGCCTATAGTTTTTAAAATCTACTACTGTGTATTAAGCACTAAACTTCTCTGTGGAACTCCCAGTACTTTTAAAGAAAATATATCAAACTTGCAATTCTTGCAGTCCCATAGTGGCTATGGAGTTCTACATCTGTACTGCTGACTGAAGCATTGAGCACTTCCAGATGTGGATTATTATTTTCTTTAAGGAATTCTTTATTCTTGTGGTAAATCGTGAAGAATTCATCCTGTTACAAACAGGAGATTGTGCCAAGTACCTCTGTTGTCAAATCGTGATGGAAATCTCACTTTTAACCAACTGCTTTAGCAGATACAGTTAGAGGAGCTGGACTTCACCAGAATGTGTTTGTTTATCTCATACACAAATAGGTTGTAAGAAAATAATATGTTAATTTCTGCTGCATGGTTTCATCACAGGTTTGTATCTTTATCTGTGTGACTTGCTTATCACTGTATACACCCAGCTGGCAGTGATATAAACTCTACTAATTGCTTGGGTTGAGGAAGAAACTTTCCAATGGGTAGGTTCTCCATAAATGGTTACTGCAAAAGGGAAGGAGGGGATTCTCACACCTTACACTGATATGGGTTGGTTTTGGAGGTGAGCTATTGGTCTGGCTTGCTGACCTTTCCTGTTGTGTGTTACTTTTAATTTTATTTACTTTCAGCCAAAATTGCATTCCATAAATCATGGCACTGTGTATTGTGGCAGAGATACTGTAAAAGTCTTACTGATTCTTCTGGATGAAGCAGCTGTCAATCCTCCCACCCAGAACAAAGCAGAACTATTATATGATGATGAAAGCTTTAATTTGTTTGGAATCACCTCTGTTTTGACACTCTTCAGGTGAGTACTAGAAAGTTTTTTGTGTTTGTTTTTGAAGATCTTATACTGAGTGGCTAACAAAGCTTTAATATTACTTACACAAAGCATGCCATCAGCTGCAGTGCAGTCTGTTGAGAAGTTATGTATAAAGGGTTAGCATTCTTAGAATAGTCTCAAGTTCTCAAAAGTTTTCTACCTCCTCCTTCACTTTTTTGTATCTTCAGAATACTTTTGTACTATGGACTTGTTGAGCTAGTACATTTCTGGACTGCACAAAACCTATAAAAGAATATTCTTTGCAACGAACCTTCCAAATACTCACCCAGGTTTAGTTTGAACTAAATACTGTCTGTACAGTAGCTAGTTAGATTACTGTTCAATTTGATGCCTCCTTTGTCTAGCTACGACACAAGAGGCTTTTGGATTATATCCTGTGTCCATCCTAGGAAGGAAGTATTTTGTGGAGACAGTTTTAAATAGTTTTTCATATCAAGATCCTCCAGTCAGGATAGTATTGCACAGAGGATGTTGAAACAAATTTGCATGGGTGAAGATTTATTAGTAGTCTGTAGTTGATGGCATACATTGACTCTAATGGTGAAAGTTTATTTTTGGGAAGAATCAAGTCAAAAGCAGAGGGAGAGGAAAGAGAAAACTCTCCCTGGAGGCCAGCTGGGAAGAAAAGCAGCCAGAGTCCCCAGACAATTATCCTCTGTAGTACAGTGGTTGTTTACCCAATAGTGCTTTTCCTATGGTAACTATACTGTCTTCATAAGGACCTGCATGCTTTTGTGTTCCCTAACATAAAAGAAGAGCTACAATGAAAAGGGTAGGAAAAGCAGGGAAGAAGGGGGTGTTTCTTATGCTGGTGACAGTCCTTTCCTGTGAGAGCTCACCATAACAATGCTATCAGAGTGTGTAGGTGCAGAGCTATGAGGATAACAGCAAAGAAAGAGAAAAACAGTCATAGGTGCTAAACTGGAAGATGGAGGATCTTAAAAATTGAAGAATTTAAGGGTTCCATTAGAGTTACTGTTCAACCTCTTTTATTAAACCAAAGTAAAAAGCACGCTTTAATAAAAATTTAAAAAAATAGTTTCAATAATAAGAATTCTAAATAAACCTGTAATAATTTCTAATATAAAAGGTGGCTTGTAACAACGTATTGTGGAATATTTCTTTCACTGCTAAAATATCTATGGATAGCTGTAGCTATATATTTCTACTTCATTATGTAACAAGCTTAAAATAACCCTGATTTCAATCTCCTATTTTTCACCTTACTTCAGATCAGGAAAATTGATCCACATTACTTTTTAAATTGTTTAATTAATTTAATAAAACTCACTGTTGTACTTTTATCAGAATGAAAAGGAGCTTAATCAGATTTAGGTTAATACTCTGTGTGAATGGAATCAGGGCCCACCGGAGTTCTCCTGAATTAACACTGCTATTATTCAGAGTTAGAAATATATATATTTTTAAAGTAACTCTTTAATTTAAAATTAGTTTAAAACCTTTTATTTCTGAATAAGAGTACTTACCGAGTGCTTTGGTTTTGCTTACCTAATTTGATTTTTCAGCTGAATTAATTTCCTTGAATTTTCCCCCAAAGAATAATGCATTCATTTGACTTGAATTCTTGGTGTAGGTGTAAGCAGGTACTGCTGCCTGGGAATTTATATTGTAACCTAGACAATTCTTGTGTTTTCCATAGTAATTCTTAGTGGTTGCCTTGTTTTAGTATATATATTTTCTAGTAGTTTTTTTAATATTGTCTATGTGCTTCCATTTAAAAAACTGGTTAGAAGTAATTTATTCAAGTATTGAATTTATTACTCTAAATAATTGTTTTAGAAAGAAAACACTCTGCAAATACTAAAGTGAAACTTGCAAACAACACCTGTTCTCAATTTTGTGAAATCTTTGTGTTCTCCATTTCTCTATCAGCTTTACTGTAAGGTCCCTATTGCTTTATGAAAACTGAGCACCTTAATACTACACAGGGTAGTAGCTAAGGTGTCACTCTCCTTTCTGTCAATGTACAGGCACCTCTATGGTACAGCACATTTTTGTTAATGCTTATGTCTCAGATATCTGATCTAGAGGAGTGCTTGCAGTCTTTTTGCCAATCTACTGTGAGTAGTAAATCTGGAACAGTTTGCAGAATGAATGGCAGTACCTTTGGCAGTAAATGTCACTGTAGTTTTCAGATTCTTCTTGCTAATCTGATTCTGTGCGTCAGATTGTTCCTCGCCTCATATGGAAGTTATTGCTTTATGGGTTTTGATCACATGGTAGTTACTGTGTTGAGGTTTTTCATGAGGCTTTTTTTCATTATTTCTAGAGATGTAATTAATGAAGAATCACAAAATATGTTTAAAGTTTGTGAGTAGTTTTGTCTGGATTCTGGTCAATTTGAGAGAGTGGTGTTAGCTTTAAGGTGAAGGCTGAGGTTAAATGAGAACACCTCCTTTTCAAAACTAAAGCATTTCAGGAATTTTTCTTTGCTTTGTTTTACTCTTCTTTTAATAAACTTCCAGATCATTTGGTTAGATTTATCTCTCTGCTCTGAAATCCTGAAAAAAGCTACTGCTGAGAAGCAGCTATTGTGTTGTTTAACTTTTTGTTGGCTTTCTTTAATTAAAAATATTGCCATTGTAATTTGCGAAATGCGTGCGTATTTGGAAACTGAAAATGTAAGCACTGACAATACCTCCTCAGTGTTTTAGAAAATCCTAACCAAGCTGAAGTTTATCTTAGTCTGTCCTTTAGTATATCTGTTAAATATTTTCCTTTAGTAAGCACTTAATTTCAGTCTTGTGGAAAATATTATATTTAGATAAGCATTATAGAAGTTCAAGTAAGATTCTCTTGCTATTTTTTTGCATTTTGAAGCTGCATGCAAGGCAGAAGTGTGCTATTTGTCCCCTAGTATTTTAATTTTTAAAAAAATTTTTTGCAATAAAGTTTCTCTTTTTCTGGTTTTGCACGTTCATAGGTTTTCAGGATTTGGGCAGCTTTTTGTTTGCTGCTGGTTTTTACATCATTCCCATCCTATTAATGTTAAAGGCAGTCATTACTACTTGCTCATTTCTTTTCTTGTTCTTTAAAATCTACTGTTACTTAAAGAATACCCATGTTGATCTGGTGTACAAAACAACGAATCTCTTTAAATCCCATTTATGTGGGCAGTGAAAAGGAAACTACCTATTCATGCACTGGAGAAGCAATGATGATTTAATCAGTCACTTATCCGGAGGAACCATAAATTGTTGGAAAAGTGGGATGCTGAGAATTTTGTCATCATGAACCAGAACAACAGTGTAGATGTGAGCATGCTTGAAGTTACATGTTTTGGCACTTTAAATACCAAAAACATTTCATTTTCCTGCAAAAATTTTGCACCACAGACAAACAAATAAATAAAATAAAGAATAAGCTAAATAAAATAAATTTTATTTATGTAATAGTTGAATATAATGAGCTAAATAAATAAAATACTGAATGAGGTTTTTTCTAAAAAAGCCACCCTTGTATGCATAGCCTGTATAAGCATAAACAGAGAAGTAATTATTTGCAGATGCACGGATTAGTTCTTATTTCAAGGCCAAAAAAATGCTGTCTTATGCACTAATATTTTTTGCATATATGCATCAATATTTTTCATTAATGTATGTAACTATTCACATACTGAAATAGAGGAGGGTGGAAGCATTTTGTTTGTGTGAGTACTTGTATTGAAGATTCAGGAAAATTATTCAGGATGTCAACCAGATGCTATTCAAGGGGTTGTAAGTAGAATGATGATTCGGTACCTCATCACTGGCATTACAGATAATACTGTGACTAGAGAACTACAGTATTGTAAACATGCTGCGAAGTGATATCAGAAACTGGAACTGTAGGTTTGTTTTCATTATGCTGTCTTCAGTTGTCACAATACATGAGGTTACTTAGGAATGGAGAAAAGAAAGGCTTGGAAAATGAAGATACTTGTTCTCTTGTTTCTGAGGAACTTGGTATGTTAACTATTTTTCTTAACTAATTGTTTTTACGTGTTGTAAATACTCATTATCTCTTTTTAATATAGATCTCCAGCACAATCCCATGGGTCTTCTCCAAAACCTCTTCGACAACGTATTCATAATTCTATAGATGAAAAGAAAATTAAGGTATTGTGTAGGAATTACTATTTACTATGTGACTCTAGATGCACTGAAATAATAATGATGCTATAATGAAAATAACAGTATTAAAATTCTCAAATACTTGGATGAAATGGATCCCATAGCTAAAAAAATGTCACAGTATCACAGAATGTTGGGGTTTGGAAGGGACCTCGAAAGATCATCTAGTCCAATCCCCCTGCCGGAGCAGGAACCCCTAGATGAGTTCACACAGGAAGGCGTCTTGAATGTCTCCAGAGAAGGAGACTCCACAACCTCCCTGGGCAGCCTGTTCCAGTGCTCTGTTACTCTCACAGTAAAGAAGTTTCTTCTCAAGTTTAAGCGGAACCTCCTGTGTTCCAGCTTACACCCATTGCCCCTTGTCCTACCATTGGACACCACTGTGAAGAGCCTGGCCCCATCCACCTGACACTCACCCTTCAAATATTTATAAACATTAATGAGGTCACCCCTCAGTCTCCTCTTCTCCAAGCTAAAGAGACCCAGCTCCCTCAGCCTTTCTTATAAGGGAGATGCTCCACTCCCTTAGTCATCTTGGTGGCTCTGTGCTGGACTCTCTCAAGCAGTTCCCTGTCCTTCTTGAGCTGTGGGGCCCAGAACTGGACACAATATTCCAGATGTGGCCTCACCAGGGCAGAGTAGAGGGGGAGGAGAACCTCTCTTGACCTACTAACCACAGCCCTTCTAATGCACCCCAGGATGCCCTTGGCCTTCCTGGCCAGGAGGGCACAGTGCTGGCTCATGGTCATCCTGCTGTCCACCAGGACTCCCAGATCCCTTTCCCCTACACTGCTCTCTAGGAGATCATTTCCCAACCTGTACTGGAACCCGGGGTTGTTCCTGCCCAGGTGCAACACCCTACACTTGCCCTTATTTTATTTCATTAAGTTTTTCCCTGCCCAGCTCTCCAGCCTGTCCAGGTCTCTCTGGATGGCAGCACAGGCTTCTGGTGTGTCAGCCACTCCTCCCAGCTTTGTATCATCAGCAAACTTGCCGACAGTGCACTCAATTCCCTCATCCAGGTCATTTATGAATATATTGAATAATACTGGTCCTAGTACTGACCCTTGAGGGACTCCACTAGACACAGGTCTCCAACTAGATTCTGCCCCACTGACCACCACTCTCTGGCTTCTTCCCACCAGCCAGTTCACAGTCCATCTCACTACCTGATCATCTAAACCATGCTTCCTCAATTTGTCAGTGAGGATGCTGTGGGACACTGTGTCAAAGAGACCATGGAGACTGTGAAATGTAATTGTGATTAACTTGTGGTAACTAGCCCAACTTGAACAGTGTTGTAGTATGAGTGGAAATATCTAAAACTCCAAAAGAGAAAGACTTTAAACTTAAAAATACTACCTAATCAAGATCTCTTAATGGAGATATCATTGTTTCTTCATTTAACCATCTGTGTATTTCAGGACTGCAGAAATAAAACTGAAGCTATCTGAAAATAGAGATAAAACTGAACAAGGGCACCTGATTTCGGTTCTGATAATATAGGCATTCTAAAAGTGTAATAATGAATTTTTAATTGCATTTTTTGAATGCTCTTTATTTGTAACTTTCTGAGGACATTTTCATAACATTACTTTGTGAACAATAAAGTTAAAATGCTGATGTTTGCTCTTTCATAGATAAAATGGAACATTACAAGAGTATGTTAGTGTTGAGTGGCAGTATTCAGAAGTACAACTTTAGTGTTTCTGAAAATTGCAGTTTTCCAGTGTACTGCATTTTGCATAGTCTTTTTTTCCTCAAAATTGTTAAACTCAAATGTTGGGACTATGGAAAGAGACAGAGCTTGTATCTTCCACAGCATTTCAACAGGGCGCTAAATAAGAGTAGTGACAAAATATTTTGTACAAACTTAGTCCTGACAGCAGGTAAAAACACAAATGTAATTAGTAAATAAGGAAGGAAACAGAGGTGTTTTAAGACATCAGAATTAGTTTTAGAACAGCACGATGGAGAATATCTTTCTGACACTGGACGTGAGGGGAATTTTAACATATTACATGTTTGAGAAGTAGAAAGTCATTAAAAGGAAATAAAATTAAAATAGCTGTCAATATTTGTAGCATGTGTTTTAAATATACTTCAACTCCTGAGTGCTTTTTTGGAATGGGGGCTGGATGGATGATGGGTGTTTTGGATACATGCACTAATTATGGTGAAATTTAGCTTAGAACTCATGGGCAAATTATGAAAGATTGAAGCTGATAAAGGATCTTTATTATATTAACTTTATGATCAACAATATATTTAAATTGCAGTTTTGCTTATCAACGAGCAAAAGTGTGGTATTCTGTTTGCATAATACATTGAAATAGATAATTTTCTTATCTAAATGGAAGTTTTGTGATTAGATTAATGAACAGCTGTGTTCACTATCAAAGTACAAAAATTATTATCTAAAAGTAATTAGCTGTCACATATGAGACCTTTTCTGGAAGCTTACAAGGTTTTTGACACAAGCTATCAAAAATACGAGCCTTGAGGCTGATTCATCTTATTAAACTATTTTTACATTTTTTGGAAATACTTTTTTGCTAATCAAAAATACCAGGTTACCTACCATAATTTCTGTGCAAATAACAGTTCTTTCAGAGGTCTCTGAATAATTGATTAAGTTCTACTTCAGGAGTAGGAATTGCATGCAAAGATTCATCATGGCACTCTCCTGTGATGATTTTGTAGTACCTGACTCTAATAAGGGTTCTGTGATTCCTATGTTCCTTGTTAATACAAGAATCTGATGTTTTCCTGTATGACTTTTGTTCTAGTCTTGCTTCACCATGTCTGACAAAATAGAATGTACCTGTAGCAAACTAAAATGAAACATGTAATGTTTCTAGCCAATAATTCTTTAGATCTTTAAGTCAACTTGTAGAACTGATTTTGATGCTCACCAGATACCTAATATAATTGAGGATGACACTACTGAAGTATAAATGACCTTTTGTTGTATGAAAACCAAGATACAAAGAACAAGCAACAGATCAAAAGTCTGTGATTCGTACTTCTGGCATCTTAGAAGACTGTAAAGCTTGCTTATAGTATCTTTTGTAGTTACATCTGTGATAGTGGACTCTATTTCCCTACTTTTTCAATGTGGATGGTAATATGTGATTAACATGTTACACTGAATGGCTGCTTGGAGCTATACAACTCATATCTTAGTTGAGGATGCTAAACTGCCTCTATTAGTCACAATCAGTAATAATCAATTGGCTTTCTTCCAATGTATCCTTTTGTAACAGAGAGACAAAGTGCAGCATGAAACTGAGGCCAAATATCTCAATATGTTTTTCTGTTTAAAAAAGTGAAAATGAAAATCGTAGTGAGAGTGTAAATGTTCCTCAATTATGTATCAGCATAGGGTCCTCAGGATAAGACATGTGAGTGTGTCACTTTGTTTGCAATTCTTTTTTCTTTGTATCAGCCAAACATTGCCATCTAAACTATACTATATTCCTGTGAAGTCTGGAATTATTCTTCTGATATTCCTCTGTTCACTTTAGTCGTGCTTCTTCCAGTCAGCTAAAATTGCTGTTGTGAAACAGCTAACTTTTCTAACTAAAACTTAGATAGTTCTCTGCGATTCATCTTTGATCTCCGTCCTTTCACATAAAATCCTGTTTTCTTTCTTGAAACATTTATCTTTATTTTTTTCTTTTACATTTTTTCTACCTTTTTGACAATTTTTACAGAGTTTATTTTGCATATTTCTACTCCGTCTTTTTCTTCTTTTTCTGTGAAGACTTTATAGGGTCCTGTCTTGGTCTTCTTTTCTCTTTCTGTACGGTCTTTGTAGATAAACACATTTACAAACAGAAGTTTAGCTATCTTCTTTATATGAAAAGTTAACAGATCTACATCTGACCTAAGCATCCCTTCTGTTAAAACTAAAATCTATTGTTACTTCTATACCATCCTGTGAATACTCACCTGGCTGTTGGTCTTTCAGTGGTATGTCTATCTTTCCTGATATATTTAGCATTGAAGATAGTATCCTACCTGTTACTTTTTAATTTTGTAATACCTCCGGAGTGTATTCTTCTCTATCCATGTGTCCACACAATTATAATTTGTTAGCAATTCATTTTGCTTTTTGTTGTGCTGCTGTGTATTTTTCTTGGACTTAATAGTTGCAGGTTTGGCCTGTCTGTCTTCACTGAGATTGCTGTACAAAAAGCTTTTATTAAAGTGATTCAATGCTAGATGCCATTCTTCTGTTTGCATCTGTCTGTTCATTTAAGTTGTAGTAGATATAAGCTACTTGTTTTATCCTATCCCAAACCATTGATTATTTCTGATTTGCTGCTTTGAGATCTGTTCTTGCTTATATTCAGCCTGCAATACCAGTCTTCATTGTTCATTTGTTAATTTTAAGACTAGCTCTTTCAGCTGTCTCTTTTATACTGTTTCTTATGGCTGAAGAGATTTCCTATAGGCATCTGCAGAACTCATTATCCTCCTTTAAAATCTTTTTCAGTACCTTTAAATCAACCTCTCCCCAAAACTTAGCAGAGCTTTTGTGTTGAGATTGATGCCCATTACAATGACTAATTACAAATCCTTTCTCTATGAATCTATATATTGTCCTGGATTGTAATGTCTCTTGGTAGAAATAAATTTTGTTCTGTCTTTACTGTGCAGCACATAGCACAATGAATTCCTTGTCCATGACCATAGATCTCAAGTGCTACAGTAATATTTATTACTTTCTTACACTTGTCAGATTCACACTTGTAAATTTTGTTATGCTCAATGCACTCATTTTAACAATCAACTCAGAAAAGATACCATATATTTGAATAAGACAATAGCAACATGATGTTTCTTCTCAATATCAGTGATTCTTCTGAGAAGTTTTTTATAAAGAATGTGTGATGGTAGCATTAGTTCCATAAAATTTTCCTAAAGATGGTTTGAGCATGCTGCCTCTAATAGGTGGTTATGGTTAGTCTGTAGTACAAATTCATGATCTCTCACTAGAACTTGTCCCATCAAAGTCTTATTTCTCATTATATTTGAGAGGGTAAGAAAAACACAGTAGTGATGATTACTTTGATTGTATGCTGTGTCCCATCAAGACATATGTGTAGGAGAAAGAAATTTAGAAAAATCTAGGAAATTAAAGGAGAAACACTTATTTAAATTAAAAAAAAAGGGCGGGGGGAATCATTATGCATTCTCCTTCATTAAGAGGAACTGATCTCTTACAATTTCTGCAGAATTTTGTGAAGGAGTGCAAATTGATAATATTTAGACCTGGGGCACATCATGCATATGTGATTAGTAGCTAATAATATGGAGAGTGGATAAAGTAAACAGGTAACTATGAACTGGAATTGGTGTTTAAAAATAAAATAAATCTGTGGGTATTTCCATTGTGCCAAAACAAATTCCTGGCAATGGTGAAAGACAAAGAAATATTTTTGTCTTTCAATCCTTGTTAAATACTGGGAGATATGCAGAAAGATGACTTAACTTTAATGGCATTTGCTAGGAGGCAAAGCTGTTGCTCTTATTCCTTGAGGAGAAAGAAGTCTGGGGAACTAGCATGTTGCATTTTTTCATTCCCTCCAGCAGAAGCAGGTAAGAGTAATAAGAAGAAACTCAATCTTCCTTTGAGACACAATTTAGAGTTTCAAATTTTTTGTCTGTTGTCTAGGTGAAGTGTCTTCTGGTGAATGATACCTTGTGGAAGGAGTCTTTAATTCAGAACAGCTACTGAGTTATGTCTTTTGTTGTCATTTGTCCCTAGCATGCCTTTCTGCTTTACAAAAATATGTTTAAACTTTAATAGGACAGGAGAGAGGTATTTTGTGTAAAAAAAAAAAAAAAATCTTATGTCTGATGCTTTGAATCATAGTTCCATTTATCTGAAATGGGTAGATACATTATTGTTTGCTTATTTTTTAAAATTTAATGGGGTTATGTAAGTCTTGCTTATTGGTAAGAGAGGGGAATGGAAGGACTGTGACAATCACCTGCTTTGTTTAGGTTAAAAAGGAACTTAAGACAACAAAAATATTGTATAATAAGGTTTTAATCTTTCTTTTGCACCAGAAAAATTAATTAGACTTTCAAGTTGTAGGTAAAATGCTGTTCCTGAACTAATCGGATTAGGTGAAACTGAGAACCTTAGGACTTAAGAAGGAAGGAACAAAAGCTATTAGGCTGTAAGCATGCAATATATGAGAAAGTAACGGATCTTTTTTGTAAACTTAGGATTGTTTTGGCCTTTTGATACATTGTTTTAGAAATCCTGCTGCATTGTTAACACATTTACCCTGAAACAGCTGCAAGGAATTTCAGTAGTTTGGCATGTTTTTTTCTTAATGTAACTGGAGACAACCTTTCCTATGTGAGGCACTATTTCCCTCCAATTTGGAACATAACTCTAGTTTTAGTTTTAAAAAGAATTTGTGGCTTGAGAACTCTAACAAATCTTGGCATGCTTGAAGTTCATTGTAATTTTACTGTGTATAGAAATCCTTCCAAGGAAAAAGCTCCACAAAGCAAAAAATCCTAGTCTGCCTTTCTCATGTGACTTGTTCATGCCTACATAAAATGACTTAATATCTAGCTTCATGCACTGCTGTTATTTTTCATTGCTTAGTTCTCTAAATGCTGTTACTTGAGAGAGTTGTTTTGCCTATTTGTGATTCCAGTACAAATAAACTGTGACTTGGAAAACTATCAACAGGAAGTTATCAAGAGTTTTCTGTATGTCCACTATAATTGTGAGCAGAAAATTCATAGTAACAGAAAACAATCTTCCTTGGGTAGTAGTTTCATCTATTGGAGCAAGAAATATTTATTTCTAAGGGGAATATGATTATGGTGAACACTAAGCTGAATAGCAGTTTCAATGTGTATGGAGTATACTAAAAATTAGTATCTGGAGGAGAGAGGGGGAGGGGAGAAAAAGGTTATGTTCAGCACAAAATCTGAAGAAAGATTTTATTATTAGTGTCAGTTGATAAGCCACACTTGTGTGGAAAATACCATTTTTGTTTCTACAAGACCCCTGAACTACTTTTCTGGGATCCATAGCTGTGAGTTTTGAGTAGTTTTGAAACCAAATAATGAGGTGATTTTGGGCTAAATGTTCTCAAAACCATAGTAGGTTAATTTTGGATAGCAAATGCTGGTACAATGTCAGGCTAAAAAAAAATTATTATTTCAGGACAATAAAAGTTTGTGACTCGACTACCTGACCTATTCAGGACATTTTTCATGTTTGAATAACATGATGTCTTGGTTTGGCAATGATCCTTACCATTTATTGGTTTATTACTCTTTCCTTTGCAGTCCCTTCCCTTTTTCAACTTTCTCTTTTAACTTACCTTTATTTTTTTTTTCTTTCTAAGAGGACAAGGGTAAGGGTGGAGAAAAGACATTTCCTCTTCCAAATAGTACTGTTTGGCTAGAAAATAAAAACATGTGTTTATTGTTACTAATCTAGGTTTTCAAATTCTATTATGCCATTCCAGTGTATAAAAACCAAATCTCAACATTCTTACTGACTAAATATTGGCAGTACTATCTGTATGCAGATGCTCTAAGGGGATCTGGAATAGATTATCAACTAACTTTTAGAAATAAATAGAGCATGCACCATTAATATTTCATATAAAAGTGAATATTTTATATTGGCATCTCAAACAACTGAAAAACTTCTTTAGATATAGAAGCAAGGTGGGAGAATATCGTGCTTTATTTATTCATTAGAACTACTAATTGACCTATATGTGCTGAAACAGTCTTAAATTCTGTCAAACCTTCTTCCATTTGAATAGTGGTAACAGCAACCCCCCCCCCTTTTTTTTTTTAAATGAAGCAGAATTTCTTCATTTGTATAGGGATATCAACAGCATGCCACTTGCTTGTGAAGAGCAGAGGGGATAGTAAGTCTCAGTTCATTGCACTCCGTTTGTGTGCAACTATTTAACTAGCAAATTGAGCTCCCAACATCTTTTTGCTCTCCCAAGGCTGTGGGTCATTGAGATGGTGCCCCCAAAGCAGTGGATTTCAGGGGATTTAATGTAAGAGAACTCCAATTTCTAAGAGCTATTTCAAGCTGTTGACAGGCTTCATTATGCTTCAGTCAAGTTTTAAGTTGCTCTTTTTTTCTTTAAAAACATTCCAGTATAGCTCTACTTTTTAATTCAGCACTAGATTTGTGCTCTTTTTTCTGCCTTCAGGCTATTAGAATTTATTTATTGCCACCTCACTCAGTGTAAATTTTACTAGTGAATATACATTCCTGGACTAGTTGGGAAGTTTGAGTGCTTCAACAAATTTAGCCTTTCACTCTTGATTTATGTATACACCCTTTAGATTAATATTAGCATCAGCTGAAACAAGTCATATTTGGTAGAGCTTTGTATACTGTTTGCAAACGACTAAATGGTATGTGATGCAATAGAGAGGGAAGTTTTGAGGTGTATTTCAAGCTTCAGTGAAGTCGAAAGACAGATGGTTTAGTGCTGCAAGGTTTTCGATATTTCATCTTGACTACTGCCCTTTGACTCCACCTATTCTAATCCCTGCAAACGGAATTAGTTACGTGTTGAATGGGGGTGGTAAAAGAAACCCTGATGTCCCAGAAAATAACTGGATTTATTGTAATTTATAGAGTGATAACTATCAGGCTTTCTTTCATGGTGTGTTTATTATCTCTTCATCAACTCAACAGAAATTGTAGCTTATTTGTCTCTTGCAATATGAATATATGCTAGAACTCTGTGCAAGTTATTGATCCGTAATTTCTGATATGTGTCATTTACTGAACAATAATTAAGAATTGAGGGTATTTTAAAGGTTTAAGATGGAGTGTTTAAGAAACATAACAAATACAGGAAAATATTTTTAATTAATATTGGATTAACCTTAAGATTAAAGAAAATGTAAACCCCTTATTCTAAATATTGAAATTGTACAATAGGACTTTGATTAAGTTTAAACTAGAGTTGCATTTTTAATTATTTCAAATTGTTAAGCTCATTCTGGGTATAGCTTCTCTAGCCTTCAAACACTTTCTGAAAAGAGTATAAAGTTAATGACATACACTTAATGACTCTGAGCTAAGGCATAAACTTGAAGCACACAAAACCTTGTAAATGTCTATGTTTATAGTTTTACCTTATGATAAATGTTTTAAGTACAAAATAGATTAACACTTAAAAATATTAGAATTGTTGAAAGATACTTAAGTTGAATCTCAAGGACAAAAAGTGAAAAAAAAATAGCTTATGGATGAAAACAGTATCTGATGAAAGTGGCATAAGTTGTGACTGAATTTTGTGGTTGAAGACCCTGAAATTCTAAGCTAATGTGAAGCTGTAACTTAAGTGTAAACTGAGGAGGTTTGACCTGTAACCAGTGGATATATGGATATATTTCATTTTTTGTAGTTGAACCAAATATTTTGATTTACCTGTACTATGACACCAGGTTCTCTGCTTCCAAGACTAGGAGGTGGAAATGAGCAGGTAGAACCAGATACAATAGTCTTCTTCATAGTTGTCTTCTGGCACCTTACACTATATGGGTATGTTTTGACAAATGTGGAGTTAAACATTGGCATTCAATGAGGAAGTGATTTTGTTTTGTGAGTAAATGGAAAATCTGAAATTTGCCAAAGAAAGATCTGAAATAATACTTTATGTTCCAGATTTAGGTTTAAGTATATTGAAGCTTAGTTTATATTGTCTATTATTCCTTTTCAGTGTTGCTATTATGCTTTCCTCTATGTATAAATTAAGTGGTGAGATTCCTCCTATGCTTGGCATTTATGAATTGACATCTCAGAGACTGACCTGTAGAAGTATAATTGACTGTAGTCGCTATGACAGCTACTCAAAATGGTACAGCCTGCAGTCTGTCAAAAGAGGGGACTAATTTGGCAGAAAATCTTAGGTTGAAGTTTTAAAGTATAATGTGTAACTTTCTGAAAAAGATTTAAAAATTTTAAATTATTTTAGGACTTAAATAGAATAATTAGTATACTTGAAAGCCTTTACACTTTGTAAATTAATACTTCAGCTGGATATCTCACAGGTAAGCTGTAGTAGGGTTGAGTAAGTAAATATGATAGTTGATATTTCAAATATTAACAAACAAGGCTTTAGTAAAAATCAAGTATAAGTACACTTTCAAGAAAAAAAGACAGCTTTTTTTATTTGAGCATACCCATTTTTCTGGTATTTTGCATGATCTAAAAAGTTTCAAGACAGAAGAATGGGGAAACTTACTTTTACTAGTCTTGCAGATGTTGTCTTTTGTAAATAATTAAACTTAATACTGGATTGCTATTTGCAGAGGAGACAATCTTCAATCAAATCTCAGTTTGCATGTACATATAAAAATGAGCTGAGTGAAGTAAAGGTTAAGCATTTCCTCAGCAGTAGCCAAATTCCAACCTGTATACATCCTGCACCAAAGCAGCATTTAAAAGCTGGATATCTCACAGGTAAGCTGTAGTAGGATTGAGTAAATATGATAGTTGATATTTCAAATATTGTCAAGCAAGGCTTCAGTAAAAATCAAGTATGAGTACACTTTCAAGAAAAAAAGATGTGTCTCATTGCTTTGTGTATGCTGTGATCAGTTAAATGTCTTTGCATTAAAATTTTACTGCTAATGCTTTGAAAATATAAATCTGTTTGAAAAATAAGTATTGATGCTATCTCAAGGTAAAAAAAAAATGGTACATTTTACATTACATAATGTTTCTTCTTATTTTATAAAAGTAAGCTAAGTGAAATTTCTATTTTTGCCATCCAAATATTTGTTCTACTCCACTATAAACTATATAATGTATATAACTTCTAGGCATTTTAAGCATCTTTTGCAATCTTAGTTATAAATCCACTTCCCTAAGTTAGTTGCTATTACATGTTTTTGAGCAATGTCATTTTAAATTGGCGGTACAGTTATGGACACATAGCAAATGTAACTGCAATGATCTTTTACTGATAAAGCACTAGTTTTGATTTAAAAAAAATTACATGGCATCCTCTGATAGAAAAAGAATGAATAATCCCAGGTAACTTTTTATTTCTTCACATATATTTTTTTATATTCTTATGTGACAGAAGGTATGAATTCATGTCTTGGTGTACCAGTGCTTGGAACTATTTCTGAAAATGTTCACCAGACTAGAAGTTATACAGACATGGGAAAGCTGAGTTGTCAGCCAAGAAACAAGAACTCCAAGAATGAACAGATGGATTTGAATAATAACAAAGTAATCTGTGATAAGGAAAGTGAACCATCTTTGCAAAAAAATGCTAAAATACCTAAGACTTCAAGCAACTCTCAAAAGGAATTGGACAGCAAAATTGGTGGAAAAAGAAAACACAGCAAAACTGCAAGCAAGAATAAGTTGATTGCTGGTCAGGCAAAATTAACTCACTTTTTTCACTTATAAGTATGTGTTTTGACATATATGGTACATTGAGTGGTTCAGAAGCTGTAAAATTTTGCAAGAAAAAAGTGAAATTCATTAGTTGCTTCCTTTCATACTCAAATAAGTGGAAATAGATTGTGTGTAATGTTAGACAAATACTTAAAAGTCTGGATTATGCAGAAGTCTTTTATTTTTTGATAACAATGCATTGTTAGTAATTACAGCATGTTATTTTTTGGTAATGAATTATGTTTCCCAATACAATGCGAAGGAAAGTATTTTTGGATGCAAAGTATAGCCGCACTAAAACACAGTAACTTCAGATTACATCATATTAATAATAAAATGTTTAATCTTCAAAGAAGGTGGTATAGATCATTAGTTTTCAGACTTGCCAACAAGGTCGATAGACTCTTCCCAGCATACACCTGAGCACTATGGGGGGAAAAAAAATCTGAAAGTTTAAATCATCAAAGAAATAGAATTCTTTTTATGGCCTCTAGAAGTATTAATTTAACAAATAGTTCCCTCCCCTGTGCACCAAATTGCAGTAGATGTAAACTGATAATACAAGATTTCATCAGCCCTAGGAAATCCCCAACACAACATGGAGTTTCTAAATGAACCTTTATCAAATTGCTATATAGATTGCATTATATTTTACCAGAATTAAATAATTTTTGTTTAAAAATGAAAATATACTTACTGTCAAAATCCCTTCTTCCTATAGGGAATTTAGCTGAATTTTCTTCATCTGCAATCTCCCTTTCCTGTATTGATTCCATAGTTTGAATTTCAGTGTCAGCTGGAAAAGCCATGGCTCCCTTCAGTGCAAGATAAGGTAGTTGCTTTCTACCTAACTTGTTTGGCATAGCATGATTTAAGAAATCATGTCTGGGACCTGTGTCCTGTTTTAAGGGAAAACAAAGCGTAGCAGTTTATCTTGATTTAAAATGAGTTGTGTTCACTTCTTGTACTTGACTTTCTATACTTCATACTTAGCAGTCCAAGTATTTTATCTTTCAAGATTATATTTTAGAAGTAATGACCTGCATTATATCTGGCTGAAATGGTTTTATGGTGGAGAACATGATAAAATAATGAGTCATATTTGGTGAAGTTAAAAACCTGTTGCTGCATATAGGGACCTGCTAAGTCAAACATAAATATATGCTTACAAGTTTTGTCTACATATAGTTCTGTAAAAAACAGATTTCTTTCGTTCAGCTATCCGAGTTACACGTTTAAAACCTTGGAATTATATACTTATGGTTGAAAATTTATTCTTGACTTTAGTATGCTAAGCTGATATCTTTGTATAGTCACCAGGTTGTTGCTTTAAATTATTGTACTTGTTTTCTGTAGGGCTATAAAGAGAATTTCCATTTTACAATTCAGCCAAAAGGTAAAACTGAAAACTCACCAAAAACTTCATGTTTCTCTCATCCTTTTCATCCAAAACACTGCTATCTTCGGTCTTATAATGCTTCAGCAAAGGTATAGCTCCTCTTTTTGCAGCTCTATCTCCATTTTGAAGAGTTTTACCTAGCTGTAATGTGGTTAGCAACATATCTTCATCTTCTATCTTTTGCAGAGATTTTGAAACTGAGAGTAGAAAACCTTGGGAAAAAAGAAAGAGAGAGAGAATTAACATGTATAATGAGATACACATTCTTAGTTACTTAACACTTGCATCGAAGTTAAGCAGTATTCTAATTTTAAGAAAGCTTTTCCAGTTGTAAATTAATATGTTCTCCATCTGTGCTCACTTTATATATTTTACAGATTGAATGGAAACTACTTCAGTGGCTGATGAGTGCACTCTTTTAGAATGACTCATATTAGGGGTAACCTTTTCTATAATCCTTCTAATCCCATCTGTTGTTTAGAAATACTTAAACACTTCTTTAGCATGGATAATTTTTTTTTCTTTGTATGTTTTTAGAACAGCACAGATTAATTCCTTTTGATGGATCAGTATAACAAAGTTCACAGAAAAAGTGATGTGCACTTGTGTTGTTTATTAAACCTTACTGCCAGTTAAGGCAATGTAAGAAAAGGAACTAATCTACATAAGCAGGACTGTTGTAAAAGGTGTAAAGGGGTGATCTATCATAGTTTTTGATCAAAACTGATTCACTAAAGAGTTGAAAAGCTTGAAATTTAACAATAACTTAGCCTGCTACTGTGTTAGAGCTGGAATAATTTATATTTCGATGTCCATTATGTCAGGTTACATTATTCAGAGCTTATGTCTAGAAATTTTTATTAATACCTAAGTAATTATATTTGTCTGCATTTTCTTTCTGAAAATGGACTTTTCTCTGAAACAAATACAATATAGTCAGATATGCTTGCTAAGAATATAAGAAGAAAAGTAAATTTCGGGGTTTTTTTATTTAAAAGGTCTTTGAAGTCTACCTATTACCTAGTGAAAGGAATCATAGGAGTTTCCACATAACTTTTTTTTTTAACCTTATCTAGAAAGCTCAAATTTAGCTAATCTCTTAATGTCAGTGATACTAACCACCTATTCAGGGGCTGTGTGCTGCTTAGTGGTTCCCATCTCTGAAATTCATGTTTGTTTTAAGCTTTAGGTGAGTGCAGGGAACCAAACATCTTGCTAGTCAAGGCAAACCACTAGGAAATTGACCACAAAACTGACTAAGCAGGAAGCGTACTGGTTCCCCCTTGTTTTCCTCCCTTGCTCTCCATTTTGCTTTTCCTGCTTTTTCTTTGTACTGCATACACTAGGAACAAAATAATAAATTTTTATTTCTAACAGTGATTTTTGTACTGATTTTCTGATGATCTTCACTAGTACTTACCACTGATGTGGTATGAAGGAGAAAGTAAGGTTAATTTTTAATAATCTACACAAGTCTACAAAACCTCAATGTCAGTCACAGATAGCAAGTATACATTTCATCTTTATACTTGTTGCAAGAAGTCCAAGGGGGAAATATGAGTGCTGCTGAGGTGTTGCATAGTCATAGGGAGGTACAGCAAGTATAATAATGTTTCCTGCTGAAAACAGACAATAATACAACTCTAAACCCCAGACTTGAGGATGTTATGTAGAAGAACTGACCAGCATTGTTGGAACTGTGTTATTTTTTATTACTGTTCACTGCTAAACTTCCTGGAAAAGCAGACCGCCTGGCCAAAGTAACTTCTTGGTAAGAAGTTTAATGGGAGAGTATATTCTTCTGGACTAAGCAGATTTTGACCAAGAGACATTTTGGTTGTACCCACTTTTCCCCAAATGAGGAAAGTGCATATAACAAATAGAATTATTGCTTCTCATTCTTTTCATTTCCTTGCTATAGAGCCTGTACGTGCCTCTGGGCAAGTGAAGTGGTTTCTTTTCTTTGACTTTAATTGCCGGGCTACAGAAGAGACCAATTTGAAAGTCAATTGTATATTGTTTTATATTTCTTATCCAACCTCTCTTTGTTAATTTGTATTCTTCCCTCACATTCAGTATTTTTACAGTTTTGTTCAATTAATAAAGCAAAAGCCACATATGCTCTGTAATAGTATTTTTAATTTAGTTCAGCCTAACAGAGCAGGAGTGCTTTGGAGCTGCTCTTTATATGTTGGTATATGAATTAAGAATTGGGGAACAAGCTATCCATCCAGCAATTGTGTATGTGGCAAGAGCTTCTGCTAATCTGAAGCTGTAGTACCCACAGGTGTGTAGCATATAATCACACATGATTTGCTTTCAAATCCTTCTCTTTCATTTAACACAAAGCACAGTTGAAATAAGAACAACTTACCTGAATCAGTTGGAAAGTCCATCTCCATTGTCTGGTTGTCTACTGTGTCTTTAAGCTGATGTCTATGGAAGAATATAAGGCAAACTTAGGGTTACTGTCTGCAGTATCCTCTAGTGCTTCTTGAACTGGCTGTTAATTTTAAAGGATTTTTGAAGATCAGAGCTAGTTCTAGTGATAATAAGTTAGAAACTCCTTATTAGACTGTGAATAAATCAATAGCATATGTCTATAAATTCAGTGACTTTTCTGCTTGTTCAGAGCAGTAGATAACATTTGTACACCTGCAGATTTGCGATGCACAGCTTGCATCTCTTCATAGTGCCTTTGGGAATCCTAATACTCTGATGTCTACATTTTTTCCTTTTCATCTTGAAACTTTCAATTTTAGTAAAAATAGAAAATGTTTTAATATACCAGCTTCTATGTTTTATCATTGTTTATCAAATTGACTTTTTATTTTTATAGTAATAACCTAGTGCTGCTTACAGAGCAATAATAATTATTTTGATAAACTCTTCCTGCTTCTACATTTTGTCTTGTTACAATGAAATATGAACATCTTAAATCTGATGTGGTATATGAGAGTAAATATAATCTAGGCGATAACATGCCTGGAATTTCTCATACTCATTTTGAATTCTTCTAAGAATGGGTCACGAAACAATTGTGATTCTTTTGTTTGATCTTGTAACTAGTGTAATTGCTGTGTACAACTGCTTGAGCCTAATGCCTAGGATTGACTGAATGATAAATAAAACAAGGGTATCTTATATAAAGCCAAATATATGTTGGAGTTTTTTTTACTCTTACCAAAATTGGAAAACTTTGCAATGCAAAAGAGAGTATTTAAGCAACCTTAATAAATCTTTTCACTGAATCTTTAAAGAGCACAAAAACACCTGGTCAGTGTTAATTTTCCCAGTAGCATACTCCTTTTAATTGTAAAACATGGGGTCATTTGTGGGATTTTGTTGTTGCTGTTGTTCACTGTTTGGGGTTTTTTTTTTTGTTTGAGTCTTGTAAATTTTATATAAAAAGCTGTATTTCAGTCCTTTTTGAGTGCACTTGTAAGATATTTATCAGTTGAACCAAGAGCCAAACATATGAGACTTTGGAAGACTGATTTAAAACCAAACTCAAACTCTTCATAATGTGCTTGTTCATTTGTGTAATACTCTAGTAGCAGAGAATGAAATGCAGACTCTCTTTTTGTATCCCTACAGAATGTAAAAGCATGAAGTTATGTGCATGATACATGTATTTCCAGGGCACTAAAAACATTTGAGTAGATTTGAGTAACAATGAAGCATTTTCTTACCTTGGTAAGTAAGGTATATATTAGATCTTTTTGTATTAAAAATAAATTTGTGGCGTGTATTTTTTTAAGAGATCCATTTTGGCAATAGAGTTAACAATATACATTGTGCATTGTGTCAAATCTAGTTTAATTTCTCAGTTTTTCTTTTTTTCCTGATCTTTTTTCTTGTGATCTTGGACAGAGTAAAAAGAATAGACTGATGGTATTAACTGTTGATTTGTGCATTTTCTCTAGCACTGATACAAATGGAGGTAAAAAAGTTACAGAAATTATTTATTTGATTAGGAACTGCAGTTCCTTCTTAAGCCTTCAAGAGGAATCCTAGATTTTCTACACTGGTTTTGGGCTAACCAGTTGTGTTTCTTCAAACAAGAATGTAAATGGAATCTAGCAAGCACATTTGACAAGAAGCCAGCTGCAGCTGGTCAGTAGGAAGTAATGAGATTCAGTTGTATCTGAAATACCAATCCCTTCTTGGGTATTAGCTGTATCACTTATATTTACCCATATATTTGCTCATTTTGGACCCAAGGCCTGGAAGGTGGTCTTTCAGTGACCTTAGCATCTCATTATATAAAGTGTCTATTTTAAGTACCTAAGTGTTTTAGTTCCAAACACCTCCCACACCACCCCTAATCTAACAAGCAGATGTTAAAATGGAGATTCTCTGTGCTATTAATGGAAAGGACTTCTGATCAGCAATTCACAGGACATAACAGAGGTAATTAGCCTCTGAATTGGTAGTCACCTAGAATCAACATGTTGATTTAGCATGAAGTAGGCACTATGCTGCTTGTAACAGAACAACTCTGGGATTGTGCAGGAGCACATCTCTAAATATTTGGAGATAGTCATCTTCTGTTTATGTGGCAGGAGAACATACAAGGAAAAGGTGGGGATAAATCCCCACAAACTAGATGACTTTTGCTGAATTTCTGCCTGAGGTCCAGAATAGCCCTTTCAATCCTCTGTTGAATTATAGTCTATGCATTTATAGAATAAAATTTTGCATTTGTTTGTGTTACAGATATGTATGTAACTTTATTAATGGATTCCAAATCCATCAGTGAAGTGGAAAGAGGAAAGACGATTCCTCTTGCAGTATTAGCTTCTTAATGAAGAAAAAAGCAGTGGTGGTGGTGAACATGCTGTATAAAAGCTAGGATAGTTTTCATGTGGTAAGCTGTCTCACATACATAAGACATGGGTCTGGGTTTCTTCTCCAGAGTCCTAGCATGAGGAATCTGATATCTTTTCATTCTGTCATTGTGAAGTGAAATTAAAAACTTACGAAGGACACACCTGGTATTCTCTTTTGTTTATCATACCAGTCCTTGATACTGCATGTTCTACTGTTTACTCCAGCGATTCATGTGATATCAGCACTGTGCTGTACAGAACCTTGCAATATTTCTGATCTCTTAATTAAAGCAGTAGGTCATTATTGCAATGCTTGTGATTGTTATGCAAGATCTAGGAGTGATATTATGATTTAGTGACTATTGTATCCTTGCAACACTTTCTTGACTATTATCTATGATAGCAATCCAGCCAAGTTGTACCTGCTTCTGTTATATTAGCTAGTCAGGTCTTTTTCATCCCAAGTGTGTGAACTTTGTTTATGTTGGAAACATCTGTCTTACAGACTCTGAGGAAGAGGCGTTGCAAGCTGTTAATCATACAGTTTCTACACTGTGTTACTTTTGTCTGCAGATGAAACTGTGCTGCTACTGATGGTCAAAAGTGTGGCCAGATACTTACAAAAGTAACTACAAGAGTTACTACACAGAATGGCAGTCATATTGGAGATTCCAGTGGAAGCTGTCCAGGAGAAATCACATAAGTTCTGGACATATTATGTACATCTATGCCAGCATGCCTTGTAGTTCCCATAAATGAGGGCCTGTTGGAGTCAGCCAAATTACTCTGTCAGATGTCTGCTTCTTTATTATTGATAGTCCAGATGGGTGGATTGTTGTTGTTATGCAGTGCTTTCAGCAAGCTTTGAACAAGTCTATGAACACTGACGCCAGAATTGTTAACTATGGCAGCAATCCATTGAACTGATGAGCGTCGAGGTCTAGAAAGATCAATGACACAAGATCAAGAATTACACAAAACTTTAGTTAGAAAGAAAACCAACCTGCTTTTAAATTATCTCATTCTAGTTACAAACTAATGCTGTATTAATCAGGGATGTCTTTCTTGGAAGATAGCATTGTTGTCAGTGAAATATCAGTAACTATTTTTGTTGATACAGAATCATGAAAGGTTTGCCGTAGCCAGAGTTACATTTTGTAAGACTCAGTTAATGTCCCAGCAAAAAAAATAAAATTGTTAACCTAGTATATCCCTGTGTTTAGCACTTGTTTGGCATACCTCATATTTTGAATATTAAGGGTCATTTTGACCAAAGGTAAGGAACATCAGCTATCTACTTTGGGAAAGATACTGCTGCAATGACTTTTGGCAAACATTATGACTTCAACTTGGTCACTTATTTGGATGCTAAGTTTTGGATAAAAGTATTGTTTGCAGCTGAAATTACTCTGTCTCATGACTCTGGGGATGCTGTCTGCCATTCATAGTTGTATCCACATTGATTCACATTTGAAGAATAATTACTTGCTAACAGTAGGTCTGATTCTCTGAGATGTTATCAGCATGCATCCTATAATATACTGTTTTTTTGTTTTGTTTTTTTTTTTTTGCTGGCCTTGCCTGCTATGGACATTTAGTTGTAAGTGACTTTTAATGGAGCAAGGGTTCCCTGCTCTTTATGCTACACATGTGGGTATGAGGCAGCTGAGTGCACACAAGATGTTAATTTTTTTAAATGGAAGTGGTACATATACACCAATATAGATAACAGCTTCAGGTGGATGACTCATTGCTATTTTGCATGGATAGTGATTCTTTTTGGATATATAGTGATTTCCCAGTCTAGTTCTACTTAGGATCTGAACTCAGTGATAGATTTTGTTCCTCACCATCTACTGAGCCCTTATTTACTGTATCACACTTCAAACCAGCTTGCCCTTCAAAAATAACAGGCCAATTGAAAAAAAATACCCAGCACTGTCTCAATCAGTATTATATAGGGATGGTACAATCCTGAAATCTTATCTCTGTGTTTGACAAATATTTTTCTTTACCAAAATGGAAGACAGAGATTGCATTTACCCATGGCTTACCCAAGGCTAATTCAAATTTTTTTGAAACCTGAACTGCTAATAATGTCACAGATTTAATGCTTAAAAATTGCTGTTTAATGATATTTTAGCCTTTAGTTATTTTTCTGAATTGCTAAGATTGGATTGAGTTGAACTCATTTACAGTTTCTAAGATATTGCTAATATGCAGTCATGATCAAGAATTGGTTGCCTCTACCTGTTAATTCAGATATGCCATCTATAATTACAATCATTTTAAATATAGTAGGCAATTTCAGACAAGGAACAATCAGATTTAAACATTAGTATACTGTTATGTTAATTGTCTTTTAATTTATATCTCCTGCTTCAGCAGATGTATATTTAACCTGCATTGTCTACCTGATTTATTAGTTCATCTATGAAAGAATCTGGAATATTCAACAAGAATGCTTTATCAGGATGTAAAAGTGAGTGGAAACAAGTTTAGTAACAACATGATCTGTAAGTGATCAGAGTGAACTGCTTTTCTTTCTGATCTTTTGCAATGAAAACTATTTTTGTTCATTTACTTAATGAACAAATATCTGAGTTTAACATTTAGCATAAGTATTTTTAACCCAAGTGATGAACTTGTTCTTTCTGTCTTGAAAGTCAAAAATACCTGTCTTACAATATCACTGCTTTTTATAAGACCAATTTTAATAATTAACTTTTCTCAGCATTTGTGTTTTGTGACTACTTCTTCATAATGACTTTTAATTTTAAAATGTAATTACATTATCATATTTTACGTTTATATGTTTAATAAGGCCATAGAACATTCCAGAAAACGTAAAAAATGTAATACAAGACTTTTGAATATGGAAATGATGGGAAGCCATATATATAGCTATATAGTCATTGCTAGAAAGTGGTAGAGAGCCATTTTTTTTCTTTATATTTAATGAATGGCCAAGTACATATTTATTATATTCCATGGGGTTGTAAAGCATGAATAGAAACAGAAGTCAGAAAAAACACAGACAAGTCAACTCATGTGGTATAATTCCACACTTATTGACAGTTTTGTACAAAGAATATGATCTGTTTGACTTCTGAATCTGACTTAATTTCTGTTTTTTGCATAATATGCAATGTTGTCTCTAAACTGAATATATATGTTATTGGAATCATGGAGTAATATGTGAAGAACTGTGTGGTAAGATATGAAGATGTCCAAGGTAGATACCAAGCTGGTTCATTTGCCTACTCACAAATGTAAGTTGAAAGTGGGGAAAAAAAAAAGTTTCTTACCATTATTATGATATTTTTATAGTAAACTGGTGCTTAGGAGTACTTATGGTATTGGTCCTTCTTTGTCACTGTCCTTGCACCATCATTTCTGATTACATAATCTCTTGAATATTTTTGTAGATTAAGTCATAGATAATCTTAAAAAAACAACAGTATTTTGATGTTAGAAAAATGTATCAATTGCAGTAATCTGGGTTTTTTTCTGTTGAATTTTCTTTCATAAATAGGCAAATATTTCTAGAATGGTAAGGAAATTGTTTATCATCAGGATACTAAAATGGGTACAAAAGTTGAACAGTTACCTATGGTATTGATTATATTGAATAAGTCCCTGCAGTATTTGCCACAAGCTGATTGTGCAAAATCATGCTTCTGTTGACCTACCTAATTGCAGTTTTTTAAATATTTTTTCATTAGAAATAGGCAAGCTCTACATATTACTAGGTATTGTAATTAACTTTACATATTTTTGAGAGAGCTGGAGTGCTTAATGATGAATTGGTTTTAATTATCAAGAGAAGCCTATGTAACATTTCCTTCCTATTTTAAACACTAACTTGTTACTTTTTGTATTCATTTAGAGATGAAGCTTGTTAAATCAGTAAGCATTTTATCAAAGAAAAGAGATTTAATGAATTTAAACTTGTAATTAGACTTAGTCATATACCTGTTTTAGGAAACAGCAGAATTTGGCCATCTGATAATGAACTAGAATAGCGAAAATGGGGTAAAACAGAAAGCAGGTTGTTTTTACATCAAAGTAATTTTTAATTATAATTTTAAATATAAAGATAAGACATTTACATTGGTTATGTATTCCCTTCTTTATTTTGAAAAATATAATGTATGTTGAACTAAGACAGCACATTAAAATGTTGTTACCTGTGTGTATGTGCCTAGATTTACAATAGTGTGAAAACATAGTGGGTCTCTGTCATGAAGAAATTTCCTGTGGGAGGTTGGGATCTTATGCTCTCACAAATGTCAAATCCATGACATATAAGTAGTGTCATTAAATACATTCGGTACATACTATCTGCTATAGAACAATTGTTTTAAGAATTAAGAAGTCTGAATGCAACTTTCTTGCATTCCTTGGACAAAACCAGCCAGAATATTTAGTTATTGTTAGTCTAAACAAGCTCACAGGTAGAACAGAATGATTGTAAATGCAAAACACTTCTGGTATTCTGGGTTTCATTGAGATCTTTGCATTGACTTGTCATTTCTAGCTTAGCCAGACAATGGAATATCTGATCTTTCATGTTAAAATGTCACAAGCTTTAAAAAAAAAAAAAAAAAGGGTTGTTGGCATATAACTGAATAGAACTCAGCCTAGAGTTGGAGTATTTGGGGGAAAATTCACATGGAGACCTATAAATGTTTCTCTGCAAAGTTATTTATAATACTAATAACAGCAGTTACTAGTATTAGTTATCAGCTTGTTGGAATCTCCAAATGCTAGGCATATTAGTCTTGGCAAAGAGTGAAAAGAGGCAGGTAATGCAGTCAAAGGTCAGTAATAAATTTTGTAATATTACATCACCTTTAAGTGTCTAGCAGTGCTGGATCTTGGAGGTAGCTTGCTACTTTTATAAAATAAGAGTAGGAGAATACTCTTTAATTCTAAATATTAATTCTAGTTGTGAGCACTCTAGTTTGCAAAAGAGAAAAGAGATGTTTGCTACTCTGGGCAGAGGAACGTATGTCCTTGGAGTTGAAAATGCAAGATAACTCTGGAAGTTCATGGAAGATAGCTCTGTGCTCTTGGGAATAGGTGAGATATCAGTTCTTTCTTTGATAAGTGTCAGTTTAGTCACAGGTTCATATAGACACCTATGGTAAATTGCAAACTTCCTGTTCCTTTAAGTTTTCAAATTGGGAAGGAGATTTAATTGGTAAATAATGATTCGACTGTAATGCCTAAATTAAAAAAAAAATGCATTGCTATATAAAGCTTTGGTCAGCATGAAGCATTCTATATATGGTTTTTCACATGGTGCTTGATAGTCACAAAACTAATGAGAGATCATCCCTCTTCAATCTTTGCAGTCCTATGTGAACTATCTAAAAGGCTGTACTCAGAGCAAGAAACTGCAGCTGCACTGTAGCTGCCTAACAATGATGTTTAAACATGACTGACTATATTTTCAGCTGTTCACAAACGTATTCTGTTAACAAAAGAAATACCTGTACTAGTGATTAGGTTCATGCACACACATCTAAGAGTGTGATTGTAGACCAGTATTTGATCTTTTACATAAGCAAAAATCTTTGGAGTGAAGAGAATAGAAGCAATATTTTTAAACTGTAACAGTAACAACCAGAACTCTACTTTTAATGTTGTCCATCTGCCATAGGTAGGTATGCAAGAGGAATTATATTTGATTTTGATATATTTTTCTGGCATACAACATGCAAAAGTACGCTTTCATATGTTATGAACAACTCATTCACTTTTACAGTCTAATCTTTCTTTATATCTGTTATCGTTCCTCCATTACTGTAACATACTCCGCTATTTCTGTATAATTTATACACAGAAATGGAGTGCTCTCTCCAATACAGCCTCCCTGCATTTTCATAAGAAGCATTGTAGTTTTAAGGTTTCCTGAAAATTTCTGGCTTTTTTTTTAATGTATGTAATAAAGCTTGTAGAATGGTTTAAGTTATTTCTGTATCTGTTCTAGTAACTTGCCATTCAGCTAGCATATTTAAAATTAACTTCAAAAATCTCAAAATATGGGTTAGATTTTTCTAGCTATAGGCTAGTGGAGAAACACAGGGGTTTTTTTGTAGTTGCCTATGTATACTGTATCTCTTTTTAAGTTATGAAGAACAGAGGTTACAAACATGAGGATAATTTTAAAATTATAAATTAAGAATAGAAAGGATTTGGGAGGATAAGTTTGTCAAAAAGTTAGTAAATTATAGAACACATTTATTCTTCATTAATTCATTTGTTTATCACATAATATATTTGCAGTCCTTGAAAATATTCTGAATTTGCAGCACTATGGAGAATTTGGCCTTCTAAAATAATAAGGCAATAAGTAGTAATACAGCTGTAGGAGTTTAAGCTATAAATGGAAAAGTTTAAAAGAGGAGCTGGAGCTGTAGTTAGCTAATAAGACAAGCTTTGAGCTAAATCTTATAACTTCATCCTTTTAATCATCACTTTCTTGATGTGTATGGTGATTTGGGATCTGAGTAAGGTAAATAACATAACTAGATTTTGTGTCATTTATTCATGGGGTTCATTTGTCACTTCCAGAGTGAAATGTGTTAGTTAAGCACTTAAGAGAGTCAAAATAAGGCCTGCATTCACAGGTATACAATTATCACATTTTAACTAGAACACTTGTTAAAGTGTGACTTTTCATGTAAAATACATACATATGCGGCCATAAAAATACTTTTTGTTAAGAATTTGTTATGTGAAAGTACATTTGTGCTAAGTGCTTCTGAAAGTGAGAGACTACTGGTAGCAGGAATACTATTCATGGAAGGGGTGACAAAGAACTGCTGCAAATGAGACTTGATAAATCATCATATTTACTTCATCCTGTTTAGAGAATAAAAAGAAAAGTGGATTTATATCAACAAAGCACTTAGCTCCATTTCTGACTTAATCACTGGTTATACCGTTGACATGCTTAACTCGGACAACTCTTGTGTTTTGCAGCACTGGCTCTGTGTTACTGCCCTGTGTTTCAATTATTACATTGTTCTATTGCCATCAAGGTTCCTAAAATAGTTTTTAACATCATTGTATATCTGTACATCAACTACTGCTGCATAACTGGGGCAGATAGAATAATACAATAGGATTGCCAGTAACGTTAACAGCTCTTTCTCAGTTCCAGTTTGGTGATTTCATGTGTTATTGGGGAAATTTAGTATGATGATGGTGGATATTAGTTCTTGTCACCGGCATTTAATTTTTAATGAGAACATTACTTTAGCATAATTCAACTATAATACAGCCTTATACTGATTTGGAAAAATCCTCTATTCTGTAGCTGAATGCTGAAGAATGAATACTTCTCCCTAACATACACCATCTCATTCAGCTCTTTAGTTTTATATCTGACTGGCTTCAGAAACTGACGGAAAGTAAGAGCATTTGCAGTGCATATTTTACATGTACCTCACTAGACCAAGATAATTTATTCACCTGTAGATTATTCACTGAGAAATGTACTTTTGGTTTAACATTGTATCTGAACAGAAGCTGAATTTATTATCTAGCCTTGTCTGATCTGCAAATAGGGGGCAAAATTCACAAAATGCTATTCTTCTCCTACAGCATCGACCAATGGTCAGGCAATTAGTATACTATTTGTTTTGAAAGAACATCTTTTAGTTTTCACTGAGTGCAAATAACACAGCTGATCGTGGGTCCTGTGAACATCCTTTCATATTCTCCCCTTGAGATCATTGCATACAATAGTGAGATAATGAAAAAAACCAAACCAAAACAAAACCAACAGACTTGGGGTTGATTTAGCATAAAAAGGATGTTCCACAAGAAATTCAATGTTCTCTAACTGCAAAAGGATTGTTCTGATGTTGTTTGTAAACATTTAAAGTCACAATAGTTCATACATATCCTAGGTGATAGAACTTCACTTATTTATATACCAGACACTCTTTTCGAGGCTGAACAGCCCCAACTCTCTCAGCCTGTCTTCATAGGAGAGGTGCTCCAGCCCTCGGATCATCCTCGTGGCCTCCTCTGGACTTGTTCTAACTGGTCGATGTCTCTCTTGTGTTGGGGGCTCCAGAACTGGACACAGCACTCTGGGTGGGGCCTTACAAGAGCAGAGTACAGAGGGAGAATCACCTCCCTCGACCTGCTGGCCACACTTCTCTTGATGCAGCCCAGGATACAGCTGGCCTTCTAAATAAATATTACCTATACCGTAGTTTGAAGATTTAAATTAAAGGAGAAGCCACACTCTGTCAATGTGCTCCTCGTTTCTCATATGAATTTTTTGTTCATTAATTTCAGTCTGTTTGGTGTATTTGGTTTGTCTGGCAAGGTTTTGGTAGCAGGGCGGCTACAGAGGTGAGAAGCTTCTGTGAGAAGCTGCCAGAAGCTTCCTCTATGTCCAAAAGAGCCAATGCCAGCTGGCTCCGATACGGACCCACTGCTGGCCAAGGCTGAGCCTGAGCCCATCAGCAACAGTGGTAGTGCCTCTGTGATTGATAACATAATTAAGAAGGGGTAAAAAAACCCCTGTGCAATTGCAGCTGGAGAGAGGAGTGAGAATATGGGAGAGCAAAAACTCTGCAGACCAAGCTCCAGGCACCAAAGCAGAGATTCCCCTATGGCCCGTGAAGACTATAGTGAGGCAGGCTGTCCCCCTGCAGCCCATGGAGCAGATGTCCACCTGAAGCCTGTGGAGGACCCCATGCTGGAGTGGTTTGGTGCCTGAAGGAGGCTGTGACCCTGTAGGAAGCCTGTGCTGGAGCAGGGTCCTGGCAGGACGTGTGGACCCATGGAGAGAGGAGCCCATGCTGTAGCAGGTTTGCTGGAAGGACCTGTGACCTCATGGGGAACCCATGCTTGGACAGTCTTTTCTGTAGGACTGCACCTTGTGGAAAGGACCCATGCTGGAGCAGTTGGTAAAGAACTGCAGCCCATGGGGAGCACTGACATGAAAGAATTTTGTGGAGGACTGCCTCCGGTGGGAGGGACCCTATGCTGGAGCGAGGAAAGAGTATGAAGTGTCCCTGTCCCTACTCTGAGGAGGAAGGAGAGGCCCTAACCCTAATGGCATTTTGGGTCTAAGGCTGAGATCCCCTTCACCATGAGTGGCCCAGATGAGAAAAGTGTGGAGGGAGCAATGTTGGTGCAGTGCTGTGCTCCCCTTGGCATGTCTTTTCCAGCCCCTGTGTCCCTGGAGCTGTAGGCTTTGTGGCTCTCTGAACCCTATCCCTAAGCAATGAGGTTGAGGTCCCCAGCTGAGGGAGCTGGGCCTCTTTAGCTTGGAGAAGAGGAGACTGAGGGGTGACCTCATTAATGTTTATAAATATGTTAAGGGCGAATCTCAGGAGGATGGAGCCAGGCTCTTCTCAGTGATGTCCAATGATAGGACAAGGGGCAGTGGGTGTAAGCTGGAACACAGGACGTTCCGCTTAAACTTGAAAAGGAACTTCTTTACAGTGAGGGTGACAGAGCACTGGAACAGGCTGCCCAGGGAGGTTGTGGAGTCTCCTTCTCTGGAGATGTTCAAGACCCGCCTGGGTGCTTTCCTGTGTGATCTTATTTAGGTGTTCCTGCTCCGGCAGGGGGATTGGACTAGATGATCTTTCGAGGTCCCTTCCAACCCCTAACGTTCTGTGATTCTGTCCCAGATGACAAAGGTGGTCACCTGGCATCCAGTCAGCATCAACCCACTGCAGTTTGCTAGCTAGTCAGGGGAAAAAAAAAAAAAAAAAGTCCAGTATTAAAACCTCAAACTTCTGATACTGGAAAAACTAGTTCACCTATTAACCTTTGTTAGACTGTACTGGTTGGGTTTCTACAGTTAAGTGTCTAATGTAAAATAGTCATTTAACTGCCTAAATTGCATAGTTTATTGTCACAATATGCCCTGCAAAACAACAATTGAAATTCCTTTGCTCTAAGCAGTGAAGTTTAAAACCTTGCATTGAAATATATATTGAGATTATGAACTTCAAGAATTCTTACACATTGTATAATTAATTGTTATCCTGTTATTTTGATTTAATAGTATACATAGGTTTAATCTGAAACTTCAAACCTGAAAATTCAGATATTATTTTTGCTGTTGCTCACAATAAGGTATATGTTATAAAACAGTAGAGTCTTAAAAATAATAGAATATGTATTACAAAAAAGAGAAAACATTGTGTGTTCTATTGATACCCATTCAAATACATAAAAAAGTATGTTAACTCTGTGAAACAGTGTACCATATGCAAGAATGCCACTGTTTGCCAAATATTACATCATATCTATTCGGTATGACAATAGCTTTAGGCATGAAATAAAACTTTGACTGTCATTATTTTAGCTTTACGTGAAAAGATTTTTGTGGCACTCCTAGAAATGTTACATTGAATTGCTCTTACTTCCCAGATTTATATTGGGCTAGAAGTCATTAGCAATTTGCATTTTGAGAGCATTGTTGGTACAATATGGTGGTGTGAGTCACGGACATAAAGAATTTTAGCCTGAAGGATAAAAAAGTATAGTTTTCCCAGTGTACTACATCTGATTTTGTATATTATAATCAGAGATTTGAATTGCTTTTTTATATCTTGTTTTTCAAAATATGAATTTAGCTCTTTTAAAATGTACTGACTTGGAGGTTTGAAATGATTCCTCTGTGTCCTTGAACAGATGCAGCACAGGCAGCAGGGTTTTGATCTTCCCCACATGGTTCAACTGTGTGCCTTGAATATGACTTTACAGCAGTGATGGCAAGCTTCTGGTTTGCATGTCAAAATTGGCATGTGTTCCCATTGTCAACAGAACACAGAAAATTGGTGTTTGGTGCCTTTACTGCTGCTTTAGCAGAACTCACTTTTTGCTTGTATATTGCTCTCATGAGCTACTATGTGAAATGAACTGGTATGATGATGATAGCAATATTTGCAGGTGATCAAAAAAAGTTAGTTATCATTTAACCCTTAGTTCCTCTAAAAGACAAGATAATGCTTTATGGAGACTGGGCATACTCAATTTCCAACATAGTGTTTGTTTCTTAGGCAGCCTTAACTGGGAGTATAAGTGTGACCTCCAATATTTACTGATATACACTGATCTTTCTTTAGAATTCACTATGTATATAGTTCTCCATGGTGGAATATTTGAAAGGAGAAAAGTAAACACTAATTTGGAACTGAAGAAGCGGGAAAGATTGTGATTTAATTTATGGGGAGCAAATAATTATTTAAAATATATCCCATGGAAATATAGTTTCTGTTAATTGACTAAATTACAATATTTTGTCCAAGTATTGATAAAAGAAATTCGTTTGGCAGAGTAATAGGCTTTGATTACCCTACACTAAAATGGACACAGCAGTTCCAAGCAGTAGAAGTTTATCTACACAGCAAATTTTCAGCATAAATAGATGTGAACCTGTTTTAGCTAGCAGATAATTTGGGATCTTTAATCTAGATAAAATGACATGTAGAGTTTTGTTTGCCAATAGCTTCACTTGTTGTTGAAAGCTGAGAGGAAATTCCCAACACCAATTTTACCCTTTCAGTTGTTTCTACTCCAAATTGCATGAACTCTTATTCTGCCAAGTGTTCACAACACTGTCCTGGTTAGTTCTTTTTTCCTGAAGACTTCCTTGTATTTTATAGGATTTATTCCTTTGTGTTTTATAAAAATTATCACAATCTAAATTTTATGCTTATTATATTATTGATTCTTTTGTGTATCCTTCTACCAAAGAATGTTAAAGAGTTCATTAGATTCCATGAAAGAATTTTTAAATTGCAATTCAAGATATTAAGATGCTTTTTGCAAAGTGGGATTTTTTTTTTTTGATACATAAGTAACACACCAGAGAGCAACTCCTTTTTCCATCAAGGCAAACTGTAGTAGAACATAAAGCTTGGCACAAGCTTGTCCCTCACCATAGGTATTTCCACAGTTATTCTTGCAGGATTCTTCAGTCTGGCAGAGAACTCAGGACTAGCTGATCTAGCTGACTAAAGGAGACAAGAAGATAGCTTTGTATACTTGTGTAAGGTCCTAACATCTGGCAAAACTATTTTTAGCATAAGCACTTAAAACACCTAAAATAATGATACTGTTCTAACATCTCCTACAACATGTTCATGTGCATATTTATTTTAAAAATATTTAATTTTTTTTTTTATTTTGTTAAAACCCCCCAAAAATCCAACCTTTACTAAACTGAATTAGTGTACATTGGGAAGGCCATAGCTGGTTAAATATAAATTTAGACTGGATCTGAATTGGGCTCCAAAATTTATTTTAAAAACACTTCATTATAGTCCGAAAATATGTCTTGGGAACTTGCTTAAACTCATAGCACTTGGAAGCATAAATACTTGCTCCTACTGAAGCTACTATAGTTTTTATATTGCTTTTACAAGAAAGGATATTAACATCTCCTCAGCTGCTTGCTGCTATTTACTAGTGAATCTGGACAACTGTAAGAAATATAGAAAGCTAAAAGAAGTCTAAGAGGAGAAAAGAATACTTACACTACCCACAAAAACTCAGCTGTAATTTTAGCTGCATAAACAGAAAATCCACACCAGCTCTTTTTTGAAAGTTCTATGTAAGACTTATATGACTGTGAGTCTGCTTGATCTAGGTCATGAAACTAATTTCCTTCATGGAATGTTTTTTTTGCTTCTTGTCATTTCAGTTTACTTTTTATGATGATAGCATTTTGATAGCAACAAAAATGAGCATTTTATTTTTTTTAATTTGGTAATTGAAAGTAAGAGGGATTTCTTTCCCCTTCCCCCAAGTTTTTTGTGAGATCCTACTTTGTTCCTGTATGTCACCAAAGAGCTGGTCAGAAGAGAATTTGCACTCTGTTTTACTATTTTGTGATTTGTAGAATAACGTATTTGTTTTCTTGCAATTTTGTATATTCCAGTGTGATGCAAAGATGCAGAAAAAGATTGTGGGGAAAGGTCATAGAATCACCATCACTAGCAAAGTCTAAGTCAGTCTATGTCCATCATTGCCTTGTATTTTTGGTTATCTTTGCTTTAATGAATTACATTTCTAATCCCAGGATTGCCTTAGATTTTAAATTGTTTTGTGCCAGAGACACTGCTGCCCCTTGTAATGCATAGTTTTGAAAATTCATTAATAAATAATATAGTTAGTCATTAAAATAACTCTTGTTAGAATGTGGATCCAATACTAGACTTAGTTCTTGCATTATTTCATCATTCTGACTCATTATGCCCTTCTTGCTTTAATTTTAGAATACATAGCGATCTGTCTTGTTGGTCCATAATAACTTTCACTAAGCAACTTTCTTAATCTTTAGAAGTGTAAGAATCAACTAAAGCAGTAAACAATCCAAGACATGGTAAGAGTGAATTATATGTATATAAAAAGAGGAAAAAATGGTTTGACTAAAATCTGGACTTTTATGAAAATGTAGTAAGAAACTTGTGGTTGGAGGGAATATTTTAAAGGATTTTAAAATAGACCCTTATAAAGGAAAAGCTGTCTTTGATAGTATTACTTGTAGAGTTACTGTGTAAAACTTTGTCAGGATCCCGGGTAGTTCTTTTTATTGCAGCTGATAGTCACCTAGCTTTCTGTTGCATGGTCTGGTTTTGTCTGGCAGCATGGGAATTTGGGTCCCCAAGTGGAGGGCAGGCTCTGCACTCATACTACATTTGAGAAAGAATCCCATGGAAAAGCTGATTAAATAATAGAAAGCAGGTAAAGGGTTTAAAAATCAGGGTTCATTTTTTAATCAGCTATATTAATTTTAGAATTTAGGAAGTAGTCCACTTGTGAACAAGGAAGTCAACAAGATGGAGCTTATGCTTTGAAATCCCTCAGCTGGTGGTATGTGGTTCCATCAACAAGATGGAACTTTCTGGAGTGAAGCAATATTGCTTAAGGTCACTGAAGTTTTATTGCATCTCTTACACCATCAGCAGATGGAAAAAAGATTGTCAGGGGAAAAGGAACATAAGGTCAAATGAGTTCTCTCAAAGTGCCTGTAGTGCAATATGATGGCCAAGTACAGTCTTTACAACTAAGAGGTGGAAGTAAGCTGTAAGACCTTAAATCAGTGTTCACCTTCTGCTTGCATCTGTCAAGATTTGTATAAAGTCTGGCATCACCTTTGGCTTGGTGATAGTGGTAAGATGCCTGCAGACCAACCAAAACTGTCTTATTTTAGGAGGCTCATATAATATCACCTATCAAAAACCAGCATAGGCATCACAGAGAGGTGATATTTGTCTCAGAGTTAGTACAGTTCTTGCTTCTCATTTCAGTCCAAAGGGTCTCTGACATCTTTACCTGTTGTCAGAGACAGTGACAGAGAAGTGTTAAGGGATTAAAACTGCCCCAGCAGTGAGGTAGTTCAGTGAGAACAAAGCTGAAGGCTTCTGTTCTTCATTTGGCACTCAACTACTAACAGGAATTGCATCTTGGAATTTAATAAGCTTTAAAGACTATCTGTTTCAGGTTTGTTAGTAATCTCAGAACTGCTTGCTTTTTTGCCTTTTTTTTTTTTTTTACCAGAATTGTTGCTCTTCCCTTTTTATCTGCTTGATTCTCCCTAAAAAGTTTAGACTCAATGATGATATTATTCAGTCGGACAGCTCATCACATCAGTTTTGAGTAATACCAACTGTGTTAAATATATGCTCAGGAATGTAAAATTCTAATTTATATCAGAGTTCTAAAAGCCTAGGTGATAGGCAGATACATTCTCTACATGCTTTTTGGTGACAAGATTTTCTTGGTGATTTGAGTTTATCTTAAATAAGTGTTCATTTATTCCCACTTTTTACCCTCCCTTCTTGTTATTAAATGTGTTTCTAGTTTAGCCGATAGTCCTTGGCTATTCAAACAGAGATGATCCAAACTGTGTAATGCTCTCTCACTAAGGAATGTGAACTTATTTTCTGCAAAACTACTCACCTACCCACTGATTCATTTCCAAAACTTCATTTTTTCTTTGTACAGAATACAAGATCTATGTGTGGCAATATTTCATCATTCCTAGTTTATAAGTTATAGATTTCTTTAGAGAACTGTCACATAAAGCACCAGTGGTAATCACTTTCTGCACATGTGTCTGTTGTACAAATGTGATTAATTTTGAGACACTCAAAGGAGTTTAGTTCAGTATTACTAATCTTAAAAAAAAAAAAAAAAAAAAGTGTTACTATCAATGTCAGTATTTCCAAATGCACAAAATTTGGCCATGAGATTCAGTTACTTATTTATCCTAAGATGGCTGAACATCCTATATTTCCTCCAAGATTAGTATGAGTTCATTCTGCACCATGTCAAATTATGTTTCTAGTATAGGCCAACAAACACTTGTGTAAGAACACTTTTTTTTCTCTAGTGGAAAAATGAAATCTTTAATAATTCTTGGCTGGTATTTATTTTGCTTTTACCTGTTTTGTTTTTTTTTTCCTTTGTTTTGGTGTTGACATTTTCTGTGAAGCAGGAAATCTTCAGTTTTCAATCAAACACACTTGCCTGTATTAAGAAAAAAATTTTTCCTTAGAACTGAGGAATTTAGCTTTATTTAAAAGTAAGATCTGTAGCTGTCAGTGCAAGTCAGTCTCAAGCAGGAAAAGTTAAGGAAAATAAAATTACTATTGTAAATTAACTTAAATTTAAGAAATCTACTTGGATGTTGTCTGATTGCAATTCCTATTTCCTACTAGCCAACTGAAAGCTTATATAATTTCCACTAACATGGGAGTCTTAGATCATATTGTTTGGCCCTTAGCTGGATTTCTTCTAATTTCTTTTCAATTTTAGTCAGAAACCCTGTTGGCATTTTAAGAGATTTGCAATCTGTAGCAGTCATATTATACAGAACAAGAGGAAGAGTCTGTGCTTCGTCTTCTGTTTAACAGGAAGGCTGTCTTCAACAGAAGTACTTCACTGCTATTGCTTTTGCAACATATCATTACAATCAGTATCATTTGTTCCGTGTTTTTTTCAGCATCTGTGAAGCAGCAGCTGGTTACTGCTTTCTTCATCATGAAAGTGCTTTCAAGGACATTGGACTAGAAACTTCTAGGAGAATTTTATTAATTTGCAAACAGAAAAATATGAATATTTCAATGTTGGCTTTAAACATCAAGAAATATGTTAAAAAGTATTGGAGAAGGCTTGTCTATCACGGGAATGCATGTGTTGATCAAATATGAGAAATCTTGGAAGCAACGGAAGTTTCTTATAATTTTGATGATTCTCCATTATTTTAATAATTTTAAGTATATTCTTTAGAATTTGCTTTTATTTTACCAGGGATACCAGAAGTACAATTGGTCCCTTTAAATCTTCACGTTGACATAAGATATCTGCATTTAGTACACTTCACTTCTGGGATTTACATATCTCTAACAGAAATAAATCTTCTTCAAACAGGAATCTCAGCACATTCTAGCCACCTCTAACCCTTCTACAACATTAAACATCTACAAATAGCACTTAACTGATGGCCACTAACCTACAGTTTATCTATGTAAAGTTTGGCAATAAAAGCAAAAAGACTTGAACATTTTGATTTAGAAGGCATCATGCTGTCTGCTTGTTCATTGCTTATTTGTTCTTATGTGTAAATGAGATCTCATTTTTTTGATAAACCTATCGAGAAACATATTATGAAGATACAGTTGCTGTCTTAACTGATAATCCACTTTTTAGGAATACTTTGGCATAAACTTGGGAAAGACAAGATTCAAAATAATAAATGCTTAAATTTTTTAAATAGGTAAGAAACAGTGGTAGAGGCACTATGGGACATAAGAATATTAGATCACCTCAGTGCTCTGTCATATTCTTAATTTACTTAAGAACAACCCATTGCAGATGTAGTTAACAATAGCTAAAGTCTGATACAATTAAATATATAGCTAAAATTCTTTGATGATCCTTTACGTTTACATCTGTGTGCTATTTGGTACACCTAGAAATGCAAATTAATTCTTGCTTTTAAAGTTGTTTGAGACTGGTGATTTTGGAAAGAGACATAGTAAACTTTGCTGTTCAGATTTCTCCACCTATCAACATAATGTTAAAGTATATATAATTTAATTGTGTTTCCTTTAGTAAATATAAATTCAAGGAAGTACTTTAATTAGCTACTATAATTTTCCACAGAGAACATAATTTATTTTATTCTGTTGTTACACAATCATAGAATCATTGAGGTGGGAAGGGACCAAACTTCCTGCCCAAAGCAGGGTCAACTACAGCACCTTGTTCAGGACCATGTCTTCCTGGCTTTGAGTATCTCCAAGGGTGGAGACTTCACAACCTCTCTGGTCAACATGTTCTATTGTTTGACTACCCTCAGAGTAAAAAATATTTTTTGTTACATTTTAGTGCAACTTCCATTGTTTTACATTCCTTTGCCTCTTTGCCTTTCACTGGTTACCACTGAAAATAGTCTGGCTCTGTCTTCTTTGCTACCTCACACCTGATATTTATACACATTCATTCTCACCTGAACCTTTCTTTGTGTAGCTAAACAGTCCCAGCTCTCTCATCCTCTCCTCATATGTCAGAAATTGGAAATTATTTTGTTTAGGTGAGGAAACCATCTTTTATATCTTTCTAATATAATTCTAAAGTTTATTCCACCTCCCTTTTTGATGTGTTTTCTTTATTCCTAAAAATTTTATTATAGCTATGCCAATGCTTATCCTAACAACACCACATTATTCCTCCCTCCCCACCTATTAAAATATCTCCTGTGTCCTCTGCATGTCTCTTTAGTGTGTAAAGTGAAAGGGTATGTCTAATCATCAAATATTTCTCATTATAGTTTAAAAAATTAAAAATTTACTATAAGTGTCTGTAGTTGTACTACATTTAAGGTGCACTGATTGGAACTAATATTGTGGAATACTAAAGTATATTTATTTAAAAGGTCTACTCTGCTTTTGATTTCTGCCACTAGGAGGTGAAAGTGGTCCTTCCACTTAATCAGCACTAGCAAAATCTGGTTTTAGTGCGTTTTCTATCCTTCGACCATCTTTTTTTTTTTTTTTGGTTGATAATCTGTTCTTTTTTCCTTCAAAAGAACAGATTATCTTCTTTATCTTATCAAAGCATTTCCCTCCTCTACCTTTTCCAGTATTTCTCGACTTAAAGAAAAAAAAAAACTAAACAAACAAACAAATCTCCAAGCTAGCCTTTCCAAACTGGCAGCCTGGTCACTGTAGCCCTGAATCTGCTTAAAGCCAAATGCTTTAGGTCCTCTTGAATTCAGAGAACTGAAATTGCCCAGTAAATTGCAGGTTATAAAAATAAATAATAAAACACACAATTATGAAATAAATCAAGGCATTGTGGTTTCCTAGGTACTTAGTATTAAGGATAGTGGCGTCCTCACACTTTTTTCTCATTTATTTGAAAATGAAAATATATGAACTCCTCTTTTTACTGTTGGTACGTTCAAGCACATTCTGATAGTAACTGAAATGAGGTCAGTTAACCATATGCCTGCCTTACCTTGTCAGAGAAAACAGCAAGGAAAAAACAATGTTTTAGGAACTTTATCTTTCTTATTCTTGATTCAAGTATTAAATATTTACCAGATTATTAGAATTTATCCCCTTTCTTCCTTATTTTTTTCACCAAAACAATTATTTCTTTGCAAAGACTATAAATTTATAGTGTCTCTTCACCTCCATGGGGGACTTTCCTATCCTTACTTTTTCAGTTCATGGTTTTATAAGAATGATGAAAGGTTGTTTTTTTTTAATTAAGCAGATTTAGCTATGGAGATAGAGGGGGGATTTTTATAACTTATTGGTTCTTGCCATGTGCTGTTCTTCATATTAACTTTTAAATAGCATTTTCATTTAGCAACTATAGCTTTATTTGGAAACCCATTTAAGTTAATGGTTAAATTCCCTTTCCCCTTTCCCCTTTCCCCTTTCCCCTTTCCCCTTTCCCCTTTCCCCTTTCCCCTTTCCCCTTTCCCCTTTCCCCTTTCCCCTTTCCCCTTTCCCCTTTCCCCTTTCCCCTTTCCCCTTTCCCCTTTCCCCTTTCCCCTTTCCCCTTTCCCCTTTCCCCTTTCCCCTTTCCCCTTTCCCCTTTCCCCTTTCCCCTTTCCCCATGTTTATGGGCTTTGTTATTGTGGGGAATGTTATGATATTATCTATATAAAATTTTTCAGTAACTGCACAATATTTCAGATCTGTCTTGTATCAATCACATTGAGCCAAAATCTATGATTTCTAATCAGTAAAGTTTTTTACTATAGTGGGAGTTTTTCTCAATTTAAGACCCGCAGCATTGGCCTCTAGTTTTTCCCGTACTAAAAGAACTTGGTCATGTTTTCATTTAATAAACCCAATATTATTTTCTATTGGTTTTCCTTTCCAGGATTTCATTTCCTCTAAGACATCTGGCATGTAAAATTGGTTGACAGGAATGCTGTCTGGTGCATGAGCCTTGGAAAGTTAGCACTCTCAAGCTCAGTGCCATATCATGAGTGTGTTTTTCATAATGTTGGGAAGGATAAGTTTCCAGTTTATTCTTGTGCACCAATTCAGGATTTTTCTTTTAACAGTTCCTTGACCAGTTTTTATAGGTAGGAGCTGAACCGCTAGCTGGTAACATATTGACAACAATAACCTGTTCAGGTAACTAGTCTCAAAACAAGACACCAAAACTGAAAAACTTTATTTCCTCTCTGAATTGAATTATATGAATGCATTCAGAATGATTGTAGATTATTTTTTCCCAACTTGTGTTTTCACTTACCTGTTACAAGGTTGAGGGACTGCAAAAATATTTTGTTTGCAGAGTAGTCATGCTTTATGTCATTCTCATAGAAAATCAAACTCCAGTCAACCTAAAATGATTCTTTAGTTCCATTAATATGAAAGGAAAGTTTTCCATTGATCATACTAGACTTTGGATAGGGCTCTTAGGCTGATAGCTGAACTATTTTTAGTTTTCTAATATAAGGAATGTATAATTGAAATGTTCAGAGTTGCTGTCACCTACAGCACATAGCATATATGAGTGGTATTATTCTGTTAGTCAGACTTGCATCACATTTGAGCTGTCATACATTCAACTATACTGAAGTCAGGGAGCTGCAGCTCCTCTCAAAACACTTTAAAGGTTCCGTGTCTGTCATACTAGATGGTCAGGTAAGTACCAAATTCACTGAAGCTCACCGAACTGAATACATTGAGGCTAAAATTGCTGCAACAAGTCAGAGAAGTAAAGCCACAGAGAAAATGGGTGTAGGGTGGAGGAGAAGGTGCAAAATGAGAGGGCAGGGCTGAAAACAAGCAAGCAAAAAAGGATTTGTTAAAATCAATGAGGAGAGGAACCATATAAGCACTGCTTAAGCTTCCTCAGAGATTCTCTGATCAGTCATCCCTGGTGTACTTTCCCTATACATCAGTTTCTCAGGCCATTTTCTTCTTGATATCCCTACTCCTCTTTCTTGCTCATAGCATCTGGATACTTTCTAGTATGTAGGTTCCTACTCCACTGACATATTTGACTTTCCTGTCTGATTGTCCTTTATTCTCCATTGTGCAAAAATCACGGCTTTTGGTTGCTTCACACCTGTGGGACTCCAAGGGGAGAAATCAGATTATTTTTTCTAATCCACAACAAATAAAACAGTGAAGTACCCTAGTAGCTGTGACTATCTTCACACTGATGCTGTAATAAGTGTGCTTAAACTTTTAGGATTTCCATTGCTGTGAAGGTAGGGAGCTTGCCTTGATTTCTGTGTTATTGAAAGAGAGCAAGTCATCAAAATTATGCATTTTTTTAAAAGTCTTATTTTAGATAGCAGAGCATTTTGCATGCCAAGCATAGCCTTGAGTGCCTGCTGAGAGTTTGCACCAGAGACAGAACCTAAAATAATATAGGCATAGAAAGGATACTGAATGAATCTGAAATCTGTGCCTGTTTCAAATTTCAGCTACTGCTTTTGCACAAAGGAAATAGTTTCTTGTTTGTCAGATGTAAAATAGGGCTTGCTATGTTACATATATGTTCGGTTTAGAGGAGCATTTTTTTAAAGCTTTGAAGGTAGGTTATTTATAATTTTCAGCAAATTAGGTAGCTTTGTCAGAATGCTGTGTGCATAATGAATTTCAAAATTTACTGTAAAAACATAGATTTCAACATCTATGCAGAACTGAAAAGGAATGTGCAAAATAAAAATTTTAAACTCAACTATGCCTATCTTCTAAATGTGTAATATTTATGTTTTGCACTGTATAAATTCATTACTATCACTTACCTGTCAGACAATGCAGTTAATGGAATGCAACAGTCTTTTTATGTGTTTTATTTAGTCTGCCATCTCTTTCCAAGACTAAAAAAAACCCCAAACCTTTCACGTTTCCTTGTATGTCATGTTTTCTAGACCTCTGGTCATTTTTGCATCCCTTTGGGTATACTTTCCATTCAACACCATCTATGGTATTTGATGCAAAAACTGAGTACAGCATTCCAGTGGAAGCCTTAACACTTTGAAATTACTATATTTTCTTTCAGTCTTCCACTTCTCCTCCCCTAGTATGAAAGATGCATTTTACCTTGAATTATTTCCTTTAGAAATGGCAAAAATAGGTAAGTAATTTTTTTTTGTTAAAGATGAAGAGTATTCTTGTATCATTAAATCTATGTGTAAAGTATTGGAAGAGGCTCTTTTTTTTCTTCTTTTTTTTTTTTTTTTCTCTCTCTTCATTGTGTTCTTTTTGTATTAGGATGTGAGAAATTCCTCAGCACGGGAGTTGTAATTTTGGATCTATAGCATCATTTTACATGAGTGATAAGGCATTCTCACTTGCTATATGAGAAGGCTTGTCCCAATTTCTCAGTCCTAGATTTTGTGCTAATAGAAAGTTGAAGCATTAATATTTAAAACATTAAGTATCTACTAAGTTAATGCTATGGGGACAAAATGATGACAGTTTCACAGGATGCTTTTCTCCACTGCTTAAAGGGAAGGCCTACAAACTAAAATTTGCAATGGCTACATGTGGGTGTGATGAATGAGTGCAAATCCACAGTGGAAAAAGATGGAAATTTCTTGGACATTCCTCTCTACTTTCCCTCTAGTGAGTCAGGCAGATGCTAAGGTAAAGTTAGCAGAAATTAATTGTAATACAGAATTCAGAACTGACTTTTTCAGTGTGTCACGATGGCTACAATTCTGCACTGAAGTATGTGTGCATTTGTCAATATGGATGACCAAAACTAGTACTTTAACCCCAAAGTTGTAACTTGACAATTAGAGGTGTCTCTGGGTCAGTGGGCATTCCTCTTCAAGTTTCTACTGTGAATTGGCTCCTCTGCATGCCCTAAATGTTAATATTGAAACAAATGTTTTTGCCTGAAAATGCTGCTTTGTCAATAAATAACCTTCACATGTAATCTTCTATATTGACAGGATTTTTCAATGACAAGTTTAAATTCTTGAAATGTTCTGTAGTATATTTTCCAAATATAAGTTTGAGGCAGTAATTTGACTTTTTTAAAGTAGGAAAACATGCACTATAATTTCTTAGTTATGAATTTGATCATCTTCAGATGTTAAATCTAGGGTGGGATGAATATTTTTCTTCAATCAATAATGAGATGCTTACATGCTTTTACTACTTTCTTCTTGACAGAATATGTAAACAGAGATGTCATTCCTAAGCCTTTAAAATAAGCAAAATCTTACTCCTCTTCTGAGCAAAGTGCATGACAAATAATTGGCATGTGAATTTAGTGTATTGTCTTTTCCATATTCAGAAACTGTCCAAATCACACTTGATTAAGCATAAAAAAACCTCTTCGAATGCCATTAGGAGTATTGACTGCTCAATTTTTCATTGTCTTCTTTTGTTTATCATAAACTTTGTTAAATTGCATGTTAGTCTTTCCTCTTATATGAATATAATTTTATTCCCCAGAGACTGAAGGACTACTTTTCACAGTGAAATTTTTTTTAAGCATTTCATTTTTCAATTAAAGTTGGAAAGTTTAATCAGCTGATGTGTACTCTGATGCTTTTGTTTCCCTCATAAATCTTACTGGCCACATGGTGGCTAGAAGAAGGGTCTCAGTTAACAGTGATTCAAAAAGTATTAGTTTGTTATCTTCTTGAATTAGGTCGGGGTTTTTTGTCTGTTTTGAAGCTTTTGCATTTTGGACAGAGAGCAATGTCTGCTGTGCAGCCCTTCTGACAGAGCAAGTGTTGAGAAATACATAGCAGTTACTGAGTTTTCTTAATGCAAAATCCCTTGACTGCTTACATGATGTAAATTCTTGTTTTGGTCCCATCTAGGAATTGATCCCTCAGGAGATTATAAGAGAGAAATACAAAAACCCTTCCCCATCTCTTTTGGTTGCTGAATTGTATATTTTTCCAGGAGACCAATAATGCTATATGCAGAGGAATAATAAAAGAAGAAGAGGAAAAATAAATGTGTTACGAGTACATATATAGTTTAGGTTGCAATCAAAACTGCTACATGTAAGTGTTTACAGTGTTTGTAGAAATCTATACCTGTTTATTTGTAGGACTTTTTAGAAGTCTGTGATATCTGAGGGTTATACTTTACAGTGTTTTCAGTAAGACTTCGAGGCTGATGTCAGGATACCAGCTTACTGTCTTTCACCTGCTGAATTTGCAGTCTAGTAGATTCTGATGTTGAGACTTCCATGTTTAACTTTTAGGATCATATATAAAAAGTGGGATAAATATATTCCCTATATATATACACCAGATATGTTTATCTAACACTATGTTCAAATGAATGCAACAGCTTAGTTTTTCTTTGAAGTTACTCTTGACTCAGGGTTGACTTTAAGTATGTAGTTTAGTACACATGTTAAATTCTTCATTCACTGGCAAAGAATTTGAAACAGCAACTAGGAACAATTAAAAGACGAACTTAAATAAATGGGCCACAAATTTCAGTGCATGAAGTAGCATTATCCCATGACATACCAACATAGATAATCTCTTTGTAACTGCAAAAGGATGTCATAAATATTTCAAAGGCCTTGACAGTACTTCCCATTGATTTTAGTCACTTTCTCATCAGATCTATCCTACACTTGGTTTATTTCCCCAATCCAGAATAATAGAATGTCTGTAGCAAGATATTCGTTTTTAACAGCAGGTATAAAAATGGAATTGGAATTCTTGCTGCTCTTGATTCTGTTATGGACTAGCCGTATGTTATTTAGCCAGCCAGCTAGCTAGAATTTGATCTTTCATTTACACCTGATGCAAAATGAAGATAATACTGCTTCATTTTCTTCTGAAAAACACTGTGAGATGTTCCATAAGTAGAAAGAATTATTCATTCATGATCTCATAACATAATTATCTGCGCTAGTTACTGTCAATTTTTTATGTTATGTTCAAATTATATGGCATACCACCTTGATAATGTGTTCAGGCTTCAGTAATCTGAGGCACCACATGACACATTTCTAAACTGAGAGCTTTAGAGGGGCCTTCACAGAGCATTATATAATTACTCTTATTTTTCAGCTTATACATTTTTGCATTTGACCTTTCAGTGTCCTGAAATTTTTGAAGTTAAAGTTTTGCACATTTATTATAGAGTAATATCTGTAATCGTATGTATAGTCTGAAATTGGGCGAGTAATAGACATTTCTGTGTAAGAGGTCAAACTGGATAGGAAAGAACCATTTTATTATTATAAATTATTGAGGGTTTTTTTAGTCAAATATTGAACATAGTTTTTTTAGAATGGGAGAGACATTCCAAATAGAAGTTGCCTTTGTTTGTCCCATTGGTGGCCTTGATAGATTTATGAGCCTTTCAAAATGTTATATTCCACATTAAGTCATATTTTTGTGCAGATGGAAAATCCCTCATCTACACAAGCTTGTGCTGCATACATCCATGTACTTGTAATGATTCTCACCCTTTCTGGTGCTTGAGAGAATTTAAGAAAATAATGTAACAGGTCAGGAAAAAAATCACAAGATGCTGGAGAAGCACTGTGGTGTCATCGGTTAATCCTGGATTATTTTTTTTTTTAATCAAGGTGCCAGGGACAATTTACCTTATCTGACACTGGTGTACTGCGTGATATTAAGGAAGTTATTCTGTCCAGCTCATAATAAAATTAAAACATTGTCATTCATTTCCTATATTTGAGTATGTGAGAGCCATAATAAGGGAGCTTTTGTAATATTCTTTGGAGATTTTCAGGTTTTAGCAAATAAATTACTATGTTTATCTGCTGCTGGGAAGCCTGAAGGAATAGTGAACACTGCAAATGGGAGTAAAAAGTTTCTTCCTCATGATCTAGACTTACCATCTCACACAAAATCCTAATAACAAGGAAAATGCTCTCCTGAGAGATTCTCTGGATGTATATTACTAGTACATGAGGGATGTGGAAAAAACATTTAGCGGTGATATTTTCTTGTAGAAAGAAACTCATGCACACACAAAACAACAGTAGGAAAAGAAACAGAGAGAGAAATAAGGTACTTACAGTACTGACGAATGCTCAAGATGTGCCAGAAAGGATAGTTTAAGAACAAGATATGTAATAAATGATATTTTCTGAAGTAATAATTTGTCAATACTTTGGAAAAGTACTTTCAGATGAAAATTTAAACACATATTTACAGAGTATTCTTATCTTGGATATATTGTGTTAGCGAAATGTGATTATATGGATACTTTCCAGGAAGCTAAATGTTGGTGGCAGCTCCTTAATTAACAATGTTACCTGAAAAGCGAAGATCCAGCCACATGAAGAAAACTAGAGATTGTAAGGAAATTGTCAGTATGTTTTAGGAGACAGTGAAGAGCCTCACTCTATGAGAATCCCCTTTCAAAAAATCAGTGAAAGAATATGTGGATTTGATGGTTTTTGCATTGGGTAAGGGAATAGAAAGAAGGAAGAAGTAAATGAATGGACAAAAGAAGGAAGACAGCATATATAAAAAAAGTAACTAGCAGAACAAAATTGAATCAAGAGATTTGTACTCTGACGGGAAAGAATCAGAGCTATATGAATTTGAACTAGGTTAAAAAGCTAAATGCTGGTTAGGCCGAACACGAACAGCAGAAAATGCATTTGATAGTAAATTATATTTGCAGAAAAGGCTAATTTTTGTGTTTTGCCCAAAGTCGGTCACTTATTTACTGATTACTAAAACAACAATGGGATGTGCTTAAAGCTGTACAGGATTGTGTTCAGTGCATTAAATTACCAAGAAATTTACTGATTTGGCTCTAAGAGCTAGGAATGAGTTATGTATACAAAATAATATTTGAAGCAATTATAAAAATATACAGATGAAGGTCTACAGAAAAGGCAATAGTATAAAGGATTTGATGAAAGTGAAATGAAGAAAACTATCTCCCTTGCACAGTATGAATACAGATTTTGATAGAGATTCTGTAGTCAAGTAGTTTCAATAAAATCCATATGAATCCAAACACAGGTAACAGACTGATACTTCTGTAATGTGATCTAGAACACAAATGATGGATGTGACAAAAATATAAACTATTTGAAAGACTTGAAGACAGTATATAACTGAAACATTAGACCCAAACTGAACAAAAATTTGCAGTTTTTCTGTGCTTTGTTAATGGTGGAAATGACTGATTTTCCCTGCTCTATCTGCTTTTAAACCTAAAAGATACTAAAGTGATTAGATTTGTATGATATGTTGTGTGCCTAGAGCTGTTCCGCCTCAAGGATTAAAATACCTCCCTTTTCTGTAATCCACACTGGGATCTGGAATCCATCCTGTATAGCGTTTAAGTATTCAAAATCTTGATCTCATCAGAAGTTGAGGGTATGCTTAACAGTGTAGTATCAGGCACCTAAACACTGCTGGCAGTGTTGCTTCCCCCCACAAACTAATTGCAGTATGCATAGAATCAATGGGAGATCTGATTTGATTTTATTTTCAATCTGATGACATTCAAACTTTTATCTCATGCTTCTTGACAGCATGTCCAAATCAGTTTGTTTATGTGGTTTTTGCTAGGATAGAGTTAATTTTCCCCTTAATAGTTAGAATAGCTGTGTTTTAGTTTCAGTGTAGAACTTATTATGAAGGAATGTTGATAAAAGTACTAATGTTATTAGTTGCTGCTGGAGCTCAAGGCCACCGTGTTTGGCTGGTTCACAGCTGCATTAGGAGCAGGAGGGAGAAGCACAGTGAATAGCAAAACCCAAAACTGGCATTTGGATGTGCCAATGAGATATTCCATATCATACCCCATCATGTCAGTACATTAACCAGGGTTGACCAGAAGACAGAGGTATTCCCTTGGAGATCGCTCAGGATCGCTCTTCTGGGGTTTCGGTTTCAGGACTGTCTCAGCTCCGGGATTGCTGGCTGGCACAGGCTGGGCATTGGTTGGTGGGTGGTGAGCAATTGCACTGTGCATCACTCATTTGTATATTCTGTTATTATTGTTGTTGTCTTCATTATAATTTTCTTTTCGTTAGTAAATAGTTTTTATCTCAACCTGTGGGTCTCCTTGGCCTTTTCTTTCCAGTACTCTCCTCTCCTCCCTTGGTGAGGGGGAGGGATGGGGAGGAGGAGAGGGCAGGCTGTACTTGGCTGCAAGGTGCAAGCGAAAAGGCTGAATCCACCCAAACCACCACAGCTTACCAGCTATTAGTGATTTCTTAGACATTTCCCTAATTCCTGTGGAATGTTCTTATTTTGATTATGTTAGCATAGTTTACCATATACTCATATTTATTAACAAATACATGTTGTTCATGCAAGATTGAACACTTGTGGTAATGTATGCAGTACATATGATTAAAAACTTTAAAAAACTGTGGTTAAGATTACAAATGAATGGATTTTAAAAATGTTCCTTGGCCACACTGACAAATCCACAAGTTGTTGTGGTCTCTGTTAGCTGCATCTCATCATCAGAAAGTAAGAATGAAAATACATTTATTATTGTTGGGTGATTATTTTAAAACTGAAATCTCCATAAATTGCTCAAGTATTATGATAAGACAGAATGGGTTTAAAAATTATTGTCTGTGAATATTTAAATATAGAGAATTTTGTGGGAAGGATACTACTTTAGGGATTGTGCACTTAGAGTCTAGCATGGCTACAATGCCAGCAGGATAAAAATACAAGATGTAAGAGTAAAGATAAGGTGGGGAAACCCTTTCAGGAAACTGTTTTGCACTGTAGCCAAAATCAATACCTGGGGAAAAATGCTAGAACAAGGCAACATGTAATGAAATTTTTCTGCCCTCCACTGATTTATGATTTGGGGACTTCCTGCACCAAAGGTGTCTATTTGCACTTGCGGTGGTAAGGCCATCCTCAGAACTTCAAGGACCATGAGTTCAGTGGCAGAGTGAAGCATTGCCCAAAACAAAGACAATGGAACTATGAAGCACTTAAACCAAGTATGCATGGAGATAGGTTTGTTCTTGGGACCACATGGGATACATATGAGGGTGATGAGGGAGCTATGCAGTATTGTTGTGAGGCTGTTCTCTATCACATTAGAAAGGTTATTGCAACTGTGGGAGTTCGGGACTGGAAAAGGCAAACATTGCGTCCACCCAAGAGGGCCAAGATCAGTGGAGATACAAGTTGGCCTCAGTATCTGGACAGTTATAGAAAAAAGTCTTCCTGGAAGCTGTTTCTAAGCACATGAATGACAAGACAGCAACTGGGAACTGTCAGCATGGATTTACCAAGGCATAATCATGCCTGATTGACCCGATTGCCTTAATATCACCCATAAAGTTTGTGTTCTTACCTTTCATCCCTTCTCCAGATAATTTAGGAAAAAGTTGAATAGCATGGGTGCTAGAACAGATTGCAGCAGGATTTCACATATGGTGCCTCTCCACTGTTGACTTGTCATTTTTCCTGACTCATCTTTTCTGCTTTCTGATCAGCAGTGTGCACATATGAAGAACTTCCCTCTCATTCTGTGACAATTTAGTGTTTTTGAGAACTTTAGATGTGGGACTTAAATTTACAATAATTTTGGAAATCCAAGATAACCCTGACTTTTCTGTACTACGTGCTTGTCCTTTCTTCCAAAGAACTCCAAGCAGATTTCTGAGGCCTAACTTTACAACGACCATGTTCCTTTTCCTGCAAGATACCAAGTTTATCATATAATATTTATTCACATACCCACAGATTCTGTTCTTGAGAACTATTTAAGTAATAGAGATATCAGACATGGTAGTTTATAGTTCCTTTAATGTCCCTTGGTTATCTTTGGAAGAGTCAGTATGCATTAGCTAACACCTAGTTCTCATGTAGCAAAGAGGTTTTGAGTGAGTGGCTGTATACAAGAGTAAGATATCTTCAGCTGTGTGTGAATACAGTTTGTTCCTGGTCATTCATTACTATTAATTTTATCTATAGGTTCTGTAATTCCTTCTTCTGACCCTTTTACCAATGCTCTTCAGCCAATGGTTCACCTTCCATGTCAGTCCTACCTTAAGAGTGAAGCATGCTCATCCTGTTAAGGTAAGTCCTGATTTTGGTGTACTCTGAGAATTGAAATATATATGTCAGGGAAGAGACAGGAAGAATGCAAATTACTGCAAAATCTAAGTGGATGATGAATTTTCAAAGCATTTTTTTATTAACCATAATCCTTTATTAGACCTCACAGAGGTGTAAACTATACATACAAATACATTAGAAAGATACCCTCTTAACAGAAATGCTTCACATTTTGGACCTGATACCAAGAGGGTTGCAAACATTTCAGTACATTCTACAAACCAAAGGGTGCATTAGCCTTTATGTATACAGAGTGACAAAGCCCTTTACTGAAATCAAAGTACATAAAAGTGAAAATCAACCAACTACCTCTTCCAACCTTTACCTACCATAAATGCATATAAAAGCCTTTAAAAGCATGAATACACTATTATTTATGGAGCAAAGTTTATTGTTCTAGACAGCTCATAGAAAGAGTGAGAGGAAGAGAATGGTCAAGATGGCATTACATGAACTGCAAACTAGCAAAAATTCTTGATTTTTTTTAATATTTGTACATACTAAGAGCTTCATTTTTTGATTTATTGTTTGTTACTAGAAAAGCTCATAAGTGCTAAATGGGGAGAATAGCGCAACAAAGACGTTGTTGAGGTATTTGGGGGATTCTGCAACACAATGATGTTACATACACAGTATGAAATATTATTTGTCATCAAGTAGTGACATTGTATTATGAGTAAGCACAAGAAAATAAAAAAGAAAGAATAAATCCAGTTAGAACTTTAATAGAGATTTTAAATGATTTTTAGTGAATGAACATTTAACACTTGTCACTGTTTGGTTATAATGACTTGAAATGTTAATACTAGCATTATTCAGTAGTGAAGTCAGAAATTCATGTATCCACATTCATGCTTGCACCATGGAAACCCCAGTTTTAGTCAGGATACCAATTAAAGTCCAACAGTGAAGAAGGGGAGGACAGTTGATATACCTATTGGAAAGGGTGTCCTCCTGAAAACCAAGTGCTATTTAGCACTTCTGGCTGGCTTGGCAGATGATTTAGGAGGAGAAAACTCATGTATGATTTGATTATCAGTAGCAGGTTGTGCTGCTTCTTCTCTGTTAATGTTTTCTAAAATCCTGAGGCTTAATAAACATGTTTAATATTCAACCCAAAGACTCCAAATATTAAGAAACTGTAAAACAGAATCATCACATTCTGATAAAAATAATGTGAAGTATAAGACTATAGGTGAAGCTGTTCAGAGCATTATGAAGTACCGGTATGCTTTCAGTGGAGAATTTTATGACTCATGTTTGATAAGACTTAGTTTAATCAGGCAACTATTATCATTATACACTTTTAAAAATTATTTTTTTTCATTTTGTACAGGACTTCTATAGAATTCAATCAAACTCCTTCCTTAGAAATGGTAATAAATGAAAAGGTAAGACTTATATACTGTATCAGTGCAGTTGCAGGGCAACAACCTGCATGTGCTTTATTATATTCAAACTTGTCTCTAAGTAGAAATAATGAAGAGTATTATAATTCTTATGCAGTACTTATATCAATTTGATTTGAGATTCTAATCTAAAGAAAAAAACTTAAGATAGAATTCATCCCTGTGCACAAAATTAGGACATTGTACCTCTTTTATTGGTAGTACTTTAGTCTATTCATCTTGGATCCTTTGTCTTTGATTATTGCTAATGTGGGCTTTTTCATACCATAAATGAGGTTAATGCCAGTAAACCAGGAAGAGTGCAACATTCATTTGGTTTTAAAATTTACAAAGTTAAATATTTCACAAAATATTCACAAAATGTGTTTTTCATTTAATCAGTTGTGAATGCAGTTATCTGGTTGAAACTTTTTCTCTAACATGAATACATGAAACATGATTGTATTTATCAAGATAGAGTCCTTTTTGTTCTGCAGGTATTTTGTTGGTGCTTTAGAGGAATGAGATGATACTAATGAATGTAGAATACAGTAAGATGGAATGACTTTGATTTCGATTAAGAATGGTTCATACCTTTAAAATGCAGGAAAAAAAAAATCTCCCAACTATATTTGTGCTGTTTCTTGAGAATTTCAATCAAGTGTGAATATGTAAATATTGTAGGTGGGTGTATGTATGCTAAATAGTTGTGGGAAAGAATGTTTAGCAGCAGAAGTACCATGTTGATGATTTTTGTGACTTTTGTGAGCCAAGTTGTCAAAATAAAAAGTTACTGAAGAATACAGAGAAATCAAAAATTGTTATAAATAATTTGAGATATAGAAATTGACAGTGCTAAGTCTTTTGCACTTCTGAAATAGTTGAGTACTATAGAGAGGCATGAACTATTAAAAAAAAAAACTAATTGACACATAATTAATTGAGGTGATATGATTAAATTACAGAAATTTTCATTCTTCTCTGTTTATATTACCCATTATTCTTACTTTGAACAGATGCTTACACTTAAAAAATCAGAAGTTATCTAGAGAAGAATTAAATAAAAGAAGTTTTTAAAATCATTTTTTCATAATAAGGCCCTCAAAGTCAGTATTTTATATCTGTACTTAAACAGATGGATAGATTTGCCTGATGACAGCAAAGAAGTGTCTTCTGATTTAAAAATCAGGTCATTTAGGTGTGAAAAACAAGGGTAGGATCTAACTTGTGACACCCATATTATATAATATTCTTCTAAAATTAGATTCTAATTCAATTATTGCATATAATCCATGAGAAATAATGTGTAAAAAGCAAGAAATTAAAATTTTACTTGAGAGGAAAAAGAAGAAAAGCATAATATACATGTGCACACACACATACACATACAAAAATTATAACATTATATATATATATACACATATACATACGTATGTCTATATATATGTATATATCTATATATACATACACACACCCTTTATGCAACTAGTATAAGGGAGATCCTTCTTGTTTTGGTCTCTGCCAGACTGGTATCTCTATACTGTACTATATGTAATCAAGTTTCAGATATTCCCATAATACCCTTCATATTAAAAATCAAAGATTTATATAGATCAGATACTGTGTGTTCATACAGTTACAGTCCAGTAGAATATTCCAATGCTGTGAAAAGCAAAATGTATAATGTAGAATTAGAATAAGTAAAAAATTTGTATTAATAACTTTTTTCCTTCTTTGAAGACAACTTTAGTCTAGTTGCTTTACTTAATGCTACTTCCACACATGAATTGCATAATTAATAATCTCATCAAGATAAATTCTTTATTTTTTTGTGGGTTGTACCCAGGAAGAAAAAATCTTGATCATTTGTGAAAGCCTCATCTCTTCCTCCTTACCCCTGCCTCCCAAATTAAAATGAAGTGAATAAAAACAAAGCAACCCCTGCCCCAAACAAACAGACAAACAATAAAATTATGTTGCAATAGTGTTTTAACTAGGTTTGCTGGGGAAAGGGGAGGGAGGAATGAATATTGGTTTTAAATAGAAGTTTGGCGTTCAGAAGACTTGTTTGCACTGAACAGTATCCTTGAAAGAGGGACCAGTATAGATTGAGTCCCCAAATAAATTACTACTATTCCTTTTCAGACTAAAAATAAAACATTTTAAATATATTGATTATATCTTCATCAGAACATAAGTATTCTATTTAGCCTATAGGTTCAAAGAATCTCTGTTTGGGCTTAACTTACCATCATTAAAAAAAACAAAACAATGAAATGTGACATTTTGCACATTAGGATGTTCATAGTGACCACATAAAGTTAAAAAAAAAATCACAGACTGTTAGCCATATATTTCAACTTTTTCTCACAATTTGAAACTGGTAAGAATTAAAAACAGCATCAGTTTAATGTTAGGAATATATTTTTTCATTCCTTGTTAAAGTCAGATGTATTTCTTTGTGTTATATTTTTTTTGAAAGAATATTGGCTTTTTAGGGGCATGCCATGAGTAAGAAGGTAATCAGGTAAAAATAAAAACATGTGCCCAAAGAAAATCTTGATCCTATCATGCCACTGACTTTAAGCCAAACTCTACCCTGACTTCAGGCTAGAGTGTGGCTTAAAAAATCTTTGGTATGATATGAGACTCACATTATTCTGAACAAGATTTCAGTTGTATCCATTGTTCCCTGACTTTAAATGCGTATCTTCACCTATATTTCTGACTGGGAGCAAAAATTCAGAATTGCATTTCAAATGAATTTTTGTGGCATTTTGACTGTCATTGCTGCTCCATTTCCATTGATTTAAGATTTCTTTGACACTGCTGAGTGACAAAAAGTTGAAAAGTTATGGCTAGCTGTATTTCTATTTTAATAACCATACCTATATAATTGTCATTTTCATACAATAAAAAAATATTTATGCTTTCTTTTATATTTTAGTCAAGTACTTTCTTAAACAAAACAATAGCACCACTTTGGCATTGTTGACCAAATCAGTAACAGGTAAAGCAAATATATATGAACTTTTCTGAACTTGTCTTATCATGCACTTGTTTGTCAAAATGAAAAGCCGAGAAGACACAGTGCTTGGCCTTGGGTCTTCATTAATCAACTTTAATCATTGATATTAAGTCAGCAACCAGCTCATGGGGCAACTGAACATAGCTACTAGTAGTGTATGGAATTACAGTCTCTTGACTGAATGGTACAAATAAGCATCATAAACATCTTTCACACAGATGTAAGTGTAGGTTTGTAAGTACATCTTGAGCAGAATATAGAATTTATTAATTTCCTATTTAAACTCCTAACAATTAATTATGTTTACTATGGAGACGAGGATCAAATTTTGCTACCTTCATGAAAGAGATGTATTAACTTCAGTGGGTTTAGATCTGCAGCCCTTTTTGAATTAAACTTCAGTATTTTCAGTTCACTTTTTTACTTCAGTGATATTTGTGTAATAATTGGAATTTTATGACTGTTCTAGAATGCAAAAATCTGTGACTTCTGTCGTGTGATTTATATGATATGGAAGGATGGGGAGTGGGATTTTCTTTACCACTTAAGTGATTTATGAAAATCAATGGCATCCAGTGGGAGCCCTGTTCCTAAATATCTGGAGTGCTTTTGAAAATCCAGCTGAACTCTTCAATTTCCCTGATTAAAAGGTTTTCAAGCCAGACTACTTTGTACTATTAGGAAGGAGATGTTTTGGCTCATGCTTCAGCTTCTTAAAGTAGTGGATTTATTGAGATTATTAAACTAATGAGACCTTTATCTTCCACACTGACTGGTTTATCATGTGCTCCCTACCATATGACTTGGAGATCTCTTATACAAATACACATTTCCCATCCATATATTTTTCACCTCTGTGGTGGTAGAGCTACCCTCCATTTTGTGATACCATTTATTCTCTAGTAAAGCAAAGTGTTGCCTTTGAAGCTTGTACCTATTCATTATTTATTGTTGTTTCTTTCAAAAATTGTTCTAATTTGTTTAGACAGTTGTCAAGTTCTGATGTTAGATATGGCTGTCTATGAATGACATTTTCTAATTATGATTTTTCATCAGGAGAGATATGATGGCATAAATGTGAGTGCATGAATCCCAAGATAGGACCAAAATTTGAATTAATTTACAGGAATTAAATAGCACAATGATGTCTGCTTATTCAGTTATGTTAACAGTGCACCAGTAAAAGGTTATCTCCAAAGAAGCTTACCATCACAGAGATCTGTAAATTGCTTTTTATGCTCACATCTTTCCTCCCTCCTTCCCTTAGAACTTCAGAGGAGGTAGGGGAAAGAAAGATTCCCGGGACTAGAATACGTATGGAAATATGTATTATGTCTGTGACATCAAAATAATGACTTATTCTTAGAATGCATTTCAGAATTCTTAACAGCCATTGAAGTGAAAACACTTCCCTCTCCATCCCCTCTGCCAAAAAAAGGCCTCTAAGAGCTGTGATAGATATCAGAATTGCTACCTCTGTTTATTGAATCGGTGGTAAATAATTGAGGTTAGTTTCCCCATCTGTTTCTCTGTACTTTCTTCCTTTTTCAACATAACTATCTCAGTTAGTGACAGCTGTGACATATTGTTTTATTCATTTACTGCTCTTCTTTTACATTGCGTTGGCAGCCTATTATGCATATAAACATGCATCTCAGAAAGTAGAGGGTTTAAAGAACTGCACAGGAGTACATTGCACTTTCCTTGGAAAAAATACAAACCCCATGCTTTCTTTAGGGATAAAAAGGAAGTATAATAATTTGTTGGTCTTTTAAGACCTACTTTTCCTGTCTGTCTGACAAGAAATTAGTGAGGAACTGTACAATATACAGTCTGGTGAGATTCTTCTCTTGTGTTTTAATCAATAGTTTAGTCATCTACTGCCATGGATATAGTAGAAAGTAAGGCAGATTTGAGCCTTTAAAAAGAGGTACTTCCTTTACAGATCTAGTTTAGCATCTCCCTAAATGCTCCCTTCCTACAGTATTCTCCCTGTCCTCTTTGGGGCTGTCCAAGGGATACTTCATCCCTTGTCTGACCTTACTGCATGGCTGAGCTAGCACTGAGTTGATTTACAAAAATGGAGCATAGGACACAGTGTTATTTAACACAGAATCAGCGAAGTACCTATCAAGATTATATGGTAGAGATTATCTGGTTATATGTGTCTCCCATAAGAGTGCATGAAAAGCTATTGTGAGCAGCAGTTTGAAGGACATTATGGTTCATCACTTCCCGAGGACTCTTTCTACACTGTAATTTCTTGATTAAAATAGCTTTTCTGATTTACAGAGAGATGCAGAAGCCAGTCAATTTAGTGATTGTGGGAAGAATTAAAATGTCAGAGCACTTAAGTATCCCTCTGTTATGTTTGAATATAATGTTGATATTTCAGAAAGATTTAGGTCCTGATGGGCTATCCTTTGAAGTCATTTGAGGGCTGTTTTTCAAATTTTCTTCTCTGAGCCTAAGCATCTATGAATTTTTGTTCCCCTTTACTGTAAGTGAAGAAAACCCAACCCATTCAAACATCTCAAAGGAAACAAGTATCTGAATTTTATTTTGAATGTGGGAAAGTTATTTTCATGTTGAAATCTGAAGCCATTTTAGTTAATTTAAACTGAGTATTTTTGAAACTCTTTTATTATTTAATCTTTGGCTTGATCATTTCATATTTGCTTTTACCTATTACTATTTTGGCCAGACCCTTTCATGTAACAAACTATAAAATAGCACCGTTGTACTATAAAACAGCAATTTTTACATACTGTTTGATATATGTGTATTATTGATATGCTAAATTTTACATACTGCATTATATGGAGGAAGAAAGAAGTTACCTATATTGTTGCAAAATAATTACCTGGAAGAATCATTAATGGTTTGAGAGCCTACATATGCTGAAACTGCTTTTAAAATTTTTTGTCTCACAAACTGCAATAAACTGCGTCTTTGTAGGAGAAGGAAAAAATGAAACTGTCTTAAAACAAATGCATCTATAACCCATATTCTGTCAAAATGCCACAGATGGAATTAATGGATGTTTAAAACTATATATGTTACCTTACTGCTGCTGTTACTGGGAATGTCAAACTGTGCAAATATGAAGGGGCAGACAAACAATGTTATCAGACACTGTAAAACAAACAGCTTGTTGCTTGTATAGAAGTGCAAATAAAAAAACCCACCACTTAGACAAGGCTGATGAGTGACTCGAGCAGCCGGTGTTCATAGGTTAATTTAGTGCAATTGGATCCATCAAAGGCCCATAAATTTGTAGGCTTTTGAGGGGCATAGGACGTTAAGAGATTTTGTGCAGGACATTTGAAACAGGTTAACAAACAGTAATATAGCAACCACAGAATTTTTTAGCTCTGGGCTGGTTAAAATGTTCTGTTTTCTAAAGACTTAATGTTGGAATGTTTAGTTGCATTGTTCACTGGGAGAATGCCCATTGGTTGAGATTTTATCAAGCTTATTAAACCATAGGGTTTTTTAAGTCTTCCAATGTTTAACAAATAATTTATTTACAGCAAAGTATCCTGCAGATGGCACATTCATTCTTCATTCTTGTGGATGGCATGTTCTTACATTCTGTAGTTTCTGTTTCCCGTGTTACCTCTACTTGTATTCTTCAAATGCACTTCCTGAAGGTGTAGAAAAAAATAATTATTTGTCAAAAAAAAAAAAAAAAGATTCCAGATAGGTTTTGATATGCTGTATAACCACAAAGCTCATATGAGTGGGAAAACAGTTATCATGAATGCTGGAAATATTAAAGTCCTTCTGCCAATTCACAGAGAGCTAAACTATACAAACTATACAAAACTGTTCATTAAATTCCCTGTTCTCCTAGGCATAAACACTTTGATTTCTGTCACTGTTGATATTGGCATAGGAAACATCTGCATGCTGGAACCTGGATGGGCTTAGACACACAGTAAGTACCAGAGATTTTATTTCTTTGAGAACAAGGACATTTGCAAAAGCAGGATGTATAGGGGTCAGGGAACTTTAGAGCTGTAACTGCAGGATTTATGGAGCATCCTGGGCTTTGATAGCTGGTGGCCAGAGGTTTTCAAAATTACTAAGAGGGACTCTGTTACCTTGCATAAATGGCATGTTAGATGTGTAAGCTTTTTGTTGGATACGGCCTTTAGGAGGAGGAAGAGTGTGGATTCACTGCAGGAGCTGCAGCCAAGTAATTTGTATTTTCAAAAAGAGACAGGGTGATGTACCAGGCAAATCAAGAGGGCTCTGGAATGAATAATTTCCTCAGTTCACTGTCATTCCATGCACCATCCAGTTTCCAGCAGCAGTGGGGTGTGGTATGTATCAGTTTGATTCCCCAATTTGCCATGCTGGTAAATATTAGCTGGCCCAAATCTTTGCACATTCTGTATCATACTAGAGGCAGAATTGTTAAGTGACTCTCCATATTTATCATACTCATTGGTAGTAAAATTCTTAGGTAACTGAAATAATGGTTGTTGTCTTAAGAAAAGCCACAATTAAAAAAATCTTCCTGAGAAAGGTGAGGCGTGTGTATGCTGCTCTACCACTGCATTCATTGCTATTTAAGTCCTAAAAAAAAAAAAGGAAATGTATTCTCTAAAATTTAAAAAGCAATTAAATTTTTCCCTGCTTTTCTGATGGACAGAAATAAAATGGAAGCTAATTTGGTGCATTACAGTAGTGTTTAATTATTGCCTATATAAAATACTATTCTATATATAACTTTTCAATTTGCCTCCAGTATCTATTAAACATAAAATAAATCAGAAACTGGCAAAGGATCAAAAAATTTGAGCTCACATAGAGTTTATTCACTTTCACTGATTTTTGGATTGAGTTTTGATTGATATGAGTTGAATAATTATTTTCAGAATATAAAAAAACCCAAGCAGTATTAGTAATAGTTAAATTAATTATACCACCAACAAGTAAGAACATTGAGACAAACTAAGGTTTATCAACACTGACAAGCCAAATTTGTTAATAGCAAAGTATTCATAATGAAGAAATATCTTTGTTAGGAATCTGCCATTCTAGACGTTCTTAGTCCAAAATGCCATACTAAATGAAGAAGAAGAGATTAATCATCTAGTCACTATTCCTGTGATCAGTTTATTAGGATACTGGCTTGTCTTCATCAAATTTTGCTAAAACCAATATAGAATAGCTTCCTTAGCATGGATCAAATGCAGAAATAAACATATCAGGTGAATTCTGCTTATCCATAAATTAAAATATTTTTTTCTTTTTCATTGCCTGTTTCTCTTCCAGCTTTCCAAAACTGTCTTTAGTTTTCCCTAAGTTGTACCTTAGTTTTCACCCTGAAGTACCCATTCATTGCAGCGCTTCACAGAAGTATGCCACTGTCAAGGATCCTGCCTTATGCTGCAAATGTTTATAGTGGCAAAAATGAATTAAGAAAACAGGAATTCCTTGACTCATCTGCACTGGTTTTTCCCTCATGGCAACAAAACAAAATATCCTCATCTGCTACCCCTAGGTTCTCCTCTTTGAAAAGAGCTTACTAGCATATAGGAAAAGTTACATGCTACATTTTATTTACAGGAAGACATACATTCTTAAAGGCTGCACACTCATGAGCTATAAAATGGACCGTGAGAGCCTTAGTATGAAACAACAGTCATTTTGCATTGCACTGGCTTTCAAAGTATACTTAGATTGAAAATTAACTATATGTTTCCCAAAGGAAAATATAAACTCTTTCCACTACTGTTGTTGTCTGATTTTAAAATGGCTTTATCATCTAAATAAAGCAAATACTACAGTGCAGCAAGGTTTTGGTTACAGCTTTCAATACTGACATGTAGATGGAAAAAGAGTTGTCATAATACACAGGCTGGCTTTTAAATTGAGGGAAGATAGAAGGTTACTTTTAGAACAGTTTGTCCTTTAGAATCAGCATTTAGATTAATAACTCCAAAGAAGTGGTGCTGGTGGTGGCATCTGTAGCATGCATGCCAGAAAATGCTTTGACCAACATAACATTTTTTTTTTTTTAAATATGCAATATTGAGACCATTGAAAAAAAAGTGTGAAAGCCCGAATCAGGTTCTCAGACCTGCGTTTGCATTGATATAAAAAAGTTTGTCTTATTTCTCAAGTCTTTGAAAAAAAAAAAAAAGTAATTAGAAATAAAATTGTTATCTGTGATGCTTGTTCATTATCAGATCCTCTGAGCTGATATTCAAGCCCAGACAAAGACAAGAAGCATTTTAAAGATGACAGATGCAAAATGTCAACTTTGCGTAAGTCAGTTCATGAACAGAAAAGTGCAGACTTCTAACCTATCACCTTAAGCAAGGATTTTTGGAGACAGGGCAGCATTAACACAAGGATAACAACTACTTCAGTGATAGTAAAGGTCATTTAATTAAGATGAAAGAGTATTGGAAAGCATGCAGCAGCATTCTTATCCTATTAGGATGGACATTCAAACCTCATATTGGCATTAAAAGATCTCTTGGTTTATTGGTAGTAAACAGAAATTCTGTTTGTAGAAACAGGCATGATACCTTAGCTACGAACTCTCTGAGGTCTCTTTGAAAGCCTTTTAGTTCTGTGGGTAGTGTGATTAGTAACATAATAACAAGGCTGGAAAGTAAGCAATGGGAGAAAATAACTTTCTGAAGTGGACAAATTCTTCTATCTGTTACACCTAAAAATTTCCTCATTGGCTTGGTAATGCGGCTTGGCTCTAATAGAAATTAGGATTAGTGCCATTGTGAGTATTTTGGCCTGTAAATGTGAGTTGATACTGCACCAATTACAAAAGAATCTGCCAATTTTAGAAAGATTAATGAGAAATAATGCAGTACTTTTTTGTGTTTTCTTAATGGCTAAACTAAAAATATTAACATATTTTCCCTCTTTCTCTTGGTCCTATTTAGTATTTATTTAAACTTTGAAGATTAGATAATATCTGAAAAGGTTTTTTGAGAGGATCTGCTTCCTGTTGATACTTCAATGGTATATATATTTATGTGTATTTTCCACATATGAGGACTAAAGATGAATAAGGACTAAAAATCTAAGAGTAAAATTATATCTAAATGTACACCTCTGGTCCTTTTGCTCAGGGTGCAAGGGCATGGCATGGCACTATATTTTTTTTGCTTTCCTTTTTCTCTACTGGATTTTAAAATCAGCCTTACCAGTGTTCACATTCATGTGATAATTTTCAAGGAACCTTGTAGCCTTAAATTTGTAAGAACTTTGTGCCACTGGTTGTGTGACACTGTTTCATTCAAAAAGGTAGTCTTCCCTCACGTACACAGTTGTTGTGGAAATAGCTCAATTTCCCCTGCTTGGCCAGAAAACAGTTGCTTTTCAAAGTTCCATTCACTAGTTTTCCAAACTGCTGTTAAAACTTAATTCACGTAAGGGTAAATAGACTAAACTTTTATTAGTATTTCTCAGAAGAGAAAGAAATGAATGAAAAAAAAGCTAGATGGAAAGGTACATTGAAAACACAACTTTAATTCCGCTTCTTGCTCCTGTTTCAGTTTAAAACTCTAAACATAAACTTAGTGTAAAAATAGGTAAAACTATTACTTTGCTTTCCAGCAATAATAGTGAAAGTTTCTCCTTGTTCCTTACTCCTACCTTACTAGGTGATGTATTTGCTCATTAAATGAAATTTTAATCTGAAAGTGACATCAACAATTATTCTTATAGTTTTAGGTTAAAAAAAAAAATATATCTTGATTTCTAATATGCTCTGGTGTGACACCTGTTCTCTGTTAAAAATTCAGGGGCATCTTTCTTAGGTTTAGAAATGCTAACATATGGTTAAATTGTGTCCTCTTTAATAATCTCTGCTTATACACATAACTAACTGCATTTGAAGTAGAATTTGATAATGGATTTTTATTATGCAGTTGATCACTTCCTATTTTTTACCAGCTCTGGCAAGATGAGTACCTAAGTATCTCTCATTTTTAAACAGCTGGAATTCTACTGAAAGCTTTCAACAGTGTGTTCAAATAGCAAGCAAGTAAAGAAAACAGGCTTTGGATAAACATAATTGATAAGTGATCAGTAAATGAGTGAACAACAAATCCTGCAGGTTTGTTGGGTTGTTTGATCCAATATTTAGGTTTTCCTTAATCTTTAAAAAAATATTATTATCTCTCATTAATTTTAAAATTAAATTTATTACAAAAGAAAATTGCTGCAAGACTAATAGGAATATTTGCTGGATTGTGATTTTGTAAAAATTGCTTATTTATTTAGATGTACAAGTATTTTAATCAAATTTAATTTTTACAATATTTTAACTTTGTTTTACTGGGGTCTTTTTAAAATAGTATTAATTCAATCAGGTGAATTACAAAATTTCAGTAGCTTAATTAGGATGATCAGAAGCAAGGTAAGGGGATTTTGAGTGATATTAAATTTCTTGAAATTTGAATTTTTGAGGAGACTGAAAATAGCTTAATGAAGATCAGTTTCACCACAAAAAGACAGAGCTGGAAGAAATTAAAAAACTTTATTTTGACTTAAAAATGTTTCGCTTTAGAAATATCAGAATATTAAATTCCAGCAGTCCCTGTATGAAACTTCTGACTTTCCCTTTTCAAATTATAGGGTTTTTTTAATTCAATGTAGTAAAGAGATATAGAGAACCAATTAATGTTAATTATACATATATATATCAATAATAGAAAGGTATATACATCAAAGTAAATTAAATAAACTGAAAAAAGAAAACCAATTTTTATAACTTGGTCTTAGTGTTTCAGTGGGATCCAAAATTATTCTATTCCCTTACCTAAATAGTCCAGAATAGTTGTCCTGAATTATTATTATTATTATTTTTTTAATTTCTTCAATCTGAACGCTAAACTAAAAATCAAATTTAATCACCTAACTTTCCTTAGGAAGCCTATTAGAGAAAACCAATTGTATTACCTGTAATTCTTCCATATTTTATGTAATTTCAATTTCTATGTCTATATTTTTGGTCAGCTGCCCTTGTACTGAGGAATCTGAATGATCAGGGCAATATATTCCAGAACACAGACTGGCTGAATATAGATTATGCAGATAGATCCTATTCTATTTTAAAGGAATACTTTATCTTTTCAGATCAAATTCAGAGGAATAGAAACAAAAGATATAAAGTAAATGGCTTACTAAATCTTAGCCAGCTATGTTGGTTTTGTATAAAATGTACCTCAGGTACAACAGTTACAGCAATATGTGAAAGCTATTGAAAATACTATTGGTATAAAACTAAAGCATTTCCTCACTGACCACGTTGTCATCAAGAAGACAACTTTTCTTCTATGCCAGATGTGAGCACTAAAAAACTGAATTGCCACTTCACTGTATATGTCTTGTACCTCAGCTTAGATGTATTTGTTGTTTCTTGCTGAAGAAAACAAGGGTGGTTAGTCTGTAACGATCACACTGTGCTCTGATGCATACCTCGTTTCTCTCTGCAAGCTATGATGCGTGTTGGTTGCATTCATTGGCTGCTCCAATTTAAGGTAAGTTTGTCATGGGCTGAGCAAAAAAGAGATGGTGGAAGCTGGACATCTAAAATAGGACGGAGTTAAGTCTGGGTATATGCTCCATTGTATGCAGCAGCTGTGGCAATAACAAAGTGCTTCTAACTGCCTTCTTTCTTTGGGGTTTTTTTTTTTTTTGGTGTGAATCTATAAAATACGCTGTGTATATAACAGCCCTAAATATATCATAACAGTGTGTTCATTTTTTACTTTTCAATATACTATTGTATTTATTTTTGAGTAAAGGTGTTGGAACAGGGAAAATAACGGTCCTATAGAAAAAGAAATATTTTGTTTGTTAGCTACAAACAAACAAAACTCTGCACATACAGTCTCTGTAATTGAATTAAAACTAGTTCTTAATGTTGGCCTTCTAGCAGCAAATAGGCATTTTGGGGTTCTCAGCCCACATTAATCATTCAGTGCCTGGCCCTCAAAATTCAGGTTTATGCGTGTAATGCAGCAACACTTGTTTGTAACATAATGACTAAAGATCAGCGTTAACATCATCTACAAACAGAAGAACAGCCCTACTCCATTGAAGTAAATTATTCTACTAAATTATGCGTAGCAGGAATGATCTGCTCAAGGAATTGGGAAAGTTGACCACTTGCAAAAACACTGAAACCAAAACCAAAATTCTGGATTTGTCTACTAAAAAGGTTATAAGGGGATGTCAAATAAAAACTACTTTAGAAGTATGAAAGGCATAAGAAAGTGATATATTCCACTTAATCCTGCCTTAAATCTTGTATCTAAATAATAAAATATTAAAGAGGTCATATATATTATCTTACATATATTTTATGTGTATAAAATATGTATCTCATATATAACATAATATTAAGAGAAAAAATATTCTAAAGCTGAAAAAAAATGCTGAAAAATAATTTGACTTTATTATAATTATTTTTTTAATTAAAACCAGTGACATATCAACACTATGAATTATCTAAATGCATTCATATTGGGATAGCCTATCCAAAGAAGAAAATATGAACATAACATTGTCTTTTTTAATGGAGGCATGTACAGCTGACTGCAAAAAGAAAAAAGAAAGAAAAAATAGTTACATGAGAATATGTGTCAGAGCTTTTTCACATAGAGTTTTTCTTAATGAATTCTGTTTCCTTTCCCTTCCCTGTGTTTTCCTTTTATCTATCATAAATCTGAATAATTTCTCCTACCTCTTCTGTATTTTTGTTTCCTCAATCTAATTTTCTCCATCCACAGATATTAGCAGAAATTTCAGCTTGTTTTTCCCATCAGTTTTCTGTTATTTTATTGCCAAGTTGCCATCAAGAAGCATTTATGATTTTTCTGCTTCTTTTCACCTCTTTCCTCCTTTTTTCCCATACATTTTCTTTACAGGTGTTTTCTTTAATATTTTTTCTCTGATTTTATTTTCTTTCCCCTTTTCTCAAAATTCTGTCTTTTCTGTGTGATACAACATGGTTTATTCATTCATTTCTTCATTATTTCTCATCATCTCAGCCTCTTTGATTTGATTACCTCCCCTTTCTTTTCCTCTGCTCCTCATTGTCTTTTTACTGCCCTTTTTACCTCTTGATTTTTTTCTCCTTTTAACTTCCTGGATGATTTCTTCTGCAGCTAGCTTCTCCCAGTTGCTATGTACTCCCTCTAATATTTTTCTTCTTCCAGTGTCCCTTCTTGAACATTACCTCTCCTGCTGCTGCTGAAAGATGAAAGGTCTTTCTTCTGTTCCTTCCTGTTTGTAGGAAAAGTGTTTTTCTGCCTATCTTTTGAACTGGGAAGAGGACAGCTGCCTACAGTATGACATCATTTCTTGTCCCTCCAAGGACAGTGGTGTGGACATCCACTAGAGAGCTGGCAGGTATCTTGTCTTCTTTTACTAGAAGTTACAGAATGTTTTATGCATCACCTTAGCAACAAGTATGGGAAGGAGCACACAGATTACTGGCCAAGTCTTTTTTCTTCTTTTCCTGCAAGTCTTAAATATATGTGTGCCCAGACAGGAATAAACCACAGGGTTTTCTTGTCTATAGTTGAGCTCTGCCTGAAAAAGACTTCACTTGTCATGCATGCCTTTTGAGGTATTTATTCATGGCTAAGATGATACTTCCCCGGAAGAATCATACAGCCATTACTTTAAAAGGTTGAAAACTTGAGGAAGAGGTGAAAGGATTCCATTCTATGGATTGACTTACGGAAAAGAAATGCATGCTGGAATGTTTATAACTATTCTTTTCATTATATTAATGAAATTAGTATATAGTGCTGGTTTCCTGACTTCCTTTGAAATCTTAGGATTTCATACAGTTTAATTTCTTATAAGAAAAAAATTTTCAGATAACTGCAGGAGTGGGGCACAACTCTGACAGACAGGGTCAACAGCAATAAAATATATCACTAGAGGCTTACAGCAGATGATAGATAACAGGTAAAACAGGTGTTCAGAACTCAAACAGCAGAGAAAACTGGACATAAGCTTAATAGTAGCCTAGTCTAAGATGAGTTTTCTGAACTGAGGAGAGATAAGATTTAACTATATGTACAGTATATCTAGTATGACAGGAACAAAAATCTGGATACTCTGAACACCACAACTACACAAATAATATTAATGAATATTTGAACTGCTTGGAGAATATATATATACTAAAATTTAAATAGTTAAAATGAAGAATGTAATGCTTACAGTGACTACCCAATTAATTTAGTTCTAATAAATTAAAAAAGTCATAATAATGAGGAAAGAAAAAAAAATTGCATGTCAAATGAATAACACAAGAACTGTATTTTCCCTCTTGATCACTCACTTTACCACTTGCTGACAAGGAAGGATGAGTGAGGAGGTTCTAGATAGATCAGTTGTTAAACATTCAGTGTTTGGTTTCTCATTTTAAAGAAGTCTTAGGTGCTATTTTTGATTGGATGATGTGAGTACTTGTCATTTACTACTAAGTAGCAGCACAACGCCTTGCAGCTACGAGCTTAACAATGCCATGTTTTATTCAGTGTTCTAAAAGACGAGATAGAACACACCATTTCCTACTTATTTACTACCATGGACACTATTTTCCAAAACCCCATTAAATCTCATTGTCCCTATTAGGCAGAAGATATCGGTTGTTTGTTATGTTACCAGCCTTGACAGAATTTTCCTTCCCTAAAATAGGCAGATTTTTTTGTTTTGGTGGTGTTTTGGCCTGGCCTACCTTTTGTGCTTTTGGCATATCAGTGTGGCGCTGAGCACGTACAGAGCGTGCAGATTTAGGTGGCTTTATTGGAGCACAATACATCTCCAGCCTCCTCAGGTCACAACTCTGGAAGCAGCATTCATCCACTATTCCCTTGTGGTGTAAGCGTCTACTGCTGGATCCATACCCTGTAGGCTTACCTATTCAAAACACAAATGGAAAGTTTTTATGTTAGAAAGAAAATGCAAAGGTCTCAGCAGCAGTGATATTAAGTTGCATTATTTTAACTGAATCACCAATGACAGTTGTAGAGGCTGCCTATTCTAAGACCCTGTTCTCAGACACAGCTTCAAAAGATATTCCTGGAAATGACCAGCTATGATCTCTGGCTATGGGTGGTTGCTATTAAAGCATTTGAGCAAAATTAAATCTTCTCAGAAAAGTGTTACTAAAAGATTTTCTTGAACTGTCTTGGCATTGAAAATGGAGAGGGAGGAAGTTGAATTCTGGCGTTTAGAAGCCTTGCAAAGGAAATTTGCCCCTTAGCTTTTGGATGAAAACTCATTGTTGAGCTGACTGAAGCAGCTGGTGTTTAAAGATCATAGATCATGCCTGTGTTGTAGGCAAGTATTTTGTAATGAAAAAGGCTATACTGAGCCACTAGGTGAAGTCAGAGTGTGTTCCAAAGGGGAAATAAATCCTACATACCATTGCACAGGCTGTCAAGATCTGCAAGCTCAAAAACCAGTGGGAAGCAGGAAATAAGGTAACAAAGTAACCAATGAAATGCAGGAAAAACAGGAAGATGGTTGATAGAACAGATGAAAGTAGAAAATTTTCGATTCTATAGCTTTGCACAAGATAGGAAATAAGACTGACATAACATGTTTTTTCCTGTGTTTTGTGTTTGCACTGGGCATCTGGCGAAACTACTTGATTGGCAAATATTTTGCATTTTTCACTCAGCTCCAGTAAAGGCTGACATTTTCATTCAAAGAACTCTTACACTCTTCTTTGATTTTCAGTGTTGTATGAATTCTTTAGTAACTTGGTTTCTCTGCTATACTATGCAAAGACATACAAACCCATTATTTCCCGGGCTTGTTTGTATGCAACCCAGCTGGATATGCAGTTGCCTTGTTACGACTAACTAGAAATGAAGGGACAATAAAGTCACAAAAATAAGTACTTGCTTACTTTCTACATCTATTTTAAATTTCTGGTAGAATTTGGTTTCAGACAGTAAAATTTTGAAAAGATTAAATGTTTTGCTTTGACATTTTCAGCATTAAATGTTTCCATTTACAGAATAATCCACATTGGTTAAGAACACAAAAATATGGAAAAAAGGAAAGAAAATTGCATCAGGAGCCAAAAAATGAAGTCAGTCAATTGAGTCAGCTCTACCAATTTTTTTTCTTGCTTCGTTTTTCCCTTTCAGTTTTATCACCGAGACCAAAAATCTTTTATTCACAGATTTTGGCAGGAGTTTACATTTTCAGAAATTACTCAAGCTAGATACAGGTTAAGGGTATTAAAAAGATGAAAATTCAGTTTCTCTTTGGTAAATTATTGCTTCAAATGCTTATGAAGCAAATTCTAGGTTAACATCCATATACTTGTCCTGCAGTTGTCAATTTGAAGACAATATTTCATTTTGCAATTCTATGTTATTAAAACATATGTCCACTGATGAGGAATGCTTGAGGCCTTAGTATATCTGTAAATGAGAAGACCTCTAGTGGTAAATTATGTCCTACATTTTAGCCAGCAATACAGTCAGCTAAGAACTAACTATCCCTCTGAGCTTTTTAAACACAGACAATAGATTTTTAAATGGCTTTTTTTTCCAGGGACTATAAATTAAACAAAAAGAAAAACATGCTTACTTAGTATATTGCGATCCACAGAGGGCCTCTATACTGTACATTGCCTGCTAAATTATTTGTTTCATAAGACTAAACATAACAGCAAGCCAGAAGTAGAATACAGTAATATTTTTATTTGTCTGTGTGTGTTGTTTTCTGTGTATCACTGAAAAGTGTTATAAATATTAAGACACAGATTTTTGGTTGGTTGGTTTTGTTTTCCTTTTTTTTTTTTCCCCCCAGACTATTTTCACTCACTGAGTTATAATATAAAGTACAAGCTTTTCCCTGGAGATTTTGCTGAAGTCTATTACTGAGGTTGTCTTAGCCTGATACTTTTAAAATTTAGCAGTCATGATAAAAAGTGGAGTGTCATTAGTGAATGAGATACCCAGAGATGTTCCACATTTTGTCTTGCTCCCATTTAAAACATGGGAGGGCAAATTCTGTTCCTGGATATACAGGTGTAACTGTTCCTAACTTATCCAGCTGAACTGTAGGTACAAATAGTTGATTGCATTAAGCTTAATTTTCTTTTCTCACTCTGCCAATTTTTCATAAGCAAACACACTCTGAAAGCTCCTGTTCAAGATTTTTCCTTTAAAAGGTGTTTCATAGCAGCTAATAGGCATAGAGGTTTGCTTGATTCCCTGGCTACTGCTAATAGTAAAAATAAGGATGGACAGTTTATTGATTAATTTCATCTGGTTTATCATGACCCTTCTACCTAGAAAAGAAGTTACGTATTAAAAAATTTCTATCAGTCAAAGAGAAGATTTCAGGATTAGTAATATTTTGCACATCTAAGAATCTTACAAATGTTAACTACTCATTCATGCTAGGTAGATAATATTACCTATACGTGACAAAATTTAGAAACAGTAAGATTAAATGTGTTGGCCAGGAGCTCGCATGAGTTAGCAGGACTTGATAGAAGAAATCTTCCTTCCATGAGTAGCAAGACTATAAATGTCTGCTGACTGTTAGCAGCATTTTTTATGGATCCATTAGTATTTGAAAGAGTTATAAAGGACGCAGTCAAATAAAATTTGTTTTAAATTTTAAAATTTGTTTTAAAACAACAAAGTCTCAAAATTTTGTTGTTTAATATGGCTAACATTTAGCTTTGTCATGATTAAAGTGAAAGATTAACTGGTTGGTAGAGGAGATTTTTTTTGGAAAATCTTTCATCTCCTTTAATGGTCAATAGTTCTTTCTAACTCATCTGTGTTGAGCCTGTACTTATACAGCATTGCTTGTATTTTGCCATTTTAAATTTAGCTCAGTTAAATAATCTGATGCTTTCTTTCCTTATTTTTTTACTCAATACATAAAATAGAACAGTGACATGCAATGGGTTATATAGCATTCTACCAGTTTATCAGTATCATTTCTTGTACGAAATTTCTGACTTTTTGGTAAATTTAGTCTTGTCAACAGGAATGCGTTTGATTATTATTTTTTTAATAAAGTAGAGGAACTAGAGGCACGTATTCTAACTTTTAAAAACATCACTCATTTATTTCTGTATGATACCTTCTCAATACATCAAGCAGGAACATATACAATTTTTTAGTTAGTTGGAAGTTGTCAATTCTGAGTTTCATTGTCATCTAGCTACTATCTTGTGTGATTACATGGAAGTTATTTTACCCTTCAATGTCTGAATTTAACCATTTATAAAGTTGATAAAATACTTTGAATAATCCATGAAGCATTGCCTGCCTTATTTAGTAATCAGTAGCAACGTTTCTCCTGCATTATCATCTGCATAAATAGTTAATAAAAATCCTGAATCCTGGAAACTTTCAGGTTAAAATCTCAGTGTAATTCAATATTGTTTTTAAAGCAGCCAAACCAAATACATCTATGGTTATAGAATCTAAGAATAATAGCTTTATAAATGAAGATATAATATAGAATCATAGCATAGAATCATAGCATGGAATCATAGAATGGTATGGATTGGAAGAGACCTTAAAGATCATCTGGTTCCAACCCTGCTGCCATAAGCAGGGAAAATATCTTACAACTCTTTAAAAAACCTGTATGGTGTATCAACAAGTTTGGAATGGGATCACTAATACATCAATGATGTGGTCAGCAATGAAATTTGACATTTATAGCCTTAAATATTCACATATTCCGTAGCATACTAACTGCTCATCCTTCATAAACAGATAACATTAGTATTGTGAAGTAAAATGGTTTTTTTTTTTTCTTTAAAAAAGAAGTTTTCCCAAAGTTTTTGGAAGACCTAAGCAAATAATTATATTTAAAATAGAAAATGATATTTCCTAAAGCGCTGTACAACAGATAGAGCAAATAAATAGGAAAAAAAAATATTTTTCAGTAATCATGATTCTGGACTCTAGTTTTGGAAGTTCTGATGTCTAAATTAATTTTAAGCCAATAAATTTTAAATATCTGATGTTCTCTTAAGTGCTGCAGTATACACAAGATGCTATCATAGACAAAGATAAGATAAAAAATTACAAGGAGATACTATAACTTCTACAGGTATTATCAGTATTTGTTCCATCTTCTTCTGGAAGGACTGCGGGATCAGATAGTCCCAATTCATCAAGTTACCAAAGTATGCACCTAGATCTAGGCAAATATTTAAGCTCCTACATGATCTGTTGGACTAAAGCACGTGCTCAACAGTAGGCACATGCCTGAGTTCTCTCCTACATAGGGACTGATGTAATTAAGCACTTAATTTCTAGACCAAGATCCATATTAGTAAACAAATGGCTGGTGGTTCTGTACATTTAATACCAGTTTTCTGTTCCTTGGGGTTTTTTATGATATTGCCTTAAAATACTGACTGAACCTGCTGTGTTAGTATACTGAGCACCCACATAGTTTTTTCTCATCTTTCTGACACAATTAGACTGCTGCCTTCCAGCTGTCATCCAAAAGTTCATTGTGTGTTTTCTGAAGGTTTTTTCAACCTTCAAAAGGCTGCCTGTGGACATATAACAGTCCTAGACATTCCTTTTTGCTGACGTACACTGATTTCCTTGGAGGTTTCTTTCCTTTTTTGTCAGTTGCTAGCTCAAAAGAGGTTTCATATCATGTAGGTCAAAGTTTACTTAATAGAATTTTTGGCTCTCATTTAATCTACCATACCAAACATGTGAATGTCTCTTTCCATGTGCTACAAGCAGATACAAAGTCTAGTCACACTGTTCTGAAGTCCCCTGAAAGCAGGCCAAGCTACAGAATTCCAATAGTTAAACAGCTGGCTTCTGTACTAATAGCACTTCCCTTTAAATAATGCAAAGTCAGTAGTGTAATTCAGCAGGGCTTGTTTATGCTTTATTTCTTTGTTCCTCTCCTTCCATCCAAAATATCTCGCTGGTGCTGCTATTGGTCTGCTCTACTGGCAGTTTCAATGTGAGGAGCCTTGGTGCAGGTGGACTATGAAAGTTTCAGTTGTCAAACTTTCTAGGCATTCTGTGGAGAATTAAAACCTGTTGTTGTAGCATTAATGTTAGAAGTTATATGAGAAATAGCCCATGATGAACACAAAGCTCACCTACTCTTTGGAAGACTCTGAGAAGAAGTGGGGTAATGTGCCCTGGAGCTTTTATGTGACTATATCTGCTGCACGTAGTGTCTTTTTTAGCCCAAGAACCTGAGAATGCAATTTAGACTGTAATTCAGAAAAAAAAATCATAAATCTGTAAAACAGCGGACTTATTCCTAATCTACTATTAGAGTCAGTCTTCAGCTATCACTGCAGCTTTTAAAGTAATATGAAAGGCTGTTGACTTATTAGTGTACTATAATGTTGTACTGAGAAACTCAAAATGTTTCCATCAAAACACCAGCATAATATAATTTGTACAATTTGGAAGCACTGATAGCAGTTTTGGGGTACCTCTGTGAGGAATCCTCCAGAGAAATGTGATGACAAACTTTTTTTCTCATTTACTACTGTGTCCAGTTGTAGTTTACAGTACCTGGATGTGTGTAAGCACACTATGAGGCAGTAGGTTATTCAGATACAATTTTTCTGTAGCCTGAACTACAAGGTTGGGAGTCTGTGATATTATATTACAATGTAGTAACTGAGCAAGCACATCCTGTATGCTAGATCCACGCTGAGAGATGATGGTTGGAGTATTTTTGAGTTGGATGACTAGGGATGCCGAGTTTCAAATTCATCTTACTCAACTTTACTATCTGAAAATTAGGGATAAGATAGTCAAGTCAACAGAGTGATTTGTTCCTGTTTTGAAGGCTTTACTTAAAATGAAATGCACCCTTGTCCTCTGAAAGAACCCATGTTTTTTCATCAACTACAGATAAAGCTACTTGATCTTGTCTTAGTGTATACACATAACTTATTCTAGGTAACTGAACTTAAATAAAACTAATTCAATTGAAAATGATTTGTCCTAAATCTCAAAATGTATGTCACTGTTATCTTTTATTTCCATTTTAACACTATAAGACACATATTGTTCTAAAATCACACCAGCCAGTCTACTGTTTAATTATATATCTTCATACCTCTTCAACTATGTTCTGTATATCAGGTTAGTATTCTTGTCTATTTTTGCATTGTAAATACATGCATATGCAAAACAAGAAATTGTTGATATAACTTTTCACCTCCTTGGGATCTTAGACAAATGGTTTAACGTTATATTGGTAATACTTCTTGAGGGTACGCTGGAATTTCTAATCTGTATTCGGAAAATTATGAGTCAATGTTCAATCAGCAGGAAATGCTGTCATTCTGATACTTCTGTGAACTGTTAAAACAAACAAACAAACATGCAAACAAAAATCTAAGTTGTTGTAAAGTCCCTTAACAGAAATACCTCAAGTTTTAAACGTTGCAAAGTAGGCAATCTGATTTTCATGTAAATATGTTGCTTGCATTTTGAAGCTACAATATTTAATATTTAGCTTCCATTTTTCGTCAATGTTTTGCTAGTGCCAAAAAATAATTATGCTTAGACTGATTTTTGTTTGTATTCATCAAAACGAGCATATATTAGCATTTATAAATGCTCAATGAATGGATGCTCTTGCTCTGAAGTCTAATTTAATATGCATGAGAATAGAGGATAAGCTTTATCAGTATGCACAAGTAAAATCTGTGAAAGCATATGCATTTGTTAATATTGAGATACTGTGCTAGAGCTACTGCTTTGTGAAATACTGGATTGCATTAATTTTCGAGTCTAAGGCAAGGTAACGTTTGCTTGTTGCTCTGAAATTCTAGGCAAGTAAGACTGGGAAAGCATAGGCACTCAGTACTGATCTATAAGAGAAATCTATCAAGACTTCACAGTGTTTTGCCTGAATAATTAAAATATATAAGCTACACCTTATGAAAAGTCTTTGATGTTTCAAATGGAGAGTAAAATAACTATTTCACTTCTTTAGTCAGTTAGCCAACAAATGTAGATTTATTCCAGAGTGTCTTAAGTTTTATTTTGTATGTCTGTGTTTATTTAGTCTGCCACACAGTTGAAGAAGGTAATATTTTCCTCGAGAAGTATGCTTTCAGAAGCATTTCATTTCTTCATTGTGTATTTAATTGGAAAAAAAAAACCCAAACCCTCCTCTTCCCCTAAACTTATTTCTGAAGTACAGCACTTGTAACAATTTCCTCTCACATATAGCTGCACTGTACTCTGCCCATTTTATGGAACAGCTGCTTTGGAGGCCTTAAGTATATTAAGTGTGTGATAGAGCCATTATGCTTCACACAGTAGTTTCTAAGTCAGTTGCAACGTGTGAAGAGAAACACCTCTAGTTTTGTGAGCATTGCACTGGGATATGAAAAGGAGATTTCCGTTTAGAATTCTTTTGAGGAAAAAAAAATAGCAGAAAGAGTGGGAAACAATATAATGTATTATTTTACACCAATTCTGTGCTCTAGAGGGTGAAAACCTTGCCAATCAAGCACAATTTACAAGCCTACGTCAGATTCCAGGGCTGGAAAGTGCCAGATGCTGCCAAAAAATATATACTTTGGCAAGGGAAATGCTTTGCTGGAAATAAATTCACTATTGCAAGAATATCCGGGTTTATCAGGGTTTAGGACAAGATAATTAGAAACCAGTAGGTGATTTTTACGTTTTGATATTGTCTCCTATACTGCATCAAGGAGGACAATGGTAATACAGGCATCCATCCATAATGAGAATACATTCTTTCCTCTCCTTGTATATGCTCTTACAGTAAATAATTGCTGCCTACCCTTCTGTGTGGTGGAAGGATAATCAATCATGATAGGACCTTTCATACCCTTCTTATCCCATAGCCAATATAAACCTGCCTTTTATTTGGATTACCTAATGAATAATAGTGCAAAAACCATCGCTGTGTGAAACGCTAACATTACTGAAGTCACTGGGAAATCTTTTAGTGCAGTCAGGATTATGTCCTCATGAATCAAGTGCCAGAAGCTACCTATATATAACTTGCTCCAAGATCTATTACAATCAGTGAAAAGACTTCTGTTGCCCTTAGTAGGCTTTGCATCAGGCTGATAATGAACAATCACTTGTTTTTTCTTCCAACCTTACATTTCAGTGAGTAAATACTATCTTAGTGGCATCTAGAGAGATTTGCAGGGAATGGATGTGATGTCATTCCTTGAAGGAGGTAAGAACAAAAGAATACTGGTGTACAATGTGAGGCAGAATGACTGCTATGTGGTTAATGCCACTGACCACATACCAAGAAGGATTTTGCTTTGCTTTGCTTTGTATAATCAAGATTTTTATCTCTACAGGTACTCTTTCTCAGCAGTATTCTGAGAAATTGAAGGAAATAACAAATGACAAACATGGCACTCTTGTTCCTGCATTTTATACTCATCATCTGGTTAGAGGCAGAAGGTGTGAATGGCTGTTGTATTAAGTAACTCCTGTCTAATACCTTTCACACTATCCAGGAACGCATCTATTGGCGTATGTTATAATTTTTATTTCTATTTATACAGTGGTAGCACTCACAGGAGGGTAAGCAGTTGAGCACAGGCCACTGTCATCTTATCTGCTATAGAGGCAGACAAGTTTCATTCCCTTGTTAGAAACAAATGCACCAATAGTAAAGAAAGCAGGATGGAGAAAGAAGATAACAGTAAGGGCTTGGCTCATTTCTCACACTAGTTTTGTTTTTTTCTAGTGCAGTTACCTTCAGTGGATCTACTCAAATATGCTATAAGCTCTAGAGCTGTAAGCTGTTTAGTATGATCTGGTATAATTGCTGAGGGCTTTATTAGAAAGCAGCATCCAACCTTGCACAAGGATGCAGCAACAGGGTGTGAGGGATAAACAAGATTCATCTTTGTACCTGTGCAGTATCGTCTGAATCTTGTTTTGTACTATCTTTCTCTGCAAAGAACTCTTCTAATTTGAGTAATATTTATGGAATCTACCCATCAATTATTTGCATAGGAGAAGGCGGTGAGAGTGTCAGGAACTGAACCTACCTCAACATAAGCACCAGGATATGCTTTCCTTTAACCTTATTTTTGAGTCAGTAGGGCATGAAAAATTCTAATCTTGAAATGAAGCATTCCTTTGAGAATGATGCTCCTTTTAAACTTGTTTAATGAGATGAAAGAAAAAGCAAAACTTTCCAGTGGAGTCATAGTCATACATAGTCAAGGGACAATGAGTTGTGTCTGGAAACAAAACCACAAAAGCCACTAAACCTGGCTAAAATATGCTGTTATGCTTGATTCGCCTTTCAGTCACACTGGTTTTCTACCAGTTGTAGCTCCATTCTTTAGTGATTTAATACTGCAACAGGAGCTATGAGAATCAGTTCTAGGGACAGGAACATAAAGAAAAAGAAGTCACTGATGAATAATAAATGAAACTACTCTTGTTGTCCTTTGTCATCCAGCTCATCTTGTTGTTACTGAAGACATGCAAGGGGATTATAAAGGAACGCTGGTATAGTGCAGGGAGAAATTGGTTCCAGTATAACATCTTAAATACCAAAATTGCGGTTTCTGTAGGATCATTGAAAACAGAAGTACTGATAAGCAGTAAAATTGGTTTATGAAGCAAATAGGAAGTAATCCTTCTTTTACAGGGCTGACAATACCTTCTTCAAAGTTTTAAAAATGGAATATGGTTTCTGAGTAGATTTTTTTTTACATTCTCACTTGATAAGTTTCGATGGCCCTTTCAGGGAAGTCAAAGGATTTAAAAGTTCATTTCCATTTAAAGAGAAGTTTTTCTAAGTAACCAGAAGTATTTCTTTCTTTTACTATTTCTTTTCCCTCTTATTTAGGCTTGATTAGTGATTGAAACCTCCACATCAGTTAAAGCTGTTTTTCAATGGCTTCTCTTATTTGGCAATCTTGCTATCCTTTTGTTTCACTAGGTTTGTTCTTTTGATAGTTTCACTGGGCTAGCCCTTGGCTAGCATCCAACACAGCCATTCACCCACTCCTCCCACCCCCAGGGGATAGGGGAGAGGATTGTGGCAAAGGTAAGGAGACTTGTAGGTTGAATCATAGAATTGCCTGGTTGGAAAAGACCCCTGAGGTCCTAGTGTACAACCATACCTGTCCACTACTAAACCATATCTTTGAGCACCCCATCTAGCCATCTTTTCAAAAGCTTCCAGGGATGGTGACCCAACCACCTCTCTAGGCAGCCCATTCCAGTGCTTCATAACCCTTTCAGTGAAGAAGGATTTCCTGACATCCAATCTGTACCTCCCCTGATGTAACTTAAGGCCATTGCCTCTTGTTCTGTCACTGGTTACCTGAGAGAAAAGGCACATATCCACCTCACTGCTACCTCCTTTCAGGTAGATGTAGACAGTGATAAGGTCTCCCCTCAGCCTCCTCTTCTCTGGACTAAACAACCCCAGCTCCCTCAGCCATTTCTCATAAGACTTGTTCTCCAGCCCCTCCACCAGCTTCATTGCCCTTCTCTGGACACGCTCCAGTGCCTCAATGTCCTTCTTGTAATGAGGGACCCAAAACTGGACACAGTATTCAAGGTGCGGCCTCACCAAAGCTGAGTACAGGGGAAGGATGACTTCCCGGGTCCTGCTGGCCACACTGTTTCTGATACAAGGCAGGATACCATTGGCCTTTTTGGCTGCCTGAGCACACTGCTGGCTCATGTTCAGCTGGGTGTCAGCCAACACCCCCAGGTCCTTTTCTGCCGGGCAGCTTTCCACCCACTCCTCCCCAAGCCTGTAGTGTTGCATAGGGTTGTTGTGACCCAAGTGCAGGACCCAGCACTTTGCCTTGTTGAACCTAATACAGTTGGTTGCAACCCATTGATGCAACCTGTCCAGGTCCCTCAGCAGAGCCTTCCTATGCTCAAGCAAATCAACACTTCCACCCAGCTTGGTGTCATCCATGAATTTACTGAGGGTGCACTTGATCCCTTCATCCAGATCACTGATAAACAGGACTGACCCCAACACTGAGCCCTGGCAAACACCACTTGTGACTGGCATCCACCTGGATTTAACTCCATTTACCACCACTGTTTGGGCCTGGCTATCCAGCCAGTTTTCAGCCCAGCAGAGTGTGCCTGTCCAGACCATTGTCAGACCATTTCTCAAGCAGAATGCTATGAGAAATGGTGTCAAAGGCTTTACTGAAGTCCAGGTGCATCACATCCACAGCTTTCACTCATCCACAATAACAAGAACAATTAATAATAGAAATAGATAAGAACAATTTAATAATAAAAATAAAAGAAAACTTAATACTAATATTAAAATAGTAGTGATGATAGCAGTAACAAAATATGCAAATGAGTAATACATAGTACAATTGCTCACCACCTGCCAACCAAGCCCTGCCTGTTCCCAGATAATCATCCCAGAGGAGCGAGAATCCTGAACCAAAACTACAATTCCAGAAGAGCAAGAGCCCAAGCGAAAGTCAGAGGCGGCCAAAAGAGGAAGAGCCCCTCACTAATATACAGGACATGGTGTGATATTATATGGAATATCCCATTGGCATATCCAAACTCCAATTCAACTTATTAATTTAAATATTCCTTGACCCCTTAGACCTTGTGCTTATAGACTAACAAAACATGAATGAAAATGCAAACACTGGTGTGTTATCAATGTCTCTCTCATAACAAATCCCAGGCTGAAAACAAAACGCAACACTATTCTAGCTACTAAAAAGAAACCCAGCTCTGTTCCAGCTAAAAATCAGGACAGTTCTGTGGTCATACAGGAATACTAATGCACTTTAAAAGGGCTGTGGCAACGCTGAAGTTGATCTGGCATTTAGATTCCACATACTCACTGACTTGAGCCACAACTTTCTGCATTCACAATTATTTAAGGAAGGGAATCCAGTTCCACAGAAAAGAAGTAGGATGAATAAGTATGCTTACAATGTTGTAGACTTTTAGATTTATCTTATTGGTGTACTGATGTGTAAGCTTAATGGCAACTCTGTAAATGCTAACTCTGTTAAATGTGCTTCATTCTACAAAATAATTCTTCCCAATGCTGGACCAGTGTATTTGCATATCATGACATCCATTTCATCAAGCTGAGCCTATCTCTGCTCAGGAGCTATGGTGGTTATGCAGAAAAAAAAAGTAGTGTGGAAAAATTAAAAAAATACTTGTCTTAAGTATAGTTGACCAGTGGAGGGCTTACCTGGTGTCACAGAAAATGAGAAAGTTGAAGCAAGTAATTCTTACGAAGTGCATTTCTAAACAATCTCTTTTATTCCTGTACTGATTATTAGAAATTACAGCCATTTTTAATTTTCAACACCTAGCATTCAATTTTTATTCCTTTAAATGCTAATAAATCTCAAAGCCTGGAGGACTTTGAAGAAAGATTTTGATCATCTGAAAGTATAGAATCTGAGATGTGTCTGAAGATATTTCTTGGACATAGGCATCAGTATTAAGGCCTTCTCAAATATTTTTGTTGTGAGTCTTTAGATATTTAGTTCTGTAGTTACAAGTCACTTAGCTGTATTTGAGATTAATAATCCAGTATTCAAATATAACAATAAGGGTCAAGGTGTACAACGGAAAATTTTGTTCAGGCATACTCTGTTAGTACCCCAAATTTGACTTAATAAGACAATAAATATTTTCAAATAACTATCCTTAAGTAGTTAATTGTAGTTAATCCTACAATTAAATCTGATATTGATAGACATAAACTAAATCAAATACAATAGACAACAATACTTACATACACAAAAACCCCCCACCAAAACACCAAAACCCCTGTAATTTCTTCCTCTTTGCTTCTATCTATTTTGATACAACTAAAGGAATAGGCAAATGTCCAGGGGAGGTTAAGTGATTTTCAGATATTATAGATGAACTTTTTTTTTAATATCATAGTCAAATTAACTTTGTCAATAGCCACTCAAATGTTATTAAAAAGTGGAATAATCTATACAGTTTCCTCTGATTCTGCCTCCTAAAAGTGCTATTGCGTAATTGTAATAATACTTGCAACCTCCTGCACTTTTAGTATTTTTACACTTTGAGTGTGGATGTAGATGCCAGCAGTACAATATTTCTTTCTCTTAGTCTTTCTGTGCCAAAACTTTTTAGACTTCTTTTCCATTGAGAGTGATTTTTGGATAAAATACGACCATTGCTCTTATTGAACCTTTGGTCAAAATGTATACCAAATGAAAGTTTTCTGTGGTTTGGGAAAGTCGGATTATTTTTTTTCCCCCTTGTTTTTCATTTTGCATTCCTTTCAACTCCTCTTTGGTAGCCAGAAAAGGAGGTGCCAAAATAACCCAAGCAGGCTGTGCAGCCTGTCCAGAAGCGAGAAGTTCAGCAAGTTTAGTGAGAGTGGCAGTTCACATAAGATTTCCAGCATGAGAGCCTTAACCAGGATGACACTTCAATTTTGCAGAACTCATTTTCCCCATTTGTGAAATTCAGAAAAGTTTCAGGTCAGCATCTAGGATAAAATCCTAAATGGTAGTAAAATGAAGTAACTTTCACAATTCTATTTGTCTAAAATGGGTCTGAGTTTTCTCTTCTTTGCTTCTAAATGATTATCTAAACTGCATCTCTTGTCATTTTACTGTGTTATTTGAAATCTCTCCTCATCTGTCAGTTGTTTATGTCTCTCATGCATTACTTCTTGTCTTTTTCTAATATCACTTCATAACTTTTCTAATGAATTTCCTAAACTCATTCCAGCATTCTAGGTATTTGTTTATCCCTCTAGCAGTTAGACAGCAGGGCATTGAATAAGTTCTTATCAATTTAAACTTTATAGTTGTTTTGACTTTCCATCCAACATCATAAAACTGCTATGCAATCAACTGTCATCACTCTAAGGATTAAAAACAACAAAAAACAAGCATTGCATATGGTTTTCTCTATACAACTTCAGAACAATATTGTTTGTAGACCAGATTAGTTTAACATATCTTTTTCAGAATTAGTGACAATAAAATGCAATCAACATAGGCAACATCCTTGCCATTTTTTTCTAACCTTAGTGATACAAAGCATAAATCAAAAGTTTTGATGCAGGAAATAGCTGCATATTATTGACTTGTGTGGGACTGAATTTCTAATTTTTTCTCTTTATGAGTCTGTCTCTCTCTACTTGCATGACTGTGATCATTTGCCAACAGCTACTATGCAGCATCTTCATAGAATGCTACAGATACTGATCTGCAGAATCAAACCTCCAAGTACCATGGAGGCATATGCTGCCTCCCCAATGGCTTCTTGTGTCTTCAACTGTATATATTATGGGAATATTGCATGAATTACATGCTGTAGTGATATATATAGAAATTATTTTCTACATCATAGAAGATAAAGAGATGGAGCTGTTATAATGAAGCCTTATCACTAGCAAATAGATTAGAGCACTGGAATTTCCTGGACATTATTTATATTATAGAGTAAATTGGCTACACCTTTGGAAGATTTGAGTGATTAGCGCATAATAGTTAAAATTTACCTAGTACACAGCATCTACAAAAAAGCTTTCTGTCTTTTAAATGTTTTTTATCAATTGTTCTTAAGGTCAAGGTCTACTGAAAAATGTAAACAAAGTATTTAGCTTACAGAGACTGCAGCTTATTTCTGCATCATTCTCATGTTTTTTGATTCCTTTTTCAATAAAGACCAGTTTTATGACTGGTCACATATTAGCCCTGAAATCACATTACCTGTAGCATGCATTAGGACTAGGTGTAAGTATATATACCTTTTTACCTTCAGTGCTGAGATCCAGGAGGTTTTATAATTGTTGCAGCTTCTGGCCAGTGTATGTTGCTGGGATGCCTCCAGACTGACAGTGGCCTTGCAGTCATTGTTTTGCTGTGTTATTTGTGTCCAAAAGATGGGCAGTAGGTTCACTTTATTTTTTTACACTAGAGGGCTCCTTCACACTTGGTTAGTGGTGTGGCACTGGAAATGTGCTGCAATGTAAGGCTGTGCCCATACCCTAGGACCTAGCAGGCTCATGAGCAGTATCAGAGGCTTGTGATAATTTTCCCTCCTTCTTACCACATAATGTGGGAAGAACAGAAATACTATGGAACTATTTCTGAACAAAGAGAAGTTAAGATTTGCTCCCTGTTCAGTTTATAGGTACGCAAGGGAATGGCAAATGCCACAATCAAGACAGTGGACAAACTGGAAACCTTACCTTGAATGTTTCCTAAAATTGTGGTCACTAGGTAAGAATTTTGGAGGCTATTGAAAATCACATTGACTTGTCTTTCTGCTGTTGGAGTGGTTGAATTAGTTTAATTTCAGTAGTGGGACTAGCATTTCTGCAGGTTGAAGAAAATGCTTATGCTAGCTCTGCATGTTGCAGTAGTTTTTCCTGACAGTATTTGGATCTCAGACTACAAATAACAGACAAGAACTAGAAAGTGAGATGAAAGTTTAACTGTTGGAGGAAGGCATCCTCTTGACCATATGATAACTCTTCTTGACCTTTTTTAGATCAGAATTTCAGATAATTTTGACCTATAAATACAGTTCCAGAATTTGAAAAATACATTGACAGGGATGATGTGCAAATCAGGAAGTAAAACATTTCTCAAATATCTGTCCTGTACTCTGTCCTTTGGCGTCTTTTCTGCATTATTAGTAGTTTTCTTAATGGTCCCTACAGAATTTCTTAGTATTACAAGTTATGCTTTCTTCATTATCAGTTTAAATGAAGTATTATGGTAGGAAACCAGGAAATTTACAGACAAAATAGCTGTCTGCTGTAGTTTAGTAAACTTTTACTTTTCTAAAATAACTGAACTATATTCAGTGTGTGGAGTTGTGTAGTAAACAGTTGCCTATTCAAGTAACAATATCAGAAATTGTTTCTAAAACACTGAGTTATGTTGATATTTTAAAATATTGCTACTGATCTCCACAGTTTAAGCACTTAAGCCCTACACTGCTTTTTGTCAGCTTCATACTTGGGAAATGTCACTGAAGTGACAGCTGGTGGAGTGAAGGCAAAGCACAGAGAGAAAGCATTGAAAAATGCTTGGTACATGTTGCTGTATTATAGGGAGAAAAGATACTAGACATATAGAAAACAATATATGGCTTTTAAAATCCACAACATGTTCAATCCTATGTAAAAGACTGTTCAGTATTGCTTGTAACTGAACTTATATGCATGATGAGCAGTATATTTATCAGGACTCCTTGCCATTCTTCACTAATGCAGCAACAAGGAAGATTATCCTTCCCCTACTCCAGGATGACGTCATTGTACTGATAAGTAGGACTTAGGAAAGGTTTATGTTCTTAGCACTAGAATTAAAGAATATAATACTCCTTTTAATATAGCAATTTCCAGCTCTACTAATTTTCAATGTTTATCTTGCAAGATCATTAGAAAATTCAGAAATAATTTCTCTGGTTTGAGAGAAAAAGAGTGGGGTGATCTAAGGATAAAAAAGCTTTCTGCTGTATTGTTCCTCTACCACTGTATCAGATCTGGCAAGTATCTACAAGGTCTTTCAAAGTGATAAACTGTAAAATTGCTAAGAAGTACAGTCTTTAAAAATTCAAACATATTGTTAACATTTTAGTGTTGAAGCTGGTAGTAATTACTGAGTACTATACTTGTTTCCTAATAGAACAGACATTCTTAATTTATTATTTCACTTTGTAAATTTTCACATCAGACACCATTTGGCTCAAGATAAAATATCAGTGATAGGACACTTGTTCTTTCTTTTTATTCAGAAGAAATCAGGCATTATTGCACCATGTCTTGTATCTTGTTCAGATTAATTTTGACTCATTTCCTTACAGAAATTGCTGAAACCTCTCCAGAACTCTTCATGGACCATACATTCATTATTGTCTCAGTACTCTGGCACAATTATATTAAGTCATATTTAGTGGATGTAGAAGAAGAAAGATTAAGAGTTAGCTCTTCTGGATAGACTATATGGCATCTGGTATAGCTCAAGCTGGAATCAGTGTGGGGCAGCCCAATCCCTAAAGAGCAATAAATCCTGTCTTATTGCACAAAGTGTGTATAAGTTTTTGAAAATCAAATACTTCTGCAAAAGCAAACTAAATAGCGCATAACACTATCATAAGCTGAGCAGCAGAACACAAAGTTTGGTAATCATACATATAATGTATGATTGTTTGGCACCGGAATATTGCCATTGACATTAATAGTTGGAGTGGGTAACAACATCTAAACTTCAGATTGCCTGACACTTTCTGATATTAATCTCTGCCTTAACATTGTAGTACCTTAACCAAGCCTTGCCTGTCTGAGTTTCAGGTTTTGTGCATTGTGCAACTTTAAGTTTTTGAGGTTTTTTGTTTTTTCTTGAAAAGGAATGGGAGAGAAAGGTTCAGCTAAAACCTTTGAGTCATTTCCTACAATAATATTAGAAGCCACATGGTTTTGCCCCTATTAAAATGTAACCTCCTCTTCTCTGAAGTGTATGGCTATTTTATTGAGTAACACTTGTGCTTTCATGAAGATGGAATTTGGGGAGGAGGCAAAAAGGAAACTGCTTTGGTTCAGGTATCCACACTTGTGTCCTGCAAGTGGAAATTCACCTAAAAATTGCAAATTTTCATGGTTCTGGAGTAAAGGTAGTTATAAGTATTTATCAGTTTGTTACTAATATTTATCATTTCAGTTTTCTGAAGAGTTGGTCTGCCACAAGTGTATTTATTTTTATATCCTTTTCATGACCATTTCAAGGAGTTGTCATCTGGCAAGTCTCCTGCTCTTTAGAATGGCTGCTATCATTTCTTAGTGCTACTGTAACTGAACCTGCTGTCTGTTATTGACATTTCCTCATCTGAACATTGAGGTGGAGTTTCTTTTAAAAAATTTTTTCTTGGACTCTACTGAGATTGAAGTTAAATGAAATGTGGCCACTTTTTGGTTAGGTAATCTGACGTGGGTATTTCTGCAGAGATACTTCTCAGTCTGTGCTAACCAGGACTGCAAGATTGATACTTATATAGCTATCCACTGACGTGCAGTTGCTCATGTGTGGTACAGTCGCTGCCCAAACCAGATCTGGTAATAAAAATTGGACGCAGTTGCATGTGCTGTGCATTTGTGAAAGCAGAACTGTCCTTGAAACCTGGATCAAACAGGATTCACCCTCAAAGGAATCAAAGTCCTAGTTCAGGTAAGGTAGCTGCCAAATACAGAACTTTATTAGCAACTTTTAAAGGCTCCTCTGTCTGAAATTATGGGGTTTTTTGATTCATCATTTTTACCCCTTTCTAGATGAAATTTTTCCTCCTTATTTGTCACACCTTTCTCCTAGGTGCTAATTTTTACCTTCTTTTCTTCTGCATGCAATTCTGATGTATAATGTCCTTTTTTAAAAGAAATATACCAGAGTACTTACTCCTTTTAGTTAATGATGAATATCTCAAAGCTCAGACTAAGGATTTTTTTTCCATTGTTCCTGCTTTAACAATATTGGAAATTTTTGAACAGTGTTTCTATTAAATTTGAAAGAGTAAAACTTTTCTCAACAGATTTTCCCAAATCAAAATTACTAGCAGTTCTGAAAAATACCACCTTCACAATTCATTAACATGCTATTGACCCAGAACTCACTGATATCCTGCATACAGGAAAGTCATTGACTTCTAACCTAATGAGAATATTGATAGAAATAGGGCTAGGAAAAGAGCATGCAAGGGAAGTGCACTCTTCTCTGAGGTGACTCTCTTGATTTATTGCCTCATGTTTGTGTTAGCATTGGCAAAATGTTGTGGAGAATGAAAAGAAATTGCTTAATAGGCTCTTCCACTTTATTGAAAGGATGTAAGGAAAGTGGCGTGAAAAGTGGAATGTGTGGGGAATTAGAGTGAGAGCACAGTATTTTGTTGCTGGCAGCTGTTTTCTGGGCCTTACCATTTCACTGGGGTGGTACAATTCAGTTGTTATGACACATTCAGGAAGAAAAATAGAAAACACGAGCTGAAGGCTTGGAGAAAATTAAATGATGATGACTCAGAACTTACACCCCAAACTAAAATGGAGATTGAAACACTGCACCAATTTGTTTAGCGGAGGAATCTGAAACACACAGGAAGAAATGAGATTCTGATTTATTGAAGCTTTGCACTGATCTTGAGATGAAGAGGGTAATATTAGAAACCTAGTGTCAAGGTAAAAGGCAAGGAAGATTTCAGATAAACTGCAAGCTTAGCTTATGTTTTTGCTGCCATCCTCTTTTCAAAATATTCTTTTTGTTCAGTGTGTAGTCAGCTCCACATCTGCTTCTGCTGAAATCCAAGGAAAAGGGTTTCAGCGTCTGGAAGTGTTATTGTTTGACTCGTTTGGCTGGGAGAATGAGTCTCAAGTAACCTATGAACTCTGTGCCATATACTTGCAGTAAGCAGAGGGCCTGCTGGGGTGATCTACTTAACTTGCCATTAAGTTTTATGTAACTGTTATAGTATTGTTTAAAAATGGTTTGAGGGATTCTCTGCAGTAATATGGCATACATTAACTTTTAGTTTGAAAGTAGTAGCCAATTTTTATCCCTTATGTAAACAGATCTATTTTTATTGTATTTACTGAACTGTCTTCCTAAGTCTGATAGACTATTACCTATAATTTATCATCCTAGTGCAATGTGTCATTTATTTTAAAACTTTAATGCTTCCAGTGGTTGAGTTAAATATGGGTGAACTTTGAAAAAAATAGTATTGGAATGGCTCTGAATGGTTATGTGAATCTGGCAATTTAAAAAGAATTTAAAAGGTGAATAAACATCATTGCCTCATTTTCACACATGGTGAAAGTAAGATAAATCCAGATAAAATTGGTTTGTTCAAGGTTATGTAAGCTAGTTAGTCCCAAAGCTAGAAATAGCCATTGTCCTCCCAGCTGCTCTATTCTTTATCCATCGCCTATCTGCAGAAGCACTTGGTCTGTCCTCTGAAATATAAAAGGTCAGAGTTTACAGCAATTAGGCTTCTCATATTCAGAAGTTTTATTTCTAGATTAATAGATTGCACAGACAGGGACTGTGTTAGCCACAGTTGTGTACTGCTGGTTTCATACATTTCAACATATCACCATTTCTTTTTATGGGTGCAAAATTTATAAATAAATTTTCTGTACATATGAGAAATTGGTTAGCAACGAGATCATCTTATGCAGCACATCAAGAAATCAAGTGACTGTGGGTTTGGTACTGGAAATAATCACATCCAGAATTCTTGTGCACTTTAAGTAGCAGTTGTAATTGCCAAATGTTGAAAGACCTTGTTATTTGTTACCAGAGTAATTCACATCTTTTTATCTTTGCCGAAGAAGCTGTAATCCAATCTGCCCCAGATGTTGGTGTTGTACGGCACATTATCATGTGAAAGCATGGCCTCAAATATGCAGCCTATGGGGTATAGTAAGCCTTTATTTTAATATTTTTATGTGCCATAAAGACAGTGTTAGTGGTCTCCTCAGTGAATCATCAAGAAGGCAATGGATACATTACACCACTGCTAATGACTGTAATCACATAAAGGGACAATCAGTCCAACATAGTGCCTCTGTTTTACAGCTTCAATATACTGATATTCTAAAAGGGCAGGTAATAGATAACACCAGATACTCCCTACTGCATGTCAATTGAGGCAAAGGGTAGATGTCATTCCCTTTACTAGTACCTGGCAATACTGAATTCTATTTATTCACCAGCCACTTGTTAACGAGAACTACTCCTGGTCAGTGCTTTGCTTCTGCACTGCACAGCAGTTGCTCTGGAATTTCTGCATCTCTCAACAGTGAGGCAATTTCTGTTGCTCCAGTGAGAGCAGAAAGAGGCTAATGATTCTTTGGAAAGGTCCTTAGTTTTGAGAAAAAGAAGAGGAGAATTATATTCCCGGTTTCTGTTACGTGCTGTTCTCCATTGGTTATAGTTGTTGAACCTATCCTATACTAAGCTAACTTGGATTGATAGACCATTTACTCAGCAATTTGGGAGTATTATGCTATTTATTGACTGCATACATCTCAGTGTATCATGGCTCATTTGTAATGTAGAAGGTCAAGCTTTTTATCATCTATTAAAATGATCAGGATTATCTCTCTTATCAGACTATATCACTATGAGTTATATTGGTGATGAAACCTTTTCGTGCTGTGTCTGTTGTCTGAATCCAAGCTTCCAGTGTTAACATTGGCCTCACAAGCTTTACATTTTCTTTTCCCCTTATAAAAAAATATAAAGAGCTCATATTTCAAAATATATCTCCTGAATTGTACGTTATTTAACATCTGACACAGTTGAGATTTTAAGCCGCTGAAGCCACATATAATGCATTTTTAAAAGTGACATTGCTATGGTTATGAGTTACACAACAACATGATGTCAGCCCTCTGATTGGTGTCATGGTATTTAGCAATGCCACTTGGACAGGAAAGTTCACACACAGAAACTGTCCAACAGTTCTAAGAATTGTATATCTTTTGAAGTATTCAATATATTTCTTTATGTGTTAAAGCACTGGCCTTCCAAACCCTTGTTTTTATTTTCCAACAATCTCCGTGAACTCGAGGTCATGGGATTGCTTGCTTTCCCACTGGCTGCACTGAAATCGAGCAGCCATCAGCTAAGTTACTGCAGTTTAAACGTATCTAAAATGAATTTGAAACAGTACTTTAAAACAGCATTATGACCCTGTTTTCAACATAGCACAAGGATATCATACAAACCAAAGAGGTAGGGTTGGTTCAAAGAAAAGATGGATTTTCTGTATTGGCTCGAAATACGAAACAATGGGACTTTCAGATTTCAACTGCTTACTTCAGCCACCAGTTTTCTCTAATTATAGTTGTTCCAGCAAGAAAACAATCTCTAGTTGATAGAAATTAGATCTTAGTTTTCTGAGACATCCCTCCATCTCCATATTTATCTGTTGAGGTTGTTCAGAACTAACAGTTTTCCAAGTGTTACATACAATATGGTGAAGCAGAGTAGGAAAAGCAGAGAAAAAAACAAAATGACATATCAAGTGGCTTTTTATTTAGCAGATTACTGTCCATTGCCAACAAAGCTTGGTATGTGAAAAATATTATATTTATGTAGTGACTGTTGAGAGATGCACTGGCAGTCTCTGCTAACAGTCACATCAAAAAATTACTTGAATGAATTCCCATCCAGTGTGTAGTTTCAGTTGACTACCCATGAATGGATAAGCCTAATTTATGTTGTCATGACTGAAGATAGGAAATAACTTATTCCAGCTGAAGGATTAGCATGCAATTCTAAGGTGTTTATGCAACCACAGCATTTCATGAACTTTTAATGAACAGGCTTTTCTGTACCATCTTTTATGAGCTCCTTCATTAGCTGAAAAGGAAAACATTTTTAAGTTCTTTCTTAATTGTTTTCAACTTTTTAATCTAAAGTCAGATCTCTTGACCGAGAGATTTAAATAATTAAAAATTTTAAAAGATTCTGCACTAAATTCTATTTATTACCAACTGCTTGGCACAAAAGCTACTCCTGGTCAGTGCTTTGCTTCTGCCCTGCACAGCAGCTGCTCTGGAATTTCTGCAACTCAAAAAGATGAGACAATTTCTGTTGCTCCAATGAAAGCAGAAAGAGGCTAATGATTCTTTGGAAAGGTACTTAGAGTTCAACAGAGTGGAAGATTATATGGCTTTTATTTCCAGCTTTCTTGGCAAAAGTGCTTTGCTAGCTCAGGTAGGATAGGGCATATGCTGAAGCTGCTTTTGAGTGATCGGCACACTTGCAGCTGCATGTTTTGAAATCTGCTTTTGCCTTTTTTCTTCAGTTTCCCCTGTATAAAGGGAAGGTAGTACTTCACTGTATCTCTAGGTTGAATTAATTGACATATGTATTCTGTTTTGAACACACAAAGTACTAGAAGAAATGTTAAAATTACTTTGCAAAATTAATCCTTACCATCTCCAGTTGGATACTCAATTACTAGGGAAAAAACTTTACAAATGATTAGAGAAACAGATTATTTCCTGGGAAATTGTAGGGTATAATATATTTGTCTGAGTGTCGCAATCAAATACTTCCATGATGAGCACTTTAGAGGAGTTTATGAGGAAAATATTAATTTTTATTGTCTGCAGTATTTGGATTTTGGAAGTCAGTAGGGCATGAGACCACCCAATACACAGTGAAGATAGAATAAATATTTGAATATTTTTTTTCCTTCTCCCCAAAAGTATGCATCCTGCATTACTTTGGATATTTTTTTTTTTGTTAAAGACTGTCATAATTTAGTGATGAAATGTATTATAAAGGGAAATTGATTGGCCTGTGAACAAGATTAAGGCTAGTATTCCCTTATTTTAAGGGATTCTTAAAAACACAGTTTAAGTCACTAGTTCATTCATTAAGCTCTTCTGTTAGAGTTTAAGCACATTTAAAAACTGTTTAATTCATACATTCCTGCATTATTTGTGATTTCGCAAACTAATACTTTTTAAATAAACCCTGCATATTCTCTTACTCATTATATTACAATGTATTTTGAATTACTGCAGTAATTTAGGTGCTGTCAGATGGTCTCATTTCAGTGGAGACTAGGTCTAAGTCACAAGTACATGAAACTCCAAAGTAAGACAACCCAAAGAAGTCTAAGAAATTTTTAATTGTATTTTTTTTATCAGAAGATAAAGAAAATAATAAAATATGCATTGCCTCCAGCTTCTTGCAGTGATTATAATTTTTCTTATGTTCAGTCTTTATCATGTATTATTTGTGATCCATGTTTAGGCTGTGGCATCTTGCAAATGAGGTTAGCAGAAAGGTGGCGTTTACAGTACTTACTAACCACTGTCAGTTCCAGAATGCTTCTTAGAATATTTATTTAAATTCAACCTTCATTATTTTTAGCTTGCTTGTGAAATTATTAGCTTTCATCTGATGCCTCACGTATTTATGCTAGAAATAAGAAGATTTCATACTAAGCGTATTAGTATGTTTAACGTCAGAGAGGAAGCCAAGTCATTATGCCAATTCTTATTTTAAAGAGCTTTTAATAGTGACAGCTTTTTCACAAGTTGTCAATAAGGTCCATAAGCAAAATTTAAAGAAGTAGCTAAGGACCCTGACTCATATTTCCAAACATACTTAGACGACTAAAACCACAGGCATATGCCTAGAAAGATTTAAAAAAAACAAACCAAACCAAAAAAACCTGCCTCAGACCACCTACCATTGATTTCAGTGGAAATTATATACATGACTGTTTTTGAAAAATCTCTTGGGTGTCCATCTGTCTCTTCAGTACCTAAAAAACATTGAAAATCTACCTCACATGCCTTTGGGAACCACCCAGGTGTCACTGACTTTTCATGAGACTCTTACTAATTTCTGAAAATGGATTAACACTTCAAAAAAGTTAGTGTTCAGTCTTTTAGAAGTAGCCATCTTCCTATGACAAAATCAGAGCCAATTTAAGCACTTCATCAAACACTTATGTATGAAGAGTTTTTAATAGTTTGTACCATGAATGGTAGCTGAACTTTAAAATTACACCATAGACTTTTCAGGTTGCTTTGAATGAATGTTAAAAATGAGGAGGTTTTCGATGTGCGTGAACCCTTTTCAAATCAGGTTCAAGTAGTACCTATTGATTGCTCAAAAGAGCTTCTATTTGCTATTTTTATAATACAGAAGGAAAAATATCAGAAGTTCAGCTGGTAATTCTTAGGAAAAACAGATGACTAGTTAGAAACCAGTGGGAATCCAGTCAAGGGAAAATATTTGTGGTGCAATAATACTTATGGCCAAAAGACCTAGGAAAATCAATGATCAATGTTTTCTTTAGTGAGCACAGAGAATTCCTCAAATTAACTCACACTATCCTCAGTGCACTGAGCCAAAGCCACAGATAACCCCGTGTAAGTATCTATGGACCCCTGATTGTGGATTATGAAGTGAAGAAATGCCTGGATAGGGCTAGCCTGGATTATTAACATCATTATTTTCCCCTTCTTTGGTATAATCTTTGTCCCTTCTTTATTATGCTACATATCTTTCCATTGGCAATGTCTCTCTTTTCTCTGCCGTATGAAAGTGTAGATATACAGGGTTTTTTAAATATTATAACCTAAAAAAGACCAACAAGTGCACTCGCACCTGCTTTATAACTCAAAGATAATAGTTTCACATTCAAAATCTGTTGCAGATTATTTGATTCTTGAGGGGGATTCAAGTCTGATTTATAAAAAAAATAAGAGATCCTTTTTTCACAGGTCTGAGCTTTATCTGTTTCATATTAGAGTATAAATTTCTATTTGAAAAGAGCATTAGACAATAAGAATATCACCACTTATGAATTCTGCTCATTTTATTAGTCTTCATCTTAGTGATAACAGGAAATATTTGTCTTTTATTCCATCAACTCCTACTGCTTTCAAAAACTAAAATGAGTATGTAACAAAAATTATAGTAGTTGACTTAATGCCATTAGAGCTGCAGTTGTAGCATTGCATTCCATTGTTTGCAAAAAGAGAGATAAAAGTCAAATTCTACAAAAATATCTTCCTATTATTTTTTGAATGACCATATTATCTTGACCACTCCACTTTTTGAAATGATTGTATCTTGGGATAGCTGTATTAAATCTATTGTATCTAATTCCCAAAATAGTGGCAGAACTGTACAGGTCTATGAAAATCGTTAGTGTGAGTATCTTGTATGAGATCACCCTTCCTGACTTTTAGATGCAGAAGTCGATACATAAAGGTGAAGTGAGAAAAGGTTGTGGAAACACTACCCTCATTTCTACCCCATTTCACTCAAGTCAGAACAACTGGGAATGGTACGACGCACAATATCAAGGGTACCCTGAAATAAGCTAAATTGTATGCATATTTATTCATAGCAGATATAAATAATACTTTCTGGTTTTCAGCGCTGTACTATACTTCAAAACAATACAGTTCCTCAAAAAGGTTTGTCAAGATGTCAACAACCTAAAATACAGTTCCTACCACCCATATATGGCTTGGAAATTTTAACTACTGCAACTACTATTCCCCGCAAAGGGATCACTTTAGAGAAGGTGCTGGAATGTGTTTATCTTTGAAGTACAGAATGTACTGTTTCTATATTGCCTTGGATGAAGGGAGAACTGAAGTGAGCAAGGTAGATGAAGTTTGTGCTGTTGATACTACTTATTGAATGGCTAACAGACTCAGGTGGGGTTCTATCTTACTTCAGTCAAATTGTTGCTTTTATAAATGAGCTCATTAGGTCAGCAGTAGCTATTATTAGAAGTCAGCTTCAAAGTGCCTGAGTACCTCAAAACTGTATGCCTGTTGTATCAATGAGTATCTCAAAATTGTACTTGAGCATCATCCTGTGTCCTTTCTCCATGATGATACTTTATGGCACAGCATTCTAACAGACAAAATGTTTATTTAATGACATCTGATATTTAGATGTCACTATAGGTTTTATATGTTATTATTGTCTCAATTTCTTAAAAAGCTACTAGGTCATGTATATTTATAGGAATAGAAATGAATCTGTGTGAACAGCAATGTGCAAAATTGTTTCATTATTTATGCATGGATAAGTGCACATTGTCTTATGTAGGAATAACACATGAAGGAGTGTTACTTATTATAGCATGTGAGACTATATTCTATTTATTATATTAAGAAAGAAAATATAAGCTTCTCCCTTCTACTTTTACTGTGTCAGAGTGGAGTGCTTTCTCCAACAGGATTCACGTTTAGGCAGACTAAGGCCTGGGAGTTCTTAAAGGCCAGAGGAGCAACTTTAAATGATATTACCTGCATAAGGCACATTCTGGGTCTTTGCTTAACTGTGTTATACCATGGCAGTTAAAAAAGCTTGATTTGCTTTGATCTGAAATGTGGTCCATATGAGTGCATCCTTATCTCCACATTGAAGTTCACTATTTGTTTTTAAATAGATCCAACCCATCAAAATTTAGGTTCTTAATGGAAAGTTCCTACTCAACTGACTTAAGGATACAACTACCATAGCTTCCTTGCTTAATTTAGTGGAAAAGGAAAAGTATGTCCTATGGGATACTCAGAAATTCATGAAAGCTCTGGATGTTTCTAACTCCTCTTACTGAATGTAGAATGAATTTGATAGGCTTCTAACTCAGATACCTTAGTTACATGCCCAAAAGTAGATGGACTGAATCTGAACCAGAATCTCCTTGTGTGCATTCCATCAAGTTCTGTTTAATCTTTATCAATCAGAGGATTCAGTCTGTACATGGATAAATGAAAATTATGTTCATCACAGATTGTAAGCCTAGAAAGAAAAGGGGCCTGAAAAGGGGTGAAAAAAAACAATACAGTCAACAAAATAAAATACAAATGAGAGTTTTTCTAATACACCTATCCTTCTCTGTATGAATTATGAAGGTATAATAGCATCCTGTATTCTTCCTACAACTCTATCCTCCCTCGAAAAAATAGAAAGAAAAAAAACACTACCGAAAAATATCAGTAAAAAATACTTTGATATTACTGAATTCCAAAATATAAGTAGGGTCATAATGCAAATTACTTCAGTAGTACCTTTGTGTTCAGTGCCTATTGATTTAGAGTAAAATGCCAAAAACAGTTACAAAATCCAGAAGTGTTCTAAAAGCAAATATATATGGTGTTTTGCATTTAATCTTAGCTATATATTTCAGGAATAAACATGGCTTTTATTCAGGACATGTATTTGCCAATAATATATCTGATTAAACTAGGAAAATTAGACATTCTATCAGTAGCTTGCTCCCAAATTACACAAGAAGAAATTAGATACATTTTCAGTAGCTTGCTCTCAAATCTCTTCAGTCTATGAGTCACCAGATTCTTCCTGCCAAACTAAATATGTCTGTGAAAGGCTGGAAACTTTAATGGAAAGAAACATAAAACTTAAAATACGTAGGAAAAACTAAGTTTTTTCATGGAAGACCTGTTGACTAGTAATTCAGGAATTCAGGGGATGTAGAAACAAATTATTACATCTTACTTGTCTCCAGAAGTTTCAAGGTATGAAATGTATTCAATTTAGACTTACTACAGACAGATGAAATAGATGGCCTTATTAGCTTTCAGGTAACCTGAAGTAACAAATGAAGACTTATAAAAAGAAGTTGTAAACAAGCTCAGGTCTGTGAATAGTAGAGGCTCTTATCCAGTCATTTTGATGGGGCTGAGTTGAAAGAAACCTTCAATATAGTTAATACAAGTCTGAAAAAAATCACTCTGTTGTAAATTGGATTTATTATATATAGTACCACACAGCCATCAAGGCTAATTAGGAATGCACTCATTTTCTCAGATCTACAACCATAATTATATCTTCTCTACCATTTTTCTACCTTTACATAATTGATACATTTAAAAATATTCTTAGAATACAGACTTGTGAAATACAGAGTTTGTGTGTGTAATTTAAGCTTCTAGGCATTATGTTAGTAGGATATGGCTGTTAATTAACACTCTTTTGTAGTCAAGGCAATTTTCAGTAATATTTAGTTTCTTTAGAAGTTGCTGTTTATAGGAGCTGGAGGTGTTCCTTGAGTGTTTATTTATTTGGAGATAGAAATAGTTAAAAGTATTACAAGAATATTTTCAGAAAGAAGAGTTTTGTTCGCTGAGCTGGATTGGGTCAGAATGGTCTGAGCCAGCCCTTTATTTTTTCTGCATACTCAGCCTGTGTAAATTTCTGCCCAACGCACAAAGACACAAACACTATAAACAAATAGTTCTATATATATTAAAAAAAAAAAATCAAGTTTAGTGTAAGCCATGATTTCCTAATGGAAGTGTTTTAACAGGACACTCTTGCCCTGCTTACACACTTTTATGGGCAAATAAGGAAGCAGGAGGGCCTGCTGTCTGGGGGCATTCTCTTACTCTAGAACAGTTATGTTGCATAGATGGGAAAACTAGGATCACAGCTGAATTTCAAAAGTAAGATGGGAAATTTGTAAATATGCTGTAGTCTTGAGGGGGGTAAGGAGGGGGAAGGGGAAAAAAAAAGAAAAAAAAAAGAGCTATGAGCCCTAAATTTTTTCTTTAATAAAAGGCAGCTATTCCAGTTTTCACTAGCAAAGGATTTAACATGAGGTAAGCAAACAGCTTCCACTCTGTCTTGTAAGATCCTCAAACATTAAAAACATATTAAATTGGAGTTCAATCAGAAAATACAGCAAGCATCTCAGATTTATGTCTGATTTTGTAGAAATTTAAGTTTTCTATGGAATTACAAACCAGTTTACCAGCAACTGACGTTGGAGAGGCAATCAGATATTAAGCCTAAAAGTTGCTCAGATTAAATGGACAAGATAAACTCATTTATGTAAATTGTCTAATAGCTAAGGAAGTCTGAAAAGAAGATAACATTTGACTTTTCTTTCTTTGATACAGTAAGAAAAGCAATTTATCCTATTATTCTGAAAGTTATGTGTTAACCAGTGCCTAAGTTGCTTAACAATTAGACCCAGTACTTGAGCTATATCTTGCACAGTGATTTTGCATTAAGTGCACCACAAAGAAAGTATGAATTAATGGCTTTTTCTGCTTTTTGACATGGAAGTTCCTGTGGTTATTACCAGAGATAAATTTAGCGTAGATTCTTCAATAAGCATACATTTGTGGTATTTCTTTTGTCTTGATTTCTAGACTGAGAAATGACTTAACTTTTGGTTCCCCTTTTCATTTATTGTCATATTTTTTAACAAGCAAAGTTGTAATATAGGGAAACATTGACATTCAAATATAGTTTAACAAACAAATTCAGATCCATCCTTTTTTAATCAAAGCTCTGAAATGAAAATGGCTTTAAGTCTCTATTTGTATTTCAGTGGTGTGAGGGGGTTTGAAACATGCACAAGAGCTAATGTGCTGAATGAGCTCTAGAGAAATGGCCGTAAGAACTTTCTTCTTCAAATGAGCACTCTGTATAGATTGCCCTAGATGCTCAAGTAGTTAATGCAAAAGATTTTTACTAAGAGTCTGTGTAGTTTTGCTAAACTGAATAATTTGCTTTGTAACTCTTGCTACTGTTGAACAAATATTGCAAATGCATTATTAATATGAACAGATGAAGAGGTCTATATGCAAAGGTTTTGGCTGATAGCATAAAGCGGATGCCAGCATTCAAGTCAGTGAAAGGTTTTTCTTGGTATTTAAGATTCAGTGGAAAAGCAAGAGGGGCAGCTATGCCAAGAATTAATGCTGATCTTGCCAAGTGCTTCTTTGAGTGACTTTATCCAACATGAGACTAAACAATGTATTAAATACACATATAGCAGTTAGGGAATCAAATGTCAAATAACAGCTTTCTGCTATGTGAGACCAAATTTGAAACTTAGTCTAGTGCATAGATAAAAGCAAACATCATAAAAAGCACTAGCATCTCTAACATCTAACAGCTAATAAGGACACATATAAATTGGACTTCTGGAGAAACTGTACTTATTTGGTTTTGGTAGAGTTCTTACTGAAATTTTGATCAATGGTTTGCTTCCAGACACCTCATTAAAATTATCATTACTACTATAGTCCCTCTTAATGAAAAGGTTGAAAAATTATGAAATTCTTGGTGATCTGAGAACTAGCTGTAGAGGACACCTGTTTGCAAAATCTAAGTTAAGCGTGTTTTAGAGGCTAAATCCTCCTAGACTCACTGTGTGATCCATGGAGAAAGAAGACGGAACGTCTGCCTCTGTTATTAAAGCAGTAATTTAAGATTAACCTCACTAAACAGGTTAGCTTTTATGAACGTTCCCTAGGCTGTCTTAATGTGGTAAAAAAAGGGACAAAATTCTTTCAAAGACTGGCTAATTTTCAGAGAATTTCCTCAATGATTACTACCAGGAGCAACAGAACACACACTAAACTAATGTAGCATTTATTTGACTATACAATGATAGCATTCCAGAAGCCAGTGCTGTCTTTTAGCTCCTTTCCAGGCTAGCTTTCCTGTAAGAAGTAAGGAACCTGGGGACAAAGATTGAGGACTACATGAAAACTTTCATGGATACAGGATTTGGGCATAAATGGGGCATGAAGTGAGACCAAGGAACTTAAAAACACTCCCAGATCTTGCTGTGTGAATGTAGCCAAGATGAGCAGCATTTATTTGCAAAGATTCATATGACTGTCACGGACACCACAGGCTGTGTGCGTCCACAACAGCTTTTCAGTATGCCTCTCCTGGGCTTGTAACATTAACATTCCTTTCAATCAGGGACATGGAGAGGAGCTAATGACTCAGCTCCTACAGGTATGGAGTGGTTTAAGAACTGAGTGCCATGCCATCTCCTGTAATTATGTTGATAGGTTTGTCAGGCTTAAAAACCTTAATAACGTCTTAAAAGCAGACTTCCAGAAGTAAACAAGAAGCTATTAACTAAAGGGAAATGGAAGAACCAAAACACAATTGACTATTGCTATGCCCCTTATTTCCTCCTCTGTAAGGCAGCAATTCCTTCATATATACCTTAGTTCTACAAAGCAATGAGATCTGATGACAGCTCTGATTGATTACCCAAAATTACGATCACTGTCTTATCCTGATTTTCTGTTTATTATAGACCAATAATCTTACATTGTGCACAGCTGCAGATATTCCTGAGAACAGCACACATTCTGATTGTCTTAGTGGAAAATAACGTAGTAAAAATCTGTAATGATTCTCCACAAAGCAATTGATACAGGGAGCATTAGGCTGGATGTCAGAAAAACCTGTCTTTTATGAGATTCACCCTTTTACATATGGAAGTATGTGCTAGATCATTCTCCATTCTCTGAAGAAAATCAGAGGAACTCCATTGTGTCAGGTATCTAAATAAGCAGCTTCTTTTCTATGCAAGTGATGCTTCAGAAGATTCACCATAAGCCCAAAGCATTTTTTTAACATAAAAAACCGTGGGGTTTTTTAATTAATTAAATAGATTGCCGTGGTTTCAAATAAGTATTGCCATCTGACTTGAGCTTTAGAAATTAGAATGAACAAAAGTGTCTAAGGAAATAAAGAAAGGTGTTTTTTTTTTGTGGCACTTATGCATATTGCTAGTCAAACTGGTATTCATTTATGGGGAATGGAAAAGGTGTATTTTTAAAGGGGAAGAAACTAGACAAAAAATAATATAGCATTTTCTCCTTAGAGCAAACTACACATGCTTTCTTTTCTCATGGTAGTAATAGTCCTCAGGAAACAACATGAGCAAAGATGAATGATTGTCCATCAAATTCAACTTTTTTTGATTAATCTACAAAGTAAATGCCTGCGATAAGACTAGACTATTTGAAGTAAAATTTCCCCCCTCTTGGGCTATCACTTCCCCGAGTTTCCTCTAATTTGTCCTTTCAGGTTTTCTGACATCTTCTGCACTCAGCATTGTTTCATTATGGTAGTGGCATGGTGTACCTTTCCATGCACTAAAAATCAAATTAACATAACAGTCATCTCACTTTGCTTCATGACTGTTGAATCCAGAGTTTTTGAGACTGGAGAAACAATTGAGAAGAATTGTGTCTAAGTGTAACTACTTGTGTAGCTGCACTCAGGCTTTCTGTTGGCTTCTCCTGACAAGCTAGCACACAGGAACTTGAGTGGCACAAATTCTGCTAGAGAGGTGTTGCTAGATAAAAGATAGAAACAAACTGATCTTCCTGGGGAATAAAGGAGGGAAAAAGCTGTACAGGAAGTAGCCAGTGCTGGCTAGGGTTAAGTGTGACCAAGGAAAAAGGAGATGCTCTATTTTGGGATTTGTGCAGTACCCTCCTCTAAAGAAAAAACTTTAAAAAATGTTCCTTGACAGTCTACCTCATGAAGAAAGGGGATGGTAGAAACTACATTTGACTTCCTCTTGAAGTCAATTATTTTATTTGTGTGTGGTAACCAGCTGGGGCACCTCTTCAGAAGCTGTAAAGAATTTCCTTTTATCACTAGGATGTTGTGTGGAGTAGACTATATAACAGATTTTTTGGTTTTTTTTTCTTCCAGTTCTAGCCTTAGATATAGTCTTGTGGTTGTGGAGTACAGAGTTTCCACAGAAAATAACTCAATTATTTCTATCTTCATTTCCACCCACAACTCCGAGGGAATAGTCAGAAGCTTTGACCTTGAATCTGAACCAGAAGTTCCACCTCAGCCAAAAGGTATTCTTTATATTTGGAGTGTCTAGTGAAATACAGAATGATGGAAGAAAAAAACTTCCCTCATAGCTATTTCCTGTGCAATTTAAAGGTAAACATTACCATTCATAATACTTTATACAAAGGAACCAGAGCATGAGAACAGAAGGCTTAAGATAAAACACAATTTAAATTAATATTCTCTTCACAATGAAATTTCACTGGAGTTTTACTTCTGTAAGTGATACAGCATTCTTAAAAAGTCCCATGAAATGGAGCAACATTTTAACTTCCAGTAATATGCTGTATCCTGTAGTTCATTTGATATAAGGATCTCAAGTTGGTTTACCTGTGTTACTGGATTTATGTTTCTATAATTCTATATTTTAGATAAAACACTAACAAATAAGAGGGAGAAGGCTGAAACAGATTAAATTACTGCCTCATGAATCAGAAGAAGTCAGGTAGAGGACACATATTACTTAGCATCCAAGGGTCATGTATTGACTTTATAAAATACCTGTTAAGTCTTGCAACTGCATTCTGTTGATTACAACAGTGCAAGACTTACTAAAACAGATGGTAATTAATTAGTAAAACCTTACAGTCTTCCATAGAAAAGAAGGTAGAACTTTATGGTGTCAACAGTTACATTAATTTCAAGTGAAAACTCAGAATGTAAGAAAAACAACAAAGAAAACTAGAGAGAAAGTCTTTACTGACAGCAAATACAACTCAAGATTGCAAGGTCTCCTTTAAAACTTCAGAAAACCATCCTGGTATTTTAAAGTAAGGATGATCTAGTTTAGGGAATGTAGAAATTTCAAATGGATTGTGCAACCTTAGAATAACTGAGATTGAAAACGAAGAGAGCTATTGCTCATGATTAGCATTTCACATGGCCTCTCACCTTGAAGGACACAAAGAGTACAGGTAATGGTAAGTCCCATTGTTTATCAGTAGCAGCCATTCTCATGGTAAGCAAGTGTGATAGTTCTCTGAACAAGCAGCATATATTTTTCTGGGAGAAAAATGACTGGGAAAATGCCTAAGATACATGCACAGTAAAAATATTGCTATGCTGTGCTAAGGATGCAGTGTATTGTTTCATTGTTTTCTGGTGCAGAAACTAAAGGGGGAGATGAAAGTCTTTCTTTACATTCCTTCCAACCACAAAGACAAAGTCCTTGTAGGACACTCAAATAACCCCTTAAATGTTACTCAGCTGCTGATAAATTGGACAGATTTTGGTGTTCAAATGGATACATAAAGAGTTGGTAGAAACATGTAAGTTCCTTTATGAGATATTCCAGTATTTTTAATATTATGTTTAGCACCAGAATGCTAGCTTATATAGCACCCTGGAGCAGATGCTCATTAATGATAACTAAAGCATTAAATACAGAAAAGAAAGGTTCTGTAGTGAATTATTTTGCATATATGAAACTAAGGCTCCTAGTTTCAAAGGTAAACTTTAATAGAAAGTGCCAAAAAGATAGTGAAAATGTCTGCAGCTTCTATGTTAAGGAAATCAGGATTTTGTGTAAATTAAAGGTGCAAGAATCTGGATTTTCCTAATTCTATTTTTATTGCAAACAAGAAGAAAAATATTGAAAGCAATAATCCATGAATAGAAAAGAATAGGAAGGGAATGGGTAAGATCAGAAAAACAAAAGTAATAGCTTAGAAGACAACTATTAGGATAGAATGAGGATTACAAAAGTAAAAGAAAAAAAAAGATAGACCTCACAAAAAAACCCCAACCCAACAAATAAAAAAACCCCACTCTTCAGTTAATTTCTTAACTAACTAAATCTTAGGATATAAAGCCTAACCAGCCCGTATTTCCTTTTCTTCGTTATATTCTTGTTTGGAAAGGTAACTGAGGCCCTGAAGGAGAAGTGACTTCAGACAAGCACATATTATTATTATTAAAAGTAAACATTAGCTTCAGAGGCTCTAAAAGCACAATTTATAGCATATTTTGAATAAATATATTAACAAATTAAAATGAATATATTCCAAGGTAAAAGTTTCATTACTTTTATGTTATTTGAGTAACAAATAGCTGAAAATCTGAAATAGATTTCTATTATTTACAAGTTTTGTATTTCTTTATCTTGCCAGCACTTGTAATAAGATACTAAGATAAAAGAATTACTTATTTAACTACTCCAGCTTTGCACAGTCTAAAACACAGCAAAGGAAAAATGTTGTGATGTTTACTTCCCAAGTGTAGGTCTTGCTCCAAAAAGTTATTTGAGTACTAATACATTCACACTATTGCACACTTAATTTTATTTCTTCTCTGTACTGGTGTTAATCTTTATTATCTCACCATGCATGAATTTTCCTTCACCTGTATTTAACTGATGAAGCATATGGATACTTGGATGTGATAAATTTCTGCTTGCCGCCTTCCAGCTTTTCTTTTTTTTTTTTTCAAACCAGATGTTGAAGCTTAATGTGTTTTTAATTTGATACTTAAAGTGCTTATGAGTAGTCTGACATAACAGGCACATGCAGTTCTGTGTCATGAATGTCAGGTGTAGTACGTGCTTTCATTCATTTAATTTCAGTTGCAGGTCAGCAGAAAGCAGTAATATAGCAGGTGGAATAGCAGCAGCTGGAAAGCGGTTAAAAACAACGTGTCTGAAAAGGAAAAGTTATCAGAAACCCAGAGAGGGCGAACACAGGCACAGCTCTATTCTTTACTGAGAATTCATGGGCACTGAAGACTTGGGCATCTCAAAGATGGAGGATACTATTCATACTTGGCAGCCTGGTTTGGTCATTTTTGAGCTCACTTAGAGCAGTTGCAAACTCCAACAGATGATGTGGAAATGTTTAGCAGGTGAATGAAAGAAAGGGTTGACTTACTGAAGTAAAAGCCTCTGTCTCCACACACAAACTGAAGAGCATCAACCAGCTCAGCACCACAGAGCGTTTCTGGGCCAGCAGCAGCAGAACTGGTTAAGGTAAGCACACACAGGCCAAGGTAGAAGAAATGAATGTAGGACACAGTGTGCATCTTCACCTGCCAAGGAATCAAAAGCAATGTTAGCATTTTCTAAGTACTAAAGAAAATGACTCCTGTACCACCCTTGTGGGTTGAGAATGCATATGTACGGTAATTAGTTAAACAATAAACACAGTATCAGGAAATGCCTCACCATAATTTTGCAACCGTCTACGTATTCTAGTCCATGCATTTTGTAAACTGATTACTTCCTCTGGTGAATATTCTTGGGTCACATTCACACGAGAACCTTGTAGTAACTATGATTTATGGTTGCTCCTGCAAAAAGAGGATATGGAAGAGTGCAATAGACAAGCAAAGGGAAGGCCAGAATAGTTAGAAAAAGGAAGACTAGACAACCTTGAATTGTTTTATCTGAGACCAGATAGGCTAAGAGGGAATACGGCAGTTATATGCCAATGTACTATGGGAGATGGAGGTGGCAGATGACAGAGAAGATCTATTTAAACTAAAGAACAGCACTGGCACAAGAATAAATAGTTGTAAACTGGATGGAAGGAAATTTGGCTCAGTAGGAAAAGAGTTCATAACTAGTACTCCATGGTTCTTCAGTCCCCTTAAAAAGGGAAATACCAGGACAAAACAAAAGAAAATTAATGGTAAAACTTGCCAAAGTTACAGAAGAGTTGATGTGGGACCTTCCATAGTCGGTGACCGCATTAAATGACTCTTACTATCCTCTGTTACTAGCAAGTTAACATTTGGAAGCATTCAAGAAATTAAGAAGAGCAATAGTGGGGGTGTTAAGGATTTATATTTTTACCTGAAGGAAGCAGCTATACTTTCACTGGCCTCCATTATATCCTCTTAGTCAGGTTTGTCTGTGAGGTATACACAGAAGTGATAGTTCTTTTCTAATTTCCACTCGGTTACAAACTTTTTCTTTTTCCTAGACTCATGATTGAAGAAAGGCCAGTCTTCAGTGATTGTAAGTAGGCACCATTCCATTTATTCACTTCCTTTTACATCACTTTATATCAACCATAGATCTTACCCAACATGTCAAAGAAATAGCATTAAAAAAAAAAAATACTAGGAAAAGTTGTTTATATTTAGTAGCAGGACAGTGAAAAATGTGCTTTGTGCATATTCAGAACTGATTCAGATCACTTGCTGAAAATACTAGTTTCAAAAGGTATACATCTGCATTTAATTTCATTCTCTTTCAAGGTTAACATTAGTATTGCAGTCAGGTAAGAAGTAACAAATCTTTCTTGCACATACATTCAACCTTGGCTTTAAACTGCTTTGTATTAACAGACTAGTGCAAAGTAATTGAAGCAAAATGATTAATCTTCTCTAAAGTTTATTTCAAGGTTTTTGGGGACCATTTAATCTTGTTTTATCACTGAACTTTTGAAAAACTGATGAAATTATCTTTTGTCTGCTCATATGGGATCTCATCCAGTGGGGTATTGAGCCTTCTCTAGCCAATAATCTTTAAGGATTCTTTTTTTCTTGGCAAGGGATCTTAGCACCTTTTTGGATGAGTCTCCTATTTCAACTTAAGTCAAAGCTGAATAAGTGACAAATCTACAAATAAGTGAGAATTTATCCCCCTTTCCCCCCGACTCGATATTGCCACTGTGAAAATAATTAACAAATCTAAATCCCATGATATATCATAAAAAGAAAGAATAATTATTTCCTGTTCACAAGAGTCTTTAGTCATGTCCAAGAAAAAAACAACAAGCTTTGATGCATGGACATGACTTTAGTGGCAGATGGAGGAAGGTCAGATTATAAATGAATGATGATAACATGAGGCATTATTTCCTGTAATGATTCCATATCTTAACAAGATCAATTTCTTTTTTTCCATTGCCATAATTTTGCATTTCTAAGATAAATATGATACACCTGCAGTCTAAGATGGTTCCCAGTTCTAAGGACGTAAAGCAGAAATCTGTTTAGCACACTGCCTCAGAAGGCTGAAAGACATTACAAATACAAGAACATTATGTAGTTAACAATTCGTTCTTGTATAACATTTGGATCAGAAATAAACATAAATCTTAGCTATTTAACAATTTTGTATTTTTCAAGACTTTTCAGCTGGGTTGTATTTTCAGATAAATATCAGCACTGAACTACAACAAAACAGATTATCTACTGTTTTCCTTTAGTGGAAGCCAAAAAGGCTGCACAGTGTAAACCACAGAGAATTTCTAACTTTATTTCCAAATTTAAAAACAGTCAAGAACTTTCAAACAAGTAAAAACTTTGGGAAAAAGAGGCTTACATGTTTCTAGGGCTCAATCCACTACTTGTTAAACTAAATGCTATTTCATAAAAACTAATTCCAAAACATAGTTTAAAACTCGAACTTTGCTTCATTTTAATTAAACATAACATTAGTTGATTCAATATGTTTGTGATAAAATCAAAATTCCCACTTAATATCTGAGGGGAATATTCTTAAGAAAATACAAAGTTGTAATCCAATATTGCTTCAGGTCCTTTACAAACAGGCAGGGTGCTTACAATGTCACCAGTTTGACTAGAAAGTTGAGAGTTTAAAAGAAAACGCATTGGCATGTGGGTGGGGTTTATTGAAGCATCTAATTACAGTTGGAAATTGAATACAGGTTCAGGATGAGCCTGGTTAAGCACTTCTTTTAGTTGCATAGAATGACTGACCATATTTTCACAGCTGGAATTTCCTCCTTTTTCAGTAAAATAACCAGCTTTTGTTGCATTCCAATTTTAATAGTCCAGAAGAGTGGCACCACAGAGGAATGTCATATATGAGCAGTCTACATTTCTTTTACTTCTTAGTTCTTCTATGTAAGCCCTCTTCATCTAACAAACTACCAGTTGACACAAGTTATGCAGAAGAATTCCTCACATGCTTGGTCATTTTAATAACATATAAGTACATTTACAATAATTATAAATATCTGGAAGGGGGTAACATTTTTATGGATAGTATATGCTATAGAAAAAAAAAATTGAGTTATATTCAAAATTACATTTTGTTACATAGCTGATGGACCCAATTAGCAAGCAGTAGAAGTATGTAATTAGTATGTAATTACAGTATTCACTAGGAATTATTGTATAAATAAAGCATATATACCCTAGAATGGATCAAGGTTTAAATGCTGCCAAATTTTATAAAAGAATCTGGGCTACATCCTACCCTAAATCAATATGTTCCATTGATTCCAAGGAAGCTTGGCAGGATGCACCAGCTGAGGAACAAGCACATTACTTTTATGTCTCTTAGTGCCTTGCTCAATACTTAAAAAAAAAGAAAAACAAACTTTATCTTTTAGATATATTGGAAGGGATGCCCATTTATACATTAAGAGAGTGGTTTCATCCATTGCAACTACAGACCTGGTCTTTTGAAGCACATTAAGGAATAAGTGTGTTTTAAGTGTAAGATACTCTAAAAATATAATTAGGCCCTAAACAATTAAAACAGGAGAATTCTGTCAACTGCATAACTCCTTGCAAAAAGTTAAAGGAAAAAATTTCTTTAAGGATATAAATTTGCTGATAATGGAAAGCTGAACTAGGGCCAGTTGACAGAAACAAAGGTCAATGCACCTACTGAAGCCAAATTTACTTAAAGACAGTTTATATAAATGTGTAGAAATTATAGGGTCATAACATGAAACTTCACATGAAAACTTTCCTGAAACAGCCCTCCCTACAAGGGAAAACTTGGAGATGAACGTGTAGGGGAATTTCCATTTTCTTTATGTACAATTACTTAAGCTATACAAATATGCAAGGTCAGCAAGAGTCGCAGCTGGTTTCTAATGTAGAAAACAAACCGAACTTCACATTTACTTTTAATTTATGAAAACAAAAAACAAGTAAATGCTACAATGCTGCCAGAAAATTACTGCAGTGACAACATCCTTTAAAAGTTTCCCTGTGAAAGCATGAACATTTTATCTATACTTGTGTATAGCAAAACTGCAGAAACTTAACATGTGAATAATACCTTTTTTCCTATAAAACCCTGCACCTGCAGAAAACAGGTAAAAGTTCTTGTTTTCAGAAGCATTAATTAAGAATACAATTATGTAATTGGACCCTTTAATAATGACATAACTGAAATATTGCAAAGTTCTCTGAATAGAAGTGAAATTTAAGAAATGCATCTGCAATAGTTTACCCTTACAGTTATCTGTGTAATTGCAACTATTACATACAGCCATTTTCCAGATCACATAAAATTGCATGTTCAGCAATTTATAAATAATACTCAGTTCTAAAATAATGTTATTGAAAAGTGCACAATACTCTTCAAACCAGAAACAGACAATACACAATAAAATAAAACTAAAAAATTATTTGAAATAGTAATAAAGATTTACCTTCAAGAAATCACAAAAGCAGCACTTAACTAATTGTGTTGAAAGACTGTTGATTTTTTCCATTGCTTCTTAAAAGTGCAAAGTCTGGAAATGAATTTGTTAGCAGTAATGATGAGAAAAAAGAAATCCAGAGAGATGTGAGATGTTGAGAGCAATGTCACATTTCAATATTGAGGACTTTATTCCATTGCGCAGGCTCTATCTGCTCTGATTTTAGCAGTGACAGTGAGATTTAGCAAACAGAAGAGGGATTTAGAGAAAATCCTCACATTTATCTACATTACACAGACACTGTAGACAGGAAACAGCTGGGGGAGCATTTGCCTTCTCTCTCTCTCCCTCTTCTGGCAAAGTTACCGAGTAAGGACTTTTTTGGGCATGGTGACAAATAACATCATACCTTTGCATTTTAAAACTAGAGCACAGAAGCATATTTTTTTCCCTTTAAAAGAATGTGAATTAGTGACAGAGCGGTTAGCAGACAAAAAAGCTTGTGCTGCCATGAAAAATAAGAAAATATATTCTAGTTAACTTTCAGATAGCTATGTGTGCATTTGTATTTATATGTGTGTGTGTGTCTGCATTTCAAGTATATAAAAACTTTTATACATAAGGGCATTGTTTGTAAACATGCATGCCATTGTATATATGTACATATTTTATTTTTGCACAGAGGCACGGGTATTTTATTTACAATATAGAGAGGTAATCAGTTATCTACTTTTTTCTTAATGCTTCTTTATGTTATTATACTTGGCATGCCTATATGCTGAGTAACAATTAAAACCTCCAACTCTCTGTGCTATTAACCCTAAAACAGCAGTTTGTAATTTGCTAAAAATAAAAGAATTGTGGTGCACTACTTGTAAATAGGGCAAAATGGCTTTGTGATCTTTTAGCAAACACACAGAAGTAATATAATTTCCTAGAATTTACAGTACTATGAATATAGTAAAACAAGTAGCCCAGTTTAGGGGGCTTCCATGACATTTATCTTGAAGGTGCTGTTGTAATTATAAAGTGATTTGCCCCCTTTTTATTAGTAATCTTCATAATTCCCTCTGATAACAATTTAAATTACACTGGGAAAGAGAGAATTCAACTTTGTTAGTTCTGCAATACCTAACTTTTGCCTTTTTATTCTTCCTCAATTATGAGTATATTATAAATAACACCAGCTGGCCAGCAACATGCTCTCACGGGTTATGATGTCATTCAAATCCCTCAACTGTGCTAGTGGCTTGCAATGTGCTCCAAGCCAGCTGTTTTTCTATTTATGATGTATGCTTGCATTTCAATACTTAGCTATTGAGAATAAAGTTATGATGCTGTTTTATAGATACAATTTGTACTTGTTATCCTTTGGTTTTGGAAGATGGTATTTAAAAATAGATGATTAAACAAGACTGCAGCTCCAGAGACCGAATACATGCCACAAACAATGCATGGTTTCCATAAAAGCTGTTTCAGAACATTGCATTTTGTCCCTGTTCCCTTCCACTCAAGTGAGAGTTGCATGCTGAGGTGCTAGCTGTACTGTGTGATTGAAAATAACAATTGAGATCATGTTGGCTCAGGTCCACTCTCAGTTTTCAGATCCACCTTGAACTATATGATGCTTGCCAGGCAGAAAGGACACATTTTGTTATTTGTATCCTCTATGAATGGCTAATACTCTGCTCAGTGCAGTTTTAAACAGTATATGGTTAGCTAAGCTGATTAATATTTGGAAAGGATTTCTTCTAGTGTAGCATAATGGTAGAAGCACGAGGGGCTTTGAGGTAAGTTTGTTTAGTTCAGGTAATACCAGTATTTCAAGTATTCTAATACACATTTGTACTTCAGGTATTTTAATGTTGTAGTCTGTTTTATTCTTCCCTCTGCATTTTAGAGGTCATTGAATAGTGGCACCATTCTACACACACCTTGATGTAGCCTGCTGCAACTCCTAGCACGTGTCACTTATTTCACCAGCCTCATAGAGGAGTGTAGGAAGGCAAATTATGAAAGCTCTGATATTCTTTAATTTTGACTTTTACAGTACTACAGATGGGTGCACATACTTCTGCCTTTTTCTTCCTAAATAACAGGAATCCACTCATTCATTACTTCCCCACCGCCTGAGGTTCAAACTCTAGTTTCAGTCCTCACTGTTTTCTTTCTTCTAGGTTTCACCAGATCTCTCTTGGTCATGAAAGTAGCATGCAGCAGCAGATGTTCTTTATGGTTGAGTGCTTATATATTAACATACATTCCCTTGAATAAAATACACCTGTAAACTACAGAGTGTATGGTAGTCATGAAAATACTCACAAAAGATGTCTACATCAAAAAAATATTTAACTGGAATGTGCATAGCTATTCTATATTAAAAGGAAATAGCATATATATTTTTGTTTGACTTCTTAAGTATAACCTGCAGTGATATCATAGCCACAAAGACCTGTGAAATGTGTGAGCTAGATAGTCAGATACTTAGGAATCCATGTGTTCTGATCCCCATCTTTTGCACTTTAATACTCCTATATCACTAACAAGCTGTAATTCTGTAGAGCTCCTGTGTCAGTTCTTCCATTTTATAGAAGGCAGTTAGCTAAACTACAAACAATCAATTATCCTAATTAATATATTTTCCCTTATTAAATCCTTACTTAAAAGGCATGAATGTTGCCACAATGCTTGAAAAATTCTCAACTATAGTAAGGCAACCAGTATGCCATCCTCTTGCATTCTTCTATATTGGATCACTGTTACCTATATGCAGTTGTTTGTTATCTCTAACTGTTGTTACTTTTCTTACATTGGGACTGTAAGTTTTCTGGAACCAAGAGAGAACTGCTATAATAGATATCACCTGAGATGGTGATAGGGCTGAAAGCAGGATGGAAGATAATAAACACAGTGGCTGGTAAACAGCTGTTCTTCATTATATGAAAATAGCAGAATCAAAACTGTCTTTTATTATGTTGTATTAAGGACATTCATCCTGCACAGAACATCCACAGTAAGATTCTGCAGTGATGAACAATGATTGAGCTATATTGAATGCCATGGGTAGTGTGTCCCCTGTTCTCTCCACCCCTTACTAAAAAGCAGAAGAGCCTTTTGAAGGAGTGGTATCTTATCAGTCTTCATGTATCTTACTGGCTGGTTACTGAATTCAGTTCACTGGGCTAATAGGAACTGTATTTTTTGTGTCTTTTTAAATTAATTTGCCTAAATCTAGGCATATAGTGTCATTGTTAGTGCTGCAGGATATTTTGTTTGCCCCCAGCTGCCACTATAAAGTGATATTTATTTCCCATAAGTCTCTATGTCCTGTCTGCTGATCTCCTATAGATTTCTTGCATACTTTAGGGCCTTCAGCACCTGCAGGTAACTGAACCCAACCATAAGGTCTCCTTCTGGCATGCTGATCTGGGATTCCTGTAAGTGCAGCCTTTGGCTTCTTCATAAATAGAGATACTCTGTCTTCTGTCATTTACTATTTTTGTGATCCACTTATGAAGAGGTTTTAAAGTGGAGAGCACAATTTTCATTTAATTTCAGCATGATCTGAGTGTATACGTTTTTTATTCTCCTTAGCCTCCAGCTTAAGCTCTTTGGTTTGGAGCTGTCTCCTTTTGTTTGTTTCATAAATCATCTTGCTTACTTTTGGATAAGATAAAATGTTATTTACAATCTTAGTATTCTGTCCTGAAACACACAAATGATTATTTAGCTCTTATAGTCTCTAGTGAATTATTTATAAAATATTATGTGTTTACTATTGGAGAAGTTTGGCTTTCTTTTCTAGGAAACAACTTTTGAGAAAGAGGTGAAAGGGAGTATTTTATTAATATGGAATGTTGTGCTGAAGTTAGTGGTAAGTCAAGTATATGGTGGAAAATTCCTTTCACCAAGTTAAAAGTTAGGAAATCAAGAAAAAAATAATTTTACTAATTAATTTGAGCTAATAAACTGTTTAATTAAGACTCCAATCACCTTTTCTCGGTGACCTAGGTACCATCATAACTACATGAAAAATAAGTAATAAATTTGATGGGGAGGATGAGGGCATGCAATTTAACCTGTTATTATATTGCAAAATTGAAGAGACACGAAGGAGAGAGCAGTGCCATGAAAAGCAGCCTCTCACTTGAGCAAAACAGGGAAAGACCAAGTTTCATGATTAAATTAAAGTTAAGTAAATTGAAACATTTCATATATGCCGATCAAGAAAAACATGAGTGTTTCAAGAGCAGGTTGGATGTATGAGAACCTCAGTCCAGAATTACTGCTTATAGGTAGTAGTGGTAGAAACAATTGGTGTTAATAACAAGTCAGAATTAATCCATGGACTTGTAAGCTGAAGGTATTGAATACTTCTGATTGTACGGACTAAGAATGATAGCTTTGCTAAGATCACAAGAAGTCAAGTCTCTGCATCCTGCTTGCTTGCAAGTAGGATGCAGAGAATGTGTGTGGTTAGAATGCTGTGATTAATCAAAAGATGTATAATTTTAATTTATGGTATAAATTAAAGTAGCTACCATTTTGAATATCCTTGTGTTACTATGTTTTTTTCCGCAGGTTTTAGAACCAATTTCTGGTAAAAATAATAGAAAGCCAAATATTGATCTGATTTTCCTACTCGAATGAAATATATATCAACTATTGGATATATTGTTTTCACAATTTAAATACATAATTTAAAAATAAATATTATATATTATGGAAATTACTCCTTAATTATTGTTAAATGGCTTGATATTATATTTGTTTATGACTGGTAAAATTATAAAATATGAAACGTAATATTAAATAAACAAAACTAAAAAGCTCAAACGAAATGTGTTTCGACATTTTTTAAAGCTTTTTTTTAATTTCTGCTTTGTGGGAAATTTTGAAACAGTTTGTTCTGATCCAGAATAATCAGAATACCAGAATTTTCCATTAAACTGGAAATTCCCAGTTTCAGCTGTCTGTAGTCTTGCTCACCCTTTCCCAATGTTAAGCACTGAATAGATCATCTTTGCTCCAAAAACTTGCTTGCTTTCTTGCTTCTGAAAGAAATAAAAAGTCAGAATTAGCAAAGAAAGAAAATTGAGAAATATGACTGCATAAGCTCTGTGCTTGCATGGACAGCAAAAAAGCAAAACAATTAGGAATTGTGGTAGGCTGGAGTTTAAATATGTGTGTATATATTCCTGGCAGATGAAGGATGATTTCCACAGTTCACTTAAATGTCTGTATCACAGAAAAAAAAAATGCATGGCCTTAGATATTTATTTCATTTCCTAGACTTTTACCTCTACATTTAGACAAAATGTAGAGACATAATCATTTTTTCCTGAGTCATCTCAAAGGTTAATCTGTGATCATGGGTGTTTATAAAATACAGTCTAACAGATATATTTAAGGTAATTTGTCTTTTCTGTAAGTTAGACATATGAATTCTAATGCCTATGTGTGATATTTTGTTTGTTTGTTTGTTTGTTTGCTGACTCAGAAGGAGAACTGAATACTGTAAATTTTATCACAAGCAGGTTGCATATTTCCGTACAAAGCAGACAGTGTGAAGACAGGGCAAAAATGTTTATTTAATTTATCTTAGCCTGAAGAGTTTTTGCATAAATTACACTAAGGAATACTTTCTGAAGTCTATACTTATAAACAAACATTATTTGGAGATTAAATAAAATGTCTCTAAACAAAAAAAAATATATGCTTAATCCATTTTAAATTTCTTTAATTTACAATTAATCTGTCTTCTACTGCATTGCTTAGGACTCTCTTCTGGGTTCATTTCTCTTCCCTCCCAAGACTTACTATACAAAAGGGGCTTACCTCATAAAATTTATGCACTGTTTTGTGGACTGAAGCCAGTACGTTCTGCATCTTCAAAAACTAAGCCCCCTTATTAAAATTTTCATTTCTGTTTTCTTCAAATAGAAGCTATAGATACACTGGTCACCTCTAGTTTAACCTACTAGTCACAGTGATACTCTGGTTTATTTTGATCAAAACGTTAACAGCTAAGGAAAAAAATAACCCAAAACCAAAAAAACCCTTCACCTAATTATAATTCTTAGATTTTCATCAACTATGCTTTCATTAAGAAATTACTGGACAATTCATTTAACTACTGAACTACTAAAAAGAACCCACAGAATAACAAAGTTATGGCAAATAAGAGCTATGTTGATTCTGATTCATGAATACTTCTCTGTAATTAAAGACTAAGCCAGTGTAATTTAAAACTCAGACCTCAATTTATACTGTAGCCCTAAGATACAGCAACCATCTCTTCAATTGTCATCTTAAACAGTATTGCCTGATCAAATGACCAAATCAGATTTCCTTTCCTTCTTTCCATCTTAAAATATGAAGTATGTTGGACTGTAGCAGAATGAGGCTCTACATTTAGCAAAACAGGAGTGAATGTGTATGAATTGTGTGGTTCTGAACAATATCTGCTTAGTAAGCTTGATGTATTTTTTCACCCTTTATTTTAATCTGCTTTGTCTTTGATAAAGTTATTTTATCATTGGGTGTATTTTTAGGTTTTCTGAAAGTCCATTGTGGCTTAAGCCATTGAGACTGATTTTGCAAATCTGTGGTTTTAGATTACAGGGTGTCCTGTATGTTATTGTATTAAAACAAACAAAAATGCATCTTTGATCTCTAATAGATGTTAAATACAATGGTGTTGAACTTGGCTCTTATTATCATTTCTACCTCTGAATTGCTGTATTACCTTGAGCCACTTGAGCCATTTCTCCTATCAGTTCCACATTTCCCTTTCTGTGAAACAGGAATAATAGTTCTGAAATGCTTTGTAATGTACATCAAGACTCATAGAGGGAAAGCAGAGCAAGCCACATCATGTATTTTTTTGAAAACATCATGGTGGCCAAAAAACACCTCTGTATGTTTATAGGAAGTGACAAGTTACCATGTTAGTCCTGCGCATATTATGTCATCTTCCAAAAGTGTTAAGCATAACTGGAAGAATTCCCAACAGATGCTTCCTTTTACTTACTTTCTTATTTTCTCTTTTACACCATTGACAACTCTTTTTGTAAAAGACCTTCTTTGCAGAACTGTTTCTGGAATTATTGTTCTTTTTATGAAGCTAATATTAAACTATGAGAAAAATTTACGTTTCATTACTTGCTGTTTAAGAAAACAATGCTGTTATTTAAACTTATATAAATGAGGAGTAATATATCTGAAAACAATGAAATATCAGTGGAAACGGAACTGCATCCCATGAGGTGGCAGACACCAGTGGCTAGTGATGTATAAGGGAAAAGTTAATAACTAGTCCTTGGTCTAAATATGTGCACATGGCTGACTTATAGAATAGGATCCTGATTCTACAGACTCATTAGCATGAAATTTTTTCCAGTCCCTGAAACTGCCTATGGGTTGAGCCATGTCCCTATGCAGAAGGAAAAACCTGCTGGCAAAGAGGCTACTGCCTGGGTTGCTTTTCAGTGGTAATGAGCACCTGCAGTGCTGACTTGACTTCTTTTGATGCTAATAGGGGGTTACCATTTAAGATTGGTAAGATTGATTTGAATCTTACTTACCCTTTCTATAATAGTTTAATGTCTTCTCCTTCAGTGTTATGTAGAATATTAGATCTTTTAAAAAAATAAAAAGTCATAAACGTGAAAGATTTTATCACATGAAAAAGCACACAGAGGTAGGAAAACATGCTTTATCTTTGTTAAAGAGGGGCAAGTTCTGTGAGAAGTATTATATGTTAGAAGTTTAGATTATGAAGAGAAATAAGTATTAAGCCAAATTATTTTATTATTTAAAATTTTCACTTTTCTCACAAAAGGTTAAGAGAAGGAAAACACATTTATTTCATATTCTGTGTTCTCTGTTTAAACAGGACTTTGCTACTTTTACGTCTATCATATCCTTAGTTTGCTAAATCTTTATTTTTCTTGCATGGTTTTTTGTTACAGAGGATATTTTCTAAATAAAAAAATATTACTTTTAAAAATCTTCCTTTTTATGGACAACAGCAGCATCATCATTACAGTAAAGAACTGAATTCTTGTGCAGTTTTGAGATGCTTTTAAACATCATCGGTGTCTCAAAACACTCCTTTAAGATTTCAAAAGTATAGCAGTCTGCGTAGTAGATTTTATCAGTGGAACAAAAAATCTTTCCTTGTTTGATTAAAAAAAATTTAACTTTATAAATTTATATTTCCATTCTTTTGTCTTTTGACAGAAAAGAAAGCATACATGCAAGCATGGTATCTACTTATACTTTGCAATATTTGTGGGATATTTTTATACTTATCTGTCTTCTGGTGAAAGAATCAAATTTTTTTGATGGTTTTTTTTTATTTTTTGGGGTTTTTTAGTGTTTCTATAATCGTTAATACTGGATCTATATGCTACTGGGTCATTCAGAAACACAAGCCTAAACCAGATCAGCTGTGAACACAAGATCATATTTCAACTGAACAAGGCAGATCAGAATTCAGTGTCAATGTGTTTTTACACTGGTTGTGGAAGGAGACCTGGTATTTTATTCTTCATAACATTAGAGAGGTGCAGGCAATTGTTGTGTGAACTGGCATAAAGACTGTGGGTACAAAATTAACCTGTCAAAACTTGAGTAAATTTTAACAGGCACAGTAAGTTTTGTCTGTAGCTGTGTGTCATGTATGCCTGGAATATTTTTATATAGTATTAGAAGCCCTAAAGCTGAGTGTACTAACCCTGGACTCTAGCAAGGCTGGAACATACTAGCTTAGAATCAGCTGCATTTTTTTATTTTGAAAATTATTTGTGAATCTTTTTGTAGAAGATTACAATGCTCTGATAAGCATGTTAGGTTTCTGGCTTTTATTCTAATCTTTACTGATAATTTTTTATCATTTTGTTTTACTCTTATTTTATAAACATGTATTGATTATATGGCAACAAAAGTGTGCTAGGTACCTTCCTGTCTATTTTTTGTTGTGTAGGTATATATGATTCCAGTCATATTGAAATACATGTAAACTTACTGTTCAGTTCTTTACTGGAACAACACCTATCTGTTTTGCCAGTCTTTCTTCCATTGGAAAAATTTATCCCCTCCCCTCTAAGTTAAAAAAGGGGATTTTATGGTAGAAAAAATCAAGCACATGATATGAAAAAAGTAGGATTTACAGTTGCACCTGAACCCTTTAATCAGCCCCCACTGTACATTCAGTTTCTTCCCTGAATGAAGAAGTAACTATTTGGGGCAAATACTCTGTGATGATGTAATTACTGCTTAGTAAAAGGATGGACTCAGGGCTACATGAGTGGCTACATGTTTGGCATTTTCAAGACCACTTTTCAGTCTTGCAAAAAACATCCATCTGAATAGCAAACATGTAATTTCTTGGGCTTTGAGCATGAGACTCACTCCTTTTGCTCATACTTTACTACTCCTGCCACGGAAGCTGTATCTCACCACCATTTAGTAAAATTATTATTGCATCTCCCTGGCTGTGTATGACATGTAGTGCCCAAAGATAGGTAAAACCAGCCTGTGTTCAGTGCCATACTTACCAGCCATGTTGTTTTTGGAGGCTGTGTCTACACTTCACAAAGTGGGCACCAGCTTTCTTTGGAAACCACAGCAAAGAAGGATGTATGCTCAGGTCTTGACTCAAGGCTCAGAATACACACCTCAACAAGGGAACTTAGAAGTGCTTCTCAGTTTCACTGTCCATATGTAGTCACAGGAACTTCACTGACTAAATACTGCCTGGGAAACAGCCTCCTACAATTTTAATGTGGCTTAGTCTTCCCGGAGGCAACATTACATGACTGACATGACGAGCTGACATGATCCAGATGCATTGTGTACTAATTACTTGTACTTGCTAACTACTACTGGGTTTTCATGGCTATCGGGTGAGTTGAGAAGTCTAGAGCAATCTTCATTCCAAACACACGAAATCCTTTTGTAGCTCAGCAGGCACGTGGCCTTTGGCTGTCACTCTACTATATATGACAAACTAACCAAGGTGTTCTAATGATGCAGTTAGGGTGCTCTGTCAAGAAGATCTGTCTGCTAAAAAAATGGCTTAGCTGGTGCTGTTATTTTCCACAAAGATGTGAAGGTATATACTATTGCTGAGAGAAGGTTTTAGAAGATGTTAAGGATAAGTCCTAGGTCCCTGATTTTATCCATGGGGTTACAGATGGTTATGTTTTTCTTTCTTTCCTGTCTTGTACTGGTATACCATGCTGAGCATAGAGGAAAAAAAAAAAAAAAACAAACAACTATGATGTTCCACTGGGGCTCTATACATGGAGGCATTATTAACATTCTTATAGACCCTTCAAGACACATACTAATTATAAATATTTTTTAATTTGTTTCAAAACTAATGCAGTTTGTATTTGATTTTGATCATGTGTGATTCTTTTTTAAAGAAAGTATTTGAATAACAGGTGAGACAGAATAGTTTGATTAAAAAGAAAAAATTATCGTAGAACCATAGAATACCCAATTGGAAGGGATCTCAAGGGTCATCTGGTCAAATCTTTTTTGGCAAAACCGCAGTCTAGACAAAGATGACCCAGCACCCTGTCCAGCTGAATCTTAAAACTATTCAGTGTTGGGGAATCCACCACTTCCCTGGGGAGATTATTCCAATAGCTGATTGTTCTCAGTGTGAAAAATTTTCCTCTTGTGTTTGATTAGAATCTCCCCAGGAGTAACTTGTACTCATTACCCCTCATCTGTTCTGCGTGAGTCCTTGTAAAAAGGGAGTCTCCACCTTCTTTGTAGTCACGCTTTAAGCACTGGAACACGGTGATGAGATCTTCCCTAAGCCTTCTTTTCTCAAGGCTGAACAAACACAGTTCCCTCAACCTTTCCTCATATGGCAGGCTTCTCAGTCCTTTGATCAGCTTTGTGGCCCTTCTCTGGACCTTCTCCAGCTTGTCCCCATTTTTTTTTGTATAGTCTTCCAGATGTGGCCTGACAAGTGCTGAGCAGGATAATGACTATTTATCTCTGCTGATGATGCCCTTGTTGATGCAACCCAGCATCCTGTTGTCTTTCTTAATATCTGCAGCACACTGTTCACTCATACTGAGCTTGTTCTCCACCAGGACCCCCAGGGTGTCCCCCTCCATAAGATCTTCTCTCCAACCAGGTAGATCCCAGTCTGTGCTGTACTTGTGGATTATGTTTTCCCAGGCGCAAGATGTTACACTTGTCCTTGTTGACCTTTATAACGTTCTTGTTGGCATGCTCTTCCATCCTATCTAGGTCTTCCTGCAGGGTGGCTCTCCCTTCCAAAGTGTCTACTTTCCCACTCAGTTTGGTATCATCAGCAAACTTCATCATGGTACGCTTGGTCCCATCATCCATGAAGGTGTTAAACAACATTGGGCCCAATATCAGCCCCTGGAGGATCCTACTTGTAACAGGTTGTCAGTTTGAAAAAGAGCTATTTACCACCACCCTCTGGGCGCAGCCTGTCAGCCAGTTCCACACCCACTGCACAGGCCATTTTTCTAGACTATAATGCACCAGTTTCTCTTGGAGGAGGCTGTGGGGAAGCACATCAAAAGCCTTGGAGAAATCCAGGTAGACAATGTCCACTGCTCTCCCCACTTCAATTGAGTAGGTTACTTTGTTGTAAAAATCATGTTGTAGAATTATGCTTTTGTCTCCCTCATCCAAACTGATTGGTGGCTTACTTACTACCTACAGAATTTTAAATATGTTTATATTTATGATTAAATACTGTTCAATGTGATATAGATAGTGAAATCTATCCTCAAAATCACTGCTGAAACTTGTAAGCAATCCCAATATTAATGAAAATGTTCTCAAAATCATGTTTTACAATACAGTATTTTAAATATGCATTATGTGAAAACTTCTGGTTTGAGTTGATTCATGTGTTATAAGAACCAGCTGAAGTTCATGATGTAACCATGTTAACACTTTTTAATAGCTTTTTGAGAACACAACACAATTGTGTTAATGATAATCAGTTAAAGACTCTATTTGTTCCAGATGTTACTTTCCTAGGAAAAAAAAATAATATAAATTCTTCTATGTCCCTGTTTAATACCAATTGCTCCAAAAAGTCCTAATGTAAACCTAATCACTTTCTTTAGATAGTATACTAGCAAACCATAGCTTGAATTGGATATGTGAATACAACTGTGAAAGAGACAGAGATGCCTAGAAAAGCATTTTCTTTTTCTGGCATGGGCTTTTAGTTCCCAGTGGCCTAAAGTCCCACACCACAAAATCACTATAATTGGCATGGCTGGCAACTTCTTCTCTCATTGTCAAACAGATCCTTTACAGTAAATTTGTAGGAACACTGAAATAGAGCTAATACCAAAAGTATCAAAAGGAAAAAAGAAAGCAAACCACACACAGATTCAAGCATACCATTAAATGAATGACTTTTGATAAAGTGTAAGATTAAGTGATCTGTATTAACAAAAAAAGCACATTTATTTATTAGTTGCTTATATTTCAAAGGTATCTCCAAGAAAAACTTGACATTCAATGCCTCATCAGCAACATGGGTTCATTTTACTGGACTTGAACATGTCTAGACTTGTTCATAATGTTAAATAAATATTAATGTTAAGGTTTATAACTTCAGAAAAGAAAGAAATCAGGATCTTGGGAAGTGATGAAACATTATGCATATACCTATGTTGCAGTAGTAGCTGGAAAATATTTTAGTCATTACAATAGGCTGTAAGAAATACCTTTTTCTGGGACTTCATCTCTCTGCATAAATTAGAAAAAGGTATGATGGCTCAGAATCTCTCCTGCACTGCGACAAGTTCAAGAAATAAGTTATTTAAGGGTCCTAGGTTCCTACAGTTATGTAGCTCCTCTACTTTGCTCCAGAGGATCTCCCCAATAAGGATATCTCAGGCAGAATACACCTACAAGCTCACAGTGAATATCCCATGTTTTTCAACCACACCATTGAGGTTCACAGGGTGTCCTTGGGATACAGTCTCTTGTAGCACCTCTTGTAAGAATACTTGTTCTCTGCTTTACACTTCTGCAAATGCTCTGTGGCTCATCATGCTGCTTTTCATGAGGAGCCTTCTCACTGTTTCCCTTCAACACTGTCTTTGATCTTTCTGGTACTGCATGTTCTGATTAGTCACAACTAGCAAGGTTGGAGAGGAGTGAGGAAGGAAGCAGGAGGCTCCAGGAAAGAAGATGAACCTACTGTTGAGAAGTAAAGTAACATTCTTCTGCCCTCTGCACATACAGTCACCATAGCTTGAGGACTGTGTCCTATGGACAGTGTTTGTTCTAGTCAAGTCTCAGTTTCTCTTTGCTGCACCAAGAACAGTAGAGTTCTGACTAACTGTGTGTTGGTTGTTCTGGGAATGCATTGTGAGTATCCTTGGTACTATCATACAATGAGACTACAAGTTTAGCTACATGGAACAGCTGCCACATATCTGCTGAGCTTTCCTCTGCTTCATTCAAAGCACAAAGGCATTGATAATGAAGCAGGTGGACCAACAGTATGGAGATTGCTACAAGAATCAATCAGGACTATAAAGTTCTTCAAAATGCCTGTAGAGTGAGCATGAACTGTCACTGTTTATTCCAATGTAGTGAAGACCTTGACCTTGGTAGATACTGCTCTTGCAAGGTAAGGGAAATATACCATCTGTATCAACGTGTATTGAGCATTAAGCCAAAATAATAGAGTCTTTTTCTAAACAGGAAAACATTTTTTTTTGTTAAGTGTAAAAGTCACCTCTGTTTTCCACTTTAAGTGGATTTTATTAGTTTTACAAGGAGAAAAAAAGTTTTTAAGTAGTGAAACCAGAAAGACAGACCCTTTTTTTTCTCTCTATTGTTAAATACAAACAATCCCATCCCCCCCACAAAAAAAAAAGACAGAAAATGTTTTATTTTGCCAGTACAGTCTGAATCTACATGAAAAGGTTAACTATATTAATCACAGTCAGGTTAAGCACTGACTTTTTACAGAAGCACGTGACATGTTCATGTTCTTGACGGGCTGCCTTATTTGGATGTTTTAATATTGTTAATGAATTTTTGCAGTTTGATCAGGGAAAAACAGAAAATTTAAATAAGAGTCATGTAGTGACAAGTTTTTTTCAAAGTAAGAAAAAAAGCATTGCCTAACAGCAACATGTGTTTGTGGAAGAACAATGGGCAAAAAGTGAGTGCCACTAGCCTGCTCTGTCATACAGACTTGAATTCTCCACCAAGTATTCATTAAAAAAATGTCTATTATCACAGTTCCTGTATATGACCACAAACAGGTCATCCTACCTTACAAAGAAAACCAAACCAAAACAAACAAAAAAACCCCCACAAAAATACCCAAAACCAAAACCCAACAAAACGAGAATCAAGAAGAACCCTTCTCCATTTCTGTCAATAATCCTTTGGGAAACCTGTACCTAGCAGTTGCTTTACTGCCAAGTATTGAGGATTTTGAGGATATTCTGGATGCCCTCTCCGTACTCTTTTCTTAGTCATAGGGTAAAGTCACTTGCCTGGACTCTCTGGTGCTGTATATGTATAGAACTCCAGTCAACAGAAAGGTAAGCTGAGCTGGTGTAGCACTCCTCTGTATTTAATCCTGTTAACAGTGGCCAGTTCAGTCTGTGCTGACTGCTTACTTTTGCTGAATGGTGATCCTACCTACCAAGGCTGTCCTTGTGCCTTAGCAGGAAGGGGACTGTGACCACATAGGTAGGAGAGCTGTTCTACTGCCTTTATCTGCATCCTCACAACTGTAGACCTGGGTATCTGCCTCATTACTTTTCCAGGGAATGATGTATTCCACTTCTTGCTTGTCCCTGAGATCACAGTCACATCCTTCTTCCAGTTTGGAACATCTTATCTCCAAAGGAAAAAAAGCCTGCCTTATGAGCCTGGTCTGTTTAGCAGGGTTTTTGAAGGGACATACCTTGTGCAGCAGTACAAGGGTTAAGCAGTCTGATAGGAGATTGGGGCAGGATAGGCTATGCTGTGCTAGGCATGATGCTTTGTAATACTGAAATGTGCTGGCAGGAGTGTTGATCATCTAAGCTGTGAAAAGTATTCAGAGCATGCTGGAGGAGAGCTCTCTTAAGGTTTATTTCTTTACATTAAAATTGCAATGCTCTGAGTTCAACATAAAGGAGGTTCAAAGTGCTAGAATGTGGGCAGTCGGAGAATCTGGTCTTTAGTGTGTTGTTGAAACTGTAACAAGACAAACTGTAACAGCAACACAGCAGTTGACTCGACTTGTTCTGGCCATAGCCCTGGCATGGCTGTTTTAACATGTGCCAAGCTGATTATAGTCTGCAGGAGACTATGTGCCAACTGAGAATTGCTGGAAGGCAGGCCAACATCAAAACAGTTAGAGGGTAAACTGCTTGTTGACTTTGTGAGTGACTTCTGGGAAGAGGGGCAGCCTCTGGCAGCCTCTGAAATTGCTGAGAATGGAAGGAAGTAGTGTCCTCTCAGAAATGCAGTTTGGGGTGGTTATGAGAAAAAATAACCCCTGTGTGTCTTTGAGAGAGGAGTTGTGGGAAAGATAGAGTGAGTTCATGGACTTAGTGTGGGGGAAGAGAATGAAGAAACTTGCTGGTTTTGTTAGGAAATTGTTTAGTTTTTCCTTGCTCACTCCAGTTCAGTCCAGAGGATTGGAGCCCTATATGAGCCAGTGAAGTTAGGATGGTTTGGAATACATTGTCCTTATTGGCCACAAAAGCCAAAAAGTGAAGGCTCTTAAGTAGAATTTTAGTAAAATTGGGCTCGTATCATGCAGATACCCCCAGACTCTATTATTTCTGCTGATAATAGGTTGACCAACACCCCTCAGTTGATTGTTGCCAGTCTTCTTAGTAGGGACTGGCATTCATAAGACATAACTGTATTTCTTGGCTTTGATCTGTGCTTAAAAGCATTACAGATAGAGTAGAAGTTGATAGGTAAACTTGTGGCACTTAAATACAGGCACTTATTAATGATAAAATGCATTTATTTAATTAAATCAATCTCTCCCTGAGCATTTTTTTTGTGCCCTCAATTCCCTATATCACTACAAGCAAAAAGAATTGTAGTGTCTGTATGTTTTTAAAATAAACAGAAAAATCCTTGATAGTGCTGGACTAGATGTTCCTGATAACATGTTGCCAACAGAAAAGTTCTCATCCTTGAAGAAAGTTTTTCAAGTGGTCATGACACTCTCAATCACGTAAGCCTCTCTTCAGAACAGACATTCGGTGCCCTCAAATGACTCTTCAGACTTGGCTCAGAAACAGGCTGACACAAAAGGGGCTAATTAACACACACATTTTCATGTGGAGGAATCTGGTTTCCAAACAGATTTTTACCAGCAATATAGCTGACAAGCTGAATCTGCTAGGGCTGTTTCTTCCGTTCAATTTGAATGAAAATGGAAATAAGGGATAGGAGAAAGAGACATTTCATTCCAGTGATGATACAGACCTGATGAATTCCTTTGAGCCCGACTTCTGTCATGTTATATTTCTTCTTAAATGAAGCAAGTCACAAAATATCAGAGGAAACAAATTAAAATATAGATAAATGTTACATGTGCCATGTACACATCCACAGAAAATGTGGGTATGTACATTTCTGGAGTGAGTATGTATATATTTATGGAGAAGAGGCAGAAAGGGAGTAGAAAGGTGGTCCTACATTATAACACTCGCCGCGAATCACGAAGGCAACACTCCATTTCTCACTTCTGCTATAGACTTCATATCCTCTAATTCCCTTATAATGATTGCAGTAGCGTAGTCCTACTTTACACAAAGGTTTTATGCCTCTGTCGAGACAATTGTGAAAGAACAGTGAGAAAAAAGCAGTGAATTTGGTAGAAACAAGAAATCAAACACCACCACTTCTACCCCCTTACACCCTTCCAACACTGGTTAGGAGAAGATATCCCTAATGTGCAGGGCCTCAGGTTCTCCTACTTATTTTCATGTGCTCCCTGTTCCACCTGTGTTGATTCTGAACCAACTATTATTTTACCATCATCATTATGGGAAATTATATATGCCTTTCTCTCCACTATAAGAACAACTACCAAGCGTTGATAGCTAATTGCTCCAGACTAATCCACTGCATGTAGCCTTGTATTTTGCAGGGTGGTAGTGGTTGCTAGTAAAGGGCTCTGAAGATAAGAAAATATTTTCACATGTTTTAGTGCATCACAAGGAGTCCATTGTAACATTGTGCCTTTTGGATTAACATTAAAGAAATTATTTTTTGTCAGTTTCTCAAAGGAAAATTAAAGTTCCTTAGACATCAGTTACATTGAATCTGAGCCTTTAATCATACTGACAAGAAAAGATAGAGAATTTGAGCTAAAGAATGTGTTCATAGCCTTAATGCTGGATGGCTGGTATTTAACTCTGTGTAAGCTACTGATTTTTACAGGAAGTGTTTTATCTCACTAAAGATATATAATTCTGTATCATTTCAGTTTAAAATCTACCCCATATACATCTATATATTTGTCCCATATGGTAGACTTTTTTTTTTTTTTTTTCATTCCAAAGATAATTAGATAAATTTCTAGCAATGGTTCATTCAGAAATCAGTTTGATTTGCATTCAGCAACACAAGGAACTCAAACAGAAGTTTAGGCAAAAAAAGAGTCCTGATTCTCAATGACATTGCCTGCGGAGTCCTTATTCCACATGAAACTCTATTTGCAGTATTACCAAATATTAATGTACCAGAAACAGTTATAAATGGATACTGGAGCAACTCCCAGAAAAAACTTTAGGAAATGCTCAATTTAAAAAAAATGCTGAACTTGAAGCTTCTTTTTAAGGAACTAAGAGAATGCTAAGTGAAAATCGTATGCAAGCAGAAGCTCATCTGGTTAATAAATTAATTACTGTACATTTATTTGGGATTACAGCCTTTTCCACATCTGACCAATAGAAAAATTAACAACTTAAAGTTCTAGAAAGCAGGCCTCCTGGAGAAACAACTGGGGGTAATTTATAAGACCATGACCAAGTCATCAACAGTGTAGGTGTTACTTTCAGTTTGGAGCCAAAGGAAAAAAGAGGCAGTTAGAAACATGCCCTAGGGAGAAGGAGTAAGAAAGAAATGTAAGTACAATAACATAAAGGGCCACCTTAAAAAAAAGTAGTAGGAGTAAGGAGAGAGCATACAAGAAATAGAAAAAATATACGTGTTCAAAAGAAAATCCCATTTTTAGAAGCAGAAATGTGTAGAAATAACTTGAGAGTTGTCCAAAGTCAAGCTGACTAAGACATTAAAAAAACCATCAGAAAACCTAAATAAAATGCTTACCTACTTTTCCTACCTACTCTTCCTATAGTGGGCTTATGGTACCTTTTTTATCTCTTGATAAATAATTTTCTGTTTTCTCCTATATATTTTGCAGTGAAGCAAGTATTTTCTAGTTTTCCTGTGCTATGTGCTGTTCTTCACTTTTATTAGTGCGTACTTCCATGGGCTGTCTGTCTCCTTTAATTACACCATATTTTTTGCTATGAGGGATGTCCAGTCATTGAATGCCATGGGTGATAACTTGTGCCAACAAAAGTATTCAGTTAATATTAAAACTCTCAAGCCCAAAGCCTAATGGCAGACATATTTGTATGGTATGACCACTGAAGAACTGATAGCTGAAATCCTGTGAGGTAAGGGGGAAATATTGAGATGTGTGATTAGTGGTGAAACTAGTCTAGGAGGAATGACAGCAAGGACTGTAGTTTTATGTTGTTTTAAAATAATATAGTATGTCTTCAATGTCTTGCTGAAGTATTAATCAAAATTAACATGAACGAAAAATACCCAGCAAACATATTAACAGTAGTACTTCATGTAACAGCACAGGTATTCACTGGAAGTCCACCATCTATAGTTTGGACAGATTCAGTCATCCATTTTACATTTCTTATTATTTTTACTCCACAGAGTGGTGTTATAATCAATACACAGATATCATATAAATAGCTGAAATGACTAGAATTGATCCTCTTGAAGTTTCCATTCATCTATTAATCTTCAGTTTTGTAGTGACATAAGATGCAGAAAGAGATTTATTAGTTTTGCTGATTGAGAAAGAGTAATTTTTCTGCATGAACTCTTAAAAATGTAGGCAAGACTGACCAGTTCCAGGCCCTGAAGGAATTAGGAGATGAAATTCACTCTCTCATTCTGATCCAAAGAAAATAATAATGAGAGAAGGTCAATGTGCATCTGTACAGGAAAATGGGTAATGAGAATGAAAGAGGCTAAGACCTGTCACTAAGAAGTCTCATCTGAAACACCTGGTGCAAGCAGCTCTGTAGTTCCCCAGTTTTGTTATGGCTTGACTAAAGTACAGCTGAGTTTTAGCTGAATTTGAATTTACAGACTTTCTGGTCAAACTAGTTATTTTTTTTTCCCCTTTGATAACCTGATGACATGTTCAGATAGTGCAACGTGGTTTTTTACCTTTGGAACTACAGGTTAGTGCTCTGGAATCCTGAATTATGATTTTCACAATGCTAGGAGGCATCAGGTACAGGTTGGAGCATTTTTTAGTGTAAGTTCTTGTGGAAAGCACCATAGAAATACTACAAAAGCTTTTGACATGAAATCTTGAAGGCTGTTGAAAGAAAATGTTGAGCTACAGGGGAAAAAAAAAAAAGCATCTTTAACTTGTGTTGGTGTGGACTGAGTATCTATTCCTCTGTTTGGGAGGTGTCAAGTTGAACATGCTATCTAACCACAGCCCTTTATAGTGGCTGAAGTCTAAACTTGACCCTAGTGCATGTTTAGCCAGATGTCATTTGCGATTACAGGAATTTGGACTGACTTTCAGCAAAACCACAAACCTGGATGAATGAATGTTGTTCCAGATGCATTATCTCATAATCCTAAAGAAAATAAGATCTCAGATGAAAGGACTATAGAACCTTCCTTTGTATGAGCTTTGAAAGCTAAGGCTAATCCTGAGATCATTGAAAAGCTTTAACCTACCACTGTGTGAAATTTTAGCCAAACAGAACTTAAGAGCTCTAATACCTTTAGAATCCCCTCAAATTAGTAAAGGAATATTCAAAATTAATTAAACTGGTTCAATGATCTTGAAAGATATAACAATTTCTCACTTTAAAACACTTTAATACATTATTATGTTTGTTAGCTTACATTGTACTAATAACATCTCAATCATGTACAGAATATTCTTAATTATGGGGAACTCTTTACACTTAGTGCTATCCAGAAAGATCACAGAGATACTGTAGTTCAATAACACCTCAGCATAAAGACTTATATTGAATATCTGGAGAAAAAGGAACAACTAGAAAGAGAATGAATGTTTTGGGGAGTTGTATTTTATCTCTAATCAATAAATAGCCACTGTACATTTCTAAGTTGAGTCTATGCTTATACATATTGCATGAATATTAGCACTCAACCTTACTCTTCTGTGCTACAAAAGGCAATCCAGGCTACTAGTTTAGTTACTAACTTTTAGCTAATTAAAGAACTTGACAGTGGGATATTTTGTTGGATTACTGCAATCGCAGAATTTAAATAGAAAAAAAAGAATATATCTGTCCCTAAAAGACTAAGAGTATCATTGTTGGTTTCCTTGGCATCACCAGAGTGATTAATAGATTTGAACTCCAGTGATGTGAGCAGCCAGAAAATGAAGAGATATAGAGGTATGGGAAACAGTGACATGGGATAAATATGCAGGAACCGAAAATCAGCTATGCTGAAGATATTACTGTTAATACCTTAGAAAAATATTTGGCTCTGCTCACAGTATATATATCTTTGAGACATCTCTGTTAACCTAATGATCAAGGATTAACAAGCGTGTTCTAGGTAGCTAATTCATACTGGTTTGTGTCAAAAAAGAATGATATCCTTTTGGTTTGGGCATTTGACACCTTGTTATAAATAACATGAAAGAAATATCTTTTTTGATACCAAAAGACAATCTTCAATAATAGCCAGCATTGTCTTAATGAGGATCACAGATCTGAGTAGGTACTCCTTCCAGCTATACTCTTTCTGGATAAGAAGTTGAAGTCTGCTAACATGATATTCCGTTACTTGCTTACTGTCTTAACATTCAACCTGCAGCAGCCAAGTTCACCTTGTCTCTTGTTGGCTCTTTACACAGCTAATCCTTTCCTACCAGGGACACTTTTTTAAAAAAAAAAATGACACCTATTGAGTGAAATGAACTTTCTTCTGCTTTTACTTCATTATTTGTTTGAACTCAGGTGGTACTCTCATCATCCTTGGAAGAATAGGAAGAATAAGTAATTACTAGCTAGAGTACCACCTGAGTTCAAACAAATAATGAAATAAAAGCAGAAGAAAGTTCATTGCAAGGCTGCTCTAAAAAATCTTTGAAAAATCATGACAGTGGATGAGATTCCTAAGGACTGGCTAACAGTAAAGACACCCCTGTTTTCAAGAAGGACAAGAAGAAAAGGCAACTGATGTTGTTTATTTTGACTTTAGCAAGGCTTTCAACACTATGTCCCATAATATCTACATAGACAAAATTATGAAGTCTGGACAACATAGACAGGGGGGTGGATTGAAGATTAGTTGAACTGCTGGGATCAAAGGGTAGCAGCATGGAGTCCAGCTGGAGGGTGGTCACTATTTGTGTGCTACAAGACTGGATATTGGAGCTGATACTGTTTTACATCTTCACTTATGATCTGGACAAAGGGGCAGAGTGCACACAGAACAAGTTTGTGGATGATGCAAAATTAGAATGGTTGATACACTAGATGGTTGTGCTGCCTTTCAGAGGGACTTTGACAGGCTGGAGAAATGGGTCAACGGGAACGTCATGATTTCTAACAAAGGTAAATGTGAAGTCCCTGCACCTGGGAAGGAATAAACCCATTCACCAGCTCAAGATGGAGACAAACCAGCTGGAAACCAGCTTTACAGAATAGACTTGGTGACCTGGGGATTCTGGTGGATAAGTGAAGCTAAGCATGTGCCCCTGGGGCAAAGAAAGCCTACAGTGTCCTGGGCTCTATTAGGCAAAGCATTACTAACAAATCAAGGACGGTGACCACTTCGGTTCTGGACTCTCCCATATACAAAAAGGACACTGGTATACTGGACTGAGTCCAGTGAAGGGCATGAAGGTGAATTAGGGACTGGAGTACCTGACATGGATGAGAGACAGAGAGCTGAGATTGTTAAGGCTGGAGAAAAGAAGACTTGAGGGGATCTTCCCTAAGCGGTGGCAAGGGGGAGAGGGAGTAAAGAAGGTGAAGCTAGATTCTTCTCAATGTTATCTTGCGAAGGTGTAAGAGATGATGGAAACTGAAACACAATACATTCAGATTAAACAAAAGAAAAAAGGCTTTTACCTGAGTGTTCAAAGGCTGGAAGAGGCTACCCGCAGCAACTGGAGAGTCTCCATCCTTGGAGATACTAAAAACCTGAATGGATATATTAGCAAGTAACCTGCTTTAGTTGACACTGCTCAAACCAGAAGGGTGATGGATGAGGGGAGAGCAGCTAATCTTGTAGGAGGATTGACAGGCAAATGTGGTTAGAGTAGTTGGTTGGAAGAAGCCTATTTTGTTTTCTTTTCTAGAAGGAGGTTTTATCAGTTGTCTTGGCATTCAGTTGTTAATAGGAAATAATATAAAAGGTTTGTAAAGCAAAAGTCTGAAACTCCTGAGCATTTTTCAGTTTTCAAGAGACTACTGTCCTACAGGCAAAGTAGACCACATGTATTGACTAATAAATATGATGTTTAATATCTGTCTCCTCATAGATAAGATTTCTGCTAAAGTAACATCTCCTGTTCCCTCCAGTTAGTTTAAATACTAACAAAGTATTTAAAAAATTGAGAAGAGCTACATTTCTAGTTCTCAGTATTGACTCGTTGGGGAGAACATACTTATTTCTTGTATGGTTAAAAATAGTTGGGAAAAGCATACTGTTATTACTAATTTGGTTCAAGTCACAATTAAGGTACTTCTACAAATATCCTGCTTTTTTCACTGTCTGAAGTTTTATATGCTTTAACTTTCAGCAGTAAATGTGTCACTCTTCCAGAAGCTTCGTCCAGAAGTCATAGTTGGCACACACTCCATTATACCAAATAATACTAAATAATGAAGAAGAATGGAGACTGATTATTAATGCAAAATGACTTGAATAAAAGAATGAATAGAATGGCAAAAATAGATTAAATAATTGTGAATCTCAGAAAGGATGTTAAAATGTACGTCTTACATAAATCAAAAATGAAGTGTGTACGACACAGAATGAGTCATCTTGTGAATAAGGGGAAGATGAATTCAAATGTTATTTGCCAGTAGTAAAAGTTGGTACCACTCAGGTTCTGTCAATCTGCTAAATAATAAAGATGGACCTAACACAGGAAGTCAGTAGGAGTTTTGCTTGTCTAAGGAATGTAGCATAGAGCACTAGGAAAGCAATGAATTTAAATTAAAAATATCTATTGTGTTGGCCTACATTCTAATCCTTCCTCTGGCAAATTAAATAGTAAAATGTTTAGCATCACTGGGAAGAGGGAAGAACCCCCTTTCCTCTGATACAAATTAATTCCTTTGTTAGCAGCAAAGTAAAATGTAAAGTAGTCTGCAAACAACCTATAAATTACTATTTTTGCTCAAAATAGTAAAAGCTTTAACAGACTTTTCTTAGTAATGTCTATCAGTGAAGGACAAGGTAGGAATGTTGTTCATTTGAGAGGCAGAAGAAATTTAAATTTTCATCATATGCTACAGGACACATGAAAGAAATAGCAAATCTGTAGTACTTGTAAGAATTAGCAAATAGATGATACTGGATTATCAAATCTGAATTGTTTAAATAGGTTTTATTATATTAAACATTGAATATTTCATCAATGATTTAGAAATTGTAAGTTTAAAATAAATTATTTTTCCACATAAATTATCAATCACAGATGAAGCTTGAAATTTTCTATTGTTTTTAGTGGTGTCTAGATTGGGTCAGTTTTTAAAAACCTCCCTCTTTTCTCTACATACCAGGGTGAAAAAAAAGTGACAATGACTGCTATTTTATTGTGCTTACAAATCTGAATTCTCAAATTTTATCTTGTCACTGCTAAAGGAAAAAAAAGAAGTGGTATGGTTTTAGTGCACTGATAGTAGAAAAAGAGTAGAGAAGTAAAAAGAAACTAGAAAGAGGGGAAATAAACTTGGCAAAAAAATCTTGAAGTGCAGGAAGGTCAGAACAGGAGAGAAAGCTTGGAGGAGACAGATGTGGTTGGGAACAAAAAGGGTAAACATAGTTTCTGAAGTAGAGCAAAGCCTTGGACTCATTAAAGCAGAGCAAAACAATCAAGAAGGAGACTTTGGGGAGCAAACAGAGCAATCACACCTTGGAAGGAAAAAGAGAAAGAAACTGGGAAGCGGGCCTGAAAGAGGAGAGCAGGAGGGAGCTGAGAAATGAGGTTTTGGGAGAAGAGATAGGGCTTTGAAAGGATGGAGTTAAGCAAAAAATATTGCAAAAGGCTCCAAGTCTCTGAAATGTCAGCCAAGGTGACTGTAAATCTCTGGGTTTATTTATTTGTCTTGCCACAATATATAAAGGAATTTATTTAGTTAGTGAAACACATTTTTATTGCATTCTGCAGAGTCTATTCTCCCTTCAGTGTACATGCTAATAGGAAATTGTTGAATAAATTCATGGGAGAACAGATGTCTCTGAGTAGTTTTCCATTGACAATTTTTTCTTGCTATTTAGAATTTTTAGAAATTTGCAAACTTTTGGAAAGTCCACATAAAATGTGACTTATTCATGCAAGCTAGAAATGCAGAAATTCATAACAAATTTGAAATAATGAAGGCTGATAAATGACTAGATGGTATAACTCTGAATCACTTAATCACTGATATGGTTAGATTGTCAGTGATGTTACTCCAACAGAAAGTGCTCCCCTACGTGAAAAACAATCGTACACTATATTCCCAAAGCCTATTCTAGACAACAAATCAAGCAGTCTGAGTGATTAATGAATTCAGTGATACTGGAGCAGTTTAATCAGTCTTTGATTATGGTGGATTCAGCGATATGAAGAAGTTATGACAAAAGCTCTGCTAACAGTATAGTTCTTCCATTGAAAACTATAAAGTTTTGAAGAATCTGTCCATTTATACATATTTAATTAGATTAGGTAAAGAGTCTCCTACCTTTGCTTGTAAAAATTAGTATCTCACTCTTCAGGTGTGATACCTGAAAGCAGCAGAAGGCCTTGAAAAATAATGTACTGCTCTTCATGTAAAGATGAGGAAGAAATAATGTGTCTGAAAACTCCAACTTTCATTATTTTCCTTTTTTCACTTTGTGTTAGCACAGTGCTTTGAAAAGATTCCTCTCTTGTTTAATCTGATTGTTGGCTTGCATCACCATACTGTACCCCAAGGTAAGCCAAAGCAACCTAAACCCCAGTGAATCTAGAGTATATAATCTACTAATACCCACTTTTTTTTCACAGGTTTCATAATTAGCTAACTACTAAGGAATGTTGTTTGAACCTTTTGGCTAATCTATGGCTCATATATTTTAAAGAAAAAAAAATTAGAAAAGCAAAATATCTTCACAGCAACTACCAATATACTATTTTTCTTCAAATATGATGTGACAATTGTAATATTTTGGACAGGGATATTAGGATCCAAAGCTTAAAATTGTTCTTGTACTTAGGAAACACACCTTGTTTGGGATCCTTCCTAACCATGTTGTCTCATTCTGTTCTGTTCAGTAAAAATATACATTTTTACATTCAGTGTATATATATATATGTATATATATATATATATGTATATTTCTTTATTTCTTTCTTTGAGTGTTACACTTGACACACACACATAAATTAGTATAAAAAGAAGAAAGGGGGTGGGTTACAGAACTTCTTTTAGTTCGATGTGATGTGAGTAGAGAGGACAAGCCATACCTAAAAACTGTCACTGAGTGGGGGAAAGGGCAGACCTAGATGCACTAGGTGCAAGAATTGTCAGGTTACAGCTGTTGAACCAGCTGCCGTAAACAGTGATTTCTGGCATCTTATAAGAAACCTGCTGGTGGTTGGCACATGGAGCCATAACCTCCATAACAAAAAGAGGGAAATTGTCTGTTTGGATTCTGTTTAAATGATGACTATTGTAAAGGTGTTTGTCTTTAACGGGGATTGCAACCCAGGATGAATAGAGCCCTGAATTATTAATTCAAACCTTGACTGCAGGAAAGGTTTGTTTGGGGGTTTTTTTCCGTTATTTTGACTAGTCTCAGAAAAGGTGGGTACAACCCTTTTTTTGAATTTCAGCACTTTGGGGTATCCATCTCAAAACCAGTCCCAGCAACTTATGCGTGATGTGCTTGAGAGCAAGTGATGCACAAGAGAGGACACATATCACAAGAATTGCCTTGCAATTAACCTCTCTGAGACTTCATCCACAGCCTCCCTTAGAGACCTGAGTGAATACTAGACCCCCTACAGGTCAGAGAGTTCTGCCAACTTGCATAAAGTTTACATTAAAACAAGAAAGGAAAAATAGATTCTCCAACATTTCAAATGGAGAAACATTTTTTTAATTAAGATTTATTACTTGGTTTCATAAGCTGTTGCTTGACAGCAACTAGCTATACAAAGTGTGGAGTCTCTTGGATTAGTTTATATAACAGATGGTTCTGTTTTCAAATTTACCCCAAATGTTCAGATGCTTTAGTAAATTAATATTTCCCATCTGATGATACCCCATGGGGTCAGCTTTAATCTTTGGTCTTTCAACAAAAAAAAAGTTAATGAAGACCACCAGGAATCATTGACACTGATTTGAAAATGACAGCCTGGGGAGTGACAGGGCCAGGGTAAAATGCATAAGTGATGGCAGTAAGAGTATTATACTGAGGTTTAAGCTAAAATCACAACATATGCAGTGTTGCAGTTTACTTCTCAAAGCAATTTTATGGGAAGATTTCAAAACCTGTTTCGTGTATTAGACAGGTGTGTATATTTCTTGCACTACCCAAAAACTCCACTTGTGTAAAAACCAGTCTTGAAAGTGCATAAAGAAAGGAAGACCAGGCCAATAAATCAATTAAGCCTCATGAAAGTTTTGTAAAATGAATGTGATTATCAGTGAAGTACAACACCCTATCACAGTGTATTAATTATAATAAATGGGTGATCTTATGTGTTTTTGAATCATTGGAAGGAAAAAAAAAATCAAGACAGCTTCTGAAGACCTGCAGACAGTACACTGTGTTGTCTGTTTCTTACTCAGTAGACATATAGAGATGTTCTATATCTACATGTTAACCTCATATCAACCTTCAACAATTTTCTTTTTTCTCAAACTGACACCTAAAAAAAAAAAAAACCTTACTAAAGGATATTAAGAAAATAGGAACTGCAAGCAGTGAAGTTTCTGTTTCAAAATAAATTTGTTCTCTAAACATACATGTGATACTATACCAGTTTAAATTACATAGCACTTTTATTTAGATAGCCACATCTCACTTTTCCTACAGAACTCCATCCTCAATAATGGCTCTGACAAATGGTGCTCATGAAAGACTGGTCTTTATTCGGTAGTTCTTCATAGTCTCATTTTTCAACATATGACCCTATGCATTATTTATAATGTGCCATCCAAACTCTGTCCTTAATACAGAACTTTTACTGTGCACAGAAATATTTCTACTGGGCTCTTCCATTAGTACAAATGGATTAGTTCAAAAGTAATACGTGAGCTTAGACAGAATTCCAGAACCGTGGAGTTATGCGACTTGACTTCGTATGTGATGTAAAGGAAGAGTAAAGATATTTCAGAAAGTTGTGTGGATTGATTATCAAGTTGAGTAGACAGCTATCCAGGGATGATGCATAGAGGATTATTGAGAATAAAAGTCCAGTTTAAGTCTTTCCACCATGGAAACTTAAGAATATTTCTCAAAGGTACAGGAAGGCTTATCCTTGCACTTTGGACAAAAACCCTATCCCTCACCCTTGGTCAGGTATCTAAGTTCTTGTTTTCAGTAAAGAGCAGGGAATATAATTATTTCCCAATTTGACTAGAGGAGGAGGCAGCAAAAGAGTTGATGGTACTGTTGCATTGATGTTGGTGATGCAATAGTATACTGCTTACAGCAGTAAAACTCACCACACGTGCTATGTGGTTTCACACTGCACAACAACCAAAAAGCAACCACCTTGTCCACTTCAGAAAGTTTCAGATCATTTGACTTTTCCAGGAGCATTTAAGAGCTGCAACAGTGACTGAGATAGAATCCATTTACCTGAGGAAGCTTTAATTACCCAGCCTTTAGGACACCCCTCTGCCTCCTGCATGTTCCATTCTCAATGTTAGGCTTTATGGCAAGAGTCTGATAGCTCTTCTAATTCACCAGACAGCCTTGAGCACCATGTACTAAACAAGTCCTGGCTTCACTTGGAAGAACTATATTTCATGGACTTTGATTATATTCATATATGTATGCACAAGAGAGGCATATCACGACTTCATAAAGCAATTTACATTGCAGTAACAACACAGGAACAAAAAAAAGAAAGAAACCACTGAACTTTCAACTCTGTGAAATATTGTGGATTCTCGTGTGTGTCATCAGTGTGCCTAGGTTCTTGAAATGTGTGACACAGCTGTTTAGCACAAACAAAGTAATTTGTACTTTGTACAAAAGCAGAAGGTTTTTGTCTTCCACTAGGGGGGAATGGATACACATATTTTGCTGGTGAGTTTAACAAATCTTTTCTAGCTCATGAAGAAATTATGATGCTTAGGGGGTAGTAGGTTAACTGGTATCCTAAGGTAAAGATTAAGAAAGTCATAGTCTAAAAATAGAAACACACTCCAAGATAGGTGCCTAATTTCCTTTTATCCGTCTCTGGATTTCTGAGAGCTTTGGGATATGCTCAGGTTAATTTTCTTTCTGCAAATAAGAGGGGAAAAAATTGAAAAAGTAGGACTTTAAAAAAACCAGCAAGCATTACAAGATGCACAGTAAAGTGTCTGAGTAGGTGACATTTGTAACATATTTGGTGACTGAAACAGAGTCATCAGTTCAAAAGCGCTGAGCACTGTAGACACTAGTCCTTGTGCTACATACAATGGCTCAAAGCCTCCTGGTGCTACCTTTACTCCGTTCACTATAGCCAACAGCAACTCACCTGACAAACTGTCCCAGTGGTTTTTACATTGAATTACTGTAAAGCAAAGGTGACAGGACCTGACATTTAGCAAAAAAACTTTCCAAAATAACTAATGACTCGAAAATCCCAATTCTGGGATCTTTGATTGCCAGAGCTGGGTTTGAGTTTGGGTTTCAGCCAGGCCCTCAGACCTGTGATGTGCTGAGGGCCTTCAGCTCCCTAACAGCCTTGGCTATGGATGCTATTCTGACTGTCACCTCAGGCCTCAATTACTTCTCTAAACTCTTTTTTTCGCTACTGCTGTTCATTCTTCTATTAATGCCAGTGCTTTCCCTTTCCCTCCCTCATGGCAAAGAATTTTAATTTACTGTGGGCCTCTCCAGTTCTCAGAGAAGTCAATGAGTGCTTCGCCCTTGGCTTCCTTGGGAACAAGATCTGGCCTTTCCTATTCTCTCTCTTCACCCACCCAAAGCTGTTTTCTGTCTATTCTTATGCTGCTTCTCTAGGTTTTTTAATTCTCTATCCAATATCATAAATTTCATATTTTAAAAAATATTTTTCTGGCCTTTTCATGCATTGTAATCAACTTTTTGCTATTCAACCACCCTTCCATTTCATGCATTCATTCCCTTGTCCCTCTTTCATTTTATTTCATTTCCAGCTTTCGACTTTCCTATTTTAACCTCTCTAACGGAAGTAGGAAACAGAAAAATAAACAAAAGTACTAAGAACTTCATACAGTAGCTGGGTGGTTTGGATTCATCAAAGGGTATTCGTTTTTCAAATTTTAATAGCCTAGATAGGAATCTTGTTCATTATTCATCTGTGTTAGAATCATAATGAAAAGCTACAGTGGAGGGAATTAAATTTCTAGACAGATGCTTCATAAATAAAGAAGCATTTCATAAATATCAAATTATGCTACTATCTTAGCATGTTCAGCTTCTCTGTCATTACAGAAATGTGATAATTATCTCTGATTATTCATTATAGTTTAAGAATGGATAATGAGCATAAAACATGTGAAGGAGGGAAATACCTGTAACACTGAGGTTTTACCTTTTTGTCTTTTTTGTGTGTGAGTTTTAGGGGTGTCTGCAGTATTAATTCAGCACTAATTTCAGCAGAGGAAATTAGTATGTTGTTAAGTGGTATCTCTGTTTAATAGTATGTTTAACTGTATATTTCACTAACTGCTGAATAGTACATTTTTCTTGCAGCAGGTCCTTTCTCTTTATTGAACTGAACATTGTTCTGTTTCCACTGACACTTTCATAAATATGGTCAACATGAAAACTTATTTTGTTGGTTTTTAAAATATATTTTATGAGCAGAATTAAATAATTATATTTCCCATTTTTCTTTTGTATTGCAGACAGAAATAAGCCATTTGCTGCCTAAATTGGTTCATGTCAGGGAACAGTGGTATGAAATTCTCATACTCTTTTGTGCCAAAGTACCTCTTTTTTTTTACCTGAGAGGCCGCTTAGAGGAATCAGATGAGACAACTGGCCAAGGTACAACCAGTCTGTGAAATTTCTCCTGGAAAAGGTTCTAGTCATCCTGGTGGTTGTTGGTCTGTAATACTTGTGGCAAGTATTTGACAGGCTTGCCCAAACTAATTTGATAAAAGGAAGCAGACTATTCATGGGATGCTATTTGGTGAATAATGTATTTCTGTCACCACCTACCTAATCTGGATTAGAACCGGAATCAGATTTAAGAGATATATGGTTGGGGATCCAGGAAGTATGATAGGAAAAGGGAAAAGTAAAGGAATAAGAGAAGAGCATGGTATAGGGAAAATTTCTCTTTTCATATACGAGTAGGCAACAGAATGTGATAATATATCTGCAGTAGCTGAGCTAACACAGGTAGCACAAGTGACAAAATAGAAAGAACAAGAAGAAACAAAACAGGAGGCACACGACTCCTGGACCTGGATGTTCTAGAAAATCAGGTTGGAAGACACTTCAGGAGAGCATCTAGTCATGCCCTTTGCAACCAGGAAGCATATGGCATCCTGGAGGTGCTCTGAATGGCAGATGAAACATGAAGCAGCCTCGTGATTGCTTGTTTCAGAGCCATGCTGTGATTAGGCACAAAGGAATTTTTTAATGGAAGTGAGACATGAACTAAAGAGGGTTGACAAAACCTGCATTTTAGTTCAGTATTCATTTCCTCAGCAGGTTTCACTATCCCCAAATTATTCTTGACAGAATAGTTCCAAGCATTTACCTCTTTTATACCAATTACATTTTTATTTAATTGCAAAAATTTTTATTCTTTGTCTATATCATATCTAAAATGTAAGGAGATCTTTCACAATTTAGTGAAGATTGTTACCGAATAATCAATTGCAATTCTTACCATATGCTGTAAAATAGCATATAAAATCTCTATGCATGCAGTATTTTATTATCACATGATGAGGTAGGAAACTTAGGCTATTCATCATTACAGTACTTGGGAAGTAAACAGAGAGATTAAGAAATTCTTGTCTGCAAGGTGCCATAACAGTTATGTATTACTGAAGTGTTACAGTAAGTAACAATTTGAGAACTGAAGTTTCAGTTATGTGTCACCTGCATGCAATATTCCTGTATGGTATTTGCTTATAACTATAGCAGTAGAATCATCCTTATATTGTATTAATGTTAATATTTTGTGTGCACAGAGATGTGTTTAGTTGTTGTATAATTCTGAATCATGTGGCAAAGTCCAGTCAACACTCTTTTGTGGATTTAAATGCAAATCAAATAGTTCTGGCATTTAATTTTTATTAATCACAAAGTACTCTAGGCTTTCTCAGAGTTTGATCTTTTCATCCTAAGCTTATTTGATCTTCATCCAAGTAACCAGCATGATTCAGTATTCTCCCAGGATATAATATTATAGTTTGCAAAGTGATTGTTAAATGCATTAATAATTTCAATGGGATCATTAATAACATCTCTTGTCAGTGACCTAGCTCGGATAATAACTTTCTTGTGACTTGCATGAAGTAAATTTTTTCTGGGGGAGGGGGTATCCTTTTCCAGAGGTTTCTAGATGTCTTTCAGTTGTTTTCCAGTGACTGAAATAGCTTTTAACTGTGGTATGTCTTGAGGTTTATGCATTCATTTCTAAGAAAATGTGATAATTGGTTAACCAACCATTCCTCTGTAGTTGGCCTGATTGCTTAACCTAATAACTCCACCAATATTTGCTGCAAATAACACTAATTCTATGTATTTTTCATGATAATGTCATGTTGTTACAGACTAATTTAAGGCAGTAAGTGCCTATTGACACAAATCATATAAATCTATTAAAATAGTATATCAAAAAGATCTCTTCTGGACTGAAAATTAATTTGTCAGAATTTCAGTTTATAAGAGCAATGTATCATCATTGTTAGTATTTTCATGTCAGGATAGTTACACAATTGCAAAGAGTAATTCTTTGCCTGTTAGCATACCATTAAGAACCCAAAAATGCAGGGTAACATTAAGTTAACATTAAGAGACACATTACTTGTCTTTGTCCCCCTATTTACCCCTGTCAGTTTAGTGGAACGTTGTCTTGCAGCATTCATCTTGCAGATCACCATATCTTCTTGAAACAATAGCAAGCTATCTCTGTATCCCTGCATTCTTCATATTTCTTTCTCCTATTTTCCACATGGAGAACAAAGGAAGTCTGACTACTAGTTGGGTCTGCAAAGTGATTGCCACTGTTCAAGCAAAGATTGTGCTTCTTTCTGCTTTATCTGCCTCGGTATGATGTGCAACAATGGAGCCAAGGACCAAAGTGACATTCTTCATAAAGAAAATAGGTTGAGAAAAAAAATCAGTTGTGGAAACAACAATACGGCCTGCTAAAACAATGAGAGGGAAATCCCTGCCAAACATTGACATAGCTCATTAGCAACCAGTTCCATAACTCGTTGCCTCTGTGCATTGCCTGGTGTAAGAAAGCCAGTTTTCACTGTGGTTGGACAAGAAAGTCCTTAGGTAGTAGCTAATTTTCTTCTTGGCAGATAGAATAGTGCTGCGTTTTGGATTTAGTATGGGATTTGGTATGAGAAAAATGTTGATAACAGGTTGGTGTTTTTAGCTGTTGCTAAGAAATCAAGGACTTTTCAACTTCTCACATTTAGCTAGTGTGGGATTAACTAGAAAGTCTTACATAAACTGGATAGGAGAATAGTGAGAGTGATGGACTCTAAACTGGACAATGGGATATTCCATATCATATAATGTCATGTTCTGTATACAAATGAGGGCTGGCAAAGAAGTGGGGTTTTTGGACTTTGATTTTAGGACCTCTCTCTTGCTCCGGGATTCCTAGCCAGGAATAAACTGGGCCCTGGTGTGTGTGGTGAGCAATTGCATTGTGCCATCATTCATTTATATATTCTGTAAATACTATTATTTTCATTATTATTTTAGTTAGTGTTTTCATTATTATTTCATTTCATGTTACTTCAATTATTAAATTGTTTCTGTCTCAACTTTTGAGTCTTCTTACTCTTACCCCTCCAGTTCTCTCCCTATTCCCTAAGGTTTAGGAGGATGACTGAGCAGCTGTGTGGTATTTAGTGGCCTGCTAGATTAAACCACAATAGGTAGATCTGTTTGTAACTGTCCTTCACATATTCTTGTTACTCTTTTCTGCTGTCTCCTTCCATGTGAGACATCCAGTGTTGTATAGCTGATAAGCAAGATTTGTTTTATATTATCAACAGCAGTCCTACCTTTGACTCTTTTGCACATACATTGAAAGGGTAGAATGGGGTCTACAGCAGTAGACTACAAAGTTTACTATTCCTGGTCTTCTTTGGACAGTAAATTAAGCTAAGCTAATGTGAAGCTAATTATATGCACAGGAGCATTCATTTTACTGCATGTCTTCTGTCTTTCTAGACCTAGAAATTTTAATAATGTTTTTCAGATGCAATAGTTATTTTTTGAGGGTTATCCTAAACTTGGAGCTACTATTCTTCAGTCCGTTCCCCAAGTTAGAGTCACCCATAACAATCTCCATTTCTGTCAGCAACCAGTGAGTGTAACGGAGCTGGTTGTAAAAGCTGGGGAATGCAGGCATTTGTACAATGAATGTGTCATTGTATGCATTGGCATAAGCATCACTCTAGGAACTTTGCCCTGTTTGCGCTTACCCTCTTCCCTTACCTTTCTCAGAAGAAAAAAATCCACCATTGCTTAGTTTGGTGGCTGTTTTACTCTTCTGAAGCATTCTAGTGGAGCAAGGCCTAAACACAACAGAAGGGTCCCCAAACTGCTACAGGCAGAATTTTCCAACAAACTCCATTGTCCATCAGGACAATGATTAGTAGAGAGGGAAGGAGGCTATTCAATCTGGCCTCGTGTTACACAGTCCCTATAGGTCATGTTGATTAACAAGATACTACACAAGATACTAATGATGCATTGTAGCTTCAGTCCTGTGAAGTCCTGTGTCCTATAACTTTAATCCTTCTTTGTGTGCAGCCAAACTGGGTATGTGTTTATCTCCTGTCTTTGGATGGGAGGCTGAAACTTAGGTTGTTAGCATTACAGAACCATAGAAATTAAAGATGGAAAAATTTTATTAGATCATCTACAGTAGTTTATCATCTAGCCAATACAAGCATTTTACTATAGAACATGACTCCTTGCCCAAAGCCACAGAGAGAATCAGTGTCAGAGCCAGGATTAAAACTCAAGGAGTTTCTGGCTCCCTGTCCTCTACTCAGATGGCAAGAGCATACTCAGAAAAGTTAGATTGTCCAAACATTAACAAAAAACAGCAGGGATGATTTGATTAATTCAGATTCATTGCTAAAACGCATGAAGTGGTTTTGATTAGCCCTTGGACCCTCATCAGACTTAGAGAGGTGTGTGTGGTAAATTTCCTTTTACCAGTGTATTACCTAGAAGATCTTGAGAAACATCCAATCAAAACACAACTTCAAGCAAATCCCTATGAATATCTGGATCAACATCTTAGGTTAGACAATGTCCATATAGTACTTTACTGGACACTCTAAACAGTACTATGATATAAGTAAATAATAATTAATATTTATTTATGGGACATGAGACCAAAGTTAGAAGTTAGTTCTGAGGTGTAGCTTCACTTGTTCATGATCTTTATTTATGCCTGGTCCACAGGGCTGTTTATGAGTGTCAGTTGTTCTGTCCCATATGTATTTGCAAGGATGAGTATTACATGGGACATGCTTATTATTGTTATTATTAGCACTCAGTGTATATATTTCTGTAGATCGTCATGTAACATCTATAGAAAGAACACTTTAAAAGTCAATATTTACTGCACAGCTTGATTTTCACTTCAACACCAGAATTTTCACGCACAGGTTTCTACAATAATAAAAGTTATTATTGGGACTGGAAACATTGCCTAGTATTAAAGTTTTCAAATGTGTATCATTATAAAATGTTGGTTTTAGTAGCAAAACTTTAACTAAGGAAAATTTTCTAGTGATATATATCTATCTAAGATAGGATTTTTTAAAGCAAATTTTATTTTGAATTATTTTTTGAATTATTTTGAGTTATTTCTAAGAAACCAACAAAAACATTGTAACTCTTCTATTGAAAAGATTTGAAGCCTCGTGTTTTGGAGAAGGGATAAAAAATTTGTCAGAAGGTGAGCTTTACGTTGGATGCCTGTTTTTTCCTGTTTTGAACAAAAAATTCAGGATGTTATGAGTTGTTCTGGCAGCAGTTTTTCTTCACTTAACTTCTTCCCACTTAAAAATAAAGCTTTCCACTGATCTGATTCTATGTACTCTTGAACACCAAGGTTTTTACCTCTTCAGTGCTCTTTTGATCCTTCCCTAGTTGTCAGCTGACTTCTCAGACACTAACAAATGACACTCAGTGTTAAGTTTTACATTGCATTTTAGCAGAAATCTCAGAATGAGTGGTTACATGCTGTGGCAATGCAGAAGATAATGTGAATTAGCTCTCTGCAAGTAGCTAAGTTTATGCTTTCACAATCACTTGAGGATGATCTAAGTAGATGCTCCTGTCAAAAGTCATGACCTCACCTATCCCCAGGCAATGGTGGCATGTTCCTGCTTCTTGGCTTTTAGAGAACTAATGCAGATAAAGACTACTAACTCCTTGGCTGAATTAGTTGGCTAACACTAGCCATGCAGATGCTGGCACAGGAGTGGGAGTAAGACTGTTTGTCTATGGCATGGACAGGGAATGTTAGCTCATATAGTTAGCAGCTGAAATTATCTTAAACTAATAATTACTAGCAGTCATGTCTTCTTCACCTTTCCATTGACTATATATAATCTTTTAATTTAGTCAAAAGTCTGTTAATATAGAGAGCAGTTGATAAGACATGGATGGTAAACATCAACAACTTTTGAATATGTCATTAACAAACCCCATCTTCTACTTGAAAATTATTAGAGATAGTCATAGGACTTTTTTTGTATGCCTGTACTTCCTTTATTGAATTACAGACCACTTGATTTGCACATATAATTTGGCCATGAAGGATGAAATTCAATTTACTTTATTTTAAATGACTGTAATGTAAACACTGAAAACTGATCCGACCACCTAGGCTCCCTTCAATCATCAGTGAAATGCTACTGAGACTTCTAGGTTGACACCTGTTTCAATAATCTGTCTTTAGAAGGATTAATCATGCTCTAGAAATGTTTACCTTGCTCAATTGAGTAAATAAAAAATTAATCCTCTGCAGATGAGTAGTCACATGACAACATATACACATATATATATACATACATCATATGAGAAGCAGCCAATCAAAAAGCCTAACAACCTGGTAAACTCAAGGACTGGTTAGGCAATGAGATTTGGTCAGAGAGAGACTGGAATTGGTTGGCAAATGTGTGATGAAGCTGGAAATAAATGGGGCTGAAGGCAAGAATGACAAGTACAAACAATCAACTACCAGCTCCCTTCTTCTTCTAAATGGTAGTGATCTGTGCCATGCAGCAAGATATACCAGCCCTACTTGTGACTCATGTGGATATCAAAATAGTGAAACTTGATTGGTGTTGCCAATTTCATACTTTGCTGTTTTAAAACAGTCATTTATTCAATGTCAAGCACTCAAAAGTGAGAATTGCTGTTAAGTTCTTCACTATAGGATTATCATCCATGCTACATTCTCTATGAGATGGAGATCTCAGGTGAGAGTTTACACTGTTCCCCTTCAACATCAGCATATTTCCCTGAATTAAAGGTTGTACATGTGTGTGTAAAAAACCAAAACTAGATATGCTTGGAAGAATAAAATCAGTAACCTCTCTCCACATTCCAAGATGAGAAAAAAATATATAAATAAAACATATAAAAACATTAAAAACATATAAATCAGCCAAGCATGCTGTTTTACTGCTGCATGCAAATCACTTGAAAGATTTAAACAAGTAGATGATATTTTTTTAGTAAAAAAAAAAAACAACTTTAGAAAAAAATAATCCTTGTGAAATAGAAATAACTTTTCTAATAGCTTTATACAGTTTTGGGGTTTTTTGTTTTGAAACTAAATCTGACAACTAACTATGTACAGTAACATTGTCATGTTTTGGTTTTTTTTTTTTGATTTACGTACTGTAGACAACTGAATAGGAGATTTATCTACATAATAGAAATTAGACAAATTTTAAGTATCAATTGAACAGAGACCTAAGCAGTAATGTTAACATACAGTCAATGTAATTATGTTTTAAATAGAAAAAGTAGAAATATATTAACTGCAATTCAGTAATTTTTTAAGAAATAAACAGCTAACTTTCCAGCTGGGTCTTTACAATCTTTGGCAAGTAACTAACAGTAGCTTCAGTGAGATTTAAGTGCTTAGGTTAAGCACTATGCATAGGAGCATGAGGCATGAAAACAGTTTCAGCGTATGAGAACAAAGAATGGTCCCAATGAAAAGCACATCTGTAAGTTTCATATACTGTGAATTCCCTGGCTCCAATTGCAGACCATGACATTGTTTCTAAATAACTCTGAGATTCCTCCCTGTGTCAGTGCAAAGCATTGTTAAAGTTTAGGACTACTTCTGTGATGCCATTTTTCAATTTTCTTGGCACACTCCACTGGGGAAGAGGGATGCTTAGGGCTAAAAATTAATTAGAGCAGGACTGGGCCAAATTCTGAGTCCTTCAACTGAGCAGAACTCCCACTAATTTGAGAGGAACTTTTGTTCAATTGAGTGCATAACTTGAATCATTGTCCCGTGTTAACTTCTGATAGCTTAGTTAGTCTCATTGCAAGACACGCAGGGAAAGCCATCTTAATCCCAAGGAGCTGAGCCTAAAATGTCACTAACAGCCCTCTTCTAAAAGAGCTTTTATGTCCTAGCTTCTTTTTGATTTAATATTCTCAGCTGCCTGCAATGCAAAGTACCTCTTTTTTAGGGTTTGTTTTTGAGTTACTACTGCTGCATTCAGGGAGTGAAAGAGTAAAATTCTTGATTGTTTTTCAGTAAAAAGAAAATCTATTTGGAAATTACTTTCATATTCTTGCAGGATGATTGCTCTTGCCAATCCAGCTAGCTACCTCAAATTCCTCATAATTTTGGATGAGCAAACCACTGGGAAATTTTGTTGTGCTGCACTCGAGGATGGTTGCATTTCACTGATGTTTCAGGGTTTTTTTCCCTCCACTTCTTTTTATGACAGTCAGTAAATACGATCTGGAATACTTCTGGAAGAAAGGAATAGTGCTGCAAAAAATATGTCTTTAAAGACTGCTTTCTAAGGCTTCTAATCTGACTGCATGTATTGTTACTTTGTTCTGAAAGCAAAAGTACCTTATGGGAGAACTATTACTAGCATTTTTATTGCCTAAGGAACATTTTATTAAGAGAATGTAAAGGAGAAAAACAGCCAGCTCCTTGTCAAATGTCAGCTTTTGTGACAGTAAGGGTAGGATTTTCAGAAGTCCTCAAGTGTACTTTACACTCTGTCCTTGCAAGTCAGCAGGAAAAATTGTATCAACTTTGATAGAATTTAAATAAGAATGAAAAAAAATCATTAAAAATTTCAGAGAAACGGAAATTTTCAACTTGCATTATCATCTGTTGGCCTCATGTACTGTCATTTATGGGAATTTTTCCATTCTGTTTTTCATTGCATTGCAACTCAGGTTATCACAATCTTATTCTAAATCTGATCTTAATAAACTTAGTGTTAAGCTCCTTTTGATGGTTTTATGAAGAATGATTTAAGATTTTTTTTTTTTTCATGCAATGACTTAAAGTGGTGAATAATTTCACCACAATGCTTGTAAGTTATTTGTTATTATCTTGATAATCCAAATCATGCACCTTATTTTCATTCTCAATTTATCAAGCTTCAATTTCTGGCTATTAGTTCTTAATAAAAAAATCAACAAAACCACTATGGAAAGTCTTCTCATTTAGTCACTAATAAATTATTATCAGGTCACCTAGTTAGCTTCTCTTGGATAAATTAACTACTGAGTTTTTCTCTTTTCACATTCTAAAACTAATTTTCCACACCATGATTATTTCTTATTTTGGTTTCCTAAGCCCTACACATTTTTTTAATCTCTTTTTTTTAAGTGTAGGCATCAGAATTACACACACTTTTCCAGTAATGGACTCACTGATGAGAATCACAGGTAAAAATTGCTACAAAATGCATTATTCAAATACTAATGTGATGGAGCCAGATAGTACCTAGCTACTCTGATAGGTATAAAAGCTGTAATAACATTCCATTCCAACTTGTTATTTGGTTTTGGTTCCTGTATTTCCATGCACTCACCATGTTCATTTTACTTTGAGTTTTGGTTGTTCTGAAACTGTAAAGTGAAACTTATCCCAACCCACAGTTCTTCCCCTTCTGCTCCCTCAATTTTGTGTTGAAACTATGCAAAAATATGCATTTTTGTTATTTTTATTTAAACACAAAAATAGTTTGGCGTAACTGTGCTAAAAATTGGGTCATGGCTTGTTCATATTTGCATCCTATTCAAGAAACATTGGTTGTACTAAGGGCTTGTAACGGATTCTGAGTTTAACAGAGTTTCAGGTGGTTGTTGTAAACATTGTCCTGAGTTAAATGACTATGCTTTTTAATGTTTCAGAATATGCTATGGTATGTTAATTGCTTTCCATTTTCTTCCGGTGAGTTACTGATTGAAGCCAAAAGTTAAAATATTTTTGTATTTAGAAGGTAAATGGCAGACTGAGTCTGAGTCCATTTAAATTAAGTTTATTGAATGAGAGAATGACTCCATAGGGAATTAAATCTGGGTCTGTTTTTCAGTAACATTTGTGATTTTGATTTCCTCAAAACACTGCCTTGTACAAATTGGATTCAGCATGGTCAGGCTGAGGACTTACAACAAAATCACATTAGTTTAACAAGAAAACATGTTTTAGTAAAACCTAGCTTAAGCCCCAAGGAAAAATCTTACATTACCTCACTGATGAAGGAGGCTAAGAAGACAAGCACAAAACATCACAAAATTTCAACTGGTGCCTGGTAGCTTAGTTGTCTGTATGCCTGTAATGTAGATTGTTGTTCAAAAGTATGTGTCTTGTGGTATCTGTTTAGTAGTATGAAACTTTTGGCAAGTGAATCCCAAGTCTTACATGGAATTTAACAAAGGCTGCTAAGCTTTTGGTGAAATAGGCTGAACTTCCAGCATATGTGGGGCAATTTATTCTTTAGAGGGTAAATGGGTAAAGTCTCCCTGTTTCAGCTAATTTTTTCTTTTGGTCTGATGCAAACCTATAGGCTTAAATGAGAAGGAAAAAACTTTTCTTTGTAAACTGTTCAGTCAGTCTAGCTCGGAAACCTGAATGAGACTGGACTTCATAGGAAGAGTAGGCTCCATACTTTATCTCTAAATATGAATGGGAAAATGATGACAACTTTGTACTTTCATCATCTTCACTCTGAGCATAGATGACAGAAGGACAGCTAAAATAAAGCTGTCAGTTCATTTATGTAATTATTATGAATAGGCGACAGTATGTTTATAAGAATTCAATTTCTTCAAGGAGTAAGGAAATCAAAGATTAGAAATGTCCCTTAAGATGATAGTAACCACTACAATTTCAAAGTAGCATTGAGGGATTTAAAAAAGTGAATCCCATGTGTATCAGTAAGTTTCATTAAATCTCTTTCTTATGGCTTGAAATTAACATCCATATTTCAACCCAAGAAGCATGGCACTGTTATTCAGATCCTCATGTACAGCTATTTCACAGAAGCACAGAATCACAGGTTACTGTACTTTATGAAGAGCAATTAAGCTTACATCAAGAAACATAGACTTAAATTAAACTCAGGAAGCTGTGAAATTCATTGCAAGTTCAAGACCCATTCCAGCTCTCTGAAATGTTTGGGAAACCTTAAAATAACTCATGGTCTGAATTTTTGGAAAACTTATCAATACTTGAATGAACTTTGGGGATCAGTCACCACATGATCCTGCTATGAAGAAGTCACTAATGTCCTCCTGTGAAATCCAGTGGAGGGACAGAGAGTGCCAGGGGTTCTAGTGGACCCAAGCTAGCAGTTATTGACTTCCTTAAAAATAATGTAGAACGTGAAGCCAAGGCCCTGTGTAATTTTTTTTTTGTCACCTTATTGGGACTATGGAAAAATTACAAGTCACATGACTTAGTGATACATGTGAAGACCCTTGTGTAGATGTCCTTATGTCAGCAAAAAGCTTTGTTCATGTAAATATACCTCAGAATGTAATACATCTCATAGACAAACTAACGAAGTATGGAGTATTTGCAGGGATGTGGGCATGACTCGTAAAATTTGCTAAAATGACTCAAAGACTGGTCAAACCTAAGTGGAAATCCTGAATATTTTTCAACTCACATTAACAAACATACAAAAGCTTTGAGTGTTCCAGAAAGTAGTCACTCTTCACTTTAGCAAGTGTAAGACATAGGTAGAAAGAAATAAAATGTGTATATATTTCTCTGTTTCTATTTTCTCACAACTTCAACTCAAACTGATGCAAGTCATACTCTGCTTGGGTATCAGAGAAAAATCTACTTCTGTAGCTAATTTTCTGCTTTTAGTTGCTTCCTGAGCTCATTTCTTAACCTTTTATTACTTCTTAAGTGTCCTTTTTGTTGAATCTCATCAATTTCATCAAATTATCACATATTCTCCATTACAGATTCATTGCTAGTTATCAACCCACTTTGCTGCATTTGTGTTTTGGCTGCTGTCTTCAGCATATTTGAATATCAATTACTGTGATCACCTGCCCAGTCAGTCCATGTATACATGACACAGGTTAGCCCATTAATCATATGACTCCCAGCAAACATCTCCAAAAGAAATTAACTATCTGAAGTCAGGACTATGGATCACAAAGTTAATCAGGTAAAGGGTGACATGCATTCTATTATTAACATTTAAGGCAGAGATCTGGCTTATTCATTGTATAACCTTCCACTCCATGGGAAGGTTTTGTCAGCTCTAGCTTAACTTGCAAACCCTACCCAGCACAGATGAATGCTAAATTTTGTGCTAACCCTTGTGAATCAAAACCATCATGTTTCATGTGGCTCTCTTCATATCTTCTATAATACCTAAACAAAATGGGGTGAGTTAAGGACAGAGTTGCAGCCCTAATTCTGAATTTCCTAGCTTTTGTGGGCTTAAGTCATACCCTTAATGTTACTTGAAAGTATTTTTTTGTGGTTTAATATATACTATAACTTGTTCTTTTGTGACAACTGGATTTATACTGGCTTCATCCCTAATACCACTGGAAACTGGAAGCAGGTCATAGTGTGAGCCTGTCTTCCAAGTATTTTAAATAGAAAGTCACCATTCTGCACTCATTACTCTTGTTCTCCAATAAAAGTTCAGTGTTCTGTATTAATTAGAATGATACCTCTTAAGTTAATACCACATCCAACTTGTAGACTATTTGTACTCCTGAACATTAAAGGTGAACAAATGAACAAAAGTATCTTTGTACTTTTTCTCTTTTCATTTTTATTCATATAAAAAAAAATGGTTTTAATGAAAAAGAGGTGGTTTTTTACACTAGAAATTCTTTTCTTGTCTTTTAGTTTGATTTTCCTTGAATGATTCCATAGTTGCTTTATTCTATGTTTGAACATTTTAATGCTACAGGCTGCATTCAAATTGACAAAAGTCTACCTATCTCTACCTGTAAGTACTGTCTAATATGTCTTCATATTAAAATTGTAGGCCTTAGTTGTCTGAGTAATATTGCGTCATATAGCAAAATAAGTTCATGTTTACATGTGAATGTTGACATAAATCCTGTGTTGGAGTCCTGCCACCTGTTGCTGGAAATCAACTTCCAGTAGAATGTTCTTCCTTCCCACATATGTACACTATTTTAATTTTGAAAAAAAATAATCCCTCCTCTTGCCATGCCAATCGTGTAGGATTGACTGACTGCAGAAAATATGTACCAAACCCATAAGCTTCTTCCTTGAGGAGGAAGATGTTGAATCTTCTCCTGTATGGGATAGAATCCAGTTTCATGAGTACCAAAGGAATGGAGGAGACATCTGTGTGAGAAAATGAATGAGGGGAACAAGGGAAAGACAACATGAGAAGGAAAAGATTTTATGAGTCCATGGGTACTATTTGTGTCCTTATACAAGAAGAGAACAGGAAGTTCCAAATCCAAGCTTCACCCCACCACTATGCCACGCACTGTTTTTCTCTCAGGGAGTGATTTTATGGTCACTTCAATGCAATATGAGTGAGGACTGTCACTGAAACAGCAATCTCTCCCTTCCCAGCCTTCTGACTGTATGCTCCTGTCCTGCCACCTCCCCTTTAAGGGAGAAACTATTTGTTCAGTAAATCAGCTCAGTGAACTGATCTGGCTGTAGATGGACTCTTTTTTCCTACCTTTCTCACCTTATCTCTTTTGCTGTCTTTTTCCACACCAATTTGCATATGAGTTGGACTAAAAAGTGGAACTTTAACTTCCATTGTGCGGCATAGCTATACATGTGGCCTTTTTTTGTTTGTTTCAATGATCTGTTTACAGTGCAGCACCATAAACAGTTGAGATAAGAATGAAGGGGCAGTGGACAGGAACCTTGTAATTCTACTTTTGCACTGAATGAACTGTAACATTCACATTCATACAGCATTCATTCATACAATATGCATAAAGTCACAGAGAGAAGCTGGATAAAAGGAAGTATTCCAGAGACACAGAGATCAGAAAAAATCTTAAACAGCTAATCTGCTCTCTCTCTGACCAAGAAACTTTGTTGAAGTGACTTTGTAATTCAAAAGCTTTTCTTGTATATCCAGAAAGTCAATAAACATTGACTTATTTTTGGAAAGGCAACTGTTGTTTAGAAATTACTTAGTTCCTTACCTTTTCATAAAGGTGTAAACCAGTGTTTCAAAGCAGATTGAGACAAGAGATTTTACGAACTGTGATTTTCAGGCCTGTTCTCAAAATGCCTGGAAGACCTTACCTCTGTGCCAGCCACTGGTTAAAAGGGGTTGCTTAGAACACTATCTTTGCAGGAGAAACCCATTTTACAGAGATTTGGGTCTTGGTTCAATATTGTCTAATTTAATTAACAAGCACTTAAGAAAGCTTAATTTTTGCAGCTGTCTTAATGTTTTTTCTCCGTTAAAATAAACCAGTATAAAACCCCTCTTTTTTTTTTTTTGTTATTTTTTTTAATAGTAGGCATTTGGCAAATTAAGTGTTAATTTTTTGTCATCTTATTGAACACCAGTTTTTCTCACCTATTCTGAGGTCCACGTACTTATCCCTTTGATTACTCCCTCGTACTTTTGTGACAATGCAAAGAAGTCAAGCTGTTTTGTTGAATATATGGGAATTCCAAGTGCATATAAAACTGTCATAGCAAACCACATGCTGCCAGAACTATTTCTTCCACCTTTCTTCATTTTTGGTGGCCAGCAGAATTGTGCATGGGGCTCTGGCAACCCCAGACTGAGAAAATAGCTTCCTAGTAACACTGGTGCAAACTATATTAAACTTGAGTGTTTCATCCGCATGGCTTTGCTGAGAACAGCAGAAGTTCACAAGACTGAATTTGCAAAAAATAAGGTGACGTCCCAGGTGGTTGTCTTGTTGCTTCTCCAGGAAATAGATCATTTCTTTATTATTGCCAAAGGTATTAAAATATATACCTGAATCTTGTTTCCATTCTTTTAGGCTGGACTCAAAGTAGCAAAAGGAGTTTATGTTTGTTATCTCAAAATACAATATGGAGGAATGTGTGTTTGAATACACACGCACACAACTAGACATACATGCACGCAAACACAGAGGATAGTTTTAATTTGCTTTAAAATGCATAAGTGCATTTGTGAGATGGAAACTAAGAAGATCCATAATAAGACTGAATGAAATCCCAGCACCTCCTAAGATCTGAGAACAGAAAACAGTTTTCCAAACTTTCATGTATGGAAATACCAGATGAGTCAATGGGTGTTCTCTGTGTTAGGAGCTTCCAGGGCTACTTTCTCTACATCAGCAGCAGCATTACCTTGTAGCTTGTTTTTAAAGGCCGCCCAGTATCCACAGCCACCACTGATTTAACTGAAGCTTTGGGCTCAGTAGCCCTGAAACTCAGCTTATGGCTTCCATGACACTTTAGGAAAAGCAGTCACACATAAACAGTTTAGGGAAATTAACATCTGGTATTTGGGTTAATGTAAGATTTGCTCAAGGTGACAATTCCTGGTAAAAAATTACAGTGGAGAACAAAAACTAAAAAGAAAGAAAACTTGACTTACTCATAGTGTAATAACACTGTACTTTTAAAATGCTTTTAACCACAAACAGTTTGGAGCAACCAACTGCAATCTATTAAGTTTCAGCTCACAGGGATTTCACTTTCTCCTCAACCCTTTCTTGTACATTATTTAAGTGTTTTTAGTAAATTCACAATTCTTACTGAATTTAAAAGAAATATCTAGTTTTATGAGGAGAAGCCAACTAGTATCCGTAGCTTCTAAGGTAGACTTTGGAAACTAAAGAGATTTTTCACTTGTGATGATGGATGTGTTTTATAGTAATTTTTTTTTTGTCCAGGGAGCTACTTCATGTTAACTTCAGGGGCAAATCCAGTCTGATTTATACAAGTATCATTATGTAGAATACTGGAACATTTATCATGTTTCTTGCTTTGGGGTGAGTAAAGTAAGTTGCCTTAGAGTATATCTAGCCAGAGCAAGATTTTTTTCAATATCTAGCTTACATGAGAGAGATTTTTACATAAAATACACTTTTATCCTTCGTGAATTGTCATATAGACAATATTTTAATACTTTACTGGTACTTATAACCACAGTAATTCTTTGTTTATCTACACAGTTCTTTCAAAAGTTTTAATGAAAACTGCAACCTGTTCATCTCAATGGTGATCTATTTTTTGCAAATTAATAAAAAAGTCAAATGAAATTCTTTTCGGAATAACATTTCTACATATTTTTCCATCTCAGTTTTAGGATGTAGTTATTTTTTCTGATATGCAGTAGGCTATGTTTTTTGGATAACGTTTGGGAAGTCAAGAAGCAATGAAATCTAATGACTAAATCCTACTTTTCATGGATTTACCGGGGCAGCCCATTATCTGCTATTCTACTTTTAGCTTTACTAAATATTTCATGGAGAAGGCTTATTTCACATTGTATCATACTATATTAGGATAGCAGTTCTTGTATCTAGGAGTATGCTTAATGGCTAGAAGTGTTCTATAATGCTTCTTGGAAGCCTGTAAAAGACAATTAGTGTTTGTTTTGGGACTGTGATTATTTTAAGCCTTATTAAAGGATTCACCTAATATTCTTCCTTCCCCATCATTCTCTTTTTGGTTATGCAGGATATAAACAGCTGAATCATTCACAAGACAAAATTTATGAACCAAATTTTAGCATGGTTGCTGTCAAAAATATATTGAATGGTGCCAGAAGAAATGAGGATGTGAGGATGAGGTTTGTGCCTTTCCTCACAGGGATGAAATAGTGGCCTTCAGGTAGCAAGTCTGAGGTGACAGGAACAGAGGAAGAGAAAGGAGCTGCTTGGTGAACCAAGTGTCAGTGTCCATAGTATAGTACCTGGGAGAAGAGGCAGTAGGAACAGGAGACAGATCTAGCTTGGGAACCACTGCTGATTTTGATACCTAATTTAGAACAAAGCTGTCTTCAGCTTGGGCCTGGTAGCTAACAGATCAAAAATGTAAAAGAAGATGTAAGTAGTGGAGAAGCAATACTTGTAAGCATCTCTGCCTACTTGTTTTGCCAGAAGAATGCCATTAGACTTGGTTTCTATTTCATGTAAACAATGATAAGATATCTTTTGCAATGATGGGCATTGTGCAAAGTGTATCGTTTGGGGATGTGTGAGAAACTCTCTTTTAAGGCTGACTGCAAATACTGTTTTACAAACTGGATAATTGAGCAATAATCATCAATGTCACATAAATAGAAAGCTAGCTCTTCTTCCCACTTAAAGAAGTTGAAATAGTGTTAGCCTGATGCAGAATGATCAAATGTCATCTGTATTATGCATTCCCCTTGAAAATGAAATAACTGTATTCTTGAGTTTTAGAAATAAATTAGTAACAGTCCTCACACAAGACTTTCTTGATTTCAATGGAAATGCTCTGCATAACAGCCTTCCCACCTGCTTTTCTAGGGATAAATTCAGATAGAGATATGTATGTCTGATACAGAAAACATGTTTTGGAATCCTTTGGAAGCATGACGTGCAGATCATCATATTAATGCTGTAAAACTTATCAGATATCTCTAGTTTTCCAGGAACCATCTTCCTGTGTAAAAGTAGCAAAGGAATATTTTCTGCTGGTACTAAGGTTACTGGAGAAGGGGGAAAGATCATGGACTCAGGGAGGCTGTCATAGTGATTAACCTCTGTTACCAGGGGTGATTCGTAGTCTTTTTTCCTCTGAGAAATGATGCATACTGATTTGATTAGATTAAAGAGGTCTGGCAGATCATGATCTTAAAACTCTGTGGCTACCCTTATGGATTATAAATTGACATGATATATTCCAGAATAGGACAAGAGTGTATTAGACAGAGACAAGTGAAAAGATATGAAGTAATTTAATGAGGCTCTCCAATAATACTTCTATATAGGTTCCTTATGTAGAAAGGGGTTGCCTGCCTGATAAAGTAGATCTGCATAGTTCTTGTTCATTGGTTTGTGAATTTTTTTCTTTGAAGCTTTTATACGTAGACAGTAGCTAGGACTGTTACAGGTGACTATGCACTTACTAGACCTGACGTAGTCCCAGTGAGAACATGGACAGAGTTCTTCCCTAAAGTCAGACTTGCAGAGATCATCTCAAAAACCCACAGCCTCAATCCCCTCCTGGATGGAGGGAAGGTACAAGACTCCTTATCAGAAAATTGTGTCATTTCAAGGTTTTAAGACTTAAATAGGACTACTGAAAGAGACACAACGAATTAGAGGTGCACTAAACTCAGAAACTGTAAGAGAGATGCTCTGGAACACACCAATCCATAAGGATTTTGTGAAGAAAGACAAAAGAAAGGTTAGATGGATCTTTAGTGTACTGAATGTTTTTAGCACACAGTTTTTATAGAATAATATAACTGAACTGTGCTTAGCTCAATTTAAAACTTTACTTTGTGGTTGACCTTTTCGAGATTAATGACACAGTTTCAATGGTAGGACACAGGAGACATGCCAGTTACAGTGATTAAATAAAAACATTAAGAAAAACTATATATATTGTTGCCTAGCAAAGAACCAAAACACTTTTTCCTGAAAACCACATGAACTGATTTTCCAGATCTTAAAAAAGGCTACGCATTGAACATCAATAGAAAGGAACTAGAAGAGAGAGGTGATTTGTAGTAGTTGTGCTTTGGATGGTGATGATAATTATTATAATATTCTGAAATACTTTTATTATTAAAATAAATATTGAATTGGAAAAATAATGCCAGAGCATTAAGGTCACACTCCACCTAGATATTTTAAAATGTGCTTCACTTTATTGACTTTACAGTTTCTTTAAGATCTTTCTACCAATTTCCAGATGTTACCTTAAATCTGACATGGATAAATGAAGACTATTAATCTTTTCCCTGTTAATCCCTTTTTACCTTCTTTCTAATCAGTATGAATAATTTTAATCCGTTTAACTAATCCCAGAACCCAGGCATAAATTTTGAATTGGGTTTCATTTCGGATCTTTCATCCAGGTTCTGCATGTCTTTGCTATCTGAGACTTCTGTTCTATGCTGGGATGAATCTGTCTCTGAACATGGTCGGCTGTGTATCCTAACTATATATAAACAACAAAAGCAAGAAGTTTGGATTAGTAACATTTTTAGCATAACTGAATAAAGTGAATCCCCATATGAGATGATGGGGGCCTCAATCAAGGGTTTAGCAACATGGAAGACTAGAAAATATGGAATATGAGAGATGATCTGGAGAAGGAACTTCTAGGCATAGCATCTTCCTTTTTTTTTCTTTTTTTTTTCTTTTTTTTTTCTGAAGAAAGGTAGATCCATGACTTTTGTTCTCTTCAGAACAGAATTAAGATACATGTGTTGGGGGAATATATATATGAGACAGTCACCCAAAGAATGAGTATTCAAACAACAACAAGCTTTGAAGAAGGCAATGAAAGATGCAGTGTTTACACTAAACAAGGAATGGGTGCAGTAAATAAAACTTCAGTCAGAGGATCCTGTTAACTTTTGCTAGTAGAGGGAATGGGCTGAACATGACAGTTCATATTCTCTTCAGTTCCTGAAGACTTGGAGCTGTAAGAGTAGGCCACCACCTGTAAAAATTATGCTGTGTTCATGGCCTAATATGCAGACTTATTTTCCTATGATTTGGAGAATTGCTCTTGAATGAATGAATTTTGTAAAGCACCAGGGCAGTTCCTTCCTTTTTGGTGACACTGGAAGTTAATAATCTGTCAGTTGAATTATCTTCTCATTTCTATGAAATTTGATGCCAAGATCAGCTATCCTTTCCTGAAGATCTTTAGGTTGCTTCTTTCTTTTCTGTTTATTTTAATTTTGGGTGGCTGTTTTGTATTCTCAAAAAACCTGATGGTAACCATACTATCAATAGTGGCATGCGTGCCAAAATGAAGGTATAATTGCTGTATACTTTATGGAGGTATCTCTAGAATACCTCCATACAAGGAATATATCTAGTTTATGTTCCTATTATGAATATATTTAGTGTACATCCATATATCTTGCAACTGGGTATGGTGATTCCTTCTCAAGTGGAGCATTTTCCTGCTCTAAAATTTCCCCATCAATGCAAGCAGAGGTGGTTCTAAGGTGATAGAACCATAGACTTCAATTCTTCAACACCAGGGCTATGCATACGAGATGCTGATCTGCATTTACAGATTATTTCTTGTTTTGCTTATATGGACTGCAATTACAATTAAAATGGATTTTTTTTTATTTGTAAAATGGCTATGAATGTTAATAGGATATTAAGATTACCTGAATGAATATAATTTCTTCAGGCAGACAAAGCACATAAATGTATTCCATGTTTCCAGATATTTTTGTACTTCTTTGACAATGTGAAATATAAAGTTCTCATCTGTCTCTTTCAAACTGGCCTCCACCACACTGTGATTAAAAAAAAACCCCAAAAATCCCAAAAAACCCAAGGAAACTGCATAAAGCTTTTTGTTATGTTTTTTTTTGTTTGTTTGTTTTCCTTTTCAAATGAATATTCAAACAAGCTGTGTTGTCCAGATATCCAAAATCTCTTTGTGGTATTTTCTGCAAAGGTTAACCCAATTTCAGAAAGGGTGGAGTTAATAGATTTCATGAGCATTACTTAAGTAAAATTAACACCTAAGTGAAATGGGAAAACGTCACATGAAAAACAAACAAAAGTGTCTTGTAAAAAGATGTCTTAAGCCCAAAGGAAACAAGAATATCATTCAGTCTAGTTAAAAATCGAGGTGAAAAACTGGAAGAAATTTGTAGGGAACTTTGCCATTTTGTTTTACAGAAAATGAATGGATGTGTTCCCGTTTCTGTGGAAAATTTTGGAGGTACCTCACATAATTTATAATTGATTTTCCACTAAACTGTTGAAAAATCTTTTTTTGCTTCTGCTGCTGAAGTGCAGCACCAGCAAAAATCTGCAAAACATCTTAGCAAATTCTTCAGAAATTAACTCTACCTCAAAAACCTGAAAGTGTGGTGTCTTTTTTTTCTTTTTTTTTTTTTTTAATTTAAAAAAGAGAATACCATGAATGTGTGGAATATGTTAGTTCTATAATTAAGTAGAAGGCCATAGTGCTGTAGTTATAGCAGTACATTTTAACAGAATATTTCAAATGGCACTTTGAGGTAAATTTTCTACTTTTTTAGATTTGAAATATAATAGTACCTTTTTAGAGCTCTTGGACATAATCTATGACTTAGATGCCATACACCAACAAGTGTCAAACCAGCAGTCAGTTTGCTGTTTCCTAGATTTCTAAATGTCTGGATAGTTAAGAATCATCTCATGAGTTTTATTACTGTATAATGAGTCTTTCAGCTTTGAGTTGCCGACTGAATTTTCTGTAGCAACAAAAATGCTTTATTATCTGGAGAGCAGTTAAAGAAATCTGAAATTTCACTTACTATGTCAGAACTTTGCCCACAATTTGAACATAGTACAAAGAGCCATTAGAATTAACCTTAACTGATGATTTCTTCAGAAATCAAGGAGAAACAATTATCTTTTTCTCTATAGTTTTATCTACAGTGTTTTGAGGTCTCATGTTTGATATAGATGGGAGTAAGATGTATGTTTTTACTGCTTACATTGAGCTGTGCTGTGGAGGAAGAAACCTTCAGCTAAAGCTGAAGATCCTTTGGAATTAAATACACATTTTGCTACTGATATTAGTGGGACCAGCATTTTGCCCTTAGATTCCATAAAAATCAACCTGGGACCATTCCCAATGCACTACGCTGATTTTTCCAAACTGTCTCCACACCATATTTTGCAAAATTACTTACTCAGTAGGCTTTAGGAACAGCTAAAAGAAAGGGTTTCACTTGCTCTCTCAAGCTACAGATAATAATCTAGCTTTTATCTCCTAAACCCTTTGAGAATATGTTTTGTTTAGCTATGGTATTCGTTGTGGTCATAGCATTGATATGAAAAAAAAGTGTTTAAGATTACTTTCACTGCTAGTGGTCTTCAAATTTATACTTTTCACTAGGCACTGGTGAGATTTTCAGATAGTCTTTGCAAAAAATTTCTGTCAGTATTTTCTGCCACTGTAGATCCATTATATAGCTTGAAAAGTACTACTTAAGAGGTAGGTGTATACCTTTTTTTCTCATTCTCTAACAGCTAATATTAGATGATTTCTATTATGTTGCTAAAATCTAGTTTTGCTCAAGCTTATTTTCAAAACACCCGTTTCCTGACAGAGAGCCAAGGCTGGGTATTGTCATGTTTTCTGAATTGAAAACCTTTAAATACATACTAGAATATTAACTGAAAATTCTCAACTGAAATACTGGCAGTATTGTTACCACATGATGTCCAAGCCAGTGTTGACTACCTTCTACATGTAAATGTTTAAAGTATATGAATTATAGCCAGTTTTGCACTTCAAACAATATTTCTGGTTTAGGTATAATCTAGAATTAAGAATTGGACGGCTTCCTTCAAAATTGATTATGTTTTTGACTAATTTTGAAAAAAACAAAATTCTACTTGATTTTTAACATAGAATTAAGGAGTTTTTTTCCCTGCAATTGTCTCCTACACCAGATATATCTGTTACTTATACTTTTGATTACTTTTGGTGAAGATTGTTCATTTACTTAAGCTCTAAACACATATTTATATGATGCAGATCAACTGAGCTTCACTGTATTCAAGGTAACACCTGTCTGTAAGAAACTAAAGAGAAAGTATGCAATCTGACTTTAGGTTACAATCTAGTCTCATAATATTTCAAGTTTCAAATTAATTGTTAGAGAAACATCCTCTCTCTAGAATTTGATATAATGATTCAAGGCTTTTGTGCTCAGAGATTTTTGCTATAGTGTAGCTTGGCTGTGAAGATTCTCATGCTGAAATATATAAATGCGACATGGCTCCATTTACTAAAACTACATTAGAAGCTCATTTGTGTCTTATTTATAATTATTTAAGATACTAGTTTAACTTGAAATTTGCTGAGCTGCAAGGCTTGATGGATAGAGTCCTTTTTATTTATTAATTTATTAATTATGTAATAATCTGATACTACTTCATAATTTTTTCTATATGTTCATAAAGACAAAACTATAAGGGAAATTAGTGGCAAGAACTCTCAGCTGTTCCCCCTCTGTTTGAAAAAGAACATTGTATCCATTTTCAAGTTAGCAAATCCCAAGGGAAAATTGCTATGTAACTTCTATTCTCTCTCAAAAAAATATCTTCAGTCAGTTACAAAATAATGGCCAAAGATTTATTATGTAGCTCCTTAATATTACTTCAGTGCATAGAAAAAGAAAATGACACAAATACCTTACTAAAAGTGGAATATTAGTGTTAATTTCACATTTTTGATGAGTTACTGTTAATTTACAGTGATTCAAGTGGGGTGACTTGGATGCAAAATCCTTCGTGTAATTTGTGTTGCTTTTTTAAAAAGAGAAACTTCATAATATAATTAAGTATACGCTAGAGGAGACCTTTGATTCAGATAAATACACAGGTTGTGAGTAGGAGGTTGCAATTAAATATAGGACTTAAGAGTGTATGATGTGGTTCTCTGCTGTTTTAAATATGTTTCTGAACAGATACCAACTGGTGAAGATAATTCTGGATGTAAAAGTGGTAATATCAACTAATACTTTTTTTTAAAAAAATAGTGTTCTTTGATATGTGCAGGAGAAAGGTGATATACTCCAAACTAAATTATCTTTCCTTCTTATCTCTCATATTTTCACCTGCTGTGTTGTCCCTTAGGTGTACAATGTCATTCTAATTCAACTGATCTTTTTTCTTTTAATTCTTATTTCACCTTGTTTTCTCCTTTATTACTCTTTTCTGCCACAAAAATCTACAAACAGTATCTATCCTTTTGGATTCAGTGATTCTCTTTGACTCAAGATACTACAAACAATGAGGTGCAACAAATATCAGGTAATACAGTGTTAAATTCTACACTGTGATTTGAGGTGTGGAAAGAAAATTATTTTTATTTTGTACAGCATCAGAGAATTTATAGTCACTTAGTCCTATGCTGCAGAAATTTGAAGTACAGATAGCTTAAGATCTTTTGACATGTCAGAGGCATTATATGCAAAATTCTGACATTTTCCAGTATGATTTTAAAAAAATTGTTTACAACTTTGTTAAAATTAAACTGCTTGCTTTGGAGTTTCCTTGTCTGACTGGGGCTGGCTTTGTTCATTTTAAGTTTCAGTTTCTCAGAAGATAAGTTTTCCACATTGTCTTACAATTGTTTCCTTGACAATGATCATGAGTCTCTACTTTAGAGCGGAGACTTGTTATGTGCAGGGAGAACTGTTTGAGTTTTAGGGATGGAATGTTAACTTGCCCTTGAAAATTTGTCCCGTTTTGGCCAACTTGTAATTCTTTGAATAGTCTTAATTTACACATCCTCAGTACAGTTTTGTTAACAAATTTTCACATACATTTTATGAATGTTTCCTATGTCTTAGGCATATACTCTCTCCTTAGAAAGCCAATGAACAATTAAAACTGTTTAAAATATCTTCAATCTAATTGGGGAAATTATTCAAACTTATTTCCTATGCAGTTTTTTCCAAGACACTGTATGAAGAACAGTGTCTACACCATGAAAAATTTTAGTGGTGTCCAGCTAGCTTTAAACAACTGGCTATATCTGCATTGCATAGGGCAAATATGGGTTATTCTTGCATCTACATAGGGCTGTCCTACACTGCTTCTGATCCTGGGTTAGGTAGTTACAATTTAGGTATCTCTGCATCTTCCTCCCTTACTTGCTGTAATTATATCCACAGCTCATCTGTATTCTCCATAACTGTGCTCTTGTTCCTGAAACATCAAGGAAAAGGTAAAGAGGAGAAAGGGTGTACAAGAAAGACGAGCAGAGGCTAGGGGTTTACAGTCAGAATCCTGGAAGTGGAGAGAGAAGTGCAGCACAGGGAGAAATATGGATGTGTTCTGAGCTCTGGAGGTTGGCAGAGAAGGGCCTGCAAACACAAGAGCAAAGGTCTTAGACACTCCACTCCTTACATTCTTGTGTTATCTGTTAAGTAGGTACAGAAACCCTTAGAGTGTATCTCTTGACATTCATCAATGTCAGGCTTAGACAGAGGGTGATAAGGACCCAACGTATATACTATCCACATTTCCATTGTCTCACTTTGGACAAGACTTGGTAAGGTTCTCTGGACCAAAACCATGTAACCTGAAAAACAGAGATCTGGAAGACTTAGACCTTCACTGTCTGTTCCTGCACCTTATGGATAGCACTGACAGGAAGCAAATTCCAATCTAGGGCTCAGCTCAAGACAGCTGATGTTATACGAACCACAATGGCCTAAATGTTTACTGGGAGGAAAAAGGGAGTCGTAAGGCTGCAGCACATCACGTGGTGCTTTCTTACCAAGAAAGCAAGAGAGGAGGGGAGGGATATTACTTGCCTTTCATTTTACTGGCACTTGACAAGGGAGAAGGGGGTGCGAGGGCAAGGAAGAGGGGTAAAGCTAGCATTGGTTTTGCATGACTTTGTGTAAGACTACAAAAGACAGCTGCACAGAGCCATCTGATACTCCTGTGGGTTGGAAAGATACCCTCAGAAAGGGAACCTTTTGCCCCTACTACATTTCCTTTTTTTTTCAGTACTTCAGTGAAATGATTAATCTGTCCTGTGCTTATGCTTTTGGCTGAAGCACCTATTCCTAGAGCTGCTGCACCCTTCCAGCCTAATGATGGGCTATTAACACCCCATGGCTTGTATACCCTGCCTTGAAGGTCCTCACAGCTGGACCTCCTCAGTCCCAGCAACTACCTCCATCCTCCTACTTACAATGCATTCAGCAGCCAAGCTCTCTGCATGCCTATTCCCCTGCAAAGTCAGAGAGGGACAGACCACTGTTCAACAGCCCATGGCCCAGGCATGTAACTTTAAGCAACAGCCAAAAATCTGAATGAGAGGAACACCTGCAGCTCAACAGAAATGGGTCAACAAAAGTGTTTGAACAACAACAAATTTTTAGTCTCTGAGAGGGCCAACATCACCTGTAACTTGTTAGGACATGAAGAGGGAGGGAGACTTTTTTCAAGGGTAAAAGTGAACAGCAAAAAGACAGAAAAGGAACTGGGCGAGCCAATATGCCCACCACTCAGAAATTCCTTAATAAGATAGCATGGCCCACTAAGGACTAAAAATACACCCAAAATGCCCATGTAGCAGTTCTTACACACTTAGGATTACTAGGAGGACTAGAAAGGCCCCAGCAGATGCTCTGCTGTGTGAAGCCTGCTGACATTCCTTGCTCCCCTGGGCCAATTCAGATGCCTAAGAGGTGTTTCTGAGTACTGAAGATGGATAGCATTCATTTTAGGGGATGAAGATCCCATGTCAGTGTTCAGCTGACCTTTCTCCTCTGATGTCTCCTGCAGCTACTTCACTCATTGTAGCCCAGGAGTGGAGTTTTGGAGGACGACCAAAGTTGTCACAGGAGCCACTGCTCACACAATTTCTCCAGGACTTCCTGGTCTTGACTATGGGCAAGTGTGCTACTATCTATACTCTAGGTGGCCCAAGAACTGCTGTAGGGTCTACTGATCATATAACTTATTCCCACCATTCTCAGCACCCTCAGGTCTTAAATACTGCATCAGAGCTCTTAGGCTAAACTTCTGGGTCTGCTTCCTGCCTGCACCAGTGAGGAGGTAAGGCACCAGGGAAGGAGATGAGGCTGCCAGTACGACGTATTTATCAGCGGTGGAGTCTGAGGCACTAAGGAAAACAAGCCTGTTAGTCCTTGATTCCATACAAAGAAACAACACAGCTCTCTGTTGCCTATAGCCCTTCCCTACACAGGCAGAAAATTCTAAAGCTTGTGCCCTGCAGTGTTTAGGAAGGGTAATGGTCTTTGGGCAGACATCTTGGGCACTGCATTATCATGGCATGTTCTATATGAGAACTTTTAGTCACTGAGACAGAAATAAGACTCTCATACAGGGTGAGGAATGGCTTCTGACATAGCTAGTTGCTGAATGCAAGATGGCTCTCACAGCTCTAATTGAATTGTGTGCAAAAACATTAAAATACCTGCAGAGAAATAAAAAATCATAGGATCATAAAATAATTTGAGTTGCTGGGGACCTCAGGAGTTTATCCCGTTCAACCTCCTGCTCTAAGCAGGGTCAGCCATGAGATCAAACTCGGGGTTTTAATCTCTACTGCTGATGTGAGACTAATCCCTTAGTTCTATTAGAAGCCTCTTAGGATCCTTTCCTTCCAGTGCAGGAATATGTGTGAAGAAGCTGTACCCTTACCCAGACTGGAATCCTGGCAACTTGCACAGAGTGTTGTTGATGCTGGCTATGGCAAGGAGCAGGCTTTCCCAGATGTTGATCTTTCTTTGCAAGGTTGTTTGGCAGGGTCTGGTGGTGGATCTCTCGGACCAGTGTGAAAAGCTGCACTGTTACTAGAGTCTTCAATGTGAAGATCTTACAAGACAGGGTAGAAGGTGTCCAACTAGACGTCAGAGCCAGTGGAGTGCTTCCAACCTGAAGAGCTCAAGGTTTTCCGTAAGAGTGGAACATTGTACCATCTCCAAGATCTCTTTCTTACCCATGCCTTCAGGAAAATGACAGTCATCTTCATTAACTTTATTGAACATCAATCATCAGTTCTCTCAGACTATGCAGCAGTTGCACAGTTACCCATCATGCTTCTACTGCATAATCCTGCTAGAGAAACATTTGGACTTCTCCCAGTGCAGGCTGACAGGTTTCATGACAGGAAGCTTAGGTGACACCTTGAAGGGTCTCCTGAGAAGCTTCCCCTTGCCATTAGGCAAAACAGCATTTGAAAATGTGGTGGGAAGGAAAGAGAAGGTAATAAAAAGAGTCTTAGTACAGAAATTAAAATAGCAAGGTCAGGTAAAAAAGAAGGAATACTGAGGCAGGAGAAAGTTTGGATAGATGAAGAAATGCAGTTTCAGAGTCTTGAGAGCTAGAACTCTCAAGAGACAATAGCTACATAAAGGCATAGACATACTTTGTCACTTAATATTGTATGAGAAGTGCTCCAGAGTGTTAAATCTCAACAGTACGAGATCATCATGGTGTTGTAGGTGTGGTTGATACAATCTGGAAGACTTTACAGTAATGCAGTCTCCTTGTCAGCAGTTGTTGTGCAATGCTGGGCAATCACCCGGACCAGAGTTTCTGACTTGACCTCAGAATCTGAACTGATACCTGGTAAGCAGGGATGAGTGGGGTACTTCAGATGCCACACTAGAACACTAATGTAGCTGTATACAAGTTACTTTTCTGTCTGTCCCCAAGACCTGTTTTTTGATCTGATTTACTATCAGTTTTTATCTTCCGTTTCAGGTCGATGTTGCTTAGATTATTGAAATTTACCATTAAGTTTTCTAAGAGGCAATGGCAGAAAGAAAAAAGACAGCTTATTGGATAAATTAATAACAAGCATCTATGCTTATAATATATAATTATTGGAGTCACAATTTCTTTCTGGAAGAGTCTCTGTTTCTTTTTTCAAATTCAAGCTAATTTTCTTTGATTATTAGATCATACTAAGATATGAATTTCAGATTTTAGTTTTAATGAAGTTATTTTCATCAGAACCATTATAAAGGTTATATGACTATTTTGCTTGTCTTTGTAACAATTTATCAATGAGATTCTTTCTGGATTGTTTTATTTTTTATTTGATTTTGTCTTCTAGGCCAAGTTATTAATTTCTTAAGTGCCACTATTCAGGTGTTTACTGTTTACATTTTGCATCTTGGATTACCTTCAAAATAGTCAGTATTTTGCTTTAGTAAACGTCAGTTTTTATTCAGCATGATGAAGATTTACTACAAGATTCTCTCTATGACCATGTTGACAATCTTTTAGAGGTTTCCTCAGCTAATTTATTTAAGACTCTTGAACCTAAGATATCTGAATCTGTGATTTTGTAAATATATGATTGTCACAGAGACTACCCTGCATCTTCCTTTGTTACTCATGGCTAATTTTTTGATCTCTCAGTAATACCTTAAGAAGTAGACACCTAATTTGATTCATTCCAAATGACACTGGAATGCCTAGTGAACCTTTCTACTTTTTCTTGATCACACTTCATCATCTTGCTGTCTGAATCCAGCTACTTACTTGTAATTAAGTCACTGAGTTTATAGATTCTGGTATGTTTTTAAATGCCTTTTTATTTAAAATTTGTTGGTCTATGATAACTCATTCATTCATTTGACTTACTGACTTCATTGCCCGGGTATTTCTATCTGTATTTTATAATCATTCTCATTTCATTGCTTTTTAATTCCTTGTCCATATATACATGCATATACATGTATGTGCAGATGTACTATGTGCTTGTGTATGTGTAAATACACAATTTCTGTCATTGTTTTCACCAAGAAAGATGTCTTCTTGGCTATATATATATTTTTTAATCTGAGGAATCTGGGCTTCTTGGGCATCCAGCAAGGTGTTCCTGGAAAATTCCCAGTTGTTTTAACACTTATTCAGTTAAGTGCATGTTCCCAGCTCTAATCTCAGCTGTTCCTCTAAGTTTCATAAACTGCAGGTTCTAAAAGATCCAGCAGGAGATATTTCAGGTTGATGACATATCCTGTTTGCATTAAATAAATCAAACCTCATTTCATTAGGCAATGCTTCAATTTTTCAATTTTTATAAAAGCCATTAACTGTTCCTTATTTATCATAATGAGGGCCATTATGGTGAGTAATTTATAATAGCCATTATGAGTTACTTGATATCTCATGCAGGATTTCTGTGTTAAGAAAAAAATCCATTACTTAGAAATTTCTGAAGTTGTATTACCGGCTGTGTAGACTGAGAAAATGATCTGCAGGATGAAAGACACTTATGGTAATAGTGTCCTTTATGCTTTTAATAATCATATATTTTGAGGGGAAGCTTGTCCTATATTTTTGTGAAATGTGGTAGTCTGTTACAGTCCTTTTACCTCCTAGTTTGATTTTGTTTGTTTAACTAATTAATACATTAATCACAAACACTGGAGAAGCCACTCAGTCATCTATGACTTTCTAATCATCTAATCAGGATATTGGATGCAAAGTATCATGACCATCTGACCTGGTTTTCTACTGTAGCTTTTATGGAACACATTAGACATGAAATGTAGTTCTCCAACACCCATAGGACATACCCCATCAAGTTTCAATATTACTAATCACATATCTTTCACATGATCGCTTCCAACTGCTCTTACTGACTCTCCAGGCTCCACACAATAGTATTCATAATACCTCTCAGCACACTTATTTGGTTTTCAGTTTCTCATAAGAAATGATGCTTTTAGTTGGCTTATGTGCTTGGATATGTATGTCTTATTCTGTCATCGTGTTTCTCTCATTTCATATAGTTTGAGTAGATTAAGTCTTCCTGACTACTTCATCTATCAACCAGAAGACTGGTACATATTTTGCTGAGATGAAGGCCATAAAACCATGTGATCTTTTATTTCCTCAGAGGTTACCTTGCTCTTTCATTGAACCAAATTCTGCCCTTACTTCACCTACCAGCCCTATTATTGAATTCCATTATCTGCTGACTGCTTTTTAACCTTACTTGAAAAACAGCTTGGCATTTCTCAAGTATCAGCTGGGTTAATTTTTTTCAAATTTTCTCAGCTCCTTGGTTGATGAATGTTGTTACTGGCTGAAATCACCTGAAATAAATAAATATTCCTAACTTCAAAACTTTTTAATTGCCTTTAGTGTTTGCTGTTGCATGTGAGAAATCATCTTGCCATCTGTGCTGTATTGTGGAGTACAACTTAGGCACATGCCCAAGGTACTTCTGGGTCACTTCTAAGTACCCTGGTTAGAGCTGAACTTCATCTCTCTGAATTTTCCTTTGCTAAACTAATAGACTAGTTCTTACAGTCTGTTCTTTTGTGAGTCTTCCTTAGTATCAAGTAGTTATTTGATACTTCCAGCTGGAACAATAGACTCTAGAGACTCTTAAAATTGACAATGAGAACAGACTAATCTTTGTATTTTCTTATTTAATTACTTGTCATTGGAAGACTGGAAGATCTGCTATGATATTGACCCAGTTGATTCACTGGGGAGTCCCATATATGCACAATATATGAACTTCAGTATCACAAACGTCTCCATTATGGCTACCAGACTGAACCTCATATAGAGGTTAAATAATTTCTTTTCACAAGGCAAGATACAGATAATATTAGATTTGGTGTTGGTCGTAGAAAATGATGACTGTTCATCTTTGTTGCTATAGCAAAACTACATGTATACAGCAAAGCTTATAAATGCTACTTTGCAAATTCTGACAGAAACTGCTGCTAACTCCTCCTTGACTGTCTGTGTTAGCAAGCTTTTATTCATCATTTAAGTCAGTCCCATCCTGTGTCAAGAATTGTCAGCAAAGTTCAAACACCAGATGAATATCACACACCTCAGGCCATATGCCTGAAAATCAATGGTACATTCCTGTAATTGTTCATAAAAGATCCAAAAAGGAGGATTTTACTGGACCATATATTCATCTCTTTCCTCTCATGATGATACACTGCCTAAACTCCAGTTTTGGTCTTTCCCTGTTTGCCACCCTGGCTGCCCTATAGCCTGGTTCTGTTCCTTGTTGTGGAAGTGTTTTGAAATCAGTATGCCTTTGTTTTCTGTGAGGCAAGATTTACAGGGAAGGTAATATCCTTTATTAGACCTTTTGGTTCATTTGGAAAAAAAAGGACATTCTTGCAGGGTCAGAGTCGCTTCATTACACTTGTTTTCTGCCTGCTTGGTTTTTCCATTTCTGAGAGCTCTGCTTAGAGAAAGCAGGCCTCCTCATTTTGTCCTTTTCAGTTGCTACATTTTCTTCCACTGTAATAGAGAGAACGCATGTACTTGTGTTCTTTTGTGGAGGCTTACGTGCTTGTTTTTACAAAATCCAAAATAAAAATAATAAAACCAATTTTAGGCCAAACGTCTGTATTTTGGCCCTGGTATATGGAAACCTCGCTCCCTCCAGGTTTTTTGGAAAAAGTCTTGGACTGATACGATCAACTTCTTTTTTCTTAAAGGAAAAATAAAAATCTGCTTTACCAGTTACATAAAAGACAGAGAAAGACCCTATGGAGAATCACTAGATATGTGTATCGATTTTAAAATGACAAATAGAAACATTCCAAATATTTGCACATTATTTCTTCTTCTGCTTACCCCCCAAGTAATGGAAAAACAATCCATGTTGAGTAAGAGACTGTAGGTCTTGAATATTTTTAAGGTCCAATGCAGCCCTGAATTCCAGACCCATGCAACTTCTCAGATGTCTAACAGAGTTTATGTAAATTTTGACTGAGTTAAATGGCAATATATTTTTGCTTGACAGCATGACCTATACATGGTAGGCAAACAGTTCTTACAGTCTTCTATTATTCCTATTCTATGCTTTTCTCACTCTGTTTACTTCTCCCTGAAATGACCGTGACCTTCTGCCAGATTTTCTTGAAGGTTATGCTAATCTTTATTGGCAAGAGAAACAGTAGCTGGAGCAAAAAAGCAAAAGAGAATGCCACATGAGAATGAACAGCATGCAGAGCATGAGAAGTTTCTGCAATAGCTGGAACTGGAGCAGCTTTGTCAGCATGCCGTCCCCAGAGCAGTAAGTGGGGACATACACACTGAAATATCCTAGAATGAAATCTTAATTAATTTTCTAGTACTCAAAAGGCATTTGGGATAAATCCTTTGCTGAGGCAAGTGAGTGTACCTCGGGTACTTTCTATTAAGTTTTGCACATTTCATGCAGCCATTTGTTTGGCCCCAAATGTCATTTCTTCTTTGTTTAAATCCAAATCAGTGGGTATATCTGGCTGTGTGAACAAATGGAGAAAGATCTCCATAACCATGTCTCTGTTGCCTGAGAATTCTATGTGTAGTTTTTCACATGTACATGGGAAATATGTTTACGTGCAAGGTCAAAATAACTTCCCATAAAACTTTCTGACCTGACCTCAAATAACTACAGTTTAAAACATGGTCAAAATTATGCTACCTCATGTTAGATTCATGCTGATCAATATATTTAACAAGGCTGGAGTAGCCTCACAGGGTGGGGGAGGGGTTAATGTCAGTCCTTTTAAGGAGCTGGAATTGCTGCTGCTTCCTAGTAGATTCTCAGCACTGCAATTTAAGTCACTTCAGGCTCTTTAACATTGCAACATCTGTAGTGTGGTTCAGTGCCAAAATGCAAACAGTTATGTCACATCTACTTTATAAGATGGAACATGGTTTAACCAAGTTGAGGGACAAGCATGCTGTAACGAGGCCTCACAATATGTTTGTTTTTGTAGAGCAGATGAACCTTAAATTAGTACCAGATGTCAGTACTAGACCTGCTGTATAGGGAACACAGCAGGGAACTAGCAATTATAGTAGAGCCACTGTGAGGCCATATTTAAGGTTGCATTCTGTTTTACACTTGCAGTGAGAACTCAGTCTTTTCCTATTATAGTAAAACACCACATTGCTCCTTACAGTGTTGGTCTATGTGTGTATCTGCTGTGGGATGACAAAGTACCTTGTGTTCTCCAGCCAAGGTACTTTTTGCCATTAGTGTGCCCAAACAGCATATATATGCCCTACTTCTATTTGTGCTCTGCACTGAGGTCGTGAAGAGTGGTGCGAGCTTCTTCTTTCTTGGTTTGCTTCAACTGCCTTTGGCTTCAGATGTAGCTCTGCTCTCATCACAGGCTGCAATGTTTTTGGCCTTGTGATAATTTTTCTGTCATTTTGCTTGTTAGTTTGTTCATTAGTTACTTAGCAATTTTCTTTGTTTTCCTGGAGTACTTTTGTTGCCAAGAACTTCCCTCTTGGCAAACAGGGAAAAGAGGAGATCTTCAGTTTGAGTTAAGCCACGTGGCTTCCAACAGCCTTTTACTTTTCTGCCTCAGAACAGTTTATTCCCCTATCCCACATGGCTTTTTCATGACAAGGTCTTTGCACTTGCACCTACCATCACATGTGTTGAGGGCACATGTCAGGAAGAATCCTTAGGGTCAGGAAGATATTTCCTTATTGACAGAAAGAATCCCTCCTTCTGGAGATCCTGCTACCTCCAGGTATTTCAGATAGAAAAGATCTTGAGTGCAGCCTCTTGATCTGGGTTGGAAAACCGCAAGGACAACTTCAAACACTAGTGGACCAATTCAGAGGGCATGGACTCCATGCTTGGAAGTTTTTTTTTTCTCTTTAATGTATAAGCAGTTTTCCTTTGGTACAACAGAGTGTATGGGCAGCTCAAGGAAGATCATTCAATCCAAAGTCTTCAAATAAATGTCTCTTATTTCTTCCTTGCTTTTTAGTTTCCATGACTTAGTGGTCCCACAGACTCCATCTACAAAAGTAGATGTAAAGGGCCATGATTTAGGATTTGACTACCATTTTTGTACAATCAACAGTGTTTAGCTGATAGCACACACCCTTGCACAGGTTTGATGTATGCCAACTGGTAATTTCCAAAGTAGTACTCAGTTATGGGTCAGGGCATAACGAGGGCCAGGGAATGTTCCTGGAAAACAATATGGATAAGACCACCTTGTTTTGGGTAGGTGTGGTGTGTAGCTATGAATTCACAAGTTTGCTCTAGAGAACATGCTGTTTGTTCTAATGGCCTGAAATTGTCCCTGGGGTGCTTTATTTGCTAGTGCAGCTGTAACCATATTGGTCCTGGAAAGGTTCAGATGTACGTTTGTATGAATAACTCAACCCAGATATATGGCGGTAGGCTCCTGTGATGATACAAAATCATGAGGAACAGAGGAAGCCTTTGGTATTGACCCACACAAGTAAAAATTTTATCCTCTGAGAACTGTTGATTCAACTGCATAGACCTTTATGGTCACTCCATGACTGCACAGAGACCTATTGTTATTCAGAGACACGTACCCATGTTGTTTCACCAACTGGAAATTGTTTCTAGAACCAGATTTTATTCCTCTCTTCACTCTTCTTAACATAACCAAAGAGATTCTTAGGCTAATGTCCCTACACTCTGCATAATTCTTCATTAGCACTGGGACCTCCATCAGTATCATTTAGCTTCCTCTTTTCTGACTCCTCCTTGAACTTATTCCAATTGAGGTACAAGTCTTATGATATTCACAGTTACATAATTCAAGCTGGCATCTTCTCAGCCCCTCTGAATTGATGAAAGGTGCTTTTTGCATTTTAGATTCTCAGAAGACGGACACTCATATGCAGTCCTCTGGCCTCAGGGTCTGCTATTATGTGTGCCTGCAGATCTTATTAACCTAGTCTTTTCCGTAAACAGAGAGACTCGGTGGTAGATTGTACATGTCAGGGTTCTGAGTTGTGAACACAGCTTTGCAACTGTTACTCATCTCTTCAGCTCAAATGAAACTGAAGTGCAAGATTATTTGAAGATAAGTGCCACCTAATGAACTACTGTGCTCTGAATCTACCTTCATGTCCTCTAGATGAGTCTGCAGTCTCTCCTGACACCTAGGAGATTATTTAAAGTGCTTTTATGATCATAACGGAGTAGAAGGTTGTATTCTGTTTTGAACTCATGGAAACTGTATTTTTACAGTCAAATGTAGTATGTCTGTGAAAATTTACAGCTCTTTAATCCATGAGTAAAACCTGAGCAGTCTGAGAAGCTTTGAAAAGTGGATCAATGAATGTCTGAATGAATCAATTCAAAATTGTTCTTCAGTATGTCACATTCAGAACTGTATAGTTTTTCAGGACCCTCTGCCTTACCATTTCAAAAAGTAAAAGACCTGTAGGGGATGAAAGTTTGATAATTTGCTGGTGTTACAGCATATTTTTTCTCTTTGTTAATCAACAAAATTTTATTTTTTAGAAGCAATTTTATCTATGCTGTAGTAAGCTAATGGTAAAATATTCTGCTCAACTTCTGTCCTCTGACTCAATTTCAAGAGTCAAGAAGGGGAATCAAAAAAAAAACCCCAGTAATACATTATTTTAGTTGCTATTCCCTGTATCCTTGGGGATAAAACCCAGTTTTTTTCCTGTTGGGGAAAAAAGCAGTAAAAGAGTTCACAACTTATGCAAAGAAGATATTGGTTATTGAACATCGTGATGCTCGTCATGTTTAGGTAGGAAACAGTTCTAAATATGTGCCAGCAGGCAAATCTTTTGCTCTGCTTGTGGGGACAAAGTATTGATGAATTTTAAGGAAGGCAGCCCTGAACAAGCAAAATTGGCTGTGCTATCAGGGGGACGGCATTTTGCCTGTGGAACAAAGCTGTGTGCTGCTAGTAGCTTTACCTTTCCATGTTTTTCTTTTCTGTTTTGCATTAAATGTGTTACACAAGTAACTGTAACACCATTACCATGTGGTACTGTGGCACATTAATCCAAGGGAGCTATGGAAAAACATACTGCCTCAGAAGGGAAGTGGGTTCACCTTCAACATAGGAGATGCTAGTTTGAAGAACATTCTGTAGATTTTCAGTGAATGAGGAATTTCTCTCACGACTAGCCTGAAAATAAGACATTTCTACCAAGATTGAAAGGATTGTGTTCTGGATCCACATTTTCATGAGTTCTTTTAGCATGCAAAGGAGGTAGAGAAATCTTTGTTTCCTCCTGCAGGTAATAATACCTAGCATGCCAGAGCCCAGCCTGCCTTAGAGGTATTGTATAAGGAACTTGCCAAAAGCTGAGTCCATGGAATATTGGTCATTAGTCTAGGTTAATGGAAGGCTTTTTCAGGGTTAGAAAAAAACAGGCATAACACTAATGCTAGTGAAATATACTGTGTAACTCACCATGAGTAAATGCTTCCCAACCAAGGGATTAGAGTGAGATTTCTGATACGTCTAGTAATCAAATGAGGGAAGGTAATATTCTGAATATTGATCTCTTGGGTGATGTTCCAGTTGATAATCATGCAGATGAATGAGATCAGGGAATAGGGGAGATACAGCCATGCTTGATGTTCTCTCTTTGAAAACGGGTGGCACAATTACAATACACTGTAACATAAAATTGGTTCTGGAGCTGTTAAAAGTTTAGAGCTCACATAATACCTGTCAGCTCACTTAAATTTTACTTGTCTGTGAGAAAGAAAAGAGGAAACTCCCAAAATAAGTTGCTGTCAGTGTATCAGATGTTTTCTGCTTTGGTTACTGTAACCTTCTCCTGCCTGGCCCCACAGTTCCTCTGTTCTCTCCCTCACATCTGTCGGAAAAGTTTCAGCTAAACTCATATTTGTTTCCTCCCACACATTAACACTCCATTGATTTCCTGTCACTTGCCATGTCAAATTCAAGCTGTTCATCTTTACCTACAACGCCCTTATTGTGTGCCCCTGCCTATGTATCCAGTTTCATTTCCTCTGACTTCTCCTCCCACATCCCTTATCTGGAAATTACCTCAGTTAACAGGATTTGTGGACCACAAAAGACAGGAGTGAAACTGATTTTAATCAAAGCCCTGGTTTCCGTACAAAGTCATACCTGCCTAACTGAAAGTATAATTTTAGGCCAATATAATCCAATTGGAGCAGCTTTCTTTCGGGGGTATTTTTTAAATCATTTTTTAAGCTTATGATGCATACATTAGTTTAAATTGGCACATGGAAGCTAAGCTGATAAAACTATTTTGAGAGACAATATAACTGTCAGAGTTGAAAAAATAATATTTTTGTTCCATTATTCATTTTTGATATTTCAAAAGACAAAAAGAAAAATCCTGTCTTCCCACTGAAACAAAGCTCTCAGGACATTGCTAGAAATGAGAAAGACCTGCACCACTAACATAACAGTGGGGCATGATAAGAAGATCGATTCCTTGTGAATCAAATAGAAGAAAGTCTTGATCCTGGGTGTTTCCCGGTTTCTCACACTTTGCCTACTTACTAAGTTTTATATTAGTCTGGGATCTGGAGGAAGCTGCCTCTTCCTCCCTCTCTTGCTCAACTCCTTTTCCCAACTTCCCAATATGTCTTTTCTGTTTTTATCTCTTTGTTTATTGCCTTTCTAGGTGTGGTATGTAAGTGATGGACATTTAGAGCAGCACTGGTCTAAGGAACAGCTTTGCATGGTACATTTTACTAAGTGTAACTGTGTACGTTTTGCCCAGGGATCTGTTTCAATGTAGCAATCTAATTACCCTTTATCCCACCTATGCACTCCTCCGTGGGTAGGTACAGCGATCTTCACTATGTCCCAATATGCAGTACGTTGTCTTATGCCCACTGTTGATGTATTTTTGTATCTAGTCAATTCAGTATAACAACTGACTTCTAAAATCACTCCGACTTTCTCATTTCCCTATCACTTATCCCACAGTAAAATCTGACAACATGGGGGATAGGGAGATTGGCCTTATTTGACTTTCTACACAGAAGGCTACAGCTATGTACATGTGCACAGGTAGTAGTTCAACTCATAGTAGGCCACTGTTCAATCTTCTGTACCTAGTCACATCACCTAAATGGTTGCATGCAGGTTTTGTGTTTAAGACTTGTTGATTCTTTCTTTTTCTCATTGGCAAGAAGATACACATTTGGGAACGCTTTTCTTGTTTAAAGAATCTAGAGTCAAATGGCTGAGTAAATATGACACTGTTTTTCTTAGAAAACTCCTGCAAAATGTTTCACAAGCTGGGGATAAATGTCCTGACTGCTGTCATGCTACTGGCACTTGTATAGGGGAGGCTATAAGCATGCAGTTCTCTTGAAATAAAACAGATGAAGGGAGAAGCCAAGAACATACTGCATACTACACGTGTGTGTGCATGTTTGTGTGATGGTTAGGGTGATTTTTTTTCTGAAATTCTTTGCTTTGAAACTGAAGGTGAAAACAAGTGGCCCTGTCTGGTTTTTTTCAAGACACAATAGGTCAAATTCACCAACAGTGTGAAGGTGCTTTGGCTTCCTAGTTGTCCCCACCTGAGCTAGCAGTGACTGTTTTTTCTGTACATTTATTCCAGTATCAGCAGAGATAAAGCAAGTTGAGGAAGAAGGGGTGGGGACTACACTAGAGGCCAAGGGCAGGGAGTTTTTCTTGCAGCCTCTCAAACACATTGATTGTAGTTTGGGATTTTTCAAAGCTGCACATGTTGAGTAATATCTGCCAATAAACACAGCTCAGTGGGTGAGAAATCTGTCTGTCTCTTGCTGAGGATTAGAAGAGAAAAGACACCAAATGAGCATTTTCTTCACATGTGGGTCATGCCCCTCACTGGGGTACTTGCCCCTGACCTAATCCTGTTCCACTTTGTCTCCCTCACTCCCTCCTGTCTTCCTTCCCCCTTCTACTCCTCCACTGCTGCACTACTGGTGGTCTGGTGCATGCTGCACAGATGTTTTCCCCATGCTATTATAAGATTATTTTTCAAGTGGCTTCTTGGAACAGATGTTCCAGTGTGTGCACTCTTCTTCCCTTGGCTGAAGTGCTCTGTGCAAAAAGCAGATTGCATTGCTGTTCTCCTTTTGATCTAAAGAGTGAGCGCAAGAAAAGAAACCCACACGAATGATGCTGGTTTTCATTTCAGGCTGCTTGGCAATGGTGCACCTGGGTGTGTGTCTCCTGCTTCTTTCTCCCCCATCACTAGTGCTGCTTGCAGATGTTTTTTTTCTGTGCCTTTCTTCTTCAGCCCATTTTTTTTCCCTCTGTGACCCAATATTTTACTCCCTCTGCTTTTAAATTTTCTTTCATCTAACACTCTGGTATTCATGCTTCCAAAATCCTTCTCTAGCCCATTGCCAGCACCTCATCTTCATCTTCTCCTTCTTTTGGCTACTCCTGGACTGTTACGATGGATTAGCCTCGTGTTTGGGTACAAGGCCTGTCCCCTTTTTTCTCTTTTCATTTTGAGTTCAGATCAATTGCTTAGTTTCTCCTCTACTGTCTCAGTGAATTCACCTGAACATTGCTGCTTCCACTGTTTCAGTTTATTTCTCCCACTGGATCAGGAACATTTCCAAGAGTCAGAGGTCTTGCAGTGTCAAGAGAGCATCTTTTTCAAGTGCCACTTAAGTTATAGATAGACGAAGACATGACACAAGGAGATCGTGAAATGTATGCTATATTTAGGATCCTATAGCTAGGTTTAACCCCCTGAAACTCATCTTCTGGGATTAATAAAAAAAATGAAAATAAATATTTGATCACATACACTGTCTTTCAAATAGACAGTATGTCAGCTTCAATGCCATGTGTTGGCCTTCCTTAAAAATTTTATTGACATGAATCCAGTCTTTAGGGAGAAAAATACATATTGCATATCTTTCCCAAACCAATAAGATACAATTTGGGAGTGGGTTCCTAATCTACTATTAATCAGCTTCAGTTGATTCAGGGTGATTTACATCAGTGGAGAATTCAGTTTGGATATGTGTTCAAAAAAATTGCCCATTATTATTCTTGTTTTGATATGGCCAGCACTGTACCCATTACTTCTTTTTATAATGTCCTCTTATGAAAAACTCCTGCAGAATGTATTGGGGAATGATAACCTTGCACAGGAATGTATAGGATTCTCTAACAGGGAAACTATTCTCTACTGCATTCAGTCTGTCCTAGATTCCTCCAGAAATGTTAATACTCTGTTGATTTATAGACTTGCAGAGAAATTTCTCTAGAACTCAAATGAGGTAAGCCTATTAAGTATCATACCATCCCAGGGAAGATTTAAACTACAATTATAACCTTGTGAACCCTTCCCTTCTCTAGCTTCCCTTGTAAGATGGTTCTACAGCATTGTACTGCAGCATTTATCAGCAATAAATAAATAAATAAACAAACAAACAATCAAATAGGGGGGTATATGCTTTGGCAGCATTTCCCATCCACTAAACTACTACTATCTGTGAGCTGAAACTGCAAGCAGAGCTGTGGTTGTGATGCATGGCTCTCAAACTAATACCTGTAATTCTGACCTACAGCTGTAAATTCAGCTGCAATCCAGATAGTTCATTACAGGTAGATCGCTCTATTTCCATTCACATTTGAAACCAGTCTATCCCACATCCTCTTTCTCTGAAAACAAAGAAAACTAGCCTTTCAATACTATTACTGGCAGCTTACTTCTTGCTAGCCTTTGCATTTTGCACTGTAGTGTTAGAAAGCTGTCTTAGACACTTTTGTATTGTTAATATTTAAAAGGGTAGTGGAAGGGAGAAGGTAAAGAAGTAAACCAACTGGTGTAATGATGATTGTCAACAGACTTATGAAAAAAGATCATATGACATAAAGAATGTGATAGCAGGAAACTGGATTCTCATGGTACAGGAAATCCACTCCAATTTCCTGATTTTTCTTTGTCATTGCTGTGGCAGGTGACATTGTAAACATAGTCATGTCTAGCAGGCACCCAAAGTTTTCAAAAAAGAAATAAACTATTTCAGTCAAAGAAAGAAAAAAATGAAAATAGGCTGAAAAACAACCGCATGTTGGCCACCCAGGCCATTTCTTCTGACACAAGGCCAGACTCACATATTATTCTAGACAATTTTAATTTTTTTTTTCCTTCTTGTTAAAATTCTCTGTTGACAAAGATGCCATAGTGTTGCCAGCCTGTTCCAGTGTTCAGCCATTCCTACTGTCCATACAGTGTTTCAAGTGCTAATTGACATTTGTGGGTGGCATTGTACAGGGAGCTGCAATAGTCTTTCTTCAAAAACTCACAGGGTAATATACTGAGAAGATCTAGACTGTCTCTTTTGAGCTTCTTTAAGCTTCCGATTTAGGTGTTGGGCTAGTAGGCAGGGGTCACTTTGGTTTAGTTTTGTTAATTTAGATTAAATAGTAGACAGAGAAGCTTAAGATGTCTTTATTATCTTTTTTTAAAAATAAGTATTTATTTAATTATGTAAAATAAAGAGTTGGTGGTATTTTAGTTGTTGCTTTGCCTTTCAGCAGACCTAAAAATAAAAGCTGTGGGAGTATTATTTTTAAAGCAGGAAAAAAATCAGTGTCACTGACACTAATCTTTAGCTGACAATTTTCTCTGTGAAGGTGGTATTTTAACTGCCTTTCTGTTTATCCTTCTTCAAAAGAATCTGGAGTACTAAAGAGGGTCTTTAGGCAGAGCCTGCTGTTTAAACTGTACTTTTCCAGAAGATGGAATCACAGATGGCTCTGATGAAGATGTGCCTCCACTTCAGATATGATCCCTGCTTAAGGGTGTAAGAAGTTCATCTTAAAAAAATCTTGATATAAACTGATCTATGATGGACAAAAAAATGAAGAACCAAGATTTCACTTGTGGCAAATGGAGGTAAACAACCATGAACAGCAGAGATCAAAAGCTGCACAGCCCCTGCAGAGCTGCTTGGAGATTTGCTACCACTTTTAATGATAATTTAGGCAAAGTAATAATCTAACCTGTAGCGATTGACAGTTATCTGGGTTTGAATGAATTGTCAGCTATCTTCATTCTGTCTGTTCAGTTTGTTTTTAATACCTAGACTGTCAGTTTTGTAACATACTTTCATTTTTCTCACTTTGGGAGCCCTTTTCAGGATAAAGTGCACTGAACTGCCTCCAGATGAGACCACGTCAAAATTTCCTGTGAGAGGTAGTGCTAACAGAGCTAAGACAAAAGAAAAAATGAGAAGGTGGCTTTCCAAGTGCCTTCAGCTAATGAGTGGCAGGACAGAGAAGTGGTAGCTCTCGATTGCAAAAGTGAATAGCATAGATGTCAGATAACTGAAAAAAAAACACAGAAAATAAAGAGAAGCCTCTCTAACTCTAATTTTTACTTGTGCTCTAACATGCAAAATAAATAAATAAATATAAAAACCCCAACAACTAACTCCAAAGTGTTCTTTCAGTCCTACAGGAAAGCTTTTACAGGCACAATCCCCTATGTTCCACCAACCTAATATTTAACATTGTGGAAAAGCAACAAGTTAAAAAAGTTGAGAAAATATTATTAACCACGAAAGACTGCAGTCAGTAACTTGAACTAACTCTGTGTATTGGTTAACAGCTATAATTCACCAGAGCACTTTCAAAGAAGATAACAGACCTCATCTCATTTCACCTGAGAAAGTGAGAAGGGACAAAGTCATCATAGCTAAAGGAAAAAGAAAGTATTGTCATAGCTTGGAGTTTTGAACTCCAATATTTAAAGTGTATTTAATAGGCCTCCGGGGGACATTTCCACTTACTTTTGATAACTTTGCATCAGGGTTTCTCTCTCGTGGCTTCTGTCATAGATACAGCTAAAAATATATAGGCACATTGAACCTCAATCCCAGTTTACAGGCTGTGGAAGAGGTGGAGTTGCAAAGATTTAAATTAATCTCCCATGGTGACAGGTTTTGTTCTTGGACTGATATCTATGTTGCTATGTCTTTCTGAGGCATAACATACTTCTCGTCCTCTGACCAGCATTTTGGCATGTATGATGTTCAGAATATGATGTTCCTGAAAGGTACAAGAAAGATTATTTGTTGTTAGCATCCATTATCTTTTCTTCTACAACTGCCTTTTTAGTCTGCATGCACACTTTATAACACTTACACCTTGTCAGGCTTCAGAGCTTCCTTAGGTTTATGGACTTAACAGAGGCCTAAAGGGCTAACTCACACTAGGTCTGATTTAATATTTGTCTATTCTTTGTGATTTCCACCCCATCCATCCACAGCTTCCTGACCCTTCCCAAGCAATATTTTCCTGCATTGTGGAATGGGCTTGTTTGATCTGATGTTACATTGTTTAGAAGTAGGTCTGTTAAATTTGGCTTGCAATTTGAACTAAATACCAAATAGAAACAAAACCAGAAAAAAACCCTAACCCCAAATATTGCAATGATAAACCAAGATGAAGTACAATGTTTCAGAAAAATTTTCTGTTGCAGCAGGGTCTGGAAACTCCCTTTCCTTCATAAATCATGCTGGACATAATTGTTCTCTCTGTCTTCCCCATACAGCTAGAAACCATATTTTTGTCTCATTCATATTTTTGTCTCACTTGTATTTTTGCTTCACTCCAGACATTCCTCCTATCCCCATTCTTTTCCTTACTCCTGCATACCTCTGGACATACCTTTCCCTTTTCCAAGAAAGCTGATGTGATATCAGTGCTGATGCAAACCTTGCTGGAACTATATTGCCCCTGGAGATCTGAAGGTGAGATCTAAAACTATCTTGTAGAAATGATAGGGTTAAAAAGCACCATCGGGTGCACAGGAAAGTATTCTGTGAGCAGGGATAAGGCACACCTAATCTACAGGGTATTCTTGTGTCATTAGTATCTTGCATATTGTCCTACAGGGCCAATTATAAATAGTTCTTCAGTCACCAGATGGGAAATGTTTTTAATCATGAACCTTATTCTCTAAGCTTCTGTGTCCCTTCTCCATGGACAAACATGTGGCAACTGATTAATATTAAACCAAATGTTGTTTATTTAACTGATAAATGGAAAACATATCATTGGTTAACAGCTCTGTTTGGAAACAGTGTCTTAGAGGTGACCATGTAATAAAATGGGAGGAAACTCAAGTGTCAACATAGAGCATTAAGGCTGAAGCTGGTAACAACTGCAGTCAGTCAGCTACACAAGGCTTTCATAACTTACAAAGAGATGAGAAAAAGACTGTTTGATTTGGAAGGCAGGTTTTAAGCCATTTTTTTTGATTGCACAATTGTTAGAATTTAACTCTTAGCTAACAAATTGACTTAGAAATTGAAGTTGCAAAGTCCATCTGTTCCGAGTCATCTCACACGAACTTTTCCTCCTGCCTGGGAAGTCTTACAAAGTAGGCTTTTTTGCCACTGCACTGCAGTTGATTTTGGAGAAGGCTTAAATGACATTGCAGAAGTCTTCCTTTCTAAGGGACAGCCAAAACTTCCTTGGCTCACCTGCCAGATCTGCTCTGACTCTTGTATGTCGTACATCTGTCTGCTCACACCACACTGTTGGATGACTACTGAGTTTATGGGAATATTTGTGACCACTTCTAATTGAGATGAAGGCTATGACTCCAGCAGCCAATAGCAGGCAAACACCGGCTGTCTAAAAGATACGAGCACTCTCTTTTCTAAAAATGCATTATAGTTTCTGGCACTTCCTAGATGGCTGAGCTCAAGTGCTGGAAAATGTGAGGGTGGGACATTGTGACTCAGCTCTTTGCTGTATAGCATTCATTAATATATTGTATATTTTCCTGCAAGGACAGTTATAAATAGTTTTGTAGTGATCAGATGGGAAACAGTAAGCACAATACTTACTCAGCACCACTGGGGAATAAGCTTCCCACCATCCCTCCTCCTTTTCCTTTCTCTGACACCTTTCTTGTTCCCTGACCACTTTTAATATTGGGATAATGGCCCCAGCCTGGGTGCTGGTGATGTTCACCTAATGGGGTGAACAGGAGGGCAAATCACCATGAGGAATGCAAGGAACCCAACTCTGTCCCAACCTCCACACATCAGCTAGATCAAATTGCTATAGGTCTGATTCAGGGTCCTCTGAAGTCCATGCAAATATTTGTGTTGATTTCAGTGGCTTTGGATCAGCACCTGTGTACACAGACAAAAGTAAGTTTTTTTCCCCAAAAGGGACAAAGTCATGTTTTCCTTTCATAGAGAGAAGGGAGTGCTGACATCATCCTCCCTGCTCTGTTCCTGGGCCAGCCCATCTAGATGTTGTTGTGCATTCTGATCAGTTATTAAGAGTTCTATCTGATTCCTAGAAAGTCTTCCGCATGTGTACCCCTCCATTCTTCTTGTTACAAGACAGAACAATTATGTATAATGTTTTCTGTCCCATAGTTTTGAATGTGAAAGGAGTAATCTAGGACCAGAAACATTTCATGGAATGTGTCCATTCCGAGAGAGGGAAAATTTAAGCCTTGATTATCCATGGCAGCTGTAAGTCAGCGTGAGTGGCAGGACACCTTAATTCTTTAAAAGTGCATTCCACTTGTGCTGCCATGCAATTTCTGCTTTCTCTTTAAAGCCTTTGTACTCAAAAGCTGTGTGATTTAATTGATTTTTTTTTTTTCTTGGAAGAATACAGATAAGGAACTTGCAAGCAAATAAACACTGAAGCTACAGTCCAGGTAAGTTTATAGTTTCACAAGTCACTTAAGTTCATGTTCCTGCATCCCTCTGACAGTGTGCATCCTCCCCTGGCATGATGTAGAATGTGGCTTATTCTCAAGACTTACAACTGTTGCATTTTCTAGTGCAAACAAAAGTGTAAAAAGGTCAAGCCCCAGGGACTTGCATGAATTTAAAAAAAAAAAGGATTTATGATAGCCCATGATTTGTCAGTTTGATTGACTGCTGTTGAGGTAATAGTCTGTGTTTAATCCAGTTTCTTCACTTTAATTTTGTAGATTCAAAGTCCATCTCAAAGGTTGATCAATTCCCTCATTATAAAACCCTGTTTTGAAACTTGGACAATAAAAATTTCTTTTAGATGTTGTCAAGGTTATAATGAAGTAGAAATTAAAAAGATTATGGCAGTAATTCTGTGGGATTAAAAAACTATTCCATATTTTTGTTTTTCAGCTGGAAGGAAAAGATGGCTTGCTTTTTTCTTTTCAAATGCAAAGGAGTTCTGTTATTCTATTCCTGGAGTATGTTTCTATTGATCTCTTAGGATTCACCTCTAGAAGAAGTCTCTGGATATAACACTTCTAAATAGAAAACTTGTATTTTGGGGGAAAACACACAGTAATGGAGTTTTGAGAACTCCTGCAATGCTTTTGTAACTGACAATATTTTGACGAAGGCTGGTGATAAAGGCTAAGGTTCAGTGTTCTGGTCAATAATACAAATTTTTCCACTCTTTAGGGAATGTCAGTCCTGTTTGGGGCAAAGTCCTTCTAACTGGTCACCTGCCTGGGAGAGCACTCAGTAAGGGCTGCTGAAAGAAGCAGGCAAAGCTCTTTGCACCTTCTCTTAACAAGAAGGAAATAGGAAGATCACAACATGCTAGAACATCTCCATGCATTCCCATCCTCTGCTTTGCTTGAGCAAGAAAATGCCTCATTTTTTTGCTTCATTGCTTAACCAGTCTTTCTGAAAACATCTGAAGTTGCTTTTCAGAAGGCCTAAAAGGAAGAAAGAACCCAGAGATAATTTCTTCCTAAGCTCTTATGGTAGTGGTGAAGGATTGCAGGAGATTATAAAGGTGAGCATGTTTGTGTGCAAATATGAAGAAATTATGGAGATGTTGGCAACAGGACTGTGTAACAATCACAGATATGGAGGTCAGAGAACTGTGGAGAGGCAAAGATCACAGATATTTAGAGAAGCGTGTGGGATAGAGAACGGCATCACTTTGGAAGCCAGGAGGCCAGGTTAATTACAGAGACAGGAGCAAGTGAATGTGAGGAATGAGATTTCTTAACCCAGGGGCCAAAATCCTGTTTAATCATGGGAGAAACATGAAGGGTGATTGGCTAAATATTGAATGAATACTTGGAGAAGGTAAGCACATAAAGTTGTGAGAGATGCCCTTGATCAGAGCAGAAATTGATGGACACATGATTTCTGCCAGGTTTCTGGAACAGTAAGGACAGAAGTTGCTGGCAGATGTCCTTGCTTTTAGCCTCTCTACAAACAAATCATTACAATCACCAGACCTTTGTAAAACACCTTCATGGCCATCTCTGGCAGCAGACCGAGTCCTTGACAGGTACTAAGAGTGAGGGTAGAAGTACTTACTGAGCAGAGGAAAGAGGTCTGTCCAAAGGACTGAAACACCATTTTGTAGTTAATTGTTGGTTTGTTTGTTGTTTTTGTTTGGGTTTGGGGTTTTTTTGGTTTTTGGTTTTTAATTTCTTTTGCATGTTAGAGCACAAGTAAGAGTTAGAATTGGAGATGCTTCTCTTTATTTTCTGTGTTTTTTCAAGAACAGTTAGCTGAGGACCCAGTAAGCTCCTTTCTAGTTCCAGAGAATTTTCCAGGCCAGGAAAAACAATTTTCCTATATTAAGTGCCTGATGTAATTTTCCCCTTTTTCAACCTGGACTCTGTTTTCCTCATGCTGGTAAACTCTGCTGCTCCTGACACAAATCTTTTGATTGCCTCTAAGGAAAGGCTGGTTGAAGCCCAGACATATGGTAGGGAGTTGGCAGAGCAGAGCAGACAGCAATGGTTCCAAGGTTTCAAAGGTAGCATGCAGTTAACATATTACACATAAGTATGGAGAAACAGTTCATTTTGTCTGATGCTGGCTAGCTACCACAGGTGTAGTCAAGCCACCGGGGAGAGTAAGAAAGACAGAGTGAAGAGGTATAGGGGCAGGCTTTCCTGCCACAAACAGGTATAAGTAAAGATGCCCACTGATTTTGGTGCCACTTCAGTAGGACTAGATGAAACAAGCAGCATGTATTTGTGATGTGGTAGAAGACCGGCCTAATCACAGCACTATTGACCCCATTTCTGGACTAAACTTTGGTTGGGGGGGGAACCAAGTGTCAGGTTGTGGTTGTTGTCATAAATTATGACAAATTATGTCATAAAATATGACAAAGGACTCAAGAAATTCCTTGGTTTGAGGCTATCAAATCAAGTCTTGTATATTGCCCTAAGAGCTTACAGATGTGTGAATCAGCCTTCATGGCCAAGTTGCCTTATCCACTGGAGACAGTTTCTATATGATAAAAGCATCCTCATGGTTCTGATTTGAATGAAACTTTTGAAACAGGGCAGAGTCAGAGGTTTTAGAATTGGCGAGGTACAAATATACCAGAAAACAAAGGCATTTTCAGTTGTGTAGCAAAGGTTTGGGGGCATCCCTAAGACTACCTGTCAGGAAAAACATGGACTAAACTTGGCTTCATTTAAGATGCACTAAAGGCCTGCACTGTGAGGACAGATGGCGCATTTCAGCCAAATGCCATAACAAGAGCAGTGTTTGGGAACACTCTGTTTTAGCAGTGTGGATGTGACCAAAGGGTAATTCACAGCGACTGCCAGAATCCCAGTGCTCTCTAAAGGGGTGATTTTAGAGAAGGGAACAGTATATTCCCTGCTCATGGCAGGGGGGTTGGACCCACATGATCTTTAAGGTCTCTTCCAACCCATACCATTCTATGATTCTATGATTACTGTGACAAAGTACTTGTACTGCCTTATCCAATTGTCTTAGCTCACAATCTATGCACATAAAAGGCAAAAATAGTAATTAGAAATAAGGTAAAAATGTCTAGCATATGACAAAAAAAAGATTGTAATGATTATGGGAAATAAAAGTGAAATATAACTTTATCTGATTATGAAATTACAGAGTAGAAGGAGGGTGACACTAGTACTGTGCTGTGTTCAGTGAGCTATTAATAACGGACAGTTACAGAGAGTTTTGGAATAATTTAAGAGGCATGTAAATCTGGTTCAAGAGGAACATTGAAGACTGGCTAAAAGTCACAGAACCCTAACCTGTCTGTGGTGTTTTGCAATAAGTCAGAGCTGGACTGTGCACAAGTCGAGCAGCCTTGAAGACAAATAGAGATGGCCAGGTTGTCATGGCTAGGGTCTTGGCCCTGAGCACCAACAGGACCAAAATGTCACTCTTGACTCTGTCTCACAGATGGCTAGGAGTGGGAAGGCTTGAAGTTATGGTTACCTCTCACCTCCCTACTGCCAGAGCCACCTTGAATATGCTTGCAAAATTATCTTGTGCCCCAGTAAAACTATAGCAACCTTCTACCTTCCTAGTGCTACTTTGGTCTCTGCTGTCTGTACCCACTTGTCCTTGCCCCCTGCTTGTCTAAGGGAAGGACACTAGTGCTGCATAGAAAGTAATTGTATATTCAAAATAAGAAACAATAATCTTTTTCAATAATTTACTTAAAGAAGATGAACTATCCACAAAAAGACAAGCACATTTATTTTAAAATAATGTCTGCCAGGGTGACATTTGCAGTTTCTGGTATGATGGGTTATTTTTGTTTTGAGAAACAAGAGTCAGATATTCAACAAATACCCCTAAATGTTGAAGTCTCTGAAGGTCTGGTTTGGATGGTGAGGTGAGAGTGGAGGAGACGGGCTCTTCTAAAAAGTATGCCCTAAATCAATAATGAGAAATTATAATTTCCATTCACATTGAAGAAGTCCTTCCTAAAAGTCCAGTCTTACAGCAGGGTTTGAACAGGCTTATCCTTGCAGACTCTTTATGATTTACTCTAATAGTAGAAAAATGAAAATGAGGAACCAGTCCTTTAATATGACAGGACACAATTTGCAAGGCCAGCTATGACTTTACATGTAGGTAGGTAGATAAAGGCCAAATAAATACCTGGAGTAATTACTCATCAGGGAAGGGCTTGCAGGGAATGAGAGGAAACTAATTCTGGCAGCAATCTCAGTTAAGGAAGATACAGACAACCAAGGTACGATTCTTTTAAGGATTACAAGCTACTGCTTTGCAGAGTGGTCACAGTAAATTACTCCTTCCACCAACGCATATAGTGATATTAGGGATTATAGAATTAATCTAAGATTTAAGGCAGTAGCTCAGAATGAAGATCCAACAGTAGTCTAAAATGATGAACTGAGCCAAACCAAAGTCTTAAGACTATGAAAATAAGACTTAGAAGGGACAACTAAGCAGAATGGTCAGTATTTAAAAGCATAGATTCTAGGAGGCCTGTGGTGAATATCAAACTCTGGAAATATTTCACATTTCAAGAACATAGACGTACACAAACTGATATGAAAGGTTAGACTTGAGTCTTTTGTAAGAAATTATTGTTTAGAATTATCTTTTCTCACCTCACTTAAATTTCTGTGTTTGAGTGAATTGTTTGGAATCTAAAGTCTAGAAGTTTGTCCTTGCTAAAAAGATTTTTCTGGGACAAAATTTTGCTACACTGCTATCTTAGTTTAATTTTTTAATATTCTGCCTGTCATTGTGGTATGTAAATTCCATATACAAAATGAAAAATCAGTGCAAACATACTTGGATGACATGGAACTAGTGAATATATGTGGGAAATGATGCCTTTATCTAAGCAAAACTGTGTTTGAAAGAAAAAAATAATAGTTAAAAAAATAATAGTGCAGTCTGTAATTGCACTATTTTTCATGCTGAAAAATTAAAATATTTTAGACATTGGACAGATATGTAGGAAAATACAGTCTTGACTTCACATTGCAATATCTGTGAGTATTTTTTCTCACTTGAGTAACTGTATTTCAATGTGTAAGACCCCAGCTCTGCAAACACTTCAGTATACAACTTGGACAGTTTTTTTTAGAAGGGGCATCAACCTAAATGGGTTGCATATTTGGGGTCAAATTTCCAGAAAGGGATACAAAAGTTAAAGCTACTCACATATATAATAGGCTCAGTGTAACTGCCCAGATATAGACAGATATTTATGAGGCTAAGAGTTTTCAGAAGAGGGTTATTAGATCTGGATCTTATTTTAGATTCTGGTCTAGTTTATTACTTTATCTGTTCAGAACTAAATGCCTGGTTTAGATCTTAAGCCCCAATCTTGCAAATACTTAATGAAAATTTAATTTTACCGTATCTGAAAAAAAGGTTTAAGGTATGTTAATATTAGCAAGATAAGGTTCTCTGAACAAAGGTGAAAAACTGACTTTCTCATTGAATTCCCATTGGTATCAGAAGAGTCAGGATTTGCACTGGTATCCATGACATATGAGCTTCCATAAATCAGAAGAAATGCATGTACATTTTTAAGTTTTCTCTGGGGACTTCCAGAACACTTTCTTTTAATCATAGAACCATAGAATCACAGAATGGTTTGGGTTGGAAGGGACCTTCAAGATCATCTAGTTCCAAAACCCCTGCCATGAGCAGGGACACCTTCTACTAGACCAGGTTGCTCAAACACTCAGTCTTGTATTTTGTTTCAGACCCTGCTTTCTTGCATATTTCTACTCTAAAACCAAGATGCAAAAAGTTTATAGAAAGTAACAGTTATCTAATTTGTTGTCTGAATGGGCATAATAATGGGTCAGCAATCAGAGCAACAGTACTGCATGCTTCTTGCTGGGTAAAGAGGATACATCTGTGAATAACATTGTAGTTGGCACATCTTTAACAGACACCTAGATTGTTAGTATCCACAGCTGATTGCAATGCCAGGCCTGAATAAAGAAAATGAAGACTGGTTACCTCAAGGCATGCTGGGAAGGTGGAGTTTCTAGGATGTTTTTAAGAGGATTGTCATGATTTTTTTTTTTTTTTTTCTCTAACCTTAGAAATGAAGGAGTTTTATAAATTTTTCATATCTTGAGATGTAGAATCATGGAATAATTTGGGGTGGAAAGGCTTCCTGCTCAGCTCTGAGATCAGACCAACTTCCTTAGAGCTTTATTCAGTCTGGTCTTTAAAACCTCCAACATCCCCAGGTCACCTGGTCCATTGCTTGACTGTCCTAGTATGGAATACATCTGTAAGGAAGTAGGAGCTGCTGAGCTGGGTTTAAGTGCTCTTTTGGGGCATGCAGGAAACATGACAAAATGGCTTTCCTAGGTGAGTTTCAAAAACCAGACTGACAATCTCTGTAGGCGAGCATAGAGGAAAGAGAGGTGAGTAGCAATCTGCTTCTATGCATCCTGTTTCCAAGGGTGGTGGGAGCTTGGGTGAGGAGGAGCTGTACGGTGCAACGGATGTGATTCTCTGCTATGGTATATTGTGTTTCTTCAAAGTGTTTTGTGATGCCAACAGTGCCTCGAGAGTCAATTTCAAAACAGTGGAATTGAAATATCAAATAGTTAACAGAAAGGTTAGTGGCTACTTAGTATTAAAACTGCAAAACTATTCTTATGAAGCAAAGATAATAGAAACATGAGTGGCAAAAGTCACACTAAAATAGTAAAGATAAATGAACATCACTCAGGTTTTTAAATTGTGGAAAATAAAGTTGAATGCCACTCTGCTAAGAAGAAGGTGTTTAGCAGATCTACTGAATGGGACATAAATAGCATTAAAAATGTGCAAGGAATTTAATGGTGAGAAATGTACTAAACATGTAATATAACAACAATACAAATCCTAGTTTTCTACCAAGTGTATATGCATTGCAAACAACCCTTTCAGTAGCTTGTGGAAGAAAGTAAAAGGGTTAGCAGAATTAGAATATACTGAATAAAGTCAGATTCCAGCCCACTGAAGCAGTGGTATGGCCACCATATGCACATATGGAAGGAGGCAAAGCTATCAAGTTGTCTCTTAGCTCGCAAGACGAGCTGAGAAGGTCAAACCTAGATTTAAAAACAAAACCTTTTTTTTTTTTTTTTCCCCCTCCTGCAGCCTATGGTTTTGGCATCTTGCGTTAGAATCTTTTCTTTGATCAGATAAGTTCAATTCCTTTCACTGAAGGATTCCACTGACACCTAAGATGTACCAAAATGTCTTTGACTTGCAATAATGATTGATGATGTGCTTATTGGGGATAGAAATTATTATGTGTTATAAAAATCTATGTATTGTATGCCAAGCAAAAAAAGCCTTAAATTGAGTGAGAACTAGTATCCAGTTGGGATGCGTAAGACTGGTTATTTAGGCAACTTACTAAGATTTATGTGTTGTGACAAAGGAATTTAACTGAACATAAGTAAGGTAATTGGACAAGTGGAAAGACTTCAAAAGAAAAAGGCCACCCAGAGATCCACAGACTCCTTACTATTTCTAGGCAAAACTATTCCCTGATTTATCATGAATACTCCACTGAGAGTATTGCTAGGGGACAATAGCAAATGCTGCTGTGATTACAAGGGGAAAGCCTTGGGGAACAGCCACAGGGGAGCTGAAACTAATTTTTCTTAGTTAAACTTGTATCAGCTTGGACTTTTCATTAACGTGGATTAGAGGCTGCCCCTCTGAAAGAAGACAATCTGAGGACATATCCTTTCAACACACACATTTAACTGCAATAGGATCATACCCAGATTGGGAAATACAGTTGCTGGTTATTGGATTAACTTATGAGTGGTTTCATTAGTATGTTTGTAAATCGCTTGTGGATAAAAGCAGACCGTATACCATAGGATTCTATATGACAGAAACTGATCTACAGATAGCACTCTTAGCCTCAGAATGTATCCATTAAATTGAAAAAAAAAAACCAAAACAAAAAAAAACATTTCAAATTGAAATCCTGGCTTGAAAAGGGCATGATTAGAATATCCATGATTAGGAGAGGAAATGTGAAGAGGTCTATGAGGGCTCTTTTCAGGGAGATCCTTGCCTAAGCATAGATTTTTGCAAAGGTGTTGGAAGTGTAATGGAACATGCTGAGATCAGGAGGGTATCACTAGGTAGTGTCAAAATGTCCTTGCACAGACTGTTGAAGTGCTAATGGTATTTTAAATAGTAATTTCTGTTCTTTTGGTCTCATAATGTGTAGCTTTCCTTACTCCAAGGAACTGAGCACATTATCAGGGTTTAAACATTAACATGTTTCTAAGAAACAGAATGCTGGAAAAACAAACAAGAAGTTGAAACAATAAGAAGACCTTATTCACTTTTGTCTAAATTTGATTCATAATTTGTATGGATTACATTGATTTTTTAATGCAAAAGCTCTTGTTTAAATTACTGTACATTATGCTTGTTCAAGCAACCATTTATAAATTTGTAGTATAACCCCCCCCTTCCCTACATACAGATTCCAGATGAATTAATAACTGATTGTGTTCAGCAGTCCATAAATTTCTGCTTATTTCAGCCAAACACTTTTGAATATTTGCATGGGTTAGCAGAAATAGTTTGGTTATGAGAATATATTCTGGAGAGTTTAACAAATTTATTCACATGGAGCACTATTGCAAAATATATCATACATCTCGCTGTACAAAGAAGATGTTAGAGACTTAGGGGAAAAAGAACA